>JAUDJH010000021.1:10000000-11341515 GCA_036320925.1 Automeris io
TGCCCTAAAGGACGTTAGGGTGTTATGGGTCACGCGGGGTAAGGGATGCACGCGCGCAAAGGATGCTCTAGCAAATTCAGCCGACTACCGAGACCCGAGGTGAGAGTACGTGCGTGTGCATCGCAGTTCGGTGTGCCTTAAAGTGCAAATAAACAGTAAAACGCCAAAATCCGTGTCTTTCTACAACCACACCCACGACCACCGGTCATATTACCTAAAATGATCTACAATCGTTTCGGAAGTGACTACCTTGGGAAGAAACACCGAATCACACTCAAGACTACTTTAGAATGGAAGTAAATTCGATATGTATTTACGTATGTGTACCTTTGAAAAGTGCCCATAATACAAGCACATGCTTAACTTTGAACTAAGCCATTGTATGTAATTGTCCGTCAAAATTTTTATTATTAAAATATATTATATTTTTATCAACTTACTTGAGGTGTAGAAGCGTTGACAACGCCCCAAATCCATATATCGTTGTACTGCACAAATATAGATTTAAATTACATATTTAATTGTCACGGAAATATGGTTTGGTTAGGTAACTAAATAGATATGGTTGTTAGATGGTTAGGACTAGCGTGGTGGGTTAAATATCCAAACTCCTGCTGATGGATTTCCCAAATATATTAGGAAAAGGGAAGGGAAACCTTTGCCCTCCAATGGGATGAAGCGGGCTAATAATCTATACTAATATTATAAAGCTGAAGAGTTTGTTTGTTTGTTTGTTTGAGCGCGCTAATCTCAGGAATTACTGGTTCAAATTGAAAAATTCATTTTGTGTTGAATAGACTATTTATCGAGGAAGGCTTTAGGCTATATAACATCACGATGCAACTATTAAGAGCGAAGAAATAATGGAAAATGTGAAAAATAACGGGGAAAATTATTCATCCTTGAGTGCTTCTATTGCGTGCGCTGCAAAAACGGTTCAAGATAGCAAAAATATATATATGACAGAGTTATTCCTCTTAAAATGATCTAAAAAAATGTACCCGACAGTATATGTCTATCTTTTAAGATTAACTCACTAGAACCGTTTTTATGGTAATCAAATTTGGTCGAAATTAATGCATTATTTGTTAAGAGTTGTATCAACGTAATAATATTAATCTTTATCCAAATAAATGTGTTGTTGATTAAGAGTATTTAATTGTGAATAAAATTGTCTTTGACATCACTTAATTTCAATGAACATCTTAGAAGATATTACAATAACTTATATAGCAAAACAACGTTTGCCGGATCAGCTAGTAATAATATAAACACCAGCGTGGGAGTGCGGATTCAATGATTTATCCCGATAGTTGTATCGACTAATGGGCTGATCGCAAAGAGCCTCGATTATACAATCAACTGCACTATCCACTATTTGCATCCGCCGAGTGCTAGAGTTTATCTGTGTACCTAGAAAAGATGGTGATAGCCTCGAATAACTCATAGTTACTAGTAAGGATAACAGAAGACGCCAAAGGTGTCGAAGCTCGTTAAGATGGACTGCTCAAATCTGTGACACTCGGAATAAAATTTAGACGAGGCTCTCCACGATGTCTAGACAGATAGGGTGGCATACCACCATACAAAGGGAGACATCTTAGAAGGATTTATGACCCTTAGCATTGAGAAAAACTACGCGAGGAGGAGCATTACATTTAAATTCCGGAATAAATTCCCTTACCAAAGTCGTTGCTTCAAAATTTTCGTTTGGGGTGACGGATGTTTGACCATCAACCGAACATACTGCAAAAAAAACTTTTTTTTATACCAGTAAATAGGTAGGCTTATCTTCACGCTATAACTCTTGCGAGATAAACAGAGGTAAAAATTACTGATTCCATTTTGCGCTTTTTCCAAGTTGCGACCCACCACTGGCTTTATGAATAGATGGGCAAAATGTAATCTGATTAATAATGACCGATTACAAAATATATTCGTAATTTTAATTTAGTTGTTCTGTAATCATGATTAAATCCCTTTAAAAAGTTTAGGAGTCATTTCCGTAGCGTTTAAAACATAGATGAGCAAAATGCAGTCATATTAATAATGAAAAACGCAAAATGTAAACGTAATCGTTATTCGTTAATCTGATTACATTTTGCCCATCTATGGCTGTTTGTACCTTGCCAAGGCCTTACAATCAGGTAATATAAAGCAACCATATTTACGTGCTATTGTATATACTATTGTTTTTAGCTATGACTAATACAAATAATATATTCATAAATATAACATCGCAACGATCAGCATACAGTTGACGCGTAATGATCTTTATATCCTATTCAAGATAACCCATGATATCGTAATATGACGCATCCATGTTATCATAGGGTGAGATCGTGATATTATAAAGCTATAGATAAGAAAGACTGTATAGAGCTATGCACTATACAGTTATGTATGTATGATATGCACTGCATCTTATCTGAATACAGTAAAATACCTCGAAAGCTCGGATCGGATACAGATATTGTTTTATGCAATGCCTCAGATTTCAATTAGTCAAAATACAGATCTAATTAAACATGCAACTTGGAATCAACAAAGAATGAAACAAATACACATACATATAAATTTACTTAGATATATTATAGAAATAATAATAAAAAAATCTAATATGGACTCCGCCCCGAATAATATTCCTACCTCCATACCTCATCGTCCGCTCCGCTTTTCGGACATAGTTCGGACGCATACAAGAGTTCACACATACATAAATTTATACATATAATGATATAAAAACCCTGACCGACCAGGGAAGATGTTAATCTATCAGATTTTATTTAGGTTATCCTTTTTTTTACACTGGCTCGTCATAGCGACTATAGAGTACTCAGGTACTCTGATGGTAAGTACAGTGTAGTCCAAAAACGAAAGTGACCATCAAAGGACGAAAATCCATTGATAGTCTACATCGTCATGTCGGCCCACATATACCACGACTGAAGGTCGTGGTAGGCAGAGATGGGCAAAATGTAATCTGATTAATGTTTAACGATTACAAAATATAGACGTAATTTTAAGTTTGTTGCTCTGTAATCATGATTAAATCCCTTCAAAACTTTAAGGAGTCATAAATAGACGATTCTGTAGTGTTTAAAACATAGATGAGCAAAATGCAGTCATATTAATGATGAAAAATGCAAAATGTAATCGTAATCGTTTTTTGTTAATCTGATTACATTTTGCCCACCTGTCTATAGGTATACATATAACTTACAGGTGTTTGATATTTCACGGCAGAATTGTATACTATCACCAGTGTTTTAAAGCGTCTTAAAATTAAACAAGGTTTTCTGAAACTGGCGTATATCTTCTAAAATTAAAATTAGAAGTAAAATTAGGAAGAAAGTTAGAATTAAGATTACATTAAAATCAGAAAGAAAAATACCTGTAAATAATAAAGATATTACTGCACAATAGTTTTTCATTTTTCACTTGTTTTATATTTATTGATTTATTTGATGTCAACTGTACTGCAATACAACTTTATATCGACTGTCAAAGATCACGGCTAATATTTATCAACGCATGTATGTTATATACGCGTTACTCATCTTCCCTATTATTATAAAAAACCGGCCAAGTGCGAGTCAGACTTGTGAAACAATGGTTCTATGCAAACTTGAAACGTATAAAAAAGGTATTATTGAATTTGGCTAACTTCCACTGTTTATATTTTTCATTCATTCATGTGTGACACTTCATCGTACTATAAGCTAATAGAAGATATTCGTTACATTCTCAAATTATTCGAAACTAACGATACAAAAAAGTGACCTGAATTATTATTTATCATTTATTCATTATATATATACAATATAGTTACATTTTAAAATAAATACATATAAAAAACATATAAATTTTAAAATATAAAAATATGTAGACCTACAGGGGCGAGGCCTAAGGCCCAAGCCACCGGTAGTTAGGAGCTCAGAGTGAGGAACCTCCTAACAATGCGCGCCGTATCGAGTAGAACTGCCTTCTGTATCCGGCCCTTGATCCGACAACCAAGCGAGAGCCTCTTAAGGCGGTAATCGAGGCTCTTTGCGATCAGCCCATTAGTCGATACGACTATCGGGACAATAATCGTAGAATCTACATCCCACATGCTGGTAATCTCGTGTGCGAGGTCTAAATATTTTGATAGTTTTTCTTTCTCAGCTTTTACGAGATTTTCATCATGTGGTATGGTGATATCAACGAGTATTGCCCGGCGCGCCGAGCGATCTACTACCACAATGTCATGACCTGAATTATTATTATTTTTTTTTTTTTACACTGGCACGACTTAATGACTACTGAGTACCTGATGATAAGTACAGTGTAGTCCAAAAACGAAAGCGACTATCAAAAGGTGAAAATCCATTGATAGTCTACATCGTCATGTCGGCCCACATTTACCACGACTGAAGGTCTCTAGGTATATGAGCTACTGGATATACACAAGCTGATCCCGAAACGCGACAAGCCGAAACTGGTCACTATGACGGGCTTTACACCCATGTACTGTGGTCGCGATCCAGACGGGCACCGACGCCCTACCACCTGGCTGCTGCTCGTTTAGCACCACCCTGGAGTCACGTGTAGGGAAACTAGGGTAAAGCCTACGGACGCGAGCAGCTTCGACTCTCCAGAATTATTAAGTTGACAAGTTGATGACAAGTAAGATTGACGTTTAAGGCTGAGATTTATAGATTCAACTTTAAGTTTGCCTAGACTTTACTAAGCAGTACAATTTATAATACTCAACGAATGTCAAAGGATTTGGTAAGTCATCGATTTTGTCAACATGGACTTGGCTCTATGAATACTATGGCTAAACTAAAGTTCCTATTATATATTCAGTTTTTTGTCAAAACGAATTTGTTTTTTGAGAACTTTGCTAAGCAAAGTCAAAATGGCGTCTATAAATCTTAGCCTATATCATGTAGACGCCGCCCGATACGTAATTGTGTTAAATGCCCTAAAGGTCGTTAGGGTGTTACGGGACGCGCGGGGTAAGGTGTACGCGCGCACAGAGGATGCTCTTGTTAAAGCAGGCGACTAACCAGACCCAAGGCTAGAGTATGTGCGTGTGCGTCGCAGTTCGGTGTGCCTTAAAGTGCAAATAAACAGTAAAACGCCAAAATCCGTGTGTTTCTACCACCACATCCACGACCACCGGTTATAACTTTTAATTTAGGCAGAAACATCACAATAAAGTAACTAAATCTGCAACTGGGCTGCCAGGAAATGATAATGACATAATTCATTTGTGTTAAAATGACAATATTACTAGGCTAGAGTATGTGCGTGTGCGTCGCAGTTCGGTGTGCCTTAAAGTGCAAATAAACAGTAAAACGCCAAAATCCGTGTGTTTCTACCACCACATCCACGACCACCGGTTATAACTTTTAATTTAGGCAGAAACATCACAATAAAGTAACTAAATCTGCAACTGGGCTGCCAGGAAATGATAATGACATAATGCATTTTATTTTGATAGTCCTGTGTGGGCATGTATATAAAATCTATGACCGGTGGTCGTGGGTGTGTTGCTAGGAAGACACGGATTTTGGCGTTTTACTGTTTATTTGCACTTTAAGGCCCACCGAACTGCGACGCACACGCACGTACTCTTGCCTCGGGTCTCGGTAGACGACCGCTTTGCTAGAGCATCCATATCGCGCGCGCACCCCTTACCCAGCGCGTCCCGTAACACCCTAACGACCTTTAGGACGTTTAACACAAACACGTATCCGGCGGCGTCTACATGCTATAAGTCTATAGCTAGGCTTATATAGGAAATATGCCCTTTCGGCTTTTTCGACTCATACTTGCGGGTTCAGCTTCGTATCAAATAATATTAATTCAGTTAAATTTTAAAGTTTATCTCTAGAGGTATTCGAAATTTCCAAAAGAAAACACTTTTTGTATTTTTTTTTAATAGATTTTAATAAAATTCCAAATTAATTAATAGCGCTTTTTCCTCCAATTCTTAGGAGTAAAAGCCATAAAAAATCCTTTTATAATGATATCCTAATAAAAAGACGATTTTTGGTGTAGGAAATAAAATTTTAATCTTTATTTTTTCAACTACTTTTTAAAAAGTGTCACTTACCAATTTCTTTAAGAAAATGGTTTTATAATCCTCTATATTAAAGATTTTTTTTATTTTTGTGGTGTAACAATATGAAAAAACATAAAGTATTTTTTTAAATTTAATCTTCTGTTTTAATTTTTAATGATTCAAAATGTACAAAAAATAGCCAATATCCTATTTACAATGCTTAAAAAAGCTTGAAGAGACGTTAAATAAATATTGTTTCCATACTAAATTAAGCTTTAAGAAACTGTACATTTTTTCAAAACTCTCGGGAATAATTTTTCTGTCTGGATACAATAATAACAAAACTTTCAATCATTTAATTTAATTATATAATATTATTGATTATTATTTAATACAATTATCATGAATTATTGCCATTATATAAAAGAATCACATACAAAAATAGATAAAAAGACTGTTTTAAGCCAGGTTAGCCTCTATACTGTCTTCATTTATTGCTTCATTAACCAGTTTCATCAATAAATAGTTGTCACAATATTTTGACAAGCCTTACTATTGTCGAGCGTGAGATAGATTCGACATTGCGCCTACCATTAACATAATTAAAACAGTATCAGTCGATTCCAGAGCTTGACTGATTCCAATCCAGTCAGTCGTATCTGGCTGAAAATTAACAAAACAACGATGTTTTGCAATGAATATGTCTCAAGATCTGACTTCAAGTTTTATAATATTACGCGAGTGATTTTCACATAGCGGAGTGTAATTGTTCCGTCTTTATTGATTATCTCGGCTAAATACAATACAGCTTGACAATTTCATAAGATATTGTTAAAATTAAATGATTTTCCAGTATAAAGGGAGCAAAACCCGAAATTTTTGCACTTGCAAAATAACTTTCCACGTTGCAAGCTACACCAAGTGTATTAGCACATCATAAAATTAGAACGACATGCTGCTGATATATTTTATTAAATTTCAGGCCAAACGATTTTTTCAATCCAATCAATGAAGCTGGACACCCTCGTGTAGATGCCTGGCAGTCCGGGCTGAGCACATCCGATCCCGAATGATGTCACACCGATGACGTGGTACAGGTTGTAGGAGCTTTGGAAGTCCAAATTGATTTTCACTTGCAGTGGTCCTCCCGAATCACCCTGGAAATTATTTAAGCGGAAATGTACATTTTATTACTGACATATAACTTTGTTTGGTGCGATATAGGTACATACAATTCAGATTCTGACGGCCGTTGCTTGACAGCGGCGACCCACACTAGTCTGCCTGCTGCATCGGACGTCTTTACACGTAAATTTATACAGAGCAGTACATTGCGGCCCGGGTTGTAACTGCTGAGCGGCAAATGTCAGAATCGGGAATCACGCCTTTAGAACCTACGAACCGCCTGGGAGTCTTTTTCATTGATGAGCTCTTTACATCTACCCCCGAGATGGAGCTTGACAAAACCTATTCACACGCCGGGTTGTTAGAGGAAAACGAATCCCCAGACCGTACTAAAAGTGAATTGACACACCCTGGTAGTTTATAACTAGTACAAGTGTAACACATCGGAGTCGTCGCCCTCACGGCTGCCTTATCTGTTCTATGCAGGACATACCCCCATCGTTACCCACCCTATCCATTGGATAGACATAGGCCTCTTCTAATAAACACTATTGAGCCGGTCTTTGGCTCTTCTTATCGCATTCTTACCATCCACCCTCCGCAGGTCACTGCTCTGCCTTATCGCGGGAAGCCCCACGCTTGTTTGGCGATTCGCCTTTTCCACTCAAGAAGACGCCTAATCCAACGATCATCGGTTCTTCGGCATACTAGGCCTGCTGACTGCCACTTTATCTTACTAATAGAGGAATTTATGTCAATAACTTCATTTAGGATTTTATCTTTAAGAGCGTTAGCTCGGTCTCTCGCACGCTGAACGATCTTAAGTTAGTGAACTAGCCCAATCGTTAGTGTCTACATCTCGAATCTTATTATAATTGGATATTCTCCCGGTTTACATTAAAAAGTATGTATAATAAAGATTGGGAATCACTTTCACGCACATTAAAACAAACTTTAATAAGCCCAAAATGATTGCTGCATAATGCGTCATAGCGCCCAACTTATGAATTATGTTAGAACATTTATTTTATACACTTACCCACTCTATTATAATATCTTTGGCCTTATATGGTGGTTAACATTGTTGTCATGCTTTTCGCCTATTAGCAGTTTTATTTATTGGCAGGCGTATATTAAACCAGTGTTCTAAACTTGACCAAAAACATCAGACTATTCCAATACAGCGAACTAGACTTTGGAGTCTAAGGTTTGGACTTAAAAATAAAGTTAGGTGTAATGGTTATACTATTTAAAATAAACTATACATACCTGACAGGCATCGACGCCTCCGGACAAGTTTCCGGCACAGAGCTGATGATCCTGGATTCCACACCAATTCCTGTTGCAGTACGGTTGAAGCAAAGAGTTACATTTATTATCATCGAATACGTCAATGACTGCTGCTTGTAGTTTTTCAGAAATGTTGGAACTACCTAAAAATACAATACAAAAAATACATACTGATTTATATGTATAATGCATGTAAAGTGGAATCATAAATTAGCATTCTAAATTAACTTCAATTTTAAAACAGCCTTAGGCTCCAAAGCCAATTGCATACCTTCATACAAGACACCCCAACCAGTGATAGAGGCGGAAGTTCCCAATATGCTGATGTCCCGTTGGCCCCAAAGGCAAGCGGGTTGTACATGCCGATCGAAGCCCAGTTCACTTTCCAGTTCCATTAGCGCTATATCATAATATTTCTTTGGCGGTTTGTATTCTGGATGCAGAATTATCCTCGATATGTTTTCGTCAATATTACTCCTTATTGTTTTGTTTTTCTGAACACAAAATTAAATATTAATCGCTTCTCATCTACATACGTATCTTCTGTAATTTTGCATTTTTAAGATCTAAGTGGACAACGTTCTCTTCAGTAATTTTCTTACTTTTCTAATACAGGCTTTTTATGTTATCGTGCTTAACCTTTCTATATATTCAATGCTGCCTTGTTTTGATTTCTTATAATTTACAGAATACGGTTAACTTCAATCGTATTTGGTGAAATGTAGAGATGAGGCTAATGATGGAAAAAATTTGCATAATTATATTTTGTACATATTCAATTTTTCTTTATTTAATCCCTAACTTTATATCTACTAATAATACAATTTCACATTGTCCATTTTTTTTTAATATTTTTTAATAAATTATTTCTTAACCATCCTATAAATTGCTTTTTAACAGTAAACTGAAAATGCTTATTTAATTTACAATAATATGAGCATTTTATTTATTTTACAAGAATACGTCCAGTCGTTTAAACAGCTTGAAATAAAAAAAATACGTATAAATAAATATACATATATACTTAATAAACTATGAATAACAACGTACCTGGGCATAAATTACGTTGCTACTGAGTCTGACAATTTTAGGCGAAGGATCAGCTAGAGAAGTGTCAGCTGAAGACGCGCTGGTGCAATGCGCTGCCGTCAAAACAAACTTCGAACTGATAAGCGAACCGCCGCATTTAAACACCATCTTACCCGAGGTTCCTCTCCAACCTATGGCACCCTTTTAATAAAAACATTCGTCATCAAAATTTCCAGCCAGATTGTGTCAGATGCTCGTTATAAGCTTCTGTCATTTTATATTGTGCTTTCGGTGATTTGTGCGTGTGGGGCAATTGATTGAATTGATTGATAAGGACTTAAGTATACAGTACACTCTTTCGTCGAAAAATCCAGTGCAGCCCTAAGCGGCGTGCACAGTAAATATATATTGCTTAACCTATGAAAGTAAATATTGTTAAAAAAAATATATCTAACTCCGGCGATAGCTCCAGGACATTGATTAATATCCATAGATATATAATATATATATGTGGTGCTGTGTTTGTTATATTTAATATATAAATATAAAAATCAATAAAATTGTTTATTGAAACAATAACTTTCCACTTATAGCCATTTCTGTAATATCTATGTCGCAGAATAGAAAATTCATTCACTTGAATTCAATTTAACTTTCTTCTTGTATTTTTTATAAAATTTTCCTGGTTTTTAGCATTTTTTTTAAATAACAGGTTAGAAGCTAAAATCAATATACGTATCGTCTGACTATAGTAAATCGTTTTTATGATAAACCTAGGGAAAAATTATTAATGTAGAAATTAAAAAAAAAGATTTTAAATTTGGCTTAAAAGGTCTTCAATAACGATACCCCCTCAAAGTTGATTTTTATTGCATGAAATATCACTATTGGCTTTGCCAAAAAGGCTTACATACTATACCCTTATTTCAATTCGCAAATTATTTGGTTCAAAAATGATATGCCTCTGACAGATGCACAAAGTCCCGAAGCCCCCAACTTGATCCGGAAGCCACGCTTCGCTCGGTCAAGAGCTATATAGAAGCGACTACAAACAGGAATGTAAATACACTGTCACTATTTTTTTCCGATAATAATTATTGGCTAAAAAAATTACAATATTAGTTTAAAACAATGAGTAAATTATATCACAGTAAGTATATCGAGGGGTGAAAGGCTATTTGCTTTAAGCGACATTTTTAGTGATATTTTGTAATACACATTTTCGGAATCAGTGTTTATTACCGATTCCGAAAATATGTACATTTCTAAATCACGAATAAATGTCCCTTAAGCCTAATAATATCCTTTCACCTCTCGATATATATATTGAACATACCATATGAGGGAATTCTCCTGGATGCGCATCAAATCCTCCAACGATCACAGGTCTTTCTTGAAAGAAAGAATATTGTTTATTTCTACCTGTAATAGAAAATAATAGTATTACATGTACACTGACTTTGTGATGTCTCCTTAGCCACAGTTTTCAGGTTATTTTTTATATTTAAATGGAAAATCATTTCAACATTTTTCTTTTTAGTTTAAAATAGCGAATACTACATCGAGGTCAAGCTCTATCTGAACAAAAGCTATATAGATGTCACCACTGTCGACTAGAGATGTCATTTAATAAAACAAACAGTTGCCTTGTCGCTATTCATCACTTATTAATATTTCGATAAAATATATATTATTGTGTGTCACCAAACGATATCGCATGTTAATTCACTACCCGCACCATCTCTTGAACAATCAACCAACTAAAAATATACACTATCAATTCAACACTATCTTTATATTCTATACAATACAGTACATATAGTGTCACCCAGTGGACTATAGTTCGTGTTTAATGTTGGAAAATATATATTACTACTACAGTGAAAATCCCATGAATATCGGTTCCATAGCATCAGTTTAATGTGCGTAATAATTATGAACATACGCAGTGGTGCGTGCGAATAGAGAAAGGAATAAAAGAGTATCTGGGAACGAATTTACTCGAGGACCAGCCCTGGTCAAAGGCGCTGGTTCAGGCGCCACAGACCAAAACATAAAACATAAAGCGTTCACATCGGCACTAAATTCTAATGCGTAATGCGAAGAGTTTCTAATACGTACGCGTTGACGGTTGAATCTAAGTGTTCGAACCCGGAAGATGAAGCAGGCAGGAATGTAAAAGTGTAAGAGTGAGCGGGTGTTGCGAGTGTAACGAAATTAATAAAAGAGAACAAACATATAATTATTAGTTATTAGTTAATAAATATTAACTAATAAGAAACAGCGTGAACAAAGAGATTTTTTAAAAGAGTTCAAAAACTTGTAAATCGTCGATCCCACTCAGTTCATGTTAAAACCTTAAAATTATCGTAGATTAGACTGATTATTGTACTCTCAAAACAGTTTTTTTAATAAAAGATTATTTACTTACATATAGTAAGTCTTCTTTCCTTTTCTTGATTTGTTTTTATATTCCAAATATACTCACGACATTCTGAAAATGAAAATTGTAGTAAATAATATCAATTTTATGCCAGGATTTTGCACTAGCTCCACGCATGCCGCGGCTCGAAGGCCACACAGTGATTTCTATAGTTTATAGTGTAAATTATTTTAAGTACTATTGTGGCGAGGATAAAATTGTTTTATTCGCTAAAAATTATATTTTCAAAAGTAAAACACAAACAAAATCCCTCGGAATACGTTACAGTTACGTTATCACAGCTTTTCGTGCTAGGGTTTCTACCATGATCAGGTAATCCCCAAGAAGCATATCGCCGCATTTGTGCAACTCCTCGATAAGACAAAACGAGCATAACGGTCTTACCACGGTAGCAACAATATTGTTTTCATCATACATTCATATTATACACCAGCCAGATGAAGCTTAAAAGTGACAGCACTAGAAAAATTATAGTTTATTTCTTTCATTCGGCAAAATCGCAAAGCAAATTTGTTATGATGTAGATGCGGAAATAATTGTTTTAATTAAATTAGTAATATTATGATCTTAGTACTCACTAGCTTCGCTAATACGACGACCCGATGTCTTGAAGTTAGGTCTCGGGGGATTGTAAGGTTTACATTCTTCAAATAGATACTCCGGGTCGTCAGTTGGTGAACCATTCTGCTCAGGTTTGTTCTAGAAAATGTTGTGAAAAACATTTATTTCTGTTACAGGATTTGTTAGTTTCCCTCATCTGTACAAGAACATATTTTTAATAAAATCCCTTATTTTAAAGTTGTGTGTCGATATTGGCGCAGTCTAATACGAGCAAAACGACTAGTATATACATTTTTAGAGAACCTATTTCGACTAAGTAGGAATGTCTCAAACAACACGAGCTCACTTATTCAATCCGATACTACTTTTAGGATTGTGTCGTTAGACCTAAGTCGTAAAATTTATGTCTCTTATATTAAGACATAGTTAATTATATAACTAACTTACTTTTGGTATTGTGGAGTCAGCATAGCCCCAAATCCAAAGAGTTTTGTCCTGCATATAAATTTATTCCATTAGCTATACGTAAGGAGGTAAAGAGTTATAAATCGTATGTCCGATGAACCCTGTCATACCCTTGGGGAAATCATATTGATAACACAGTTCACAAGTTCAAAACACAACAATAATATTCTTAATAGCCGTTACATTATCGTCAATCGACTAAATTATAAAGCATTTATTATCCAGCAACGCAATTGCCGAAAGTGGTGCATTATTTCTGCAGTGTTATTCTAAAATATTATTTTATATCTCTTTGTTCTTAATAGCGACTAATAGAAATCTTCCTTTGTGTTGTTTTAATATCATAAATAATTTATATTACGTATTATTGTTCACATTGCTATGGAGAACTGCCGAATATCCAGTGGGTTATTATTTTTATATAACAGAATATGTCATTACGTTTTCTGTGATGACTGTTGACAGTTCTGTCAAGACTTCCTAATTTACTATTTTCTATTTAGGAATTTGTCAATTATACAAGAATTATTCATTTAGGATTAGCTTGTGTATAAGCAATAAACAGAACAAATCCGCCGACAGCCACCGTAATCATGTTGGCCTAATAAAATGTCTCTTTACATCTTTTAGAACCGGGATCTTTTTTTTTGGGAGTCGAAGCTGCTCGCGTCCGTAGGCTTTACCCTAGTTTCCCTACACGTGACTCCTGGGTGGTGCTAAACGAGCAACAGCGAGGTGGTAGAGCGTCGGTGCCCGTCTGGATCGCGACCACAATACATGGGTGTAAAGCCCGTCATAGTGACCGGTTTCGGCTTGTCGCGTTTCGGGATCAGCTTGTGTATATCCAGTAGCTCATATACCTAGAGACCTTCAGTCGTGGTATATGTGGGCCGGCATGACGATGTAGACTATCAATGGATTTTCACCCTTTGATAGTCGCTTTCGTTTTTGGACTACACTGTACTTACCATCAGGTACTCTGTAGTCACTATGTCGAGCCAGTGTATATATAAAAAAAAGAACCAATGTCATTAGAGGTGGGGAATACATTGACTAGAATATCAAATCTCTGCCAGATAGAACAGCGCAGCTAAGAGTTAGAAAACTTTTATGCCAGTCTACACTTTTCATAAGCCTACATAGTCGTACTAATTAATATAAGTGAATCCCATTACCAAAGAATTTCCAGAATGTTTCTTTGTGGCCAACGTCTGATTTTCTGACAGGTATACTGAAAAAAAAATTACTGGATATTATGATATTCAAATACTACGACATTTCCCTTTACCTAAGAATATGTGGTGGTACTATATTTAAGCTGAAAAACTCGGAAACAAGTTTGTCCTCATTGCGATATACTCAACACTATACCTTACAATCTGGTAAGCCTTTTTTATAATATTTCCTGGAGCGTCCAACATGTGAAGATAATTATAGCGATGGCGTGCATCCAAAAAGCACAAAAAGCATGATTTTATTACATTTTGACTTTTAATAAATATATAAAATCTATTAATTACCAGAATAAGGGACTCAGAATTGAAATAGGATCGAATTTTAAATCAATAAATGTATCAAATTCCCAAAGATTACAAGATAATGTTTTTTTATGCTTCTATGAAATGCACGCCATTGCATTATAGTTTACAAAGATTTGTTTAGAATTTCATCAAATAGTTTGCCTTTATCATAAAAATATAAATTAAAAAAATTACCTGCCAATAGCAAAGCTATTACTGCACAACACTTTTTCATTATTTCCAATGTTATTTAATTTATGTTGACTGTTCTCCAAAACAGATGCACCAGGAATGCGATTGAATGGAATCCTGTTTATCGGAGCAATGTATGAGCGACTCGTTTTCTATATTAACATATAGAGTAAACAATGCCCTTCACAGTATAAATAATGTATTGTTGCCCGATGCTTCTCTTGTATTTACCATGAATTGTAAAATGATTTAAAAATCTATCAGATATATGATTCACCTCCTTTTTTGGTCCTAATAAGCTTCTATCATGAGTAGATATTGTTATTCCATATCTATTTCTTTTATTATTTGTTTCTTCTCGACTTTCTTTTAAAATATTACTACAAAAATGGTATTGCCATTGTACTAAGTTACTACAATACATTAAAGATAAATACTGACAAATTTAGTTCTGTTTATGCCAAGTGAGCTCTTAGTATTTTCCTGTTCTAGATAGTTTTTAAACAAAATGTTCTCATGAAGTGATTTGTATCTGTATGGGGATAAACTCTTTGGACGGATTGTCATACGCAAATATCTACCACCGTATTAGATTAATTGAGTTAAGTTATCGGAATTGAACGATTTAGTTCACCGTTTTATCATGAGTTAATAAGAACCCGTGCGGAATTACCTCAACCTGTAGTTGATATTTCAATCGCTCGTACAAAGGGATTTGCTTCCTACTTTACATCACATAACGCCAAGGAGTGCATCCCATTTTCATATAATATGGAAAACTTTAAGTAATGGTTGAACGGTTTGTGTTGGACCTCTCCATCATCTGCCTTATCATCGCTTTCCATCAGGTGTTAATGATGTTAAGCATAACCCTGTATCTAATAAACCAATATGTGAAACTAAAGTGACAGTTGTGCTCGACGACTTCGCAACCATAGTCTACAATTTAACTCATGCAGTTTAAAATATTCGATGTCTTGTTAATATGGGTCAATTTATTTTATAATATCGTTGAAATAAATTTCTGAAGGGTTATTAAAAAACACTCTCGAATACATTACACTCGTAGAAACAGGTCTGCTTCATCAACTGGAGGTATCATAAAATAATACGCCATGTTGCTGATGTATTTAATGTATTCAAGGCCACACAATTTGCTCAATCTAATCAATGAAGCTGGACACTCTTATATAAAAACCTGGAATACCAGGTCGGGCACATCCGATCCCGAATGACCGCACACCGCTAACATAGTACATGCTGTAAGAGGTTTGAAAGTCTAAATTGATTTTTACTTGCAGTGGTGCTCCCGAATCACCCTTAGAATTATCAGAATATTTTTCGTTACCTTTTAATTCTTTAGGTTTTGTTCTTTAGGTTTGATAAAAAATATCGAGGAGTTCCGTTATTCAAGTATATTAAATGGCCAGTTATTTGTTACGTTGCATTATTGGTCATTTCGCGTATTCAAAATGATGCAAACAGTTTTATTATCAGCCCTTCATTACGATTGCTCTATTTCATCTTGTACTGTGCCTTATTAAACGTCTACTAGTTTTACTACTTTAACTTATTTTTTCACTTCTCATCTCAGTCACGAATTACCTATCGCGATCCTATCAACCGGGATGATATGTATAATTTGGTCATCATAATTAAAAAACCTTTACCAGAACTTCTGTCTAATTATTTAAACACAGTGGATTTATATGATAGTATTTTTCTTCATGCCATTTAATATAACCTATATAGAAACATCATAAAATATAACTAAATCTACAACTGGATTTCCAGGAAATGAAAATGGCATTATGCATTTGTGTTAAAAATAACAATTTTAGTTAATAATTAATTTGGAAACTGGAAACTAATTAATTTATAATAATTTACTCATTTTGTGCTAAGGGATTTTTTCTTAATTACAACATTTAATAGATGATTGCCGGGCAGTAGACTTGAGGGATTCTGCTACCCGGATAAGAGGGAGGCGGTGTACGGTGTCCGGCGCGCCGCCTGAGAGAGAGGTTTTGGAGGGGTGGACTTTTACTCCCACCCCTCCCCCAGCGTACCAGCCCCAACAAGGCCTTTTGTTCTCTGGGCGTCTGGACGAATTTGGCTTCCCGGGCCCGGGTGAAGCAACCAGAGGGACACCCCGGAGATTTTTAGTCAGTAAGAGTCAGACACACCAGGGTCGCTGCCCTCACAGCGTCCCTGATGGTCCTATGTAGGATTTTCCCCGGGATATAAAAAAAAATAGATGATTACTTTTTCTATTAAATGGATAATGCTCAGATTCAGGGTTACAATGACAAATTAATTGATAGAAAACCGTAAATTTCAAGTAGCGACTACGATGAATTAATTTTAAAACTAAAAACTAAATTAATCATAATCATATGATAGTCCTGTGTTAGCATGTATGTAATGTACAGTGTATAGTCAGGCTTATATAGATAATCTGCCCCTTTTGGCTTTTTCGATTCATACTTGCGGGTTCGCTTTGGTATTACATTTCTTAAATTTTCAACTTTATCTCAACTTCTTCTTCTTCTTCTCTTACTTTATTTTTTTCTCTTTATTCTTTTTTCTCTCTTTTTTTTATTTTTTTCATTGAAATTAATTTTCAAAAAAATACCTCCCTTTGTATTTTTTTTTTAATAATGATATTCCAAATTAATTAACAACGATTTTTTCTCCAATTCTTAGAAGTAAAAGGCATAAAAAACCTTTTCTAATGATTTCCTAACATAAAGAGAGTTTTTGGCGAATGTAAGATCATTTTTTTTTTCAACTACTTTTTAAAAAGTGTCACTGAACAAATTTTTCCAGAAAATGTCTTTCATAATCCTCTATATTTAGGATAATTATCTATTTTATGTGGTGAATCAATATGAAAAAAATTTAGAAGTTTTTTTTCTTTAAACTTTTGTTTAAATATGCTTTATTTTTTAATGATTCAAAAATGTAAAAAAAAACACTTTCCTATCAAAAACCACGCTTACAATAGAAAAAAAACGTAAAGAAATGTTTAAAAAATTAACCAATATGCTACTTAAAAAAAAATATAGTGTGATAAATGTTTGAAGAAACGTTAAATAAATATTTTTTCCGTACTAAATTAAAATTTAGGAAACTACAATTTTTCTATACTTTTGGAAAACATTTTTCAGTTTGAACACAATAAAACCAAAGCTTTCAATCATAAAAGTTAATTGTTTAATATTATTTAACAAAATTATCATGAATTATTGGCATTAGATTAACCATCTTCATCAATAAATAGATGCCTCAATATTTCGACAATTCTTAATACTTTTGCCAAATATTGAGCGTGACCTATATTCGACATTGCGCTTACCGTTAGAAGAATTAAAACAGTATCAGTCGATTCCAGAGATTGGTTGATTTCAATTGGGTCAGTCGTATCTGGCTGTCAATTAACAAAACAACGATGTTTTGCAATGAATATGGCACAAGATCTGACTTCAAATTTTATAATATTACGCGAGTGGTTCTTAGATAGCGTAATGTATTATTATAATGTTCCATCTTAATTGATCACCTCAGATAAATATGATACAGCTTAACAATCCGATACGATTTTGTTAAAATTATATTTCTGAATAAACGGAACAAAACCAGAAATTCTTGCACTTTCAAAATAACTTTCCTCGTTGCAAGCTAGACCAAGTCTATTAGCACATCATAAAATAAAACAACATGCTGCTGATATAACGAATTAAATTTCAGGCCAAACAATTTTCTCAATCCAATCAATGAAGCTGGACACCCTCGTGTAGATGCCTGGCAGGCCGGGCTGGGCACATCCGATCCCAAATGACGTCACGCCGATGATATGGTACACCATGTTATCGGCATGCTTGTAGGAGCGTTCGAAGTCCAAATTGATTTTCACTTGCAACGGTCCTCCCGAATCACCCTGGGAATTATTTATATTTTATTATTGACATGTTACTTCGTTTGGTACGCTAAAGAACAATTCGGATTCTGACGGCCGTTGCTTGGCAGCGGCGACCCGCACTAGCCTTCTTGCTGCATCGGACGCTGTTATAAATTGAACTAAGTTGTTTTAATTAATTGCTTTCTTTCGTGTTGGGTGTTAACGACTTGTATTAAAGGATAAGGTACTTACTAGGATTTGGTGGTGGTTAGGCTTGCGGCACCGCGTTCCACCACACCACGCTTTTTTAGCTGACCGTTCGTTTCAAGATGTTTGATTTGAATGCGCCGGCGCTAGAGATGCGCGCGGCGCATATTTCTTTGAGTCGATTTTTAGTGAGGGGAATAGACAGGAGGGAATAACAAGTCGTAACAGACGCCTTCCCATGTAAATTTATACAGAGCAGTACATCACGGCCTGGGCTGCTGTTGCCGAGCGGCAAATGTCACAATCGGAATCGCGCCTTTAGAGTTACATAAGTAAGGATTTTTTTTTACACTGGCTCGACATTGTGACTACACAGTACCTGACGGTAAGTACAGTGTAGTCCAACAAACGAAAGCGACTATTAAAGGATGAAAATCCATTGATAGTCTACAGCGTCATGTCGGCCCACATATACCACGACTGAAGGTCTCTAGGTATATGAGCTACTGGATATGCACAAGCTGATGCTGAAACGCGACAAGCCGAAACTGGTCACTATGACGGGCTTTACAGCCATGCACTGTGGTCGCGATCCAGACGGGCACCGGCGCCCTACCACCTCGCTGCTGCTCGTTTAGCACCACCCAGGAGTCACGTGTAGGGAAACTAGGGTAAAGCCTACGGACGCGAGCAGCTTCGACTCCCAAAAAAAATAAAAATAATTTATAAAGTAGAATTGAGCGAGTCTGCTGGTACAATGAAGTAGAATCAGTGCGTATGTATCCTATGCACCGCTCGACTCTTTTTCTTTGGTGAGTTCTTGACATCTACCCCCGAGATGGAGCTTGACAAAGCCTATTCACACGCAGGGTTGTTAGAGGAAAAGGAATCCCCAGACCCTGCTTGCAGCGAATTGACACCCTGGTAGTTTTTAACTAGTAGGAGACTAACACATCGGAGTCTTCGCCCTCACGGCGGCCTCATCTGTTCTATGCAGGACATACCCCCATCATTACCCACCCTATCCATTGAATGGACATAGGCCTCTTCTAATAAACACTATTGAGCCGGTCTTTGGCGCTTCTTATCGCATCCTTACCAGCAACACTCCGCAGGTCACTAATCCTAAAGTAACGGAAAAGAGCTCCAGTTATGAATTGCGTTACAAGATTTATTTATTAACAATGGCAAACTAAAAAAAGGCAGACCACAAAAAAAGTGGAATGACGACATAATCTCAGATGCAGGAAAGGATTGGATGTGGACAGCTACAGACCGAAGTAAATGGGATGGATTGGAGGAGGCTCTCACCCGAAAGGGATTCATAAGTTGACACCGCGAAAAAAAAACTGTATTTTTGTGTGTATATTTTTTTTTATGGAATAAAAGAGCTATTATTATTATTATTGACAATCATATACGGAAACATATAATATCTTAGGCCATACACCTGATGATATAAAAAAATGTCATGCTTTTATACCTATTAGCAGTTTTATTTATTAACAGGCGTATATTCAGCCACTGCACTACATTTGACTAAAACCATTAGACTATTCCAACAGGGCTGAAGTGACTCCGAACCTTAACTAAAAATAAAGTAAAGGTGTATTGGTTATACTATTTAAAATAGCCTATAAATACCTGACAGGCATCGACGCCTCCGGACAAGTTTCCGGCACAGAGCTGATGATCCTGGATTCCACACCAATTCCTGTTGCAGTACGGTTGAAGCAAAGAGTTACATTTGTTATCATCGAATACTTCAATGACTGCTGCTTGTAGTTTTTCAGAAATTTTGGAACTACCTAAAGATACAATACGAAAAATACATACTTATTTATATGTATAATGCAAGCAAAGTGGAAACAAAAATTAGCATTCTAAATTAACTTCAATTTTAAAACAGCCTTAGGCTCCAAAGTCAATTGCATACCTTCAAACAAGACACCCCAACCAGTGATAGTGGCGACAGTTCCCAATTTGCTGATGTCCCGTCGGCCCCAAAGACAAGCGGGTTGTACAAACCGATAGAAGCCCAGTTCACTTTCCAGTTCCATTAGAGCTATATCATAATATTTCTTTGGCGGTTTGTATTCTGGATGGGGGATTATCCTCGATATGTTTATGTCAAAATTATTCCTTTTTGTTTTGTTTTTCTGAATAAAAAATAAATATTAATCGCTTCACATTTCAATCTACATGTGTACTTATCATCTAAATTATTGCATTTTTATTTTTTGTAAAGATCTAAGTTCTTTTCAATGATTTTCTTACTTTTTTATTAAGGATTTTTTTTTATATTAGCGTGCTAAACCTTTCTTCATATTCTATGATCCGTTCCTTTGGTTTGCTATAACTTACAGAATACGGTTGACTTCAATCGTATTTGGTGAAATGTGTAGATGAGGCCTAATATTCACTTTTCTTTATGAAATCCCTAACGTTGTCTATTAATAATAATTTCTCATTTTCAATTTTGTTTTTTTTAAGTATTTTCTTAAGTAACCGCTTCCTATTCCTTCTAGAAATTGCTTTTTAATATTACATTAATATGAACGCATTCAGATTTTATTTATTATACAAGATTACGTCCAGTCGATTAAACAGCTTGAAATAAAAGTAAGTATATATACGTATACTTAACCCGTTAACGCCCAAGAGGACACGATTTTGTTTCCATTTTCAAGCGTCATTTTCAAAAAGGAATTGATTCAATAATTTTATTTTGTGATTCCAATTACATATTCTTGTGTACTTTTTCGTGATCTTTCGATTTCCGGAATTGTGATTAAGTGCTCGAGAAAAAAAATATGGCCGACTTTATAGTGAAATTTTCGAAACTTTAATTTTAATATTTTTATTATTAGACTAAATTTGCTCTGACCCACTCCGGATTTTGGAGAAAGATGGGGGATTTGGATAGTTGTAGTTAACAATTAAATTTTTATCAACGATCTGATTTCACCAGAATCTCTTCAAAATAGCGGACATCGTATAAAATCTCATAAAATATGAGTTTTTCTAGTCATAATGAGAAAATCGGGTTATCGTGAAACGACATAGATGAAGCATGTATGTACACTCCTATTCAGTTTTTATAATGAACAAAGCGATAATTCTCGAGAATTTCGGCAGCCATTTTGTATCCGCCATCTTTAAAATTTCAAAATTTTACAAACATATTTTGCAGGGTATTTTCGATTATAAAAATGACTGTGGACCAATAGGAACTCACGATAACCCGATTTTCTTATTATGACTGTAGAAAAACTCATATTTTATGAGATTTTATATAATGTCCGACATTTTGAAGAGGTAAGAGTGAAAACAGGTCTTTAAAAAATATTTATTCGCTAACTACAACTATCGCCTCCATCTTTCTCCAGAATCCGGAGTGGGTCAGAGCACTTTTTGATCTAATAATAAAAATATAAAAAAATAAAGTTTCGTATATTTCACTACTTTTCACTATAAAGTCGGCCATATTTTTTTTCTCGAGCACTTAATCACAATTCCAGAAATCGAAAGATCACGAAAAAGTACACAAGAATATATGTTTGGAATCAAATTATTGAATCGATTCCAGTTTGAAAATGACGCTTGAAAATGGAAACAAAATCGTGTCCTCTTGGGCGTTAATGGGTTAATAAACTATGAATAACAACTTACACTGCCATAAATTACGTTGCTACTGACTCTGACAATTTTAGGCGAAGGATCAGCTAGAGAAGTGTCAGCTGAAGACGCGCTGGTGCAATGCGCTGCCGTCAAAACAAACTTCGAACTGATAAGCGAACCGCCGCATTTAAACACCATCGTACCCGAGGGTCCTCTCCAACCTATGGCAACCTTTTAATAAAAACATTCTTCATTAACATTTGCAGCTCGTTTGTGCCAAATGCTCGGTATAAGCTTCTATCATTTTTTATTCTGCTATCGGTTATTTGTGCGTGTGGGGCAATTGATTTAGGACGGAGTCGACATCACATCTTACGGACTTGTGAATTTCTTTTCGGGCGCACGGTACCGTGAAAGAGTCGCTGCCCCAGAAGCTGTTCCTGGATCCAGGCAGGCAGAGAAATAATACGGCAGCAAGACAAGCGGGACAGCCATATGCATGTTCTATAATGGTCGTGTGCATTTTTTAGGGCCCGAAATATAACTTTAGCAGTACCTAAGTATACAGTCCACTCTTTCATCGAAAAACCCATTGCAGCTCTAAGCGGCGTGCACAGTAAATATGTATTGCTTACCCTATGAAAGTAACTATTGTAAAAAAAAGTAACATCTAACTCCGGCGATAGCTCCTGGACATTGATTAATATCCGTACATATATAATATATATGTGGTGCTGTGTTTATTATATTTGTCATATAAATATAAAGTCGCTGAAGTTGTTTATTGAAACAATAACTTTCAACTTGAAGCCATTTCTGTAATGTCTATGTCGCAGAATATTGTTAGAAAATTCATTCACTTGTATTCCGTTTAATTATCTTCTTGTATACTTTAAAAAAAATCCCGGTTTTTAGCATTTTGTGAATAACATTATATTAGGTCCTTACATATGAAATTGGCATTTTGTATGGGAGGAACAAAAAGTCGAATATTTTTTAATATAATATATTTAATTAATCAAAGTATGAACCATTATTTTCTATGCACTTTTGCCATCTCATAGGTAGTTCATTGATCCCTTTACTAAAAAAACCAGTCGGACGGGAATCAATAAAATCTTTGAAGGCGATTTGGACTGCCCCATCGGAGTTGAATTTTTTCCCTTGCAAGAAGTTATCCAAATTTCGAAAAAAATGGTAATCCGTTGGAGCAAGGTCCGGGGAGTACGGAGGATGTCTTAGACTTTCCAATTGAAGCTCTTCTAATTTAGTAGCCGTCTGTTGCGCAGTGTGTGGTCTAGCGTTGTCGTGAAGCAGCAGTGGCGTGGAACGATTGACCAGCCTAGGTTGTTTAGCCGCTAGCTTTTCCATCATGGTTTGCAATTGCTGACAATAGACATCAGCCGTAATAGTCTGGCCAGATTTGAGAAAACTGTAATGAACAATACCGGCAGTAGTCCACCAAACGCTTACAAGTAACTTTTTTGGGGTTAATTTTCGCTTGGGGCAGGATTTGGCTGGCTGGCCAAGATCCAACCATTGCGCTGAGCGCTTCCGATTATCGTAAAGAACCCATTTTTCATCACAGGTAATGATTCGGTTTAAAATACCTTCATTATTGTGCCGGTTTAGTAATGTAACGCAGCAGTCGACGCGCGTTTGCCGGTTTGCTTCAGTCAATTCGTGAGGTACCCACCTTTCAAGCTTTTTAATCTTCCCAATTTGCTTCAAGTGAATTAAAACAGTTTTATCACTAACATCGCAGCCTGCAGCTAACTCGGACGTGGTTTGCGATGGATCCGCTTCCACAATAGCCTTCAACTCATCATTATCAACTTGAGTCTCAGGCCGTCCACGGGGCTTGTTCTGCAGGTCGAAATTTCCAGAACGAAAACGTTGGAACCAAAAACGAACTGTGTTTTCTTTTGCAACACGACCGCCATACCCTTTGAGTTGTTTCCGCAGCACTAGTGCCACGGCGGAACTCGTACTCGTAAATAATGCGATATTTTAAGTTTTCCATTTTTAAAATGAGTGACGCAAACAGAAAAAAACAGAAGAAAAAAACAAATGAATGACGATCATCGAAGCACAAATACATGAGTCTATAGCTGTACAAATTTGAATTTGGAATTCCTTACCAAAGAGGAGAAATTTGTGATTAAAGTGGCCAGTACGAAAAACGCCAATTTCATATGTAAGGACCTAATAGAAGCTAAAATTCAATATATATATCGTCTGACTAAATAAATCGTTTTTATGATAAACCTAGAGAAAAATGGGTCAAAAATAATTAATGTATAAAATTTAAAGTTTTAATTTGGCCTAAAAAATCTTCAAAAACGATACCCCACGTGTAATATTAAAAGCAAAAATATCTCCCCATTTGCATATATGAGAGCCCCGCCCGCCGAGCCGTCGGAAGTATTCGGATTCCCTGGCTCGGCGAAGACGAAGAGAGGGCAGTGCTGGCACCCCGGTGGTTTTAGTCGGGGCAGGTCCGACACATCGGGGGGAGTGGCCCTCACCACTTCCCCTGACGGTCCGTAGAGATTTCCACCGGAATAACAAATATATATGAGAGCCCCCTTAAAATTTGATTTTTTATTACATTAACATTATCAGCTTTGCCTCATACTATACCGTTATTTAAATTCGCATATTATTTGGTTTAAAAATTATATGTCTCTGACAGACGCACAAAGTGTAAAACCCCCAACTTGATTCAGAAACTACGCTTCGCAAGGTCAAAAAAAATTTAGAAACAGATATAAGCATAAATGTAAATATACTGTCACTATTTTATTTTTCCGCTAATAATTACTGTAGTACTACTTAACTATATAATTATTAGCTAAAAAAACTATTACATTAGTTTAGAACAATAAGTAAATTATTACAAAACAAGCATAAATTACATTGAACATACCATATGAGGGAATTCTCCTGGTTTCGCATCAAATCCTCCAGCAATCACGGGGCTTATATTATAAAAAGAATGAGCTTTATCTGCACCTGTAATATGTAATGATAGTACTGCATGTATATTGATTTTGTGATGTGTCTTTAGCCACACTTTTTAGATAATAAGATACTTCATACTTTTTTATAGCAAGTAAGGCTAATTTAATATTTAAATTGAAAATCATTTCAACATTCTTCTTTTTAGTGTACAATATCAAATACTCCATCGAAGTCAAGGTCCATCTTTATATTCTACTAACTTTTGCCCACGGCTTCGCTCGCGTTAAGAAGTATTATTATTAATTAGGTATAGTTTTTGCAGCTTTACTTTTGTTTAGCGTGTGTAAAAAATTAGGGCCTACAAAACTTGTTTGTACACAATATTCTTAACTAATCTGTCATTAGGCGCTAAAACTATCAAGCTATTGGGTGAACTTACTCGTGAGCAAGCAACATAAAACTGTCCCTGAGAGAAGCAATGTTCTTTCAAGTCAATACCCACAAATTTGATAATTTCCCTCGGAGACTTGTTTATTGTCATGGCAAAGTAGACTTCACCTACCTGCATGCCAAATTCCAGCCCGATCCGTCCAGTGGTTTGGGCTGTGTGTGTGTGTGTGTGTGTGTGTCCAGTGGAAGTGAAAATGTAAGAAGATTTATACAAATTTTCATCCTCCATTTTATCCCCTTGGAGGTAGAATTGATCAAAATCCTTTCTTAGCGGATGCCTACGTCATAACATCTACCTGCATGCCAAATTTCAGCCCGATCCGTACAGTGGTTTGCGCTGTGCGTTGATAGATCACTATGTCAGTCAGTCAGTCAGTCACCTTTGAGTTATATATATTTAGATAAAAAACAGTACATATGGTGTCACCTAGTGGACTATAGTTCATGTTTTATGTTGAAAAGTATTACTCCTAAAAAATCTCATCGATATTGTATCCATAGCAACAGCCTGATGTGTGTAAAAATTATGAACATAGAGAGTGGTGTGTGTGAATTGAGAAAGGAATAAAAGGGAATCCGGAACGAATTTACTCGAGAATCGGCCCTAGTCAGAGGCGCTGGTAAGCCAAAATTTCACGCGTGTGACCTGGGTAAACATTTTTAGCATAAAGCGTTCGCATCGGCACTAATAAGTTTTTTGAAGAGTTTCTAATGTGTACGCGTTAACGGTGGAATCGAAATGTTCGAATCCAGAGCGGAATGATGAGGTAGGCAGGGGTATAAAAGAACAAATGTTGTGAGAGTAACGAAATTAATACAAGAGAACAAACATATTATAATAAATATTAACTAATAAGAAACAGCATGAACAAAGAGATTTTTTAAAAGAGTTCAGAAACTTGTAAATCGTCGATCCCACTCAGTTCATGTTAAAACCTTAAAATTATTGTAGGTTAGACTGATGATTGTACTCTCAAAACAATTTTTTTAACAAAAGATTATTTACTTACATATAGTAGATCTTCTTCGCTTTTCTTGATTTGTTTCTATATTCCAAATGTATTCATGACATTCTGAAAATGAAAGTTGTAATATACAATATTAATTAATCTTATACCCAGGATTTTATACTAGCTTCACGCGTCCCGCGGGTCGAACGCCCCCCTCGTAAGTATCTGGATTCTCAGGCCCGGCGAATTTTAAGAGTAGGCAGTGCTGGCACCCAGGTGGTTTTATTTGGTGCAAGTTCGACACACCGGAGGAGTATCCCTCACCACTCCCCTGACGGTCTGATGGGATTCACCCCGGGTTAACAAAAAAAAGGGTTTCTGCTATGGTTAGGTAATCCCCAAGAAGCATGTCGCCGTATTTTTTCAACACCTCGTTAAGACGAAACGAGCATAAAGGTCTTACCACGGTAGCAACAATATTGTTTTCATCACACTTTCATATTTTACACCAGCCAGATGAGGCATAAAAGTGACAGCACTACAAAAATTATAGTTTATTTCTTTCATTCGGCAAAATCGCAAAGCAATTTTGTCAAATGTAGATACAGAAATAATTGTTTTAATGAAATTAGTAATATTATGATCGTAGTACTCACTAGCTTCGCTAATACGACGACCCGATGTCTTGAAGTTAGGTCTCGGGGGATTGTAAGGCTTACATTCTTCAAATAGATACTCCGGGTCGTCAGTTGGTGAACCAATCTGCTCAGATTTGTTCTAGAAAATTTTGTTGAAAACATTTATTTCTGTTATAGGATTTGTTAGTTTCCCCCACGGAGCAAATGTTTTTTTATTATATCATTCCAAATGTATTGTCCAGATCGTATTTTTATAAAATCCCTTATTTTAAGGTATTTCGATGATACTAGAATTCATTTATATTTATAGATTAAGAGCTTCGTGAGCACATTCAGAGGGTAGCTCAAGATATCCGGCAAAGTTTGACAACAATAGTCACAAAACTATAAACAAGAAACAGACTTCGAGCTTGTATTAGAAGACGGGGCTCACAGATTGAGATGGACTTGAAATAATGTACCTAGATAATTAGCCAATAAAGTTATTATTAAAATACTAAGTTTTTCATTTATTAGGGCCCAAAAATACTAGTTGTTTGTGTGTCTTATTATTGATTATTTCTTTATTAAAGTATCTACTAGACATTTAAAATTAAAATAAAAAAATAAGTAGGAAGTTTTTGTTGACATCTGTGCCTTTTTGAATAGCCAATGAATCAAGGAACAAAATTATGTAATTTGTACGAAAAATTCCATAATTTATGCTTGGAAATTCTTCTTTTATTTACCTAAAACATATTTTTTTTGCAAAATCATATACGGGAGTTAGCGTTTACTTAAGTAATGACGATTCCTTTTTGCAAATTTTAATTTAAAATTAGATTATGTAGCGCGCACAGTTAATAATAATGCGCACGGGCAGTGGCGAGGCATACGGCACTCGCCCCTCACCGCGCCAGTCTTAATTTGATGATCGCATGAACGGCCGCGCGCTCCCACGCTCCGCGATCGCGCTCCGAATTTCGCGTTAAACTGCACCGCGCGACGCGCGAACGGCACACTGGCGCCCAACGTGGGGCCCGGAGTGCTCGCAAAGCACAAGGAGATGCCCAGGCCCCGGATTACCATGGCTCGGACGATGGAGATGCGTCCGACACGACCGACCGCTGCACGACGGATCGGGTCGCCGCCATGTTAGTCTCTATGCAAAAGGCTCAAACAGAGGCATTCGAGAAGATGCTCAAGGCGGTCCTGGATCGCCCGCCGACGTTTTCATCGCCATCGCCTGCACAAGGCATGGACACGTCATTCGTCCTAGGCCAGGGTACGTTTACCCTATGCACCGCACGTTTCAGCGGTGACGCCGACGAATCGGCTGAAGCGTTTCTGGATGCAGTGCAAAGTTTTAAGGATTGTGCTAACGTCTCAGATCAGAACGCATTACGTGGATTGTCGATGCTCCTTACGAATGACGCAGCAATTTGGTGGCAAGGGGTCAAGAAGGAAGTTAGTTCGTGGGTAGAAGCGATCACACTTTTACAAAATACCTACGGCGATCGGAAACCACCCCACCGTATTTATATCGAATTGTTTGACCGCCACCAAGGTCAACAGAATACCGACGTATTTGTTGCTAGCTGTCGTGCACTTCTATCGAAGATTCCAGAAGGAGACATCTCCGTCAAGGCTCAACTTGACATGGTCTATGGCCTACTTGACAGACGCGTGCGTAAACGTCTCAGAAGAGACCAGTTCAAGACGTTCGACGAGATGCTACGCCTGACACGTTCTATCCAGGAGACGTGTTACGAGAAGGAGGCCGTCCAGGTTCCTGTCCCGGTGTCCCCCCGAGCGACCGCCGCAGCGAGCAGCGCTCCACACCGAGTCCACCTACGTTCCCCCTCGTCCAGGCTCCGAGTTCTACTCCGTCATCTCGTAAACCCAAAGCACGATGTGTTTATTGTAAACAATTCGGACACACACGCAACGAATGTGCAAAACTTTCTACTAGAAGGGATTCTAAGTTTAGTGATAAGTATCGTGATAGTGTAACATCGCAATCATGTATTTGTACAGGTTGTGGAGCGAGGGGAGTTGCACGTTCGCAGTGCAAAACGTGCAACAATTCTGGTATGTCGTTTGCAGCTCTTAATACATTTCACGATCCGTCGGTGAGTAAACATTCTTCTCCTTCATTTCATAATACCGACATAAACACTTATCCATGTTATCGTAAACGTCAAAATGAATTGACAGGTTTTGCATGTTATCACAAATGTCAAAATGAACTGACAGGTGCCGCGTGTTGTCATAGACGTGAACAACGTCAATCTCGAATGACATGTTATTGTTTTGGTTATCGTTCGAGTCTATGTTCGAATCAAACTGCGCGCGAAAATTCAAATAACTCTGTTCCGTACTTTAACAAATATTCTAAGATTTCTGTTCCGAACTATAATAAATATTTTAAGAAATTGAATCGTGGAAGTGACCGTGCGCCTCGTACTGATTTTAAGCGCTTTCATAACACACAGTATAGGAATAGTTCTGATGTGTCTGATTTCTTAAATTGTAGGCTGAACGAACCTACTTCGGTGCATCATTCCTCGCCTGATATGGTGAATGCACCTGTTGTTGCCCGTACACCTGCGGATCGTCAACCTGTGCTGGACTATTTGGACTTACCATCGGTGGTTTCTTCCGCACCTACTCCTGCGGAGGGGGTAACTACTACTGATCAGCCCGGTAAGAAAGTTCCTGTTGTTCCTTTTTCAACCTCTGACATGGGGATGATTACAACTAATAGTCAGTCACACACTAGGCCTATCCTTCGCATACAAGTGCTGGACCTATGGGATACTGCCTTGATTGACACTGCCGCTAAGTGTTCTGTAGCGGGGCACAAACTTTATAAAATATTCAAAGAGAAAAGTCTTTCTTTTGATTCTAAGGAAGTTCAAGTGAAGCTTGCTGATGGGATTATCCAATCACGGGAGATTTTTATTTACACTCTCAGTGTCACGCTCCCGATGAATAAGGTTGTACAGGTTAACTTTGTTGTCTTTCCGGAAGCAGACAACAATGACACACTTCTGGGGGTTGATTTCCTCCGTGCTACAGGATTGGTTATAGATTTTGCCGCTTCTTCTTGGCATTTTTCAGGAAGCTGTGGAACTTACCCGCTCGAGTATGAAGATGACTTGAAGTGGATCCATCCTGTCGCCGTGTCATCTATGCAGGTAAGGGACGACGAGGGTCCCATACTCACCTGTGAACAACGCCAGCAGCTCACCATGGTTCCTTCAAGCCAGGAGGAGAGCCCACTTCCTTTGCTGAGCATCATATTGCTCAGTGACTTCGGACGCGAGTTGCGTACTCCTTTCGATGCCAATCATGATCTTCGGGCCATTTTGAAGAAAGAAGCCTACATACCTCAGGTAACGCCTTACCTCGACAGGTTTGTTTCCTCATTGCAGGAGATTCGGGAACGCGTTGAGAAGCAGCAGGACCTTCGGAAAGGGTATGCTGACGCTTCCCGTCGTTCGTCGCCTGTCTACAAGGTCGGTGATTCTGTTCTGGTGACAACTCACGCCTTGAGCAACGCTCCAAGAGGACACACACGTAAGTTCATGCCGTTGAGAGACGGCCCTTATTTTATTAAGCGTGTTCTCAGCCCTACCACCTATGAAATCGCTGATGGTCAGGGCCAGGCGTTCGGTCACTTCCACGCATCAGACCTTTCTGCGTTTGTAGGTGCGCAAGCCGCTCTTCAGCCCGTTCGACCAAGACGTCAACGAGGCAGGCCTCGTAAGGTGCATCTTGCTTAAGTGCGCTTACGTCTTTCGGAAGTTTGTCAATTCATCTCCGAGTCGGACTAGATTGTGAATTGAAGGAGGAGAGTGTAGCGCGCACAGTTAATAATAATGCGCACGGGCAGTGGCGAGGCATACGGCACTCGCCCCTCACCGCGCCAGTCTTAATTTGATGATCGCATGAACGGCCGCGCGCTCCCACGCTCCGCGATCGCGCTCCGAATTTCGCGTTAAACTGCACCGCGCGACGCGCGAACGGCACAATTATTATTATTTAGCTATACGAATACAGCAACAAAAATAACATTATTTTGTAATCATCACTACAAGTGTACATTTTAACATAAAAACTGGAGTTTTTTAAAAACATACTTAAATCTTAAACAACTCAGAAATAAACAAGTTTCGGACACGGTGTCATATGACCTAAATGACTGCAAATAAGCAGCACTTCAACTTCTATCAAGGAATGTATCGCATTATCTATCACCCTGTATAAATTTTTAGGGAGCCTATTTCGACTTAGTAAGAATGTTTCAAACAACACGAGCTCCGATCGATCCCTTATTCAAACCGATACTATTTTTAGGATAATGTCGTTAGACCAAGTTGTAAAATTTAAATCTCTTACATTAAGACATGGTAAATAATTAAACTAACTTACTTTTGGTATGGGGTCAGCATAGCCCCAAATCCAAACATCTTCGTCCTGGACATAAAATTATTCCATTAGCTATTGGTAATGAGGTAACGAGTAAAATCGTACGTCTGACGAACCCTATGTCAGCCTATGGCTATAACTTTGGGAAATCATATTGGTAACGTAGTTCGCAGGTTCAAAAAACAAAGCAATAATATTCTTAATAGCCGTTGCATTAACGTCAATCGACTACATTTTAACCCTTATGTGTGCAACCAAACTTTCCTACGTCTATGTGCAACCGAGGTACCCGGGTACCCACCTCCAGTTTTAATTACTTTTTGAGTTGAAATATAGACAAAATCATTATAAGTCGACTTCAATTAATTAAGTAAACATGTAATAATGTAATAAAACTATATTTAGCTAAAATTTCGTTAAGTATTTTATTATTTTGCATGCTAAAGCGGCGCGCCGCTCCCATAAAAAGCGATCGAGAATGGTTTTCGGTGATTTCTCTTCTTTTGAAGTGTCCAAGAGCACCACAACAACGCATTAAGTACGCGTAAAGACCTATTACCTCATCGGGACGTCTATTGTGTCTAATAAGAAAAACAAACTATATATTCCCAAAGAAATGGCTGCCAATAAATCTAGAGCAGAATTCTCTTCTCTCTTTTGTTTTCACGAACGCGAAATCGCACGCTGGTCTTACATCCGAAAAAAAAAACAATACTGTGATCTTACTTTCTACAGTATATTGCGACACTGCTGTCAACAACGATCCAAAAAAAAAACCGCATATGATCGAATATTATAATAATATTATATAAGATTGGCGTAGACACGATGTGTTCAGGCGCAGGGCATGAGTATAAAAAAGGTACTTGAAATCCTTCCCGTCTCGTTACATCCCATTCCACGCTCGGCCCTTAACAGCGACACTTGTCTATGCACGGCGGTATCAGCTACACTTATCATCGGCGGCGAGCTTGGTTACACTACGAATTAGTCAGTTGCTTTGGACAATAATGCGGTACACCTAATTAATTGTATACAGTGAACGGTCCGGAGCTCCAGTAGTCATTTTAAATTTTCAAGAATGAAGTCCATCATATTGAAACCGCCATCTTGGATTTAAAAAAATTCTCATTAGGAATAACTCAAATGGTTACTAACACATAAAACGACACAGGAAAAGCATGAATATACACTCCTATTTAGTTTTTATTATAGAAAACACGTAGTTTTTTGGAAAATTTGTCCGGCATTATGAATCTGCCATTTTGGATTTCAGATTTTTCCACTAGGAAAAACTCAAATAGCTACTAAAGCGTGAAACGACATAGATGAAGATTGAATATATTCTCCTATTCAGTTTTTATAATGAAAAACGCAATATTTCTCGAGAAATTCGGCAGCCACTTTAAAATCACCATCTTTAAAATTTGATCAAACATATTTTGCTGTGTTGTTTCGATTAGAAAAAATGACTGTGGACCAACAGGAACTCACGATAACCCGATTTTCTCATTATGACTGTAGAAAAACTCATATTTTATGAGATTTTATATAATGTCCGACATTTTGAAGAGGTTAGGGTGAAATCAGGTCATTGAAAAAAATTCGATCGTTAACTACAACTATCGCCTCCATCTTTCTCCACAATCCGGAGTGGATCAGAACACTTTTTGATCTAATAATAATAAAAATATTAAAAAATAAAGTTTAGAAAATTTTATTACTTTTTACTATAAAGTCGGTTTTTTTTTTTGCTCGAGCACTTAATCACTATTCTGACCCCGGAAATCGAACATAAATACATTATTATTTATGAAAATAAAGAGAAAGAAAAAAATTCAAGAAAAAAACGAATGAGCGTCGTAGTTTCCTGCGCCAATAGAGCGAAGAACTTGTGAAACTAGTGATTAAGGATCACTCTTCGAACATTCAAATCATGCGACATCATCCAGCGAAACTCGCGATTAAAATTTATTACCGGTTCATGCCATATTTGCTATAAGTCAACAATTAGAATGCGCAGGAAAATACGAAAAAATTGCGAGAAACCTGTGCGCGATGAACACTCAGTGACTCATTTTACATGTTATGGTTGCGAAAAATAAATACTTTTTTATTGTATCCATATTTTAAATAATTGTATTTGCTTATTCATGAATTCTATGATCAGAACATAACATTAACTTTGATTTATAGAGGAATATATCAAAGGAAGGAGGAATATTCGCCAGTGGGTACCCAGGTACTCTGGTTACACCCTGGGACTACCCGTACTTTGAGGTAATATATCTAGAGCAAAAAAAAAAATTTTTTTCGAGGTATGGCTATGTCAGTCTCTTGGTAAAACTTCCTAGAATCGGAGGCGTAAGTCGAAAAAAATTTTTTTTTTAAATTACGAGCAATAATGTAGCGAGGTAGGTACCCGGGTACCCGGTCGCACACATAAGGATTAAAGCATTTACTATCCAGCAACTCAATTGCCGTAAGTGATGTATTATTTCTGCAGTGTTATTCTAAAATATTGTATTATTTTATTTTTCTTTTTTCTTAATAGCAACTAATAAAAATCTTGCTTTGTGTTGTTTTAATATCATAAGTAATTTATATTACGTATTATTATTTCACATTGCTATGGAGAACTGCCGATTATCCAGTGAGTTATTTAAAAATTAAAAATTTATATAACAGAATATGGCATTACGTTTTATGTGATGGCTCTTCATAGTTCTGTCAAGACCTTCTAATTTACTATTTCCTATTTAGGATTTTTTCAATTATTCAAGAATTATTCATTTAGGATTAGCTTGTGTATAAGTAATAAACAAAACACATCCGCCGACAGTCGCCGTAATCATGTTGGCCTAATAAATATCTCTCTACATCTTTTAGAACCAATGTCATTAGAGGTGGGGAATACATTGACTAGAATAGCAAATCACTGCCAGATAGAGCAGCACAGATAAGAGTTAGAAAACTTTTAAGTGCTTGTGAGGATCGAATTAACACTAAAGCTACCATTATATGCCAGTCTACATTTTCCATAAGCTTACATGTCGTAGTAATTAATACTGGTGAATTCTATTACCAAAGAGATTCCGGAATATTCTTCTTTTGCGGCCAACGTTTCGTTTTCTGACAAATATACTGAAAAACAAAAGTCAATGTACTAGATATTATGACATTCAAATATTACGATGTTTTCCATCACCTGGGATTATGTGGTTGTACTATACTTAAGCCGAAAAACTCGGAAACAAGTTTGTCTTCATTAAAATAGACTCGACGCTATTACCTTACAATCTGGTAAGTCTATTATATAAAAATAAGTCCGGTTCTCCTTCTTGACGCTATAACTCCAGAACGCACGAACCGATTTCCACGGTTTTGCATTCGTTGGAAAGGTATCGGGCTCCGAGAGGTTTATAGCAAACATTTCAGAAAAACTTGCAACAGAAAAGCAGGAAAACGGGGAAAATTATTTTTCACATACAGCGCCAACTCTGATACATAGCATTTACTACAAACCAATATGGTTTTGCATGGTGGTGGAGCAAATCGCACCAGTATTTTAAGTAGATGGCGCCGATGCGTTATACATTGTTTGATAGCTACTCATTGTACTCTGCTCAGTTAATTTCATGTGACATTTATTATGCACACGTTCTTTCAAACGCTAACTAAAAGCCAAAACGAAGCCATCTGGTGGCGAAACGAAGATCGCCGAGTTTGCTTGTCTTTTATAGTAATAAGATTTTCTGGAGCATCCACCATGTGAAGAACATTATAATATACAAAGATTTTTTTTCTTGGCACAGCTTTAACACGGTTGGTTGGTGGTAATAGAGACACAGAAAAATCTTGTCTTGAGCTGTTAAAATTAGTATTTCATCAAATAATTTAAGTCTTTATCATATAAATATAAATTAAGAAAATTACCTGCCAATAGCACAGCTATTACTGTACAATACTTTTTCATTATTTCCAATGTTATTTATTTCTGAGTTGACTGTTCTCCAAATCGCGTTCACCACGAATGACATTGAATGGAAACCTGTTTATCGTATCAATGTATGAGCGACTCTTTTTATGTATTAGCACATAGAGTATACATTTCCCTTGACATTTGATAAATCCTGGGATTGGGCCACAATTATTGATTTTATAACTTGCAAATAAAACTCAGAGTACGGCATTACATTTATTCGAAAACTGAATGTTGAAACTACCGACGTCATAAAATTATGACGTCGTATATACATTACAACATTATAAATAACTAATTGTTGCCCGATGCTTTTCTTGCATTTACCACAAATTGTAAAAAGATTTAAAAATCTATCAGATGTATGATTCACCTCCTTTTTTGCTCCCAATAAGCTTCTATCATGAGTAGATATTGTTATTCCATAACTATTTCTTTTCTTGTTTCTTCTCGACTTTTACATATTACTACAAATAAGTTATTCCCATTGTCATACCCAAAGACCTTCCACCACATCAGATTAATTGAGTTAAGTTATCGGAATTGGACGATTTAGTTCACCTTTTTACCATAAGTTAATAAGAACCCGTGCGGAATTACCTCAATCTGTTGTTTATATTCCAATCGCTCGTACAAAGGGATTTGCTTCCTACTTTACATCACATAACGCCAAGGAGTGCATCGCATATTCATATAATATGAAAAACTTTAAGTAATGGTTGAACGGTTTGTGTTGGACCTCTCCATCATCTGCCTTATCATCGCTTTCCAGCAGGTGTTAATGATGTTAACCCTACATCCCACATCCTACATTACATACACATCCCTACATACATTACATATAGAGTAAGAGTCCGTGACGCCCAGACCTTCGTTATATTATAAAAGCTGAAAATTCTTCTATATATGTCCCCTATACAGGTATAAGAAAAACCCAGCAAAGTGGCTGGGAATTGTGGAAACATTATCCGTACAGTTTTTTGAATAACATATATAAAAGTCAAATTTTATACTATGACGAGAGTAGATTTGTAAATAATTAGAGTGTGAGGGTGTCTGGGAAGGAGTTGTTACCGTCCTAAGTGTCCGCCAATAGACGAGACGGTTTCTAATATGATTGTAAGTTAAAATATATGAAAACTAAGTTTTATACTATCACATATTTAAAACACAATTTTACTCACCTTTACTACCTGTTACCTGCCAAAGCCACCGCGACCTAGGTTGTATAGGCTGGGTTTGCTTATACCTGTATAGGGGACACATATAGAAGAATTTTCAGCTTTTATAATATAACGAAGGTCTGGGCGTCGCGGGCTCTTAGACTAATATATTACATAACCCTGTATCTAATAAACCAATATGTGAAACTAAAGTGACAGTTGTGCTCGACGACTTCGCGACCATAGTCTACAATTTAACTTATGCAGTTTAAAATATTCGATGTCTTGTTAATATGGGTCAATTTATTTTATAATGTTGTTGAAATAAATATCTTAGGAGTTATTAAAAATAACTCTCGAATAAATTGCACTCGTGGAAACAGGTCTGCTTCATCAACTGGAGGTATCATAAAATAAAACGCCATGTTGCTGATGTATTTAATGAATTCAAGACCAAACAATTTGCTCAATCCAATCAATGAAGCTGGACACTCTTGTATACACGCCTGGAATGCCAGGTTGGGCACATCCAATCCCGAATGACGTCACGCCGATAACATAGTACATGTTGTACAAGGTTTCGAAGTCTAAATTGATTTTTACTTGCAGTGGTCCTCCCGAATCACCCTGAGAATCATCAAAATATTTTCGTTACCTTTTAATTAACTTAAAACTTCTTCGGGTTTGATAAAACAAATATCTAGGACTTCCGTTAATAAAGTATTACATTTGTTACGTTGCATTATTGGTAATTTCGCGTATTCAAAATGATGAAAACAGCTTTTTTATCCGCCCTACATTATGATTAGTTCTTAACTGTGTTCTATTTCATCTTCTACTGTGTCTTATTAAACGTCTTCTACTTTTATTACCTTAACTTACTTGTTCACTTCACATCTCTCTCACGAATTACCTTTCACGATCTTACCAACCGGGATGATATGTATAAACATTGGTCATCTTAATTAAAAAACCTTCACCATAACTCCTGTCTCATTATTTATATACAGGGGATTTATATCACAGTATTATTCTTTATGCCATATAAAAGCACCTATAAATACCTGACATGCATCGACCAGACTAGAGAAATTTGCCGCACAGAGCTGATGACCTTGCATTCCACACCAGTTCCTATTGCAGAATGGTCCAAGCAAATTGTTGCAATCTTTATCATTTAATACCTGAATAATTCCAGCTTGCAGATCATCGGAAATTTTTGAACTACCTAAAAATACAAAACAAAGTTACAGAATATAACTGCACGGACGTCTTAGGTATCCTAACTGTCACCAAACTCTCTCAAGAGGCAGGTATAAGTGTGCCTGATCAGTATCACACAAGTCAGAGGTATAAGCAGAAAAGTACACTGCATAATAGCATAGTAACTTTTTGATCCAGTGCTTAATATGTAAATGAGCATATAACTAAATTACACACTATGGACCAACCATAATCCATCAAAAAAGTTAAATTTTATGGGAGAAATCTTATTTAAATTAGGAACCCAACAAGCTTTAGACATATCTAAGTGCTAATAGAAAAAAGAAGATATCAAAATCAAATCTCGATTTTGAAAACTTAAACGAAGGGCCCTTAGAGCAGGAACTATGTAGATAGCTTTAACATACCTTCGTGTAAAACACCCCAACCAGTAGTATAGGCAATGGTTCCCAATACTGAAATATCTCGTTGTCCCCAAAGGCATGCAGGTTGTACCAGTTTATTGAAGACCACTTCTCGTTCAAGTTCCATTAGCGCTATATCATAGTATTGTTTTGGTGGTTTGTACTTGGGATGTGAAATTATCCTCGATATGATTACGTCAGAATTACTTCTCAACCTAGTGTTTATCTGGAAACCAAAAAAGTATTCAGCAGTCGTTTCCATGTTACTGTAGTGTTTTCTAGATTTTGGTACCTTTCTACAAAGATCTAATAAAACTGTATGTTCTCTCTGCCGATTTTCATATACTTATGTTAAAGCTTTTTATCTTAGGCTTATCCTTATACTGAAATTTTATGCTTATAGAAAATCTGATGTAGAGTGCAGATTCTACGCCTTTACTCCTTTACGTATTGATAGCTAGTCTATTATTTAAAGAAACGTAGATCCAATTAATATTCCATCTAAAAATCAAGGTGTATTTAGCGAATTTCAGATAAGCAATCTTCATAAATCATTCAAAAATCACACAAAATGCAAAACGAAGTCACAGTAAAATCTATTTGTAACGGTTTTTTAACGACAGATACACTAATTAGAAGCAACTGTTGCTAACCGGTGCGTTTACGCTCCTAGGCGCAGTACTACTCCAACGCAGCCTAGAGTTTCTTTCGGCGTTTCTTCGGTAGTTGCCTCCGAAACGTTAGTAGATCACCATTAGGCTTCGTATGGCTGGCGGTCCAAGACAAGATTCGTACCCACAGGCATAGATGGGCAAAATGTAACCAGATTAATGAATATGATTAACGATTACATTTTACGTTTTTTATCATGAATATGACTGCATTTTGCTCATTTATGTTTTAAACATTACAGAATCACAGATTGTATACACATTTATGAGTTCTTAATGTTTTAAATGGATTTAATCGTGATTACAGAGCAAGAAAATCAAAATTACGACTACATTTTGAAATCGTTCATCATTAATCAGATTACATTTTGCCCATCTCTGCCCACAGGGATGCGCTTGCGTTGCTACTCAACCCATAAATTTGCCGGCTGAGCAGCTCAGTGGTCGCTCTCTTGCCTGGTTTAGTTGCAATGTTCTGCCACGGCCATCAACCAATATCCAATCAAAAAAAAAAAACACTAATAATACCTCATACTAATAATAATAAAAAAGTGAAATAAAAACAGTGCAACTATTTTGAATCGTCCAAAATTACTTTATTATCCGAAGTTACGAAACATTTCCTATAATAAATAGCAATAATTTGGAATGAAAATATAACTTACCGGATCACGTATGTTTTTACGACCTATTCTGACTATCTTTGGTATAGGATCCACTAGAGAAGTATCGGCTATAGATGCACTGCTACAATGCGCTGCAGTCAAAACAAACTTCGAGCTAATAAGTGAACCACCGCATTGAAACACCCACATATGAGATTTTCCTAGCCAAGCTATGGCAACCTGTAATATTATAAAAACAGATTATTATATTTTCCAAATATTAGTACAAATTTAACTGTTTAACCGAAGGTATGAATCATAATAATAATAAACTTTTTATATATAACCGTATACACAAGTTAAAAGAAAAACAATAAACTCATAAAATGCTACATTATAGATATAAATATTCAACGTCAAAAATTTTAAGAGACGAGTCTCCGTTTTCCATGAAAACTAGTTAAAACCACACCTAAAATTTGCTAGTGAGATATCGCAGCGTACATGTTTTCACGTTACAACTTTTAGTTCGTGTATAACCGTGGCGACTCAAATATTGCAGGCTTTAATACTACGAAAACAAATTGTTTCTTGTCTACCAACCGAAGCTTTTCCAGTGAGCATTACTCCCAAGCTCCTTGGTACGTAGCTAATAGTTATACTGAGCTTTTTTGAACAATGAGTTTAGACCGCAAAAATCTACCAAAATTTGATGCTGTTTTTAAGGTCGGGCAGTATTTCACACAATTGTAACTTTTTAACCTTCATACAAGACAGTGGCAGTAGATTGTGGAGTACAAATGTTAGCTTCATAATAGTTTTCCTAAGCATCAATTGGCTGTAAAGTCACACGACTTTACCTTTTATTGGTGGTATTCTGAAGAGTGTAAACAAGAGTTTACATTCTCTAATTTCATATTATTTTATCTCAAATGCTTCAAACTATGTATCGGATTTTTTTTTTGTTCGAATTGTCGCGCCTTGATTGACCGGTAAAGGTCTTCACAACTTAACCGGGCGGGTACGTATAGGATACCAACCAACCTTATATAAGGGATGTTCCTGATATCCGTACTAAAAGGTTTATTTCTTCGTTCATAATGAGAACAGCAAAGGAATGGAATACGCTTTGTGTGTTAATTATAAACATTTTTCTTATGATTCTGGAACATTTAAAAAGGTATAAATAGATATTTACTAGACAAACGCGATCCATCGTCAGCGACCCTTCACCGTTCACCGTATGAGATCGTACTGAATCTTTGTTAGTAGATCACAAAACAATTAACGAAAGGCATAAATAAGATATTCTATTAAACTTACCATGTGAGGGAATTCTCCAGCAGCTGTAAAGGCTCCATTGGCTATAACAGGTATCATCATTGGACGTCCAGCTAAAACATTAAAATGATGCAGCTGATAAATTTTATTCATATGTTCTTACCCAATTTGAACCTGCTTTTAATGACTAGGCACTATACCTATAGAAATAATGGCAAACGAAATGATAGGTAACCATATAGAATTGTAGTGATTGTGTGTAAAGAGATCGTGAAATTAGGTTGCATATCTGAGGCGTAAATTGTCTTGGTCGTCAAGAAAAAAAGAATGCTTTGTGAGAGAAATTTATAAAAAAGGAAGTTCGTTTTAATTTGAAAATGAGAATGGATTTAAGTATTCTGGGGATTGGTGTCTTGGACGTTCGTAAAAAAATGTTGATTTAAATTAGTATATAAAGAAGGAGAAATATTATGTAATTGTACGAATAGTATTACAAAATATACATTGGGAAAGTGAAAAGTGTTTAATTGAAATAAGGAAGAGTGCCACAATACAACAGTCTTACAATTCTGAAACGTGGCATATGAAAGGATCTACGCATATTCAAAATCTTTACGCAGACCAAACTGGTAGAATAATACCCTCACTCTACTTTTACTTCTCAGTCCTTTCGTTAGCAGTTAACGTGATCACCGACTTTGTTATACACATTTCATTGGGTATAATTACACGACATCTAAAGTCAAGAAAAAATCACGACTTTTAAGAACCAGACGGTTCTTTCAAGAGCTGTGCAAGTATTAAAACACGATAATAAACACGGTGTATATTTACATCATACAGCTAAAAGAGCCTAAAAAAATGAATAAAGTTTAATTTATTAGTAAAGTTTAAGATTATTTCTTGGTTTTAGACGTAGTTTGTCGTATTAACAAGCTTTACTAAATCACGACTATGTCCATCTATAATTCTTGTATGATTTATAGTAATTATTCTATTACAAGTCAGGGATATTAAATAAGATTAATTACTCCAATTTTTCTATATTCTATTTATTTCATGTGTAACCGTGTTAGCCCCACCGTACTCTTGGATTAGGAACGCACCAAATGACATGACCCCATCGATCTAAACAGAACTGAAGCCTCATCTGATAATAGTTCTGTTTGGATTTTGTTAAACATTCCGAGGTCCAGTCTGTTCAGACCAAAAGCACTAACAGACCTATATCTCCAGATTCAAATCGGGGACATTCCGTCAACAAATTGGCATTACCCATTAATTTTAAAGAATTCATAAATAACTTATATTTTTATCGTTTCAGTTATTACGCGTTCATCTTTGTCATTCTCTATTCAATCAGTCGTCACAACACGCACAGTGCTTTTAACTCATCCGTCTTCTTACCAGAAATGGAAGCCTGCATGCATTTTTGCTTTCTTGTTAGTATTTCTTCATTTACTTTTATAGACCAAATATATTCATAACATTCTGAAATTAAATATAATGTTTTTAATATGAAAATAATAAATCCCCTTAATGTTTATAGCTATGGGGCTTACTGGCAGAATAGGTTAGTGTCTCCATCACACTGAGGCGTCATAAGAGCCAACTAAGGTATATAGCATACCGAATTGCACGCAGGTTGCTGGCATCTAGAGGTGCTGCATGCAGCTTCTCTGCACTTGGTGCACACCCGCTAAACTGCATTGGACGAGCGTGATAGGTTAAACATCCAAACCCTTTCCCATGGATTCCACAAATATAGTAGATAATGGAAGGGAGACATTTGCCTTGCATTGAGACGAAACTGAGTAGTAATAATAATATTCGAAAGTATTGGACCCCACCTAACTTAACTTTATGTGATTTATCGGTGTGGTATAACCAGAGATGGGCAAAATGTAATCTGATTAATGATTAACGATTACAAAATGTAGTCGTAATTTTCATGCTTTGTTATTATGATTAAATCCATTTAAAACATTAAGAAATCATAAATGTGTATACAAACTGGAATTTTGTAGTGTTTAAAACATAAATAAGCAAAATGCAGTCATATTAATGCTAAAAAAAAGTAAAATGTAATCGTTAATCATTTTCATTAATCTGATTACATTTTGCCCATTTATGGGTATAACATAATATATAAACACAAAATGTAAATATATTGCTTCATTACTAACGAAACTCACTTATAAATTTTCATCCGCTTATTACGCATTTACTTTCTTTGAATAAAAGGCGCCTAATATTCAATAAAACATATAAGTTCTCTTTAAAAACCCCTCAGTAATGTTTGCGTAAAACAATTATAAAACAGATGGACAGATGAAAATATAAAAAAATGTTGATATAGCATCTATATCGATGACAAATCTGACCTAAGATAAACATATAGTAGGTAGGCATTCTCTTGATATAGTTACCACAGAGAAGCTGCATAATGAAATGGAATTTAAGACACGTCAACTCGCCATAGATCGATTTTTATGGTAGGGCTATTGGCCGAACTGGGTCATGACTTCAGTACACAAATGTAAAGACCGTCATAGTGACTCACTTTGGCTTGTCGCGTTTCGAGATCAGCTTGTGTATGTCGAGTAACTCATATCCGTAGAGACCTTCAGTCGTGGTATATGTGGGCCGACATGACGATGGAGACTATCAATGGATCTTCATCCTTTGATGGGCAGTTTCGTGTTTGGACCACACTGCACTTACCGTCAGGTGCACTGTAGTCACTATGTCGAACCAGTGTAAAAAAGATCGTTAAAATTTTATGTTGTTCGTTTTAAGAACATATCTGTGGCTATACTTTTGACTTTTTATCCTGATTTGTAAATACACCATACCTGATGGTAACCATGGTGCTGTCTAAAAAGCAACTACAACTATTAACAGTAAAGAAAAACAAATCAATAATCGCAGTGATCATGCCAGCCTGCGCAAATATCTCTTCACGCTTCGTTTAAAGGATCCAATATCATAGGACTGTGGGAACACGCTCGCCGGAATATCCTTCCACAGTTTAACGACGCGGCAAAATAGAGAGACCTTCTCAGTCTTAGCCGGGATATAAGTTACTTGTATAGCCATGACTCCGCAAACCCGCGTGGTTTTTATGCAAGGGGGAGAGTGGAACATGTTAAAATAGCTCTTGAAAACACTCCCCATGATACAGACGGCAGTAAACGCTTAGTAAGGCAATATCTCTGCGCGACTCATGATTCCAGGGTTGCCACCAAAAAGGACGCGCGTGTGCCTTTGCCAGTGACCCGTCTGTCGTCGCAGATGGAGAAGATCGCCGCCGTCAGGAGGTCCGCCTCGAAACGGCTTCCCGCTTCCAGTCCCCTCTGCGCAACTGGAGCGGTTCAAGATGCTTAGTGACGTCTGGATCATTCACAATGCGAATCGCCTTCCACTGCAACCGCTGCAGGCTTTTGAATGTGGTTTCTTTAAATTTACCACATTTACTTAGTATACAATTCCTTAGTACTCACTAGCTTCACTGATACGACGACCCGGTGTCTTGAAGACGGGAGCCGGAGGATTATAAGAATTGCATTCTTCAATACCATGGTAAGGTCCATTCATGTGATGTGTATCTTCACCTGAATTGTTCTAGAAAGTTTACTTCATTATTAAAATCGCTTTTCTACATCAATCGACTTGAGCGTTTCCTTTACATAGAACATATAATATAAGTAAATAAATAATAATCAATTTTAAAAATTGTATCTATTTATGCTACATATGTGTATGAGCAAAATTGCAAAAGTACTAATCCATTCTTAACTTTTGCAGTTTTATAAATATTTTCGACATATACATACATGCTGCGCGGGTAGCCTAGGCCGAATAAATTAGGCTTGCCGAATTAATATCGATATATCGATATTTTCTATTCAATATATCAATATTTTTGGGCGACATATTTTGTAATGATATATCGATAGAAAATATCCAGCATCGAAAATTGTATCGAAAACGATATTTTTTTAATTCTTATCGGGCAGCAACTTTTTTTTTTTTTGGTGTCTCGGGGGAAAATCCTGCATAGGACCATCAGGGCCGCTGTGAGGGCAGCAACCCCGGTGTGTCAGACTCCTACTGACTAAAAACCCCCGGGGTGTCCCTCCAATCGCTCCACCCGAGCCTGGGAAACCAAATTCATCCAGACGCCCGGAGAGCGAGATGCCTTGTCGAGACTGCCTCTCTGGGAGGGGTAGGGGTAAAGAGCCCACCCTTCCAATACCTATCTCACAGGCGGCGCGCCGGACACTGCACACCGCCTCCCTCTCATCCAGACAGCAGACTCCCTCAAGTCTACTGCCCGGCACAATTGTGCTAACTGTATAAACCTGAACCGAATAAATCATTTATAAAATTTTCATTAAAATAATATTATTTATTACGTTACAAATACGTTTATTTAACAATTTTTTAATCATTGTTCTTCCTGAATTTCTGTCTACAAACTGAATATTAAATAAGAGAGAAGGGATAGCCTATTATTGTTTTAAAGTTTTTTTGACAGTGCCTATACTCACAAAATCTTTACTTTTTTAGTTTAATTAAGTCTCAGGTACCTTCGAACTCATCTCCGTCACCTTGGTACTTATCTCCGTCATCGTCGGTGTGGTATCGTCGACATATCCCCATATCCAATAATCGCTGTCCTGAGTGTAAATTAATTTTATTATCTACATATTGTAAAACCATATTGTATCATTCTAAACCTGCCGAAGTAGCCCATGACATCATTAAGGGTCGTAGCAATATATTGACACTTAAAATCCACTTAACCCATTAGCGCCTGAACGCGATATTCATGGGTATCAAGCATGTAAAACAATGCACAAGTGAAAAAAAAAATATTTTCACAAAAACAGCGGTTTTTTTTTTTATTTGTAATTTTCACATAGATATATTCATTTTAGGGACTTGTTACCATCACCATTCGAAAAAGTGACCTTCATAACATAGGATACAGTGGTTTAAATTTTATTTTCGATCAATTTGATCGTGCAGTGAATCTCTAAACTTTTGTGTTGAAAAGTGTCCGATCAGGCGATAATGGGTTAAGCTCATCGCCGACCGAGAGCCGAATTAGATGGTTTTCCAGACTTATGTGTATATTATTACAAGAATGCTAAACGAGTAAGACACCAGCTAGAATGAATTGGAGTCGTATTCACGCGTTTACATGTGCGTTTGCTAATCTATTTAGTCACTTCTGAATGGTTACATATTGAATAAGGAAACCAATATACGCGACCCGATAATCATTCGAATCTTTCCGAAGTACGGGTATAAACATATAAATGTTTATAAAAAACCCTGTTATAGCTTTGAGATAATACAAACTATCTAGGGCCTCAAGTAAGTACTGTGCGGAATCATCCCAGATATGCGAACTGTAAACTTGGCAAGGCCTAACCTGGACGTTATAGAATAGGTTCAGCTGAACCGAAAGTCTGCATGATGTTGCGGAGAAGACAGTTCCTATACTATCTCTATGGTTGTCAACACAAATGTCCTTGTCTAAGACAGTTCGGCTGTTGTACTACAAATGTCGCATACTTGTTTTAAAAATCCCAATATTATAAGAAAAAGAATATACAGTGACTGGAAGTTTACTTCGCGGCATGATGGCATACTATAGATTAAGAAAGAGAGCTTTTTAGTATTTGTCAGGCTAGAAATAACAGTAAAATGGGAACTTTGTAAAACAATTCTCGCGGTTCGCAAAGTATTTAAGGTGTCTTACTTAACATCTAAATTTCTAGTTCAGTCGACTGTCGCAAGCCGGGGCGCTATCGCTCCTAGGCCCAGTTCCACTCCGACGCAGCCTTGAGTTCTTTCGGCGTTTCTTCTCAAGGTAGTCGCTTCCGAAACGCTAGTAGATAACCGTTAGGGTTCGTATCCTTTTTGGCTTGCGGTCCAAGTCGAGGTTCGTACCCACAGGGGTGCAATTGTATTGCCACTCAACCCGTAAACTCGCTGGCTGAGCACCTTCTGTGCTCACGCCCTAAGCCCGGTTAAGCTGTATAGCCCTTTCCCGGCATTCAGTAGGTATCCGTTTCAAAAAAAAAATCTAAGTTTCTATACTATATTTATGATACTGATATTATAAGCTTACTTACCGAAGTTAATGCTGAAAAATTTTTATTACGGGTAAAATTTCCACCATCTGTTAAATATACTGCAAAGAAATTATTTTTATATATATCTACAAAATTACCTTTATGTATAAACTATATCATCACAGTATATCCCCCCACTAAGAAAAATCAGAGATAATCAATTCAATTAATACGTCCCTAAAAATGACGTCCCTAAAGTAATCAGAGCTGTAGATGATGCCGGTTCTAAGGGTACTAAATAACTGTGCGGCTCACTTGAGGGAGTGCGTCGGCCAACATCTCCAAGGCGAGAGCGGTGCGCTACAAGTTCCCGCGCACCGCTCAAAGAAAATGAAGGTGAGCAAAATGATGTGCAGGGGCCTGCCATCAATAGACCAGACGTCGCCGGGTGCTGAGGCAGCTGGCACAGCCTTGCCTTTGGCCCCGGCAAACAGGAGAAGGAACACCCCGGGGGTTTTAGTCGGTGCGACGCCGGCAAACCAGGGGTGACCCTCATCGTCCCTGACGGCCCATAACGGGTTTCCCCCGGGTTAAACAAAAAATGGTACTAAATAAAAATATTAAACTCTTTAACCCAACTCAAACTTTTAAAACTACGAATACTTTTAAGCCGATAATAAAACCAATTTATTACCAGTTCCGAAAGAACGATCTATCAAAAAAGCTGGTAAGAAACTCTAGTAGTCGCTCTATTCAAAGATGTTTCTTATATACAAATGAAATTCAATTGAATGTCCTGTGAGAAATACATCTTATAGCCATACATCTTATTAGCCAACCAACCATTAAGAAAACAGTTAGCTTTCTTTATAAATGAATACTTTTTGCATGATATGGAGGTTTCCTCGTGATGTTTTACTTTATCGGTGACCATGTGGTAATCTATACTTAAGCTAAAATAACTCGAAGATAAATTTCATCTCATAGGAAAGAATGACCTTTTCATTACTTTTTTTTAAAATAATAAATAAGTAATAAAATTATTTATTAGAAAAACAATTACAAAGCAGCACATTAAAGTCAGCTGACACACAAACTAGGACTACCTGTATCTTTGATGTCAGCACGTTTCACACAATTTGTTACTTACTGTTTATTACCGCTGCCTAGCTCCAATCTTAACTCAAAACAATACAACAATAATATTACATACTAAACAATAAACTATACAACCAAAGTAAACAATAATTTCAAAAGAATGTTAATGTTAAAGCCCAAACACATATATTCCCGCAACAGTTCCTCAGTATCATTATATTGTTTAATTCTCTCTTTTTAGTGTTCAACTATAAACTTTCATAACTGTTTAAAAGAATTACCTGTAAATAGCAAAGCTATTATTTCACAATATATTTTCATTATTCACTAATTTTTAATATCGTCTGCTCTCCAAACGAGATTACACCGAAAGAGATTGCAGTATAATCTATGTCATTGTATGAGTGACTCATTTTTCTATATCAACACATTAGATATTAATTGCCTTAAACATTATAAGGAACTAGCTGCTACGCGCAGGTTCCCTCGAATGGCCAGGCAGTAGACTTTTGAGGGAGTCTGGTGTCCGGATGAGAGGGAGACAGTGCGCAGTATCCGACGCGCCGCCTGAGTGAGGTATTGAAGGCGTGGGCTCTTTGCACCCACCTCTCCCAGATAGGAAGCCTGAATAAGGCTGTTTGCTCCCCGAGCAACTGGACGAATTTGGTTTCCCAGGCCTGGATGGGATGATCAGAGGGATACTCCGGGAAATTTAACCAGTAGGAGTCTGACACACCGGGGTCGCTGCCCTCACAGCAACCGTGATGAATCTATGTAGGATTTCCCCACGGGTTACCAAAAAACAAAAAAAAAAGTTCCCTTTAATTCACCACATATTGTAAATCGTTTTAGATCTTCCAAAACTGAGAACCACACCCTTTGATCTTTGGTCTCACTGACTTTCTGTTTTGGGTAGATTCCGTCACTCCATGATATTTTCTTTCCTACTCTGGAAAATATACGTAACACCTGTGCATATGGGTCTTTACGATGGTATCGCGACGAAGCAGGATGCTTCTGCGACTCAAAGTAATCGAATTGACTGGCTTGCGTGAATTTGATGACGATATGGCGTGCTTGATGTGTAGTTGGAATACGCTTCGTATAAATCTATACGAATTATTCATTGTGTTTGCTGCTGAGCAACATTTGTCCAGCTATTACGTTGTCGACATGTCATCTTTAATCAAGATCTCTAAAAGGAGATATATAGAATGGTTGCTGATAGGGCGATTGATCGAACTGGCTCGTGTCCACAGTACACAAGTGTAAAGACCGCTAGTGTGACTCGCTTTGGCCTGTCGCGTTCCGGAATCAGCTTGTGTATATCCAGTAACTCATATACCTAGAGACCTTCAGTCGTGGTATATGTGGGCCGACATGACGACGGGGACTATCAATGGATTTTTATTATTTGGTGGTCGCTTTGTTTTTGGACTACACTGTACTTACCATCAGATGCACTGTAGTCACTATGTCGAGCCAGTGTACAAAAAAGTATTACAAACTGGTACAAATTCGTCATATATATTTTATTACTCCTCTATGTGTTAGCAGTTCCAATAAATCGTTTAAAGTATATTAATGTAGCTTCTGTTTGATTGGTTTTTATCTATACAGATAATTCTGGATATTCTGTTAATACTAGAAGAAATGACAAAAATGTTTCTTTCTTACTTTCTTTTGAAGTATCTTATAGTTTATTTTCCTCTATTAATCATTATAAACAGATCAAATATGATGTTCACATCTAGGAGATATTCTTCGAAACTATTCAAACAATTGGCAAAAACAATTTACTTCAAGGTGTGTATTGTCTTTATATTAAACCGTTTCTATGCTTATATTCCACGTGAGTGAAGCCACAGGTAAAAAACTAGTATAAAAATAAAGAAACCATTTGTATTCTAATATGCATTTATTTTCATAGTTCCATAAAGGTCGTTTACACTTTATTTCCAAACTTCATTTTCTATCCATTTAAGATAACTAGCTACTCTTGTATATACTCCGGGAATGTTGGGGAATGCAGAACCCAATCCAAATGACGTCACTCCTACAATGTAATATAAGGAACTTGATCTGACAGCTATTTTCACCTGCATGGGACCTCCGGAGTCACCCTGAAAAATAAAATAAGAAATTGTAATAAAAAATTTAATTAACTTAACCTAGCTCTTTACGTTAATCTATTACTAAGGCTAGATTACAACAACTTCCAAAAATTTCTAGATATTCTATTAAATACTGTAACATACTGGTGTTTAAATGCCTTCACTTTGACTGAATTAGGGAAAAAACTTACTATATACAACCTTTATCTCGGGTAGAAGGTGTACAGTATGCATTTTTTAATTCATCTTACAACATAGCCATGGCAATGGACTCTACTATCACTGCTCATCTTTTTTATTATAAGTCGTCATATTTAAATATAAATAATAATATACTCGTCATTTTTCATAATTTTTACATTATTATTTGGAGTAAAAATACTGGTTAATAATAAAAAAATAAGATAAGAAAGTGGATAATTAAAAGAACAATTTTCCAAAAGAATGTTTCTTTTGAAGAACAGGTTATTTAATTTTTTCTGTTAATAAGGAAAATTGTACCTCAGCAGTATCCACGCCACCTTTTTCTGTACCAGCGCAAATTTGATATTCAGTAACTCCATCCCAATTCGAGTCAAAATAGTTTTCTAGCAGCATATTACATTCATCTACTTCTATTATATCAAGTTCACCTGCCTGAAGAGTCGATGAGATTTCTTTACTACCTACGAGAGAAATAAATTGGTGTTATAGCATGTAGACGCCGCCCGATACGTAATTGTATTACACGCCCTAAGGGTCGTTGGGGTAGTACGAGACGTGCGGGGTAAGGGGTGCGCGCGCGCACGGGATGCTTGCTAAGTCAGTCGACTACCGAGACGCAAGGCGAGAGTACGTGCGTGTGCGTCGCAGTTCGGTTTGCCTTAAAGTGCAAATAAACAGTAAAACGTCAAAATCCGTATCATTCTACAACCACGCCCACGACCACCAGTCATAGTGTAAATTTAAAAAATCAAGACCAAAACTTTTATTTGATGCTTCAATTCGTTTAGCTCCTTTACTTCTTTGAACATTTTGTCCCGATAGTCGTATCGACTAATGGACTGGTCCCAGAGAGCCTCGATTATCATCTTAAAAGGGTCTCGCTTGGTTGTTAGATCAAGGGCCGGATACAAAAGGCAATATTACTTGATATGGCACGCATTGTCAGTCGGTTCCTCACTCTGAGCTCCTAACTATCGGTGGCTTGGGCCTTAGGCCTCGCTACTGTAGGTCTACATGTTTTTATATTTTAAAATTTATATAATATCTTTTCATATGTATTTATTTATAATTTAAACTAAATTTAAAATTTATTATATTGTATTTAAAATGAATAAAAAAACTGTAAGATTATTAAAATTTGTAATATCTAGATTATCAATCAGTAACTATTACTCGTAACTAATTATTACGAATCAGTATAGAATTTAGAGTGTAATTAAAAACAAATTTATTACATCTAAATAATCATCATATGCTTGATAATACGGTTTCTTAGAATATTAATGACCTGCGCGACAAATTGTTGTAATTATCTTTGTATCTCAATTAAGGTAAGCAAAAAGAATGAAATGCCACTTCAATCTTTCTATTGTAGACAAGCTTCAGATAGATCCTAATCTGATAATTATGTATAGATATCAAATTAAGATAGATTATTTGTTAAATCTTAAAAGGTACATGAAATTGGTAATGAAGAAATGAAGAATTGAAAGAACTCTTCCATGGCCGAAATATATTATTAATGGCTATATCTGGAGACTTGAAATATTCAACGGAATTATTACCACGAAATGTGACATAACTTCATTAAGATAAGCTCTTTTCTTGAGACTCAGGAATCATTGAATTGAAAGGGGGTCTACCATCAGCTTGGATAGCAGAATCAATAGAGTACCGTCAGTAAGAAACTCTGGCTGTTGATTTTATCCATATATTAAAGTAAAAAAATATATATAAAAGAATAAATATCACGTAAGAAAATGAAATAAATCACAATTATGCATTTATATGAATTAAAGAGTAATAATATATGTTACAGATATAACATTATAGGTGAATATCGAGTCTCATATGAGATATATCAGTTTTCAGTTTATATCAGCTTGTGCCGTGGTGGCTGCCGGCAGAATAGAATAGCACCCCCCTCTTCTTGCTGAGGTGTCGTAAAAGGCGACTAAGGTATCTCATTACAATTCACTGCAATTCAACCAGGTGATCAGAGAAGGAAAACTCGACCAAACCTGCATCCTGCTCCCTCCCGATCGTACTGGTTCTGCATTCCATCGGGCCTGAGGGAGCTCGGACGAGAGAGTGCTTTTCTGGCTGCGCGTCCAGCTATGCACTTAAATATATCCTGCGCAATTGACTGTTTCCGTAAACTGGACCTCGATTTTCTTAATCGGTGTTGAAACAGTCGCCGTGGCCGAATTCGGCTAGGACATCATCATCAGTTTTACAGGCCGATATTTAGGTAGCACTGATTTACATCCCAAGATCCCAATCTTACCTCGTTCCAATACACCCCATCCAGAAAACTTGCCCATACTACCGAGAGCACTTGTATCGTAGTCGTACCATAAACATGCTGGCTTTATAAAATCAGTAAATGTTACTTCGGTCTGTAACTCCATCAGAGCTATATCGTGGTCTCGAGAAGGTGCCTCATAGCTTGGAAATGGCTTAATATCAGCTATATTAACATCGTATTTCTCTGATATCTGTAAATTGAAAGATTGACGTTTGTAGTTGCATATTGAGGAATGAAAAGCTATTTGCTTTAATACGTTCACGCCGGCGCTGTATTTTATGCTCCTCGCCCTGTGGCGGCTGCGTATAAAGCTTTTTGCTCTATCGTTTAATGTTTGCGTTAAACTTTCATTATTTTACTTATCATCTATGTGGAAATTATTTTTACTTACTTAAAGATCCAAATATTTGGTGTTACATACCGTTTAATAGCACACTCTAGTGCGGACCACCGATGGACCGCGCCACCCGAAGAGACAGTTTAGTGCAGGCCACCGGTGACCCGCGCCGTCCGATGAGACAGTTTAGTGCGGGCCACCGGTGACCCGCGCCGCCCGATGAGACAGTTTAGTGCGGGCCACCGGTGACCCGCGCCGCCCGATGAGACAGTTTAGTGCGGGCCACCGGTGACCCGCGCCGCCCGATGAGACAGTTTAGTGCGGGCCACCGGTGACCCGCGCCGCCCGATGAGACAGTTTAGTGCGGGCCACCGGTGACCCGCGCCGCCCGATGAGACAGTTTAGTGCGGGCCACCGGTGACCCGCGCCGCCCGATGAGACAGTTTAGTGCGGGCCACCGGTGACCCGCGCCGCCCGATGAGACAGTTTAGTGCGGGCCACCGGTGACCCGCGCCGCCCGATGAGACAGTTTAGTGCGGGCCACCGGTGACCCGCGCCGCCCGATGAGACAGTTTAGTGCGGGCCACCGGTGACCCGCGCCGCCCGATGAGACAGTTTAGTGCGGGCCACCGGTGACCCGCGCCGCCCGATGAGACAGTCTAGCGTGGGCCACCGGTGGACCACGCCACCCGAAGACACAGTCTAGTGCGGGCCACCGGTGACCCGCGCCGCCCGATGAGACAGCTTTGTGCAGGCCACCGATGACCCGCGCTGGCGTGAACGTGTTAAGCGACGAGTTTTAGCAACATTAACTTTGGAAACATTTATTACGAAAATATAAAATCAAATGAATGAAATGAAATGAACTGTTGTGTCACCGCGGAGAAAACAGCGAGGGAGGGAATAATACCATAGAGTATTGATATACTGCTTTAGAGAATATTTGAAAATGTCATAGATACATATATATGGTCATACATACTTAGGAAGAAATTGCATGTAGCAATGTATGAATTTTATCCAATGTTATAATCGAAGAAAAGAACGTATTTTTAATCACCGCTTTTTTTTTCAACAGTCGAAAAGACGGTCATTAGTAGGTACTCTAGATGGGCAAGATGTAATCAGATTAATAAAAATGATTACGATTAAATTTTACGTTTTTTAACATTAATATTACTGCATTTTGCTCATCTATTTTTTAAACACTACGGAATCACAGATTACTTACATATTTATGATTTCTTAATGTTTTAAATAGATTTAATCATGATTGCAGAGCAAGAAAATTAAAATTACGACTACAGTTTGTGATCGTTAATCATTAATCAGATTACATTTTGCCCATCTCTGGTAGGTATAATTCCTAACAGTATCTGCATGATACAAGATGTAACAAAAATATATGGCCGATTGTTTTCAAAGAAAATTAGGTATGCAATACAAGCAAAGGGTATAATGGTATTATGGTTGTTTGTATATATTGTAAGCATTGTAATATCGTTAAATATAATGAAAAATTAACTCACACTGTTGAGATTCACCGTTCCAAAACGTATCATTCTCGGGGTCAGATCTGCAAGTCTTCTGTCTGGAGCTGACTTGATGCAATGAGCTGCAGTCAGCACAAACTTAGAAGTTATCAGCGAACTACCACACTTGAATAACCAATTACCATTCGTTCTTCTCCAACCCACAGCACCCTGTAACACATTATTTACAAAAGGTAAAACTTTTGTTTTCTCCTGTGTCTTTAACCCCCTTCATTTTAGAACAACACGCGTTGAATTGTGTAACAGCAGTTTTACGGTGATTTAAATTTATTCTAGAACTAAGGTCTCTGTTTACACTGTTAATTATTCATTTACATTTATCTTATTTTCATTTTTATATTTATAATATTTTAATATACAGTGTAAACTCCATATAACGTCACTCGATTTAACGACAAACTCCCTAAAGCGTCGATATCACTCGGCTTTGGTTGGTTTAGCTTGTTTCCCATGTATTGATACACTCTATATTTTACACCCACACCCACTCTCAATAACGACAGAAATTTCATAATATAAAGTACTTTTTAAGCTAAGATGACTTTTTAAGTTGCCAAAATTAGTAAAAGCTGCGCAGCTGTGTACGTTCTTTTATCGCTTTATTATCCTAGCTCGTAATAAACTCGACTATCGGCGTTACACATATCGAACTTTCTAAGAAATCCGTTCTTTTGTATACAAATTGGGATTGCTTGCACGAGTTGACTGTTGTTAGTAGGAGTCATGGATTATCTATTCGTTATCATATTCTTAGTTGCTCACAAACAAACTTTCAAACTGTAAACATGACAAGTAAGAGTTTAAATTTTTTTCTTTTTCTAATACAGATTTTTCTTCTCTCCATTTAACAACTCTCTATAACGTCAAAATATACACAGTCCCTTGAGGGTCGTTATATATACTTGCACTGTATATTCTTTTGTATTATTTTTCTAGCAACACTCACTCAAAATTTTATCCCCCTACCTTCCTCATCGGTTTCTTTTCTGGATTCGAACGCTTCGCCTAAACTGTAAAGCGCTCGCTTTGACAACGCTGTGACAACAATTGTGAAAACTCGAACGCTCTGCTTAACCCATCAACGCGTGAAACTGTGGCGTGTGACGCGTGAACCAGTGTAAGGACCGGGGTCGATACCCTAGCAATTTCGTTCCCGGAGTTCCTTATGATTCCTTTTTTTTTTCGGCATGTCCTACGTTGGCGGCCTGGGAAAGACATTTATGGGTTGGGCGGCTACGCAAGGGCACCCCTGTGGGTACGGACCTCGACTTGGGCGGCCGGCTAGTTGAAAAACGAACCTAACGGTGATCTACCAGCGTTTCGGAAGCAACTACCTTGAGAAGAAACGCCGAAAGAAACTCAAGGCTGCGTCGGAGGGAAACTGCGTTATTTAAACAACAGTTGACGGACCTATCTTTAATCGTCGTCGGCGCCGCCGGCGACGCCGGTGCCTCGGAAAGTGACGAGTGCTTGTGTGTACCTCGTTGTTGATAGGTCTTCTTTAACTCTCATATTTGCTATGTTATTTAACTATGCAACGATCTTCTTGCGATCATGCTTTGTCGTTCTATGATATCAGATTTTTAAACAAAGCGTCAAAAGGAATTTGTGTAGACCGGCATGGTCTTGACACCTGTCGAAAGGAGTGTGCCTCTTGTATGACGGTCATACTGGGTTTTTGAGCTACAATATACTTTAGGGGCAGTGTAATTTTACGGCATTTCTTCTATCGTTCTACGATCACGCTGATTGCCTATAGGAGTAGGCAGAGAGGATAAAACGCCACTAATCTATATTTTTGAGTTTTTTTTCGCTTTACAGATATACATTTACATTACATTACAATATACATTTTACGGAACCCTCAGTTCGCGTGCCTTACTGGTTTTTTCGTCAGCCATCTTCTCAACGCCTCCGAGACAGTGAATAATGCCTTTATGCAGGAAGACTATAAGAATTCTAAAGTCTAAATGTCAGTTGCTGGACTGTTTGACTTGTGATATAAAATCTACTTTTAAATAAACACACAAATTGTAATATGCATGTGTAACACCGTAACTGACGCTGTAGTTTTGTTTTATATTTTACTAGTTTTTCCCCACAGCTTCGCTCGCGTTAAGAAGTATTATTATTAATTAGATATAGTTTTTGCGGCTTTACTTTTGTTTAGCATGTATAAAAAATTAGAGCCTACAAAACTTCTTTGTATACAATATTGTTAACTAATCTGTCATTAGGCGCTAAAACTATCAAGCTATTATATTATAGTCGAAAATCTGAGAAGATTCATACAAACTTTCATCCCCTATTTTATACCCTTAAGGGTGGAATTGATCAAAATCCTTTTTTTAGCGGTTGCCTACGTCATAATATCTACCTGCATGCCAAATTTCAGCCCGATCCGCCCAGTGGTTTGGGCTGTGCGTTAATAGATCACTATGTCAGTCAGTCAGTCACCTTTGAGTTATATATACATATTTAGATTTTCTATTTCGCGTATTGACTTTATGTAATGTGCTATAAAGTTATTATTAAAATAAATAAATACAAACCATGTGAGGGAATTCCGTTGGCTTCGCTGTTATTCCCCCTATAAAGGCCATTCCACCGCTATTTGAAGTAGCCGCTTGCTTTTTTCTCTTTACACCTGATAATAACATTAACAGTTTTTTTTTTGTCTTCAGGCGCACGCTTAGCTATAATCACACTTGGTGGACGATAAAAGAACAGGGCGCTGCAGAGCGACGTTCCTCAGGAACGTGCTACTCTAGCGGCGACACCGGGCGGCACGCTTGAGGGAGTGTGTCGTCCACAGAGATGGGCAAAATGTAATCTGATTAATGACGAACGATTACAAAATGTAGTCGTAATTTTAATTTTCTTGCTCTGTAATCATGATTAAAATCCACTTAAAACATTAAAAAATGATAAATGTGTATACAACCTGGGATTTTGTAGTGTTTAAACCGTAAATGAGCAAAATGCAGTGATATTAATGGTAAAAAACGTAAATGTAATCGTTAATCATTTTTATTAATCTGATTACATTTTGCCCATCTATGGTCGTCCAACAAGGGTGCAAGCGGCGCGCGATGTGTTCCCGCGTGCCGCTCTACAACACAGAGGCATGAGAGGGGTGGCTCTATACACCACCCCTCCCCAAACGAGTAGAGACCTACTTAAGATCGTACGCCTAGTCGGTCATGAGACCCCACTCGTGCCCTCGATGCCGGTAGGTGGAAGGTGGAACACCCCGGGGGTTTTAGTCGGTGCAAGCCCGACACACCGGGGGTGGCCCTCACCGCCCCCCGAGGTCCGTTAGGGATTTCCCCTGGGTTAACAAAAAAAAAGTTGAAAATGCCTATTCATTCTTCTCTTAAAAATTCCCATGTCATAAGAACGTGGAAATATGCTCTCTGGCAGCATATTCAATAGAATATGCAACTAAGGAGTGCCTTAGTTGTTCGCATTAGGAATGTAGAAGCAAATCTTTTCATGCGAATTTAAGGAACATCCACCACTTAAGGATGGTATCCGACACGGTGGCCAATTGTTTTGTAATGAAATGGGGCTGGTGGAATTAGAGAATATAGCTCAACTGTAAAAGTAATATTAAATATACAGGTGATTTTATAAGCTACGGAGATATTTCAGAATAAAATAATTAGTCCTGTAACTAATACAAAACTATAGACTGTAAATAACTATATTCCTTTAAAACCCATAAAGAAAAATTAATTAACAAATTATTTTTTTAATAATAATAATATTTACTAACAATTATACACATTGACCTATTTCCAAATTAAGCTTGCGCTTGTAATAGTAATAGTAATTGTAATAGCCCAGGCTCGGGTGGAGCGATTAGAGGGACACCCCGGGGGTTTTTAGTCAGTAGGAGTCTGACACACCGGGGTCACTGCCCTCACAGCGGCCCTGATGGTCCTATGCAGGATTTTCCCCCGAGAAAACAAAAAAAAAAAAAAAAAACCCATAGGGGTACTAGACAAAGACATACATACTTAAATACATATAAACATCCATGACTCGTGACAAACCCATCTACTCATCACAGAAAAATTTACCACTACCGGGACTCGAACCCAGGACTTTAGCATCGTAAGCAGGGTCACTACAAACTACGCTATCAGGCCGTCAAAAAATAAATATAATATATTATAAATAATATTATATATAAATTATATATAATAAATCCGTAACAAATATAGACATGGTAACGCGTGTGGAGCAAGATTGAATGGCAAGTAGATAAATAATAATATTAAATAATCATCACGCTATCCTTATCTCGGTGAGCAGTGGTAAATTAATGACTGTCTCCACTAAGCGTTTATATTTCGTGCCCAACATGACCAGTAGCGCAGCCAATTGTCGTGCTAAGGGCACCACACATAATATTTATATTAGATAGCATGTGGGTTTCTTTACTATGTTCTTGAAGAAGAACATAGTAAAACCGGTGAAGACCGGTTTATATAGTGTAAACTCTTACTAAATTTGGAAACAACCCAGAAGGATTTGTAAATAGGTTTCAGACAATTTTTTTAATCTTGTAGTTTTTGGATTTCGCCTATGCTATCCTTTTTAACTTAACAGTAAATTTTAATCGAAGGATATAAAGTTTTAAGGCGGTAAAACACCATAAAGTCTATCACAGATACTCAAAATAAACAATAAAAAACTCTCCTACCGTCCACCTATTTTTTGGATAAAAATTATACTTACATTCCAACTCTCGTCTGTTTCTTTCTTCTTGTACTCTGATATCAATAATGTAGTCATTACATGCTGCAAACATATAAAAAATAATAAGTACAACGGAATAGCTCTTTCAACTCTTAACTAAATTATTATTTTACTATTAATTGATTTCCTATTTTTACTTCACAAAACGTTTTTATAAGTTGCTTCATGGCGTCGTAAATTTTATTCAAAGAAATATTGCTCTTAATTTGTAAAAAGTATCGTTTGAGTTTGTTTTGCAAAATCAATGTAGTAATTAAAAATATATATTACGGATTTCAAAGTAGCTGTATTTAATTCAATTAACGATTCTAAACAAACGAGTTTCAAGAAATCAGGTAACATTGCATGTCGTATATTAATTATCTATATTAGCCGTGGTGGCTGCCGGCAGAATAGAATAGCACCCCCCCCTCTCTTCTTGCTGAGGTGTCGTGAAAGGCGACTAAGGTATCTCTTTAACACTGCAATTCAACCAGGTGTTCAGAGAAGGAAAACTCGACCAAACCTACATCCTGCTCCCTCCCGATCGTACTGGTTCTCCATTCCATCGGGCCCGAGGGAGTTCGGACGAGAGAGTGCTTCTCTTGCGCGTCCAGTTATGCACTTAAATATCTCCTGCGCAATTGACTGTTTCCGAAAAGTGGCCCTCAATTTTCTTAATCGGCATTGAAACAGTCGCCGTGGCCGAAACCGGCTAGGATATCATCATCATCTATATTTGACCATATCTAACACGTTTTTTACGAACTACAAAATTGAGAACAAAAGCCAACAGCGATGAGCCAAGATGATTACGTTAGGCAATTTAGAAAATTGCGCAACAACTTGCTCGTGAAACTGGCAGCAATTTAGCAACACTAATGATTATGATGCTTGTGTTATTTTTACTCATACATACCAAAAAAATGACGATACTTTAAGCGTAGCGTGAAGAGATATTTGTGCAGGCCGGCATGATCGCTGCGACTACCGATGGGTTTTTTCTTACCTTTTCGTTAGCGTTTTTTTGGACTGCACCATGTTTACTATCAAATTTGGTGTAGTCACTGTGCCGGGTCAGTGTAAAAAAAAACGCTTAATGGAAATTGATGACTACATATGACAACTATTTCTTAATTCCATGATATTTGATATCTGGCTATCGACTTTAAAGAATCAGAAGAGATCTCAAAACCCAACTGGTCCTTATAAAAACTATGATATTGATTGCTTCATCTACCTATGACCAGTAAACGCTCTTTAGAACTCACCAGCTCTACTAGGCCTTCGTCCCATCTTTCTGAAGTCCTGCTTAGGTGGTTCATACGGATCACAAGGATCGGTTGGCTCTACATAAGAATATGCAGCTACTCCAGTTGGATTCTCCTGTAAAGTTCAAACGTGCGTTCATATTTATATCTGTACTAGTTTTCTACCTAAGACTTCGTTTGCGTAGAATTAGTACTTCAAATAACCATTTTTCATTGATCCATGGTTTAACAAATATCCATAATCGTTTAAATGATATTAAAAAACTTAATACTTTTGTGGTAGTACCACCTCAACCTTTTGCGCTATCTATACGTAGATATTTCCTTCTTTTCTTTTTCAATCACCTTTACACCCCCTTAAGTGATGATATCTTGGTTAAAACTCCCATGTCCTGCTCAGGGTCTCTAAGTAACCATAGCAAATTTTATTTAAAACACTTAAGTAACTAAAACAAGAAGAGGTAACAGATAGACAGAAAGAGTAACCTGATTTGTGGTATTAGTATGTGTATGTAGCCATCAGAGCCTCATTATCAACATATTTCTGTCTACTGCTAGGCCTCTCCCAAGTTTCCCCACTGAGCTCAATCTTCAGCTTTTCTCATCCAACCTTTGCCTGCCACTTTGCACTCATCATCGTTTAACCTAGACATGAGGCGTTCTACGCTATGCTTACCGAGGCGTGGTCTCCACTTCTACCCCAGTTCTTCAGTAAATATGATGAACCCGTTGCCACTGCAGCTTGCTGATGTTCTGAGCTATGTCGATGATTTTAATTCTCTGACGAATCAGCTCATTTCTGATTCGAGCCTTCAGAGAAACAGTGAGGATAGCAAGTTCCATAGCACAATAAGCGACTTTGAATTTATGGACTAATCGTAGCGTGAGGGTCCACGTCTCAGGATCATACGTCATTACAGATAGGATGCATTGGTTGTAGACTTTCGGCTTCAAGTCTTGTGGTATGGGTGACGAAAAGACGTGACTTAGTTTGCTAAAAGATGCCCAACCCTGCTGTATTCTTCTGCTATCCTTTCCCTTAAAGTTACTCTCGTCCATTTGGAACAACAGTCCAAGGTCTACGTATTCTTGAACAACTTTAAGAAGAGTGCCGTCAACAGCGGTTTTGGATCGATGTGATAAGAGCCTAAGAGGCTCAAATGATTTCATCAAAAAAATAATGATCAAAATTAAATCGACTGTTCTGCTCTAGTTACAAAGCAAAAGAATTCTGTGAATGTGTATAATTATTTATTCAATTTAAATACTTACAAATGGCGCACTGTTGTTTTCGTAAAACCTCCGATCCTGAATGTAACAAAATTTACTAATTATATACACTCTATCTATTATTTGTCGTTATTTTTTTTAATTTAATTTCTATACTCTTATGAATTATGGTTGTTGATATGTTTACGAATGGCGCATGATGTAATAAATGAATGATGAATGAATGAATGAATGATGTGATAAATGTGTGCGAGGTGGTAGGGCGTCGGAGCCCATCTGGATCGCGACCACAGTACATGGGTGTAAAGCCCGTCACAGTGACCAGTTTCGGCTTGTCTCGTTTCGGGATCAGCTTGTGTATATCCAGTAGCTCATATACCTAGAGATCTTTAGTCGTGGTATATGTGGGCCGACATGACGATGTAGACTATCAATGGATTTTCATCCTTTGATAGTCGCTTTCAATTTTGGACTAAATTGTATTTACCATCAGGTAGTCTGTAGTCACTATGTCGACCCAGTGTAAAAAAATAACAATAATAATAATAGACTTAAAAGGTGCATTTATTTCGCTACTGTATTGCTTTAATTTTGATTTTGTTTAAGGTATTAGCTACTAGCTGTCGAATCTTATACAAAAAAATGATAATTGCAATGTTTACGATTATTTCTCCCATCTTTTGCTAATAAATAGTGTTTATAAATCTCTGCCTTAGTGTTTGAATATATTAAACTTGGCCTCGATTTTATTAATGTCAGTCAGTCAGCTTATATCAATCCAGAAAACTTCTCTAAAAAAAAAAGTATATACCCATCGCTGAGTGTAAGCTTTATCTCATGATATGAGGCGTCTAACTTCAAAACCAGCTAAAACGATTTTTCGTACAAAATTACTATGTCCTAATAGTAATTTGAAGTGTTTTTATCAAAGCAAATATTATATATGATTTTTTCTTTTTAGCTGATCACTCTAGAATAATAATTTAAATACCTTATAAAAATGTGATTGTTAAGTCAAAGATTAATTATAAGTTTTTATAAATTTATGGGATTTGAAAAAATATGTTATAGTGGGTTTTGAAATTAGACTCCTCATATATCACCAACTCTCTCTGAAGGCCTCTTGCCGACTTTGTTATCTAACCATGAAGCTGTTTGTCTACGTGGGTGTCGACTTCCAAATCTTAGATACCACTTCATTGTGGAATGAATTCATCTTCCATCATTCTACTCTACATAGTTAGTTTTTCTATAATAATAATAATGATAATATATCCTCATGCTATATTCTTCCCTGGATGAGCTGAGCTACATTAGGGACTGCGTCCAATTTGAGCTTATTTGTCGTGCCAAACGTAACCGGTAACCCAACTGAGCAGTGTTCTCAGGGCACTAAAACATTTATATTATACGCCATGATTAGTGATGAAAATACCCGGGAATTTTCCCAAAGTGCCCAAAACTTCCGAGAACATTTCGTAAATTCCCGGGAATATTCCCAAGGAAGTGTTTGGGCACTTTGGGAACATTCCCGGGCATTTTCATCACTAGCCATGATTACGTACGCATGAAGCGCCAAATGCTAACCAGTAAAGGAAAACATCGTGATGAAACCCGCATGGCATTTAATAGAAATATCATGTGTACTAGTGCCCTGATAACGGCGATCAGCTGCGCTACTGGTCACGTCGGGCACGACATATCAGCGCAGAGTAGATACAGCCATTAATGTATCTCTGCTCACCCCGTAAGGGATATAGCGTGATAATTTATTATTATTTAAAATTAAGGTAATTTAATATTATAGATATAATTAATAATGCGTCATTATTATATATAATTATATTCTTACCCAAGGTCTTTTCTGTTTAGTCCCTTTATATAAATAATCCTGAGGAAAAGAAAAACTAATATAAGTATCTCACATATGTAAACATATACTTGGGTTAGTATGGTATGATCTGTTAAAGTACAATATGATACCAAGGTGACAGGTGGTGACTATCGCGGGAAGGAGTTCCGGTAGCGACAGCTTGGCAGGCATTCCTCTCCTTTTGTGAAGACGTTATGAAGGTAAGGAAGGCGGCGGAGAGGGATTAGGAGGCGTAGATAAGCTAAGAATGGACGCGGAAGGAGGGCCTTGACCTGAGACCTTCCTTCCCAAAGGATTTAACGCCTGGGCAGTATCCAGGCGCGAGCGGTGTGTGATGTGTTATCGTACACCGCTCTGATACAAAAAAATGAGCGAGAAATGGCTCTTTACACCAGTCCTCGTTAATAATAGAGAATAAGTCTGAGGAAGGCTGGACGTCTACGGATGATAAGGAAGTTAGCGTAGCCATGCCGTTGGCCCCACTAAGTGGAAGAAGGAAAACCCTGGTAGTTTTTATCGGTAGGATTCCGACATGATAAAAAAACAGTCCGATTACGATATGACACGGCTTTTAATGTTATAGTGTGTTTACATTAAAATTGAATACCGGCTTAATGCCAGTTCTTATTTTATTTAAATTCAATTTATTGCACTTCATCTTGACTACATTTATTATAAAATTAAGTTTGAAGTTATAATTATGGATTCCTAATCTCAATCGCTTAACGAACCAGTGTTGGATAATGGTCGCCGATGTGAGGTCCCTTAATTAAAACAAAGTTAGTTCGCGCATAAAACTCGCTAAAGTATTTATAATACGAATTAAAATAGCTAAAAGATACGGTTATTATTCAAATACACTTACAAAAGGTCTTCTTTCTCTTGGTCCAAGAAGTATCTGGTCTGATTTGGTCTGAGAAATAAGAAAAAAGTTTTATGTCACAGATGAATGTCTTACACAATATTGAGTCCAAATTAACTATGAGTAAAATATTGGTCAATATACTTACTAAAGGTATTGGGTGTGGCTCCACAAATGGCGGACCCTGTGGGTCAATATAGAACAGTTATTAGTTAATTCGTTTTATGGTGATATTGACCGAACCAAACTTTCACATTGTACGAGGCATAGAATATTGTTACATACTGAATAGTAGAACTTTCATAAGTAAACATCCAAAGCTAAATGGCTTATAAATTAATGGTAGTTCTATACCTTAGTATAAACAGAATTCTCCAATTCCAGTACGTTTAGGATATACTTGGATAATTCCCTTTATCTTCTTGACGGTTTGCAGCTAATAAGGGGAGGTGAATCGTCTCGTGCAAACAGTTGTAATGTCAACCACATAAGGGTGTGTGGCATAATCACTATCTATTGATGTAGCCTGTTCACTATCTATTTATTTATCCACCAGTGTCTAGTAATCTTCGGAAACTGGCCTATACATTGTCACAACCTGCTCCTGATTCCAATCCTACCGACGCTACCTCCTCCACTATCCGTCCTAGCCTACATTCTGATCCTATTCCTTCCGATCAGTATATCCCAGCTCAGGATAACGAAAAGAGGACATGTTCAGGCATAACAGTTTGGTTTTCTGATCTTTTATCACCCGTAGCGACGATCTCTGGAGAGGAGTGATGTGGCATACTCACTATTTATTGATGTAGCTTATTCACTATCTATTTATTTATATCTATCCTTAACATTATCTATTTTCTAATTCTTTATACTATACTTAGATAAATAAGTGAAGATATAATAATGTTATTTAAAATAGTTTTTAATTATATGTTAGTATAGTATAAAGAATTAGAAAAAAGATAATGTTAAGGACAGAAATAAATAAATAGATAGTGAATAGGCTACAGGTGCAAGCCACACGGCGTCTTGTCAATTTATGGAAGAAGGGGGAGGGAGGAATTAATTTTGGATTAACTTTTAAAATGTCAAAACAAAAAACTGGCCTACTTTTTAAAATATTCAGTTGCCCATAAGCCAAAAATTTTTCTAATGGCTTTAAATATCTATTATTACAATTATTTGAGAAATTTTCTCCAAATAAAACGAAATTGTATTATTTTATATTACTTTGCATACTTGTTTTAAATAATATTTAAAATGATAATAGATTCTTTATAGTGAAAAATGAAACGAAGTCACCTGATGAAAAGTGGCTACTGGTGTTTATAAACCGCACAACTAGTTGTGGGTCTTTCTTCGGTATGGGCTCACAATTCGACGCGCTGCAGCGCAAGAAATGAACTAAATATATATATATATTGACATGGTGATATGGTATTATTTGTTCAGGCACATTATGCCTCTGGTTCTAGAAGACAAATTTTTAATATCACTTATATAGTATAGTTTGAAAACCCTGTCCGATCCAAAAGAAGCATATTGATGACAAAAAAGCTTTACCAAAATACAGCAGTAAACTGTGTTATTCAGGAATATTAAAATTTTTTGTCACATATACGATTTCTGCTCAGATTACTTACAAAATTCAATTTTAATTCATAAATTTTGTTTGGGACCAACAGAGGCCATGATTCTATTTAAGTCATGACCTACTAGCATGACCTTTAATTTCCTTTTTTCCTTTCTTCATGAGCTACGCACGTTCTCAATGTTACCATGTAAGGTTTCCCCCGTCAATTTATTTTAATTTTTAATTTATTCGATTTTTTCGCTCTTTAACTAAACAATGCAACCTTAATAAAATAAATTATGAATACGAAATAACGCCTTCACAGGTCGAACAGGGTTTTTGTGGGTGTATATTAAAAGTTAAATAAAAGCCAACAGATGTTTCTAATATACAATTACTTGAATATTATTTATATGTATTGTTGTCTTAATTACAGTTAATATATTTTCCAAAAATTACGCTCAAATAATTTATTATCAGTGGCGTGCACACCATAGAAGCATAAAAGCACTATCTTGTTATAATTATATACTTATTACGTATATTGTTTTAATATTTGGTCCAATTTGGGTTCAAATTGTTGCCAGATTTTAAGTCTGTATATTTATTAATTGTCTTAAAACAACAAAGTAATGTTTTTTAAGCTTTTATAAGATGTTCGCCACTGTTTATAATTCTATATATCATACTTACATGATTAGCTTGTTGAGCCAGATGTTCTAGTCTTAAACCCTGTAAAAAAAAAGTTTCAGCTAATGAAAGACTTTAATTTATATTCAAAATATTATAAAGAGGAGAATGAGAGGCACAGAGAGTCCACATTCAGTCTGTCCATTTAGGAAACCAAGCAGGCGGTGGGTGGGCTTCGCATATGCCCACCTGTGCAACGCCCAACCCTAACAATTATATGGGCCCATAGATGGGCAAAATGTAATCAGATTAATGAAAATAATTAACGATTACATTTTAAGTTGTTTACCATTAATATGACTGCATTTTGCTCATTTATGTTTTAAACACTACAAAATCCCAGATTGTATACGCATTTATGATTTCTTAATGTTTTAAATGGGTTTAATCATGATTTGAGCAAGAAAATTAAAATTACGACTACATTTTGTAATCGTTCATCATTTATCAGATTTTTGCCCATCTCTGTATGGGCCGTAGTACTTGAGGGAGTCCACTGCTCATGAATGAAGAACAGAACAGAACAGAACAGAATGTAGTGTATGGGAATCCTCACATTTTACTTATTACGACGGTTTTTCAGAGGTATCAACACTCTCCACCATTTGAGGAGGCCTGGGAAGCCCATACGCGTGCCCGTACCGTGGTAGATTGCGTAGTTCGCTCCCATGGCCGGTTTTCCGCTATAGGAATACCCAGGGATTTAAGTCAGTAGGAACCTAACACAACCCAGGTCGTTACCCTCATGGCAACCGGGAAGTCCTATGATATTTTGCCCTGCTAAAATAAAAATCGAAACATTATAAAGTTAAAAAAAATTGATTACTCACGTAGGGCAGATTTTGTTCAGGTCCACTGATTCTCTGATCCTAAGGGGCAGAAAAACAGAATCTTATTAATGATTATCAGAAAATGTAAAAATGAACATAAGCAATAATAACATTTTCTTTTTACTTGGGGAAAATCCTCATAGGACCGTCTCAGCACAGGGCGGTTGCGCGACCGAGGTGTGTCTGACCTGTACCGATTAAAAACCCCAAGGTGACTACTTCTCCGCATTAGCGGGGACTGCGGGTCCTGTAATCAATTCGCCACAGCCCCGTCACGCCACGCCCGCTAGGTACAAACTCGGAAAAAGATATCTTCCCCGAGACTGCTCATTGTATTTAGGCAGAGCACGTAACAATATTCTGCCTACTTCAATCAATAATAAGACTCTAGGCTAACTAAGATTTAAAACTACGCAAACTGAATGAAGACAATTATGTGGATAGATGAAATCAAAAGTCCATAGCATTGACTAAAGTGCATGAAGGAATTAATGTAGGTTAAGGAGTCAGAAATCAATTACAACAGATTTTACAGATACAGACGACGAACAGGATGCTATTGAATATATAAGCGAATTAGAAATTTTAAAATATATAAATAAACTAAAACCAGAAAAAGTCCAGGGCCAGACAATATTAGCAACGAAGCTTTGAGAATAGGTGCCCCTCTTCTTACATCTTTTCTTACACAACTCTATAATATGGTACTTGAATCTGAAAAAGTTCCAAAGCAGTGGTGTTGTTCAGAAATAATATTATTGTACAAGAAGGGTAATCCATCAGACATCGGTAATTACAGGCCAATCAGCCTTCTATCTAGCGTATACAAACTCTTCACTTCAATACTGCAAAATCGATTAACAGCGAAAATAGACAAGAACCAATCCATTGAACAAGCTGGTTTCCGTTCTGGATACTCTACAATAGACCATATACATACTTTAGAGCAAGTGATTGCAAAACATATAGAATACAACCATCCCCTTTATGTATCCTTTATTGACTACACCAAAGCATTCGACAGCATAACACATAGCGCGATTTGGCAAGCTTTGAAAGCATGTGGTATCGGTAAAACATACATAAATATTATAAAAAACATTTATAGTCAAAGCGTGAGCAGAGTAAGAATGGAAAGAATAGGTGATGAAATAATAATAGGCAAGGGCGTTAGACAAGGAGATCCATTATCACCAAAATTGTTTATAGCAGTACTGGAAGAAATTTTTAAGAACGTGAATTGGAAAAACAAAGGGATTATGATACGCGGCCGTCGCCTAAGTCATCTACGCTTTGCAGACGACGTTGTACTTTTCGCCGAATCGGCTAATGAATTGGAAAATATGATGCAAACACTTGACAATGCAAGCAAAAAAGTAGGACTGAACATGAATACAAACAAAACTAAAATAATGACAAATGGTCGAAGAAAAACAATATATGTGACAAGTAACGAAATAGAATACGTTGAAGAATACATATACTTGGGGAAGCAAGTCTCTTTCAATCCACTCAATAACGATGATGAAGTAGACAGACGAATCAATTGTTCATGGAAGAAGTTCTGGTCACAGAAGGAAATTTTAAAAGGCGATTATGACATACAGTCTAAAAAAGTTGTAATGGATACCTGTATCTTACCGAGCTTGACGTACGGAAGCCAAACATGGGTTTTCACAAATAAAATAAAGAACAAAATTACAACATGCCAACGAGCTATGGAGAGAAGTTTATTAAAAATAAGGAAAATACAAAAAAATAAAAGCGATTCCATTAGACAGAAAACAAAAATCGTGGACGCTTTGCAACAGGCACTCCATCTTAAATGGCAATGGGCAGGCCACGTTTCTAGATGCAAAGACAGGAGATGGTCAATAGAAACGACAAAGTGGTCTGGTCCAGAAGGCAAAAGAAAAAGAGGCCGACCGAAAAAGAGATGGGAAGATGAGATTCTTTCTGTGGCGGGAAAGAAGTGGACAGAGCTGGCCCAAGATAGGGTCAACTGGAGGAGGTTGGAGGAGGCCTTTACCCAACAGGGGTCCACAAATGATAATATCGACACAAATCTTAACTAACACTACTAACAATAGGAATTAAGAAAAAAAAAAAAAACTAATAATACTAACAGATTTGAATTGTAAAAAATGTTATGTGGAAAAATAAAAGGCTTGTTTATTATTATTATTATTATTAAGGAGTCAGAAATGTACGTCTCGACAAGCTTGGTGTGGAACGTTCAGAGGTTAGATGAACTGATTTACGAATGGCAATTGGATTTTTTTGAATGCAAACAGCAGTGACGTGCATAGGGTATTTGAACAAGATAGGCAGAATTAATGTCAATATTATATATTATTATAGAATACTAGCTGTCCCGGCAGACCTTGTTCTGCCCTATTTCTCTAAAACAAAGTCACATTGTTTTTTTAATGTTAATAGCTTCCCTGTCAGATTTTATTCTGCCAAAACCTATTGGCCTGTCGGCTGTTTTTTGAAAATTGTTTGAAGGAACCTGGCCTTAATGCTATATTTGTACGTCACTCAATTGTTTTGCTTTCCCGGAACCCGATCACTGACATTTAAACTTTATAGTATGGTGTTAAAGTTCAAATTGACTTTTAAATATTATTACGAATTCTTTGTATGAGAATATAGAAAAGTGTTGTTTTTAGACTTTTTCAGACATTTTTTTTATTTTTCTCTTAGTAATAACCTTCCCCAGACTTCAACAAACACAACAAAAAAGAAATCAGCCAAATCGGTTCAGCCGTTCTCGAGTTTCGCGCTTATACACATTTAACGATTCATTTTTATATTATAGAGATTAAAAATTACACTGTTCTTACCGGAAATATAGATTGCATGAAATTTTATTATCGATAATTTTTCTTTCTATCTAACTTAATTGCATTTAACTTTCAGTCATATATTCAAGACTCAATTATTGTCAGGGCATACAATGCTTTTATGTATCTATGGAATGAACGCTACTGGAGAACAACTCAGAACAGAGATAAGGAGCGAGCCTTAAAGGAGGTCTATGTTCAGCAGTGGTTCTTTGGGGACTGAAATGATGATGAAGCTGTCTAAAGAGATTCACAAAGATACACAATAACAATACTCACGTAAGGTCCTGATTGTATGGGCTCGTAAAATCTGCGATCCTGGGAACAGGAAATATTTTTTAATTATATGACGTTACTATTAAAATAAACCGATCCTTTAAAAGTATCAACTATTATATATTGATAAAATACTTAAGGGCGTCTTGCACTAACGAATTAATCTAGTTTAAGCTTGTATAAAACGCTTATTAATTGAATTGGTTTGATTCCATCTTAATGATGATTTCAGTTTAAGAGTTGTTATAACTAGATTTTGATTTATTGCCAGATAATAAGTACAGATCAGCGCTAAATAGCATTTTATATAACTCTAAACTAGATTTAATTTGTTAGTGCAAGTCGCCCTAAATGTTGATATTCCTTGGGCAGGTCCATTAAACCCCTGATTCTGGAGAGCGAAGTTTTATTTGATTTTATATTACAAAAAGAACAATCTTGATGAGAGTTGCAGATCAAAGAGTTTACAATGCACAGTAAAAAGGGCGCATAAGACACTCTATCCGAAACAACGAATAGAAATGGAAATATTTTTTAATTTTGTCTTGGATTATTTGGTTTAGATTTCCGTAGTACAATAAAATGTATCTCTGAGAGCCTAGACAAACTAATATTAAAATAAACGATAGTGCTAGTAGAAAGTTTAAAACGTGAAGAACTGACATAAAATATCGAAATGTCATGTCGTTTCGTAATGCTTCGCGGCTTAGCTGTGCACCATTTTTTTTATAACCCGGTAGAAATTCTTACGGAGCGTCAGATTGCCGTGACGGTTGCGTCCAGTGTGCTGGACTCTTACTGACTGAAACCACCGAGCTGTTCCTCGTATTCCTCTGCCAGGACCAAGAGTACCGCTTTGCCAGCTTTCTCTGCACCCGTCAACGTAGCGTCTTTTGTAGACCTCCTCTCTTCTGCATTTGTGAGGGGTGGCGTAAAAGGCCACCTCTCGCTCACTTCATTGTCTTGGATCGATACGCAAGAACATATCGCACACCACTTACGCCTGGATATGTTGAGCGATGCACTCCCTCAGTGCCCCGCCCAACCAACCGATCACCTAACGTATTTATTTTATTTTTTGCATAATCATTCGCTTCTACATTCATCATGCGAACAGCTAAGGAGTGGAATGTGCTACCAGCGGCCATATTTCCGCGATCTTATGACCTGGGAGTCTTTAAAAGAAGAGTGAATAGGCATTTGTTAGGCGGACGCGGTTCATCATCGGACTCATCTTCACCTTCCACCAGGTGTGATTGAGGTCAAGCGTTCGCCTATAAGTTATAAAAATAAAAAAAATTAGAGAAATATAACCCTAAAATAGTATATAAAAAATACAAGATAGCAAACCTTCCACAAAATTTATGGAACAAAATAAAAAACAAGCTAATTTAAATAATATTACATTTTATTTGCGGTACTTAATAATACGATCTCAGTTACTTACGATTGATAATTCCTGAACTGGTCCAATGAACCCCTGATACTGTGGAAAAGAAAAAATATTTATCATTATCTAAGTTTTCTTTGAAGTCAAATAAATCTTTACAAGTATAAACTAAATATCATTAGTATATTCGTGTTAATAGTTGCTTATGATAAATATTTCTCGGTTAGTTCTATAGGTTACCTTAATTATTTTGAACAAAAAAGTTAAGCAACTCGTTGATATTACAATTTTTAAAGTCACTATTGATTTTTTATATTACTCTGTAATTAATATAAGCTATAATAACAATGAATTTATAACTATTAAAATTGCTTATATATAAAATTTGTCGTCCAGGTCTATTTAATAACTTACCCAAATGAACAAGCTTTAATAATATTTTTTGTAATTAAATAAATTATTAAGTAATGTTTATTGTTATTGTTACTCACGTGGGGTATAATTCGTGAAGTCCTATCAAAACCCTGATCCTAGGGAAAAAATAGTATAAGTTATCGTCTACTGTCGTAGTCATATTATAAAAAATTAAAGCTTAAGGAGAAGATAATTGTAATTGTGTCTAAATTTGTGGATATTGAGAGTCTCAGCTATACAGTAACCCATAACCTCAGCTAAGGCTAAAAAATTCTATAACTCTTACTTTTGCAGAGTCGTTTATTTATGGAATAGTCTTCCGATAAGCATGTTCCCACAGTCTTATGATTTTGAGTCTTTCAAACGAATCGAAGAGATGTTTGGCAAGGTGGTGTATTTATTTATTTACAGGGCAGCCAGTGGCCGTTACATTATAAAAAATATTACAATGACAATCTTTAACAAAAAAAAAACATTAGAATGCACCAGCCGGTAGAGGCTACCATAGCATACTGTACCAAAAGTAAACAAAAATAATAATAACAATTTTATTAAACAAAATTTACATCAAAACCAAGTTATTAAGAATCGAAAAAAACAAAAAAATTAAAACAAAAACACAAATGTAAACACACTAAAATACACCCTCACGTGACCCTCAGTGCGTTGCCTTTGTTTTGAATTTCGGTAAGGAATCATTATGGTATCATTGCGGCTATCAATAAGTTTTTCGTTGTTGTTTGTCGTACTCGTTTTTTGGACTGCATCATTACCATCGAGCGTAATGTGATAACTTTGCCAATTTAGTATAAAAAAGAGAAGATCATTATAAAAATGTTACTTACCGCATGAACCGAATCCCGGTAATAATATCGCTGGTATTCGTTATACGCTGCTGCGGAGCACCACACTGAAAAAACATTTGTTGAATTGACTAGTACTAATAGAACGGAATCGTTATTCTTATTTAAACTACGCCCATCACAATTCGTACGTCTTTGCTTCATTCATATCTTTCAATATTTTCACTCAAGTCATTCACATTATCGGTCTTTAATTGATATTTTTCTTTCCACTTATTCATAGCCACTTTGCTTTATCAGCAATTTCTTCGTACATGAGTCTATTTCTTTTCACATGTTCTTCAGCAATTTAAAGCCAATTTAGTTAAGGTATTTATGGTATAGGTCTGAAAAAATTCAGACAACAGAAAGCTCTACTTCTGGACAATTATGTGTCATCATAAACTTTATCTTCACTTCAATTAAGTCTTACAATGACTGGACCGCTACCTGAGGTTACCACGTTCATAAAATCATATTTTCTTCTGTTAATACATCAATGATCATAATATCAATATTCGTTATTGTAATTACATTACAAATTCTATGTACGTTAAGTGTACTTTTTTAACCAAAACCTTAAAATCACCTAAATAAAAATTAAATCACTTTGGCATCAAATGCACTGTATCCCGATGATGTATAATTAAAATTCTATAACAACAATACCTCCACAAAATATAGTCCAAATGTTAACAAAGCCGTCCATGATTCACCATTGGCCTCAAACAATATCCAAACTAGAATCAAGATGCGCGAGGTCAAGATTTGAATTTATACACACGTAGCAATATCCTCAATTAGAATATTACAATCAAAATATCAAGCGTGTAATTATTACATCACAATTTATACTGGAAGTATGTCAGATTATGTTTTGCAAACTTAAATTAAAATTTAGAGTTTGATGCTACTCATGTCTACAATTCTTTTACTCTAATATCATGAGATCCTTTAAGTGAGGGCACAGGAGCAGCAGTAAAGCGGTAAAGCCTTTGTTCTCATTTATGTCGTGAAAACAGTACTTAGGTCCACAATTCTTTATATGTATTTACTTTGGCCTGCCGGGTGGAAGCACCTAGAGGGGTTATGTGGCAGTTCATTTAAACTGGTACTATATCAGTAAATATCTATGGTTTTTCGGTTGTAGCTAAGTACATGAAGAAATTTCCAAATCTATAACAGCTCGTGGAGACCCTAAAAATATTCGGTGTTCGTAACGAAACGTGACCCATAGCGTTAAAATTCATCGTTCACGTATTGTGACAATTATCTTGTAGGGAATTACTTATACTCATTACTACTAATTTTAATATATATAGTTTGGACAGCCTATTTAATGTTGTAACATGCCAATTCTAGGATATTCATCATGTTATGCATATCGTGTCTATTTTTCGTAAATATTTCATTAAAACTGTCTTCCGCATTAAAGCTCTTGACTTTGGTTGCATTGACATAAAGCACTCTCTGAGCAACAGCTCCGATTTTTTTCTATATAATAATTTAGTATCAAGCATTTTTAATTTTTACGGGGAAATCGTTAAAATACGAAGTTCTTGAAGATAATATTTAGTCACATAAATTATCTTATTATAGCAAAATAAAAATACAATGCTTATTTTCATATTTGTTTAATTTTATTGGTTGATACAAATTTACTTAATTAATCATTGCTTATATAAATTAGCAATCTGAATGTGAACAGCTCAGGACATAAAATAATGATAATGCTATAAATTAACTACAAGATCAAATAAAATGACTTCTGAAGGAAGTTAATGTAAAAAGTAACCGGAATTTTCAAAAATACATAAAGGAATCGATGAAAATTACGAAATAGAACTGTATTTGGGAAGGTAATATAAGCGCCGTTAGATTTTTCTGTCTACTCCATTAAGGAAACGGCATGATAGCGAATAAATAGGTTAATTTAAAAATATGTTACTCTTTATGGCCAAACCATGCTCTCTATCTAAGTAAGATAACTAGCTACTCTTGTATATACTCCAGGAATATTTGGGAATGCGGTACCTAAACCAAATGATGTCACACCTATGGCGTAGTATAAAGAGCTTGATCCGATGGCTATCTTCACTTGCAAGGGACCTCCGGAGTCACCCTGCGACAAGAGATCACAAAAATATATTAGTTAAATATGTTTTAATACTATTTTTTATTTATATTTGGATATATATTATATATTTGGATATTTAAATTTGGATTTATTACCTAGTTTTTTTTGCTCCAAGGAAATTTTAAAAGTTCCTCTGAATATTGTAACTAAATAAAGTTTGAATTACTTCATTTGAACGTAGATTCAATAAAACCAAGTTTATTATGACTTACTAATTACGTCCGGAGCAAAAAGTATCCATAATTATTTTAATGTTGATATGTCTTAGCTATTATTATTTAATTCATTTGACGTCATGCTCTTGCCAAAGACGATTCAGCCAAGAGCGTTCGGTCATATTTCTTTATTATATCTAAAGCTATAAAAGTATATATTATTCTAGTATATAATCTCTTTGTATACTATTGTTTAGATCTGTCGATAGTCACCGTGACATATTCAACAACAATAGCATCCATTATCAAAATTTTAGGGGAAGGTCATGCTTTTTCATACTTCAAGCAATCGCATCTATCCCTATTGTCATTATGTTGGATTTCCTGGGAAAAGGAACCAGTCTAGGTGCATTATCATCCATTTCACTCGTCCTCATTATTCGGAACAAAGAGCTTACTAATCGTGAACAGACACTTTCCAAATATTATCCTCATCTAATGCATCATTATGTACTTATTAAATTTGACTCCGTAGATTTTATTCACGACTTATTTCTCGATTCAGTGTTGAAATAAATAAGGAAGGCGGTACCTCGGCAGTATCCACGTCACCTTTTTTCGAGCCAGCGCAGATTTGATATTCAGTAACTCCATCCCATTCCGAGCCAATAAACTTTTCTAGCAGCATATTACATTCATCAATTTCTATTATATTAAGTTCACCTGCTTGAAGAGTCGATGAGAGGCGTTTACTATCTGCGTATGAAATAAAATACTGTAAATGCATTAATTCCTAAAAATCAACATTCTTAACACCTAACTTTGATTTTAGGAAATATTTCGTAAGAACTTTACAACTATAAACATAGCAAGCAGCAAAGGCTTTTCTACGAAAAATGAGGTAATTTATGTGGATTATTCGTATATACATATTATTAACCGCAGATATGAATATAAATCATGATGCAGTATGAAAATATTATATATAGTATCTGAAAATGTATTAGATTACGTTCAGTTGTGTTGTTATGTTTTTATAAGTAGATGAAGAAGTGGATAATGAAAAATTTATTCGAAAACGGTTAAAGGCATAAAATCTTTATTGGAATTACACCAATCTTGATGTCTATCTCACCTCGTTCCAGTACACCCCACCCAGAAAACTGGCCAATATCGCCAAGGGCACTGGTATCGTAGCGGCTCCATAAACATGCTGGCTGTATGGAATCAGTAAATGTAACTGCACTTTGTAACTCCATCAAAGCTATATCGTGGTCTCTTGAAGGTGCCTCATAATATCGGTATGGTATCCTTGCAGCTATACCTACATCGGTTTTCTCTGATATCTGTGAAGAATTGATTAACATTAACATTGCATATTAAAATAAAATTCTATGGTTATTCATAAGTTTCATCCATCAGATTGATTCTAAATCGTGACTAGAGGAAGCAAGCTAGTATATTATTATGGCCTTGTACTGTGGTCGCAGTCTAAAGGGGTCTTCAAGTCTTAACACCTCACTAAAGCTTCTTTAGTATCATCTGGAAGTAACGTGTTGGGCATCAAAGACACTTTACAACCTTCTTACTGAATGAGCAGCATACCGTGCAACAGCTGGATGCCTTTTTTATTTAGTTGTTTATAGTTGTTTAAATTTATTTATTATTCTATTTGCATTTATTTTGTGTGTATCTGTATATTAATGATAATAATGTATGTATGATATGTTTATGTAATATACTTATATATTTATGTTCTTGTATATGTGTATTATCATCTATGATATATATCCATCTATGATACTTTGAATTTTAGTCTCTAACGCTGTGTATCTATACACTATTGATCCCTTCTGTAGCGAGCGCGGTGCTCTCAACCGGGCAGGATGTCCTTGCCCGGCCCTGACACCGCCTCCGTCTGGACAGACCCCTTCGACACCAAGGGCGTAGAACGCGCCTCGGTGCGCTGGTAGGTCCGTCTACCGACTACGGCAGAGCGAGCACCCCGCGTCAGCCAGCCCCGTGAAGCCGGGGGAGTGAAGGAACTGAGGAGGGGGAAGGGGGGAATGCGTTTGACGTATAGAAACTTAATAAAAACCCCAATTTTGTAGAAACTTGAACTAGGGGCGGTGACCAGCCAGCGATTTTAGACCCCTCTTGAGATCTTGAATTATTCTTGCAGGGTTCCTTGCCGAAGATTTCTTGCTGACTTCTTGAACTGTTTCTTTCTTGAGGTGCTTCCTTTCTTGAGTTGTTTCCTTTCTTGAGTTGCTTCCTTTCTTGATGCGATCTTGAGACTGCCCTGTCGTACTCGAAAATTGGCCCGTTTATAAATGGTCGAGCACTACTTTATCGAGGCACCCTATATAATTGTTCCCTTTCGCTGGCATTTTTACTTCACCGCTCCCAGTTTTCTTTATTTATCTCTCTAAATATACATGTTACAATTATATTACATAGCTTAAACTAATCCTTATGTAATTACCTATCGATCTATGTAACATTTATATACCTTACTTATTTAGTTTTCGTTATACAATGCAAAATAGCCCTATTTTACAAGTAACTTCTGTCTATTTGCACACAAAAAGTTAAATATCTTTTACACTACTTAATATACAGGCATGTAATATGTTTCCCTATAATATCTATTAATTTATCTTTAAAATCACATATTATATTATTTACCTAGCCTATGTATTTTCATTGTACGATCCTTTCTTTTACAAAAAAATAATTCACATCGAAATATTGGAATAAACACTAAAATCAAAATATCTCGAAAACTACTGATCGTACAACGAACTATGACCCATGAAAATACTTCTTATAAAGAATCCTATCCTAATGCACTATTTTCAAAATGCTTACACCTAGGTATTAAGAAATACACTAGGCCTTATGGGCGATCTAGTGTGTTAGAGCGGGACGGAGATATCTCGCTTACTCCGTGGATATACACGCGTCGCCGACATCCTCCCCTTCGTGCGAAGCACCAACTCCGGTCTCGGCGACTCGTGGCTCGTTGTCTCGTTGCTCTGCCTCGACGGCGGGAACCAGCAGCACTGCCTTGGAGCTCGGACGCCTCAGGATGCCATGTGTAGTACGGACTTCGATGATCCTGGTGCGGCCGTCTGGTCCGGGGTAGGTCTGGAGCACTTCTCCTCTTGGCCACACGTTCCTTGGCAGCGTGGAGTCCACGATGAGGATTGTGTCCCCACGCTGCAAGTCTCGCGTAGTCGCCCTCCCGTCGATTCTTCTCGGGATCAGAGTTGGTAGGTACTCTTTCACCCATCTGCTCCAGAAGTGGTTGGCCAGCTGCTGCGATGTCCTCCATGTTCTCCGCGTCGCGACGTCTTCCTCGGTGAACACGCCGATTCGCGGTGCGCCGCAGGATCTCCCAATGAGAAAATGATTGGGAGTGAGAGCTTCGTTTTCTGTGTTGTCCGCCTCGACGAGTGGTCTTGAATTTACTATATGTTCGGCTTCCAGCAGCAGCGTATGTAGGACCTCTTCTTTGGGACTTCTTTCCTTGAGCGTGACTGCCAGGGCCGTCTTGATTGAGCGGACCAGGCGTTCCCAGGTGCCCCCCATGTTCGGAGCTCCCGGCGGTATGAACTTCCACCGGATTCCCAACTTTTCTGCTTCGGTGATGATATCGTCGTTCTTCAGCTCCCCGACTGCCTCTTGGAGTTCTTTGTTCGCCCTTACGAAGTTCGTGCCGTTGTCGCTGAAGATGGTCCGCGGCGTTCCTCTTCTTGCGGCCATTCTTCGCAGCGCCATGATCATGGAGTCTGCAGACAGCGATGCGGCCAGCTCCACGTGGACGGCTCTGGTCGTCAAGCAGGTGAAAAGGGCGCCCCATCTCTTCTCGTGGCGCCGTCCCACTGTGACGCTCATGGGACCGAAGTAGTCCACGGCTGAGCAGGTGAACGGTGGCTCGCCGTACTGCAACCTCTCCTTGGGCAGGTCTCCTGTCGGTGGTGTTTGTGGTGCCCCTCTGTACACTTTGCACCACTGGCACTGATGAACCAGGGTCCGAACCGCGGATCGCAGCCCGAACACCCAATATCGTTGTCGGATCTCGTTCATCACCGTAGCATGGTTTCCGTGGTTGAAGATTTCGTGATAGTGCTTAACGAGAAGTCTTGTGATGTGATGCCTCCCATCCAGCACTACCGGTTGCTTGAAGTCCTCTTCTAAATTGATCGCTGCGTTGATTCTTCCTCGAACACGTAGTAGCCCGTCTTCCATCGTGATGTCAAGCTTCTTTATCTTGCTTGCTCGTTCGAGGGGTTTCCCTTTCCTGAAACAGTCTATTTCATCACCGAATGTTTCGTCTTGACACCTCTTCAGTAATAACTTCTCGGCTTCTTTTAAGTGATGCGTTTCTAGCGGCCGGAAGTTCCTTTCTTGCCTATTTGTCGCGACACGAGCGTGTTTCTTGATTTTCTTTTTCATGTTCCTTTTCCACGTCGTGTCGTTTTCTTTATTTTTCTGGACAATGTTCACTTTTTCTGTCGGCTTCTTGCACAATTCTATGAATTGCAGTACTCTTGCTGTGGCTCTTAGCAGGCGATTCCAGCTTGAGAATCTTGTAGGGTCTGGAGTAGGATGTTTGTCTGCAATCTTCACGGCTGCGACGGGTTGCCTTTCCTTTTCCTCTCCAGTGAGCTCCGCCTTGAAGGTCCTCGGTTTCGGCCAGTGCTCTTCTCCTTTCTCTAGGAACTCTGGACCGGTGAACCATCTGTGCTTGCTGTTGAAGTCCTTCGGGATTCCTCTTGTAGCATCGTCGGCTGGATTCTGTGCTGTTGGAACCCATCTCCATTCTTGAGGCTTCGTTGTATCCTCAATCTCGGCCAGGCGATGTGCTACGAAGGGCTTGAAGGTTCTCGGGTCCGACTTGATCCAGGAGATCACGGTGCTCGAGTCGGTCCAGTAGGTCTTCTTCCGAGGCTTGATGTCCAGCTCCTCTTCCACCGACCTCCCCATTCTCGTCCCCAGCAGAGCGGCCTGGAGTTCCAGTCGCGGGACGGAGACCGGTTTTAGCGGCGTGACTCTTGCCTTTCCTACCAGAAGCGTGACTCGATGTCGGCCTTCTTCCTCCTCTTGCCTCCAATATACAGCGCAGGCGTATGCTCCTTCACTGGCATCCGTGAAGATGTGCAGCTCCCCTTCGGTGTTGGAACAAGTGAAGCATCTTGGAACACGAAGATCCCTGAGCAGCTGCAGATTTTTCAGATAGCTCTCCCATGCTTCTCTATCTTGCGGGATGATCTTCTCGTCCCATCCAACACCGCTTCTCCAAATGTCTTGCAGGAGCCTCTTCCCTTGTATGAGCACTGGCGAAGCTAATCCCATCGGATCGAAGGTTGACATGACGGCGCTCGTGACTTCTCTCTTCGTAGGCGTTCGTCTGCTGTCAATCTCCTTTATCCCGGGTTCCGATGGACCGTCTTCTTGCCAAGCGTTGGGTACAGTTGAGCGGAATCCCATCTCGTCTTCTTGTGTGAACCATCGCAGGCCCAATGTCTTTTCTTCTTTGGATCCCAGCTCCACACCTTCGCTCTTGACGTCTTCAGAAGCCCATTTCTTCTTGATTGTCGATCTATTGGACGCCCATCCTCTGAGAACGAAGCCAGCCTTCCTGTGCAGGTTGTCCACTTCACTTGAGATCCTTATAGCTTCTTGTTCATTGCTGAAGCTTTGCAGATAATCGTCCATGTAGTGGTTACGTTCTATTGCCCTCGCTGCTTCCGGATACTGATCTCGAAACTCGGCGGCGTTTGCGTTCTTTACGTAGATTGCGATACTTGGTGAACACGCCGCGCCAAAGATGACTGATGTCATCCTGTATTCCTTCGGGGCTCCACTACGACGGTCGCCTCTCCACAAGAACCGGAGACTGTCGCGATCTTCTTCTCGGATCTTGATTTGCAGGAACATCTCCTTGATGTCAGCTACCACTGCGACCGGATGCTGGCGGAATCGAAGCAGCACTCCGAAGAGGGATTGCAGGAGGTCCGGTCCTGGCAGGAGAGCGTCGTTCAAACTCCTTCCGTTGTACTTGGCCGCTGCGTCGAATACCAATCTCTTCTTCTTCTTGGTAGGGTGCGTGACGGCGAAGTGAGGAAGGTACCACTTCCGGTCTGATGACGACTCGTGCTTGACCTCTTCTGCATATCCACTATCGAGTAGATTCTGTACTTGCTTCTCGTATTCCTCCTTCAGGTCGGCGTCTCGGTCGAGCTTCTTCTCGATGTTCTTTAGTCGGTTCTCTGCGGACTTGTAGTTATCTGGCATCTTCTCATTTTCATTCTTCCAAAGAAGGCCTGCTTCGAAGCGTCCATTTTCCATTCTTCGACACGTTTTCTTCAATATGTCCAGCGCTTTTTCTTCGATGTCCATGGTTGGTCGACGTGGTTGAACCCCCAATGACTCCACAGCGAAGTGCTCCTTGATGATCCTCTCCAATTCTTCTTCTCGGCTGGACAAGTGCGCGCAGGTGAGGAAGTTGACTCGATCTGCTTCTCCATCAGATCCATGTAGCACCCATCCCAGATGCGTATAGGATGCTACGGGCTGATTCTTCTTTCCTTTGCGCGTTGATCTTGACACGATCAGCTCCCAGTTGTCTTGACCGATGAGGATCTTGGGTGATTCTTCCTTATACGTCAGCTTGTCGACCATCTTGCTGAGGTGAGTGCATGCTTCTATTCGTTTCTTCTCTATCTCCTGAGGCGCCAAACGTAAGTCATCGATGGTGCGAGCTCCGGTGATTCTCCTCTTGATTGGGTGGTGGACTCCTTTTATCTTCAGGTCGATCTTCATTGAGTCTTTCTTCGTTATCGTCTTCCCGCCAACCGTGTCCAGTGTAAGAGCTTCCCGTGGTCCCTCCAATCCAATCTGGTGCGCAACTGAAGAATCAATCAAAGTGACTGTTGATCCCTCATCCAATAGTGCTAGAACCTCTGCTGATCCTTTTGGTCCGTACACTTCAACTGGCACCATCTTCAGGTAGGCCCTTCTTGCTCTTGCTACGTTTACTGGCAGCATGACGTTGTTGGCAACTTCCTTCTTCTCCTCCTTCTTCTCCTCCTTCTTCTCTTGAGGCTTCTCGTTGTGGAGGAGTCGATGATGCCAACGGCTGCAAACTTCACACGGAGGCTTCTTGCATGTCTCTTTTCGATGACGACCCTTGAGACACTTGTAGCATGTTCGTGTCTTCAATGCTATGTTCCACCTTTCATCTTTTGATGCTTGGAGAAATCTTCTACACTCGTAGAGGTAGTGTCCGCCTTCGCAATGTGGACACACTACTTCTTTCTTCTGCTCGACTGCTGCATGTGATGCCTGCTTCCCGTATGTCTGCCTCGGTCTTGGTGGAGGCAGCGCTGTCCTTTGGACTGGAAGTGCATCCTTTACTGCGAGTGGCCTGTGACGAATTGCTTCTTCCTTCAAGAAGTCCGCCATGTCTGAGAGCTCCGGTTCCATCTTCTTGCCAGCGTAGTCCAGCCACCTGAACTTCAATATTTCTGGCATCTTGCTGATGATGGCCCTCATCAGGTCTGGACTGATGAGGTAGTTCGGCCTCTTCAGAGTCTTGATCGTCGCCACTGTGTTGTTCACTTGCTTCGAGAACTCGCAGATATCTTGCGCGCTGGTGCCGAACCTTGGTAGGCTCCTGATCCTGTCCAATTCCGCTATGATCAGGTGGTCCGGTCTTCCATATTCATTTCTGAGAGTCTCCATAATTTCTTCCGGCGTGCAATCCGAGTATAACAGACATCGGACTGATTCCAATGCTGCTCCTTTGAGGGCGTGACGTATTCTTGAGATGTTGTGGATCTCGTCGAACAATCTTGCTGTCCTGTCGTAGGCTCCTTGGAATGAGAGCCACTCCCTGTAGTCCCCGTCAAAGGTTGGCAGCTCTTGCACGTAGGTCGGTGCTGACCGGATCGCTTCGACCGGTCTGTATGTCCTGGGTACTTCTGGCTTGATGGCGTCTTCTTGGAGTCGCTCCTTCCTGAGCGTGTCTGCTGATGGATTCACCGCCGGTTTCCCAATTTCTATCTGCGGTTGTCCCTTCCCGGACCCGTTCAGCAGACGTCCCTCCTTTGCTTCTTCCACCGTGGATTGTACCCACTTCTGGACATCTTCTTCCCGATCATTGTCTTCAACTTCAGTTTCGGAATCCTCTTCTAGCGCAGCTTTTCGTTGTTTAATTTTTAGCAACTTTTTCTGTAGCCGCGCAATTTGCAGTTCAAGTTCTAGGTCTTGCTCTTCAAGTTCCAGTTGTCGTTCGGTCCTTATTGACGACGTACGACGATTCTTCTTCGATTTTGACCCGGTCTTCTCTATGGTCTTCTTGGTCTTCTCGGTCTTCTCGGTATTCTCTGACGCCATCAATGTCCCCTCTTCATATGACGTCGCTATGGTCTCGTAGGACGTTGCCTCTTCGGTCCCAGAAGATTCTTCCATTCTTCTTCTGGTACTGGAGGTCCCGACGGGCGCGCTGAGTGCGGCAGTGGAGACGTCCTGATGTGCAACGTCGACTGTGGACCTTTCTTCAACCGGCGGCGTCTGTTCCTTCTGGGCCCCTGACTGGCTTCGGGTTTGGGGCATGGTGACTGGGAGGTGTCGGATAACCGGATAGATCCGGCTCGAAGGACCAGCTGTAGCGAGCGCGGTGCTCTCAACCGGGCAGGATGTCCTTGCCCGGCCCTGACACCGCCTCCGTCTGGACAGACCCCTTCGACACCAAGGGCGTAGAACGCGCCTCGGTGCGCTGGTAGGTCCGTCTACCGACTACGGCAGAGCGAGCACCCCGCGTCAGCCAGCCCCGTGAAGCCGGGGGAGTGAAGGAACTGAGGAGGGGGAAGGGGGGAATGCGTTTGACGTATAGAAACTTAATAAAAACCCCAATTTTGTAGAAACTTGAACTAGGGGCGGTGACCAGCCAGCGATTTTAGACCCCTCTTGAGATCTTGAATTATTCTTGCAGGGTTCCTTGCCGAAGATTTCTTGCTGACTTCTTGAACTGTTTCTTTCTTGAGGTGCTTCCTTTCTTGAGTTGTTTCCTTTCTTGAGTTGCTTCCTTTCTTGATGCGATCTTGAGACTGCCCTGTCGTACTCGAAAATTGGCCCGTTTATAAATGGTCGAGCACTACTTTATCGAGGCACCCTATATAATTGTTCCCTTTCGCTGGCATTTTTACTTCACCGCTCCCAGTTTTCTTTATTTATCTCTCTAAATATACATGTTACAATTATATTACATAGCTTAAACTAATCCTTATGTAATTACCTATCGATCTATGTAACATTTATATACCTTACTTATTTAGTTTTCGTTATACAATGCAAAATAGCCCTATTTTACAAGTAACTTCTGTCTATTTGCACACAAAAAGTTAAATATCTTTTACACTACTTAATATACAGGCATGTAATATGTTTCCCTATAATATCTATTAATTTATCTTTAAAATCACATATTATATTATTTACCTAGCCTATGTATTTTCATTGTACGATCCTTTCTTTTACAACAAAATAATTCACATCGAAATATTGGAATAAACACTAAAATCAAAATATCTCGAAAACTACTGATCGTACAACGAACTATGACCCATGAAAATACTTCTTATAAAGAATCCTATCCTAATGCACTATTTTCAAAATGCTTACACCTAGGTATTAAGAAATACACTAGGCCTTATGGGCGATCTAGTGTGTTAGAGCGGGACGGAGATATCTCGCTTACTCCGTGGATATACACGCGTCGCCGACACCTTCCTTGCTGTTTTCTGCGCGTCAACGCAATAAATGGGTGTCAGCTGAAAATCAGCGCTGGGTGGCTCGGCTGGTCATTTAGCATTTACTGAGCTGAGTTCCCTTTGGCGCATCATCACAACACAGGGTATATACTTTTGTTGTTTTCTGTTTTTATTTACCTATTCTGATGTGTTGTATGTTGTGTGCCAAATAAATGTTTTTATTATTATTATTATTACAGATGCGATAAGTAAACGTTCAATCAATAATTTCACAATTTTCTTAGCAAGGCGAAAAATTGCTACTTTCTGGTGGCCATAACCAAACTTCTTAGACAATATCAGACACTAAGGTAAAAACGTGAAATGTGGATTTGGATCTACGATCTTCATTTCTTCAGTGAAAAATAATTACATTGTTATTAAATGTAATAATAAAATTACTCACACTGCTGAGATTTACCGTTCCAAAACGTATCATCTTCGGGATCAGATCTGTAAGTCTGGAATCAAAGGCTGACTTTATACAATGCCCAGCAGTCAACACATACTTTGAAGTTATCAGTGAACTACCACACTTGAATAACCAATTACCGTTTGTTCTTCTCCAACCCACTGCGCCCTGTCACAGATGGTTAACAAAATATTATTGATTCGGGATTTGAGTTCTTCACTATGCTGCGTCCCACCAAACTGTATTGTTATCTAACTACACAATTAGTTTAATCAACACAATCATTTGAGAGAAACATGGCCCTAATATTATTGATTTTACGACATGGTTAGCTAACTTTACATGTCTATATTGTAAATCATCATATGTAAAAAAATGTATGATTATCGACTATGGAATAAGGAAATATAAGAAAATTTAAATATCAGTTGCGTGACGGGTGTAGCTACAACGTGAAATCTAAATACAAACCATGTGAGGGAATTCCATTGGCTTCGCTGTTCTTCCGCCAACAGCAGAACTAGATCTCTCGCAAACATTATTATTTCTGCAATCATCTTCTGCTTTTTTTCTTTCACCTGAAAATAACATTAGCGAAATGCAATTTAGAATGGTTTGGGCGTGTCGGACCTGCCCCGACTAAAGCCACCGGGGTGCCAGCACTGCCCTCTCTTCGCTTTCGCCGAGCCTGGGAATCCGAATACTTCCGACGGCTCGGCGAGCGTTAGGCCTTGGGCAGGCCTCCTCTCAGGGAGGGGAATTGAAACTCCTCACTTCCTCTCTGTGAGAACGGCGTGTGGGCACACACACGCCGACCCAACCTCTCTCCGCTGGACGGGGACGCCCTCAACGTCACCCGTCCACCTGTGTCAGGTGAGAAGATCGTCGCGTTCTAATAGAACGGAATCATTATTCTTATTTAAACTAAGGACATCACAATTACAACGACTTTACTTTATTCTTTTCTTTCACTATTCTCACCCACGATATTCACTTTGTTGTTTTTAACTGATATTTTTCTTTCCACTTATTCATAGCCTCTTTGCTTGATTTGCTATGTTTTCGTGCATGAGTCTATTTTTTTTTTATATATTTATATATTAACAATTTAACCACAATATGTTTCAGGCATTCATAGGACTGAAATAATTTAGACAACAGAAAGATCTACTTCTGGACAATAGCGTGTCATAATAAACTGTTTCTTCTCTTCTACCTTAGTAGTCTCACAATAGCTGGACCGGTACCTGATGTTACCTTGTTCATAAAACCATATGTTCTTCTTTTAATAATGGCGATGTATCAACGATCATAACATCAGTATATAATATATATATATATATATACATATTATTATGATCAAAAACTTCTAATCGCTTGTCAAAAATTAAATCACTGTGGAATCATAAGAATTGTATTCCAATGAGATATAATAACAATTATACCTCCACAAAATATAGCACAAATCTTAACAAAGACGTCCATGATTCACCATTGGCCTCATACAACTAGAATCAAGATCCGCAAGGTCATGACTGGAGTTTATACACACGTGGCAATATCCTCAATATAATATTACAATCTAAATATAAAACCTGTAATTATTACATCACAATTTATACTGGAAGTATGTCAGATTATGTTTTAGAAACTTAAATTAAAATTTAGAGTTTGACTCATGTCTACAATTCTTTTACTCTAATACCATGAGATCCTTTAGGTGAGGGCACAGGAGTAGCAGTAAAGCGGTAAAGCCTTTGTTCTCATTTATGTCGTGAAAACAGTGCTTAGGTCTACAATTTTTTATGTGTATTTACTTTGGCCTGCCGGGTGGAAGCACCTAGAGGGTATGCTGTAGTTCATTTAAACTGGCATTATATCTGTAAACATCTATGGATTTTCGGTTGTAGCTAAGTACATGCAGAAATTTCCAAATCTATAACAGCTCGTGGGGGCCTTAAAAATATTCGGTGTTCGTAACGATTCGTGACCCATAGCGTTGACACTCATCGTTCACCCATTGCGACAATTAAGTTACCTTGTAAGGAATTGCTTTTACGAGTACTCATTACCACTAATTTTAATACAGTTTGGACGGTGTACTTAATGTTGTAACATGCCTTTTTTTCGTAACCCAGGGGAAATCCCTAACGGACCTCGGGGAGAGGTGATGGCCGCCCCCCGGTGTGTCGAGCTTGCACCGACTAAAACCCCCAGGGTGTTCTACCTTCCGCCTACCGGCATCGAGGACACGACTGGGGTCTCATCCTCAATGACCGGCTGAGCGTGCGGCCGTAAGTAGGCCTCCACTCGTTTGGGGAGGGGTGGTGTATAGAGTCACCCCTCTCATGCCTCTGTGTTGTAGAGCGGCACGCGGGAACACATCGCGCGCCGCTCGCACCCTTGTTGGACGACACACTCCCTCAAGCGTGCCGCTCGGTGTCGCCGCTAGAGTCGGACGTTCCTGAGAAACGCCGCTCTGCGGCGCCCTGTTCTTTTCGGCTGGCGGGCGGGCTGGGACGACGCTGCCAAAGATGTTGTAGCCAGCGCCTCCCGATCCTGCTCCCGCCGCCTCCTTCTTGGCTATTACTTCCTCGGCGAACCGAAGGATCGCCCTCCATGCACCTTCGCTGCCGACCATTAGTGAAACTAATCTAGGCAGTGAGAGGTCTCCACCCACCACTTTTACCATCTCGGCTCGCTCCGAAGCCCAGGCTGGGCATATCTGAAGCGTGTTTTCAGCCGCCTCGTCGGGGCATCCGTCACAGTGGTGCCATTTCGGTGTTAGAAGTCGTAACATCCCAATTCTAGGATACTCATCCCATTATGCATATCGTGTCTATTTTACGTAACTATTTCATTAACTTAAAACTGTGCTACGCATTAAAGTTTTTGTGTTTGGTTGTAATGACATAAAGCACTCTCTGACCAACAGCTCAGATGTTTTCCTATATAATAGTTTATCAACTATTTTTAATTTTTACGGGGAAATCGATAAAATACGAAGTTCTTGAAGATGCTTTTTCTTCATCACGTTAATTATCTTATTATAGCAAAATAATAACACAATACTTATTTTCATATTTGTTTAATTTTATTGGTAGATCGCCTTCGCAAATCGCCTTAATTAATAAGTGCTTAAATAAAATTAGAATTCTGAATGTGAACAGTTCAGGACAGAGTTAAGTGGCAAGCCTTGGGAGAGGTTCAGCAATGAAACGATGCGAGCTAAAATGATGATAATGCTATAAATAAATTACAAGATCAAATAAAATGACCTCTGAAGGAAGGTAATGTAAAAAGTAACCGGAATTTGAAAAATACATGAAGGAATCGATAAACCTTACGAAATCGAACTGTATTTAGGAAGGTAAATCAAACGCCGTTAGATTTTTCTGTCCACTCCATTAAACAAACGACATGATAGCAAATAAATAAATTAATTTTAAAATATGTTACTTCTTATGGCCAAACAATCCTCTCTATCCAAGTAAGATAACTAGCCACTCTTGTATACACTCCAGGAATGTCTGGGAATGCGCTACCTAAACCAAATGATGTCACGCCTACGACGTAGTATAAAGAGCTTGATCCGATGGCTATCTTCACTTGCAAGGGACCTCCGGAGTCACCCTGCGACAAGAGATCACAAAAATATATTAATTGCATATTTTATTTTAGCCCATACTTTCGTTTATTTACTAGTTACTATATGTTTCGAGGAAATTCTAAATATACCTCTGAATATTGTAGCTAAATGAAGTTTGAATTATTTAATTTGAACGGAGATTCAATAAAACCATTTTTATTATGACTTACAAATTGCTTCTGGAGCAAAAAGTATCCATAATTATTTTAATGTTGACATGTCTTAACTATTATTATTTAATTCGCTTGTCGTCATGCTTATGCCAGAGATGATTCAGCCAAGACCATTCGTTCATCTGCCATTATTATATCTAAAGCTATCAAGTATATATTATTTTAGTATATAATCTCTTTGGGTATCATCCAATAGATCTGTCAATAATCACCGTAACAATACCGGCCTGCTAATAATAATAGCACCCATCATCAAGATTTTAGGGGAAGATCACGCTTTTTCATACTTCAAGCAATCGTATCTGGCCCCATCGTCACTATATTGGAGACCCTTAAAAATGGAGTAAGCCTAGGTGTGTTATCGTCAATTTCATACGTCGTCATTATTCAGAACAAACAGCTTACTAATTGAGAACATACATATTCCAAACATTATCCTCATCTAATGCATCATTATGTACTTGTTAAATTTGACTCCGTAGATTTTATTCACGACTTATTTCTCGATTCACTGTTGAAATAAATAAGGAAGGCGGTACCTCGGCAGTATCCACGCCACCTTTTTTCGTGCCAGCGCAGATTTGATATTCAGTAACTCCATCCCATTCCGAGCCAATAAAGTTTTCTAGCAGCATATTACATTCATCAACTTCTATTATATTAAGTTCACCTGCTTGAAGAGTCGATGAAAGTCGTTTACTATCTGCGTATGGAATAAAATACTGTAAATGCATTAATTCTTAAAAATCAACATTCTTAACACCTTACGGACGGGCCCCGTAGATTTTTTTAGTATGTTTCAATAGGGTTTTCTTTTATGTACATTGTTATTTTTTTTAGACTTTTAGTTATAGTAATATCAGTCTGTTGATTCTACGGCATAGTTTTGATTTTAGGACATATTTCTTAAGAAGTTCATATCTTTAAAAATAGCAATCATTAAAATGTTTCTACGAAAGTGAGGTAATTTATATGGATTTACCGAGGACATGAGTATAAATCACGATGCAGTATGAAAATTGTATCTGAACATTATATATTAGATTAAAACCAGTTATGTTGTTTTGTTTTAAAAAGTAGATGGAGAAGTGGATATTGAAAAAATCATTCGAAAATGGCAGAAGACATTAACTTTGTTGGTTGGAATTACACCAATATTGATTTCTGCTTTACCTCGATCCAGTACACCCCACCCAGAAAACTGGCCAATATCGCCAAGAGCACTGGTATCGTAGCGGCTCCATAAACATGCTGGCTTTATGGAATCAGTAAATGTAACAGCACTTTGCAACTCCATCAAAGCTATATCGTGGTCTCTTGATGGTGCCTCATAATATGGATATGGTATCCTCGCAGCTATACCTACATCGGTTTTCTCTGATATCTGTGAAGAATTGATTAACATCGGCATTGCATATAAAATAAAACCTCATGCTTAGTCATAACTTTCTTTCAACAGATTGATTCTAAATCGTGACTAGACGAAGCAAATCAGAATATAATTGCGGCCTTGTACTGTGGTCGCGGTCTTAGAGGGTCTTGAAGCCGTACCACCTAAGTAATGCTTCCTTACTACCGGTAATCCGGAAGTTACGTATTGGACATCAAAGGCACAATTTACAAATGTGAGCAGTAAGCGTCCTGTCAATTATGTTCAATTTTTTTTTTATCAAGGCGAAAATAGATTCCGTGTGGCTATCATAATCAAACTTCTTAGAAAATATCTATCCCTAAGGTAGAAACCTGAAATGTGGATTTGGACCTACGATCTTCATTTCATCATGAAAAATGTTTTTACACAGTCTCGACATAATGACTACAGTGTATCTGATGGTAAGTACAGTGTAGTCCAAATATGAAAGCGACTATCAAATAATGAAACCCTGAATAAATGAATGGACCTACGATCTTCATTTCTTCAGTGAAAATCATTGCATTGTCTTTAAATCATATATTATATATTTAAAATCATATAAAAATGAATCGTTAATGTGTTGAAATCGCGAAACTCGAGAACGGCTAAACCGATTTGGCTGATTTCTTTTTTGTTGTGTTTGTTAAAGTCTGGGGAAGGTTATTACGAAGAGAAAAATGAAAAAAAATGTCTGAAAAAGTCTAAAAACACCACTTTTCTATATTCTCATACAAAAGATTTGTTATAAGTCAATTTGAACTTTAACACCATACCATAAAGGTTAAATGTTAGTGGACGGGTTCCAGGCAGGCAAAACAATTATTGAGTGACGTATAAATATTAATGTCAATATTTGTCAATTTTTATACATATAGCATTAAGGCCAGGTTCCTTCAAACAATTTTCAAAAAACAGCCGACGGGGAAGCTATTAACATTAAAAAAAATGTGTCTTTGTTTCAGAGAAATAGGGCAGAACAAGGTCTGCCGGAACAGCTAGTGTAATAATAAAATTACTCACACTGTTGAGATTCACCGTTCCAAAACGTATCATCTTCGGGATCAGATCTGCAAGTCTGGAATCAGGAGCTGACTCTATACAATGTCCAGCAGTCAACACATACTTTGTAGTTATTAGTGAACTACCACACTTGAATAACCAATTACCGTTTGTTCTTCTCCAACCCACTGCGCCCTGTCACAGATTGTTAACAAAATATTATTAATTCGGGATTTGAGTTCTTTACTATGCTGCGTCCCACCAAACTGTATTGTTATCTAACTACACAATTAGCTTAATCAGTACAATTATCTGAGAGAAACATGGCCCTAATAATATTGATTTTACGACATGGTTAGCTCACTTTAGATGTCTATATTGTAAATCATCATATGTAAAAAATTGAAAGTGGAATAAGGAAATATAAGAAAATTTAAATATCAGTTGCGTGACGGGTGTCGCTACAACGTGAAATCCAAATACAAACCATGTGAGGGAATTCCATTGGCTCCGCTGTTCTTCCGCCAATAGCAAAACCAGATCCCTTGCAAATATTATTATTTTTGCAATCATCTATTGTTTTTTTTCTTTCACCTGAAAATAATATTAGCGAAATGCAATTTAGAATGGTTTTAATTGTCTATAACTAAATTGACCTTATTTACTGACCTAACTGACTAAATTTGACCCTTATACCTAATTATAAAACATAAATTACACTGTCTTTATAAAAATGACACCTACTTCATTATTATCATTATTTACAACATATAAACTGTTAACACATTCATTATCTTTAGAATTCGCTATAAAAATTATATTAACGTATATTTAGAATATATATCCTGCAAAGATCTGGTCGTATACGTAAGTACCCATAACATCAACCGGACTGACAAGTTTCTAAATTCAGATTCGACGCAGTGGCCACACTGCACCTAATGGAAAGCAAAGGTCAATCCAAATACCGAATACAACTATGGAGACGCAAATACCAACTGATAAATCACCACAATCTCTGTCGCTGTTTTTTTTTAATTTGTGCCAATATTACTGAATTCTTTGTCATTAACAATTATCAGTAATTTTAAACCATTTAGTATTTCTTCTTTGAAAATTCTTTGTTGTGTGCCAAATAAATATTTTTCTTTCTATCCTTAATTATAAAAGACGATTTACGCTGTCTTAATGAAAAGATTATAATACTTACTTCACAAATATCGTTATGTACAACATGCAAAGAGCGAATACATTCATAATATTTAAAATTAGCAATAAAAAAATTATTTATGAATATATAGAATATCTTTCCTTCAAAGATGGTAGTAAGTTTCCGAAAAACCTACTGAACTATTTTTTTTTTAATTCTTACTTGTCATAAGACCGCAATCTGTGAAAAGTGTTCACCCGATGGAAAGCACAGTGCAATCCAAAAACCGAGTACAATTATCGAGAGGCAATTACCTATATTTAATCATTACAATCGCTATTGTTGTGTTTTTATTCATCATTAATATTACAGAATAGTTTCTCGAGCTGGGCGGCGGATTGGGTTAATAGGGGTAGCAATAGCCTCCCGAACCCACTCCGCGGCCTCTTTCATCTTCATCGTCTCCTCCATGAAGGAGAGGGCCGCCTGCCATGCCCTGTCGCTACCGACCATCGCGCGACAGCGGCGACAGGTCACCACCCACCACCCTGACCTTTTATCTTCTATCTCATGCCCCTTTTAACATAACCGTTATTTTTTATTTACTTTTTATTATCATAATGAAAATATGCTTACAATCCAATTTTCTTCTGGTTCGTTCGGCTTCTACTCTGATGTTAAAAATTTGTTCATTGCATGCTGCGAACAATGAAATATAATTTTAAGTACTTATTTCCAATAAATTTAGTTCCATATTATCTGTATCTTTATATACTGTAAAGTGCATACAAAAATTGGTTACACAAATATTGAAAATTTTATATCCTGTAGTCTTGCTTTGGCAGTAACTATGCTTTTACACTTTTTAATAATCAGGATCTCCCTACTCACCAGCTTCACTAGGTTTTCGTTTTTTACTTGTAAAATTCTGCTTAGGGGGATCATATGGGGCACAAGGATCATCTACATCTCCAGATCCACCTCCAATACCACCTGCAAAACTACCTCCAGAAGTACCCACAGGACTAACCTATAAAAATAATAAGCATTAATTTAGATTTCATTATATATCAACATCTCATTAGCATCCATTGCTGAGTATTAGCCTCCCATCATGCCTCAAGCATTTTACCTGTGAAGTTCTTTCTTTGTCTTCACAAATGTCATCGGCCCATATAGCAACGGATCTACCAATAGGTCTCTGGGATTCTCTCGGCAACCATTCTATGATGGCCTTACTCCTACCACCATCAATGCGCTTAGCCAGATGTCCAGCCCAACAAAACTTTAGTAATTTATAGTAGTTCGAATCACAACGCCTCAAACTTCAGTCTTATATCGATATCAATCATCGTCGTCGATTTAGATTAAAATTGCGACGATATTCTTATCTAATATTCAAATTATTATATACTAACAAGGTAAGACCGCATTATAAACCAACAGAAAGACAAAGTTCGATATCTGATCAATTCATATATACTGAATAATGTGACCTCAATACAACGTATTAATACGCGACAGCGATAATTGTATTAACTTCTTTACATATCTATTCTACCTATGTCTGTACTAATATCAGAAAGAGGTATTGTTTGTATGTAGGAGGCGATCTCTAAAACTACTCGTCTTATATCTCAATATTTTTGATCAATATTTAAAATGGACCATCAGGTGGACATAGGCTATAACCCATATTATATATCGTCCCTTTCTCAATCGAAACGAGAAACCCACAGGAGCAAACCTCTGGCAGAGGCTAGTAATTAATATTCTAAAGAGCCTATACAACATCAGAATCATTCTGATATTCGATAAGCGATAACGCTAGTAGAAAAGTGCAATGCTTTAGAAATACAACATCGATGTGTTATATCAATTCCATACAATTTGAACTCGTCTACTGCTTCAGCAGATACTTCAACATTATCGCTGATATAATGTTACTATTTCTAAGCACTTACTTTACTTATTACTGTATTTAGATACTTACAAAAGGCTCCGTCACGTAGAGCCTCGGATCCTGAATTTGACAGAAACACATTATTAATATCACTGTAATATTTATTATTATTTGTTCTATCTAATTCATTTCTTTGTGCCCACTGCTGGCTATAAGCCGTCTCTCTTACGTCACAGCTCGCGATTCTGTACTTACCTACCCCGAAGACATTCTCATGAACTTCTTAATGTAGTCTCACTTTCAGGAAATCGGTTTCTTTGTGGACGTTGTCTTCCCAGTCTTAGTCATAACAGATTGAATTAATCTTCCATCATTTTTATATCGCGTTCCACCTATTTACATATAAATTACCGGCCCAAATATAAAAAATTCGAAGTATGATGTCGGATCTCACTATGTGTAATTCTTTTGAGATACTTAATTCGATTCAACCTTCTTACTAATAATATTTAGCCTTTTAATAAAATAATTAAGAGTGTTTTGAATAGGCCCACATGATCTGCTCAATAAGGAACCGGATCATCATCCATTTACCCGTCAGTTAGTCTGGTTTTTTGGACTCGTCCATTCTTAACATCAGCGACAAGGTAGTTCGTGCGAACTTATTTCTGTTAATATACTTTTTTCTATGCGTCTATATTCTATATCTTGACACTATGTAATAATAATAGACTACGCAGGACACAAGGTTAACTACGCCAATTTTTATAGATATTATTTATATTACATTTTTGTTGCATAATTATGTACATACTTACCCAAGGTCTCTTTTGTTTTGTTCCCTTATACAAATGATCCTGTGAAAAAGAAAATGTATATGAGTATCTGACACCAAGTATTTATACCTAGTTTGGTGTGATATACTTTGGTACAGTACAGTACGTTATGGCATGTGATGTCATAGTAGCATAAGTACCGCCTTAACTTAAAGAGGACACCTAATTTATTAGCAGCTGTTTTCGACCTAACTCAGTCGACCGCTCAAAGTTCAGATCCTCTGTTAGCTCTATACCGAGGAGCTCGAGACCATCCGTCAGCGGCAGAGAAACACTCTGGAAGGTGGGAGTCAGGTGAAAAGAGCTGCGTTCGGCGGAAAAAACACGTCTGTGTTTTTATAGCATTAAAACTAACCAGATTCCTATTGCTTCTATCAGCAACAAATTCAAGAGCAACATCTGTTCGTTCCACCACAGCCTGCCTCCGCTAACAGTTCAGATTTAATACAAGTTATTTCCTTTGATAATTTAAATATACTTACAAAAGGTCTTCTTTCTCTCGGTCCAAGAAATGTTTGAGTCTGGAGAACGAAAACATATATTATTATCTAAAGTTTTACACAAAACTTTAAACAATTAACTATTTGCAAAAAATTAAAGCTTTTTATACTGTCTCAACAAAGTGACAATAACGTACGTGATAAAAAGTACATTGTAGTATTAGAACGACAGCGACCACCAATGAACGATTATCTATTAACAGTCTCCGTGTTCGCGTCAGCCTTCATATACAATAACAGGCTGTTCCTAGATATAAGAACAACAGAGAAGCTGATCCCAAAATATAACAATCATAAACGAATATGTAGGAAAGTCTTTGCATTTGTGTACTATATCTACGACCCAGTTTAAATTGTGAACAGTCAGAGATGGGCAAAATGTAATCTGATTAATGATGAACGATTACAAAATGTAGTCGTAATTTTAATTTTTTTGCTCTGTAATCATGATTAAATCCATTTAAAACATTAAGAAATCATAAATGTGTATACAAAATGGGATTTTGTAGTGCTTAAAACATAAATGAGCAAAATGCAGTCATATTAATGGTAAAAAACGTAAAATATAATCGTTAATTATTTTCATTAATCTGATTACATTTTGCCCATCTATGTGAACAGTTAATTTCTGTTTGTAATTTGATTAATATACTTACTGTAGTGACAGGTTCTGGCTCAACGACTCTCGGGTTCTGAGGGACAAAAGAAAATAATTAATAATGTCTAATAATATATTAAAATTACAAAATTGTTATCTAAATATATATAACTCAAAGGTGACTGACTGACTGACATAGTGATCTATCAACGCACAGCCCAAATCACTAGACGGATCGGGCTGAAATTTGGCATTTAGGTAGGTAAGTCTACTTTGCCATAACAATAAACAAGTTTCATGGGCAAACTCTCAAATTTGTGGGTATTTATTGACTTGAAAGAACATTGCTTCTCTCAGGGACAGTTTTATGTTGCTTGCTTACGAGTAAGTACGCCCAATAGCTTGATAGTTTTAGCGCCTAATGACAGATTAGTTAAGAATATTGTATACAAAGAAGTTTTGTAGTCCCATATTTTTTACGCACGCTAAACAAAAGTAAAGCCGCAAAAACTATACCTAATTAATAATAATACTTCTTAAAGCGAGCGAAGCCGCGGGCAAAAGATAGTTCCAATATACAGTTGTTTATTCTTGACAAAAATCAACAGAAACGCAGTAAATAACAATTGATGTTTATAAGATAAAATCATCTCTTTGACAAATAATACTATCACAATTGATTCGTCTCATATTACGCATGGACACCCTTAGGTATTGTTTTATACTTCTATGACACATTGTACTTACATATGGTATTCTTTGCTCAGGCTGCTCAATCCTCTGATGCTGGAAATCGGAAAGTTTTACTATATCATGACGTGACATTAGAATTAATAATAATGCCTTGTAGCACTCCAATTGACATATATAAAATACTTATGCAATTCATTGATACTGATATTGCTTTGAATATACTAAAGGCAAACGAGTTCACAGTCCATCAGATACAATGCAGCTAATGTTGGATGACCGTAACACCAGACGTGAAGTGTCTAGCCATAACGAATTACTTAATGTATTGTTTATAATCATGGGAAGTGTCACATTTTGTTGTTACGTCCTTATTTTATTTAACTCATGCAATACCATAATTTAAAAATAATATATTTACTTACATGATGATAATATGGGGTTCTTTGTTCGGGCACATTATACCTCTGATCCTAGAAGACATTTTTTTTAATATCCCAAATTATGTAATGGTACATTCAAAGATAAATAAAAGCCGAAAGAAATTTCTAATATCAAATGATTGACTTTTTTTAAACTGGCTCGATAAAGTGACTACAGAGTACCTGATGGTAAGTACAGTGTAGTCTTATAACGAAAGCGACTATCAAAGGATGAAATTCCATTGATAGTCTACATCGTCATGTCGGCCCACATATACCACGACTGAAGGTCTCTAGGTATATAAGTAACTGGATATATACAAGATGATCCCGAATCGCGACAGTCCAAAGAGAGTGACTATGACGGTCTTTACACTTTTGTGCGGTGGTCACGACCCAGTTCATGCAATCGTCTTACCATTTCACTCTTCACTTCACTCATTCAATAATTTCACTGGCTCTTGTTCATTTGTGCTATTGCCTGGTGTTACAATTAATTTATTAGAATAATTTTCGACATATTAACGCTCAAATAATTTATTACCTTACTAAATCTACTTACATGATTAGCCCGTTGAGCCAAAAGTTCTAGTCTTAAGCCCTGTGAAATAAATTATCCAGTTAATGAATGCCCTTAATACAACATGTTCGAAACATTATAAACGTTAAATATTAATTGACTACTCACGTAGGGCAGACTTTGCTCAGGTCCACTGATTCTTTGATCCTAAGGGCAGAACATATAACGTTATTAATTAGTATCAGAAAATTATAGCATGTAGACGCCGCCCGATAGGTGCTTATGTTAGAACACCCTAAAGGTCGTTAGGGTGTAACAGGACGTATGGGGTAAGAGAATGCGCGCGCACCCGAGATGCTTGCTTATTCAGTGGACTACTGAGATCCAAAGCTAGAGTACGTGCATGTGCATCGCAGTTCGGTGTTAAAGTGCAAATAAACAATAAAACACCAAAATCCGTATCATTCTACCACCACAACCACCGACTCTTTGATCCTAAGGGGCAGAACATATAACGTTATTAATTATTATCAGAAAATGTATAAATGAATTATAAATAATAGTCAATCAATAGACAAACCAGGACTTAAAACTGCGCAGACATAATTAGAAAGATTTTGTAGAGAACTGATAAAGGTTTATTTATGCGAACGGCCCAGAATAGAGTGAAGTGGCGAGGTTTGGCAGAGGTCTATGTTTAGCAGTGCTAAATAGTGCTCGATGCGGGCTAAAATGATGGTGATGAAGGAGTCCAAAAGGATTCACAAAGACACACAATAATTTACAATACTCACATAAGGTGCCGAATGTACAGGATTGTGAAATCTGCCATCCTGGGAACAGAATATATTTTTTTATTATCTAACGTTACGATTAGTATAAATCAATCCTTTCCAAGTTCCAACTATGTTGATATAATACTTACATATGATATTCCTTGGGCAGGTCCGTTAAATCCCTGATTCTGGAGAGGAAAGTTTTATTTTATTTTATATTACCAAAGCGAGAAATCTTGATTGAGAGGAGCAAATCAAAGAGTTTACAATGCACAGTAAAAAAGGCGGATACGACACTCTCTACGAATCAACGGATAGAAATAAAAATATTTTTAAATTTTGCCTTGGATGGCGCTAGGTGTGCGTAATACAATAAAACGTATGTGTAATGGCCTAGACATACTAACATTCGATAAACGATAATGCTAGTAGAAATAGAAAAATATATGGAACTGGATTAAGCTTTCTAAATACCACGTCGTCACGTTATGTCAACTGCATAAATCAACGCTTCGTGACTCAGCCCGTCACCCAGCATTTTTTTTATTTCTGCTTAATTATGGGAACATACATGAACGAAAATTATCAAATATTACGAGAATATATAAGCTAGCAATTTCCACAAAAACATCATACAAATAAAAATCAAAGTAATAATAATATTAATGTAGGATGGATGTATTGTGTGAAATATTATTATGTATGAAGTAGTAAATGCTTAGATCGGAACGTATGTGAGTGAAAGACAGAAAAGATAGAAAGATAGAGAGGATAAACGTTATTTTACGACGCGAGCGCTCTGTAAGATAAAAAGACGTAAAAAGTGTTAAGACGAATTATTTTGAATTGAATTAATTATTTTGAAAAGTGCAATAAAGTAGTTTATAAAGTTTATTTTGGTATTTATTTGATCTGAAGATCCCCAAAACTACATTAAATTTTATTTATGATAATAACGAGTTCTCAGTTACTTACGATTGATAATTCCTGAACTGGTCCATTGAACCCCTGATACTGTGGAACAAAAAAATTGTTTTATTATCCAATGTTTATGACCGGTGGTCATGGGTGTGGTTGTAGAAAGACACGGATATTGGCGTTTTACTGTTTATTGGCACTTTAAGGCTCACCGAACTGCGACGCACACGCACGTACTCTAAGGTTGGGGCTCGGTAGTCGACTGACTTAGCAAGCATCACGTGCGCACGCGCATCCTCTTACCCTGCGCGTCCCATAACACCCTAACGACCTTTAGGGCGGTTACCATAAACGCGTAACGGGCGGCGTCTACATGCTATATGTTTCTTTAAATTCAAGTAAATATTTACAAATATAAACTAAATATGATTAGTATACTCGTGTTAATAGTTACTTTCGAATAATATTTCTTGGTAATGTCTATTGTCACTTTGATTCTGATAAACAGAAAAGTTGGGTAAGTTGTTGATATCACAATTTTAAGACTACTGCTTATTTTTAATATTTCTCTGTAATCAATATAAGATATACTAATAATGTATATATAACTATTAAAATTGCTGACATATAAAATTTGTCGTCTAAAGCTATGTAATATCTTACCCTAATGAAGAAGCTTTAATATGAATTTTTGTAATTAAATAAATTATTAATTAATGTTTATTGTTATTGTTACTCACATGGGTACAAATTAAAATTTTGAAATAAAGATTGATTCGAGAAGAGAACCTTGTCAAATCTTATACTTATGTCGTAATTTCAGCTTAGCTTTTCTGAATATCATAATAGGTTTGCAGAGTCACAGCTTTACGGTAGCTCACATTCTAGTTAGGGCTGAGAGGTTCTCCAACTCTTCCTTTTGAAGTCGTTGATATGTGGAATGGTCTGCCATCGAGGGTGTTCCTTACTTATTTTGAATATTTTAAACGAAGCGTGAAGTGACATTTGATAAGACGGCACATCTCTGAAACTATGGATAATTTTTTTTTACCGCTAATAATTTTTGTCGTTTTATCCTCGTGGGATCACTTTCCGAATTTAGGGTAAATAAATAACAAAATAAAAAAAAATGTTGCTTGAACCAAATCCCGGTAATAATACTGCTGGTATTCGTCATATGCTACCGCGGAGCACCACACTGAAAGAACATTCGTAAATTGAGTAGTACTTTTTTTTTTTGTTAACCCGGTGTAAATCCCTACGGATCGTCAGGGGAAGTGGTGAGGGCCACTCCCCCCGGTGTGTCGGACCTGCCCCGACTAAAACCACCGGGGTGCCAGCACTGCCCTCTCTTCGCTTTCGCTGAGCCTAGGAACCCGAATACTTCCGACGGCTCGGCGAGCGTTAGGCCTCCTCTCAGGGAGGGGAATTGAAACCCCTCACTTCCTCTCTATGGGATCTAACCTCTCTCTGCTGGACGGGGACGCCCTCAACGTCACCCGTCCACCTGTGTCAGGAGAGAAGATCGTCGCGAATTGACTAGTTCTAATAGAACGGAATCATTATTCTTATTTAAACTAAGGACATCAAAATTACTACGACTTTACTTTATTCTTTGCTTTCACTATTCTCACCCACGAAATTCACTTTGTTGTTTTTTAACTGATATTTTTCTTTCCGCTTATTCATAGCCTCTTTGCTTGATTTGCTATGTTTTCGTGCATGAGTCTATTTTTTTTTATATATTCTTCAACAATTTAACCACTATATGTTTCAGGCATTCATAGGACTGAAATAATTTAGACAACAGAAAGATCTACTTCTGGACAATGGCGTGTCATAATAAACTGTTTCTTCTCTTTTGCCAATTGCCAATTTTGCACATCACACACTCAAAACCTTCTTGCATACGTCTCGCATTCATCCATCCACTGAAAAGGTTGTGATGGCTCGTTTATTCAGTCCAACATAGCTTTTTATCTTAAATAATATTTACAATAAAAACCTTATGAACTAAACGAAGCGATACATGCACAAACTTAACTTAGGGCAGGACAACACAAGTAACATTTAACATAAACTAGCTTAAAACTAAACTACTTTATCTTAAATCTATAAATCCTACGTACTACAAGCGGGAGCGCGAGGTGGCAGTGCCAGGGCTGGGCCCTCTATCCTGCGGCTATCAACGCGACCCGCGACTACGGGCCGGGCTCTGGAGGTCGGCGCCCCCAGGGCGCTGCCTCGAAAGTGTGCGCAAAATGTGGCATCCGCGGAGGAGACGTGCCAGACTGTCTCGCTTCGCCGCGGCACTGGACTAAGTCTATGCAGATCATTAGGCCTGATTCTCGTCGGCCAGGAGCTGGCGGAGAAGGCTCCTAATGATCTCGCTGTCAGGATTCTCAGCTGGGTTCAGGATGCTTTTCAAGGTGGCTACACCGGCTTCTACTTTGCCGCGCAGTTCTGCGCTGAGGTTATTTCTCTGCGGGTCAGAGGTCGCTGGCCCGTCCTCCTGCGCTGCTACGTCCGCAGATTGGCCCCTATCTGCGGGTTTGTACTTCTGGCCTCTATGCTTCCTTCCTCCTCTCTTTCCGTGGCGTCTACCAGGTCCAGTGGTGCCGCCGCGACCAGTGGGATCGTTAGCCGGCGCCATCAGCGACCCTGGCGCGGCCTCCTCCACGGCATTACGCAGCGGTGGAGCTAATCCCTCCTGTCGTCGTCTCGGCACTGAGTTCCCGGCGCGTGCGACCGTCCCGGCGCGCTTATTGCGCAATTCCCTTCGGAAAGTGGGGCACTTCGAGAAGTTTGCCGGGTGCGATCCACTGCAATTTTTGCACGTCGCGGGTTCTTCGAGCGGTCGGTCGCACTCCCGTGCCGCGTGGCTACCGCCACAGCGAACACAAGCTTGCGGTCGGTGGCAATGGTGAGAGCTGTGTCGGAAGGCCTGGCATCGGTGGCACTGGGCGGGCCCCGCACGCCCGCGCCAAGCTTCCACCGAGATCCCGCGCATCAGCAGCAGCTCTTTTATCTCGTAAATCTCTGTGGGAATTAGACCGCTGTGTCGCTTTATGACGACGTAGAACAGGCAGCCAGGGCGTCCTCCTCGCGCCCGTACGTTCTTACAGTATTCTGGCTGGAAGCCTTGCTCCTCTAAGGCGGCGATAACGTCGGCGGGGTCCGTTTCTGCGGGTAATCCCCTTATCGCCACCTTTAGGCTTCGCTCGGCAGGGAGGGAGTAAGAGAACCAAGAGAGTTTCAGGGACGACTCCACCTCGGTGAGGTATCTCTGAACCACTCGGTACTCAGACTCGTCTTCTGGCAAGAACCGCATCCCTTTCCCAAAGGGACGCGCGTTCGGAGGCCTGCCGAGTCTTAGGGTTAACTCCCTGAAGTGGCTCTGCCACTCTGGTAGCGCTTCTACAACGAGGGGAGGGCATCGCGGCTCACTCCTCTTCGGGTTCCTCACTGAAGAGGGCTTCTGAGGTCCGTCGGCGGTGGGCTGGCTCGGTTGTCGTTGAGTCGGCGCCTTCCTCGCCGCGGATGCGTACGACGGTGTCGTGGGCGTGGTTGGGGGCTGCTGGGGGCGAGTTGCTGCGGGAGCGGTCGCTACCGGTCGAGGGGCCGCAGCGCCGGACACCACGGTCGTGCGCTCCGCCCATGTCACGGCGCGCGGACCTGTGACACGGGACGGCGCGCACGGCGAGGCGACGGCGTGGACTCCCCGGCCGGCAGCGTCCGAAAGGGCCGCGGGCGTGGGCTTCTGGATCCGTCTCTTCTCGCGCTGCGGGAGTGGGACGTCGCGATCGGAGGGAGGCTTCGTCAGACTCGGCGTGGGCGGCACGGCGCGGGAGAGGGACGCGTCGGGGCTCTTCAGCGCTGGTCTGGGGGGGTTGGCGGCAACGGCGGGGACGTTCGCGGGCGTAAGGGGGCGCGTGTTAGAACTCGGAGGAGGAGGAGGAGGATCCGACGGCGGGCTCGACAGCGAAGCGGAGCGCACGCGGGGACGAACGGCGCGCTCTTCATCTCCGCTGGTGCTGCGCCTTTTCCTCTTCCCCTCGACCGGGCTGCGCACGAGGACAGCGTCCTGGACAGGCGGCAAGTCCACGGCGCCACGTTCCGCTACGCTCCTCAGCACTGCAGCGTCGTCCGGAGAGAGAGGGCGGCAGGTGAGTTCAGCCTCACGCACCCGGAGAAACAGGGCCATCCAGCGAAGCATCGCATCCGACAGGATTCCGGATTCTAAAATCCGGGCGACCGCGACTAAGTCGCGTTCGTACACCACTGTCGGAGGCGACACTCCGCCAGCCGGCCCCGCACCCCGGGGCGGAGGCCCTCTTGAGGTCGGCGACGGCGATCTCGGCAGCGGCTGGCTCGATGGTGGCGATGGCGATGCAGGGGGCAAGATAAAGCGGCCCTCTGACTGCTCACGTTGACGTTGGCGGTCTTCTTGTATCGGTCTTCTTCGTTGTACAGCGGCGGCGGGCTTAATCGGCGGTCTCCGCTGCTTCGCAGTGGCGTAGGTCGCCGATCCGGGCTTCACTAGGCCGGCTCGCTCCATGGCCTCAATGGCAGCCACGAGCGCGGCGTCCTCGTCCGCGTACATTGTGTCCACGGACGAGTCGCTGTCCAGCGTTTCCCATGACTGGGCGGCCATCATCTTCTTCGTTGGTCTAGGTCGGCTTGGGGGCTCAGCGTCGACATCGTCCAGCGACCGAAAGGACTTCAGCGAGACTGGCGGCGACGTTGAGAGTGGCACTGGCGCCACATCTGGCGAAGAGACGTCCGTCGGCGGTGATCCGCGGCGTGAGGCCCCTCGTGGCGTGGCGATACGAAGTCTCTCTTCGTCCGAAGTGTCGTCGTATTCCTCCGCAGTTTGCTGGAGGACAACCTTCTTCTTCGGGCTTCCCCGGCGAGACATCGCGACGGTGAATCCGAAATGATGGTTTTGAGGCAGCAGGTGGGAGTTCTGGAGTGCAGCTCGAGGGCCGTACGTCGCCCCTTACTTGGTTCTGGCCCCGCGAGGAGCCAAAACACAAGAAAAGGTGGCGGAAAACGGCCCGGCGTTCGATGTATTTACGTCGCGGGTAGGCTGCTCGTGCGCGCGGTGAGTGCGCGGTGTCCGTAGATTCCCCCACTTCGCGCAGGGCGAGGCCGGGCGACACGGACGCGGGCGACGTATGAAGGGGGAGCTCGTACACGTAGTTCCAGAACTGACCGTCCTCTTCTCTTCTACCTTAGTAGTCTCACAATAGCTCGACCGGTACCTGATGTTACCTTGTTCATAAAACCATATGTTTTTCTTTTAATAATGGCGATGTATCAACGATCATAACATCAGTATATAATATATATATATATATATATATTATGATCAAAAACTTCTAATCGCTTGTCAAAAATTAAATCACTTTGGAATCATAAGAACTGTATTCCAATGAGATATAATAAAAATTCTATAACAATTATACCTCCACAAAATATAGCACAAATCTTAACAAAGACGTCCATGATTCACCATTGGCCTCATATAACTAGAATCAAGATCCGCAAGGTCATGATTTTAGTTTACACACACGTGGCAATATCCTCAATATAATAATACAATCTAAATATAAAACCTGTAATTATTACATCACAATTTATACTGGAAGTATGTCAGATTACGTTTTAGAAACTTAAATTAAAATTTAGAGTTTGACTCATGTCTACAATTCCTTTACTCTAATACCATGAGATCCTTTAGGTGAGGGCACAGGAGTAGCGGTAAAGCGGTGAAGCCTTTGTTCTCATTTATGTCGTGAAAACAGTACTTAGGTCTACAATTTTTTGGCCTGCCGGGTGGAAGCACCTAGAGGGGTATGCTGTAGCTCATTTAAACTGGCATTATATCTGTAAACATTTATGGATTTTCGGTTGTACCTAAGTACATGCAGAAATTTCCAAATCTATAACAGCTCGTGGGGGCCCTAAAAATATTCGGCGTTCGTAACGATTCTTGACCCATAGCGTTGACACTAATCGTTCACCCATTGCGACAATTAAGTTACCTTGTAAGGAATTGCTTTTACGAGTACTCATTACCACTAATTTTAATATAGTTTGGACGGTGTACTTAATGTTGTAACATGCCTTTTTTTTTGTAACCCAGGGGAAATCCCTAACGGACCTCGGGGAGAGGAGATGGCCGCCCCCCGGTGTGTCGGGCTTGCACCGACTAAAACCCCCGGGGTGTTCTACCTTCCGCCTACCGGCATCGAGGACACGACTGGGGTCTCATTCTCAATGACCGGCTGAGCGTGCGGCCGTAAGTTGGCCTCCACTCGTTTGGGGAGGGGTGGTGTATAGAGTCACCCCTCTCATGCCTCTGTGTTGTAGAGCGCGCCGCTCGCACCCTTGTTGGACGACACACTCCCTCAAGCGTGCCGCCCGGTGTCGCCGCTAGAGTCGGACGTTCCTGAGGAACGCCGCTCTGCGGCGCCATGTTCTTTTGGGCTGGCAGGCGGGCTGGGACGACGCTGCTAAAGATGTTGTAGCCAGCGCCTCCCGATCCTGCTCCCGCCGCCTCCTTCTTGGCTATTACTTCCTCGGCGAACCGAAGGATCGCCCTCCATGCACCTTCGCTGCCGACCATTAGTGAAACCAATCTAGGCAGTGAGAGGTCTCCAACCACCACTTTTACCAGCTCGGCTCGCTCCGAAGCCCAGGCTGGGCATATCTGAAGCGTGTGCTCAGCCGCCTCGTCGGGGCATCCGTCACAGTGGTGGCATTTCGGTGTTAGATGTCGTAACATGCCAATTCTAGGATACTCATCCCATTATGCATATCGTGTCTATTTTACGTAACTATTTCATTAACTTAAAACTGTGCTACGCATTAAAGTTTTTGTGTTTGGTTGTAATGACATAAAGCACTCTCTGACCAACAGCTCAGATGTTTTTCTATATAATAGTTTATCAACTATTTTTAATTTTTACGGGGAAATCGATAAAATACGAAGTTCTTGAAGATGCTTTTTCTTCATCACGTTAATTATCTTATTATAGCAAAATAATAACACAATACTTATTTTCATATTTGTTTAATTTTATTGGTAGATACAAATCGCCTTAATTAATAAGTGCTTAAATAAAATTATAATTCTGAATGTGAACAGTTCAGGACAGAATTAAGTGGCAAGCCTTGGGAGAGGTTCAGCAATGAAACGATGCGAGCTAAAATGATGATAATGCTATAAATAAATTACAAGATCAAATAAAATGACCTCTGAAGGAAGGTAATGTAAAAAGTAACCGGAATTTGAAAAATACATGAAGGAATCGATAAACCTTACGAAATCGAACTGTATTTAGGAAGGTAAAACAAACGCCGTTAGATTTTTCTGCCCACTCCATTAAGCAAACGACATGATAGCAAATAAATAAATTAATTTAAAAATATGTTACTTCTTATGGCCAAACAATCCTCTCTATCCAAGTAAGATAACTAGCCACTCTTGTATACACTCCAGGAATGTCTGGGAATGCGCTACCTAAACCAAATGATGTCACGCCTACGACGTAGTATAAAGAGCTTGATCCGATGGCTATCTTCACTTGCAAGGGACCTCCGGAGTCACCCTGCGATAAGAAATTATATTAGTTATATATTAGTTAATGAAAATATATTAGTTAAATATGTTATTTTAGCCCTTACCTACATGGATTTACTACCTAGTTACTATTTGCTCCAAGGAAATTCTAAATGTACCTTTGAATTTTGTAGCTAAATGAAGTTTGAATTATTTAATTTGAACTGAGATTCAATAAAACCATTTTTATTATGACTTACAAATTGCTTCTGGAGCAAAAAGTATCCATAATTATTTTAATGTTGACATGTCTTAACTATTATTATTTAATTCGCTTGTCGTCATGCTTATGCCAGAGATGATTCAGCCAAGACCATTCGTTCATCTGCCATTATTATATCTAAAGCTATCAAGTATATATTATTTTAGTATATAATCTCTTTGGGTATCATCCAATAGATCTGTCAATAATCACCGTAACAATACCGGCCTGCTAATAATAATAGCATCCATCATCAAGATTTTAGGGGAAGATCACGTTTTTTCATACTTCAAGCAATCGTATCTGGCCCCATCGTCACTATATTGGAGACCCTTAAAAATGGAGTAAGCCTAGGTGTGTTATCGTCAATTTCATACGTCGTCATTATTCAGAACAAACAGCTTACTAATTGAGAACATACATATTCCAAACATTATCCTCATCTAATGCATCATTATGTACTTATTAAATTTGACTCCGTAGATTTTATTCACGACTTATTTCTCGATTCAGTGTTGAAATAAATAAGGAAGGCGGTACCTCGGCAGTATCCACGCCACCTTTTTTCGTGCCAGCGCAGATTTGATATTCAGTAACTCCATCCCATTCCGAGCCAATAAAGTTTTCTAGCAGCATATTACATTCATCAACTTCTATTATATTAAGTTCACCTGCTTGAAGAGTCGATGAAAGTCGTTTACTATCTGCGTATGCAATAAAATACTGTAAATGCATTAATTCTTAAAAATCAACATTCTTAACACCTTACGGACGGGCCCCGTAGATTTTTTTAGTATATTTCAATAAGGTTTTCTTTTATGTACATTGTTATTTTTTTTTTTTTTTTTTTTTTTTTTTTTTTTTTTTTTAGACTTTTAGTTATAGTAATATCAGTCTGTTGATTCTACGGCATAGTTTTGATTTTAGGACATATTTCGTAAGAAGTTCATATCTTTAAAAATAGCAATCATTAAAATGTTTCTACGAAAGTGAGGTAATTTATATGGATTTACCGAGGACATGAGTATAAATCACGATGCAGTATGAAAATTGTATCTGAACATTATATATTAGATTACAACCAGTTATGTTGTTTTGTTTTAAAAAGTAGATGGAGAAGTGGATATTGAAAAAATCATTCGAAAATGGCAGAAGACATTAACTTTGTTGGTTGGAATTACACCAATATTGATTTCTGCTTTACCTCGATCCAGTACACCCCACCCAGAAAACTGGCCAATATCGCCAAGAGCACTGGTATCGTAGCGGCTCCATAAACATGCTGGCTTTATGGAATCAGTAAATGTAACAGCACTTTGCAACTCCATCAAAGCTATATCGTGGTCTCTTGATGGTGCCTCATAATATGGGTATGGTATCCTCGCAGCTATACCTACATCGGTTTTCTCTGATATCTGTGAAGAATTGATTAACATCGGCATTGCATATAAAATAAAACCTCATGCTTAGTCATAACTTTCTTTCAACAGATTGATTCTAAATCGTGACTAGACGAAGCAAATCAGAATATAATTGCGGCCTTGTACTGTGGTCGCGGTCTTAGAGGGTCTTGAAGCCGTACCACCTAAGTAATGCTTCCTTACTACTGGTAATCCGGAAGTTACGTATTGGACATCAAAGGCACAATTTACAAATGTGAGCAGTAAGCGTCCTGTCAATTATGTTCAATTTTTTTTTTATCAAGGCGAAAATAGATTCCGTGTGGCTATCATAATCAAACTTCTTAGAAAATATCTATCCCTAAGGTAGAAACCTGAAATGTGGATTTGGACCTACGATCTTCATTTCATCATGAAAAATGTTTTTACATAGTCTCGACATAATGACTACAGTGTATCTGATGGTAAGTACAGTGTAGTCCAAATATGAAAGCGACTATCATATAATGAAACCCTGAATAAATGAATGGACCTACGATCTTCATTTCTTCAGTGAAAATCATTGCATTGTCTTTAAATCATATATTATATATTTAAAATCATATAAAAATGAATCGTTAATGTGTTGAAATCGCGAAACTCGAGAACGGCTAAACCGATTTGGCTGATTTCTTTTTTGTTGTGTTTGTTAAAGTCTGGGGAAGGTTATTACGAAGAGAAAAATGAAAAAAAATTGTCTGAAAAAGTCTAAAAACACCACTTTTCTATATTCTCATACAAAAGATTTGTTATAAGTCAATTTGAATTTTAACACCATACCATAAAGGTTAAATGTTAGTGGACGGGTTCCAGGCAGGCAAAACAATTATTGAGTGACGTATAAATATTAATGTCAATATTTGTCAATTTTTATACATATAGCATTAAGACCAGGTTCCTTCAAACAATTTTCAAAAAACAGCCGACGGGGAAGCTATTAACATTTAAAAAAAATGTGTCTTTGTTTCAGAGAAATAGGGCAGAACAAGGTCTGCCGGAACAGCTAGTGTAATAATAAAATTACTCACACTGTTGAGATTCACCGTTCCAAAACGTATCATCTTCGGGATCAGATCTGCAAGTCTGGAATCAGGAGCTGACTCTATACAATGTCCAGCAGTCAACACATACTTTGTAGTTATTAGTGAACTACCACACTTGAATAACCAATTACCGTTTGTTCTTCTCCAACCCACTGCGCCCTGTCACAGATTGTTAACAAAATATTATTAATTCGGGATTTGAGTTCTTTACTATGCTGCGTCCCACCAAACTGTATTGTTATCTAACTACACAAGTAGCTTAATCAGTACAATTATCTGAGAGAAACATGGCCCTAATAATATTGATTTTACGACATTGTTAGCTCACTTTATATGTCTATATTGTAAATCATCATATGTAAAAAAGTGTAAATGGAATAAAGAAATATAAGAAAATTTAAATATCAGTTGCGTGACGGGTGTCGCTACAACGTGAAATCTAAATACAAACCATGTGAGGGAATTCCATTGGCTCCGCTGTTCTTCCGCCAATAGCAAAACCAGATCCCTTGCAAATATTATTATTTTTGCAATCATCTATTGTTTTTTTTCTTTCACCTGAAAATAACATTAGCGAAATGCAATTTAGAATGGTTTTAATTTATTGACATAATTTGACCCTTATACCTAATTATAAAACATAAATTACACTGTCTTTATAAAAATGTCACCTACTTCATTATTATCATTATTTACAACATATAAACTGTTAACACATTCATTATCTTTAGAATTCGCTATAAAATTTATATTTATGTATATTTAGAATATATAACCTGCAAAGATCTGGTCGTATACCTAAGTACCCATAACATCAACCGGACTGACAAGATTCTAAATTCAGATTCGACACAGTGGCCAATTTTAAACCATTTAGTATTTCTTCTTTGAAAATTCTTTGTTGTGTGCCAAATAAATATTTTTCTTTCTATCCTTAATTATAAAAGACGATTTACGCTCTCTTAATGAAAATATTATAATACTTACTTCACAAATATCGTTATGTACAACATACAAAGCGCGAATACATTCATAATATTTAAAATTAGCAATAAAAAAATATTTATGAATATATAGAATATCTTTCCTTCAAAGATGGTAGTAAGTTTCCGAAAAACCTACTAGACTAAATTTTTTTTTAAAATTCTGACTTTTCTTAAGACCGCAATCTGTGAAAACTGTTTACCTGATGGAAAGCACAATGCAATCCAAAAACCGAGTACAATTATCAAGAGGCAATTACCTATATTTAATCATTACGATCGCTATTGTTGTGTTTTTATTCATTACTAATATTACAGAATAGTTTCTCGAGCTGGGCGGCGGATTGGGTTATCGGGGGTAGCAATAGCCTCCCGAACCCACTCCGCGGCCTCTTTCATCTTCATCGTCTCCTCCATGAAGGAGAGGGCCGCCTGCCATGCCCTGTCGCTACCGACCATCGCGCAACTGCGGCGACAGGTCACCACCCACCACCCTGACCTTTTAACCTCTATCTCATGCCCCTTTTAACATAACCGTTATTTTTATTTACTTTTTATTATCATAATGAAAATATGCTTACAATCCAATTTTCTTCTGGTTCGTTCGGCTTCTACTCTGATGTTAAAAATTTGTTCATTGCATGCTGCGAACAATGAAATATTTTTTTAAGTGCTTATTTCCAATAAATTTAGTTCCATATTATCTGTATCTTTATATACTGTAAAGTGCATACAAAAATTGGTTATACAAATATTGAAAATTTTATATCCTAGTCTTGCTTTGGCAGTAACTATGATTTAATTATTTTTAATGGTCAGGAGATCCTTACTCACCAGCTTCACTGGGTTTCCGTCCGTTACTTCTAAAATTCTGCTTAGGAGGATCATATGGTGCACAAGGATCATCTACATCTCCAGATCCACCTCCAATACCACCTCCAAAACTACCTCCAGAAGTATCCACAGGACTAACCTATAAAAATAATAAGCATTAATTTAGATTTCATTATATATCAACATCTCATTAGCATCCATTGCTGAGTATTAGCCTCCCATCATGCCTCAAGCATTTTACCTGTGAAGTTCTTTCCTTGACTTCATAAATGTCATCGGCCCATATCGCAACGGGTCTACCAAAACGTCTCTGGGATCCTCTCGGCAACCATTCCGTGAGGGCCTTACTCCTACCCCCATCAATGCGCTTAGCCAGATGTCCAGCCCAACAAAACTTTAGTAATTTATAGTAGTTCGAATCACAACGCCTCAAACTTCAGTCTTATATCGATATCAATCATCGTCGTCGATTTAGATTAAAATTGCGACGATATTCTTATCTAATATTCAAATTATTATATACTAACAAGGTAAGACCGCATTATAAACCAACAGAAAGACAAAGTTCGATATCTGATCAATTCATACATACTGAATAACGTGACCTCCATACAATATGTCTTAATACGCGACAGCGATAATTGTATTTACTTCTTTACATATCTATTCTACCTATCCTATCCTATTCTATATCTATACCTATACTAATATCAGAAAGAGGTATTGTTTGTATGTAGGAGGCGGTCTCTAAAACTACTCGTCTTATATCTCAATATTTTTGATCAATATTTAAAATGGACCATCAGGTGGACATAGGCTATAACCCATATTATATATCGTCCCTTTCTCAATCGAAACGAGAAACCCACAGGAGCAAACCTCTGGCAGAGGCTAGTAATTAATATTCTAAAGAGCCTATACAACATCAGCATCATTCTGATATTCGATAAGCGATAACGCCAGTAGAAAAGTGCAATGCTTTAGAAATACCACATCGATGTGTTATATCAATTCCATACAATTTGAACTCGTCTACTGCTTCAGCAGATACTTCAACATTATCGCTGATATAATGTTACTATTTGTAAGCACTTACTTTACTTATTACTGTATTTAGATACTTACAAAAGGCTCCGTCACGTAGAGCCTCGGATCCTGAATTTGACAGAAACACATTATTAATATCACTGTAATATTTATTATTATTTGTTCTATCTAATTCATTTCTTTGTGCCCACTGCTGGCTATAAGCCGTCTCTCGTACGTCACTGCTCGCGATTCTGTACTTACCTACCCCGAAGACATTCTCATGAACTTCTTAATGTAGTCTCACTTTCAGGATGTCGGTTTCTTTCTGGACGTTTTCTTCCGAGTATTAGTGATAACAGATTGAATTAATCTTCCATAATTTTTAAATTGCGTTCCACCTAATGACATAAATTACCAGCCCAAATATAAAAAAATCGAAGTATGATGTCGTATCTCACTATGTGTAATTCTTTTGAGATACTTAATTCGATTCAACCTTCTTACTAATAATATTTCGCCTTTTAATAAAATAATTAAGAGTGTTTTGAATAGGCCCACATGATCTGCTCAATAAGGAACCGGATCATCATCCAGTTACCCGTCAGTTGGTCTGGTTTTTTGGACTCGTCCATTCTTAACATCAGCGACAAGGTAGTTCGTGCGAACTTATATCTGTTAATATACTTTTTTCTATGCGTCTATATTCTATATCTTGACACTATGTAATAATAATAGACTACGCAGGACACAAGGTTAACTACGCCAATTTTTATAGATATTATTTATATTACATTTTTGTTACATAATTATGTACATACTTACCCAAGGTCTCTTTTGTTTTGTTCCCTTATACAAATGATCCTGTGGAAAAGAAAATCTATATGAGTATCTGACACCAAGTATTTATACCTAGTTTGGTATGATATAGTTTGGTACAGTAACTGTACTGTACCAAACGGTACGTTATGGCATATGATGTCATAGTAGCATAAGTACCGCCTTAACTTAAAGAGGACACCTAATTTCTTAGCAGCTGTTTTCGACCTTACTCAGTGGACCGCTGAAAGTTCAGATCCTCTGTTAGCTCTATACCGAGGAGCTCGAGACCATCCGTCAGCGGCAGAGAAACACTCCGGAAGGTGGGAGTCAGGTGAAAAGAACTGCGTTCGGCGGAAAAAACACGTCTGTGTTTTTATAGCATTAAAACTAACCAGATTCCTATTGCTTCTATCAGCAACAAATTCAAGAGCAACATCTGTTCGTTCCACTACAGCCTGCCTCCGCTAACAGTACAGATTTAATACAAGTTATTTCCTTTGATAATTTAAATATACTTACAAAAGGTCTTCTTTCTCTCGGTCCAAGAAATGTTTGAGTCTGGAGAACGAAAACATTTATTATTGTCTAATGTTTTACACCAAATACCAATGAACGATTATCTATTAACAGTCTCCGTGTTCGCGTCAGTCTTCATATACAATAACAGGCTGTTCCTAGATATAAAACAACAGACAAGCTGATCCCAAAATATAACAATCAAAAACGAATCTCTAGGAAAGTCTTTACATTTGTGTACTATACCTACGACCCAGTTTAAATTGTTAACAGTTAATTTCTGTTTGTAATTTGATTAATATACTTACTGTAGTGACAGGTTCTGGCTCAACGACTCTCGGGTTCTGAGGTACAAAAGAAAATAATTAATAATGTCTAATAATATATTAAATTTACAAAATTGTCATCTAAATATATATAACTCAAAGGTGACTGACTGACATAGCGATCTATCAACGCACAGCCCAAACCACTGGACGAATCGGGCTGAAATTTGGCATGTAGGTAGGTGAAGTCTACTTTGCCATGACAATAAACAAGTTTCATGGGCAAACTCTCAAATTTGTGGGTATTGACTTGAGAAAACATTGCTTCTCTCAGGGACAGTTTTATGTTGCTTGCTCACGAGTAAGTTCACCCAATAGCTTGATAGTTTTAGCGCCTAATGACAGATTAGTTAAGAATATTGTATACAAAGAAGTTTTGTACGCCCTAATTTTTTACACACGCTAAACAAAAGTAAAGCCGCAAAAACTATACCTAATTAATAATAATACTTCTTAACGCGAGCGAAGCCGCGGGCAAAAGATAGTTCCAATATATAGTATTTTATTCTTGACAAAAATCAACAAACGCAGTAAATAGCAATTGATGTTTATAAGATAAAATCATGTCTTTGACAAATCATACTATCACAATTAATTCGTCTCACGTTACGCATGGACACCCTTAGGTATTGTTTTATACTTCTATGACACATTGTACTTACATATGGTATTCTTTGCTCAGGCTGCTCAATCCTCTGATGCTGGAAAACAGAAATTTTACTATATCATGACGTGACATTAGAATTAATAATAATTCCTTGTACCTTTCTAATTGACAAATATAAAATACTTATGAAATTCATTGAAACTGATATTGCTTTGAATATACTAAAGGCAAACGAGTTCACAGTCCATCAGATACAATGCAGCTAATGTTGGATGACCGTAACACCAGACGTGAAGTGTCTAGCCATAACGAATTACTTAATGTATTGTTTATAATCATGGGAAGTGTCACATTTTGTTGTTACGTCCTTATGTTATTTGACTCATGCAATACCACAATTTACAAATAATATATTTACTTACATGATAATAATATGGGGTTCTTTGTTCGGGCACATTAAACCTCTGATCCTAGAAGACAATTTTTTTTAATATCGCAAAGTATGTAATAGTACATTCAAAGATAAATAAAAGCCGAAAGAAATTTCTAATATCAAATGATTGACTTTTTTTAAACTGGCTCGATAAAGTGACTACAGAGTACCTGATGGTAAGTATAGTGTAGTCCAAAAACGAAAGCGACCATCAAAGGATGAAAATCCGTTGATAGTCTACACTGTTATGTCGGCCCACATATACTCCGACTGAAGGTCTCTAGGTATATAAGTTACTGGATATATACATGATGATCCCGAAACGCAACAGGCCAAAGCGAGTCACTATGATAGTCTTAACACTTGTGTGCTGTGGTCACGACCCAGTTCAGGCTATCGCCCTACCATAAAAATAAAAAATTTCACTCTTCACTTCACTCTTTCAATAATTTCACTGGCTCTTGTTCATTTGTGCTATTGCCTGGTGTTACAATTAATTTATTAGAATAATTTTCGGTAATTTAACGCTCAAATAATTTATTATCTTACTATATCTACTTACATGATTAGCCCGTTGAGCCAAAACTTCCAGTCTTAAGCCCTGTGAAATAAATAACGCATGTAGTGAATATAACATGTTCGAAACATTATAAAAGTCAAAAACATGAATTGACTACTCACGTAGGGCAGACTTTGTTCAGGTCCACCGATTCTTTGATCCTAAGGGCAGAACATATAACGTTATTAATTATTATCAGAAAATGTATAAATGAATGTAAGTAATAGTGAATCAATTGGCAAACCGGGATTTAAAACTGCGCAGACATAATTAGAAAGATTTTGTAGAGAACTGATAAAGGTTTATTTATGCGAACGGCCCAGAATAGAGTGAAGTGGCGAGGTTTGGCAGAGGTCTATGTTGAGCAGTGCTAAATAGTGCTCGATGCGGGCTAAAATGATAGTGATGAAGGAGTCCAAAAGGATTCACAAAGACACAGAATAATTTACAATACTCACATAAGGTGCCGAATGTACAGGATTGTGAAATCTGCCATCTTGGGAACAGAATATATTTTTTTATTATCTAACGTTACGATTAGTATAAATCAATCCTTTCCAAGTTCTAACTATGTTGATAAAATACTTACATATGATATTCCTTGGGCAGGTCCGTTAAATCCCTGATTCTGGAGAGGAAAGTTTTATTTTATTTCATATTACCAAAGCGAGAAATCTTGATTGAGAGGAGCAAATCAAAGAGTTTACAATGCACAGTAAAAAAGGCGGATACGACACTCTCTACGAATCAACGGATAGAAATAAAAATATTTTTAAATTTTGCCTTGGATGGCGCTAGGTGTGCGTAATACAATAAAACGTATGTGTAATGGCCTAGACATACTAACATTCGATAAACGATAATGCTAGTAGAAATAGAAAAATATATGGAACTGGATTAAGTTTTCTAAATACTACGTCGTCGCGTTATGTCAACTGCATAAATCAACGCTCCGTGACTCAGCCCGTCACCCAGCATTTTTTTTATTTCTGCTTAATTATGGGAACATACATGAACGAAAATTATCAAATATTACGAGAATATATAAGCTAGCAATTTCCACAAAAACATCATACAAAATAAAAATCAAAGTAATAAAAATATGAATGTAGGATGGATGTATTGTGTGAAATATTATTATGTATGAAGTAGTAAATGCTTAGATCGGAACGTATGTGAGTGAAAGACAGAAAAGATAGAAAGATAGAGAGGATAAACGTTATTTTACGACGCGAGCGCTCTGTAAGATAAAAAGACGTAAAAAGTGTTAAGACGAAAAATTATTTTGAAAAGTGCAATAAAGTAGTTTATAAAGTTTATTTTGGTATTTATTTGATCTGAAGATCCCCAAAACTACATTAAATTTTATTTATGATAATAACGAGTTCTCAGTTACTTACGAATGATAATTCCTGAACTGGTCCATTGAACCCCTGATACTGTGGAACAAAAAAATTGTTTTATTATCTAATGTTTATGACCGGTGGTCATGGGTGTGGTTGTAGAAAGACACGGATTTTGGCGTTTTACTGTTTATTGGCACTTTAAGGCACACCGAACTGCGACGCACACGCACGTACTCTAAGGTTGGGGCTCGGTAGTCGACTGACTTAGCAAGCATCACGTGCGCACGCGCATCCTCTTACCCTGCGTCTCCCATTACACCCTAATGACCTTTAGGGCGGTTACCATAAACGCGTAACGGGCGGCGTCTACATGCTATATGTTTCTTTAAATTCAAGTAAATATTTACAAATATAAACTAAATATGATTAGTATACTCGTGTTAATAGTTACTTTCGAATAATATTTCTTGGTAATGTCTATTGTCACTTTGATTCTGATAAACAGAAAAGTTGGGTAAGTCGTTGATATCACAATTTTAAGACTACTGCTTATTTTTAATATTTCTCTGTAATCAATATAAGATATACTAATAATGTATATATAACTATTAAAATTGCTGACATATAAAATTTGTCGTCTAAAGCTATGTAATATCTTACCCTAATGAAGAAGCTTTAATATGAATTTTTGTAATTAAATAAATTATTAATTAATGTTTATTGTTATTGTTACTCACATGGGTACAAATTAAAATTTTGAAATAAAGATTGATTCGAGAAGAGAACCTTGTCAAATCTTATACTTATGTCGTAATTTCAGCTTAGCTTTTCTGAATATCATAATAGGTTTGCAGAGTCACAGCTTTACGTTAACTCACATTCTAGTTAGGGCTGAGAGGTTCTCCAACTCTTCCTTTTGAAGTCGTTGATATGTGGAATGGTCTGCCATCGAGGGTGTTCCTTACTTATTTTGAATATTTTAAACGAAGCGTGAAGTGACATTTGATAAGACGGCACATCTCTGAAACTATGGATAATTTTTTTTTACCGCTAATAATTTTTGTCGTTTTATCCTCGTGGGATCACTTTCCGAATTTAGGGTAAATAAATAACAAAATAAAAAAAAATGTTGCTTGAACCAAATCCCGGTAATAATACTGCTGGTATTCGTCATATGCTACCGCGGAGCACCACACTGAAAGAACATTCGTAAATTGAGTAGTACTTTTTTTTTTTTGTTAACCCGGTGTAAATCCCTACGGATCGTCAGGGGAAGTGGTGAGGGCCACTCCCCCCGGTGTGTCGGACCTGCCCCGACTAAAACCACCGGGGTGCCAGCACTGCCCTCTCTTCGCTTTCGCTGAGCCTAGGAACCCGAATACTTCCGACGGCTCGGCGAGCGGTAAGCCTTGGGCAGGCCTCCTCTCAGGGAGGGGAATTGAAACCCCTCACTTCCTCTCTATGGGATCTAACCTCTCTCTGCTGGACGGGGACGCCCTCAACGTCACCCGTCCACCTGTGTCAGGAGAGAAGATCGTCGCGAATTGACTAGTTCTAATAGAACGGAATCATTATTCTTATTTAAACTAAGGACATCAAAATTACTACGACTTTACTTTATTCTTTGCTTTCACTATTCTCACCCACGAAATTCACTTTGTTGTTTTTTAACTGATATTTTTCTTTCCGCTTATTCATAGCCTCTTTGCTTGATTTGCTATGTTTTCGTGCATGAGTCTATTTTTTTTTTATATATTCTTCAACAATTTAACCACTATATGTTTCAGGCATTCATAGGACTGAAATAATTTAGACAACAGAAAGATCTACTTCTGGACAATGGCGTGTCATAATAAACTGTTTCTTCTCTTCTACCTTAGTAGTCTCACAATAGCTCGACCGGTACCTGATGTTACCTTGTTCATAAAACCATATGTTCTTCTTTTAATAATGGCGATGTATCAACGATCATAACATCAGTATATAATATATATATATATATATATATTATGATCAAAAACTTCTAATCGCTTGTCAAAAATTAAATCACTTTGGAATCATAAGAACTGTATTCCAATGAGATATAATAAAAATTCTATAACAATTATACCTCCACAAAATATAGCACAAATCTTAACAAAGACGTCCATGATTCACCATTGGCCTCATATAACTAGAATCAAGATCCGCAAGGTCATGATTTTAGTTTACACACACGTGGCAATATCCTCAATATAATAATACAATCTAAATATAAAACCTGTAATTATTACATCACAATTTATACTGGAAGTATGTCAGATTACGTTTTAGAAACTTAAATTAAAATTTAGAGTTTGACTCATGTCTACAATTCCTTTACTCTAATACCATGAGATCCTTTAGGTGAGGGCACAGGAGTAGCGGTAAAGCGGTGAAGCCTTTGTTCTCATTTATGTCGTGAAAACAGTACTTAGGTCTACAATTTTTTGGCCTGCCGGGTGGAAGCACCTAGAGGGGTATGCTGTAGCTCATTTAAACTGGCATTATATCTGTAAACATCTATGGATTTTCGGTTGTACCTAAGTACATGCAGAAATTTCCAAATCTATAACAGCTCGTGGGGGCCCTAAAAATATTCGGCGTTCGTAACGATTCTTGACCCATAGCGTTGACACTAATCGTTCACCCATTGCGACAATTAAGTTACCTTGTAAGGAATTGCTTTTACGAGTACTCAGTACCACTAATTTTAATATAGTTTGGACGGTGTACTTAATGTTGTAACATGCCTTTTTTTTGTAACCCAGGGGAAATCCCTAACGGACCTCGGGGAGAGGAGATGGCCGCCCCCCGGTGTGTCGGGCTTGCACCGACTAAAACCCCCGGGGTGTTCTACCTTCCGCCTACCGGCATCGAGGACACGACTGGGGTCTCATTCTCAATGACCGGCTGAGCGTGCGGCCGTAAGTTGGCCTCCACTCGTTTGGGGAGGGGTGGTGTATAGAGTCACCCCTCTCATGCCTCTGTGTTGTAGAGCGCACCGCTCGCACCCTTGTTGGACGACACACTCCCTCAAGCGTGCCGCCCGGTGTCGCCGCTAGAGTCGGACGTTCCTGAGGAACGCCGCTCTGCGGCGCCATGTTCTTTTGGGCTGGCAGGCGGGCTGGGACGACGCTGCTAAAGATGTTGTAGCCAGCGCCTCACGATCCTGCTCCCGCCGCCTCCTTCTTGGCTATTACTTCCTCGGCGAACCGAAGGATCGCCCTCCATGCACCTTCGCTGCCGACCATTAGTGAAACCAATCTAGGCAGTGAGAGGTCTCCAACCACCACTTTTACCAGCTCGGCTCGCTCCGAAGCCCAGGCTGGGCATATCTGAAGCGTGTGCTCAGCCGCCTCGTCGGGGCATCCGTCACAGTGGTGGCATTTCGGTGTTAGATGTCGTAACATGCCAATTCTAGGATACTCATCCCATTATGCATATCGTGTCTATTTTACGTAACTATTTCATTAACTTAAAACTGTGCTACGCATTAAAGTTTTTGTGTTTGGTTGTAATGACATAAAACACTCTCTGACCAACAGCTCAGATGTTTTTCTATATAATAGTTTATCAACTATTTTTAATTTTTACGGGGAAATCGATAAAATACGAAGTTCTTGAAGATGCTTTTTCTTCATCACGTTAATTATCTTATTATAGCAAAATAATAACACAATACTTATTTTCATATTTGTTTAATTTTATTGGTAGATACAAATCGCCTTAATTAATGAGTGCTTAAATAAAATTAGAATTCTGAATGTGAACAGTTCAGGACAGAATTAAGTGGCAAGCCTTGGGAGAGGTTCAGCAATGAAACGATGCGAGCTAAAATGATGATAATGCTATAAATAAATTACAAGATCAAATAAAATGACCTCTGAAGGAAGGTAATGTAAAAAGTAACCGGAATTTGAAAAATACATGAAGGAATCGATAAACCTTACGAAATCGAACTGTATTTAGGAAGGTAAAACAAACGCCGTTAGATTTTTCTGCCCACTCCATTAAGCAAACGACATGATAGCAAATAAATAAATTAATTTAAAAATATGTTACTTCTTATGGCCAAACAATCCTCTCTATCCAAGTAAGATAACTAGCCACTCTTGTATACACTCCAGGAATGTCTGGGAATGCGCTACCTAAACCAAATGATGTCACGCCTACGACGTAGTATAAAGAGCTTGATCCGATGGCTATCTTCACTTGCAAGGGACCTCCGGAGTCACCCTGCGATAAGAAATTATATTAGTTATATATTAGTTAATGAAAATATATTAGTTAAATATGTTATTTTAGCCCTTACCTACATGGATTTACTACCTAGTTACTATTTGCTCCAAGGAAATTCTAAATGTACCTTTGAATTTTGTAGCTAAATGAAGTTTGAATTATTTAATTTGAACTGAGATTCAATAAAACCATTTTTATTATGACTTACAAATTGCTTCTGGAGCAAAAAGTATCCATAATTATTTTAATGTTGACATGTCTTAACTATTATTATTTAATTCGCTTGTCGTCATGCTTATGCCAGAGATGATTCAGCCAAGACCATTCGTTCATCTGCCATTATTATATCTAAAGCTATCAAGTATATATTATTTTAGTATATAATCTCTTTGGGTATCATCCAATAGATCTGTCAATAATCACCGTAACAATACCGGCCTGCTAATAATAATAGCATCCATCATCAAGATTTTAGGGGAAGATCACGTTTTTTCATACTTCAAGCAATCGTATCTGGCCCCATCGTCACTATATTGGAGACCCTTAAAAATGGAGTAAGCCTAGGTGTGTTATCGTCAATTTCATACGTCGTCATTATTCAGAACAAACAGCTTACTAATTGAGAACATACATATTCCAAACATTATCCTCATCTAATGCATCATTATGTACTTATTAAATTTGACTCCGTAGATTTTATTCACGACTTATTTCTCGATTCAGTGTTGAAATAAATAAGGAAGGCGGTACCTCGGCAGTATCCACGCCACCTTTTTTCGTGCCAGCGCAGATTTGATATTCAGTAACTCCATCCCATTCCGAGCCAATAAAGTTTTCTAGCAGCATATTACATTCATCAACTTCTATTATATTAAGTTCACCTGCTTGAAGAGTCGATGAAAGTCGTTTACTATCTGCGTATGCAATAAAATACTGTAAATGCATTAATTCTTAAAAATCAACATTCTTAACACCTTACGGACGGGCCCCGTAGATTTTTTTAGTATGTTTCAATAAGGTTTTCTTTTATGTACATTGTTATTTTTTTTAGACTTTTAGTTATAGTAATATCAGTCTGTTGATTCTACGGCATAGTTTTGATTTTAGGACATATTTCGTAAGAAGTTCATATCTTTAAAAATAGCAATCATTAAAATGTTTCTACGAAAGTGAGGTAATTTATATGGATTTACCGAGGACATGAGTATAAATCACGATGCAGTATGAAAATTGTATCTGAACATTATATATTAGATTACAACCAGTTATGTTGTTTTGTTTTAAAAAGTAGATGGAGAAGTGGATATTGAAAAAATCATTCGAAAATGGCAGAAGACATTAACTTTGTTGGTTGGAATTACACCAATATTGATTTCTGCTTTACCTCGATCCAGTACACCCCACCCAGAAAACTGGCCAATATCGCCAAGAGCACTGGTATCGTAGCGGCTCCATAAACATGCTGGCTTTATGGAATCAGTAAATGTAACAGCACTTTGCAACTCCATCAAAGCTATATCGTGGTCTCTTGATGGTGCCTCATAATATGGGTATGGTATCCTCGCAGCTATACCTACATCGGTTTTCTCTGATATCTGTGAAGAATTGATTAACATCGGCATTGCATATAAAATAAAACCTCATGCTTAGTCATAACTTTCTTTCAACAGATTGATTCTAAATCGTGACTAGACGAAGCAAATCAGAATATAATTGCGGCCTTGTACTGTGGTCGCGGTCTTAGAGGGTCTTGAAGCCGTACCACCTAAGTAATGCTTCCTTACTACCGGTAATCCGGAAGTTACGTATTGGACATCAAAGGCACAATTTACAAATGTGAGCAGTAAGCGTCCTGTCAATTATGTTCAATTTTTTTTTTATCAAGGCGAAAATAGATTCCGTGTGGCTATCATAATCAAACTTCTTAGAAAATATCTATCCCTAAGGTAGAAACCTGAAATGTGGATTTGGACCTACGATCTTCATTTCATCATGAAAAATGTTTTTACATAGTCTCGACATAATGACTACAGTGTATCTGATGGTAAGTACAGTGTAGTCCAAATATGAAAGCGACTATCATATAATGAAACCCTGAATAAATGAATGGACCTACGATCTTCATTTCTTCAGTGAAAATCATTGCATTGTCTTTAAATCATATATTATATATTTAAAATCATATAAAAATGAATCGTTAATGTGTTGAAATCTCGAAACTCGAGAACGGCTAAACCGATTTGGCTGATTTCTTTTTTGTTGTGTTTGTTAAAGTCTGGGGAAGGTTATTACGAAGAGAAAAATGAAAAAAATTGTCTGAAAAAGTCTAAAAACACCACTTTTCTATATTCTCATACAAAAGATTTGTTATAAGTCAATTTGAACTTTAACACCATACCATAAAGGTTAAATGTTAGTGGACGGGTTCCAGGCAGGCAAAACAATTATTGAGTGACGTATAAATATTAATGTCAATATTTGTCAATTTTTATACATATAGCATTAAGGCCAGGTTCCTTCAAACAATTTTCAAAAAACAGCCGACGGGGAAGCTATTAACATTTAAAAAAAATGTGTCTTTGTTTCAGAGAAATAGGGCAGAACAAGGTCTGCCGGAACAGCTAGTGTAATAATAAAATTACTCACACTGTTGAGATTCACCGTTCCAAAACGTATCATCTTCGGGATCAGATCTGCAAGTCTGGAATCAGGAGCTGACTCTATACAATGTCCAGCAGTCAACACATACTTTGTAGTTATTAGTGAACTACCACACTTGAATAACCAATTACCGTTTGTTCTTCTCCAACCCACTGCGCCCTGTCACAGATTGTTAACAAAATATTATTAATTCGGGATTTGAGTTCTTTACTATGCTGCGTCCCACCAAACTGTATTGTTATCTAACTACACAAGTAGCTTAATCAGTACAATTATCTGAGAGAAACATGGCCCTAATAATATTGATTTTACGACATTGTTAGCTCACTTTATATGTCTATATTGTAAATCATCATATGTAAAAAAGTGTAAATGGAATAAAGAAATATAAGAAAATTTAAATATCAGTTGCGTGACGGGTGTCGCTACAACGTGAAATCTAAATACAAACCATGTGAGGGAATTCCATTGGCTCCGCTGTTCTTCCGCCAATAGCAAAACCAGATCCCTTGCAAATATTATTATTTTTGCAATCATCTATTGTTTTTTTTCTTTCACCTGAAAATAACATTAGCGAAATGCAATTTAGAATGGTTTTAATTTATTGACATAATTTGACCCTTATACCTAATTATAAAACATAAATTACACTGTCTTTATAAAAATGTCACCTACTTCATTATTATCATTATTTACAACATATAAACGGTTAACACATTCATTATCTTTAGAATTCGCTATAAAATTTATATTTATGTATATTTAGAATATATATCCTGCAAAGATCTGGTCGTATACGTAAGTACCCATAACATCAACCGGACTGACAAGATTCTAAATTCAGATTCGACACAGTGGCCAATTTTAAACCATTTAGTATTTCTTCTTTGAAAATTCTTTGTTGTGTGCCAAATAAATATTTTTCTTTCTATCCTTAATTATAAAAGACGATTTACGCTCTCTTAATGAAAATATTATAATACTTACTTCACAAATATCGTTATGTACAACATACAAAGCGCGAATACGTTCATAATATTTAAAATTAGCAATAAAAAAATATTTATGAATATATAGAATATCTTTCCTTCAAAGATGGTAGTAAGTTTCCGAAAAACCTACTAGACTAAATTTTTTTTTTAAATTCTGACTTTTCTTAAGACCGCAATCTGTGAAAACTGTTCACCTGATGGAAAGCACAATGCAATCCAAAAACCGAGTACAATTATCAAGAGGCAATTACCTATATTTAATCATTACAATCGCTATTGTTGTGTTTTTATTCATTACTAATATTACAGAATAGTTTCTCGAGCTGGGCGGCGGATTGGGTTATCGGGGGTAGCAATAGCCTCCCGAACCCACTCCGCGGCCTCTTTCATCTTCATCGTCTCCTCCATGAAGGAGAGGGCCGCCTGCCATGCCCTGTCGCTACCGACCATCGCGCAACTGCGGCGACAGGTCACCACCCACCACCCTGACCTTTTAACCTCTATCTCATGCCCCTTTTAACATAACCGTTATTTTTATTTACTTTTTATTATCATAATGAAAATATGCTTACAATCCAATTTTCTTCTGGTTCGTTCGGCTTCTACTCTGATGTTAAAAATTTGTTCATTGCATGCTGCGAACAATGAAATATTTTTTTAAGTGCTTATTTCCAATAAATTTAGTTCCATATTATCTGTATCTTTATATACTGTAAAGTGCATACAAAAATTGGTTATACAAATATTGAAAATTTTATATCCTAGTCTTGCTTTGGCAGTAACTATGATTTAATTATTTTTAATGGTCAGGAGATCCTTACTCACCAGCTTCACTGGGTTTCCGTCCGTTACTTCTAAAATTCTGCTTAGGAGGATCATATGGTGCACAAGGATCATCTACATCTCCAGATCCACCTCCAATACCACCTCCAAAACTACCTCCAGAAGTATCCACAGGACTAACCTATAAAAATAATAAGCATTAATTTAGATTTCATTATATATCAACATCTCATTAGCATCCATTGCTGAGTATTAGCCTCCCATCATGCCTCAAGCATTTTACCTGTGAAGTTCTTTCCTTGACTTCATAAATGTCATCGGCCCATATCGCAACGGGTCTACCAAAACGTCTCTGGGATCCTCTCGGCAACCATTCCGTGAGGGCCTTACTCCTACCCCCATCAATGCGCTTAGCCAGATGTCCAGCCCAACAAAACTTTAGTAATTTATAGTAGTTCGAATCACAACGCCTCAAACTTCAGTCTTATATCGATATCAATCATCGTCGTCGATTTAGATTAAAATTGCAACGATATTCTTATCTAATATTCAAATTATTATATACTAACAAGGTAAGACCGCATTATAAACCAACAGAAAGACAAAGTTCGATATCTGATCAATTCATACATACTGAATAACGTGACCTCCATACAATATGTCTTAATACGCGACAGCGATAATTGTATTTACTTCTTTACATATCTATTCTACCTATCCTATCCTATTCTATATCTATACCTATACTAATATCAGAAAGAGGTATTGTTTGTATGTAGGAGGCGGTCTCTAAAACTACTCGTCTTATATCTCAATATTTTTGATCAATATTTAAAATGGACCATCAGGTGGACATAGGCTATAACCCATATTATATATCGTCCCTTTCTCAATCGAAACGAGAAACCCACAGGAGCAAACCTTTGGCAGAGGCTAGTAATTAATATTCTAAAGAGCCTATACAACATCAGCATCATTCTGATATTCGATAAGCGATAACGCCAGTAGAAAAGTGCAATGCTTTAGAAATACCACATCGATGTGTTATATCAATTCCATACAATTTGAACTCGTCTACTGCTTCAGCAGATACTTCAACATTATCGCTGATATAATGTTACTATTTGTAAGCACTTACTTTACTTATTACTGTATTTAGATACTTACAAAAGGCTCCGTCACGTAGAGCCTCGGATCCTGAATTTGACAGAAACACATTATTAATATCACTGTAATATTTATTATTATTTGTTCTATCTAATTCATTTCTTTGTGCCCACTGCTGGCTATAAGCCGTCTCTCGTACGTCACTGCTCGCGATTCTGTACTTACCTACCCCGAAGACATTCTCATGAACTTCTTAATGTAGTCTCACTTTCAGGATGTCGGTTTCTTTCTGGACGTTTTCTTCCGAGTATTAGTGATAACAGATTGAATTAATCTTCCATAATTTTTAAATTGCGTTCCACCTAATGACATAAATTACCAGCCCAAATATAAAAAAATCGAAGTATGATGTCGGATCTCACTATGTGTAATTCTTTTGAGATACTTAATTCGATTCAACCTTCTTACTAATAATATTTCGCCTTTTAATAAAATAATTAAGAGTGTTTTGAATAGGCCCACATGATCTGCTCAATAAGGAACCGGATCATCATCCAGTTACCCGTCAGTTGGTCTGGTTTTTTGGACTCGTCCATTCTTAACATCAGCGACAAGGTAGTTTGTGCGAACTTATATCTGTTAATATACTTTTTTCTATGCGTCTATATTCTATATCTTGACACTATGTAATAATAATAGACTACGCAGGACACAAGGTTAACTACGCCAATTTTTATAGATATTATTTATATTACATTTTTGTTACATAATTATGTACATACTTACCCAAGGTCTCTTTTGTTTTGTTCCCTTATACAAATGATCCTGTGGAAAAGAAAATCTATATGAGTATCTGACACCAAGTATTTATACCTAGTTTGGTATGATATAGTTTGGTACAGTAACTGTACTGTACCAAACGGTACGTTATGGCATATGATGTCATAGTAGCATAAGTACCGCCTTAACTTAAAGAGGACACCTAATTTCTTAGCAGCTGTTTTCGACCTTACTCAGTGGACCGCTGAAAGTTCAGATCCTCTGTTAGCTCTATACCGAGGAGCTCGAGACCATCCGTCAGCGGCAGAGAAACACTCCGGAAGGTGGGAGTCAGGTGAAAAGAACTGCGTTCGGTGGAAAAAACACGTCTGTGTTTTTATAGCATTAAAACTAACCAGATTCCTATTGCTTCTATCAGCAACAAATTCAAGAGCAACATCTGTTCGTTCCACCACAGCCTACCTCCGCTGACAGTTCAGATTTAATACAAGTTATGACTCTTTGATAATTTAAATGTACTTACAAAAGGTCTTCTTTCTCTCGGTCCAAGAAATGTTTGAGTCTGGAGAACGAAAACATTTATTATTGTCTAATGTTTTACACCAAATACCAATGAACGATTATCTATTAACAGTCTCCGTGTTCGCGTCAGCCTTCATATACAATAACAGGCTGTTCCTAGATATAAGAACAACAGACAAGCTGATCCCAAAATATAACAATCAAAAACGAATCTGTAGGAAACTTTTTGCATTTGTGTACTATATCTACGACCCAGTTTAATTTGTTAACAGTTAATTTCTGTTTATAATTTGCTTAATATACTTACTGTAGTGACAGGTTCAGGCTCAACGACTCTCGGGTTCTGAGGGACAAAAGAAAATAATTAATAATGTCTAATAATATATTAAAATTACAAAATTGTTATCCAAATATATATAACTCAAAGGTGACTGACTGACATAGTGATCTATCAACGCACAGCCCAAACCACTGGACGGATCGGGCCGAAATTTGGCATGCAGGTAGATGTTATGACGTAGGCATCCGCTAAGAAAGGATTTTGATAAATTCCATCCCCAAGGGGATAAAATGGAGGATGAAAGTTTGTATAAATCTTCTTAGATTATCGACTGATTGAACTGAAATTAAAGATTGGAGCTACTATGATGAAGACGTTCGCTTGAATACGATTTTGATATCTAAATATATATAACTCAAAGGTGAATGACTGACTGACTGACTGACATAGTGATCTATCAACGCGCAGCCCAAACCACTGGACGGATCGGGCTGAAATTTGGCATGTAGGTAGGTGAAGTCTACTTTGCCATGACAATAAACAAGTTTTATGGGCAAACTCTTAAATTTGTGGGTATTGACTTGAGAAAACATTGCTTCTCTCAGGGACAGTTTTATGTTGCTTGCTCACGAGTAAGTTCACCCAATAGCTTGATAGTTTTAGCGTCTAATGACAGATTAGTTAAGAATATTGTATACAAAGAAGTTTTGTAGGCCCTAATTTTTTACACACGCTAAACAAAAGTGAAGCCGCAAAAACTATACCTAATTAATAATAATACTTCTTAAAGCGAGCGAAGCCGCGGGCAAAAGATAGTTCCACTATATAGTATTTTATTCTTGACAAGAATCAACAGAAACGCAGTAAATAGCAATTGATGTTTATAAGATAAAATCATCTCTTTGACAAATAATACTATCACAATTGATTCGTCTCATATTACGCATGGACACCCTTAGGTATTGTTTTATACTTCTATGACACATTGTACTTACATATGGTATTCTTTGCTCAGGCTGCTCAATCCTCTGATGCTGGAAAACAGAAAGTTTTACCATATCATGACGTGACATTAGAATTAATAATAATGCCTTGTACCTTTCTAATTGACAAATATAAAATACTTATGAAATTCATTGAAACTGATATTACTTTGAATATACTAAAGGCAAACGAGATCACAGTCTATCAGATACAATGCAGCTAATGTTAGATGACCGTAACAACAGACGTGAAGTGTCTAGCCATAACGAATTACTTAATGTATTGTTTATAATCATGGGAAGTGTCACATTTTGTTGTTACGTCCTTATGTTATTTGACTCATGCAATACCGCAATTTACAAATAATATATTTACTTACATGATAATAATACGGGGTTCTTTGTTCGGGCACATTATACCTCTGATCCTAGAAGACAATTTTTTTTAATATCCCAAATTATGTAATAGTACATTCAAAGATAAATAAAAACCGAAAGAAATTTCTAATATCAAATGATTGGCTTTTTTACACTGGCTCGATAAAGTGACTACAGTGCACTTGATGGTAAGGACAGTGTAGTCCAAAATCGAAAGCGACCATCAAAGGATGAAAATCCGTTGATAGTCTACATCGTCATGTCAGCCCACATATACTGCGACTGAAAGTTTCTAGGTATATAAGTAACTGGATATATACAAGATGATCCCGAATCGCGACAGTCCAAAGAGAGTGACTATGACGGTCTTTACACTTGTGTGCGGTGGTCACGACCCAGTTCATGCAATCGCCTTACCATTTCACTCTTCACTTCACTCATTCAATAATTTCACTGGCTCTTGTTCATTTGTGCTATTGCCTGGCGTTACAATTAATTTATTAGAATAATTTACGACATATTAACGCTCAAATAATTTATTACCTTACTAAATCTACTTACATGATTAGCCCGTTGAGCCAAAAATTCTAGTCTTAAACCCTGTGAAATAAATTATCCAGTTAATGAATGCCCTTAATACAACATGTTCGAAACATTATAAACGTTAAAAATATTAATTGACTACTCACGTAGGGCAGACTTTGCTCAGGTCCACTGATTCTTTGATCCTAAGGGCAGAACATATAACGTTATTAATTAGTATCATAAAATTATAGCATGTAGACGCCGCCCGATAGGTGCTTATGTTAGAACGCCCTAAAGGTCGTTAGGGTGTAATAGGACGCGTGGGGTAAGAGGATGCGCGCGCGCCCGAGATACTTGCTTATTCAGTGGACTACCGAGATCCAAAGCTAGAGTACGTGCGTGTGCGTCGCAGTTCGGTGTTAAAGAGCAAATAAACAATAAAACGCCAAAATCCGTATCATTCTACCACCACACCCACCGACTCTTTGATCCTAAGGGGCAGAACATATAACGTTATAAATTATTATCAGAAAATGTATAAATGAATGTAAGTAATAGTGAATCAATACGCAAACCGGGACTTAAAACTGCGCAGACATAATTAGTAAGATTTTGTAGGGAACTGATAAAGTATTACTGATACGAATGGCCCAGAACAGAGATATGGTAAGTGGCGAGCTTTGGGAGAGATCTATGTTCAGCAGTGGCTGGAAGCGGGCTAAAATGGTGGTGATGAAGGAGTCCAAAGGAATTCACAAAGATTCACAATAATTAACAATACTTACGTAAGGTGCTGATTGTACTCGATCGTGAAATCTGCGATCCTGGGAACAGAATTTTTTTTTTAATTATCTGACGTTACGATTAGTATAAATCAATCCTTTCCAAGTTCCAACTATGTTGATATAATACTTACAAATGATATTCTTTGGGCGGGTCCGTTAAATCCCTGATTCTGGAGAGGAAAGTTTTATTTTATATTACCAAAGAGAACAATTTTGATGAGAAAGGCAAATCAAAGAAGGTTTACAATGCTCAGTAGTAAAGGCGGATACGACACTCTCTACGAATCAACTGATAGAAATATTATTAAATTATGCCATGAATGGCGCTAAGTGTCTGTAATAAAATAAAACGTATCTCTGAGAGCCTAGATAAAGCAACATTCGATAAACGATAATGATAGTAGAAAATGCTAAAAGTATAATACATAAAAATACACAAGCGAGCGAAGCTTTCGCAATAAAAAATCATACAAAATAAAAAATCACCCCAATTTAAAGTACATTAAATTTATTAATGACGCTTAATAACACGTTCTCAGTTACTTACGAATGATAATTCCTGAACTGGTCCATTGAACTCCTGATACTGTGGAACAGAAAAAATATGTTTTATAATCTAATGTTTCTTTAAAATCAAGTAAATATTTACAAGTTTAAACTAAATATAATTAGTATACTCGTTTTAAAAGTTACTTTCGAATAATATTTCTTGGGAATATCTATTGCCATCTTGATTCTGTTGAACAGAAAAATTGAGTAAATCGTCGATATTACAATTTTAAGACTACTGCTTATTCTTAATATTACTCTGTAATTAATATAAGATATACTAATAATGTATTTATAACTATTAAAATTGCTGACATATAAAATTTGTCGTTCAGATCTATTTAATATCGTATCTTAATGAGCAAGCTTTAATATTCATTTTTTAGAATTAAATAAATTATTAATTAATGTTTATTGTCATTGTTACTCACGTGCGGTATAATTTGTGAAGTCCTGTTAAATCTCTGATCCTGCGGAATACAATAATAAGCGTAAATTATCGTCTGACGTCATAGTTATATTATAAAAATTAAAGCTTAAAGAAAAGGTAATTTATGTTGTGTGTAAAACTAAGGGCATTGAAGGTCCAAGTGTCAATCTTATAAGGTTAATTCTAAAATTTGCTTTCTGTTTTAAATGTAAGATTGTATTGAGTTTTTAGGCAAAATCTACACCGCATCGTCTATGGAGCATAGAAATTAAAATTAAAAAAATTACATTGGTTCGAGAAAAGGATCTTTTTAAATATTATACTTATGTCGCAGTTTCAGCTAATTTTTATGAATATTATAATAATAGGTTTGCAGAGTCACAGCTTTACGATAACTCACATCCTAGTCAGGATTGAGAGGTTCTCTAACTCTTACTTTTGAAATAGTTGATTTGTGGAAAGGTCTGACATCGAGGGTGTTCCTTACTTCCTATGATTTTGAATATTTTAAACGAAGCGTGAAGTGACATTTGACAGGACGGCACATCACTGAGACTATCGAATGGTTTTTCTTTACCGCTTATAGTCGTTGTAGTTTTTAAGACTGCACATGCTTACCATCAATTCTCGTCAGATCACTTTGCGATTTAGGATTAAAAAAAAAAAACAAAATTAAAAAATATTGCTTACCGCTTGAACCGAATCCCGGTAATAATACTGCTGGTATTCGTTATATGCTGCTGCGGAGCACCACACTGAAAAAAACATTTGTTGAATTGACTAGTACTAATAAAACGGAATCGTTCACTTTCACATTGTTTACTTGATATCTTTTTTTCCATTTACTCATAACCACTTTATCCGATCTTTTAAGACTTCGTTCTATTGATTTTTAAATGTTCTTCAATAGCTTAACGCCGACATGTTTTGGGCACTCAACACAGTCTGAAATATTTCAGTTTAACAGAAAATAGTATTTTTAGGCAATCGCGTGTCACCTTAGACTCTATCTTCACTCCTACTAAGTCTTACAATGGCTGGACCGTTACCTGAGTTTACCATGGTCATAAAACCATATGTTCTCCTATTAATAATGTGATGTATCAACGATCATAACATCAATATTCGTTGTTATAATTATATTACAAATTCTATGTTAGTTAAGTGTATTTTTTGATCAAAGCTTGCAATCACTTAATAAAAACTAAATCACAATGAAATCATAAAAACTGTATTCAAATTTAGTATAATGAAAATTCTATAACAATAATACCTCCACAAAATATAATAAAAATCTTAACTAGGACGCTCATCATTCACAATTTGCCTCAAACAATATCCGAACTAGAATCAAGAAGCTTGAGGTCAAAATTTGAATTTATACACACGTTGGGATACCCTCAATATAATGTTGCAATCTAATTTTCTAAATATCAAAACGTGTAATAATTACATCACATTTTAAATTTAAAGCCTGTTAGATTGTGTTATGTAAACAAAACTTAAAAGTTGGAGTTTGATGCTACTCGCGTCTTAATTTTTTTAACTCTAATACCATGTTTAATGTCTGCGTACAAAAACAAAAATATTCAACCCAACTCGGAAAGAGTGGATCAACAAAGATATTATTAATGGTATTAGCTAGAAAAATTATCTGTGGATGCAGCATATTAAAAACCCGGCTAGTAAAATCTTAAAAGAGGAATTTAGAGACAAAGATATATTGTTGCAAAATTAATTCAAGATACAAAAAACTCATACTATCTCAGTCTGTTCCGAAACTGTTTAAGGAAACCAAAAAGGATATGGACTCTTATAAATAATCTAGCTCATTGTAAAATTAAACAAAGTTGTGCTCCTTCAAAAATTATTTCAGATTCAAAATTAATTGCGGACACTGGCGAAATTTGCATGGACTTTAAAAAATACTTTTCGAGTATCGGATGTGAGTTAGCTAACCAAAAAAAAAAAATAAGCATCATGATGTTTTTTTTTTTTCTTTTTTACACTGGCTCGACATAGTGACTACAGAGTACCTGATGGTAAGTACAGTGTAGTCCAAAAACGAAAGCAACTATCAAAGGATGAAAATCCATCGATAGTCTACATCGTCATGTCGGCCCACATATACCACGACTGAAGGTCTCTAGGTATATGAGCTACTGGATATGCACATGCTGATCCCGAAACGCGACAAGCCGAAACTGGTCACTATGACGGGCTTTACACCCATGTACTGTGGTCGCGATCCAGACGGGCACCGACGCCCTACCACCTCGCTGCTGCTCGTTTAGCACCACCCACGAGTCACGTGTAGGGAAACTAGGGTAAAGCCTACGGACGCGAGCAGCTTCGACTCCCAAAATGATGTGTCGGCATATTTATCTAAAACGAACAGACAACAATGTGTTGAACTATGTACACTAGAAACCTGAAATGCGAATGAAGTTCTTAAAATGATTAATGGTTTTGATTGAAACGTCAGTACCGGGTTAGACAGAATAAGGCGATTAAATATTTACAATACTCTTTATCTAGTGATTTAGTTCAATGTTTTAACAAACTTGTACTTAATGGTGAATTTTCGGATACATTAAAAGCGGCTAGGGTCACATGGACCTACAAATTTAGACCCAGAACTTAGGCTGAAAACGACCGTCTGATATCTGTATTACTAGTTTTCTCATAAAAAATTAGAAAGATAATATGTAAAAAATATTTAAACTACTTAGATTATTTCAATTTTATTTCGGAACGACAATATGGTTTTAGACCCAAAAGCAACACAACCTATGCCACAATCGATCCTATTACAAAAATGAGAACAAATATAGATAAACGTATTGCCTTAGGTATTATTATTGATTTTTAAAAAAACAGCTCACCTTAAATCGGTAAACGTGATTATTGCATGATTTACCCCAATATATGGTAAGTACTGTGATGATTTTCTTGAATGTTGATTGTAGATTGTATTTATTGTAGACGAACAACTTCTTACTTCGATTGAAAAGCTTCTTTCATTCCCAAATGATATATTTATCAACTATTAATATGCTTATACAATATTATTTAATATTTTTATATTCTAATAAATGTATATAACGATTCTTTTTCATAGTTCAAGACGCAATCTTTCAGCATCAAACAAAAAACATTCAATTCGAAATTCAAAAGCCGATCTTCATTTTTTTTCATTATTTCTTACAGATTTTTTTTTTCTGAACGGCCAACGTTATATTAATGTCATAGACATGTAACCTCTTTTTAATTTAGTCCTTACATACAATCACTACAGTACACATTTTTTTCTATTTGATAGTTTTTGGTCAAGCATTATTACTAGGAAATAAGGAGTTTTGAAGGATGCTTTTTCTTGGTTACATTATCTCATAATAGCAAAATAAAAACTCAATATTTATTTTTCTATTTGTTTAATTTCATTGGTTGATACAAATTAACTTAATTTATAATTGGTTAGTTAAAATTAGAACTCTGAATGTGAACAGCTCAGGACAGAGTTAAGTGACGAATCTTGGGCTCTCCGCCTATGTTCAGCAATGAACCAAAGTGGGCTAAAACGATGATGATGCTATAAAAAAATGCTAGGTAAAAAGTAACAGGATTTTGTAAAAATATACGAAGGAATCGACGAACATTACGGAATCGAACTATATTTGGTAAGGTAAAATAATCGCAGTTTGAATTTTCTGTCTGCTCCATTAAGGAAACGGCATGATAGCAAATAAAAAATATTTAAAAATACTTTGCTTCTTATGGCCAAACAATCCTCTCTATCCAAGTAAGATAACTAGCTACTCTTGTATACACTCCAGGAATGTCTGGGAATGCGGTACCTAAACCAAATGATGTCACGCCTACGACGTAGTATAAAGAGCTTGATCCGATGGCTATCTTCACTTGCAAGGGACCTCCGGAGTCACCCTGCGACAAGAGATCACAAATATATATTAGTTGCATATTTTATTTTAGCCCATACTTTCGTTTATTTACTAGTTACTATATGTTTGGAGGAAATTCTAAAAATACCTCTGAATATTGTACCTAAATTAGGTTGTAATTATCATGTTAAATGAGATTAAAAAAAAACTTATTTATTGTGACTTTAAAATCGCTTCTGGAGAAAAGAGTATCCATAATTAATTATAATGTTAATATAGCTTAGCTAGTATAATTTATAATAGTTCGTTTCACGTCCTACCAAAGACATTAGAGTAAAGTAGGACCGCTCATCTTTCTATGTTATATCTTAAGCTATCAAGTAGATATTATTTTACTATATAATCTCTTTGGGTACTATTAAATAGATCTATCGATAGTCGCCGTAGGAATACCGGCCTGCTAATAGTATTAATCTATAATCAAGATTTAAGGGCAAGGTCACAGAATTTCATACTTCAAGCAATCGCATCTATCCCTATTGTCATTATGTTGGATTTCCTGGGAAAAGGAACCAATCTAGGTGCATTATTATCCATTTCACTCGTCCTCATTATTCGGAACAAAGAGCTTACCAATCGTGAACAGACACTTTCCAAATATTACCTTTATCTAGTGTAATTAATAGATTTGATTCACTTTTTAAGTTTGATTCACGACTTATTTCTCGATTCAGTGTTGAAATAAATAAGGAAGGCGGTACCTCGGCAGTATCCACGCCACCTTTTTTCGTGCCAGCGCAGATTTGATATTCAGTAACTCCATCCCATTCCGAGCCAATAAACTTTTCTAGCAGCATATTACATTCATCAACTTCTATTATATTAAGTTCACCTGCTTGAAGAGTCGATGAGAGGCGTTTACTACCTGTGTATGGAATACAATACTGTAAATGCATTAATTCCTAAAAATCAACATTCTGAACACCTAACGAACACGCCCGTAGATTTACGTTTCTGCGCGAATTTTTAATATGCCTTATTAGGATTTGCTTTTACGCATATTGCAATGTTTCTTGATACGATTAGCTATAGTATTATCCGCATGTTGACCATACGACGCACATTGGTTGATGTTCATTGAACGAGCGCCTAAAAATAGAAGAAGTTTTCGAAGGACAATGAAACTTGGCACATAAGCATATTTTGTTTAAATCAAGAAAAAAATGGAAAAATAAAAATGATCCCCCACTTTTACGCCCACCTCCCTTACAAAGTGAAAAATTAATTTTGACCTACGGGATTGTTTTTTGGCACATAGCATTTTTAAGCACTCAGAATCATTTGTGTGAAATTTAAAAAATATCCGCCCACTTTTACGCCTAATTCCCATACAACTTGTATTGAAAAAGTGGCATAACTCCCTTGATTTTTAATGCATCAACTCAATTTTCACAAAAAATAAATATAATTGTAGAATGGGCTCCTGAATATATATACATATATGTACCTGATCCGCCCACTTTTACACCCATCTGCCATAGAAAAAATCTGATAAGTAATTTAATATTGCATTATGTGATAATTTTAAACAGTAAACAATTATGGTAACAACAACAAGCATGAACGAAAATTCATGTTTTGTTACTTTATCACTTTATAGTTTTTACTGTATTTTTTTAAAAGGAGCAGGTAGGAGCAGCTGAATTTTTTTTTTTAATTTTAGCTGAGACTTCAGGCTGTAATTTGACACCTTTTATCAAACAGCGCTAAAAAGATGCAGTCCACTGAAGTTGAGGAACATTGAAATTTTGATGTTGTTTATATTTTGTTCTACGAAATTTTTTATATGGCACTTTTCCAACATTTTTAAATGCAAATCTCATTTATGATAACTGTTATTTACGAAAATATACAACAAAGTCAAATGATAAGCTTCCTGTGATTTACCAGAAGATTGAATATACAGTAAATTTGCATGCCATTTTAAACAAGCGAACATATATGAACTTCGAGCGTGTCTGTCTAAACAAATAATAAATATATCAGCCTAATATTACGGAATCATAATATTCAGATATCTGACAATAAAATACCAAAAAAATATCCAAATCGGCTAACATGAAAAAAAAATGAGTTTCGGGCACTCTTCAACCTATGTGCGACGTAGCTTTGATTTTAGGAAATATTTCTAAATAATTTTATATCCATGTAAACTGCAAGCAGTAAAGATTTTTTCTAATAAAATTGAGGCAATTAATACGCATAAATTATCCGGTAGAGATGTTGATTTTAGGAATCATGATAAAGAAATCGACGTTTCAAGTAATGACTGTAAATATTATTCTCCTAAGTAAATATCCCTGAAATCCGTACAAAATAGTAAAGCTCGAAAGGAAAAATAGCTAAAGACATAAATCTTTCTTGCAATTATGCTACTTTCGATCTTTATCTTACCTCGTTCCAGTACACCCCACCCAGAAAACTGGCCAATATCGCCAAGGGCACTGGTATCGTAGCGGCTCCATAAACATGCTGGCTGTATGGAATCAGTAAATGTAACAGCACTTTGCAACTCCATCAAAGCTATATCGTGGTCTCTTGAAGGTGCCTCATAATATGGGTATGGTATCCTCGCAGCTATACCTACATCGGTTTTCTCTGATATCTGTGAAGAATTGACTAACATTGGTATTTCATATAAAAATAAAATTCAATGCTTATTCATAACTCTCTTCTAACAGGTTGATTCTAAAACGTGACTAGTAGAAGCAAGCTAGTGGTATATCATTTCGGCCTTGTACTCTGGTCGCGGTCTAAGGGGGTCTTGAAGTCCTACCACCTCACTAATGCTTTTTTGGTACCATCTGGAAGCTACGCGTTGGATATCAAAGGCAAAGCTAACAGATGCGAACAGTAAACTTCCAATTATTATCAAATTTTCTTAGTAAGGCGAAAAATTGCTTTCGTGTGGCTACCATAACCAAACTTCATAGAAAATATCAGACATTAAGGTAAAATGTGGATTAGGACCTACGATTTTCATTTCTTCAAAGAAAATCATTACTTTGTCAACAATTAAATCATCATCAATACATATAATAAAACCATTCCGCAGCCACCTCTGCAAAGTTCCATTGATGTCATAATTTGAAACTCCGTCTATATATGCAAGTGGCCAGAAAAACTTCATTAGCGTGATATAGGTCAATAAAAATGTATGAGAATCCTTAATCAATTTATTCGTGTATGCGCCCTCTAATCTCTGAATCGGTTTAACTGTTTTAAACGAGGTTTCCACTAATATATTATGGAAAGCTGGCTTTAACACATAGTGTTAATTTTATTTTATAAATAAAAAAGATATGTTACTTTAAAAAATACGTCCATCATTTATTGGAAGAAATTTGTTAAGTAAAATGGAACGCAACTCATCTGTCAGTTGTTATTTTCATTGTCATTAAACATTTCCGACGTATATAGTTTGAATTTATAATATATTTTCGTGAGTTACTATTAAGCATTACATGTATTTGTGTGACTTGTAATTTGTATGTAACTTGTGTGAGTAGTTATTATTCATTGTAAGTAATGGCGTTCATGGCGGTACGAAGTTCGCCGGGTCAGCTAGGGTAATAATAAAATTACTCACACTGTTGAGATTCACCGTCCCAAAACGTATGATCCTCGGGATCAGATCTGTAAGTCTGGAATCAGGAGCTGACTTTATACAATGCCCAGCAGTCAACACATACTTTGAAGTTATCAGTGAACTACCACACTTGAATAACCAATTACCATTTGTTCTTCTCCAACCCACTGCACCCTGTCACAGATGTTTGACAAAATATTATTAATTTGGAATTTAAGTTCTTCACTATGCTGCATTCAACTAAAAACGTATTGTTGTACATCTACATAATTAGCTTGATGCTTAGAATTATTTGAGAGAAACATTTAATTACTATTATTTATTATATGACATGGCTAGCTTATTTGACACATGTATATTTCAAATTTTTAGATGTAAAAAATTGTACTGTTACTAATCACAACATGAAATTATAAGAAAATTAAAATCTAAATATCAGTTACGTGATAGTTTGAGCTGCAACATGAAATCTAAATACAAACCATATGAGGAAACTCCATTGGCTTTGCTGGAGTTCCCCCAATTCCACCACGACCGCAGGGAGTCTTACTCGCTCTACAAGCGTCGTCTGCTTTTTTCGTTTCACCTGAAAATTTTATTAGCTTAATGCAATTTAGAACGGTTTTAATTTATTGACACAAATTTGTCCTCAATTGTAAAAGATGACTTGCGCTGTCTTTATAAAAATGTTACCTACAACATTATTATCTTTATGGGCAACATATAAACCGCGAACACTTTCTTTACGTCTAAAATTAATTTCTATTTATGAATATATAGAATATATATCCATCAAAGATGGTGGGTAGTCCGCATAAATTCTCGTAACATATGCTAGACTGACATTTTTTTTTTATTTTGAGTCGGTATCATGACTACACTCCAACTAAAGGAAACCACAGTACTATCGAAAAACCTTGTTTGACTATCAAGCGGCAATTACCTACCAAAAGTCACCAAGATCGCTATTGTTGTTTTTCTTTTTATATTATCAATATTACAAAATTATTTCAGATTAATATTTACTTATAGTTTCACATTCAGTATTTCTTTTCTTAGATTACCCGTGAATATTATTTTTTTAATCTGTATATTCGCCTAATTACCTTATTTTGATATCAAGTATTACTCAAACATCATATTTAAATTGTGACGATTATCTTCAAATAACTTTCTATAATTTTCTGTCTGAAATGCAAGCAACCTTAGTGATACTCATAATTCCTTTTAACTTCTTATCTGATGCCCCTTTTAACATAACGGTAACCTTTAATTTACTTTTAATTATCATTTTAAAAACATACTTACACTCCATATTTCTTCTGGTTTGTTCTGCTTTTACTCTGTTATTAAAAATTTGTTCATTGCATGCTGCGAACAATAAAATACAATTTTAAGTACTTGTATCTATTTCATTTGGGTGCAATTTGTTTATATGATAATATCCTGAAAAGTATTCTTAAAGTATACAAGGTGTCTCAAAAGTAAGTTCACATTTGCTTATCTTATTACGCGAAAGCAACTATTCTGAGGGGCGCGGGGGGTATGTCAGTCGGTAGTCTGGCTCTTGGGAATTTAGTCGCTATGGAGCGTTTCTCTGGTGCGGACCGTGCGTTGTGCGTACGTGAGTTTTACAAAAACGGTAATTCGGCGACTGTAGCGCGTAGAAAATTCTGCAGTATTCAACATATTCGTCACTTAAATGATGCGCCTAGCACTCGACTCATTGCAAAATGGGTTGAGAAGTTTGAAGAGACTGGGTCAACTCTGGAGAAACCAAAATCTGGGCGGCCAAGAACATCTAGAACAGCCGAAAACGTGGACAGTGTTACTCAGTCTATTCGAGATGATCCAAACCTCTCGATTCGGAAGCGTGCTGTTGCTTTAAATGTGCACAGATCTTCATTATGCCGCATTTTACACAAAGATTTAAAGCTGCACCCGTACAAATTTCAGTTAGTGCAAGAACTGAAGCCTCAAGCTGCTGGTCAGAGGCTTGCCTTTGTAAATTAGATGATTGAGCGCTTTCCAACGTTCACCAACATCTTGTTTTCCGATGAAGCCCATTTTCACCTGAATGGGCATGTAAACAAGCAAAATTGTCATTACTGGAGTGCAACCAACCCAAAACAAAAACATCAGAAACCGCTACATTCACCCAAAGTCACCGTATAGGCAGCGATGTCGGCGCGAGGAATTATCGGCCCTTACATTTTTGAAGATGGAAGGGGACGCACACTCACAGTGAATTCAGAGCGTTATGTGGAGATGTTAGACGAGTTTTTCGTACCCCAACTGCAAAACTTTCCTGGTTACAACCAAAGAACATAGTTCCAGCAGGATGGAGCAACTTCACACACGTCCAACAGATCTCTGCCTCGAGTTCGAGAATTTTTTCCGAACAAATTAATCTCCAGGCGAGGTGACATAAATTGGCCTCCACGGAGTCCCGATTTAACGCCCATGGATTTTTTCCTGTGGGGTTATGTCAAATCAAAAGTTTACGCTAATAAGCCGACTTCCCTGGCACAATTAAAAGAAAATATCCGTCATGAAATGGCAGCCATCACGGAGACTACCTGCCGAGCTGTCATAGGCAATTTTAGTGCCCGACTAAATGAATGCCGAGAGCGCAACGGTTTATATTTGGACGATGTTATTTTTAAAAAATAAATTCCCAATCAGTGTACTTCAATATAAAATAAACATTTTTTCAATAAAGCTGAGACTTTTCTTTTAAAAAAAGATTTAAATGTGAACTTTCTTTTGAGACACCTTGTATATAAAAAACTAATTACACAAATATTCAAAGTTTTACATCCTATAGAGTATTGCTTTGGCAGTTACTATGCTGTGACACTTTTTAATAATCGGGAGATCCTTACTCACCAGCTTCACTGGGTTTCCGTCCGTTACTTCTAAAATTCTGCTTAGGAGGATCATACGGTGCACAAGGATCATCTGCATCTCCAGATCCACCTCCAGAACCACCTCCAGAACCACCTCCCAAACCACCTCCAAAACTACCCACAGGGCTAACCTATAAAAATAGTGAACATTAATTTAGACTTCATTATATATCAACATCTCATTCGCATCCACTACAGCGACAATAGAAGTACCAATCTGTTTTACATCTCCAAAATATCTATATCGATACTAATATTATAACGAGGTAATGTTTGTATTAAGGAGGTAGCCTCCCAAACTATCCAAACTATTTCTAAATATTTTCCAACAATATTTACAATGGACGTTCAGATGAGCATTATCACCTTTTCAGTCAAAACGAGAATATCGCCGGAGGAAAGCGCTAGCAGAGCTAGTAATAAATATTCCAGAGAACATCAGCATCATCTTGGTATCCGATCAGCGATAACGCCACTAGAAAAGTGCAATGCTTTAGGAATATCGTGTCGATGTGTTATGTCAATTCCATACAATTTGAACTTGTCTACTACTACAGCAGATACTTCAATATTATCGCTGATATAATGTTACTTATTCTAAGCACTTACTTTACTTATTACTGTATTTAGATACTTACAAAAGGCTCCGTCACGTAGAGCCTCGGATCCTGAATGTAACAAAAAAACATTATTAACATCACAGCAATATTAATTATTATTTGTTCTATCTATCTAATCCGTTTCTTTGAATCTATGGAACCTGTCTCTCTTACCTAAAAGATCGCGATTCTTTACGAGCCTACCCTGGAGACATCCTGATGACTTTCTTAAGTGGTCTCACATCCCGGGCGGTGGTTTATCTGAACGTTGACTTTCCAATCTTAGGCATTACAGATTAAATTAATCTTCCATCATTACACCTTACATCGTGTTATCTATTGATATCTAAACTTTGCGGACCGAATATCTAACATCTGAAGTATGATGTTGGATCTTGCTTCTTTTGAGATATTTAACTTGATTCTACGATCACCCTTATGATATTTGGCCTTTAAAAAAATGAAGCGTGTTTTGAAAAGGACGGGATAATCTGCACAATAATGTACGGGGTCATCATCCAGTTATTCGTTTGTCGGTGTGGTTATTTTGACACGTCTATTCTTAACATCAGGAACGGTGTAGTAATTTGTGGTAATTTATTTCTTTTTTATGTACTCTTTTATATGCGTCTATATCTTTATTTTTATAATATAAAAATGAATCGCTAAATGTGTTGATAAGCGCGAAACTCGAGAACGGCTAAACCGATTTTGCTGATTTCTTTTTTGTTGTGTTTGTTGAAGTCTGGGGAAGGTTATTACGGAGAGAAAAATTTAAAAAATTGTCTGAAAAAGTCTAAAAACAACACTTTTCTATATTCTCATACAAAAAATTCGTAATAATATTTTAAAAAAACAATATGACTTTTTTAGAGAAATAGGGCAGAACAAGCTGCCGGGACAGCTAGTACCATATAATAATAATAGACTGCACATGCATCATGCACAGATAGTTATCTACAACTATTTTTATAGATATGATTTATATATTTTTGTTACATAATTATATGCATATTTACCCAAGGTCTCTTTTGTTTTGTCCCCTTATACAAATAATCCTGGAAAAAGAAAAAAAATATATCAATATCTGACACCGAGTATTACCAAGTATTTATAATTAGTTTTTTTTTTATATTTAAAGGGACTTTTGTTCTCTAGAACATGCCAGTTCCAGCGGACGTTGAGAACGTCCGCCGTCCGGCATAGAGGACAAGGCGTCATGTGTGTGCCGACACGACGCCTCATTGAGAGGTAGTGAGGGGTATCAACTGACCCCACCCAGAGAGGAGGCCTGTCATGGCCAGTCGCTCGCCGGGTCCGTAGGAAGTATATGGATACCCAGGCCCGGCGTAGACGAAGATAGGACAGTGTTGGTACCCGGTGGTTTTAGTCAGTGCAAGTCCGACACACATGGGGAGTGGCCCTCACCACTCCTTTGACGTTCCGAAGGGATTTCCACCGGGTTAACAAAAAAAAAGAACATGCCAGCCCCATCATACCTTAACCTATAAATACAAAAAGACAGTAAACAAAAAATAAAGAATTTTAACTAATTGCACATGTGCTCATTCCAGTGGCACTAGAGACTGGTTCAACTAGAATGCTGTGAAACATGTCTACATCATATATATTAAGATTCTACCTGCCTACAACGATGGATCTTTCCTTCTTATGCTAGTCACATTCCATCAGAAAGTGATGGGCATCGTCAATTTCGCCACATGATTCACAAAGGGGTGAGTCGACCCATTTCATGAGATATATACGGAACTTCTGGAGCAGTTTAGTATTGCGGTACCTCGCAGGCTGCCTCGGTATCCTGCTCCCATGTTTGCCACTAAACGATATAAGACCAACCTTGGTCACTTTTCTATAGTGCCAAGGCTGTCACGTTTATATAACGAGTGTGTGGCCGGGGATAGGAACATCGATATTTTTGCGGATTCAATGCCGGCCTTTAAGAGGAAAATCAGTAAGCAGGTGTGTTGAGCTTGGCATTGTTCTTGGTGTTATATAATTTTTAATTTTAATTTTAGGTATTATTGTCTGCTGTTGTTTTTTTTGTATTCTTTTTGGTTTTTTTGTGTTTTGGTTTTAGTTGCCTGTTTTGATATTGTTAGTTAATGCTTTTGGGCCATGCTGTGGCTGTCTATTATTGGTATCCGTTACCGACATTTAGCTTATGTATGTGATTCAGATTGTGAATGTGAAGTGTAATGGAGCTGTTGACAGCCCATAAATAAATAAATAATAAATAAATACCCAGACGTCCTTGATTGAATGTGATCTTAGCTTAAATGCTGCAGTCACACAGGATCTGCTTAAATATAACTAGTTTGGTGTGATCATGGATGGGCAAAATGTAATCAGATTAATGAAAAACGATTATGATTACATACATTGCATTTTGCTCATCTATGTTTTAAACACTACGGAATCCTTAATTGCATACACATTTATGATTCCTTAATATTTTGGAGGAATTTAACCATGATTATAGAGCAACAAAATTAAAATTACAACTACATTTTGTAATCGTTAATCATTAATCAGATTACATTTTGCCCATCTCTGGTTGTGATATGGTTTGTTTCAGTACAGTACGTTATGGCATGTGCTGTCATGTTATGATGTTTTGATTTTATTAATGAATTGATTGAATAATGGTTTAATGCAAATTGTTTTTTTTATACTGTTTCGACAAAACGACTACACCATACCTGGTGGAAAATGCAGTGTAACCCAGGCACATAATCATAATGATATACTTCCACCTGGTCTTCTCTATCTCGGTCTAAGAAATATAAGTATCTGATATTAACGTATGGTAGTATACAGTATGCTTCCTCGTATCATACTATAGTGTGGTTAAGTGTTAGTTCCAAAATATTTATAAATACTGATTTAAAGCAATGTGCAATGTATCGGTTTGTATTTATTTTTATACAGGGATACAGGTAACTAACGCAAAACCTCTTAATGCTGACTTTGGTATAATCAAGACTAACAACTTTTGTTTTACGACTTTTTCTAATTCAATCTTTTTTTCCCCATACAAAAAATAAATAAATAAAATTTGCAGTTCTGATCTTATTAATACTCTGAAAAGCGGCCCGATGCAACTGGGGCAGACGATTTCGTAGCATCAGCTGACTGAACTTTAAACATAGAGCTAACGATTGATAGAAATTCCTACTAAAACTAAAAATATATATCTTAGGATGTGTTAAGTTTTGGCAAAAGTCATAGAACAAAAGTTGTTAGTCTTGATGTACCTAAGTTACCTTTAAGAGGTTTTGCGTTAGTTACCAGTAACGTTGTATACTTTCTATCGGTCTTTTTTCTCTCGGAGCAAGATATATAAGTGTCTAATATAAATTGATGGCACTGTACAGTATAGAATGGCATGTCATATTATAGTCTGATGAAGGGTTAGTTCAGATATTAAAAAATGTTATACTTATTTAATACGACTTCTCAGTTCTTAATCATTTATACTTACAAAAGGTCTTCGTTCTCTTGGGCCAAGAAACATCTGAGTCTGGGGATCAAAGACATATAGATATTATTACCAGAGGCGTGTATCTCATATAAAGCATAATATACATTATTTTGTTATTCTTGGATATTTAATAAATATATTGACCTAAAATCTGATGTTTACTATTTTAGCAGTCTGAAAGTCCAAATTGGATCAAATTTTAAGTATATACGTATGTATGTGTGTTAAATATTCAAGTATAACTAAATAATGATTTTTATGCTTTATATGGGATGCACGTAACTGATTATTACATATTATTATCAAATGTTTCACACATAAGTTTGCACAAATAAACCTTGCGAAAAATTAACCAAAATTTGTTTGATTACCTCGACAAAGTGGCTAACACCGCATGTGATAAAATTTAATGCAAGAATTGCAGCCACCGTCAAGGGACGATAATCTATTAACAGTCACCGTTGCCGTGTCAACCTGCATATACCACAAAAGAAAGCTCTAATATATATATGAACATCAGACAAGAGGATCCCGAAATGTGACAATCAAAAGCGTATTATCACTATGACATTCTTCGCATTTGTGTACTGTGGTCGTGATCTAGTAAGATAATCTCTCTATTATAAACACTTTAAAGGGTCTTATGCGCAAATTTAGTTACTTTTAATATATCTACTATTAAAAAACATTTAGTTTCTTAACAGTTATTTTTTTTATAAATCTAAATATATATAACTCAAAGGTGACTGACTGACTGACTGACACAGTGATCTATCAACGCACAGCCCAAACCACTGGGCGGATCGGGCTGAAATTTGACATGCAGGTAGATGTTATGACGTAGGCATCCGCTAAGAAAGGATTTTGATCAATTCTACCCCCAAGGGGATAAATTCTACCCTCAAGGGGATAAAATGGGGGATGAAAGTTTGTATGAAACTTAGTCAATTTTAAACCAATCGGGCTGAGACTTTGCATGCATAAAGCTACTATGACGTAGGCGTACGTTAAGAAAGGATTTTGATAAATTCCACCCCCAACGGGATAAAATAGGGGATGAAAATTTGTATAAATCTTCTTAGATTTTGAGTGTTTGAACTAAAATTAAAGATTGGAGCTACTATGATGAAGACTCATACAAGGATTCTAGCTTGAAATAAACATTATCATATCAAAAGTACTTTTTCCACGCGAACGAAGTCGCGGGCACAGCTAGTTGATCAATATACTTACTACAGGCACAGGCTGTGGCTCAACAACTCTAGGGTCCTGAGGAACATAAGAAAATAGTTAGTAAAGTATAATTACATTAAAATCACATAATGATTATTCTTTCAGTTCATAATATATAGATGATTTTTTTTTTAACGTGACTCGGTAGAGACCACACCACACGCGATTATAAGCATGGTGCAGTCCAAGAAAAGACTACGAAGATCAGCTAAGAAAAACCTATCGATACTCGCCACATTTCATCACGCTCCACTTAAAGGACCCAATATCATAGGATGGTGGGAATACGCTCGCCGGAAGACTATTCCACAACTCAATGACTGGACAAAAGCAAGATTTAGAGAACTTCTTAGTCCTAGCCGATGTATGGTACCCTAGTAGAAGTCGAACTAGTAGTGCTCTCGAACTGCTCGCGTCCGTAGGCTTTACCCTAGTTTCCCTACACGTGACTCCTGGGTGGTGCTAAACGAGCAGCAGCGAGGTGGTAGGGCGTCGGTGCCCGTCTGGATTGCGACCACAGTGCATGGGTGTAAAGCCCGTCATAGCGACCAGTTTCGGCTTGTCGCGTTTCGGGATCAGCTTGTGCATATCCAGTAGCTCATATACCTAGAGACCTTCAGTCGTGGTATATACGGGCCGACATGACGATGTAGACTATCAATGGATTTTCATCCTTTGATAGTCGCTTTCGTTTTTGGACTACACTGTACTTACCATCAGGTACTCTGTAGCCACTATGTCGAGCCAGTGTAAAAAAAAAAGTAGCCGAGACTCTGTAGTACGCGCGTGGTTTGCCTTTGTAAGGGAGAGGATGGAACATGGTTAAAAATTCAAGAAAATACTCGCCGTGATAAAGACGGTAGAAAACTGTGACTGAGGCAATATCTCATAGAAATTCTTGACAGAAATCAAAAACAATAACGTAAATATAAATTGATGTTTATTAAGTAAAATAATCGATTTGAGCAATATTTGTATCACAATTAATTCGTCTAATGGTGCGCAACTTTAAGTTTACTAAGACTTTACTGGGATTTGCATCACTTGCTGATGGAGTGTGGCCGGAATAAAAGTGGAAGAGAGTCGCTGATGAGCCAATGCAGAGTCAGCTTATGTGATATAGGTGCCTTTCACGGCGTCCCATGTGATCCGACAGGAATACCATGAAATTGTTGGTGGACATGGCAGCACTGACTCATCAGCGACTCCCTCAGAGCTGAGGAGTATTACACCGTATTGGGTACAATAGGGCTGATATGCCAAAATGGCAAAAGCCCTTATAAATAACTAGCTGATCCGGAAAACGTTGTTTTGCTATATAAGTTATTGTAATATGTTCTAAGATGTTCATTGAAATTAAGTGATGTCGAAGACAATTTTGTTCACAATTAAATACTCTTAATCAACAACACATTTATTTGGATAAAGATTAATATTATTACGTTGATACAACTCTTAACATAATGCATTAATTTCGACCAAATTTTATTGCTATAAAAACGGTTCTAGTGACTTAATCTTAAAAGATAGACATATACTGTCGAGTACATTTTTTTAGATTATTTTAAGAGAAATAACTCTGTCATACATATATTTTTGGTATCTTGAACCGTTTTCGCAGCGCACGCAATGGAAGCCCTCAAGAATGAATAATTTTCCCCGTTTTTTTTTACATTTTCCATTATTTCTTCGCTCCTAATAGTTGCATCGTGATGTTATATAGCCTAAAGCCTTCCTTGATAAATAGTCTATTCAACACAAAAATAATTTTTCGATTCGGACCAGTAGTTCCTGAGATTAGCGCGTTCAAACAAACAAACAAACAAACTCTTCAGCTTTATAATATTAGTATAGATAATAAAAACAAGACTTTACTGAAACATTACAATCTATATTACTCAATGAATGTCAAAGGATTTGGTAAGTCACCGATTTTATCATCATGGACTTGGCTCTGCGAATACTATGGCTATACTCGAGTTCTTATTGTTTATTCACTTTTTTGCCACAACGAATTAATTTTTTAAGAACTTTGCTAAGAAAAGTCGAAATAGACTCTATAAATCTCAGCCTTAGGTATTGTTTTACACTATTGTAACAAACTTTACTTACGTATGGTATTCTTTGCTCAGGCTGCTCATTTCCTTGATGCTGGAAATCAGAAAAGTTTATCATGTTATGTTGTTAGATAAGTACTATGCCGTTCATGCGCGGCGACGTGAATTTTCATAGGTTCGAATCCTGGCACGTACATCTGGCTTTTTCCAGAACTAGTACGACTTTAAACATCACATGTTCTAAGAAAACCTCCATTGCATATACATTTATGACTCTTTAATATATAGATGGGTTTCAATCATGATTATAGATTAGCAAAAATAAAACTACGATTATATTTTGTAATCGGAACACAATAATCGATTTACATTTTGCCCATCTTTTTCGTCTATAGTTGGGGAGCCCACGATGCTAAATCGGGATTAACTCGAGCGTCATAGAGAAATTAAAATAAAATTAAAATTAGCTACGCTCGAGAATGTCCAAGTGATGTTTTTTTACAACTTTGCAGCCCTCCCCCTTCATTAATTCACTCTCAAATCGTCAGATTAGTGAAATATACACGTTTTAGCACATAACTACCGCACCTTTTCTTAATCTGACGCGCTCGAGAATTTCTGATGATTAATTTTTTTTTACTAATCTGATCCTTTATCCCTGACGGGCGACCATATATAGAAGGCTCATATTCGGCGGGAGTACTTAATAGGATACGAGGTATCCTCCTGTATATTAATCTGCCGCGCTTTAGTAAATCCCAAAATCCCTTCATGGGTTCCCCTACTACTAGCAACAAAAACATAAAAACAGCAACATCGTTCATGAACAAAACGCAAATTGAAACTTAAAACTTAAGAGAATAATTCCACGAAAGCATGAAGCAAGCCCCCCAGTGACCCCCCAGAACTTGTGACCCGAGGCGATTTAGTTGTATGAGAACATAGTTCAATAGAAATACTTAAACGGCCATTCATTGCATTGCGGAATGAGGAATATCGCATCCAACAATCATCTTCTATCTGATCTATGCAATCTTTAACGTCAGGTCAAAGACATAACGTTAATGAAAGGATTTCTCAGTTATGGAATTAAGTAATATATGGAAGTACTAGCATACAACGCGCAGCTAAATATGAAGTAACATATTTTCTGTGCTTTTGCAAGCTTTTTCATGGTCATTTTGTTCCATCATGTTTTTTATCTTTAACTCTTATATAAAGGTCCTAGAACTTTTATGTCGTGTAGACAGACCCCTTGTCGTGATTTATGATTTTGGGTAGATCTTAAGCTAATATAGTATTTTGCTAATTCATTATCTACAAATATGTTTTTGACTGATCTCTGACTGTACTCAAGTGTACTCGTAGAGTGGAAACATAATAAAAAATACACATGAAGTTTTATGCATTTGTTAACGAAATTCAATTTGACAAAACTAAAAGAAAATTTATTATGTATGTATTATTTAATTGCATTTTATTGTGAGAGACGAACCTGAAGTTTTGATAATATATTCTCAATATTTGGCATCCATTTAGTTAGGTTTAATCTTAAATCTCCTCAGTTAGTGACAGTAAATATCTTGCTAACTTACATAATTTTATTAGATATGACTATTAACCGCTTCTTATTACCAAAGCCGTCTTATACAAACAATTGTGCCAGAAACGGACGTTGAAACGAATATTGCTTTGATTAAAGGTAAACGATTTCACAGTCCATCAAAGGCAATGCAGCAAATATTAGATGACCGTAATACCAGACATGAAGTGTTGCTTTGGCTACAACGAATTACTTAATATATTGTTTATTTAACCTTATTAGTCATGGGAAGTGTTACAATTCGTCTGAGTGACATCCTTGTATTATTTAACGCATGCAATATCACTATTTAGAAATAATAGTGACAGGTGGTTGTCATAATCTGTGTCATAGACTTGTATTTAACTTATGATTATCTATGACATCCCTCTTCCTTTTCCTGTCATGATTTTAAGACAACGGACTTTTTGTATACGCGACTTATAAAATAAAATAAAGTGATTCAATACATCGAGGCTATTATTTCTGGCTAATGGAAACACAACAGTGGTCTCATGGATAAGACTCTGTATCTATTGGGACGCGAATGTTAGAATCTTGGCACTTACGTCTTGGTTTTTACAGATGAAGTTCGGATTTCGGCATAACATGCTCACCGGTGAAGAAAAATATAGTTAGGAAAACCCGCATGGCATTTAATAATAATATCATGCTGTGAGAACGGCGATCAGCTACGCTACTGGTCACGTTGGGCAGGACATATAAACTCAAAGTGGATAAAGCTACTAATGTGTCTCTGTTCACCCGAAAACCTATATAGCGTGACAATATATTCAATTTTGTTCTGTACTGTATTTTTTATATATGTACTATTTATATGTAACATATATATGTATGTATATTTGATTGATTTTCTTTTATTGTTATTTATTAGCTTGATTTCTATTTTTGTACTCATTTTTGTGGAAACTTTGCTGGCTTATGTAACATTTTTTGTGTATTTTTGTTATCATTTTTATATTGCTGTATGTTTCCCTTTAAAATAAATAAAATAATTACTTTATGGAACATATTAATAAATACACATATTGTTTGGATTTTAAAATAAATAATCTCATAAAAAGTTAAACTTAAAAATATGTAGATCTACGGGCGCAAAGCCCGAGGTCCAAGCCACCGATAGTTAGGAGCTCAGAGTGAAGAAATTCCTCGCAATGCGTGCCGTGACGAGAAATTCTGCCTTCTGTATCCGACCCTTGATCCAACGACCAAGTCAGAGCCTCTTAAGAAAGCACATTAAGATATCTTAAGATGGAACTATTGGGCCAATAACCGTTGAATCCACATCCCACATGCTAATACATATGATAGTGTGCGAGGTCTAAACATTTTGAAGAATTCCTTTTCTGCTTTCACGAGATTATTATCACGTGGTATGGTGATATCAAGGAGTCATTATTATTAAAAATAATATACTAAATATTTACTTACATGATGATAATATGGTATTCTTTGTTCTGGTACATTTCTCTGGTTCTAGAAGACATATATTTTTAATATCACTAAATTATAGGTGCGCTATCCATTAAACAAAAGGCAATATAAGTTTGTAACGTTTCATTACATATTAATTATCTGTATAGTTACATGAAATTACATTTAATTATGTTTTCATACAATTTACACTCAAATAATCAAATATTGTATCCACTTACGTAATTTGCTCTTTGTGCCAGAAGTTCAAATCTTATACCCTGTGAAAAAATAATTTAAATAAATTAATGAGCTTGATACAAGTTTGCAAGTATTACAACAGTTAGAAACATAGTTTTAATTACTTACGTAAGGCAGGCTTTGTTCTGGTCCACTAACTCTCTGATCCTAGGCGACAGACAAAAAATATAATTAACTATCAAACTAATATGCATAGAAACAAAATATCTATTTTTACCCAGGTAAAAATCCTACATAAAATCGTCTGGGGCGTTATTGAAGGCGTCATCCCCGTTGTACGGGTCTCCTACTGACTCCCTCTTCATGCTGCGAGCAGGGCCCGGGTAACCATAGTCTTCCTAATACCCGTCAAACGTAAAGCCAAAATATGCAAACGCCAACTTAGGGACGGGTGCGTATAAAGAGCCATATCAGAATCTCTCTATCAGGCGGTATAAAGACATATACACCACCTCTGCCTCATTAGGCAGTCGAATCCCTCAAGGGTGCTCCCTGGGTAGCGTCAGAGATATTGCGCAGATTATCGCTTATCCCATCTTAGCGCTGGAACATTCCTTGTTTGCTGACATTAGCGTTGTCGATTATCGACGGAGTGTTTCCCCATTTTTTTTACACTGGCCTGACATAGTGACTACAGAGTACCTGATGGTAAGTGCAATGTAGTCCAAAAACGAAAGCGACTATCAAAGAATAAAAATCCATTGATAGTCAACATCGTCATGTCGGCCCACATATACCACGACTGAAGGTCTCTAGGTATATGAGCTACTGGATATACGCAAGCTGATCCCGAAACGCGACAAGCCGAAACCGGTCACTATAACGGGCTTTACACCCATGTACTGTGGTCGCGATCCAGACGGGCACCGGCGCCCTACCACCTCGCTGCTGCTCGTTTAGCACCACCCAGGAGTCACGTGTAGGGAAACTAGGGTAAAGCTTACGGACGCGAGCAGCTTCGACTCCCAAATTTCTCTTTCGCTAGCTTCCATTAATGTCACAACAGCATACGGAAGTTAAATCTTTTGTGCCGTCTCATTGCAGGATCAGTTTGTATACTTACAGTTGTTTTACCTAGAGATGTTTAGTCGTTGTATGTGACGTCTGGCATGACAACAACTGTCGATGGTTTCTCATCCTTTGGTAGTCGTCGTCGGTTTTGGACTACATTGTACTTTCCATCTGGAGTGCTGTAGTGAATTTTTCCAACCAATGTAGAAACTGATCTTATCCTAGACCAACCGAGACTATATTACACTGAATCAATAAAGAAGGTTCTGCTGTAGTAAAGTTAAAATTGATGAGAAAAGGCTAAAGCTCATAAAGAAGATAAGAAGATATTAATGATTATTAAAAAGGCGAAAGGTAATTAGACATGCACAATAATAAAAATGCTCACGTAAGGGGCTGATTGTATGGGGACAGTTAATCTTCGATCCTGAGGAGCAGAAAAATATTTTTTTAATTATCTAGCGTTACTATTACATTAATAACATAGCTACATTGGTTTAGTTACTTACAAATGATATACCTTGGGAAGGTCCATTGTTCCACTGATTCTGTTGAGTAGAAAATTTACATAAACCGTTGTTGTTACGATTAAAGTTTCCTTGATGTTAATATACCTTGCTTATTATTGTAAGATACTCGTATAATAATAATTCGATTAGAATTACTTATAAGAAACATTTATCGTCCAGATAAATCAATCCTTGACTCTAAGGAACAGAATATTTTAATAAACACATCAACAAAGTCTAGGACTCGGGCACGTTTTTGATGCTTACTCTATCATTACAATTCTTCAAAAGTTAAAAAGCAAAACAAAAACAAAAACGTAGCATCAAAAGTGTGCCTGAGTGTCAGTCTGAGATAAATGTACGCTATTTCGACTTTGCTTAGCAAAATTCTCCAAAAATAAATTCGATTTGACCCATGTCCATGTTGAGAAAATCAGTGACTTACCAAATCCTTTGACATTCATTGAGTAATATAAATTGTAATGTTTTAGTAAAGCTTAAGCAAACTTAAAGTTGAGTCTATAAATCTCAGCCCTAGACTTTGTTGATGTGTCAATTTATTTTTTAAAATTAATGAATTTAGTCAATCATATTACGTGTCATTATTACTCACCTACAGTGGCGCGCATTTCATAAAATCATAAAAAGCATTATGTTTCTGTACTTAGACATTTATTAAATATACCTTGATTTAAAATATGGCAATTACTAGATACTAATTTTCAAAATCCAAATTTTAAGTCAATATCTTTGTCAAATGTAGAAGTATGAAAGAATAATGATTTTTATGCATCTGTGGGATGCAAGGCACTACACATGTGGGATATTATTAGTGAAATCCTATGAAATCTTTGATTTTAGGCAATAAAATCATTAGCTTAAATTATCGTTTAACATAAATTATATTATGAAAATTTATGATGATATCCTAGCCGGATTCGGCCACAGCGACTGTTTCAACATCGATTTCTCTGGTTGTGTGATCTTAGGTGACTCACATACCCTATCTTCTTTAGGAAGACTCTTGAGTATTGAGGGCATGTAAGCATACCATTCGCGTAAATGTAGTTAATGAACATAAAGAAAATTTTAAGTTATGAAAATTAAACCATAAAGAGAAGATTGTTGATGTTTATGTAAAACTAAGATCTAAATATATCAGAGTCTTAAATAAATATTCTTACGAAATTCACTTCTCGGATTACTTGCATTTTTTAACGACAAATAGTATGAATTATTTCGCGTTTACCACATTGTTTGAGAAACATAAATCCAATACAATTTAAAATTTTAAATGTAAACCTGTTTGAAAAGTAAATCTTTAACGAATGTCTCAGATTTACCCTTTGTGAAATGAACACTCCGCGAAGAAAGGGAATTTAATAAATTATTTCTCACCAATTGGACCAGTCCACGGTCATAATGCTGTTGATATCGGTCTTGTCCCACTATTGAACACAACACTGAAAAAATAAAAAACAATTTATTGAATCAACTATCACTAATAGTTTGAAATTAACACTCCTATTTGAACTACAGCTTTTACAACTACTAGTTATAAGATTTCACAATCAGATACTTCTTTTGTTTCTACTACTTCTCTCACTCGCTTATTTCACTTTGGCTATTCTATAACGTCTTTGTAGACTAGACTATTAGGTAGCCAACCCTTTCACACTTTCACAACACTTCTTAGGTATTCTATATTAAGAGATCCTTCCGACTACACTTCATTCTTAGAAAATAAAATATTTGGGCGTAGAAGAAAGCACTATTTTTAATAAGCGTTCACTATGAACTTGTTCTTCACTTTTCATCGAGTTTCACATGCTCATTCTGTTTAGAATACCACACGTTCTTCTACTACTACTGATGATAGTAAATCAACGCCGTTGACCAATCGGATTTCATGGAAACTTCTATATACCCCAATTTATTTCTAACATTAAAATGTTATAGGTCACAGCAAAGCTGATACTCAGATTACATTGCTTCTGATATTCCGATTTCACACAATAAAAATTATTTTACAATAATACCTCCACAAAATATCATTAAAACCCTAACAAAGACGTTCATCATTCACAATTTGCCTCAAACAATATCCAAACTGGAATCAAGATGCCAGAGTTCAAGATTTAAATTTATACCCACGTGGTGGTATTATCACTATAGTGTTGCAATCTAATTTTCTAAATAACTAAACCTGTAATTCTTACATAATATTTTTAAATTGAAAGTATGTCAAATTATGTTTTGTAAGCACAGGTTTGCTTTTAACTAAGCTCAAATATCTGCCTAGACCTTTTGTATAAAGGTTAGGTGAAGTCTGGCATGACACGCTGTGCACGTCTCTGGTATGATTCCGCATGGCATCTCCTCTATGCCCTGGATATGTTACAGCATAGGGCTGTCCACTTTGAGAATGATCTGGACTTTTGTAAACATCTTAAGACGCTTCAACTGTTTATTTATTTATTTACTTTTACAGGGTTGCCAGTGGCCCGGTACAATAACTAATTCACACAATACATACATAAAGTTACAATAAAAAATGTACAGTTCCTATTAAGGCATCCACAACATACGTCAGAGTGGCCTGTTTAATTATACTGTATCATATTACATTATACTAAATCATACTATACTATATTATATTATATCACACTATATCATATTACATTATATTATATCTTATCACATCACACTATACTATATCATGTCATATGAATGGTAATTGGTGTCAATTGATGTCAAGATTATTCGTTTGTGCATCTCTCAACAACCCGAAGACCTTTCTCCTGAATCCCGGCATGGAGTCGGCAAACACATCAACCGAATCTCCAAGAAGATTGTACGCCCGAGACATTCTACATAAAGTACTGTTGACTCCGAGGTTCAGGGATATTGTCTCACTAAGCATTTTATATAGTTTGTATCATGGCAAGTCTTCTGGAGAGTACTCTCATATTTTTAACAGAGCCTCGTCCGCTGCGTTGAGGGGCCACAGTTTTACAATAACTTCTATGTTAACTAAAACTAAGAAATTCTCTAATTCTTATCTTCTATGTGTAATTAGATTATGGAATAGTTCTTCAGCAAGCATGTTCTCTTCGTTCTATTATAATGGGTTCTTTAACCAAAGCATGAAAGGATATCGGTGTAGACCGGAATAATCGCGGTGTCTATCTGCATGTAGTTGTTTCTCGATAGCTTTAGATTGCACTGTACTTTTAATCAGGTATAGCGATGCAGTGGCTGCACCAAGTCAGATTCCAAAAAAATAAGCATTTAAGTTTGATACTTGTCGCGTACAAAGTTTTTTCTCGTGATGCCAGTAATTCTTGGACGAAGTAAAATGTCTTTTTTTATGCATGTATTGTTTCTTTTGTTTCAATAAGCTTTTTCTTCTTTTTTTTTACATAAGATAGCGGTATGTCTGCGCTTTACTGATTCTTGATCACAGTACTTGATTATAAAGAGCATTGTGAGATCAAATCCTTCTTACAGCATCGTATTTCACCCTAGTGTCGTCCTATGTGTAAATTAAGGAAGTTTCTGTCTCTAGATAATCGTAGTTGATTTATAAATTATGATGTACTTACCGTCAAATGTGATGTAGCTACTATGCACTAGTCACGAACAAAAAGTTTTATTATAAGAACGCTAAATGAAAAACAATGTGTAGTTAATTATTTATTTAAAACAAAACACGATAACATAGACAGGTTTCAGGTTTACATGAAATTATAAAAATGATCTTAAGAAATAAATTTCCTAATCTGGTCGATTGTATTTAAGTACAAATCACTTATTATAATATACAAGTCTAAATAAATAACCAAAAAAATTGCCGATCGTGTTGTATCGACAGGGTAGAAATTGGAGAAATATTACTCTTTCACATTTGCAATAGACGAAAATGTAATATAAGCCTGTTTCTTATTGATTTTGTTAGTCTTCATAAACCTTAACAACATCTTACTTAAGAGATTAAAAAATACTAATTGTAAATGGCCTGACGAATTGATTATGTTAACAATAATTAAAAACTACTAAGCAAATAACTGATCCTAAGCAAATGCAACGCTCTCAATCCATGGACGATAACTAGCTACTCTCGTATAAACTCCTGGTATATTTGGAAGTGCAGTACCGAAGCCAAATGACGTCACTCCTACCACGTAGTACATTGTGTCTTTATCGACGGCTACCTTTACTTGTATCGGACCACCGGAGTCACCCTGAAACAAAAGACCACAAAACCTTTTTTTATTACTCTGGATATAGTCACCACACACCTGAACACAAGTATGGTAGTCCAAAAAGCTGGCTAGAACTATAGAGAGCAAAGAAAAAGCATGCACAAATATATCTTTACGTTTCTTTTAATGGAATGACAGAAATACGCTCGTCGGGAAACCGTGCCATAACTCAAAACTCGGCAAAAGTGAGTTAGAGAACCTCTTTTTTCTAGCTGTGACCCAGTCAACCCACGAGCGTGGTTTTATTATGAAAAAGAGAGTTTGGAATAACATTATACAACTCCTCGGTACACTCTCTGTGATAAGGACGGTCGAAAACTCTTCGTGAGGAAATATCTCTTCCAACAACTTGCTGAAAGCAATGTTGTTAATTTAGTAAATATCTTGCATTTACTATAAAGGAATTTTGAAAAAATAAAGCAATTAATACCTCAGCAGTATCAACGCCACCAGTTTTCGTGCCAGCACAAATTTGATATTCGGTGATTCCATCCCAGTCATTACTTATAAAGTTTTCTAGTAATTCATTGCACTCATCAACTTCTATTATGGTTAGATTAGCTTCTTGTAAAGCCGTTGAAACTTCTTTACTATCTGTCCGAGAAAGAATACACTTAGTACGAATGCTTCTTATAAAGATCGATTTATTTTTTGCTTTTTGGGAGTCGAAGCTGCTCGCGTCCGTAGGCTTTACCCTAGTTTCCCTACACGCGACTCCTGGGTGGTGCTAAACGAGCAGCAGCGAGGTGGTAGGGCGTCGGTGCCCGTCTGGATCGCAACCACAGTGCACGGGTGTAAAGCCCGTCATAGTGACCAGTTTCGGCTTGTCGCGTTTCGGGATCAGCTTGTGTATATCCAGTAGTTCATATACCTAGAGACCTTCAGTCGTGGTATATGTGGGCCGACATGACGATGTAGACTATCAATGGATTTTCATCCTTTGATAGTCGCTTTCGTTTTTGGACTACACTGTACTTACCATCAAGTACTCTGTAGTCACTATGTCGAGCCAGTGTAAAAAAAAAAGATCACATAGATGTTGTTTTATCCCGGTAATCCCATGATTCTAATCTTACCCCGTTTTAGTACTCCCCATCCAGTCACGGTACCGATATTCCCAAGAGGAGTTATATTGTACTGGTTCCACAAACAAGCCGGCTGTATAGAATCGCTGAATTTTAAAGAACTTTCCAACTCCATCACGGCTATATCATGATCTCTTCTAGCAGCCACATATCCTGGGTAGCGTGTAATCTTACCTATGTTCACATCGTTTGCTTCTGAAATCTGTAAATGGATTGCAGTAAAAAATAAATATTATTGACCGACAAAATATCCTTACTGGTAAAAAATAATATTCTGGAATAAATACTGATTACATAATAACAGTAATTATTTCTGAATCAAATTCTAAAAAAGAAGTATATGTAACTAAGAAAATGAATAGAAACCCGTAAAAAAGTAGCCCAAGTAAACATTTTGTGAAATTCTTTGTTGCAGCTAATAATAATAATAGTAGTAGTATCCACTTTGCGGTTATATGCCGAGCACAACGTGACCAGTATCGCAGCTGATCGCCGTTCTCAAGGCACTTACATACGACATTTTTATAATATGCCATGCGAGTTGAAGCCATTAAATATATCTTGGGGTGAAAGACTAGTTGGTTTAAACGACATTTTTTGATGATATAGTAATATATATTTTCGGATCCACCTTTTTTACCCATTCCAAATATATATATATATATATATATATATTACTATATCACCAAAAATGCCGCTTAAACCAAATAGCCTTTAACCCCGCGATATATTTAAAAGCAAGAGTTTCACGTTATAGTTTTAGAAATTACTATTTATTTTGTTAAAACGTTGTAAAACAACATTTTCATAGTTAATTTTAATTAAGTAGTTATCGCATTAGCACCGACAAACACACTAGTTCTAATAGCCCGAATTAAGAACGAAACATAAATACATACATATGTATATTAAAAAGAGTTAACTCACGCTGTTCAGATTAACTGTCCCGAAGCGTATCATTTTTGGAATCAGATCATTTAAATCTGGGTCAGGCTCAGATACAGTACAATGCGCTGCTGTTAAAACAAACTTTGGAGATATAAGAGTACTGCCACACTTAAATTTCCATTCTCCATTTATTTTCCGCCAAGCCATTGCACCCTATTTAAAAAAAAATTAGTTAATATTGAAAGCTACCTAAGATTTGTATCATTGATTGATTGTAACACTTTCCCTTGGGAAATCATATCACTTCATACATTTATTTAAAATCACGTCGGTGTCACCTATTGTAGAGGCTGGCTACCGCCGGTGGTTATAGCCACTACCGCTTGTGGGAGGCTTGTGAATCAAAGACAATCTTATCTAGAATACCCTTAATTAACAATTAATTAATTAAGAAACTTCTAACATGGCACACACGGGCTGCCAAGGTAACGGTAGCTGACAGTGGATCCCCGTGCATTAGAAAAAGAAGATCATTCTGTACTCCGACACAGTATTTTCCATTACGTGCATGCTAGTCACTTTGTCGAGTTAATATAAAAAAACTGCATATAACTAATACAATACCTGTATAAATAAAGTTTCGTTAAAGTATGTTACGAACCATGTGAGGAAATTTCTTCGGTTGGGTCATAGTTCCTCCTATAACCATCACAACAATGCCGTTGTCTTCTGCGGTTGTATTTTTAACACCTTCTCCGATAGTGTTCTCGCCACCTTTTCCAGTAGTATTTTCACTACCTTCTTCATTAATAGTTTCACCGTTCACGGTGTTCTTTTCACCTTGTCCAGCAACATTTTCACCTTCTTCAGTAATACTTTCACCATCCTCAGAGTTATTTTCATAATTTTCTGTGTTATTTTCACCTTCTTTGGTGTTATTTTTACCTTCTTCAGCAACATTTTCATCTTGTTCAGCTACATTTTCACCTTCTTCAGTAGTATTTTCATCTCCTTCAGCAGTATTTCTTATTACCCTTTCCGGTTTACCTAAAAAAAGATGCAACTTTCAAGCTTTTAGAGATTGAGGGACTTATATATATTACCTTTTATTTAATATTTTTAATTATAAATTATTTATTTATCCTAGGATACCCTGTTATTGTATATTCATGTAATTTCCTTATAATGTAGGAACTATAAATTTATGACATTTTCACGATGACGCTTCAACATCGATTCAACAACAACGAAAAAACTCGTTTTTAATAAGATGGTACTTACAAGCCATAGCTCTCATTTTTCGTTCCATTTCTACTCTGCGATCAAATATAAATCCCTCACACTCTGTAAACATATAAAACATTTAATTAAAGGTAGTATTTAATTCAGGATTTATTACAAAATATTTATATATGGAGAATATAGGGGTTTTTTATTATACAATTCTAGGAAACATCAGACACTTCAAAACATACCGGCTCAAAGATCAAATCTAGGAAATGAAGCAATTTCTTCAGTATTGTACTTTGTATGATCTACTTTGCTAATAATATTTTAATATAAAATACAACAAGATCATGTAGTATTTGGTGTGTGTGTATATTTGAATAAAAACATGACTAAGTTGGCTATGATGCCCTAGTGTACGAGGAATCGGTTTTCATGCGTGGCAATGCTAATGGTTGTAGTTCCCGAACCCTACCAACCATATCTCTAGATGTTTCTAGATTATGTACGAGCTTAGGCACTGTATACACATCGGTAAAGGATAACATAGTAAGGAAACTTACATGGTATCAAATAGAAACGTCATGCGTAAGTACCCCGAGAACGGTGATTAGCTCGGCTACTGTTCCCGGTATATAGGACAAAATGGGTCCTCGCAAGTATCCAGATTCCCACGCTCGGCGAAAGCGAAGAGAGGGCAGTGCTGGCACCCCGGTGGTTTTAGTCGGGGCAGGTCCGACACACCGGGGGGAGTGGCCCTCACCATATCCCCTGACGGTCCGTAGGGATTTCCACCGGGTTAACAAAAAAAAAAGGACAAAATGGATACAGCCACTAATGACTCTCTACTCAACCTAAGGGGGATGTAGCATTCCGGTTTTAAAGATATCAGCAAAACTATTAGAACAAATTTTTATTTACTCACGCGCTTGGCTTGCTCTTGACGCCATACTGTTGAAATCTGGCTTCGGTGGGTTAAAAGAGTCACAGAAATTAATCGATGCTGCATAAGCTCTGATGGATCGTAGAGCTATACTCTCATTAGGATTCAACTGCAAAAATTAGGGATTTCATATCGTGTACTCGAAGATATGGTATAAAGACATTTTGCAACAAGCGTTATAATTCATCGATTACGCGCTAACAATTATTACGGTAATAAAGTACTATTGCGCACTATTTAATTTCATGGTCTAAGTCAGCGAATGTATGACGAAAATCTCAAAATTATACAATTTAAATTCATCAAAGGTCAACTAAATTTGTAATCGTTTCGCTACTTTCTATAGTACATAGATTCACTGCTATTGGGTAAATAGTGTTAATGGTTGCAATGTTCTTAAGCAATGATAGGGCTATGTGTGTTATTCAAAAATAAAAAACTATACAATAATAATACATAGCCAATAAATAATAATTATTATATTATATAATAATATATTTGGTCTGGGAAAAAGTTCGTGGCGTTTTTTCAGTAAAATTCGTCTGATCTCCTTAAGCGCGTGAATGAATTTATTTGAACCAAATATGTTCCATTATTATCGACAATGTTTCGGCATTTTTTAGGTAGATCCACGATCCCATTGGTGAAGACCTTCTGTGGTTTCTGGTTAAAAAACTGGATCAAGTAGTTTTCATAGGCTTCTTTTGAAACCAAGCTAATTTCATGAAGAGAGCTCTGCAGAGATTGGAATAGATGATAGTCAGAGGGTGCTATATCCGGACTGTAAGGTGGATGTAACAAAACTTCCCAACCGTACTCTCTAAATTTTTAACGGGCCATCAAAGATGTGTGTGGTCGGGCGTTGTCACAATTATAGACAATACCTTTCTTATTTATCAATACGGGCCTTTTTCTCTCAATCGCCAAGCCTAATCTTTCTAGTCAACCACAGTAGAGTTGATAATCAATCGTCTCACCAATCGCAAGTAGCTCATGTTTTTGTGTTGCTCATGAAATTCATGTTTCTTTAGTTATATGCGACCAACGCCATTCATCGGAAAAAACGCCACGAACTTTTTCCCAGACCTAATATATTATCCTAGCTAATCGTGATTACAAGCCTTAATTAGCTTTGCTTGATATAAAGAAATTTAACAAATAATGAAAATGAATATTAATTGCATATTGTAGACAAAGTGATACATACAACATGAAAAGCTATCCAAACGTTTTATAATTAATTTGAGTTTTTGTTTTCTTTATTTATTTAAAGGGGTTTTGTCACAGTGTGACCACGTCACCCCCGTACAGGCAAAACACTTATAATTAGCTCAAGCCACCTTCAGGTAAAGTGCAACCAGCATTTTGGCCTGCTCGGAAAGCGGAGAGGACAGAATGCAGTTGCAAGTACCCATAAGATAGTTGTATATCTCAACGTTGTGCTTCGTTCCGGAGACACTCCATCAACAAATGATAAACATCTTCTTCCAGGCCACATGTACATTTTGGGGAGTCAGAGATTCCTATTAAATATTTATATTTGTTCGATGGAATGTGCCTGGAACGAAGTTTAAACAATGTCACAGCGTCTCTCCTGCTAATTTAAGATTATCTGAACCACAGATACTGGGGCAGACTACATTGAATAGCTTTGTACCAGATGCCTTTAGTAAGAGACCGCTCATTAAAATACTCATTCCAGAGTTGACTGCATTGTTTTTTAACCTCACCCAGTAAGTCTGAGTATAGTGGTAGGCAATAATAAGTATTCTCATATCTTACTGCCTGTCTAGGCGCCTAATTTGAGTTCTCAAATTATTTAGAAGGTAAACGATGTAAATACTTACATACGATAAATTCTCGGTTGCTCCATAGAATCTCCGATCCTGAAAAACATTAAAATTTGTAACATTTTCCTTTCAATTATAACCAAATAAAGTTGCCCATGATTGTTCTTTCTTACTACAAATTCATCCACATGTCTCTTACCTTGAAATGTATTTCTGATTAACATTAAAGTGTAACAATACTGCTGATATGTTAACGAAAGAAAAATATACTTCTATAAATTCGAAGGTACAATTATACAATTAAAAAAACTTCATGAAATAATCAACGTACTTTATTACTTTGCATATACTCACATAAGGCCTTTTCTGTGACGTTCCAACATATAAATAATCCTGAGGAGTAAAAAACAAAGATATATTAATTTAATATTCATATTTTAATTTTTTTGCTCAACATATGCAAGTTAATATTGCATAACTTACAAAAGGTCTCCTTGCTAATGGTCCAATAAACGACAAATCCTGTAACAAGAAAGTGTTATTTTCTGATGTTATAATTATATTAAAAATCACACGCAGATTTTCAATGTAAAATCATTTAAAATTTACTTACATTAGATGATATTTGTTCAGGTCCATTAAAATTCTGATTCTGTGGAGCAAAAATAGTTAAGTTAATTTTTGACCTTACAGTTACATTAAAATGTATCATTAGCAAATTTACAACTTTCTACCACTTCAATATTAACGTTGGGCGATATTTGTTGAGGTCTATTAAACATCTGATCCTGAGAAATAAAAATAGTTAAGTTACTGTCTGACATAACAGTTAAATTCAAATTGATTATTGATTTTTTTAATTTTGTTTATAATTGTGCTGTATATAGTTAGGTATACCTGTAAAGATATAACACGCGGTCTTAGAACTTATATATTACTTATTTATTGAGGAACTGTTGCAGGTATAGATGTGATTAGGCTTTAATATTAACATTCTTTTGTAATTGTTATTCACTTTGTTTGTATAGTCTGTTGTTTGGTATGTAATGTTGTTTTTGTATTGTTTTGAGTTATGATTGGTGTTACGCAGCAGTAAAAAACTGTAACAAATTTGTGTGAAATATGTTGACATCCAAGATACAGGGTGCCCTAGTTTGGATGTCAGCTGATTTTTAATGTGCTGCCTTGTAGTTGTTTGTCGAATAATTTTTTTTTTCATATATATATGTTTTTTTTTTCATGTCTTCGTGTATATGTCGATGGTATATTAAATAAATAAATAAACGTAAAATCATTTTAAAACTACTCACATTTGTTGATATTTGTTGAGGTCTATTAATCTTCTGATTCTGAGAAACAAAAATGGATAGGTTACTACCTGATATAACAGTTATATTCAAATCGATGATACGATAAGTTATAATGTAAAATAATTTAAAAACTACTTACATTAATATCTTTTTTAATTAATTAATATCTGACGTTACAGTTATATTAAAATATATCCCACACGAGTTTACAATGTAATATTATTATATTTTAAAACTTACGTTCGTTAATATTGGTTGAGGGCCATTAAAATTCTGATCCTGAGGAATAAAAATAGTTAAGTTACTGTATGACAACAGTTATATTCAAATAGATTATACGACAGCTTATAATATAAAAACAGTTTAAAACTACTTACATTTAGTGATATTTGTTCAGGTCCATTCATCTTCTGATTCTGGGAAGCAAAAATTGTTTGGTTACTGTCAGAAATAACAATTACACTGAAATAGATCAAACAACATTTTACAATGTAAAACAATTTTAAACTACTTACATTTGATGATATTTGTTCAGGTTCATTAGAGTTCAGAGTCTGCAAAACAAAAATGGTTAACTTAATGTCTGACGTTACAGTTATATTAAAATGTATCATACAGGAGTTTATAATGTAATATTATTTCAAAACTTACACTAAGTAATATTGGTTGAGGTCCATCAAATTTCTGATCCTGAAAAGTAAAAATAGTTAAGTTAATGTATGAGGTTATAATTATATTCAAATTGATCATATGACAGTTTACAATATAATAAAACTTACATTTAGTGATATTTGTTCAGGTCCATTCATCTTCTGATTCTGGGAAGCAAAAATTGTTTGGTTACTGTCAGAAATAACAATTACACTAAAATAAATTAAACAACATTTTACAATGTAAAACAATTTTAAACTACTTACATTTGATGATATTTGTTCAGGTTCATTAGAGTTCACAGTCTGCAAAACAAAAATGGTTAAGTTAATGTCTGACGTTACAGTTATATTAAAATGTATCATACAGGAGTTTATAATGTAATATTATTTCAAAACTTACACTAAGTAATATTGGTTGAGGTCCATTAAATTTCTGATCCTGAGAAGTAAAAATGGTTAAGTTAATATCTGACGTAAAAGTTATATTAATATATATCATTATCAAATTTACAACGTCGTATAATTTCAAAATTTACGTTGGACGATAATTGTTGAGATTTATTAAACTTAACCTAAGAAGCATAAATGGTTAAGTTAATGTCTGACATTACGGTTATATTTAAATGTATCATATGCCATTGTACAATGTAATATCATTTTAAAAGTTATATTTGTTGATATTTGTTCAGGTTTATTAATCTTCGGATTCTGAGAAGCAAAAATAGTTAGGTTTGATACTACAGCTATTTTCAAGTTAATTATACACGAATTTTAAATTTAATATAAAAATTTATATAAAAATATTAATATAAAAGTTAATATAAAACTTATATTGCTTAATATTGGTTGAGGGACAATATACTCCTGATTCTGAGAAATAAAAATAGTTAAGTGACTATCTGATATAACAGTTATATTCAAATTGATCATACGACAGTTTATAATGTATAATCAGCTTAAAACATTTGGTGATATTTGTTCGGTTTATTAAAGCCCGGATTCTGAGAAGCAAAAATGGTTATTTTAATGTCTAATGTTACGATTTTATTTAAATGTATCATATGCCAGTTAACAGTGTAATATCCTTTCAAGACTTACGTTGGATGTCATTTGTTGAGGTCTATCAAACATCTGTTCCTGAAAAGCAAAAATGATTAATTTAATGTTTTACGTTACAGTTTTATTTAACTGTATCATATGACATTTTACAATGTAGTATCCTTTCAAAACTTACGTTGGGTTTCATTTGTTGCAGTCTAATAGACATTTGATTCTAGAAGCAAAAATGGTTAAGTTAATGTCTGATGTTACGATTTCATTTAAATGTATCATATGACAGTTTATAATGTAGTATCATTTTAAAACTTACGGTAGAAGTCATTTGTTGAGGTCTAATAAACATCTGACCCTAGAAGCAAAAATGGTTAAGTCAATGTCTTATGATATGGTTATATTCAAATTTTTACATATTTCTTTTTGTTCTGGTCCATTAAACTGCTGATTCTGATAAACAAAAATAATTTGGTCTGACGTTACAGTTATAATACAATTTAGTGTACATGAGTTTACAGAGTAGTATCGTTTTAAAACTTACGTTGAGTAATATTGGTTGAGGTTCATTAAACTTCTGATCCTAAAAAGTAAAATTAGTTAAATTACTATTTATTATAAGAGTTATATTAAAATGTTAATAAATTTATCTAAATATATGTAACTCAAAGGTGACTGACTGGCTGACTAACTGACATAGTGATCTATCAACGCATAGCCCAAATCACTGGACGGATCGGGCTGAAATTTGGCATGCAGGTAGATGTTATGACGTAGGTATCCGCTAAGAAGGATTTGGATGAATTCCACCCCCAAGGAGATAAAATAGGGGATGAAAGTTTGTATAAATCTTCTCAGATTTTCGACTATAATATAATAGCTTGATAGTTTTAGCGCCTAATGACAGATTAGGCTCTAATTTTTTACACACGCTAAACAAAAGTAAAGCCACAAAAACTATATCTAATGAATTATAATACTTCTTAACGCGAGCAAACGCGCGGGCAAAAGCTAGTAATAGCATATAATTTAAAAACTTACGTTAGAAGTTATTTGTGGAAATCTATTTAACACCTGATCCTGAGAAGTAAAAATATATAGGTAAGTTAATGTCTGGCGATACTGTTATATTCAAATTTATCACATGATATTTTATAATGTAATATCAGTCAATAACTTACATTAGATAATATTTGCTCAGGTCTATAAAACTGACCCTGGAAAATAAAAATTGATTATTTACTATCTGACATTACAGTTACATTATAATTTATGCATTTTCCCACAATAAATATCCGCACCAACCTCGGCAAACAGGCTCTTTTTTGGTACATGTGTAAAATCTTTAATAGCATTCATAATGAAAGTCTAGATATATTTTGTATTTCTCTGACCTCTTTCAAAGCAAGTGTTTTAAAATTGTTTTACTTTTAATGTAATTGTAGATTCATAGTTTGTGTATTATGAATCTCTTGTTCTTTATCGCTGTACCACTAGTTTTTTTTTTTGCATTGAATTTAACTTTGTATGGAAATCTAATTAATAGTGCATGCTGCGCTTTCATCTAATTGGAGCGGTGCACTGTAGATGTATAAGGCATGTTTTCTATTATTATTTGTTGAATGTGTACACACTCTGTTTAAAAGCCTATTAAAATAAAATAAAAATAAATACGACACTTTACAATGTAATAATATCCTTTCAAAACTTACGTTGGGTAATATTTGTAGAGATCCATTAAACATGTGATCCTGAGAAGCAAAAATGGTTAAGTTAATGACTGATTTTAGAATTACTGATGTAGTTTATTATTATTATATTGTATTATATTTCAATTCATCATATGGCATTTACAATGTAATATTATATAATTTCAAAACTTACGTTAGGTAATAATTCCAGAGATCTGTCAAACTGATACTGGAAAGCAAAAATGCTTATATTAATGTCTCACGTTACACTATATTAAAATTTATTTAATGACAGTTTACAATGTAATATGATTCAAAACTTACGTTAGATAATATTTCCTGAGATCTATCAAACTGATACTGGAAAGCAAAAATGGTTATATTACTGTCTCAAGTACACTATATTAAAATTGACTGAATGACAGTTAACAATGTAATATAATTCAAAACTTACGTTAGGTAATATTTGCTGTGATCTGTCAAACTGATACTGGAAAGCAAAAATTATTATATTACTGTCTCACGTTACACTATATTAAAATTTACTAAATGACAGTTTCCAACGTAAAATAATTCAAAACTTACGTTAGGTAATATTTGCTGTGATCTTTCAAACTGATACTGGAAAGTAAAAATGGTTACATTACTGTCTCACGTTACACTATAATACTCGTAAAATTGACTAAATGACAGCTTACAGTGTAATATAATTTAAAACTTACGTTAGGTAATATTTGCTGAGATCTGTCAAACTGATACTGGAAAGCAAAAATTATTAAATATAATACATAATATATATTATTATACTACTGTCTCACGTTACACTATAATAAAATTGACTAAATAGCAGTTTACAACGTAAAATAATTCAAAACTTACGTTAGGTAATATTCGTCCAGGTCTATAAAACTGATCCTGAAAAGCAAGAATGTTGAAATTATTGTCTATGATTACAGTTATATTAAAATAAAACGCAAGCTTGCAATATAAAATAATTTTGAAATTACTTACACTTTGTGATATCTGTCCCAGCCAATTAAACTTCTGCTCCTGAGAAACAGAAATAGTTAAGTAACTGTCTGATGTTACTTGTATATTAAAATTTATCATATTACACTTTATTATAATCATTTTTCTTTTAAAAACTATTTACATTAGATAATATTTGCTCAAGTTCATAAAACTGAACCCGGAAAGCAAGATCGTTTAAATTGGAGGTTATAAGAGGTTCCATTTATATTAAAAACAATACGGAAGTTTACAAACCTTACTTCCTTATTTATTAATGCGAAAGTAACTCCGTTGGTCTGTCTTTCTGTCTATCTGCCGTGCTTTCACGCCAAAACTACTGATCCCATTTAAATGAAATTTGGTACACAGATAGTCTAGAGACTGAGAAAGGATATTTTAATACGAAAAAAGAGTTGAAAGGGTTGGATGAAAAGTAGTGCGTCGCCCAACAATCTCAAGGCAAAAATAAAACATTCGTGTAAAATCATTTCAAAACTACTTACGTTAGGTAATATTTGCTCAGATCTATGAATATTATTCTGGAAAACAGAGAAATATTGTTAATTTCAGTTATTATAAAATATTATATACTATATTGAATGATTTCAAGTATACAATTAATCCGGTAGATTTTACTCTGCCCAAATTAACTTTATGAATATGTGATGCGAAAATATATTTTTACACACGAGATACCACGGGTCGGATAGGGTTTTATAACATACTATATAGATGTGTATATTATTATAACTACTCACGTAATTTGCCATTTGTGCAAGAAAACGAAGCCTCTGTCCCTGGGAAACAAATAATTTATATTAAAAATCACCGAGATTACAAAATGTATGAACATTATAAATGTGATTACATACGTAAGGTAACTGCTGTTCGGGTCCACTAACTCGCGCTTCCTAAACAGTTAAAAATATAAATAATATTGATTAATGCAAAGTACAAAATGCTATATCTTCTTTCTTATATATAAAAATGAATCCCTAAATGTCTTGATAAGCGCGAAACTCGAGAACGGCTGAACCGATTTGGCTGATTTCTTTTTTGTTGTGTTTGTTGAAGTCTGGGGAAGGTTATTACGGAGAGAAAAAATAAAAAAAAATTGTCTGAAACAGTCTAAAAACACCACTTTTCTATATTCTCATACAAAAGATTTGTTATAAGTCAATTTGAACTTTAACACCATACCATAAAGTTTAAATGTTAGTGGACGGGTTCCGGGAAGGCAAAACAATTATTGAGTGACGTATAAATATTAATGTCAATATTTGTCAATTTTTATACATATAGCATTAAGGCCAGGTTCCTTCAAACAATTTTCAAAAAACAGCCGACAGGCCAATAAGTTTTGTTTTAGAGAAATGGGGCAGAACAAGGTCTGCCGGGACAGCTAGTAAACAATATAGATTAATGCGAAGTACAAAATGCTATATAAATAATATAGAATTATGCAAAATACAAAATGCTGTATAAATAATATAGAATTATGCAAAGTACAAAATGCTATATAAATAATATAAATTAATGCAAAGTACAAAATGCTATATAAATGATATAGTTTAATGCAAAGTACGAAATGCTATATAAATAATATAGATTAATGCAAAATCGTAATATCAATCTATAAACTGATTCTTGGAAGTTGGTTTCGGAACAATAACTTTTAAATCTTTACAAATAACATAATTTTCTGATATATTTTGGTAATGTTATCGGATCATCAATGACCCTTTTAGGTCGGACAAGGTTTTGGAAACATACTGTACATAGATTTATACATTCTTGTACCAAATAAAATTGAAATATAAATAATATAATTTTTAATTATTTCTTTATTTATACATAATCATTAACAATACTTACGTAAGGTGCGGCTTTTATAGGAGCATGGAATCCATGATTCTGAAAAAAAAATTCTGTGAGCAACAGTGACCTGTTCATAGTTAACTGCATTTGTTAGATTAAAAGAATCATATTGCTAAGAGGGTGATGTAATAAAGAGCTGGTGTTAACGAACAATCGATTTATTAATCGAAGAGAGAGTATAATATCAGGAAAGGGTCATAGAAACTTCTGAAAACACAGCTGTCGAATGAACCCTGATTTCCAATCGAAGGTTCCAGAAGTCAAAGCATAAAAGTTCCCAAAGATGGCGCTCAGAAGTTCAATCGTCAAAATCCTAGTCGCAGAAAGTTCTGGAAGCCCAGTCGCAAAAGCCAGTCGGAGTTTATTTATACTATGTCGCATGTTTTTGTTAAAACACCCTAAACGTATTTGAGAAGAAGAAAATACTCTATGATAAGTCGAAGATATAAATATCACAATACTCGATTTACATTGTTTATATATCGCTTGTTTACGTTATGGAGCGCCGAGACCATAGATGGGCAAAATGTAATCAGATTAATAAAAAATATTACGATTACATTTTACATTTTTTACTATTAATATGACTGCATTTTGTTCATCTGTGTTTTAAACACTACAGAATCCCAGATTGCGTACGCATTTATGATTTCTTAATGTTTTAAATGGATTTAATCATGATTACAGACCAACAAAATTAAAATTACGACTACATTTTGTATTCGTTAATCATTAATATAATAATATTTACTAACAATTACACACATTGACCTAGTCCCAAATTAAGCTTGCGCTTGTACTATGGGTCTAGACAAAGCTATACATACTTAAATACATATATATAGCCATGACTCGTGACAAACTCATCTGCTCATCATTGAATAGTTTACCACTACCGGGACTCGAACCCAGGACCTTTAGCATCGTAAGTGGGGTCGCTACAAATTGCGCTATCAGGCCGTCATTAATCAGATTACATTTTGCCCATCTCTGGCCGAGAGTTGGATTTGAGCCTCGTGGGAAGCACAAACAAACCGCGCTGGGCGTCAAACGTGTTATAAAGTTAGAAATCGTTTTATTATAAGTTTAATGGTTTGTCTTTGTTTATTTACAAAAGGTAAATTATATTTTGCGCCGCATTCCCATTAACTATATGATCCTGGGGAGCAAATATTGTAATATTTTATTTTATACTTCTGATTTTGAAGTTACGTAAAGGTCTGCGCAAGACTACGGTCAATTCGTGTTTATTATAATGATCAGAACGCTTCGTAGCTTAACTGCGACGATGAAATGCAATGTCAGTTTCGAATTGCATAACAAGTTTTTTTTATAATATAATATACAGATAAACATCGTGAGAAAACACTCAAAGTATGTCATAGAAATGTCATATGTAAGTGTCCTGAGAATGGCGATTAGCTGCGCTACTGGTCATGTTGGACACGATATATAGAAGCTAAGTGGATAAAGCCACTAATCTATACTAATATTATAAAGCTGAAGAGTTTGTTTGTTTGTTTGTTTGTTTGTTTGTTTGAACGCGCTAATCTCAGGAACTACTAGTTCGAATTGAAAAATTATTGTGTTGAATAGACCATTTATCGAGGAAGGCTTTAGGCTATATAACATCACGATGCAACTATTAGGAGCGAAGAAATAATGGAAAATGTGAAAAAAACGGGGAAAATTATTCATCCTTGAGGGCTTCCATTGCGTGCGCTGCGAAAACGGTTCAAGATACCAAAAATATATGTATGAAAGAATTATTCCTCTTAAAATGATCTAAAAAAATGTCCGCGACAGTATATGTCTATCTTTTAAGATTAACTCACTAGAACCGTTTTTATGGTAATCAAATTTGGTCGAAATTAATGCATTATTTGTTAAGAGTTGTATCAACGTAATAATATTAATCTTTATTCAAATAAATGTGTTGTTGATTAAGAGTATTTAGTTGTGAACAAAAGTGTCTTTGACATCACTTAATTTCAATGAACATCTTAGAAGATATTACAATAACTTATATAGCAAAACAACGTTTGCCGGATCAGCTAGTGTATATATATTTACTCATCCTGAAATGGATATAGCGTGACAATAAATATATAAATAAATACAGATATTGTTTATATTTTAAGATATAATAATATGCAGACCTACAGGGGCGAGGCCTAAGGCCCAAGCCACCGGTAGTTAGGAGCTCAGAGTGAGGAACCTCCTAACAATGCGCGCCGTATCGAGTAGAACTGCCTTCTGTATCCGGCCCTTGATCCAACAACCAAGGGAGAGCCTCTTGATATGGAAGTCGAGGTTCTTTGAGATCAGTCTAATAATCGATACAACTATCGGGATGATAATATTTATTTGTACACTTGCTCGACAAAGTTACTACAGTGCATCTGATGCTAAGTACAATGTAATCCAAAAACAAAAGTGACTATCAAAGGATAAAATCCGTTGACTCGCTTTGGCCTGTCGCGTTTCGGGATCAGCTTGTGTATATTCAGTAGCTCATATACCTAGTGACCTTCAGTCGCGGTATATGTGGGCCGACATGACGATGTAGACTATCAATGGATTTTCATTCTTTCATGGTCGCTTTCGTTTTTGTACTACACAGTACTTACCATCAGGTACTCTGTAGTCAATATGTAGTGCCAGTGTAAAAAAAGCATATATATTATTATCTGATTTTGCACTTATATAAAGTTCAAGGTCACAATTAATACATTACTTACATGATTTATTGTTGGCCCGGCAAATCTCTGATCCTGTTAAAGAGAATAATTAAATGTTATTGCCTAATTTTGTACTCATATAAATATAATATGCAAGTTTACAATTAATACCATTATATAACTTACATGGCCAAATGCATGCCCGTTATATCTCTGTCCCTATAAAATAAAATAATAGCATATTAATATATTATCCCATTTTGTAGTCATATAAAAATGATTGACAGATATTGTGGTCTGAGCCTGGCTGTAATAAAATAAATGTTTTTTTCTAAACTCAAATAAAAACGAATCGTAAAAATATAACAGTCTCTCTAAATATATTGTATCTCACCTTGAACGAATAGTGAGATTGCGTAAAGGTTGACGCTCTTTGACCTAATGAACAATTACAAGTTTTACTATTCTAGAGAGTGTTTTAAAATGCTTAAACCAATAATGGCGGTTACTGGCTTATTTACTAACCGATTTAATTTATTTTTAGGGCTCTTTACCTCAAGAGGAAGAAATAAATCCGCATAGAATCACTTTGTTGTCTTTCTGTCTACATATCAACACGCTGATTCCCCATTGCGAGAAATATAAACACACCAATCGCACCGTGAATCTGTGTTTGTACCTATGTACTATCTACGCAGGCCAAATAAATTGAGTTTTGATGGTGAGAGTCACGAGTAAACTGACGCGCCGCGGAGTATTCGTCAGGGCGGAAATTTACTTCTTCTACCCTCTTTTGTTCTTGATAATTTAAATATCACAGCAAAACACTCACAGTCATCAGTAATTTTACAAGATGCATTAAAAGTAAGTTATATCGCACATAAGACCCGTTAAATTAATTAGAATGGGAACAAAACGTGTAAGTTTCAATTATGTTTATCGATCACTAATTACATAAATTACATTTAATAAAAATGTCATAATGATAGCATAGACAAAAATCAAGTAAAATGTATTTTGAAGAAAAAGAGTGATTATGATATTGTATGCAAACATGACTGTCATTAGTCACTGGTTTTCAGGCGGTCACCGTCATTCTTAGTCCGTGCTGTACTTACCACCTAGGTTTTTTTTACAGGATAGGTTGCAGTTAGCCAGATCCAGCTTTTATAACTTCACCGGGCTTTTGGAGGGCGCGCGCTTATGGTGCCCGGACAACGGTTATGAATTGGTCGGCCGGCCAGAAAACAAAACTACCAGTGACGTACTAGCGTTTCCAGAGCGACTGCCTTGAGAAGACACGCCGAAAGAAACTCAAGGCTAATTCGAAATGGAACTGCGTTTTGGAGTGTAAACACTGCTTAGCGATTGATAACTGAAGTATATACTTCTTTGGCGATGCCGGTGTCGAGTAATGAATCTAGTGCTTGTGTACCTCACTGTTTTAACCAACATGTGTGTGCAATCAATTTGCTATATATATAAGTAATATTAGTTTCTTACCGCTTGTAATCCATCGTAGTAATAATTTTGTGGATGGTATGCAAGAATTTTCAACCACACTGCAAAAAAAGCATTTGTTTAATTATTCCTAATACAAAAGTTTTTTATTAATTCAAGCTGCTAGACATTTACCAGCCTCTCAAAATAAAACTTTGTGCTTTAGACAGCCCTGGGTGTTTTTTTTTTTACAAAATCTGTAACAACCGTTGCTTTCAAGTGCAACGACATTGAAGCTCTTTCTTTTCTCTTAATCTTATTTGTATTTTACTCTTTTGTCTCTATTTCTTTGTTAACACTTATATATTACTTATATATGTATGTCGGAGATTGGAAAACGGAACGTCAAATCTAAATTGATTTGGGCATATCCGGATAGATAGGTGGCAACACGGAGCTGGACAGCGGACGGTTGTCAAGGTGATGGAAAAAAACAAGCGCACGGGGAGCTGTGAACGGCATTATTATTCGGAGAGAGACACAGCAGTGAAAAGACCTACGTCCGACTTCGCCGCGTTCCCGAAAAGCCTTACTTCCTAAGAACATGATGAATAAAGAGCTGGGAGACGATGAACGCCCACATTCCCCCCAGTTACCTACGTTATGTATATATATTCATTTAAAGGACCCTATCGCCATTTTCCCTCTTAACAATTTTTACAATCCTTATAGCATACACCAAAAATATTTCTCATTCTTGCTTGCCCCGGGTCTTGAAATTTTTCAAAGCGGGGCAAAATTACTGTCTAACTACGCCCCTCCAATTCTTCTACCATTGTTTATAAAGTGGATGGATTAATCAAATGCAAAAAAAGTTACAGCACAATTCAGACAGCGAATTTTGTGGGTTGGTGGCAGCGCACAATCACCAATGCAGGTACCGACCTCGGCTTGGGCAGCCAGGTAAGAACCGCCAAGCCGTCGGAAGTATCCAGATTCCCAGGCTCGGCGAAAGCGAAGAGAGGGCAGTGCTGGCACCCCGGTGGTTTTAGTCGGGGCAGGTCTGACACACCGGGGGGATTGGCCCTCACCACTTCCCCTGAGGGTCCGTAGGGATTTCCACCGGGTTAACAAAAAAATCCAGGTAATCAGGCAAAAACAAGCTATAGTGATCTACTAGAGTTTCGGAAGCAACTACCTTGAGAAGAAATGGTAAAGGAAACTCAAGGCTGCGTCGGAGTGGAAATACGCCTTGGAGTGTAGCAAAAATATAACTTAAAGCCTGACTGATGAAGTTTTTTTACTTTTCCTACTAATATAATAGATTTTGACATTCATATTAATTGTGGTATTAAGAAATATATTGTATTAACAGACAATAAAATATAAAACGCTTACAAATCTAAAAATAAATGAAGCTTAATCTGGTATCATATTTCGTATGTTTTCTAAATCATGTTTATATTATTCTATCGTGTTTTTGTTTAACACTAGATGAAAATACTATAATCTGTAACGAGTTGACGCGTCGTGATCTAGATTTTGAAGAAAACAGGCTTTAGATCATTGATTCTCAAAGTGGTCTACATCGACTCACAGGGGTCAACGGTGAACTACGAGAGGACACGGGAGCGAAAAAAAATTAGGGTTCGATGAAATGCAAACGGGCGTCCATAATACTGGATCTCACTTAAGTAGGACATGAATTACATTTTGCCTTTCCATGAATGGAGTGATCTATTTACATAGATGATTGTTGTTTAGTTTTTATCTGAAAACTTAACAAATAGACTGATTTTCATAATTAGTTAGCATATACTAGCGAATTAGTCATATCTAATAAAATTATCTAAGTTTGCAAGATATTTACTGTCACTAACTGAGGAGATTTAAGATTAAGCCTAACTAAATGGATGCCAAATATTGAGAATATATTATCAAAACATCAGGTTCGTCTCTGACAATAAAATGCAATTAATACATAATAAATTTTCTTTTGGTTTTGTCAAATTGAATTTCGTTAACAAATGCATAAAACTTCATGTGTATTTTTTATTATGTTTATACTCTACGAGTACACTTGAGTACAGTCAGAGATCAGCCAAAAACATATTTGTAGATAATGAATTAGCAAAATACTATATTAGCTTAAGATCTACCCAAAATCATAAACCACGACAAGGGGTCTGTCCACACGACATAAAAGTTCTAGGACCTTTATTTAAGAGTTAAAGAAAAAAACATGGTGGAACAAAATGACCATGAAAAAGCTTGCAAAAGCACAGAAAATATGTTACTTCATATTTAGCTGTGCGTTGTATATTAGTACTTCTATATATTACTTAATTCCATAACTGAGAAATCCTTTCACTAACGTTATGTATTTGACCTGACGTTAAAGATTGCATAGATCAGATAGAAGATGATTGTTAGATGCCATATTCATCATTCCGCAATGCAATGAATGACCGTTTAAGTATTTCTTTTGAACTATGTTCTCATACAACTCAATTGCCTCGGGTCACCAATCCCAACCGATCGATGAATTTGATCGATTGATGTTCATAGAGCGGTTACACACTCGCGTGTAATCAAAATCCGTGAAAATACCGCTCTAAAAAGTCGGACGAAAATCAAATATTGATATACGTTGTACCTCGAATTACAATCCGTCAAAGTACAGGTACAAAGTACACCTAGGAATCCTCACAATTCGTGAACAACAAAAAAAAACGTAAATGAATGTATTTAGATAAACACATCAACAAAGTCTAAGACTCAGGCGCGCTTTTAATGCATACTAAATTATGCAATTTTTAAAATGAACAATTTAATTTGATTTAGAGCGTAATTTTATGCTTCTTTATAATTTAAAATAAATTTGACCTCAAATGAACAAAAAAGTTTATCAATAAAGAACGATGTTGAGTAAAAAATATAATAATTTAAAAAATAAAGAACAAAAACCGAATAAAAAGTTGTGAGACACAAATTTAACATTAACAAATGGCTAGGTGATATTCAGTAATCAGTAGGTCTTCCCAGCAGTAGACTTGAAGGAGTTTGCTGCTCGGATAAGAGGGAGGCGGTGCGCAGTGTCCAGCGCATCCCGAAGGTTGCCAAACGCCTATCCTTCTTTAATAAAGACGAACTTAAACCTTGATGCACCAGAAAGCAGGACATGAGCGCACTGATCTTCAAATCATTGTTGATGAACCAGTGCTCACTCTTACTGTTGTACTCGATTGCCACGCCGAAGAGCTTAGAACTGCAATAGCCCACAAGACCTGATACCGATTGCGTGCAACATTATTTTTGCAATTTGAGTGTTCAAAACCACCTGGTGTTCAGATCACAGCCTTTCTACCACTTTTCGAGCCGTAGTCTGAGACTGTCTTCTAGCTTTATTGAAAAAAAAACGTGTTGCTGAGTTTTTGCACGATATCATCTAAGATGCCATTCAGCCGTGCTTTCAGCGATCCAATAACGTCCCCACAATCTTCAAATATTCGATTGATTAGAATTAAAAGCTAGAGCATCTTCACACTATGAACGGCCAGCATCGAACATACACAGCACGAAACGTTTCATCTCGAGTCAAAAGGGTATGCGACAATACGAAAACAACGTAAATATTCCTCCTTAAAAATTGTTTTCCAAAATATACACTAATTCTCCGTATATTTTGTTTTTTTTTTATCATTAATTTTTTTCTTACTTTTTGCTCAACTTTGTTCTTTATTAATTAACCGATTTTTTTGTTCATTTGACTACAATTTTACAGATATTTTAAATTACAAACAATCGTAAAATTACTATTTAAGACGCACAGCATTGCTTATTTAAAAACTTGTTTTTTTTTTTAGTCGGCATCAAAAGTTTTCCTGAGTCTTAGACTTTGTTGAAGCGTGTATATTACAGAAATAATTTGAAAAATTCTTAAATCTAATATCGTTCTCATTTCGAGTCATACAATTCCCCAAAACCACTATTTAGTGAGTATCATCCTATAGAAGCATAAAACGCATTACCTTGTTATACTTGGACATTTATTAAACACTAGCCGTGCCCGCGACTTCGTTCACGTGGAAGTAGTTTATTATTTCAATTTTGTAAATGATATAAATGCCTTCGTTTGTTTCTTATATAAATTGCAACACTTAATACAACTGTTATAATTATAAATCTATTGAAATAAAATTGACACTAAATTAATATAAGGTACTTAACAATCTTCAACGATTTAAAAAAAAAAACAAACTCTGTTGTTGCTCTGTAAATCCAAAGATTTTTATCTAACATAGGATTACTTACATGTATTTCACAATTTATATGTAATTACTAGCTGTCCCGGCAGACCTTGTTCTGCCCTAATTCTCTAAAACAAAGTCAAATTGTTTTTTTTAATGTTAATAGCTATTGGCCTGTCGGCTGTTTTTTGAAAATTGTTTGAAGGAACCTGGCCTTAATGCTATATGTATAAAAATTGACAAATATTGACATGAATATTTATACGTCACTCAATAATTGTTTTGCCTTCCCGGAACCCGTCCACTATCATTTAAACTTTATGCTATGGTGTTAAAGTTCAAATTGACTTATAACAAAACTTTTGTATGAGAATATAGAAAAGTGTTGTTTTTAGACTTTTTCAGATAATTTTTTAAAATCTTCTCTCTGTTATAACCTTCCCCAGACTTCAAAAAACACAACAAAAAAGAAATCAATCAAATCGGTTCAGCCGTTCTCGAGTTTCGCGGTTATCAAGACACTATAGCTGATCCGGCAAACGTTGTTTTGCTATGTAAGGTTTTGTAATATCTTCTAAGATGTTCATTGAAATTAAGTGATGTCAAAGACAATTTTGTTCACAATTAAATACTCTTAATCAACAACACATTTATTTGGATAAAGATTAAAATTATTACGTTGATACAACTCTTAACAAATAATGCATTAATTTCGATCAAATTTGTTTACCATAAAAACGGTTCTAGTGACTTAATCTTAAAAGATAGACATATACTGTCGCGGACATTTTTTTAGATCATTTCAAGAGGAATAATTCTTTTATACATATATTTTTGGTATCTTGAACCGTTTTTGCAGCGCACGCAATGGAAGCCCTCAAGGATGAATAATTTTCCCCGTTTTTTTCACATTTTCCATTATTTCTTCGCTTCTAATAATTGCATCGTGATGTTATATAGCCTAAAGTCTTCCTCGATAAATGGTCTATTCCACTCAAAAAGAATTTTTCAATTCGAACCAGTAGTTCCTGAGATTAGCGCGTTCAAACAAACAAACAAACAAACAAACTCTTCAGCTTTATAATATTAGTATAGATTTATCACTATACCTGTAAATCCAAAGAAACGACAATTATGTTTATTTATTTATAACTTTTATCGTACATTAACAAAAACGCTTTCTTTAAATTCAAAAAACACAACGGCCGAGTCTCTGTCACAATTGCCAATCCAATGTCCACAGTTTATAGCAAATTCTACAGGCATATACTTTTTCACATACAGCCGCGCGAAGAGCGGTGACATTTAAAGCCTTGAAGGAAATATATTTCCTTTGCATATATAATTAATCTTTCCACATTACATTAATCAAAAACAACACAAACGCGTACAGATATGTGTATATTGAAACGGGCCCTACATATTTTTACTAACCTACATCACGCAAGCGATTTTTTTTTTGCAGGATAGTATATATAGAAGCTCTAGATAATTATATACGTGACTGAGAAACGAGTTTATCATAAGGTTTGATTTCATATTAATATTGACTTGAAAGCTGATAATTACCACTTTAGATTAAGAGTTTCAGACCCAAAATGGGAGCTAATTCGAAATCAATATATTTATGAAATATCCAATTATAATAATGATAAGATATATAAGTGTAAAAAAAGTTATGCTGCTATGTGATGCATGCCATTGTCACCGACCGCCCCGTTCCTCGAATATAACTCGAATTAGTTTCAGAACGAGTACAGATCAGAAAACAATAGATGAAGGGTCTTAAGGTATCATACAAACTGTTTTACCGCTACTGCGGTACATAGTTTCACGGCTTCGAATCGGATGCCGTGTGTAAAAGCCCTAAGTCAATGAACACAATCTCTTCATAACATTCCGTCGCTGTAACAAGTATCATAAACTGCATTCCATAATGAAACAACTATAATACCTGCACAAAACAACACAAACACTATAGAAAAATCCTTCATAGCTATCGACACGACACGAACAACATGCGAACTAGAATAAACATCTGTAATATAAAAATTCTCATTTATACTCAGTCATAGAGCGGGATCATAAATCCATTATTGCATTCCGGTTTTCTAAATAACCCAGGCGAGACTCCATTACTTAATATTTAAAAATGAAAGTGTGTCATGTATTATTAGTAAAGGTTAGCCAAAAATTAGTGTTTTTTTATATTCAGATGAGTAAAACATGTTTTCCTAATTTAGCTGGACAAATAAGGAAAATTTTATTAAATATGAGGCCGTCAGAGTTACATTTATCGATTTAGTTTCGGTTTGGTTTTTTCTCACCATCAGACTAACTTGGTCCACCGCTGGTACTAATTCTCTCCTAATCAACGACATTGAGCTCGCTCTATTATTTATTTATTGTAATATATTCCCAGGGAAACATAAAAACAATAATAACACACAAAAAAAATCCACAAAACAAAAATCAAGCTAAGAGTCACAATACAAAACGAGAGAAAAATAGATGACATTTTTTTCTCAATATTCTTTTAAATGAGCCCAAAGTACAAGAGAGAATATCGACATCTCAAAAACTCTCATATCTTTTGCACTTCTTATCCATTTCCTTCCTTCCTCTTTCTTTTCTACTTTTCCCAGGCCATCAGTTTTTTAGCATATGAAGCCTGCCCACCGCTACTTCAGCTTACTAATACGGAGCGTTATGACATAACTTTTGCTTCTTTGTCAGATAATCTTATTTCGGAGTTCATCCTTCAAAGATATGCTCAACATAGCTCGTTCCATTGCACGTTGAATTACCTTAAATTAATGGACTAGCTTAATTAATAATACCCGTGAAGAGCCAGCTCAGCATCGTGATGCATTCTGTCGAAATTGCTCATATAGTAGTACGTGTAGGCAACGCTCTCGCCTGAAATCGTGCCAGGAAAAGACAGCACGGTCGGGTTGTAGAAAATTGATTACAAATCCTTCAGTTCCCGCCAATACGCAGAAATAGTCACCTTGTGGTTTTTAGTCGGTTTAAATTCGGCGTACCTGGATTGCCATCCCCCTACGTGCAGCCGGAAGATCTTATGATGATTTCCCTAGTACAGTGCACAAGTGCATATACCGTCATTGCGACTCGCTTCGGCCTGTCCCGCTTCGGGATCAGCTTGTATTCGTCTAATTGTTCACATACCTAGAGACCTTCAGTCGTGGCATATGTGAGCTAAGATGACGACAGCGGCTGTCAATAAATCCCTGTCCCTTAATGGTTGATGCCGTTCAGGACTATACCTTACTTTCCATTAGATGCAATATACTCATTTTATCGGGCTAATATAAAAAAAAACACAGCCGGGATACTACTATAAGTCTTTTCTCGATGTAAAAAATGGTCTTCATTAGTAATCTCAAATCAGAAAAATATGGGTAAAAAAAAAAATTGTTTCAAATAACTTTATTTGCTTATTATTAAACCTTGCTCGCTTATTATTAAAGTTTTATAACATTTCTATTACACATTTTAATTGTGTTCTGCCAAAAAATATTTACGATGCAGATACTTAAATTTTCAATTTGTATCGATTTCTATTTGTATGTCATACTCAAAAAATTTGATACAGAGTTCTCTACACCAAATATCGTAAATATTATTATAGTTTACAAATAAGGCACTATAATATCAGATCACTAGAACAAAGTTATAACACGTGATTTAAAAACAAACTCAAAATCAGCTGATCCAAATTAAAAGGGTTTTTCTAGTTTAGTAACGCATCTCGGCCGCAACCTATATGCGCGGTCGGAACGATCAAGTAAAATAACAAAAAATATTACAAAAGTTACATTCTGGCAACGATTAACACAATAGATATTGTGAAATTGACGTCCAAGCTTGGAACGTAAGCTGTTGTGTTCTCAATAGCATTCATCAGAGAATTGTTGATTTATCTCTCTTGTTGGACAGCAACAAGATGCCCGGATGGCAAAGCTTTGCGAGGAATCGGGGATTTTTCTTTTGGTGTAAGGTGGAGTGCGCGGCGCTTGGGTCGTTGGTTTTGACATCGATCAGTGACTACTAAATACTAAAAAAAACACACAACGGGGACAGAAATGCTAAATGCCTTACTTTAAGATATATTTAAAGTACAATTTCTCCGATAGCTTAAGCACTATTTTTTTTCACTTGGTATATTACAACTCTAATAGTCTCACAATAACAACAGTTAAAAAGATATTACGCAAAAGCAATGCTCTCTATCCATCGAAGATAGCTAGCAACTCTGGCATATACTCCTGGGACGTTGGGTAGGCCGGTACCGAAGCCAAACGACGTCACTCCTACCACATAGTACATGGTATCTTCATCGATGGCTACCTTCACTTGCATTGGACCTCCGGAGTCACCCTAAAAAAGTCCATCATTGGTAAATATTTTGTACTTCCAGATAGCTGTAGAGATCTCGCGTTTATTTATTGGAGTCAGTGGTATGCACCCCACAGAAGCATAAAAACGCAGTATGTTTTTTAACTTGAACCTTTGAAACTAATCTAGCAATTATCAAATTTTGAGTCAATATTTTATTAAAATTCCATGTATGACAAGGTAATATTTTTTAGCTTCCATGGGATTCACGTCACTTGTAGAGATCTTAATTATATTGTAGACATCATAAGAAAAAACCTATTTAAAACTAAACGATTTTTTTTGCAGATTACCCTGAACCTAATATGCCCGTACCTATATGTAATGCTATAAGGTAATATTGGCGCTACTTTCAAGTATAGAGTTGTAATTTCTCGTATTCTTGTTTATTAAATTACATTAGATTTAAGTAGACTATACACATAAATAGAATAAAATTATCATTGTAATCTTCAAGCAACTGGTAAGCCCCACTCCCACATGATGGAAGCTAAAATTGAGGCCAATGTGTGAACGCTCTTGTCCAACAAATATCTATTCAGACATCTTTTAAAGGCTCCCCAATCTGAAGAACATGTACGCTGGAAGCATATTCCACTCCATTGTTGTTCGTGTTATAAATGTAGAAGCGAATAAAAGCACTAATTTAAAGAATACTGACACCATAAGTGTGGTTGATATTTGCAAAATTCTTGGCAGTTAGTTTTCTGGTAAATTAAATTCTCTAATCTTTACTTTTTTCATATTTGTTGTATTGAGCTATCGAATGGTCTACCCGCGAGGGTGTTCCCATCGTCCTATGACATTGGATCCTTTAAACGAAACGTAAATAAATTCGTTCAGGTCGCCGTGATCACTGCAACTATCGATAGGATTATCATCGGTGTTGACAGTTATTGTAATTTTATGGACTGCACTATACTTACCAATAAACGTGCTGTAGTAACTATACTAAGTTAGTTTAAAAAGTATGGAGTTGGTTACCGCGGTAGTATCAACGCCCCCGGTTGAGGTGCCAGCGCATATCTGGTATTCGGTGATCCCATCCCAATCACTACTTAAGAAGTTTATCAGTAATCTGTTGCACTCGTCGACTTCTATTATGTTAAGCTGAGCTTCGCGAAGATCAGCCGCGAGTTCACTGTTTTCTATTTGAGAAAAAAGTTAAATGACATGTGTAACTAGGAAGATAGATACAAAAGTAACCAGAGGATCCAGAGCCTTCAGAGTTGATAGGTCAATATGTCCAAATACCTGACCAAGCCCAGCTATCAACGTGAAAAGGACACAAAAAGGACACCACGGCGCCCGCTGATTGGTAGTCTTAATAGCTCTCCGAATAAGTGAAGTGGAGGTGGTACTTAGGTGCCCTACGCCCCACCTAAAAGAGAGATCCTGAAGAGTTCTACACCCACCCCTCGCAAAAATAAAAACGAATCCCCAGGCCAGGCCGGCAACGAATTGAAGATCATCGCTAGGTTTTTAATCTGTAGGAGTCTGACACACCGAGCTGCCGCCCTCACGGCTGCTCCGACCATTCTATACGGGATTTTATCCAGGATTACCAAAAAACTCTCCGAATACAGGAGCTTTGCCTCATATGCAAGTTGCTACAATAACCAAGGATGATTAGAATTAGATCTCGTGAAAATTCTCCGCTTCGCTGGACCGATCAGGTTAAAACTATAACCAACGCGACGGTCAATGAAAATCTCTGTCAAGCATCAGTTCGGTAGTAATGAAGGGTTGTAATGTTGCACACCTCTAAGCAATATGACTGACCATGACTGATCTGTCAAGAGTATATGACTAAGAAGAATATATAAACCAATCCGTCGGTAACCTACCGTTTCCAACAACACCCCATCCAGTCACCGTGCCCACATTCCCGAGAGCAGCTATGTTGTAATCATTCCACAAACAGGCAGGCTGCACAGTATCAGTGAACTGGACTGCGCTTTGCAGCTGCATCACGGCTATATCATGATCTCTACTGGGCGCTACATAGTCTGGGTAGGGAGTAATTCTACCAATAACAACATCACTTGCTTGTGTAGCCTGTAAATTGTAATATCATATGAGTTACACCGACTCTGATGGTAGAATCTGTAGTAGCATTATGGGTACTAAACAAAGATATCTATAGCTGATTCCCTGTTCGAATAGGCAGAGAAAATAGAGCAATATTTGCCTTCATTTTTAACTTCTTCCATAACATTCATTCCATCAATATACTCTATCCTGTCTTTCTTTCTGTCTATTAAGGCAAGTCTTGGCTGACCTTGGATCTTACTTCCACTCACATTGATTAGTATATCTTTTTCGTCAACCTGTCTTCATTGTTCCTTTCCACGTCTCCAAATCAGCAAAGCATTCCTTATTGCATGCAGTCCATGACAATATTTTTCAAACCGATCGTTCTGTTGGTGTTCATAGATCTACATATTTAAGTGCATATGTACTTCTAATATATTAAAAGGTCTACTTACAGCGTTGAGATTAGCCGTTCCGAACCGTATCACCTTTGGGATCAGGTCGTTTAAATCAGGATCAGCAGGAGAAACTGTACAATGAGCAGCTGTTAGGACAAAAGTGGCAGATATCAGGATGCAGCCACACTTGAATTTCCATTCCATGTTGATTTTCCTCCAAGCCATTGCTCCCTGTTAAAAAGTGTATTATTTATAAATCTAGCAGCTAGTAAAGTAAATCTTCGGCTTCTTTATCTGCGAGGTCTCATGCTCCGATTCACATTATTTTTTCATCACACGTGCTCGTAACGTGTATGTTATTAGATTTCTTTTAGGGTCTTAATTATGTATATATTATGCACTAGTGTTATAATAAAATTATTTCACTTTGAGTGTGGTAACCTTTACAATAAAATAAACTCGTGAAATTAATCAACGCGAAATTAAATTAAGTCATACTTACCATATGAGGAAATTCTAATACTTCAGCCGTAGAGCCTCCAATAGCAAAAATATTAAAATTGCTTTGCCTACTTCTTCTATTTCCTCTGGTGATTCCAGTAGCACCTACTTGAGTTAAACCTGCAGCCGCAGCTAAAGACGAACGCGCACCTTTCAATTGATTAGCATTCAAATTGAATGAATTTGATCTACCTGTAAATAAAACCCACATTTAAGTATCCGTAAGTACTGATGGGTACTTGCGGCAAGAATCGACCTGTATCTAGGTGGGTTTGGGAAACCGGTGCCCATGCCCCTGGCACCAATTTCAAGGGGCAGCAGACGGACACATTCCCCAGCGTGCCCACTGAATACCAGTGACGTACACAGGATATTTAGACAGAATAGGCAGAAATCGCATGATTAATTTGAATATTATATTATGATAGTAAATATTATATTTCTCTTATAGGAAAGTCAGATGGCGTTAATATAGAAAACATATTAATACAAATGGTTTCTTTTTTGTTTAACTTTAAGTAATTAGTAAGTTATTCCAGACTTATTTATCGTAAGGAGATGCAATGCTTTCATGCATCTATGAAATGAACGCTACTGATGAATAGCATATTTTAAAAAGTGAAACAGCTTCTCCATATGAAATAAGTTGAAAATTTATACAAGCTGTAATCGAATGAATCGGAAGGTAGTTTTGTCGTGACTTCTTAATTTATTCATTTGGTGCGCATTTAAACATAATTCGCGAGATCTAGATATTCCCAGTACATCGCACTCAACAAGTGCAATGAATTTCACATGATCTTTCAAGTGCAGTGACTTCACAAAGCCTTTCTTTTGACGTTATAAAAGTTGACTCAAAAGTCTCATAAGCTATCACGTATATTATATACCACGTCTTTAGCTATGAAAGGTCCAATGTCGGTTTTAGTAAATACATGTCGCTTTTTATGCTATAAATAACATTTATATTTTTACAATGTTGTAGTCAACAAAAAATATTTTTTGCCTCGCTTCGAAAGTTGGAAAATCCGAGGCTGGCTATGGATAATTGACTACAGTACCCTCAGTTCCCGTCAAAGTGTACAAATCGTCCTCGCCTTTCTTGATTGCCTTGGGCTTTTTGACCAGTAGAAGTCTGACACACCTCAACTGCATACCCCCTGTATGCGGCCGGGATGGTGCGATAAGAATTTTCCCCAAATTAAGAAAAGTTCGGTGTGTTTTATTTGTAGATTTTAACAATGATTTCTTATTTATGAATACAAATAATAAAAAAATATAACTAATATTTTTTGATGATGTAGAGCTAGTTGTTTCTCTCCCGGAATTTGTGGAAAATGACTGTATTTCTTTGTTTTTTTTTTACATTATTTATAGCATTATATTATATTTTTGTATTGTGTCTGTATATTGATGCTTTTCTTTTTTTTTTGTAATTTTATTACGATATTCTTCTTCACTTTACATTAGCATTAAATATTAATTGTTGTGCATGCTATGGTGCTCTGTAATTGTGAGGATATTTATATGTTCTTTATTTTCTTTATCAATGTCACCCATGTTAGATACCGAATAATCTATAATATAAAAATGAATCGCAAAATCTCTTGATAAGCGCGAAACTCGAGAACGGCTGAACCGATTTGGCTGATTTTTTTTTTTTGTTGTGTTTGATGAAGTCTGAGGAAGGTTATTACGGAGAGTAAAAATAAAAAAAATGTCTGGAAAAGTCTAAAAATAACACTTTTCTGTATTCTCATACAAAAAATTCGTTATAAGTCATTTTGAACTTTAACACCATACCATAAAGTTTAAATGTTAGTGGACGGGTTCCGGGAAGGCAAAACAATTATTGAGTGACGTATAAATATTAATGTCAATATTTGTCAATGTTTATACATATAGCATTAAGCCCAGGTTCCTTCAAACAATTTTCAAAAAACCGTAATGAAATCTGACGGGGAAGCTATTAACATTTAAAAAAAAGCGACTTTGTTTTAGAGAAATAGGGCAGAACATGGTCTGCCGGGACAGCTAGTATGAAATAAAAGTATAAAAGTTCACAGTAAGAAAAAATATTAATTTAAAATCATACTCACAAACTCTTTCTCTGAGAGTTCTTTCTATCTGTACTCTTCTATCAAATACAAATCCCTCACACTCTGTGAAATAAACAAAATTAAAAATAATATTAAGGTCAACAGTAAATTCGTAGCCTTCATATTTAGCAGCTTGGAGAAATAATTAAAAAAAATATTAGGTCCTTACATATGAAATTGGCGTTTTGTATGGGAGGAACAAAAAGTCGAATATTTTTTAATATAATATATTTAATTAATCAAAGTATGAACCATTATTTTCTATGCACTTTTGCCATCTCATAGGTAGTCCATTGATCCCTTTACTAAAAAAACCAGTCGGACGGGAATCAATAAAATCTTTGAAGGCGATTTGGACTGCCCCATCGGAGTTGAATTTTTTCCCTTGCAAGAAGTTATCCAAATTTCGAAAAAAATGGTAATCTGTTGGAGCAAGGTCCGGGGAGTACGGAGGATGTCTTAGACTTTCCAACTGAAGCTCTTCTAATTTAGTAGCCGTCTGTTGCGCAGTGTGTGGTCTAGCGTTGCCGTGAAGCAGCAGTGGCGTGGAGCGATTGACCAGCCTAGGTTGTTTAGCCGCTAGCTTTTCCATCATGGTTTGCAATTGCTGACAATAGACATCAGCCGTAATAGTCTGGCCAGATTTGAGAAAACTGTAATGAACAATACCGGCACTAGTCCACCAAACGCTTACAAGTAACTTTTTTGGGGTTAATTTTCGCTTGGGGCAGGATTTGGCTGGCTGGCCAGGATCCAACCATTGCGCTGAGCGCTTCCGATTATCGTAAAGAACCCATTTTTCATCACAGGTAATGATTCGGTTTAAAATACCTTCATTATTGTGCCGGTTTAGTAATGTAACGCAGCAGTCGACGCGCGTTTGCCGGTTTGATTCAGTCAATTCGTGAGGTACCCACCTGTCAAGCTTTTTAATCTTCCCAATTTGCTTCAAGTGAATTAAAACAGTTTTATCACTAACATCGCAGCCTGCAGCTAACTCGGACGTGGTTTGCGATGGATCCGCTTCCACAATAGCCTTCAACTCTTCATTATCAACTTGAGTCTCAGGCCGTCCACGGGGCTTGTTCTGCAGGTCGAAATTTCCAGAACGAAAACGTTGGAACCAAAAACGAACTGTGTTTTCTTTTGCAACACGACCGCCATACACATCATTCACCCTTCGAGTTGTTTCCGCGGCACTAGTGCCACGGCGGAACTCGTACTCGTGCGATATTTTAAGTTTTCCATTTTGTAAAATGAGTGACGCAAACAGAAAAAAACAGAAGAAAAAAACAAATGAATGACGATCATCGAAGCACAAATACATGAGTCTATAGCTGTACAAATTTGAATTTGCAATTCCTTACCAAAGAGGAGAAATTTGTGATTAAAGTGGCCAATACGAAAAACGCCAATTTCATATGTAAGGACCTAATATAAGTAAAGACATTATCAATTGACATTATGAAATTTTATGTAATTCAAATCATCCGGTTGAGTGTAATAAAAAATGTATACAATTAAGGTAATAGCACAATGAAGGTACAAATTATTGTTGATAATTTGATGAATTTTGTATATTTTTTGGATTAATTAAATAATTGGAAGAAAATGTTTATCAACTCACGAGCTAGGCTGGCTCTTGGTGTCATTCTGCTGAAATCTGGCTTCGGTGGGTCAAATGAGTCACAGAAATTATTCGATGCCGAGTAAGTTCTGATGGCTTGTAACGCTAAACTGTCGTTAGGATTCAACTGCAAATTGTAAGTAGTATTACATGTTATTAAACTGAAGATTTCGCTTAAACAATTTCTACGTTTTTCCTACCAACATTATTTTTAATTTATGCGCGTCTCTTTTTTAATTACATCAAAATAATATTTATTTTATCGAACGCACTTATAGGTTTTATGATTATTATTATGCCTAACGCATTTGCACGTAATTATAATGTAAAACCTTATTTAGTAGACTGGTTCTTGATAAATATAGTAGGGGAAAAAAACAGTTAAAACAAAAGACGGTTGACACAATAATTCATTTTTAACTTTTGCGTTTGTACTCATTATAAATACTTTAACGAGTCTTATGCGCGAAGTGTTGTCTGTCGTGACTATTTAAATGATGAAGAATAAAAGAGGGTAGAAGAAGTAACTCCCCGCCCCTGAAGAAGACTCCGCGGTGCATCAGTCTACTCGGGGCCGCCAAAAGCAATGATAATTATTGAATCCTTGTTTTCTATGTACTGGATATATATTTATTGCTATATACAAACTCGAAAAATCGATTTTTGAGTGACCTTTTTGAACCTTGACTTTTATTGGAAAACTATTTATCGAATTTAGATTCAACGCACATAATTTTTTTTTTTAGAATCACCATCCCTTCTTACTCCACGCATATTTGTTATCTAATTATTCTTTCATATTCATTTATTATAAATTTAACTTATTGATACGATACTTACATAAGATCTATTATCCGTTACTCTGTAAAACCTCCGATCCTGAGAAAAAATTTGATAAATGTATATAGTTAAATGTGAGAATAAACTTAATCTACGATTATATAAAAACTCTACTAAAACGTGTAAAGTAATTAACCCTTTAACATCGACGGGACGGATTTTCAAGCTTCGAGTTTGAGCTGATACCATGCCGTGCATTGAAACGGAAAAATATGAGAACTATTGTATCCTATGTTTTCGAGGGTGCTCTTTCGAATGTTCACAGTCAAAAGTCGCTAAAGATTGTAAAACTATGGATAAATTAGAAAGAAAATCGAGATTTTTTGAAAAAACAATTTTTTGTTCATCATGCCTCGTTCTCTATACATTTTTTTACACTTTTAAAACTGGTTTAGAAGGCGTCCATGGTACCTAAACTATCAATAAAAATTGCTACACTAGCTAAAAAAAATTTCGACTGAACGAAAGAAAGAATTTAGAGATTCTGAGAGCAGATTTTTTTTGTCGCTCTTCATTGTAAATTTTCTCGCCATCTACCCACTCATAAATATCATCCGGTTCTAACTTTTTCTGTTCTTCTGAATTGTTGCTGAGAACGTGGTTGTATGCAGAAATTGGAATACTTTCAAAGAACGAACTAAATTTAAGATTTTCTTCTTCATTATCTGAATCTGATTCAAAATGAAGGTTTTCGGAAGATTTTTGAAGCAACAATACGTTTTAATTTGTTAAATCACTTGTGGCAAATGAAATTGAACCATATGAATTATTATTTAAGTGCGCAGTCTCTTTGAGACAAGTAAATGCTACCGCGAAATAGTTTACAAAAAACGAAAACTGCTTTTATCGTAAAGCTATGTTTGATTAATTATAAACTTATAAAATATAACAAAATGGTTGATGTGTCTGAGGGCTTTACTTTTTTTTTTTTAAACTGACTCGACACAGTGACTGCACCATACCTGATGGTAAGCATGGTACAGTCCAATAAACGCCAACGACTATCGAAAGGTAAGAAGAAAACCCTTCGGTAGTCGCAGCGATCATGCCGGCCTGCACAAATATCTGTTCACGCTACGCTTAAAGGGTCCCATATCATAGGACGGTGGGAAAACGCTCGCCGGAATACCATTCCACAGCCCAACGACACGGCAAAAAAATAATTATAACACAGGCTGTATATCTACCTCCTAACAAAACTCTATCGCTCTTGAATTATGTATTTTGGACTAGATTTAATAAAACAAGGTTGTCAAGTTATGGGCTGGTAGCTGATTGCCTTGAATGTCTCATGGGTCATATTCACAAATGCAAAGTCCGTCACAATGATTCACTTCAATCTATCTCGTTTCGTAATCAACTTGCGTTCATCCAATTAATCGTGTGTCTAGAAACATTCGCTTCTCTTCATACAATCTTTTCTCTCACTCATTCTCATTCAACTCATTCGGTCAGTGTATTCTCGGTCGAGCTCGGCTTCTACTTCCACTTAATTATATCATTTTATTCATTAATTCATCATTCAATCTCTCCACGCGTTCGAAGCAGCTTTTATGGATGCTCTTGATCATAGTATAGTACCAACAGTTTTCAATGTAATATAAAGGAAATAAGGAGAGAATTTAAATCAACCTAAAAACGTAACAATAATAATATCACGCTACATCACGTTCGGGGTGAGCAGAGATTAGTGGGTGTATCTACTCTGCACTTATGAGTCGTCCGCAACGTGACCAGTAGCGTAACTAATCGCCGTTCTCAGGGTGTTACACATGACATTTCTATTACATGCCATGCGAGTTTTCTCACGATGTTTTTCTCCAGCACGTCTGCACCAGCAAATCTGGGAAAACTCATATGTACATTTTGGGGTTGGAAATTATATACAATTCGCGTCAATGCGCATGGATAATGCTCTCGTATGGATACAACAGCCACCTAAAACCTAATCGAAGTTTTAGTTAATATTCTCGTTATCTATTATATAAAAATAAGTCCGGTTTTCCTTCCTGACGCTATAACTCCAGAACGCACGAACCGATTTCCACGGTTTTGCATTCGTTGGAAAGGTCTCGGATTCCGTGAGTTTTATAGCAAAATTTAGAAAAAAATTCAACAGAAAAGCAGGAAAGCGGGGAAAATCATTTTACACATATAGCGCCCTCTCTGATACATAGCAGGTACTACAAACCAATATGGTTTTGCATAGTGGTGAAGCAGATCGCACCAGTAATTTAAGTAGATGGCGCCGATGCGTTATATATTGTTTGACAGCTACTCATTACTCAGTTAATTTCATGTGACATTTATTATGCGCACGTTCTTTCAAACGCTAACTAAAAACCAAAACGAAGCCATCTGGTGGCGAAACGAAGTTCGCCGGGTTTGCTAGTTCATTATAAATACAGTATTTTTAATTTTTTAAATAAATAAATATGAAAAGATAATATATAAATTTTAAAATATAAAAACATGTAGACCTACAGGGGCGAGGCCTAAGGCTCAAACCACCGGTAGTTAGGAGCTCAGAGTGAGGAACCTCCTAACAATGCGTGCCGTATCGAGTAGAACTGCCTTCTGTATCCGGCCCTTGATCCGACAACCAAGCGAGAGCCTCTTAAGGTGGTAACCGAGGCTCTTTGCGATCAGCCCATTGGTCGATAAAACTATCGGGACAATAATCGTAGAATCTACATCCCACATGCTGGTAATCTCGTGTGCGAGGTGTAAATATTTTGATGATTTTTCTTTTTTAGCTTTCACGAGATTCTCAGCATGTGGTATGGTGATATCATTATTTAATATATTATTATTAAATACATACATAAGGTCTGCTCTGTCCTGTCCCAGCATATAAGAAATCCTGTAGAGCAGAAGATAATAGACGTTAATGTTAAATCCAAAATACTCTGGTTCAAAGTTCAATGTTCAAGTCAGATCAATGAATACTTACAAAAGGTCTTCTTTCTTTCGGTCCAATGGCTCCCAGATTCTATGGAAACGAGAAATTTGGCTGATATTATCTTGTTGTATATATTACACTAGCTCTTTTTATATAAGTTTCACAGATCTAGATAATAATAATAATAATAATTTATATTGGATCAAAAATTTACATTATATAATTGAATTTACGTTGACGCCTGCACTAGCCGTGAGACTGTATCGCAGACGTCAGCGCCCACCATTACAGAGAATACAAATAATTACAAAAATATATAAAAATATACAGACGTGTTGTGTATAGGTGTGTTATGTGTAGAAAAGGGTGAGTAAAGAGTGTTGTGTGTGAGTGCAGATTATATATAAGTATTTAAAAGATTTTCAGTTTGTAAATAATCGAGCTGCAACAAGTAATCCTTGACTTTTAAGTTCATAAAGGGAAAGGGGATAGATATTGAGAATTACATTTAGTTTGTTGTAAAATCAAGCGCTTAAAATTTTGAAGTGTCTAGAGGCGACCGAGGTGCGGTGAAATTCAGTTTTACAGACAGTAAGCCCTAGACGTTTATTTAGAATGCCCAAATCCAATGATTGAGTTTCATGCCTAAAAACAAGTCCAATACAAGTCCTTTTGAGCCCGACGTTAGTATATTTTAAATTCAGTAATCTTTGATTGTCGCCAAAACTGACGATCCCAGCGACGCTCTAATATTGGCTACTTTCTTGCTTATAATTTATTATTTAAATTATACTTGTAATATTATTAATATGTAAAAAATAAAAAGAAAAAAATGTGACAATTTGAATTTGACATGATGGGTTCAATTACATAACATTATTGTATTTTTTTTTATTTCTAATCATTTCTGAGTATTTTCTTAAATAGTTCTACTTGTGCTGACCATCTTTCTTAGGCTGATATTTGTAGAAGCTATTTCGACTTTGCTTAGCAAAGTTCTCAAAAAATAAATTCATTTTAACAAAAAACTGAATATACAATAGGAATCTGAGTATAGCCATAGTATTCACAAAGCCAAGTCCATGTTGACAAAATCGGTGACTTACCAAATCCTTTGACATTCATTGAGTAATATAAATTGTAAAGTTTAAGCAAAGTTAAAGTTGCGTCTATAAATCTCAGAGTTAGTGCTTTGTGTATTATTACTTCTTTTTATTGTGCCTTCTTCTAAACTGTACCATATGTGTGCGCGCGTGTGTGTGAACCATACAATAATTGTAGAAGCTGCAAATGTTTGTATTCTGCATTTACTCCGTCCTTCGCCTTTTCACCACTTCTACAATATGAATATTTTCTTTTTTTGTATTTAACTTTTATTAATATATCCAAGTCTTATTTATTGTAAGGTACGCATTGCTTTTATGCATACATGGGATGAACGCTACTGAGTATTAATAATAGTAGTTAAATATTTGTTCTAATCATGAGAAAAAAATACTTACAATACTTGCCAATCTTGGATCCTCTGCGTTTGAACTTGGATCCTGAGAAACAACATAATCAGATTCAGATTACTCTAAAACAAAGCCTCATAATTCCTCAGACCAAACTCATCTTGGTTAAATACCTTCACAAACTCTGTCATAGTGATTCCTGAATCTTTTCTGGATCAGTTTGTGTGAAATCCGTGAATAACCAGAATATAGTGTCATTAAATAATAAAGTATCGTCAAGCTATATCCCTTCCGGGGTGAGCAGGGATATATTAGTGGCATAGATGGGCAAAATGTAATCAGATTAATAAAAACGATTACTATTACATTTTGAGCTATTTGATGATGTCCTAGCCGGCTTCGGCCACGGCGACTGTTTCAACACCGGTTAAGAAATTCGAGGTCCAGTTTTCGGAAACAGTCAATTGCGCAGAAGATATTTAAGTGCATAGCTGGACGCGCAGCCAGAGAAGCACTCTCTCGTCCGAGCCCCCTCAGGCCCAATGGAAAGGAGAACCAGTACGATCGGGAGGGAGCAGGATGCAGGTTTGGTCGTGTTTTCCTTCTCTGAACACCTGGTTGAATTGCGGTGTTCAAGAGATACTTTAATCGCCTTTTACGACACCTCAGCAAAAAGAGGGGGGGGGTGCTATTCTATTCAGCCGGCAGCCACCACGGCTTGCGCTATTTACCATTAATACGGCTGCATTTTGCTCATCTATGTTTTAAACACTACGAAGTCCCAGATTGCATACATATTTATGACTTTTTAATGTTTTAAATGGATTTAATCATGATTACAGATCTAGAAAATTAAATTATAACTAAATTTTTTAATCGTTAATCATAAATCAGATTACTTTTTGCCCATCTCCGATTAGTGGGGGTTATATACACTTTGGGCTTATATGTCATGCCCAACGTGACCAGTAGCGCAGCTGATCGCCGTTCTCAGGGCGCTAGTACACATGGCATTTCTATTAGATGCCATAAATTATTATATTCTCTAAACCGTTGACTAAGTTAGGATCCCTGCGTCAATTAAGGTCTATTTACATGCTTCTTCGAACCCAATGTCCAAATTTGGTGTTTCTGGCTACAGTATTTTAAGCTCTGCGATGATATGTTGATTAAAACTTAATAATAAGTTTTTTTTAATATATTTAGGTAAATATATTAAGATTTTAACTTACAAATGGCATCGGCGTTGTTGATTGGAAGACAGGATCCTAGACACAGAGGGAAAATTACAATTATTTTATACTTAATATTTTGTAAGCTAATACATTTTATATCCCTGATTGATTACTGTGTGAAAAAATACGATAATTAACGTTAAGTATTATTTACGCATAGATAAAAACACATAAGTTTTTTTTTAATAAACATAAGGCCTTGTTACATAATCAGGTAAAGTTTTAAGCAGCGCCAAAAGTTAGTTATCACATAAATTGGCTTATATAATAATAACGTATCGTCACGCTATATTCCTTTCGGCATGAGCGGAAATTTGTATTTGTAACCACTGAGCGCTGACAAGTCCTCACAGCACCACCACACATGGGATTTCTATTAGATTTCATGCGATGTTTTCCTTCAACGGTGAGTATGTGCTGGCTACATTCGTACGTAACCTGGAAAAATGCAGACGTACGTGCCTGGACCAGTCGTGACACCAGAACTTTATGCACTAGGCCACTACAATTCTCATAGAAAATTACTTCGTACCTCCGCTTTACGTTGTATAGTCATACAGAGGTGCAAATATAATCTATATATATAAAAATCAATTGCTGTTTGTTGGTCTCGTTAAAACTCGAGAACGGCTGAACCGATTTGGCTAATTTTGGTTTTGAATTAATTGTTGAAGTCCAGGGAAGGTTTAAAAGGTGAGTAAATATGAAAAAAAAAATGCTAGGAATATAGTAAAAACAACAATTTCGTTTTCCCATACAAACCACTCTGTCACCAGCTGTCAAACATATGATGTCAATCAAAACGAAACAAAGGTATGCCTTCAAGTTGATTAGAGGTTGCATGTCATTAATGAAAATTATAACTTATACGCCAAGTAATCAGACAAAAAATAACCCAAAAATGTCCCATAAGGCATTATAGTAAAATATTATTATCTTAGATATGACTTAAGTTTTCAATGCAATTTCTATTAGACTGCGATAGGCCAATAACTTTTTGCATAATGAAATCTGACGAAGCAGCTATTAACATAATAAAACAAACAATGTAACTTTGTTTTAGAGAAATAGGGCAGAACAAGGTCTGCCGGGACAGCTAGTAATTAATACAAAGTAATGTATTGAGTATAGTGAAATTTCTCAGCTTCTACGGATGATATTTTACATAATGTGAATGTACTTACATTAGGACCTCTCTGTGTAGGCGCTGTGAACAGTGTTGTCTAGAGAAAAAGTAAAAATACATTAAATAGTAATACAGTGCTCAAAAATAAATACTAACGAACATGTCCATAATCCTCATCATCATCAGCCCATCCTACTCCACTGCTAGACATAGGTCTTTCTTAACTAGCGTCGCTGATCCTGGTCTTCGGCTCTCGCTTCATCTTGCCGGGAGATCTGCCAATTCATTTTTTTTTACACTGGCTCGACATAGTGACTACAGAGTACCTGATGGTAAGTACAGTGTAGTCCAAAAACGAAAGCGACTATCAAAGGATGAAAATCCATTGATAGTCTACATCGTCATGTCGGCCCTCGTATACCACGACTGAAGGTCTCTAGGTATATGAGCTACTGGATATACACAAGCTGATCCCGAAACGCGACAAGCCGAAACTGGACACTGTGACGGGTTTTACACCCATGTACTGTGGTCGCGATCCAGACGGGCACCGACGCCCTACCACCTCGCTGCTGCTCGTTTATCACCCCCCAGGAGTCACGTGTAGGGAAACTAGGGTAAAGCCTACGGACGCGAGCAGCTTCGACTCCCAATCATGGTCATTCAATTCATGGTCTCCACTCAAGAACCCGTCTGCTCCATCGGCCATTGGTTCTCGAGCTGTCCACTGGCACTTTAGTTTGCTAATACGGGTTCATAATGCACGGATGTGCTGAATATCAATTGGCTACTCTGGAGTTGATTAATTCCAGTCTTGTAGACTTATTGGCGATGGATGACTATTTAACTGAAGCTTTTTTTTTTTGTTAACCCGGTGGTAATCCCTACGGACCGTGAGGGGAAGTGGTGAGGGCCACTTCCCCGGTGTGTCGGACCTACCCCGACTAAAACCACCGGGGTGCCAGCACTGCCCTCTCTTCGCCTTCGCCGAGCTTGGGAATCCGAATACTTCCGCCGGCTCGGCAGGCGTTAGCCTTTGGGCAGGCCTTCTCTCGTGGAGGGGGATTTAAACCCCTCGCCTCCTCTCTGTAAGGCCGGCGTGTGGACACACACACGCCGACCCTTCTTTAACTGAGGCTAAAATGCAGAACATCGAGCATCGACGTAAGATCACATGCCTCCCTGGCTTTTACCAGTTGCACAATGGAGAGCGTTCTCAAGGGCTTAATTTTCAAACTCCACCAGGCCTATATTTACCATAAAACCACTAGACGCCGTGTTGGGTACCATCCATATATGGTGAAAGTTATTTACATCCGCACAAAAAGATTTACTTTTACATTAATCATGCGAACAGCTAAGGAGTGGAATATGCTTCAAGCAACCGTATTTCCACATTTTTATGACTTGGAAGCCTTTAAGAAAAGAGTGGATAGTCAGTTTTTAGGCGGACACAGTACATCCTCGGACTTATCTTCACCCTCCACCATTTTTGATTAAAGTCAAGCCTCCACTTGAAAATCATACAAAAAATCTAATAATAGATGAATTAGTTAAAAATCTTTTAAGTACTTATAGCGGGTGAAATAATAGTTGTTTTGGAGCTCAAGGTTTTCGGATCACCGGAACTCATCGACCCAAACGTGTCTTGCCGAGGTCATCCTGATCTGGGTAATTCTGAGTACGAACAGGATCGGGATAAGGGCTAGGATGGTTAGTGGAAGATATAGTAAAATGATAATGGAAGTAGGAAAGAAATAATGTTAATGTTAAATTCGAATGTAAGATTAAGCTGAGAGACTGGTTGTCGAATCTAAAATATAATGATACTGAGGAACTGTTGCAGGAATAGATGTGCTTGGGCTTTAATATTAACATTCTTTTGTAATTGTTATTCACTTTGTTTGTATAGTCTGTTGTTTGGTATGTAATGTTGTTTTTGTATTGTTTTGAGTTATGATTGGCGCTACGCAGCAGTAAAAAACTGTAACAAATTTGTGTGAAATATGCTGACATCCAAGATACAGGGTGTCCTAGTTTGGGTGTCAACTGATTTTTAATGTGCTGCCTTGTAGTTGTTTGTCGAATAAATAATTTTATTATTATTATTTTATTATTAAAAGTAGAAATAAATAGATAGATATTGAATCAGCGACTAAGTTTTAAAGTTTTGATTTACTTTGTTACCTAACTTGTACGTGTATTGCACAAATAAATAGTACTCACAATTTCTGTTCTCGGAGTAGGTCGAGTGAATGGCTGATCCTAAAAGAAAAATTGCAATCATTATATTATATAAACCATAACATGGTGTCGGTTGGTGTGGTCCGTCTCGGATACCATCCGCATGTGGAGGACGTTCCTTATATCCGCACGAAAAGATTCACTTCTACCTTCATAATGCGAACAGCTAAGGAGTGGAATATGCTTCAAGCAACCATATTTCCATATTTTTATGACTTGGAAACCTTTAAGAAAAGAGTGGATAGTCATTTTTGAGCGGACGCAGTACATCCTCTGACTTATCTTCTTCCTCCACCATATTTGATTGCAGTCAAACGTTAACATGTAAATCATACAAAAAATGTAATAACAGATAAAAAAAGCAGTTATAAATCTTTTAAGTACTTATAGCGGGTGAAATAATAGTTCTTTTGGAGCTCAAGGTTTTCGGATCACCGGAACTCATCGACCCAAACGTGTCTTGCCGAGGGCATCCTGATCTGGGTAATTCCGAGTAGGAACGGGATCGGGATGAGGGCTAGGATGGGTAATGGCAGAGGTAGTAAAAAGGAGTAATGGAAGTAGGATATAAATAATGTTAGAAGTAGAAATAAACAAATAGATATTGAATCGGCCACTACGTTTTAAAGTTTTGATTTAATTTGAGTTACATAGCTTTTATATGTATTTTACAAATAAATAGTACTCACAATTGGTATTCTTGGAGTAGGCCGAGTGAATTCCTGATCCTAAAAGAAAAATTGTAATCATTATCTTATATTAACCATGATACCTTGTCGGATACCATCCGCATATGGAGGACGTTCCTTATATATCCGCACGAAAAGATTCGCTTCTACCTTAGCTAAAGTGTGGAATATGCTTCTAGCGATCATATTTCTCGATATAATGATCTGGGATTATCTAAAATATAATAATCAATTAATTCTAATCCATTTCCCACGAGACTCTGTCGTTCTGTAAAACCACTTTCTCTTTTCATTAAAATTTAGTCAAAGGACAAAAAGTGCTTATTTTATAAACGATTATATGTATTATAACAATTATAAACCCACCTTATAAGTGCCCTATTATTATTACATAAAATATAGATACAGGAAATTACTGGTACTTACATTAGGTATTCTTTGTGTTGGCGGAGTAAACCTCGTAGTCTGGAAAAAAAAGAAAGTATTAAAAAGAAAATCGATTTATAGCATGTAGACGTAACCCGATACGCAGTTGTCGCCCTAAGGGTCGTTAGGGTGTTACGAGACGTGCGGGATAAGAGGAAGCGCGCGCGCACGGGACGCTTGGAAGTTAGTCGACTACCGAGACCCAAGGCGGGAGTACGTGCGTGTACGTCGCAGTTCGGTGTGCCTTAAAGCGCAAATAAACTGTAAAAACGCCAAATTCGTGTCTTCCTAAAACCACACCCACGACCACCGGTCATAGATTTCATTTGAAACACGCGATTTAATATTTAATTCTTACATATTATAATCGAGCGTTCATATAACTGGAAATCTTCTATTGTAGTATATGAGTGCCGGCACAGCGATGACAACTGTCAATTAATTATATTCACTTAATAGTCACTGCCGTTTTTTCGACTACATACACTATATTTTCCATCAAGTGAACTGTACTCACTTATCGTGCTAATATAAAAAATCTCCAGTCTATATTTTACCGTCTTTTTTTATAAAAGTTTGGAATAAAAATCAATTAAATTGGTGAACACTTCAAGGCAACACAGGGAGCGTGCGTAGCTTGTGAAAAAAAGACAAAAAGGAAAGCAGAAGATCTTGCTAGTAGAGCATAACGTCCAAAGGGTAATAATCCACGTCGATTCAAAGAATCATTATTCAAATAAATTATTTCATAAGTCTTTGAACGAATTTTTTTAAGTAATCCGATCATAGATTGCATGTAAAATAATTTAATTTCAACAGTTTTATATGACAATAACTTTTTAATGTTCGCGAATATTTACATAATATAATTATCTGACGTACTTTGGTAATGTCATCATGTCACCAACAATGCATCTTTTTGGGTCGGACAGAGTTTAATATAACAGACTTTAGACTCGTTCTTTAAACTATTTTTTTTTATAATGAAAACAAACTACTTACGGAGGGTATTCTCGGTGTTGTTGATGTAAGTAAATATTCCTGCAAAATAAAATGTAATTTATATAAAAATTCAATACATCTATGATGCTTTATCGAAGAAAGCAGCAAAAACGATGTTACTTGCAGTCTTACTGCCGATAAAAAGAAAAAAAAAATATATCAACGGCTGCTTTTTCGCTCCGAGGCGAAGTTCCACTCCGACGCAGCCTTGAGTTTCTTTCGGCGTTTCTTCTCAAGGTAGTTACTTCCAAAACGCTAGTAAATCACCGTTAGGGTTCGTATTCTTTGTGGCTGGCGGTCCAAGTCGAGGTTTGTACCCACAGGGGTGCCCTTGCATTGTCACCCAACCCATAAACTCGCTGGCTGAGCACCTTCTGTGCTCGCCCCCAGTGACGTGTATAGGATATTTGGACAGGGTATGCAGAATTCGTGTAATCACTTTGAACATTATATTATGACAGTAAATATTACATTGCTTTCATAGGAAAGATAGATGGCGTAAATATAAAATAGCTATGAATATAAATTATTCCTTTTTTGTTTAACTTTAAGAAATGTATCCCTGACTTTTTTATCATAAGGGCATACAATGCTTGAATGCCTCTATGGAATGAACGCTACTGCTTGCCTCCTAAGCCCAGTTGAACTGTAAATGCCTTTCCCGGCACTCAGTAGTTAGTCCGCTTCAAAAAAAAGAAAATCAACGGCAGCTACAAAACTAAGTCATAATATATATGTTATGTGTTTTTTTCTTTGGTTTATTTGACTCTTGATAGCTACAAATTATACTTATTTAATTTTGTGTTAAATGAAGTAAATAAATAAATACGATGGTATTATTTTCTCACGTAATTGTAATTAAAAATCGAAATCTAAACATCCTCTCGGGATATCTCTTTCGTCTATAAAATCAATTTGTATATTTGTCTAGCATTCAAAGTGTGTGTGTGTGTGTGTGTGTGTGTGTGTGTGTGTGTGTAAATATAATGTGAGACTAAGTCAGTGTGAGTATCAAAGAATATATTAAAAAATCTTACATAGGGTGTTACTTGTGTTTGCCCGTAATAATTGTGATCCTGGGAAACAGAAAATTTAATAGCCGTTAAGTAACACATAAAGAAAGATATTTAATCTTCTAGTTTATTTAGTCAAAAATTTTAAATTCTTACGTAATGTGATTCATAACCGTGGTGATTCTGTGAAAAAGAAAATTTATATATTAACGTCTAATTCTGTAGTTAAATATCTGCTAGTTTACAATTAAATGGTAGTATAACTTACGTGATATGTTTGAGGTACATGCTCGTGATAATTATGACCCTGTACAGCAGAAAAATTATATATTAATGTCTAATTTTGTACTTAAATATAAAAAAGTCTCAACAAATCTGCAATTAAAACAATTATATAACCTACATGATATGTTTGAGGCACATGTCCGTGATAATTGTGATCCTGTGAAACAGAAAAATTATATATTAAATTATTTTTATTATACTATATAGCATGTAGACGCCGCCCGATACGTCTTTGTGTTAAACGCCCTAAAGGTCGTTAAGGTGTTACGGGACGCGCGGGGTACGGAGTGCGCGCACGCAAGGGATGCTCTAGCTAAGGCAGTCGACTACCGAGACTCAAGGCTAGAGTACGTGCGTGTGCGTCACAGTTCGATATGCCTTAAAGTGCAAATAAACAGTAAAACGCCAAAATCCGTGTCTTTCTACCACCACACCCACGATAACCGGTCATAACCATTAAATAAAAATGTATTATAAGACGCTAGTATGTGAGCCTCATCATATACCATGGTTCGGTAATGAAGTCATTAGCAGACAACTCATACCGGTAGCTCACAGGCTGAGGTCAGGTCACATTCCATCAGGCAAATTTAAACATCTGATGAAGCTTGTGGAGTCACCGAACTGCAGCACGTGTCACAAAGTAGATGACGTACAACATTTGCTGATGGAGTGTGTCCGATCTCAATCTGCAAGAGATTCTCTGATGAGAACCTTTAGCCTGAGAATATTTGATGTAGACATGTTCTGCAGAATTTTAACGAGACCTTACTCAGCGAAGGCAAAAGAATTGTTTAGGCTGATAGCTCCCAACCAGAAATAAATGTTAGTAGAGTCTTTTGTGGTTACGATGGGGCTGCCATGTGACTCGGCACTAAAGACCCTTAAATAAATAGAAAAAAAAATGTATATTAATTTTCACGATTAATAATTTCTTCAGTAACCAATATGAGATATTACTGGAGCATAGAGTATATTCTAACACTGTAGGATAGAAAGAAGCCCTGAATAACGCTGTTCGCTTCCCGGGGGACTGGACGAATTTGGTTTCCCAGGCCTGGATGGAGTGATTAGAGGGACACCCTGGGGGTTTTTGGTCAGTAGGAGTCTGACACACCAAAGTCGCTGCCCTCACAGTAACCCTGATGGTAAATATGAGAAACTAAGAATATGTAATAGGTATAGAAATAAGAATAGATAGAGTATAGGGATGAGAATAAGGGTAAAAGATAAGGTACATAGTAAGAGAAAAGCAATTGTAATAAATAAGATGTTAAAAATAGGGAATTATATTGACATAAAGTAGGGAAGTAGGTAGAGAGCAAAAGCAGAAAAAGAAAGAATGTATAGGTATAAGAATACAGTAATGGTAGCAATGAAGATATGTTAATTATAGGGTAGATAACATATATAATTGTATTAAAATAAGAGGGGGACAAGGTCGTTGCATTATCCTATAGCAACGGGATACTGGAGGGAAAAAAAAAACTCTGATGATATATAGGATTTTTCCCAGGATTACCAAAACAAAGATACTGTAGAATAAAAAAAAATGTTATTGTTTGAATGTTATTGTATTATATAAATAAATATTACTGTATACCGATATAGTCTAATTAAGTACGAACCTTGTATACCCAAGCGAAATCAATATTCCTTATAAGTGTCAAATACGAGTTTTTTCATTACCAGATATAGACTTCCTTAAATTATTTCGCGGTTTCGTTCATTTATTTCAAAGAAAATGTTCAATTAATTTATAAAGCGTATGGTTCAATTTCATTTAACACAAGTAATGTAATAATCAAAAAATATTTATTTTTAAATAATATTACCTACGAAAATTAGCTGTAAGGAAATCAGTTAACGATTCTAAAGGAACAAGTCTCCGAAACGTATTTAATGACTTCGTCGTATAGTGTATACCAGTTTACAATTAATTACATTATGGTTTATATTAACACTAGCTGACCCGTCGAACATCGTACTGGCTACTAGTCAATTAATGTCGCGTTAACTTGAGCTAAATCTACTCCCCCATGCTTTTTCTTTCCTCAGTCTACTCACTCATCACCACTCTCCTCCTCTGCCTTCCCCCTCACCACTCAACCCTTAATGTTATATCAAAGAACCAAATACAAAAAACATATTTGTATCCCTAACTTAAAAAATAATCATTTCGCTGTGGTAAATTGCATGATATATTTCAACTCCTTCATGTTTTGGTAACCCGGGGGAAATCCCTAACGGATCTCAGGGAGCGATGAGGGCCGCCCCCCGGTGTGACGGACTTGCACCGACTAAAACCCTCGCGGTGTTCCTCCTCATCCCCCGGGGCCAAGAGCACAGCATTGGCCACTTTCGCGGCACCCGGTTACGGTTGGCCTTAAGGTAGGCCTCTCCCTATTGTAAAAAGCAGGGGAGGGGTGGTGTAAATGGCCACCCACTCCTCGCTCGCCTACTTATCTTGGAGTAGTGTGCACGAACACATCGCACACTGCTCTCGCCTGGATTATTGGATGGCGCACTGCCTCAAGTGCGCCATCTGTAATTGTCCCTAATTTTGTTGATTTTAATTTACATTTTTTTAATGAAAATATTAAGATATGACTATTTTTAAATATATGGAATTAAATTGGATTGCGGAATATCATTTTTTTTTGTAACCCGGGGGAAATCCCTAACAGACCTCAGGGGCGATGAGGGTCGCTCCCCGGTGTGTCGGACTGGCACCGACTAAAACCCTCGAGGTGTTTCTTCTCTCCGTTTAGTCAGGACCGGAGGCACAGCAGCGTCCACTTGTCCGGCCCGCGACGACGTCTGGCCTTTTCGGTAGGCCTCACCTCTGTGCTTACGAGGGGGTGAAGTAAAGGGCCACCCATCGCTCTCCTCATAAGTAGTCTTGGAGCGGTGTGCGGGAACACGTCACACACCGCTCTCGCCTGGATAAGTTGGGCGACGCGCTCCCTCAAGCGCGCCGACGGAATATCCTCCCTGAATATCTCCCCTTTTATAAAATCAGACGGTATAGTAAGGAAGTAAGAATTAAGATTATGATTTTACATACATAATTTACTTCATGTTGAGGCCATTGATGACTGTTATCCTGGGAAAAGGAATATTTTATTACCATTGATGTATCATTTTATTTCAACAATATACAGCATTAGTTATATGTGTCCACTTACGTGTTGCCAATGATGTTCGTGAGACCACTGGTTCTGTGAAAGATATATATAATATTATATTATATATAGCAAAAACAGAGCTTTGGATTAAAAAAAAAATCTTTTCTGGGTCGTATTAGTGACCCGCGGTCTAAGGGCTCAGCCTGTTCTGTCCCGTAGCCCGGCGCACCTTGTGAAAGGAGGAACACCCCCTTGCCGGGCAATAGACTTGAAGGAGTCTGCTGCCTGGATGAGAGGGAGGTAATGCACGGTGTCCGGCGCGCCGCCTGAGAGAGAGGTTTTGGAGGGGTGGATTTTTACTCCCGCTCCTCCCTCAGAGAAGTAGCCGTAACGAGGCCTTTTGTTCCCTGGGCGTCTGGACGAATTCGGCTTCCCAGGCCCGGGTGGAGCAATCAGAGGGACACCCCGGGGGTTTTTAGTCAGTAAGAGTCTGACACACCGGGGTCGCTGCCCTCACAGCGTTCCTGATGGTCCTATGCAGGATTTTCCCCCGGAATACAAAAAAGGAGGAACACCCCGGTGGTTTTGGCTACTGAGAGTCTGGCACATCGGGGCTGCAGCCCTCACCGTCTCTCTGACGGCACATAAGGGTTTCCACCGCGTCAACAAAAAAAAAACAAAAAAAGCGTCGTATTAGTGACCGCACTACACCAGACGGTAAGTTTGGTGTAGTTCAAAAAGCGACAACAACTATCAACAGTATCTGTTTTTTTTATATTTTTATTTTTTTATGGTATAATATATAGTATTTAAAAGTGTATATTGGTTTATTGTTTTTTTTTCTTTTTTTTTGTTTTCTTTTGTGCTTATTGTGTTTTGTTGATTGATTGTCTTTCCTGTATTATATTATGTAAAATGATTTTATATTTGTATAACTGAAATACTTAATTGAGTTTGTATATGTGGAGCTGTTCTGGTGAAGTGGCTGTGTCGATCGCAAGGTCCTGTCATAATACCAGCGCTGCAGAGTCTAGTGCTCTGTAGCACAAGCTGAGACAGGGCCCTTATTGGCGGCGGCCTAAACATCTTTTTTTTTTTTGTTTGGTTGGTTTTTCTTTTTTATGTTTTTGGTCTTTTATGTGTGTTCTATTGTTCAATGTTTGTTATATGGCTGCTGTTAATAAAACGTTTTCTTTCTTTCTTTCAGTAAAGAAAAACAATCGCTACTCGCTGTAATCATGCCGGCCTGCACAAATATCTCTTCCAGCTTCGTTTAAAGGACCCAATTTCTTACAAAAGACGGTGGAAACGCGCTCGCCGGAAGTCCATTCCACAGCTCGAGGATTCGGCAAGAGTAAGAGGTAAATAACTTCTTAGTATAACTTCTTCTTACTATAACTTCTTAGTTGTGTCTACTCACATTCTCACCCAGAATGTGAGTTGCCGTATAGTCTATATCACGGCGAATGTTCTGAAGAGATATTTATTTATTTTAATACTAACTTCACAGCCCATTACAAAGTTAATTGTATACAAAATAGAAAATAAAATAAAAAACTACAGTGCCAGTAACGAAGTTAGGCTACATATTAAATTTTGTTAGTATGTTTTAGGTCGCTCTCTTTACACGAGTAGATGAGTGAATGTTGTGTGAGTGTATGTGTTTGGGCACAGAGCATTGGTATAAAAAAGATACTTGAGATTCCCTTCCGTCTCCCTACATTCCCTTACATTCCCATTCCACGCTCGGTCCTTAACGGTGATAGATGTGTACGCTGTGTATGTGTAGAGTGTTCTGAGGAGTTGTTTAACCTTGTTCCACCCTCTCCCTTCCTGAATAGATCCACGCGTGCGGGTTTGCGGTGTCACAGCTATACGGTATCTCACATCCCGGCTAGGACTAAGAAGTTCTCTAACTCCTTCTTTTGCCGTGTCGTTGGGCTGTGGAATGGTCTTCCGGCGAGCGTATTCCCACCATCCTATGATATGGGATCTTTTAAACGTAGCGTGAAGAGATATTTGTGCAGGCTGGCATGATCGCTGCGACTACCGATGGGTTTTTTCTTACCTTTCGATAGTCGTTGGCGTTTTTTGGACTGCACCATGCTTACCATCAGGTATGGTGCAGTCACTGTGTCGAGTCGGTATAAAAAAAAAAAAAAAACGCACGGCGGTATCGCTACACTTATCATCGGCGGTGAACTCGGTCACACTACGGAATAGTCAGTTGCTTTGGACATCACGGCGGAACATTTAATTGATTGTATACGGTGAACGGTGCGGAGCTGCAGTAGCCTGTCCTCATCATCCAGTTTCCAGGTAAGTGCCTTTTGAATATTTCATTGTCACTGTGCCTGAACAAACTCTTTGTTCCGTAATTCTCTACGTGGAAATCCAGACCAGCGACGCTCTCCGGCGGCTACATAAAACTTTTTAATAACTTCGGTCTCCCTGCGCTATCCTGCGCACACAGTATGTGTGTGTGCGTGCAGTATATTTAATTTTTTTCCCCTCTCCCTTCCATAGTAGAACCACACGCACTGGTTTGCGGAGTCACCATGGCTATACAAGTAGCTCATATCCCGGATAGGACTAAGAAGTTCTCCAACTCTTAATTTTGCAATGTCGATAAGTTGTGGAATGGCCTTCCAGCGAGCGTGTATCGGCCTTTTTTTTTACTCTGGCCCGACAAAGTGACTACAGTGCACCTGATGGTAAGTACAATGTAGCCCAAAAACGAAAGCGACCATCAAAGGATGAAAATCCATTAATAGTCTACATCGTCATGTCGGCCCACATATACCACGACTGAAGGTCTCTAGGTATATGAGTAACTGGATATACACAAGCTGATCCCGAAACGTGACAGGACAAATCGAGTCACTATGACGGTCTTAATTTAACACTTGTGTACAGTGGTCAGGACCCAGTTAGGACATTCACTCTACCACTAGCCTATCGTATGATATTAGGTCCTTTAAGCGAAGTGTGAAGAGATACTTGTGCAGGCTGGCATGATCAATGCGACTTGCGATAGTTTTTCTTCACTTTTGATAGCTGCTGTCGTTTTTTGGACATCACCACCAGGATTGTTGTGGTCACTACACCGAATAAAGATAAAAATCGTGGCTGGTCGCAGTACCGACCGTTACTTACATAGATGGGTAAAATGTAATCAGATTAATAAAAATGATTACGATTACATTTTGCGTTTTTTACCATTAATACGACTGCATTTTGCTCATCTATGTTTTAAACACTACAGAATTCCAGATTGCATACACATTTATGATTTCTTAATGTTTTAAATAGATTTAATCATGATTACAGAGCAAGAAAATTAAAATTACTACTACATTTTGTAATCGTTAATCATTAATCAGATCACATTTGGCCCATCTCTGTTTATTTGATTGTAACTACTTACATAATGTTCGTAGTGTCTATTGGAGTCATGATTCTGAGAACAATAATTTTGAATCAACTTCCGTTATATTAATACTATAAAAATTAAACCACGGGGCTGACAGAATTGTTCAACAAACGATATACCTATTGATTAACCCTTAATAACCTAAAGTTTCAATTTTAATACCAATCTTTTAAACCGAATGTTCACATTACTATTAGTTTTTATGCCTGAAGTATCAAAATTGATACCTGTTTTTTTTAAATAAATATGTGAAATAAATATTGTGATTCTTTTAGCTATTTTTCCCTTCATCTAGACACTCAAGCAAACACAGTAATATTAAAAAAAATCACTTTCGTAAATCAGGCTACTAAGGGTTAAATTTAAAACAATATTTTAACATCAAAAGGCAATAAACCACCATTATAAATTATTCTGCAATACGGGGCTATGCAGTCTAACTCAGCCTTTTTTTTTTAACCCGGTGGAAATCCTTAACGGACCTCAGGGATAGTGAGGGCCACCCCCCGGTGTGTCGGACTTGCACCGACTAAAGCCCCTGGGGTGTTCCACTTTCCACCTACCGGCATCGAGGGCACGACTGGGGTCTCATCCTCGATGACAGGCAAGGCGTGCGGTCTTGAATAGGCCTCTACTAGTTTGGGGAGGAGTGGTGTAACGAGCCACCCCTCTCATACATCTTTGTTGTAGAGCGGCGCGAGGGAACACGTCGCGCGCCGCTTGCATCCTTGTAATTTAACTCAGCCTGTATATTCCCAGATTTAGGGGAAATCGGTAAGCTGGAGCTCGAATCTAAGTCTTTGAGAGTTCCGGGATCCACGTATGCCCGGATCTAGGGGAAGAAGAATTTACCGAAGTCCCCGATCGTCAAAATCAAGCGGTGACAGACGTCTACATCACCCAGCGTACTCGCTAAATAATATCTATATCTAAACAGTTGAAGCGACCTCTCCATTAAAAATAGGCTAATTTAAATAAGCCATTGTTTTAACGTGTTAAAAATAAACTCAAAAGTCTCATAGGACATCACGTATGAATTATTTAAGTTCAAAGGTCATTAAATTTGATTTTGCGTGAATATTTCCTCCCATATGCGTAAAATTATATTTGCTTTTTACAAAAGTTGCAGAACACAACATTTGCTAAAAGTTAAGCTGTAAATATTTTTTTAATAGATTCAACCCATATGATGAAATTCTAGCCGATTTTGACCTTGGCGACGTTTCCAAATCACACAAGCAGATGAGGGCTCCAGTCCCATTCGACTAAGTTGAGCTCATTGATGAAAATAATCGAAAACAGTCGATTGCGCAGAATATATTTCAAGCTTGAATGCAAGCGCTTACACACGCACCAAACCAAACTCTTTTTAACACTAGAACTACGAACCGGTCAAAATGACCGGAGGCATCATTTATTTATACCATTTCCTCTATAAGTCTTATTTAATATTTTATGATAATGTCATGATTTTTATTAAATTTGTGTATAGAATAATATTATAGATTATTTTGTTCTTACGTTTTTAATTTTCCGACCGGTTGATTGAAATAGGTATATGGTAAATCTTCGTAGTTCTAGTGTTACCATAATGGGACGTGGAGCTGACACAACTATAGAGAGACAAGATGAGTATCTCGGAACTGATAATTGACCTCTATTAGCACCCTAGGCCTTTCACAACGTCTTGCTCCCTCGCCAGAATCCGCGGTAAACGAGGTTTCCATCGGCATGGCAGATGAATTAAGCCATATAATTTAGAACTAAAGCTAAATATACTGACGGAGGACAAAAACCAGCAGTATGGCATATAGACGCCGCCAAAGACCAGTTTGCTGTGAACGCCCTAAAGGATGTTAGGGTGTTATGAGACGCGCGGGGTAAGGGATACTCTAGCAAATTCAGTCGACTACCGAGACCTGAGGCTAAAGTACGTGCGTGTGCGTCGCAGTTCGGTGTGCCGTTAAAGTGCAAATAAACAGTAAAACACCAAAATCCGTATCATTCTACGACCACACCTACGACCACCGGTCATATTGTATTTTTTCAACCTGATGTAAGTGTTCACGCACTGACAGTCAATGATAGCAACACTGCAATCTGCGTCTATGTTTGAATATATGTTTGAGAATTGTGTTTTAATAAAAGATCTGTTTTGTGTCATACGTATAATTGAATTTGGGATTTTTTTTTTGAGAGTCGTGGCTGTTCGCGTCCGTAGGCTTTATTTACCCTAGTTTCCCTACACGTGACTCCTGGGTGGTGCTAAACGAGCGGCAGCGAGGTGGTAGGGCATCGGTGCCCATCTGAATCGCGACCACGGTACATGGGTGTAAAGCCCGTCATAGTGACCAGTTTTGGCTTGTCGCGTTTCGGGATCAGCTTGTGTATATCCAGTAGCTCATATACCTAGAGACCTTCAGTCGTGGTAAATGTGGGCCGACATGACGATGTAAACTATCAAGGGATTTCATCCTTTGATAGTCGCTTTCGTTTTTGGACTACACTGTACTTACCATCAGGTACTCTGTAGTCACTATGTCGAGCCAGTGTAAAAAAAAATTTGAATGAATTTACAAAGTGACGGTTGGCGCTTGAAATTTCCGTAAACAAAGAAAAGACGGAGATTGCAGTTTTGCCGTCATTTATTGTCAGCGTGTGAACAGTGAGATTTTGATGAAACTTAGAATAAGTAAACCTTATCTAGCTTCCGTAAGCATTACATCAATGTGCCCTGAATATGTTAGAAAATATTAGTTGGCCTGTGTTTTATACTAAAACGAATGACCTCCTTTGCACAGAACATGTTAGAATACTCAAGGATTTTCCTGTTTATAAAAAAAAAACTAATAAATACCTATTTTATAAACCTGATATTATAGTTGTTGTAATGATATACAGCATTTTTAAATGTGCGAACTTAGTATTTTTAATTAGTTAATTCCGCTTGACGCATTAAGATTGTGGCTGCAGGAAAACAAACAAGAAATGAGAGGGAGGGGTTTTGATAGTCGAAGCTGCTCGCGTCCGTAGACTTTACCCTAGTTTCCCTACACGTGACTCCTGGGTGGTGCTAAATGAGCAGCAGCGAGGTGGTAGGGCGTCGGTGCCCGTCTGGATCGCGACCACAGTACATGGGTGTAAAGCCCGTCATAGTGACCAGTTTCGGCTCGTCGCGTTTCGAGATCAGCTTGGGTATATCCAGTAGCTCATATACCTAGAGACCTTCAGTCGTGGTATATGTGGGCCGACATGACGATGTAGACTATCAATGGATTTTCATCCTTTGATAGTCGCTTTCGTTTTTGGACTACACTGTACTTACCATCAGGTACTCTGTAGTCACTATGTCGAACCAGTGTAAAAAAAAATGGCAGAATTCTTCAGTTAAACAATCACGCTCTGGAAAACCGCTTCAAAATAATGAAAAACTTTTAGAAAACGGCAGAGGCGCTTAGACAGGTATGACAAACATTTGCTAGAGCCCCCTATGAAATGAATGGAGTACCTTACTCATCGCCTTTTATTGTAACCCGGGGAAATCCGTAACGGACCTCCAGGGGTCACTGAGGGCCGCCCTTCAGTGTGTCGGACTTGCACCGACTAAAACCCCCGGGGTGTTCCTTCTCCCGAGTGTCAAGGGCAAGGCTGAGCCATCTTCCTCGGCAACCCTACCCGTCGCTTAACAATCACATCTCTCTCAGAGATAAAACCAGGAAAAGACTATTTGTTCGTCTGGTCGGTCCCCAGGCCCGGAGGCTTTAACCAGACGTAAGATCAGATCTGGTTTTATAATCACAATCAGTCTTATTTTACTTATTAGAAACCATAGGACTTAAATAAAATTTCGATCCATTTGAATATATTGCCGATTGTAGTTTTACTTTACTTATTAGAAACCATAGGACTTAAAATTTCAGTCCATTTGAAAATATTGCCGATTGCAGTTTTTAATCCGAATCTAAAGCCTATGATCGAACAATAATAATTTAATTTTTACTTTATGTCGCGTAGTAAACTTATTTCATTTTATTTCATGCCTATCGTACATAAAACTAGGGCAGAATGGATAAAAAAAGTTCTTACCGGTTGCGATCTATCAAAATAATAATATCCCGGATGATGTGCCTGGATTTTTGAACACCATACTGTAAAAAATACGTTATTTAACAGTCACGTAGAGAGAAAGAGAAAAGATTTGGCATTTGTTAGTCCTCTCAACATATCGCGTTTCGGTATCAGCCTGTGTTCGTTTACCTTAGAGCCAGTGACGTGCATAAGGTATTTGAACAAGGTAGGCAGAATTCCCTTACTTATTTTAATATTATATTATTATAGTAAATATTATATTGCGATCATGGGAAAGGTAGACTGCGTAAAAATAGAATAGATATGAATATAAATATGTTCTTGTTTTGTTTAACTTTAAGCAATTTATTCCAGACTTATTTATTGTAAGGCATGCAATGCTTTAATGCATCTATGGAATGACCGCTACTGTTTGGAGCCTTCTGTCAAGGTGTATGTTAGTGTTACTCCTCCGACGTACGTTTGTTTGGAGTTTCTTCTAAAGGTAGTCGATATCAAAACGCTATTAAATCATCTTAAGTTCTTTACCCAGTTGCTTGTACAAGTTGAGGTTCGTACCCACAGGGGTACCCTGGCGTTGCCGCCCAACCCATAATATGCTGGCTGGGTATGTAAAGTGCTCGCTCTTCTCGCTCATTGAAGTTATATTAGCCTTTCCCAAACAACAGTAGGTATTCTTTCGTGCCGAAAAAAAAAAGACGATCGTCAATGAATTCTTGCCCCTTGATTATCGTTGCTGCTCGGATTACACTGTGCGTCCTATAATCATCTATTGCTGTCTTCTGTTTTATTAACACGATCATGGTCCCGCGCGATTCGTTTGTGTTTCTCACGGGGCCCAAATCCGCGTAAAGAAGCGATATGCAGGAATATAAACATTGATTATATTGTGGTATTATCTTTGATTTGTTTTTATTAGAGAAGAGTTGAGCTTGACCTCAATCGCAACTGTTGCAAAGAGATGATGAGGCCGATGATGGAGCGAACTTACCCAGCAAACACCGATTTACTCGATGTTTGAAGGTTCCCATGAAAATGGATCGCAAAAAATTTTGTTTCTCACCTCATATGTGTTTATAGTATTTTACCAAAAACCATGCGAAATAGTATAATGTATTATGTTATCCTATATAAATTAATAAAAGGTAATAAATATATAATGTGAGTTTTTTTTATGTTAATGATGTACATGTATTTACATATAAATAAGGCGTCTAGTTTCAAAACCCGCTAAAACGATTTTTCGTACAAAATTACTTAATAGATCTAATAGTAATTTGAAATGTTTTTATCAAAGCAAATATTATATATGAATTTTTTCTTTTTTGCTCTTTTGCTCTACAATAATAATTTAAATACCTTATAAGAATGTGATTGTTAAGTCAATGATTAATTATAAGTGTTTATAAATTTATAAAATTTAAAAAAATTATGTTATAGTGAGTTTTGAAACTAGACGCCTCAAATCCTTATTCCATTAAATTCCTTTTAAAAATCCTATTAACTTCAACAAGAAAAGCGTCACCTAAATATGGGTGACAGCAATGAACGTGTTAATTTATTCTTCTGTATCTTATGTTATATGCCAAAGAAATTCTTAACTTTGTTTTTTAAGCTATGCTATGCTTCACCTGATCTAGCCAGTTAAAAAAAACGCATATCGCAACTTCGGGCACATCTTAACCATTCCTCATTCGTGTTCGATGTTAAGATTTGCTTGTAAAGTAAATTAAATACTTGTTTTGCTGAGTCACTGATCTCTATCTTTTAGTTATGTCATACCATGATAAGACCAACAAATAGTGGTGGGATTGGCCAGACTGTTTTATCAATGACAAAATCTACCTAAAGCTATTTTAAGAGTGATGATTTCTCAAATTATTTGAAAGGTAAGCCAATTCTGCGTTATGTAAATATCCAGTCATCGAATATATTGAGATAAACCACTTTCACATACACACACACACATACAGGTTGAAAGAAAGGGATGACAATATCTGCAATATTAATTATTTATCCATCGGCTATATTTCCACGATCTTACGACCTGGGAGTCTTTAAAAGAAGAGTGAATAGGCATTTGTTGGGCGGACGCGGTTCATCATCGGACTCATCATCACCTACCACCAGGTGTGATTGAGGTCAAGCGTTCGCCAGTAAGTAATTAAAAAAAAATTATACTATATTGCTTTTTAAAAAATAAAGAAATATATATATCTGACCAATATATTTTTATCTATAGATCTATATTTTTATCTATTAATTATACTCAATAATAATAGATTAAATTTTATTATCATGCTAATTACCAATTTAATGAATAATTGTAATAATGACACATTTTTCACAATTTATCCCTTTCGGGGTCAGAAGGGATACATTCTAGATACATTTTCAGAGATAATTCTCCGAACTATCACTTTATATTGTTGCTAACTCAAAATATAATAATTACTAAATATAAATATATTAATATCAGGCATCAATAATAATTATTATTTTAAAAATTATTATCTATATTATAGTTTATCAGTGATGTTTGCTGTCTATCTTACCTTTACACTTATTTTAACAATAATTTTAAATTTTCAAATAAAAGAATAATTGCAAATTAGATTATAATATTTCTTTTAATGTTACTCGTATATTTATATTTATATTCTTCTGTGCAAGTAGTCTACACTTTTAAATATAGTCGCATTTGTAATTTATCTAATTTGCATATCTATGCATCCCCCTCACCCAGGCATATTGGACTGATGCAGAGGATTATTCAGCAGATACGAAGAGGGCTGCTTAAGATCCTGTTTATCAAAAGCCAACCTATAAGAGCTCGGTACTGTACGCCAAGAAATTGTATCGGGAGCAGCCATTAGAATAGGAGCCTCCATATCGGCTCAAGTTAAAGTAAAGTTAGTTTTAAGTTATACTGCCTAAAAATCGGCCATTGTAATCTTTTTAGAATAAATTGTGTATTTTTAAAAACCAAAGTCTAATTCAAGATTTGTCTATCTTGTTCATGTTTTATATAGTTTTATGTGTGAATGTAGACTATGAAAGTGTACTTATAAATCTCTCTATAATATAAAAATGAACCGCAAAATGTCTTGATAAGCGCGAAACTCGAGAACGGCTGAACCGATTTGGCTGATTTCTTTTTTGTTGTGTTTGATGAAGTCTGGGGAATTTTTTTAAAAATTGCAACTGTCGTAAAATAACACTTTTCTGTATTCTCATACAAAAAATTCGTTATAAGTCATTTTGAACTTTAACACTATACCATAAAGTTTAAATGTCAGTGGACGGGTTCCGGGAAGGCAAAACAATTGAGTGACGTATACATATTAATGTCAATATTTGTCAATTTTTATACATATAGCTTTAAGGCCAGGTTTCTACAAACAATTTTCAAAAAACAGCCGACAGGCCAATAGGTTTTGGCAGAATAAAATCTGACGTAAAAGCAATGTGACTTTGTTTTAGAGAAATAGGGCAGAACAAGGTCTGCCGGGACAGCTAGTAAATAAATAAATCACAGTATGTTCGACCTTGAAGGAAAACATAGTAAAGAAGTTCGCATGACATTTAATAAGAATGTCATTTGAGGAATTTTGTGCCTTGAGAACTGCGATCAGCTACACTACTGGTCACATTGGGCGCGACATATAAGCGGAAAGTAAAAACAATCACTACTGTAACTCTGCTCACCCCGAAAGAGATAAAATGTGACGATATTTTATTTTACATAATTGGGTGTCCAACATAGGTGACATTGAGTAAGAAGGATGTCGTAGCTGCTCGCGTCCGTAGGCTTTACCCTAGTTTCCATACACGTGACTCCTGGGTGGCGCTAAACGAGCAGCAGCGAGGTGGTAGGGCGCCGGTGCCCGTCTGGATCGCGACCGCAGTACATGGGTGTAAAGCCCGTCATAGTGACCAGTTTCGGCTTGTCGCGTTTCGGGATTAGCTTGTGTATATCCAGTGGCTCATATACCTAGAGACCTTCAGTCGCGGTATATGTGGACCGACATGACGACGGAGACTATCAATGGATTTTCATCCTTTGATGGTCGCTTTCGTTTTTGGACTACACTGTACTTACCATCAGGTGCTCTGTAGTCACTGTGTCGAGCCAGTGTAAATAAAAAAAAAACATAAGGACCATAGTACTAAAATAGAACATATAAATGCCCCTACAATTATAGAGCACCACAACATGCACAATAATTAATATATATTACTAGTTTACAGTAAAGTAAATAAATATTAGTAAAATTCCAAAATAAAAGGATTATATATACATACATATATAGACACGATATAAAAGAATAATAATGTAGAATGCATATATAATAGCTTTGAACGAAATATGTATTATTATTACAATATTTAACAGTGCCATTTAGTCAATTGGTAAGTATTTGATAAGTTATTGATTTTCTCTACTTAAACTTGACGCTAAAATCAAGTTTCTGTTATATATTCAGATATTTGTCAAGGCCGAACTTGTTTCCTGTGAGAGGTATTAGCAAAGTGGCGTATGTATATCTCAGCCTAAGTACAAAACAACATTCCGTAATAATGCATTTGTAATAATACCTGCACAAAAAAACACAAAAACTTTAGCAAAGTCCTTCATAGTTCACAACTTAACGCGAAGAAAAACCGAACTAAAATAAGCATGTTAAACATTAAAACCCACATTTATACTGGCGGATAATACGACTATAGTGGGATCATCAAATCAGCATTGCGATCCGGTTTTCTAAATAACACAGGTGTGTCTTTATTTTATTTATTTAATTATTTATTTTCCCACTATATATATGTATAAACTTATCATTACGTATAATATCATAGTAGAAACAAATATTAAATTTTCGCGTTTTCCGGTGGAATGGCGAAGAGTGCGTTTCTCTTGGACCATTAATGTTAACGTCAATCAGACGTAGACTTGGTATCCTGAAACGGGAAGATCTGGTTGTTGATCTCAGTCTGTCTTTAAGCCTCATTTCTTTTTGAAGCGAAATAAATTTGGTAGAGTGCAGTGCCAAAAAACACAAGTGTTTGCATTTTCTCGTAAAACAAAATATTCTCCCTCTTGCTTCTCTCCAGAATGCGTTGCTTGCAATGTGCAACAGTCTAGGTATCTTAGGTATGAATATTCGCTGTGATCTCAACCTTAGAGATCATATAGAAACTCTCATCTCCTCTCCTTTATGTATACTGGCTTTCTGTATATAGACTTGGTATCATAGACAGGGTGTGCTGGTTTTTCACGCCCGAGCAACTAATCCTATTGTATAAGGCCCAGGTCTGACCCTGCGTGGAATACTGTTCGCATCTCTGATAAGGTTCTACCCAGTATTTGCTTGACGCCCTGAATAGGTAGCAGCGGAGGGCTGTCCGCATTGTGAATTGAATCATTCACACATTATTAAGCATCTTGAAACACTCCAGTTGCATAAATATTGCCTCACTGAGCGTTTTTTACCGTCTGCAGCACGGTGAGTGTTCTGAAGAGTTGTTTGACCTTGTTCCACTCTCTCCCTTCCATAGTAAAACCACGCACGCGGATCTACGAAGTCACAGCTATGCGGTAACTCACATCCCGTCTACGACTGAGAAATTCTCGAACTCTTACTTCTTCCGAGCCGTTCGGCTATCGAATGGTCTTCCGGCGAGCGAGTTCACATCGCCCTACTATATGGACACAAGACAAGACATCGTGTCGGATACCATCCGTATGTGGAGGATGTTCCTTATATCCGCACGAGAAGATTCGCTTCTACATTCATCATGCGAACAGCTAAGGAGTGGAATATGCTACCAGCGGCCATATTTCCGCGATCTTATGACCTGGGAGTCTTTAAAAGAAGAGTGAATAGGCATTTGTTAGGCGGACGCGGTTCATCATCGGACTCATCCTTGCCTTTCACCAGGTGTGATTGAGGTCAAGCGTTCGCCTATAAGTCATAAAAAATATATGGGGTCTTTTAAACGAAGTGTAAAAAGGTCATTTGTGCTGGCGGGGATAATCGCTGCAACTAAAAAAAAAAAACTATCAATAGGTTTTTTTTACTGTTGTGCTTGGTTTGGTTGTTTTTGGACTGCACCAAATTTACAATCAGGCGTGGTTGTGGTAATTGTGCCAAATCATAATAAAAAAGAAAAACTACGAAGGGCTTGAAATGGCGTGTACCTTGGTACAACTTAAGGTAAAAAAAATTGTTGTATACATCAATAATTTGGAGAAAATCACGAATTGGAAAAAAATCCTATCGTACGAAGCGAACTCCGTCTACAAATTGCATAATATCAAAGATTACAATATTTCACAGACATAGTTAAAAATTAATGTTAGAAGGTTATAATTTGGAAAAAACTATCCAATTTAGATTTATACAGCTGTCGTAACTTAGATTTTGACATCCAATATGAACACGCATAATGAAATACCATATACTCCGTTTAAGGTGAGTGTCTGATTAGACACGGCAGCGCCGACTCAGCTGCGGCTGTCAAGACGCAATGCATCGCTTTAAAATCCGACAAGAACCTTACCTAATAAAAACTTAAACATAGTTTTTCGAGCTAAATTAACACTGCAATAGGAAGCCGCTTGTCAATAGAGAAATTAGGTAAATGTTTATCCCAGTTATCCCAGTGATTTAGGCTCGGGAGAAGGGAGCAGTTCGCGCAGGACTCACAGCGCGTCGAGCTCCCCTCCTGACACAGGTGGGCGGGTGACGTTGAGGGCGTCCCCGTCCAGCGGAGAGAGGTAGGGTCAGTGTGTGTGTGCTCTCACGCTGTTCCCATAGAGAGGAAGTGAGGGGTTTCAATTCCCATCCCTGAGAGGAGGCCTGCCCAAGGCTTACCGCTCGCCGAGCCGTCGGAAGTATCCGGATTCCCAGGCTCCGCGAAAGCGAAGAGAGGGCAGTGCTGGCACCCCGATGGTTTTAGTCGGGGCAGGTCCGACACACCGGGGGGAGTGGCCCTCACCACTTCCCCTGACGGTCCGAAGGGATTTCCACCGGGTTGACAAAAAAAAATCCCAGTGATTTAAAAAGATCATCGTCATTATTAGCAGCTAGATTCTGCCAACAGCTGGGTATTTTTATGATTAACTTCTTTCGCTTCCTTAACGTTCATTAGTCCAGGCATACACTCTCGCCAACTCCGCGTGCTTTAGACATTACATTCTCTCCAAAATGTATTTTTTTTTACACTGGCTCGTCATTGTGACTACAGAGTTCCTGATGGTAAGTACAGTGTAGTCCAAAAACGAAAGCGACTATCAAAGGATGAAAATCCGTTGATAGTCTAAATCGTCATGTCAGCCCACATATACCACGACTGAAGGTCTCTAGGTATATGAGCTACTGGATATACACAAGCTGATCCCGAAACGCGACAAGCCGAAACTGGTTGCTATGACGGGCTTTACACCCATGTGCTGTGGTCGCGATCCAGACAGGCACCGACGCCCTACCACCTCGCTGCTGCTCGTTTAGCACCACCCAGGAGTCACGTTGGGCTGTGGAATAGTCTTCCGGCGAGCGTGTTCCCACCATCCTATGATATGGAATCGTTTAAGCGTAACGTGAAGAGATATTTGTGCAGCCGGCATGATCGCTGCGACTAACGATGGGTTTTTTTCTTAGCTTTCAATAGTCGTTGGCGTTTTTTGGACTGCACCATGCTTACTATCAGGTATGGTGCAGTCACTGTGTCGTGTCAGTATAAAAAAAATATAGATAGCCCTCCATCAGAAATGTAGTAATATGTAAGTTTTTTTTTTCGGCTTGTTTTACGTTGTTGGCCTGGGAAAGACCTTCACAACAAAACCGGGCTTGGTGGGCGAACGCAGAGGGCGCTCAGCCAGCGAAATTTATGGGTTGGGCGGCTACGCAAGGGCACCCCTGTGGGTACAGACCTCGACTTGGGCGGCCGGCCAGTTGAAAAACGAACCTAACGGTGATCTACCAGCGTTTCGAAAGCGACTACCTTGAGAAGAAACGCCGAAAGAAACTCAAGGCTGCGTCGAAGTGAAACTGCGTTATTTAAACAACAGTTGACGGACCTATCCTTAATCGTCGTCGTCGGCGCCGCCGGCGACGCCGGTGTCTCGGAATGTGACGAGTGCTTGTGTGTACCTCGTTGTTGATAGGATCGGCGGTCGCAAGGGCCGCGGTAATTGAATCGACGGGATCCAATAGGACATGACGCGGGCGGCGTAGTTTGCGCGCGATGCCGCTTTTCGGTGTGTAATCGCAGGCACTACGGACTAAAGGATTAGGGTGATGCTGCGCCTTGTCGAAATATCGACGAGATGCATTTTGCATGAAACTGGCTTGTGTAAGTCCCGGTCGGCCTCGGCTCTCACTTTCGCTCGTATTCATTTAACGAAATAATGCTGCAGTTTTATTGGTTTCTCACCTAATAAATACCTGACTCACAGGGAAGTGAGTATAAAGGGATTGTAAAGTTCATATTGAACCGACAAGAAAGAATCGAGATAATCAAAACTGGTAATAAAATCATGTTATTTGTCGTCAAACCAGGAAAGTCACTTATACAATCACACATAAAACCACCAAACAATTTTTTTGCTCAAAATTTGGCCATGAATGTACAATTTACAAATTTTAATATAATGTGAAGTTAAAACCTTCAAGGCTTTTTATCGTGCTACTTAATTAACATAAAAATGTAATTCCTTTGTAGTGTACTAGGATTTCGTTTTCTTTGTATTTATGTTGATTAGTGAATATGATCATGATATTATCTGTGTACATAGATGGGCAAAATGTAATCAGATTAATGAAAATTATTAACGATTACATTTTACGTTTTTTACCATTAATATGACTGCATTTTGCTCATTTATGTTTTAAAAACTACAGAATCCCAGATTGCATACACATTTATGATTTCTTAATGTTTTAAATGGATTCAATCATGATTACAGAGCAAGAAAACTAAAATTACGACTACATTTTGTAATCGTTGTTCATTAATCAGATTACATTTTGCCCATCTCTGTCTGTGTATAAAAGAGTAAGGATGACTTGAGTCTATAGTTTTTGGCTATATAACTTGCAATATAAATGGATGTTGGCTTTGTAACGTGGATAATATTTGTGTGTGTAATTAAAAACTTTAACGGGTAAAAATCCGTGTTATGATTAATTCGAACGCCCATCAGGTTATGGTGTATCAAGAAAAGGATCCAGATTTATAAATCCTCGAACAAAACAAATAACTTTTGGCAGGGATGTGAAATTCTTTAAAAATATAGGGAAGATAAATGATGAAAAACAAGTAAACTTAGAAAATTAAAGAAAAGTTATTGATTAAAATAAATGAAGAGAAAAGTTCAGACACTAATTCTGTAAATGATTCAGATAATGATTCTATTGAGAAAGATGACAGCAACCATTTGAGTACACATTATTGAGTAACGTTGATAATATTTGTATCTGAAATTAAAAACTTTGCGTGGGCGGCGGATTGGGTTCTCGGGGTGGCTGTTGCCTCCCGGTCCCGCTCCGCCGCCTCTTTCACCTTCAGTGTGTCCTCACTAAATGCGAGGACCGCCCGCCATGCACGGTCGCTGCCGACCATCGCGCGAACAAGTGCCGGCAGCTTCTTCATACTTCTAAGAATTTCTAGCATAATTTCTTACTACTAAAATAGCCTGCTACTCTCTGCATAGCCCGCTACTCTCTGCATAGCCCGCTACTCTCTGCATAGCCAGCTACTCACTGCATAGCCCGCTACAATCTGCATAGCCCGCTACAATCTGCATAGCCCGCTACAATCTGCATAACCCGCTATTCCTACCATAGTTCGATACTAGCAGCGTAGCCTAATTACTCCGAGCATATTTTTTGTTGTAGTAAATTACATTAACAATAATTATACTACAATTTATATATTCAAATCCTAATTTCAATTTGACTGCAACTCAGAATATTTTTTTTATTTTAGCGATTGTTTCACATACTATCAGGAAAAGTTAATAATGATTATAATTACTGTTAGAGTAAATCTGAAAAATTGGGACAAAAAATAGAAAATAACGTAAAACATATTTATTTCAAATAACTTTATTCACTTATAATATAACTTTGTACATGTATTATATAACTACATTCACTTATAATCTTATTTTAATATTTGTACATACGGTAACTATTTACATCTATTGATTACTATAAGCCATAAAAATGGTAACAAATATCGATAATTTCTCAAATAATAAAGTGCAACATATATGTTAATTCTATCCATCAACTCCATACCAGGTTAGGTACAATGAATAGACCATTTCTCACTATTTTGATAAATCTCTTTCATCTCTTACATTAATTAGTCCTATCAAACACGCGTGCTGATTGTACGTATTTTAATTGTGACCTCCATTCAATATTTATTTTAGTCTGTGAAGGTAAGTCTCAAAGATATCGACTCTTACTTCCGTTCACATTCTTACTCTATAGCTTTAACACCTTCCTGTTTGAATTCACTGTCTTCGGTATCTGACGGCTCTGTAAAATCAAATTTGTCTCACCGGGTGGCGCCGTTTGCACGTAATCGCAAATCTCTCATTAAGTGCTTCTGCCGACTATGCCTGCGTTAGATACAAACCACTTTCCGAGGAAAAAAACAAAGGACTATGTTTTTCTTTTTATTAGCAAAAATTACAAATTAAATTGATTTCTTTCATTGTACCATAAATGGTACACGCCGACCGATGGAACAGTCCTCAATGTACCATTAATGGTACACGCCGGCGGGAACGTGTTAAGCCACCTGATGGTCCTATGGAGGAATTTCCCCGAGGTTACCAAAAAAATGGGTAATCTACCACAATACTGAAAATTACAATGGATATTTATAAGATAACATCATGGCTTTGAGCAATATTTTCATAATAAATTATGATCTATTATGTGTTGTTTTTTTTACCCCAGCTCATCAAAGTAACAACAGTGCATCTATGGTAAGTACAGTGTAGTCCAAAAACGAAAGCGACCATCAAAGGAGGAAAATCCGTTGATAGTTTCCGTCATCATGTCGGCCCACATATACCACTAAAGATCTCTAGGTATATGAGCTACTGGATATACACAAGCTGATCCCGAAACATAACAGGCCGAAGTGACTTGTCAGGGGTGTTATCTTTAACTCTGTCGCGTTTTTAGATTACAGTATGAATATAGTAACGCCATGACTTAATAACACTTAACGGACGGGTCGAATCTGCTCTGTCTTTCCTAGTTTCCGGGAATTTTTCAGGAGAATTAAATAAACATTAATGTATGAATAAAAATTTACTTTCATCACTGGAAACATCACTTTCATCACTGGAAACATCACTTTCGTCACCAAGTTCATCGTGGCCCATCCCAGGAAATCAGAATGGAAAAACGTAAATTTATGGGGTCCGTCCTAGGAAGTCAGAATAGAAAAACGTAGATCCACGGGGTCCGTCCGTTAAGTACCAAGGTCTACTTATCTGATGCTGTTTAGGAAATTAACGAACGTCAACTTATTTAAACCACACCTTGACTCATTCGTGATTTAATTTTATCGATCTTTGGCTCGTGTATCTAGATGCGTCACTAGGCGAGAAATGTGTCGACTGGTATTGGCCGAGAAATCATTTTCATCCTTACAACTTTTCAACGTGTTAAAACTAAATGTGACTTTTGCCTCTATGTGTTAATATTTGTTTCAAAATTACATTACGTTAACAGAACATAAAAGTCTCAATACCAAATTCTGAATTTATTACTATAACTAAATATTAAATTACTATAGTATAAAAACTATATTTAACACGTTCACGCCGGCGCTGTATTTCATGCTCCTCACCCTGTGGCGGCTTCGTATAAAGCTCTTTGCTCTATCATTTAATGTTTGCGTTAAACTTTCATTATTTTACTTATCATCTATGTGGAAATTATTTTTACTTACTTAAAGATCTAAATATTTGGTGTTACGTACTGATTAATAGCACAGTCTAGTGCGGGCCACCGATGGACCGCGTCACCGGAAGAGACAGTCTAGTGCGGGCCACCGGTGACCCGCGCCGCCCGACGGGACAGTTTGGAGCGAGCCACCGGTGGCCCACGCCGGCGTGAACGTGTTAAAAATATATTACGCAAAAGCAATGCTCTCTATCCATCGAAGATAGCTAGCAACTCTGGCATATACTCCTGGGACGTTGGGTAGGCCGGTACCGAAGCCAAACGACGTCACTCCTACCACATAGTACATGGTGTCTTCATCAATGTCTACTTTCACTTGCATCGGGCCTCCGGAGTCACCCTGAAATCAATAAACACTGTCAATCATAGGATTGATTGTCGGAATACGAATTTCTTAGCATTTCGCACGCAGCGTTCGAGCAGGTAGAGAAGAACCTTCTGGACTCAAACGCTCATAACTTTGTCAATTTTGCTCCGATTGAGTTGAAATTTTGACAGAATATTGTTCAAAAGTTATACATTTATTAAAAATATTTTAAATACCCTACCCCCTTAATAAACATTATTTTTGGGCTGTTAAGAAACATCTTTACTAACATTTCATTACATTAAACTAATATGAATAATAGTCGCCACGCTATATCTCTTACGGCGTAAGCAGTGATGCATTGGTGGCTGTAACCAATTTACGCTTATATGTCGTGTCTAACGTGACCAGTAGCGCAGCTGGTCACCGTTGTCAATGCGTACACATGCCATTTCTATTATATTTCAATGTTTCCTTGCGATATTTTCTTTCACCGGCAGTAATGTGGTGTCTAATCTGTATCTAATCAGGAAAAACCCAGATGTACATATCGAATTCGAACCTACGACTAATAGCGTCACCGTGCAAGGAAACCGGTCACTTATTAACTAGGCTACCACATCCTTCTTAGTTGGCAATGCAATAGCAATGCTCCTTGTGTTGTAGTGGTCCATAGAAGGCGGTAACCACTTATGATCGGGTGGGCCGTTGATCTGTTTGCCGATAAAGATTTATAAGTAACATATAACATATAATGTCTGAATAGTCTATTACATTGGCCTTTTCTACTTGGGGAAAACACTCATACGACCTTATCGACCGCACAAGTTAGTGACGGTCGAGATTTCCCGTACCTGTACTGGCTAAAAACCCCAAGGTGATCTGTAATCAATTGCCGCAGCAAAAGCCCCAAACGGAAAAGCAAATAAAAGAATAACAAAGCAAACAAGAAAACAAGCAAGCAAAATAAAAGAATAACAAATAAATAAAATAAAAAACAAATGACTCGATCATCTGTGCAGAAAGGCGAATAGTTACAAGTTCGTGTCCCAGTAATTCTGTTAGAATTGGATTTAGTCATCACATGCTCACCGGTGAAGGAAAATATCCTGAGGAAGCCCACATGGTATCTGATAGAAATGTCAGGTGTAAAATTCCTAAGAATAGCGATCATCTACGCTTCTGGACACGTTTGGCATTTTTTTTTTTTTTGTTAACCCGTTGGAAATCCCTACGGACCGTCAGGGGAAGTGGTGAGGGCCACTTCCCCCGATGTGTCGGACCTGCCCCAGCTAAAACCACCGGGGTACCAGCACTGCCCTCTCTTCGCCTTCGCCGAGCCTGGGAATCCGAATACTTCCGACGGTCACGTTTGGCATGACATATAAGCAAAAAATGAATATAGCCAATGATGTATATCTTTTCACCGCGAAATGGATATAGCGTGACGATATATATTTTTTTTTATTATTATACAAAAGAAATATTCAATTAGACAGTATGCACAAGGCCGTGCATACGTGATTGCCGTGGTGGTTGCCGGCAGAATAGAATAGCACCCCCTTCTTCTTGCTGAGGTGTCGTAAGAGGCGACTAAGGTATCTCTTTAACACCGCAATTCAATCCAGGTGTTCAGAGAAGGAAAACTCAACCAAACCTGCATCCCGCTCCCTCCCGATCGTACTGGTTCTCCTTTCCATCGGGCCTGAGGGAGCTCGGACGAGAGAGTGCTTTTCTGGCAGCGCGTCCAGTTATGCACTTAAATATCTCCTGCGCAATTGACTGTTTCCGAAACTGGACCTCGAATTTCTTAATTGGTCTTGAAACAGTCGCCGTGGCCGAAACCGGCCAGGACATCATCATCATCATCATGCACAAAGGCATGTTTCTCTGGTTTGGGTACGTGGAGAGGATGAATAAGGTAAAAGAGATGTACAATATGAATGTGAGTGGAAATAGAAGCCGGCATCATCCGAGCCTTACTTACACAGACCAAATGAAGAGATTTATAATGTAGGCTAAGGTCAAAAGTACAAGAAATCGGCTAGAATGCATGATAAAATTCATGAATATTAAGAAAGTGAAAGTGTCTTTCTATTCTCTCTGCCTACCTTAATAAGGAAGAAGAGTTATGATACACAGATAAATGATTTATGATTTTTTTGGTGGTAGGGCGATTGCCCGAACTGGGTCATGACCACAGTACACAAGTGTAAAGACCGTCATAGTGACTCGCTTTGGCCTGTCGCGTTTCCGGATCAGCTTGTGTATATCCAGTAACTCATATACCTAGAGACCTTCAGTCGTGGTATATATGGGCTGACATGACGACGGAGACTATCAACGGATTTTCATCCTTTGATGGTCGCTTTCGTTTTTGGACTACACTGTACTTACCATCAGATACTCTGTAGTCACTATGTCGAGCCAGTGTAAAAAAAGATAAAGATAGAATAACTGTTACCTCAGTAGTATCAACGCCCCCGGTTGAGGTGCCAGCGCATATCTGGTATTCGGTGATCCCATCCCAATCACTGCTTAAGAAGTTAATCAGTAATCTGTTGCACTCGTCGACTTCTATTATGTTAAGCTGAGCTTCGCGAAGATCGGCCGCGAGTTCATTACCTGTGCGAGAAAAGCGTTTAGGCTTTCTAAAAGATCAAAGTCCTCCATGTAATTTGAAAAGAGATAGGGACAATGAATTGTACTTTTATTCGTAACTCGAGGAAAAATCTTCCACAAGATTGTCAGGACAGTCGTGATAGCAACGGCCCTGGTGTGGCAGACTGCTACTGACAAAAAACCTCCGCAATGTCCCTCAACTCACCACCAACCTGGGGATCCACATTTCTCCAATATTGTCCTACCCTATAGCACAAGTAAGCCTGTAGAGGAGCCTGTAGTATGGGCGTTTAATAAAGCACTGTTAATAAATACTACGCTGCAAGTAAGATTTTCTTTCAAGGTTAGTCGAATTAGTTTTTAAACGTCAAAATGTATGACAAATTTAATGACTTCACTGAAAATAGCCGCATTGTGTTACGTCTACCGCGAAAAAAGATATCAACGAAACTTGAAATTAATAATATTTATGTCATTTAAAACGTCATTAATTATTTTTATCTAATTGCTTAGTTATATTTTGATAGTTTAACTAAACATATATTTACTACCATGAGTAAATTTAATAGATGCTATATTTAGAGCTGGAGAGTAGACGTAAGGCTACTGTCCGGATGAGAGGCAGTGAACAGTGTTTGGAGTGCGGCCCGTGAGAAAGGTTTAGAAGTGTGGACTTTTTACACCTACGGCATCCAGAGAGGAAGCATGAATGGGCTATTCAGGTTCTGGACAACTAAACAAACTTGATTTTTCATACTCGGGTAGAGTGATTGATAGAACACCCCAGGGATATTTAGTCAGTAGGAATATCACTGCCCTCACAGCGACCCTGATGGTATGTAGGAATTTCCTCCGGGCTACCAAAGAAAAGTTTATATCGAAATCGACCATAAAGTTTGTCCAAAGTAGTGTTTCTCAAACTATTCGATGGTGGCGCTTGTCAAATTCTTCATATAATTTAATGTTTAACAACGTAAACGGATTCAAAAAGCATATCTTTGGTAAAACACACACTTGAGCCTCTGATTGACGTCTGAGTGACGACACATTCATAAAAACATAAACAAAAACTATCAAAAAATCATCGTGTGATTGGAAAGTAAGAGATTCACAGGGTCACGGTCAGTGTTTGCACAAGATCGATGCTGGAGGTGGCAGCGCTAGTGTCGCGATACGTCTGCGCAATTGATTACGCACTAAAATGACCCCCTCCAATTATTTGCCTGGTCACTAGTTTCATAATTAGAATAAATTCTAATACTATAGTACTAATTTTGAGCGTTTATCAAACACTTGCAAAATTACTAAATTATCACCACCTCTAGGGTTATTAATTCCGAACTGTATATGTAACAATGTTTTAATTTTTCTCTTTTCCGCGCATGTCTGTTATCACCTAAGGCGTGGTACAGTGCTAAGCTATAAATGACCCTTAATGACTCCATTCTTACCTCCCACAACACCCCATCCAGTAACCGTACCAACATTTCCGAGAGGAGATATATCATATCGATTCCACAGACAGGCAGGTTGTATAGAATCACTGAACTGGACTGTTCTTTGCAACTGCATCACGGCTATATCGTGATCTCTACTAGGCGCTTGATAGTCAGGATAGGGAGTTATTGTACCGATGCTTACATCACTCGCTAATGAAGCCTGTAAAGAAAAATAATGGTTTTTGGACTTACTCACTTTTTTTATTCGATTCACACACACATTATACACACACACTTGAAGGTAAACTTGGTGAAGTTAAAATCCAGCTATCACTATCGAAAGCTAAATACTCACTCTTAAAATCACTATCCAATCTCAGTACTCATATGTTCGCAAAAGTTGTAATCGATCAATTAGAGATATCGTTTGTATCGCTTCTAAACAGAAACTGTCCTGAGATCGAGTTCGGCCAGTTTTTATATTAGTGTGGCAAGCTTTCGGCATTTTCCTGACACATCTAGAGAAATCTATGCACCTTATAAATTTGCCCGAATATTCCTGAATCGCTTATCTATCCTTCGCTTGCATTCTATCGTTCGATATTTTATAGATAAACAGCTGTCTAATTAATATTCAGATAATATGTCTCGTTTTTCGGAACGAACGTATGGGTAGAGCGGCATCTTTGATGTTCACTCACCATTGGTGATTTGATTGACAGTTATTCCATTCAAAAGAGCACCTCGAGATAATTTATGCGTTTCAAAATTATGACAGTGTGATACCTAGAAGCCTAGAAATCTAGGATTTAAGTTTCACCGTAGTTCTGTCATAAAAATATATATTAGGTCCTTACATATGTAATTGGCGTTTTGTATGGGAGGAACAAAAAGTCGAATATTTTTTAATATAATATATTTAATTAATCAAAGTATGAACCATTATTTTCTATGCACTTTTGCCATCTCATAGGTAGTTCATTGATCCCTTTACTAAAAAAACCAGTCGGACGGGAATCAATAAAATCTTTGAAGGCGATTTGGACTGCCCCATCGGAGTTCAATTTTTTCCCTTGCAAGAAGTTATCCAAATTTCGAAAAAAATGGTAATCTGTTGGAGCAACGTCCGGGGAGTACGGAGGATGTCTTAGACTTTCCAATTGAAGCTCTTCTAATTTAGTAGCCGTCTGTTGCGCAGTGTGTGGTCTAGCGTTGTCGTGAAGCAGCAGTGGCGTGGAGCGATTGACCAGCCTAGGTTGTTTAGCCGCTAGCTTTTCCATCATGGTTTGCAATTGCTAACAATAGACATCAGCCGTAATAGTCTGGCCAGATTTGAGAAAACTGTAATGAACAATACCGGCACTAGTCCACCAAACGCTTACAAGTAACTTTTTTGGGGTTAATTTTCGCTTGGGGCAGGATTTGGCTGGCTGGCCAGGATCCAACCATTGCGCTGAGCGCTTCCGATTATCATAAAGAACCCATTTTTCATCACAGGTAATGATTCGGTTTAAAATACCTTCATTATTGTGCCGGTTTAGTAATGTAACGCAGCAGTCGACGCGCGTTTGCCGGTTTGCTTCAGTCAATTCGTGAGGTACCCACCTTTCAAGCTTTTTAATCTTCCCAATTTGCTTCAAGTGAATTAAAACAGTTTTATCACTAACATCGCAGCCTGCAGCTAACTCGGACGTGGTTTGCGATGGATCCGCTTCCACAATAGCCTTCAACTCTTCATTATCAACTTGAGTCTCAGGCCGTCCACGGGGCTTGTTCTGCAGGTCGAAATTTCCAGAACGAAAACGTTGGAACCAAAAACGAACTGTGTTTTCTTTTGCAACACGACCGCCATACACATCATTCACCCTTCGAGTTGTTTCCGCAGCACTAGTGCCACGGCGGAACTCGTACTCGTAAATAATGCGATATTTTAAGTTTTCCATTTTGTAAAATGAGTGACGCAAACAGAAAAAAACAGAAGAAAAAAACAAATGAATGACGATCATCGAAGCACAAATACATGAGTCTATAGCTGTACAAATTTGAATTTGGAATTCCTTACCAAAGAGGAGAAATTTGTGATTAAAGTGGCCAGTACGAAAAACGCCAATTTCATATGTAAGGACCTAATATTATGGGAAAGCATTACTTTTTTGTCAAATGTATTTAAGAAGATATTAAAAGTTCTACTCACACTATTGAGATTAGATGTTCCGAAACGTATCACTTTGGGAATCAGGTCGATTAAATCAGGGTCAGTAGGAGATACTGTACAATGAGCTGCTGTTAAGACAAAAGTGGCAGATATCAGGATGCAGCCACACTTGAATTTCCATTCTCCATTTGGTTTCATCCAAGCCATTGCACCCTGAAAAAAAAAAATTAAAAGCTACGTGTTATTTCTATCTCTAGTATTTTGATTCATGAAGACTTATCCCGATTATTAGTAATAATTAGACATTTTAACTCTACAAACTTTAAAATCTATTGTGTCTGTTTATTTATTATGTCATTCAACAAAAATTGGATGTATCGTAGTTAGCCTTAAATGAACATCTTGTAGTTAAATCTGTCTTATGGCTCACGTCTTGGGCACAAGGACTCCACAATAGATCTTTATTTTGACATGTCCTACACCTTACATTCCCATTGACTCTACGTCCTACCAATGACCGTCGACTCTACCAAGACAGAATGTCTCTACATTTGGCGTATTGTGATAATTTATCAAAGTTTCCATTAAAAATAAACTAAATTGAGCTAGATTCCGTAACTTACCATGTGAGGAAACTCCATTACTTGTGCCATAGGTCCGCCAATAGCAGCTATAGAAACATCACCTCCTCCAGTAGAAACTCTGCTAGCTTGACTTAAGCCTGCTGCCGCCGCTAAAGAAGAACGACCACTGCCTGTTTGGTTAGTTCTTGAATAGAATGGAGATGAAGACAATGGTCGACCTAAAACAAAACGAACATTAAACTTTACATAAAATTATTATAGTGTACGATTAAATTCAATGACTTTTATTAAGTATATTATAGCCAGTAAGTTAAAAGTAGGTGAATAGTGATTAACGTCATCTAAGACATCATAGGAAACGTAACAGGAAATTTTCTCGTTCATTCATTACTCTTTGCATATATTAAAACACAAGTGGGAGGAATCATGGTATATAATGTCCTTTGAGGGTCTTCCACGGATGTAGGAGAAAAGCTATAAGCAGGTTATGTTATGATTATAGATAAATTATTTCAAAAATCACAATCACACTACTCATTTCATATATAACTTTTATATTATTATTTTATAACAAGTGTTTGAATCTCATTTATATCCGTCATTATATCCATGTTACAAATTATTTTGGTTAACTTGATTTTCTAGTTTGTTTTCCTTTATAAATTAAATAATATACTGTAGATTTGTAAATAAATAAATAAAAATATATTCATGTAGAACATGCCACTAAAAGATAACTATTTAAGTTTTTTATAAATGTTTCTTGAGTTTGCTGAATTCTTAATAGCGTAAAATAGCGCGACGAAATTTAAGGGCGGTATTCAATCTGTTTTTAACGGATCTGCTATGAATTCTAACATGATTATTATTTGTTTAGAAATTGTATACTTACAGACCCTTTCTCTCAGGATTCTTTCTATCTGTACTCTCCTATCAAAGACGAATCCTTCGCACTCTGTAAGCAAATAAAAAAATGGTAAGGTAAATAGTACACTACTCTGGTTCATACTAAATTTTTTCACTGTAACCATTTCTATATCTGGGACTATAGCCAAAATTCATAGATGCGAATTTGACTTCGCATACATACTACTCAGAAAATAAGTTCATCTTTGACAGAAAACTGTAAATTTAATAGAACTCCTTTTGTATGTTTGTTTTGTAACCCGGGGGAAAAGTCTACATAGAACCATTAGGATCGCTATGTGGGAACAGATCCCGGTGTATCAGACTTCTACTAACTAAGAACCTCCGGGGTAATCCTAAAATCATTCTACCCGGGCTCGGTAATTCTGATTATTCCAGTAGCCCGGAGAGCAAATATAGAGTATAGCCAACATATCACAGAGCCGAGAGCAAGTTAAAGAAATCTGAGACTTACCATACTTTAATATTAATTAAATAATATAATTTACAATGTATGAGAAATGTGTAAGCAAAAACGAAGTAACGTTAATAAATCTCAGTTTTAGACCATTGTAATGCTCTGCTAAGTCAAGACAAATAAGCATTGCTGTACATTGCCAGTAGTGCGACGTCCAGTGACATCTGGGATACTTGGTACAATATAACAACATCAAGGTATAGTCAGCACGACACGTCCAATCACTTTGGCGTGCACCATAGTAATATTTACACTACTAGTCGTTTTTAAAAACCCCCGGGTTGTCCCTCTAATCGCTCCACCCGAGCCTGGGAAATCAAATTCATCCAGACGCCCGGATAGCGAAATGCCTTGTCGAGGCTGCCTCTCTGGGAGGGGTAGGGGTAAGAGCCCACCCTTCCAATACCTATATCACAGGCGGTGCGCCGGACACTGCACAACGCCACCCTCTCATCCGGACAGCAGAATCCCTCAAGTCTACTGCCCAGCTATTGTCACCGGGAGATGTCGCGCTCGCTCTGAGCGAACGCATCCCTCCGGCGACGGTGCCTTGGCCGCCGAGTGGCCAGAGAAGATGTTCGCTCTCTGACCCTTTCGGCGGCCTCCTTCTGCTTCATCACAACCTCGCAGAAGGCTGTGACTCCACGCCATGCCTCTTCGCTGCTGACCATGGCTTTTACCACCGCTGGCAGCGAGGGGTCGTCCCCATTACACAACTAGTCGTGACCTAACATTTATTAACACACACGCAAACATAATTTTGTATCAGTATATCACATGCGGTAAAAAAATCGGCGAATTATTAATCTAACTATATCACCTAGTCGATGTCGACCTTAAGTATAATATAGTTCAGATTAAAATATTAATAAAAAAATAAGATTAAGTTAATCCAGAAAATTTTCAATGTTTCCGTATACAGATATTTATGGTTATTTGGTGTTTGTATTTTTCTGAATAATTGCTAGAAACATGTTTAACAACTCACGGGCTTCGCTGGTCCTTGAAGTCAAACTGCTGAAGTCTGGCTTCGGTGGGTTAAAAGAATCACAGAAATTAGTCGATGACGCGTAAGATCTGATGGCTTGTAGCGCTAAACTCTCGTTGGGATTCAACTGTAAAATGTAAGCGAGATTTTATGTCGTGAAATCTGAAATGCGGCACATATGTCTTAATTTATCGTCTATATCAGTGACGTGCATGGGATATTTAGGCAGGGTAAGCAGAATTCACGTAATTAATTTGAATATTAATTTATTTAATAATATTTATTTTATTATTATTATATTATGATAGTAAATATTATATTGCACACATAGGAAAGATAGATGGCGTGAATATAGAATAAATATGAATAAAATAATGAATAGAAATGGTTCCTTTTTTGTGTAGCTTTAAGCAATTTATTCCAGACTTATTTATCGTTAGGGTATGCAATGCTTTCATGCATCTATGGAATGAACGCTACTGGTCTATATTATACACTGGAAGATTAGCCAATCATAAACACGATAATTATATTCAAAATACAACTAATGATGAAGCTTTAAATGTCTTAATAAAATTACTAAGATCAAAATGTTCACGCCAGCGCTGTAATACATGTTTCTCGCCCATAGATGGCTGCACTTGAAGCTTTTCGCTTTATTGTTGTTAAAAATAAATGGTTTTCAACAAATACACTAAATACGCGATCTACATTTTTGTTGGTACGCCTCGATTAATATCACATTCAGATGCGAGACACCGGCGGTATACGCCACTCCATGTGGTAATTGTAATAATCATTATTGATGTACATATGTGAATATTAATCTTAATTTAGAAGTTTTAAAAAACATATTTATACTTTTCATCTAATCTTATGTAGTTCACCGTATTGGGTACAATAGGGCTGATATGCCAAAATGGCAAAAGCCCACATAAACAATAAACAAAAAAAAAAAATCTAATCTTAAATGGACTTTTTTAGATTTTAAAAAGAATTATTTCGTTGACTTTTCATTCTGCGGAACTCTACAAAATTAAAGGGAAATATCCAGTTCTTTTATTTAAATGGTGCAGGGGCGAATGTTATTTCGCATTCGAAAGTATTCTAATGGCGATAGGATTGTCGTATTTCTACCAAACATATTGTATAATAAGAATAAACAATGTTCTTACTTAAATTATATACTTATTTAGGGTCAATCTAAATCAATAGATACTTACATAACCTAAATTTTCTGTCGCTCCATAAAATCTCCGGTCCTAAAAAAAATGGTAATGGTCAATGTATGCAGATTGTATAAATGGTCAATGTATGTATACAATTAATGCAGAATAATGAATCGCTTTTCTCTCTACACTTCTTTCCAAAAAGAAACTCTACTCCCTAGATGTTGTTTTGACTCCATTTAACTAAAAACAAATTGAGGCTGATGACTGACAGGTGTCCAATATTATTTTTTAACAAAAATATGGATATTGATGGTTTATTAATTTAAACTTATAATAACATTCAATACCACGACAGCTAGTGACCATAAAAATAACTAAAATAAAAATGTATTATCCTCATTTGGATGTTTGAAAATAGTTCTGTATTGAAGTAATAAAATGTGCTTTAGTATATTTAATTTTGCCAAGGTGCAGTGATTAATCAATGAAATGAAATATATCTCTATCGATGTAGCAGTACTACATATTTTGTCATTGTATCACTAGATGGCACTACAAAAAAAAATCTTGCAATTGTGGCGACGCGTCTGTTTCAAAAGGCGGTCTATCTCTCCACATTAGACGTTTACTTCAAAATGAACATAGGATTTTATATTATTATTACAGGAGAAGTAAATATTATTATTAAAAACTTACGTAAGGCCTTCGTTGCCCCGTTCCAACGTATAGATAATCCTGAAGAATAGAAAATAAAGGTGTTAAGTAAAATCAAATTTCGGATTAAACATGCAGGTCAATTAAGGCAAGTGTGACGTAAATTCATAGGTAAGAATACTTACATTTAATTATTGTAGTTTGTTGATCAAATTCACAGGTCGGTGTCAGGGATATTCCGAAATATAATTTAAATAAAACTTAGACAAGTGGAAAACTTTCACGCTTGCTTTATCCAAAGCAAGAATGAAAAAAAATCTTGCATATTTTTTCATTTGCAGATTTGAAATCTCAATACGTATTACGCTTAAATAATATTATTATATTATTAGAATCATCTTGTAACCAATGCAAAACAAGTCTACATTATCGTAAAATTCTTAAAAATTGCATTAAAAACTTACAAATGGTTAAGTTTTGCAAAACGTTGTCTAGTGATTGGATATTATAAGTTTATTCGACGTTGTCTGGTATACAGGTTGATTTTATAGACGAGGGAGATATTCAGGGAGGATATTTAGCATACAATTTTAATTCCAAATATGTAAAATAAGGGATATTTTAATATTTCCAATAAAACAAAGCAAATTATGGGCAACATATTAAGAGACAATTACACATACGAATGAATGTATAACAACTCTTTATTAAGTAGATATTTTGCTGTCCTGAGCCAATATATAAGGCAAAGGGAAAGCGAATCAATACCTATTTACCTAAAATTACGTAAATGGAACTTTATCTACTTACCAATGAATCGTGCACCACACGCGCTACTGTATCCAAACTTTTTGCGGATTCTTTCTTTCTTAATTTTTCTAATTCTTATTTGTTAATAAATTTTCTTAATGATTTGTTAGGGAATATATTTTATTTACATTATTTTTAGCTGCAAGAAGATACATATTATTGTGTCCTAAAATATCTCCCGCGTCTATAAATTCACTCTGTATATCTCATAAGTAAAAATCGCACATGAGCTGGTTTATTTAATATTGTGATATTTACCTTGGTTGACCTTACTAAACTAATGAATACTTACAAAAGGTCTTCTGTCTTTCGGTCCAATAGCGTTCGGATCCTGGGGAACAAGAAATTATTGTCTGACGTTACAACTTTTAAAAAGAATAGTGCGGTCTAATAATAGAGTCAACTGCGAATGGAAGACAAACTATTGACAGTTGCTGTCGTCATGCCAGCCTAAATATAACACGATCGAAGAATTCCAAGTATATAAATAATACAGTAATAGGCAGTGGCGTGCATTTCATAAAAACATGTGAGTCCTTTTGCCGTCATCGGATTTTACTGTGGCATACTCACTATCTATTTATTTATTTCTGTCCTCAATATTATCTATTTTCTGATTCTTTATACTTTTTTTTTTCTAACCCGGTGGAAATCCCTACGGACCGTCAGGGGAAGTGGTGAGGGCCACTTCCCCCGGTGTGTCGGACCTGCCCCGACTAAAACCACCGGGGTGCTAGCACTGCCTCTCCTCGCCTTCGCCGAGCCTGGGAATCTGGATACTTCCGACGGCTCGGCGAGCGTTGGCCTTGGGCAGGCCTCCTCTCTTGGAGGGGGAATTTAAACCCCCTCACTGCCACTCTGTGGGAACGGCGTGTGGGCACACACACGCCGGTCCTTCCTCTCTGCACCGGACGGGGACGCCCTCAACGTCACCCGCCCACCCTGTGTCAGGAGGGGAGCGCCTCGCGCTGGGAGTTGATTTTTTATACTATACTAACCTGCAACTAACAACTATTTTAAATATCATTATTATTTATCTAAGTAATTTTATCAACACATTTCATATTAACACACTTGATATTTATTCCTTAATATCGTGTCGAGCGGTGGAAACGGCTCTAAGTTAGAGAGCCGTGGAATACAGGCGCGCGCGGGGGGACTGCGCACGTGCAAGCGACGTTAGCGCTTAACCGTCTGCACAAACTGGCAAACTAGTCTCGATAACACACTCGCTCGCTACTAATAGTTTTCTCGTTATTGTTATTTTTGTGCTCTTATTCGCATTGTTGTGCTCTGTACTTTACTTTTACTTGGACTATCCTACTCGTGCTTCATTATTTCTACTGGACTTTGTACTGCGCTTCATTAAACGTACATTATCTACTTGCTGTCTGGACTTTCTTCATTTCTATCATCATCTCATCTTTACACGCTATCTTGCGCTTTAGCCTACGGTAGGTCTATTTTCTACTACCATACCTACCATGCTAAATTACTTATTGGTAAAGCACAGCTTGGGGAGTCCATCCAGCCTACGGCAATATACACGCGCAATGTTATTAGTTATGCTTCAGTGACTCACTGCAACATTGTTGCTACGGAGCCCGCGCCATTCAGTCTGCTTAAGCTACCCGCGCAGCTCGCATTATTTGCTCTGCTTATCGCATTCAAAGTTTTATATACAAAGCTTTTGCAGATTTCATTCCGTGTATTACTATCATCATTAAATTAATTGTAGTCGTAGTATATTTGTCATTCAACTGAGTATCATCAGCATCATTCAAGTGAGCCTATTATTCAATCAAGGACCTTTAACATAACTTGATAGTAGTGAGAGTGATCATCAATTTACACAATCAACGCACACTACATCGCTATAAGCAAGATAAACATTACCTTGTTATACTTGGATATAAAATATTTTGACTAGAAATCTACTAATTACCAGAATTGTAATCTCAGAATCCAAATTGGAGTAAATTTTAAATCACTATTTGTATTCAATGTTGAAATAATACAACATATTGCTTTCAATGACAGTTTAACGAGTGAAAGATGATTGGAATTTTAAAATGTGAACGTGCAATTTTGAACGGTAAATGAGAAATCAAGGATTTAAAAAATAGAGAATAACTCTAGGATTATTGGGTTGGAACACGAACAGAGATTTTGTAAATGAGATTAAGTATAAAAATTGATAAATTATAGTAGGTCATAAGGTAAAGGATGAGAAATACTGGGGGCCTCTTATTCAGATGAAGACAGTACAAATCACAAATTATACTACATTCTCCAAAAAGTAAATTAAACCTGTCAGCCTTTTTGCACTCATATCTATAACAGTACACGAACTCCACCGGAAACGAAACATATACTGGGCATAATATATTATGAATATTGTTGCTAGGCAATATTAGTTTGGAATGTTTGGCCAATTCATAACATTTTCTCAACATATGTGTTTCTTATTAAAATATTTGTAAAATTGTAACAAATTCTATTTGGCTATCTTCGACTTTAAATTCTACACGCAACTATAATACATAATAGGTTATGGGCCCAGCATGCTTTAAAATGTTATAATAAGACTGACTAAAGCGAGTCACTATGAGGTACAACAGTAGTCATTTGGACCTTGAAAGATTGAAAGCGAATGAAAGGTGTCAAATGAATCGGATAAAACCACTTACCCTTGATCTTGGATCTTGCTGATTCAAATTTGGTACCTGGTGAATAAAATATGTAATTAATTTTATTTTTCAGCAGGACTATATATTTATTTTGTATAATTTATTGTGCTGTGTACTTTATTTATACTTTGACTACTCTACATGAGCTTGCTTAATCTTGCTATGACTTTATACTGTGTGCTTCACTAAATGCATATCTACATCCTGTCTGGACTTTCTTCATTTCCTTCCATCAACTCTCATCTCTACATTCTATCCTGCGCTATAGCTTAAGGTAAGTCACTTTACTACCATATCTACCACGTTAAAAATGTATTAAAAATATTAATGTAAATGGGGCTCCCGTATATTTAAATGAGGAGCAAATTTTTCCATTTCGTTTTACATGTTCTATTGTTACAAACTTTTTAAGCCGAATTTTAATCCTAAGTTTAACCCTCCGTCCGATAGATGGTTCCAGCTAGACCTTTCTCGTTTTCAATCGTTAATTATTCTATTTCTTATTTATCTGAGAAAGGTAAAAAAAATAAAAGTTATATACATATATGGTTTGTATTAAAATGAATTTTGCATCACTAATTTGCACTAAAATGCAAAGAAATGCATGTTAACGTATAGGGGTCTGGCCAGACACCATCTGTCGGACGGAGGGTTAAATTTTTTACATTAATAATTAACATCTTGGTATACCAACATAGTAGTCATTTCTAGATCTATTTTGTCCTTATATGTATCATAAAAACGGTATATTGTATTCAGTTGATACCTTTTTAAAATTTTAGCTTATTTCCTGTAATATAACAGAAAATACTGAAAACTGGCAAAAGTTTATAAGAATTTTTTTTATAATATATATAAGTAAACGAATTTTCAAAGGATAAAGGACTTAATTACATATTATATTTCAAATAAGACTTTAAATCGAATGTTGTTGTTATTGTTAACAATAACAATTAAAAATAATTAACATAAAACCACAAAAATTACATCTGTATAAGGCATTAATCAATGCAAATGAAAGTCTTTTCGTACGAAACTCTCTACACGCGCATACGATACGCACCTAGCGAGTTTTTAAATTCGTTCTTTTGATTATTTTATAGTTCCGTTTAATAACGGATTTACTTCAAAAGTGCTAACTGTAAAGTTTTAAGAACAAGGTTCTGAAAACCCCTTTTCTTTTGTTACAAACTAATATTGCCCTGAAGTCTCCGTTCGCCACAAACAACTAGTACATATTAGAGTTTCAGTAACTTACCCTGTATACTCCTTGAGAAAGCGCATTAAGGCGTTGACGCTGTAAACATAACAAATGAGAGCCGTTACAAGTTTGTACAGCGCCAAACATATCAACTTGGTATTGTTCAAACTTTTAATGGATTTGTGTTATATGCTCATATAATATATATATATTAAAGCGTAGAAAGTAGCGTTTTTTTTTTGTTATTATTATTAGATATAATTAAAATCAGAGAAGTCATATGAAAGTATGTAACGAACCCAAACAGATTAATATTGTCTACCAAAAGAAATTTTTATAGTCATCTTGTGTTTTCATCAACAGGTCAACAACATTGTACCGTGAAAATAATTGTCACCGAGATTATGTGTGACTTTTCAGCTTTATATAAGTAAATAGAATATTCAGATAATTATGAAATAGATTACAATGTAATTATGAGGTCGATTACCATGTAATTATCAGATAGATTACAATGTAATTATGAGGTCAATTACCATGTTATTATGAGATAGGTTACAATGTAATTATGAGTCGATTACCACGTAATTATGAGATAGATTACAATGTAATTATGAGGTCGATTACCATGTAATTATGATATAGATTACAGAAGATAGAAATATATGTTATAATAATAATAATAATAACACATGGCAGATAATTAGAAGGAAATCAAAAATTTGATTGGTGATAAGTTTTTGAAGCAAAATCTTTAAAATTTTCAAAAATTAAGGATTTATTACTTACATACGGTAGATTTTGTTCCGGCCCACTTAATCTAGGAGCCTGAAGAACAGAAAATTTTATTATTACTGTTTTTTTTATTAAATCTTGTATAATAATAATACTACACACTTTATACACCATTGCGCACTTACTTTCATGGTCTCTAAGCAATGTTGGGAGTCGAAGCTGCTCGCGCCCGTAGGCTTTACCCTAGTTTCCCTACACGTGACTCCTGGATGGTGCTAAACGAGCAGCAGCGAGGTGGTAGGGCGTCGGTGCCCGTCTGGATCGCCACCACAGTACATGGGTGTAAAGCCCGTCATAGTGACCAGTTTCGGCTTGTGGCGTTTCGGGATCAGCTTGTGTATACCCAGTAGCTCATATACCTAGAGACCTTCAGTCGTGGTATATGTGGGCCGACATGACGATGTAGACTATCAATGGATTTTCATCCTTTAGTAGTCGCTTTCGTTTTAGGACTACACTGTACTTACCATCAGGTACTCTGTAGTCACTATGTCGAGCCAGTGTAAAAAACAAAAAAAAACCTGCTCTTATGGAGATTTGACTGAGGCCTCCGACAGAGTTGTAAACATAGATGGGCAAAATGTAATCAGATTAATAAAAATGATTACAATTAAATTTACGTTTTTTACCATTAATATGACTGCGTTTTGCTCATCTATGTTTTAAACACTACAGAATCCCAGATCGCATACACATTTATGATTTCTAATGTTTTAAATGGATTTAATCGTGATTACAGAGCAAGATAATTAAAATTACGACTACATTTTGTAATTGTTCATCATTAATCAGATTACATTTTGCCCATTTCTGGTTGTAAAGATGTCTACATATAGTATTGGTCGAGCAACTTCAATTGTTTAGCTCTCGATAAGTAAGAAAAGAGTCTATGTTATCATCTTTTCAAATCATTTAAGTTTCTAGTAGCTTATTTTCTGGCAAAAAATAAAAAGTCCCTTACTTTTCCGGAGTCATTATGATATAATCTCCCATCATTATATCGAGGGGTGAAAGATATTTTGTTTAAGCAACATTTTTTGCTGATATAGTGATATATGTATATATTTTTGGAATCGGTAAAAAACGCTGATTCCGAAAATATATACGAGTATGTTACTATATTACCAAAAAATGCCGCTTAAACCAAATAGCCTTTCACCCCTCGATATATTATTAGGACCTTAAAATGAAACTTGATGAGATATTTCTGTAATTCAATATGATCGCAATGATTATAGACAAGCATTTGCCTTTCCATAGTTATTGTTGCCGGTTTTTAGGGCGCACTATAGTTGCAACCAAGTGCGCTGTGATCCCTATAATAAATTAAAATAAATGCGGAGGGTCTATGGTAATTTGATTTAGCACTCACGTAAGGTCCGCCCTGTGCAGGGTCAACAAAATCCGGAACCTGTATACAAAAAAAAACAACAGTTACAAATCTGGAATACCTCCATAAAACCTCTTATCATATTCTGTTTAAATAATTAAAAGATAAATTAATATATCCAGGAGTATTTGCTTTAAGCGACATATTTAACCGTATTGTGATACATATTATATACACTAACGTGGTGAGCAAAGATATATTAGTGGTTGTATCCGATTTGCGCTTATATGTTATAACATGACCAGTAGCTTAGATGATCGCCCTTCTCAGGGTATTCACACATGATATTCCTATTAAATGCCATATGGATTTTGTCTCAATGTTTTCCTTCGCTGGAGACCATGTGGCGCCTAAATTCATACTTAATCAAGAAAAACCAGAAATACAGGCCAGGATTTGGATCTAAGAACATACGCGTTTCCGCGTATGGATACCGTTGATATGGTGCCTTATCCACTAGACCACTATAATATATATATTCTATTATATAAAAATAAGTCCGGTTTTCCTTCCTGACGCTATAACTCCAGAACGCACGAACCGATTTCCACGGTTTTACATTCGTTGGAAAGGTCTCGGGCTCTGTGAGGTTTATAGCAAACAAAATTCAGGAAATTTTTCAACAGAAAAGCAGGAACCAGGGAAAATCGTTTTTCACATACAGCACCATCTCTCATACATAGCATGTACTACAAACCAATATGGTTTTGGATGGTGGTGGAGCAGATCGCACCAGTATTTTAAGTAGATGGCGCCGATGCGTTATACATTGTTTGACAGCTACTCGTTGTACTCTGCTCAGTTAATTTCATGTGACATTTATTATGCGCACATTCTTGCAAACGCTAACTAAAAACCAAAACGAAGCCATCTGGTGGCGAAACGAAGTTCGCCGGGCTTGCTAGTATATATATCAATAGCGCCAAACGATACCGCTTAAAATAAGTCATCTTGCATCTGTCGACATATATTACGCATCTACATATATTTTTACTTACAAATGACATTGGTGTGGTAGACATGAAGACTGGATCCTAAAAAGAACGAAAAATTAGGATAATTTTATGTTACCACATTTAAGTTACACTGTAATTATAATAGTTTACATTGTAATTGCTAATTATGTAAAGAAAATTTCATATTGTAATTTTGTGTTTAAACCTCTCATATAAAAAACTTTTGTAAGAAGCTAAATTTGTTCTGCGCTATGTATTACAGACGCATATAGCTGTATCGATATATTGTGAAACTGTAATATGACGCCTTTTTTTTTCTTGGGGGAAATCCTCGTAGGACCATCCCGGCCGCTCAAGTGATTCGCAGCCGGGGTGTGGCGGACTTTTACCAGCTAAAAACCCCAAGGCGACTACTTCTGCGCATTAGTGAGGACTGCGGCTCCTGTAATCAATGCGCCGCAACTAATATGATGCCTAAAGTAAGGCTGCTACTGTCTAAATAAGTTGACTTGTTGATTGAAAGTATCCATAGATTCTGTTGTTTGCGTGGCCTCCTCTATTTTTAAGATCAGGTCCGGATCTAGAAGGGGACAAGCCAGAGCTCCCTCCGAGGAGCAAAATCCCAAACAAACATATCACCCATAACATATTTAAAAAAGTGGGCCAACCTCTCAATAAAAATTGGCTAAAAATACAAGTTGATGATTTTAAAAGGTAACTCAAAAGTTTCAAATGATATCGCTTTCTAAGATATACTAGGTGATGGATAGTTTTTCGTGAATATTTCGCTTCTTATGAGGTAAGTAATGCTTAAATTTTCACGAAGCTGTTGAGCTTAAAATCTTTCAAAATTGAGCTATTGTGGTGAATGTCTCTATTTCTTGTGGGAGGCGTATGAATCAGAAGGCAGTCTTAGCTTGAATTATTTTTATTATTTATTTGGTGCGCATTTTATATGATTCGCGTGACCTAGATATCGCATTGCATTGCACTCAATAGTGAATCAAACTTCAAATAGCTTTACAAATGCATTGACTTCAAACTGTAAAGATTTTTTATTAGATTAATCCATATAATTAAGGAACAAAGCTAAAAGGAATGCCTTGGGGCGGCAGACCGTCGTTTTTGTCCCGTATCGAAAGTTTTACGATTCGCCGTTGTTTAAAATATACATATAATCGAGATCAGTGTCATGAATAATACTTACCCCTGGTCTTCTTTGCGTAGGCGGAGTGAACGTCGTAGTCTAGAAAAAAAAATCATATTTAAACTTATTACTAGCTGACTTGGCAAACGTTGTTCTGCCTTATAAATTATAGCAGACCAGCCACGCTTTGCTGTGACTGGTATTTGAATAATTACTCAATCCAGTCAACGGATAGCGTCATCTTTTAGAATCGGTTGGAGCTAACTGTAAATTATGACTGCTAAATAATAAACAAATAATTTGCAATAAAATAATATTGCGACTATGAATTGAGATGAAAACTATCCTATCTTTTAAATTAGATCAAACTTCACGTGGTGTGTAAATTTCAATAAAATCGGTATAGTAGTTTAGGAGTCCATCGCGGACAAACATCGTGACAGGAGATTTATATATATTAAGATAACGCGAGTTAATGTTTCGTCCTCACTAATTACATTATAATCATAATTTATGATTACAATTCTTTACATCTATGTATAACTATAATGTTTATAATCTTTGACAGTCCGCATATTTTAAAAGGAGCGGTTTTCTTTTCTGAGTTGCAGTCTGCTCGTGATCTTGGTCTTTTTTTTGGTGTCCCGGGGAAAATCCTACATACGACCATCAGGGCCTCTGTGAGGGCAGCGACCCCGGTGTGTCAGACTCCTACTGACTAATAACCCCTGGGGTGTCCCTCGAATCGCTCCACCCGAGCCTGGGAAACCAAACTCATCCAGACGCTCAGAGAGCGAAATGCCTTGTCGAGGCTGCCTCTCTGGGAGTAACCATGGTCTGTGTAACCACAACTAAACATCAAGCCATAATTAAAAGTAAGTTAATGCGCATATAAGACTCGTAAAAGTATTCATACTTAAATCTGACTAATTTCCTAACTTGGATGTGCTTATATTATACTTAACGAGTAAATAACTACTTACTCCTACAGTTGTTCTCGGGGTAGGCCGGGTGAACCTCTCGTTCTAAAAAAGAAATAATTATTATAAAAAAACGTGGAATAGCAAGATACAAATGTTTTCACCGACTACCGGCGACCATATTTCCATGTTCTTATGACTTGGGAGCCTTTAAGAGAAAAAAGAATAGGCATTTGTTGGACGGATGCGGACTCATCTTCTTCTCCATCAGGTGTGATTGAGATCAAGTGTCCGCCGGTGAATTAAGAAAAACCGATATCATTTAAGCGGTGTACGGGAACACATCATACACCGCTCTCTCCTGGTTGTTTTAGCAGCCTGCCTATTGATAAGTTTTTAATTTTATTAAGCATAATAATTAAAAATTCTGAAAGTTTCATTATACAAACAATTATAATAATATTTTGATCCATATTTGACTATGGCTACTGTACCTTTGAATAGACAATCCTATAGAATTTATTTAAAGAAAAATGAACTGTTTTTAATTAAAAATGTATAGTAATAGTAGTAAATTAGAAAAACAGTAAATTTGTAGTATACTTACAATGAATGGTGACCTTGGAGTAGTAGACGTTATAAACAACTGATCCTATAACAAAAATTGAATTATTATTAACCTCTTAGGTACTGATTTATTTGAAAACTACATATGGTACAGTATTGATTTTTTGTTGCTTGGTGTACTATGTAAAAGCAGTAGATATTACGTAAGAATTTATTTTTAAAGTATACTGACATATGTAGTATTAAAATGATTTCACATAGAATTGCAAAACAAAAACAAACGAAACTAAATCAAGTAAATTGTCAAATAATGTCTCAACTCAAATGACGGTGGGCATGACGAGTCTCAGCTGTCAAATGTACCCAAGGGGCTAATTTAATATTATTATGATAACGTTCTTGTTATATTGTTGTACCAAAAAATATTACAAAAACATTTTTTGCTCGGTTTTTACTCGATCAAGTACATACAATAGACGGTCGTGGTGTGGGTCGAATAAACGTCTGCCCCTGAAAGACAAAAGTAGAATCATTTCGCGCGCGGGTTTTGCGGCGTCACAGCTATACGGTATCTCACATCCCGGCTAGGACTAAGAAGTTCTCTAACTCCTCTTTTGCCGTGTCGTTGGGCTGTGGAATGGTCTTCCAGCGAGCGTGTTCTCGCTATCCTATGATATGGGATCCTTTAAGCGTAGCGTGAAGAGATATTTGTGCAGCCGGCATGATCGCTGCGACTACCGATGGGTTTTTTCTTACCTTTCGATAGTCGTTGGCGTTTTCTGGACTGCACCGTGCTTACCATCAGGTATGGTGCAGTCACTGTGTCGAGTCAGGTTAAGAAAATATATATTTATTCTTGCCTGAAAACTGAACTATATAATATTAAGGTTAAGATTGTCGGAAGACCGTCAGATGGGCCAATGATCTCGTGAAGGAGATTGGGAAAAACGGGCTAGTCAACTGTAGTTATCAACATGGGTGGAAAATAAAAACAAATCTTCACTTATCATTGGGTAGTTGAAGGTTGAAACATAAGAAACCTACACAAATCTGTAGAAAAGAGAATATAAAAAGGTTTCCTAAAGATGTTATGAAACTCAGTTATATCTATGATTGAATTACCGAACATTTAAAATTATTTAATACATATATTTAATTTTTTTAAATCGGCTTAACAAAGTGACTTCATTGCACCTGATAGTAAGTACAGTGTAGTCCAAAAACGAAAGCGACTATCAAAGGACGAAAATCCATTGATAATCTCCGTCGTCATGTCGGCTCTCATATGAGGCGTCTAGTTTCAAAACCCGCTAAAACGATTTTTCGTACAAAATTACTTAATAGATCTAATAGTAATTTGAAATGTTTTTATCAAAGCAAATATTATATATTATTTTTTTCTTTTTTACTTTTTCACTCTAGAATAATAATTTAAATACCTTATAAGAATGTGATTGTTAAGTCAAAGATTAATTATAAGTTTTTATAAATTTATGGGATTTGAAAAAAAAAATGTTATAGTGGGTTTTGAAATTAGACTCCTCACATACCACCACTGAAGTTCTCTACGTATATAAGTTACAGGGTGTACGCAAGCTGACCTCGAAACGCGCCAACACTCCGCCGATAGAAGCTAAAGTGAGTCACTAAAACGGTCTCTATACTTGTGTATTGTGGTCACGGCCGAGCTAGGATAATCACCCTACCACCTCAACAATAATAATTGCAAATACAACTGAAACTTTTATAACTTATAGTGAAATAGTATTTCGAACGAAGGATTAGCTAAGGCTAAGGAAAGCTAGGCTAATACTGCTCAGCAGGAAGCAAAATGACTGTTTATATAGATTTTTATAGAAGATATTCTGTAGTAACAGCAATCCGTGGTGCGTGCGTTGTGGTAGGGCGTCGGTGCCCGTCTAGACCACGACCACAGTACATGGGTGTAAAGCCCGTCATAGTGACCAGTTTCGGCTTGTCGCGTTTCGGGATCAGCTTGTGTATATCCAGTAGCTCATATGCCTAGAGACCTTCAGTCGTGGTATATGTGGGCCGACATGACGATGTAGACTATCAATGGATTTTCATCCTTTGATAGTTGCTTTCGTTTTTAGACTACACTGCACTTACCATCAGGTACTCTGTAGTCACTATGTAAAGCCAGTGTAAAAAAGAAATCCTGGCCGACAGCACATCCTATTACTGCCAAAAAGTTGTAGAGTTTTGGAAAAAAAATTCTACATTAAATTACTAACGACCATATAGGCCTATGTAAGTTAAAGTGATATTGAAATAGTTTAAAAAGAACTACTCACGATAGGAGATCTTTGTGCAGAAGAAACGTGGAATCTTGGATCCTGTAAACAGATAATTTCAATATTATCTATCACTATCGTTAAATTAACCCTTATAGCATGCAGACGTCGCCCGATACGTAATTGTCGCCCTAAGGGTCGTTAGGGTGTTACGAGACGTGCGGGGTAAGAGGATGCGCGCGCGCACGCGATGCTTGCGAGGCAGTCGACTACCGAGACGCAAGGCTAGAGTACGTGCGTGTACGTCGCAGTTCGATGTGCCTTAAAGTGCAAATAAACAGTTAAACGTCAAAATTCGTGTCTTTCTACAACCACAACCTCGACCACTGGTCATACCCTTATTCATATTATATATTCGAATATGTATAGTCGTATATTCCGTTTTCGAGTCAAAACGGCAGAACCGATTTTCATGAATTTGAGTTTAAAAATAGATAAAACTTTGGAGATGAATAGAGGTTACTGAAAAAACGTTTACATACAAATTATTAATTCGGCTCGCGGTCTACATATATGTATCCATAAGTATTCGTTTTTTTTTATATTTAGCGTTTACTTCTATAACATTCTGTACGTTTATTTAAATTGATATAAAAACTACTTACGAAAAATCTTCCTTGAGCATGACTATTCAGGCTTGAATCCTGGAAAGAAATCATAAGAATTTTATTATATATTCGTATATTACATAACTTTTAATTCAGAAAACTAAAACAAGAAATATGTTTTGTATATTGGATATAATATGTGGTATCTTGTATATATATTTTTTTACTTATATTGTTAAATAAATAATAATATAAGCTTAATTAAATTATTCATAAAGAAAATATATAAGCCAGCAAAAAAAGAATTATTTTACATCTTAAATATATTGCCTAGTGGATAATTGACCGGTTACCGCGCGCGATAACGCAAATTATCGTAGGTTCGAATTCCAGCACGTAGTTCTGTTTTTTTCCAGATTGCGTATGAATTTAGACATCACATACTCACCAGTGAAAGAAAATATCGTGAGGAAACCCACATGGCATCTAACACAAGTTTCATGAGTACTAGTACTGCAAGAAAGGCGTTCAACTGCGCCTCTGGTCGCGTTGGACACGATATATAAGCGATAATTGGTTACAACTACTAATCTATCTCTACTCCCTATGAAATGGTCGATATCGTGACGATATAATACCAAGTTGGAATACCAGCACGTACCTCTGGGTTTTACCAGATTACGTATTGATTTAGGCACCACATGCTCACCGATGAAGGAAAACATCGCGAGGAAACCAGCACGGCATCTAATTGAAATGTTATGTGTACTGGTGCTGTGAGAATGACTATCGGCTGCGTTAATCGCTGCGATATCACTATTTTTACATATTTAGAACTAGCTGATCCGGCAAACGTTGTTTTGCTATATAAGTTATTGTAATATCTTCTAAGATGTTCATTGAAATTAAGTGATGTCAAAGACAATTTTGTTCACAATTAAATACTCTTAATCAACAACACATTTATTTGGATAAAGATTAATATTATTACGTTGATACAACTCTTAACACATAATGCATTAATTTCGACCAAATTTGTTTACCATAAAAACGGTTCTAGTAAGTTAATCTTAAAAGATAGACATATACTGTCGAAGACATTTTTTTAGATCATTTCAAGAGGAATAATTCTTTCTTACATATATTTTTGGTATCTTGAACCGTTTTTGCAGCGCACGCAATGGAAGCCCTCAAGGATGAATAATTTTGCCCGTTTTTTTCACATTTTCCATTATTTCTTCGCTCCTAATAATTGCATCGTGATGTTATATAGCCTAAAGCCTTCCTCGATAAATGGTCTATTCAACTCAAAAAGAATTTTTCAATTCGAACCAGTAGTTCCTGAGATTAGCGCGTTCAAACAAACAAACAAACAAACAAACAAACAAACTCTTCAGCTTTATAATATTAGTATAGATTAGTATAGATAGTATAGATTAGAATCGAATGCTTAATATCTTCACTGAATATCTTCTCAATTAAATTACCTGTATAAGAACTAAATACTTACAAAAGATAGAGTTTGTGCGGGACTATTAAACCTCGTATCCTGGGGAGCAAAATTTATTAATTTAATTATATGAAATGTCTAACAAAACAGCGAAATTAAGTACTCTATTTAAGTATAATTTGATGTGAATATAAGAATTACTTACGTAAGATACCGCTTGCGAAGGAATATTAAATCTGGGATCCTGGGGGACAAATTATATTATTTTAACCATATGATCTTAGACTCAATCGATCGCCCAGCTCGGCGACTGATTGCCGATGAAGCGTAAGCTACTCAGTTTGAAACGCCGACGCAGTTTGGCCTGCCTTTCGGTTTTCTATAGACTATACTCTGGAATGTGTGCGGCTGAGTTGTACAATTTAATTCAACCCTCCCTCTTCCACCATAAATCTACAAGACGCCGTGCGTGTTTGGACCCTTATACGGTGCACATTCCCCCTTTTTTTTCAGCGAATTGCCAAGGAGCGTAATTTGCTTCCAGAGTCTGTTTTTTCCAGCTTATTGCGAAATGGGGTTCTTCTAACGAAGAATGAATCGATATTAGTTGGGTGAACGCGCTCCATAATTGGCCTTATACCTTCCCGTGAAGTAAGATCGAAGTCATGTACAAGCCTGTTAGTAAAAAAAGCAATAAACAGAAAAATATAAGAAAGATCTGACATATTTTCCTGTACACACTTTAAAAAAAATTCGCATAGTTTATTATGTAGATATATTTTGACATAAATGAACTTACGACAGATAAAGTTTGTGCAGGACTGTTAAATCTTGAATCCTGGGGACAAAATATATTAATTTAATTATCGCCAGTTTTATAGACTCTTTTTAAACTTAAAACCCTTTCAAACTCTATAACTTTGTACGCTATCGATGATTCGTTAGTGTTCTTTCTAATCTGTTTCATCATAGCGACCATATGCTTGATGGTAACCATGATGTGGTCCAAAAAAAGACTACGATTATTATCGGCAAAAGAACAACTATCGATAGTTGGAGTGTTCATCCCAGCCTATGCAAATATATCACAAAAAAATGGGAAAGGAATAAATTTACATAAAAATTAACACATTCATTGATTATTAAGCTGAACGAAATTCGCCGGATCAGCTAAAATATTTAAATGCGTTTTTTATAACTATAAACTAAATAAATAGTGACTATGGTGACCTAGCAGATAATAGACCACGCGTGGAACCGTGAAAGGTCATAGGTTCAGATCCCGGCACTTGCCTCTGGGTATTTCCAGATTAAGTACTGAAGAAGCACCATGTGCTCACCGGTGAAGTAGAATATCGTGAGGAAGCCCACATGATATCTGATAGAAATGTCATGTTTATTAATACTTTGAGAACAGCGATCATCTGCACTACTGGTTACGTTGGGTACGATATATAAAGAGAAAGTGGACACAGCCATTAATGTATCTCTGCTCACCCCAAAATGGATATAGCGTAATAATGTATTTTTATATATTTTATAATTACTTACATAAAATGACCTTTGAGCCGGGCTATATCCATGATTCTAGAAGAAAAATAAACATATTATTGCTTACTGCTAGTGTTAAAACTATATATCTACAGTATTGTATTGTATTAAAAACTCTCTCCGATCCGGAAAGAGCGTATATACAACTCTTCAGAACACTGGCAATGATAAACAACGATAAAAATAATTGTTTCCAAATTTTCATTTGGCTTTCCTGGAAAGTTGTAATTTTACACATTCGACCTTATGGAATGGACGATGAAATATTATAAGCAATATTATATATTAAAATTATTACTTTATAATTACTTACATAAAATGTCCCTTGTACCGGACCATATCCTTGATTCTGTAAAATAAAATATAGATAGTATTGTCTAGTTCTACTTTTAAATTTATCTATTTATCTAGAGTATGTATTAAAAACCCTTTTTTTAACCCGGGGGAAACCCGTTATTGGCCGTTAGGGGACGATGAGGGGTACTCCCCGGTGTGTCGGAGTCGCACCAACTAAAACCCCCGGGGTGTTCCTTCTCCCGCCTGCCGAGTGCCAAGGGCAAGGCTGAGCCATCTTCCTCGGCACCCAGCGAGAATATATTAAAAACCCTGGCCAACGCGGAAGGAGTATATTGGTGTCACGATAACATTATAAAAACACCACAGAATTTTAACAAAACACCAAATTAAATTGTTCATGAACATTAAAAAGTTATCTAAATATATATAACTCAAAGGTGACTGACTGACTGACTGACATAGTGATCTATCAACGCACAGCCCAAACCACTGGACGGATCGGGCTGAAATTTGGCATGCAGGAAGATGTTATGACGTAGGCATCTGCTAAGAAAGGATTTTGTTCAATTCTACCCCCAAGGGGACAAAATAGGGGATGAAAATTTGAATGAAACTTTGTCAAGTTTAAACCGATCGGGCTAAACTTTTCCATGCATAAGGCTACTATGATGTAGGCATCCCCTAAGAAAGGATCTCGATAAATTCTACCACTAAGAGGATAAAATAGGGGATGAAAATTTGTATAAGTTCACCCAATAGCTTGATAGTTTTAGCGCCTAATGACAGATTATTTAAGAATATTGCGTACAAAGAAGTTTTGTAGGTCCTAATTTTTTACACATGCTAAACAAAAGTAAAGCCGCAAAAACTATACCTAATTAATAATAATACTTCTTAACGCGAGCGAAGCCGCAGGCAAAAGCTAGTTGCCATATAAAATTGACGGAATTGAATTATTTTACATGTGGTCTCACATCCCGGCTAGGACTAAGAAGTTCTCTTAACTCTCTTAACTCTCTTAACTCTTATTGCAGCCGAGTCGCTGAGCTGTGGAATGGTTTAAATGGTAGCCGGTGTCCTGTACGCCGCCCGTGTGAAAGTTTGGGGGTGTGAGCTCTTTAACCCACCCCTCCGAGAGATGAAACCTAAACAGGCTAGTTGTTCGCCGGGCGTCTGGAAGAATCAGGATCCCTAAGCCCGGGTGGAATAATTGGAAGAACACCCCGGGGGGTTTTAGTCAATAGGGGTCTAACACACCGGGGGGTGACCCTCATCGTCCCCTGACGGTCCATAACAGGTTTCCCCCGGGTTAAAAAAAAAATACTATTCTTGTACAATTGACGCTTACAAGAGACTGGTGAAATAAAAATTGCCAGTTTAAGTGTGTATATATGTATATATATATTACTATATCATCAAAAAAATGTCGCTTAAACCAAATAGCCTTTCACCCCTCAATATATTATTGTTGGTTTTCCATTTGTGTTTTATGTCCCTAAGTTTTCTTGTCTTTAATATTTTTTGTATAAGCATTGCTGGCGTGTATATCTTTCTTTATGTTGATGTATGTACCCCCAATTATGTGAAAATAAAAATATTAAAGTTACAGGTACTTACAAAAGTAGTAACTTGAGATTGACGACTGAGCCTCAGGTCCTGGAGAAAATAATAAATTTATAAATAAATAGTAAGCTTACTAACAGAATAAAGTAGTGCCTCCTTCTTCAGCATACTGAGATGTAGTCAGAGCCGACTAAGGTAAGGTATTTTGGGAGTCGAAGCTGCTCGCGTCCGTAGGCTTTACCCTAGTTTCCCTACACGTGACTCCTGAGTGGTGCTAAACGAGCAGCAGCGAGGTGGTAGGGCGTCTGTGCCCGTCTGAATCGCGACCTCAGTACATGGGTGTAAAGCCCGTCATAGTGACCAGTTTCGGGTTGTCGCGTCGAGATCAGCTTGTGTATATCCAGTAGCTCATATACCTAGAGACCTTCAGTCGCGGTATATGTGGGCCGACATGACGATGTAGATTATCAATGGATTTTCATCCTTTGATAGTCGCTTTCGTTATTGGACTACACTGTACTTACCATCAGGTACTCTGTAGTCATTATGTCGCGCCAGTGTAAAAAAAAGGTATACAGCATAACAAATAGCTAGCATCTAAGCTAGCATCTTGACTGCCACATAGTGCTCACCGCATTGGGCAAGCGTGGTGGTTTAAATGTCTAAACTCCTTCCCATGAGTTCCACAAATATAGTGAAATACGGAAGAGAGCAAGAAGCAACCAAGAACAAGTTGGACTCATGCATTGAGGGTTACGTAAATATTTATTTAAACAAAAATTTCAGAGCACATTTTCTTTATATCAATTATAAAAGATATAAAAAACTTCAGCCCCAGTAAAGAAGTTACACTTGCAAATTATATTCTTTTAGTGTTTTGGGTCGCTTTTTAGTATATTCGTGTATGAATAAATGTTGTGTGTGTGTGTTGCGTGCTTGCATTTTTGAGTGTGTGCTTATTTCCGAATTGCGTGCGATTAAAAAATTAATCAACAAGAATTGTTCGAACGAAAAGAAAACCTAAATTCAGAAACAAACTTAATTTTACCGTTAAGAAACGATTGCCCCATCATCAATATAGCTCGCGGTCAAATAACTTGTTTTCGTGTATATTTCATTAGATAAAGAACTTAGTAATAATATATTGTGAAGCTATATTCCTGACGGGGTCAGCATGTATATATTTTCGCATATGTCGTTCCAAAAGTGACCAGTAACGCAATTAATCACCGTTCTCAAGGCACTTAAGTACACGTAATATTTTTATTAGATGCCATGCGGGTTTCCTCACGATATTTTCCTTCACCGTAGAGCGTTTGGTGCCTAAATAATAATAATACAAATGTATAATATCATTTCTAATACAAATTAATTATTTACGCTCGGTAGTTATAACATTTTCAACATGCCATCTTGTTTAAAAAACTTTTTTTTTTAAATGAAATGAAATGAAAATGTATTTACTTTGCCACAAACCAACAAAAAACAGAAATTTAAAATACAGCAACACAAACACACAGGAACAAAAGAAAATACAAAACATATAAATATGGCGAAAATGTGACCTTCATCAGCCTAAACCCACAGAGGAAGCATGCAGCGCTGATTTTCATGAAGGGCCCCGGTCGTGTTACATCTAATTAGAAATATCTATAAGCAATAAAAAACACAATAAATGGAAAACTCTTATCTTAAAGAACTCAGTGTCGTAACAGGAAAAGAATGCTGAATAGAATGTTCATACAAATGCATTTGCAATTTTATTAGTAGTATGCTAGATTCTCGCTAGACACTTTTGTAATAGTTTTAACCTTTTGCGTAAAGTATTCCACAAGCGCTTTCTACATCGTGCACACATCGTGTTGCGATTAAGTATTCCCACGTACGCTTATATCGACATAAGAAAGATAGCTTTCAACGTTCAAAGGCAGTTAAAACACCATAAACCCATTACAAGATTTTTTTTGACAGGACCTCTTCTGTTAGCCGGGATTGGCTTCTACAGATTAACCGGGCAAGTGGGCAAACGCTGAAGGCGCTCAGCCGGCGAGTTATGGGTTGGGCGGCTACGCAAGGGCACCCCTGTGGGTACGGACCTCGACTTGGGCGGCCGGCCAAATGAGAATAAACCTAACGGTGATCTACTAGCGTTTCGGAAGCGACTACCTTGAGAAGAAACGCCGAAAGAAACTCAAGGCTGCGTCGGGATGAAATTACAAGATACTTTTGTTGCTCAAAAACCCAAAGAAAGCACAAATTTACATAAAATGTCGTGTCGGAAACCATCCGTATGTGGTGGATGTTCCTTATATCCGCACGAGAAGATTCGCTTCAACATTCATCATGCGAACAGCTAAGGAGTGGAATATGCTACCAGCGGCCATATTTCCGCGATCTTATGACCTGGGAGTCTTTAAAAGAAGAGTGAATAGGCATTTGTTAGGATGACGCGGTTCATCATCGGACTCATCTTCATCTTTCACCAGGTGTGATTGAGGTCAAGCGTTCGCCTATAAGTTATAAAAAAAAAAATAGGCGATTGTATAGCGCATTCATTAATATACGGTGCAGCCGACACGAGATGTCGCACGGCTCTCGCATTTACCGTCCACTGCAATCGGCTCGCAAGTGAAGATGAGCAACCGTTACGGTGTCCACGAGAGTGGGCCGGCAGAATGCACTTTACAAGCTTCTATAAATCGTATACAAAAATCATGTTTTTTTTACACTGAATCGACATAGTGACTACAGAGTACCTGATGGTAAGTACAGTGGAGTCCAAAAACGAAAGCAACTATCAAAGGATGAAATTCCATTGATAGTCTACTTCGTCATATCGGCCCACATATACCACGACTGAAGGTCTCTGGGTATATGAGCTACTGGATATACACAAGCTGATCCCGAAACGCGACAGCCCAAAGCGAGTCACTATGACGGTCTTTACACTTGCGTACTGTGGACCTGACTCAGTTCGGGCAATCGCCCTACCACCAAAAAAATCTTAAAATAAATCTAAAATCTTATAATAGACCTTCCTATATTTGAATATTGCTGATGGAGTGTGTCCGATCTCAGTCTGCAAGAGATTCTCTGATGGGAGCCTTCAGCCTGAACAAATTTGATGTAGGCATGTTCTGCGGAATTTTAGCAAGACCTTACTCAGCCGAAGCAAAGGAGTTGTTCAGGCTGATGGCTCCCCATCAGAAATAAATGCTAGTAGTGCATGTTTAGGATACAATGGGGCTGGCATGTGCCGAGGCACAAAAGCCCCTTAAATAAATAGAAAAATATACATATATATATATATATTTGAGTATTATCTGGTATGTGATTGTTCTAGCTTAATAGATAATGGAACGGTATCCAAGAGCGGGGTCGAGGATGGACTGGTTGTAAGGTGGAATACTGACACGTACATATGTGTTTTTTTTTTCAAGTCATATACTGACTGTGGCGCCACATGTTCACCAGTGAAGGAAAACTTCCTGGGCAAGCCCACATGGTATCTAATAAATAAATCTAATAAATCTAATGGCATCTAATAAATTTCATGTGTACTGGTGCTACGAGAATGGCGTTCAACTGCGCTTCTAGTCGCTTTGGGTAGGATATATAGCGATAATTGGTTACAACTACTTTTTTTTTACTTGGGGAAAATCCTCATAGGACCGTCTCAGCCGCACAGGGGTTTTGTGCTGCCGAGGTGTTTCGGACTTGTACCGACTAAAAACCCCAAGGTGACTACTTCTGCGCATTGGCGGGGACTGCGGGTCCTGTAATCAATCCACCACAGCCCCGTCGCGCCGCGCCCGCTGGGCACGTACTCGGAGGAAGATATCATCCCCGACACTGCTCATTTTATTTAGGCAGAGCACGTCACAATGCTCTGCCTACTTCTCGCTCAGGGCCCCTATCCTGAGCGACCACGAACCCAAAACTACAAACAATTACTAATCTACAACTACTTATTTACATTAGTGGTTACAACTACTAATCTATCTCTACTCCCCCTGAAAGGGTCGACAGCTTGACGATATAATAATATTATTTTATTTTGTATGTTTCATTTAATTTCTTATTGTCGCCCTTTTTTATATACATATTGTATTTTCACTTATTCTGACTGACATATCATTGTAGAACCCAAACTATTGAAACTACAAACAATATTTCTATATATCTAGCTCGTTTTATAACGAATGTACCCAACTAAGGTACTCAGGGCTGATTTTTTATATGACATTTCTAAAAGGATAAAATAAGCGTTGATAGTTTGTTTCGAAATTCTTGCGTTTTCTAGAAAGTCCCATGGAAAACGGTATTTAGATTTTTGATTAACTATTATAAAATACATATTTTGACGTTTTTTGCAAAATCAATTCCTAAGAGAGTAAATTTTGTCAACCCGGGCAACGCCGGGTCACCGCAGTTAGTAGTAATATCATAATTTTGTATAGCATAGTCACTTGCAATTTGCACTTGCATTTGTTGCACTTGCAACAAACGCATTGAGTAAACTATTTTATTTCTACACAGAAATAAGCTGAACACTTGAAATTGTAAATACAAAGTTTAAAGTTCACACACAAGTCATATATTTTATATGTAGGCTATTTATGTTATCTATTGTATCGCATTGTAACGATATGTTAAACAAAACCATTATCAATATATTTAAGAAGTGAGAAATCATTTTCATAGCCTTCTTTCGTTGTACATAATCATTGGTTATAATTTATTTTACTTAAATAAGTAATTAATATTTATTAAACAAAATGTATTTCAAAATTGTAATTAGATAGAATTTGCAAGTGTGTAAAGCCTTTTTCACTGTCCGATATTGAACCCAAAATTAGTCTGAAATTACACGAATTACTCCGCATTGAATCGGTAAAAAAGCACACAGCGCGTGTTCTGGAAGAATATCGCAAGCGAGGAAATCTCGAAAAACAATTTTGTCATCGTTACCACTACATTATAAAACTATACTCTATTACAGTATAAAAAATTGTCACTAAATACGTTCTTCCGGAACACACTCGTTATGTTGATTTAACTTACCGGTTGTTGTAATTGCGTAGAAAAGTATCCTGGATTGAACACTTGAGCAGATGCGGTACACCACACTGTAACAAAATATAATATCTATCAACTAAAATAAAACAACATCAATATTATAGATATTTTTTTTTTACACTGGCTCGTCATAGTGTCTACAGAGTACCTGATGGTAAGTACAGTGTAGTCCAATAACGAAAGCGACTATCAAAGGATGAAAATCCATTGATAGTCTACATCGTCATGTTGGACAACATATTTCACGACTGAAGGTCTCTAGGTATATGCGCTACTGGATATACACAAGCTGATCCCGAAACGCGACAAGCCGAAACTGGTCACTATGACGGGCTTTACACCCATGTATTGTGGTCGCGATCCAGACGGGCACCGACGCCCTACCACCTCGCTGCTGCTCGTTTAGCACCACCCAGGAGTCACGTGTAGGGAAACTATGGTAAAGCCTACGGACGCAAGCAGCTTCGACTCTCAAAATATAATCAATATGAGGTCTTCAGAGTCAGAGTGGGCCACGAGAAAATTTAATGCTTTAATAATTTGCTACAAAAACATTTCATAAGAAAAATTTTAAATTTTGATTGATGTAGCTTTAATTTTCCTATATTAGTAACATTGTATTTGTTTTAAAAACCCTGCGAACTTCATATCGCCAAACTTCTCCCTTTTTTACTCCCCTCCTACGTGTCCTCTCTTCCCCTCAATTGCTTATTTGTTATATCTCATAAAGATTATGCATCATTTTAAAAGAAAAGCTCCCAGGTGGTTTGAATTTACCGACATTTTTAAGAACTATTTTTATATTTCCACCAATTTATAATACATAAATCTTTCTCATAAATCACTCTGTCTATTGGTGAAAACTGCATGAAAATCTGTTCCGCAGTTTTTGAGTTTATTGTGAACATAAAGGCGGTCACAGCGGTGTCTTTATTTTATAATATATTGTATTATAATGATTATAAGATCAAAATAGCCTAATTTTGATGACTATCTCTCTGACTAGAGGTCTTATCTCGAAGTCTTTATATATGGGTTCCTACGACACCTCGAGGTCTTCTGGTGAAATAAAAATGGTAGAATCGCAACCCAATTTTTGAGAATAGATAAAGATGCAACAAACAAAAAGGTTGGAAGGTTAGGACCATTCTCAGATCATTGTGTTTCACTATAATTTTGCAATGATTTATTTTTTAAGAGTGTACTTTGTATTGCATCCTATTGTTTTAAATTTTATATTGTTTACACGTGTTGATATCTTGTTTTTCTATCTCTGAATTGGCGAATTACCAGGGTCCCTTTTGTAATCAGTTTTAGCCTGATTCTTTGGTGAGTTTATTTGCGGGCAAATATTCTCTAATCCCGAAAATCACTTGATAACACAAATTCATTGCATATTAAGTTCCTCCATAACCATAGTATTAAAAATACATAGAAGAATAATCCAGTACAAAAGCGATATATTTTCTAAGTTTTCGTGTGCTTGTTCATTCTCATTTTGTTCTTTCCTGTCTTTTCTTTAACTTTGTACTATTTTCGATACAAATACGAGACACTAATGGTATCATGTAATTAAAATATGGAGATCGTGACACATTCATCTATTACAGATCCTTATAGTGCGCGTTTCCCTACACTTTTTTTTTCTTAAGTATACTATGTAATGACAAGATCCGCGTGCAATTAATTTCGCAGTATGCGCTAGAAGAATATTTCTAAAAGAAAGAAGAAGTATATGTATAGGGTATTTTTAAATAGGGTTACATTTGGAGCACTGATTACGAATTCTGGGCGGTCATTCCAAGCTTTGATAATCCTGTTGCTTAGAAAGTGTTTGCGTAAGTTGTTTCATCGATTGCTAGATAGCTTAAGCCTATCTAGCAATCTTAGGTATCTTATCTTTTAGTAGTCTCTAAAATGGGTGCTGCAATTTTGAACATTTTGTCAAAATCTTCAAAGTCATAATGACCATTCAATTAGATCCACAGTCACTTCTCACGTTCAATTAGATTTAAGTTAAAAACCACTTGTAAGCCTGGGGCAAATTATAACAGTGTTCTTGGCTGCTATTAGCTTTGTCTCTATCACACGTGTAGTTTCGTCCATAGTTCTATCTGGATCTTCGTCGGTATGATCTTCATTTATCACCGTTGAATTACTAGTCATGTTGTGTATCGTGATTCTTGTATCAGCTAAATTGGATTTATTCAGTAAGTTTTATTCGTGATCTTTTTAAATCTTACAGATTGTTAACTTAAAATAATTGTTAAGTCTCTACAAAGGGGTAAGGCATCCTGGTTATTCACAATCGATTCATCGTCAAAATTGACAATATTGATAGCCCTATAAATCAATTATCCTTATCAAATACGGCATAAACGCACTAAGTTATAATATATATTACACATAACGCACTCTGATTATATAATAATACTCAAATACAAACAATTCATGAGTAATACCTGCACAAAATAACACAACTACTCTTTCTAGGTCGTACATTGTACACAATCCACTGAGAAGAACACCCAGACTAGAATAAAGATTGCTCAGATGAAGATTTTGTTTTATACTCGCATGGTATCACCAATCCACCGCAGCGATCCGGTTTTCCAAACAACAAAACGTGTCTCCGTTACATAACTTTTTGAAAATAAGTGTGTCAAAGACTGAATTAGAAGCTCTTGTGTTCGTCTCAAAAATACTTTGCCCAAATTCATGTATTAGAAGATCGTGCTTGTTAAGTGTAAACTATACAACTGGTATACCTTTTTTGTATTTTTTAACCTGGTGGAATATCCTGTATAGGACCATAAGGGAAGCTGTGAGGGCAGAGACCCTGCATTGTTAGACTCCTACTGACTTAAAACCCTCTTTTTGTTTTTTTTTTTTTGTAAACCCGATGGTAATCCCTTCAGACCGTGAGGGGAGTGGTGAGGGCTACTCCCCCGGTGTGCCGGACTTGCACCGACTAGAATCACCGGGGTACCAGCACTGCCTACTCTTCGCCTTCGCCGGGCCAGGGTTTCCAGATATTTCCGAGGGTACTGACTTAAAACCCCCGGGGTGTCCCTTCAATTGCTCCACCCGGGCTTGTATAAGCAAATTCATCCAGACGCCCGGGAAGTAATAAGCCTTGTTGAGGCTACCTCTCTTGGAGGGATGAGAATAAAAAGCCCACCCCTCCACAGGCCCTCTCTCAGGTTATGCGCCGGACGCTCTGTCCCGCTACCCTCTCATCCGGGCAGCAGACTCCCTCAAGTCTACTTCCTGGACAACTAGTATAGCTAAATCAAATCCTTTTAGGGTTCCACACCTCAATAGGGAAAACGGAACCGTTATAGGATTACTTTGTTACCCGACTATTTGTCTGTCTGTTTTTTTTTAATCCTGTTACGGCGCAGTGGCCACATCACCCCTGATGGTAAGCGTGATACAGTCCAAAAACTGCAACAACTGTCAACAGTAAAAAAATCTATCGGTAGTCGCAGCGATCATGCCGCCCTGCTCAAATATCTCTTCATGCTTCACTTAAAGGACCCAATATCATAGGACGAAGAGAACACGCTCGCCGGAACACCATTCCACAGCCCAACGACACGGCAAAAGAAGGAGTTAGAGAACTTCTTAGTCCTAGCCGGGATGTGAGATACCGTATATTTATGACTCCATGAACCCTCGAGCGTGGTTATATTATAGAAGGGAGAGGGTAGAACGAGATCGAAAGCTCTTCAGAACACTCGCCATGATACAGACGGTAGAAAATGCTCAATGTGGCAACATCTCTGTGAACTAAAGCAATAGAACATGCTTAGTACCAGCTGGATCTGGTCTCCCCGCCTGTCTATCTCTGAGTCTGTCTGTCTGCTCGTATGTCCATCGCTCCCCTCATTGTCCTGGAATGGTGCGTGAGAATACATCCCGCGCGGCTCACGCCTGGATATAATGGGCGACGTACTGCCTCAAGTGTGCCAAAGGCACTGAGAATGTGTTAAATATAGTATCACACATTGATGGGCAAAATGTAATCTGATTAATAAAAATTAAGCTCGAAGCTGCTGCTGCTGGGAATCAAAGCTGCTCGCGTCCGTAGGCTTTACCCTAGTTTCCCTACACGTGACTGCTGGGTGGTGCTAAACGAGCAGCAGCGAGGTGGTAGGGCGTCGGTGCCCGTCTGGATCGCGACTACAGTACATGGCTGTAAAGCCCGCCATAGTGACCAGTTGCAGCTTTTCGCGTTTCGGGATCAGCTTGTGCATATCCAGTAGCTCATATACCTAGAGACCTTCAGTCGCGGTATATGTGGGCTGACATGACGATGGAGACTATCAATGGATTTTCATCCTTTGATAGTCGCTTTCGTTTTTAGACTACACTGTACTTACCATCAGGTACTCTGTAGTCACTATGTCGAGCCAGTGTAAAAAAAATGTTACTATTACATTTTACGTTTTTCACCGTTAATATGACTGTATTATGCTCATCTATATTTTAAACACTACAGAATCCCAGATTGCGTACGCATTTATGATTTCTTAATGTTTTAAATGAATTTAATACTGATTACAGAGCAAGTAAATTAAAATTACGACTACATTTTGTAATCGTTAAACAGATTACATTTTGCCCATCACTGGTATCAAAGGTATGATAATAATATGAATGCGATCAAATGCATAAAACCTTTGGATTTCATAACAGCCCGGCATTTAGAATTATTATACGAATACTTACACATAATATCTGCGGACATCAAATGACCCCGTTACGTGATATGTTTCGAAACACGAGTGCAAGATAAATCTATATTTATATATCGTTTGCTTATTTGTATGTTTTTGCTTTTGTTTCCCTATGTTTATTATTGTTTGTATACATTTGCTTTTGTTTGCACATCTTTGATTTGTTTGTATATGTTAACTTTTTTATGAATACGTTTTGGAAACGTTACAAAATTTCTATCAATGTTTTCGTTAACTTAAACGGTTTTGCAATTCATTAAATTAACATAAATTCTGTATTACTTACATTCTAGAGGCTATTTTAATAAGGATACAAATCATTCACATAAGAACATATTGTCTTAAACCCTAAATAGAACAGTATATTAGTAAGAGTTGCTTTTAATACCTGCAACGCTGGAGGTCCTGAGTTCCTGTCCCGGTAGCGGCGAACTTTTCTATAATGAATAGGTTAGTTTGCTTCCAAGCAAATGCGCGCCGCCCCCCTCTCATCCGGGCAGCAGGCTCCCTCAGGTCTACTGCCGTAACCTTTTTTAACCCAGCAGAAACCCGTTATGGGCTGTCAGGAGGCGATGAGGGCCGCTCCCCGGGGTGTCGGAGTCGCACCGACTAAAACCCCCGGGGTGTTCCTTCTCCCGTCTGCCGAGGCCAAAAGCAAGGCTGTACCGGCTTCCTCAGCAGTTGCCGACGACTACTGTAACCTGAAACAGCTAGTAATAACTGTGGGAATAGAAGAAAAATACATAACAAAAAGGAATACAATGGAATCTAAAAATTCTAGGATTTGAAACCAGTTCCACCCATTTTTAAATTTATTAGGATTTTGCGTTTCTAATTAAATCAGTTTCACATATTACTCAATAGGAAATTTGTTAAGTAATTCTTTATTTGCTTCCATAATCTCTGTGAATCAATGTCACACGGCACCTGCCCGTTGTAGTCTATATTACACAAAGTCCCGGAAGTTTGACAAGTAGTTAAACTTATTGCTCATTTAATCGTTGATTTTTTTATTACCAACAGGCATAGATGGGCAAAATGTAATCAGATTATTAAAAATGATTAACGATTACATTTTACGTTTTTTACTATTAATATGACTGTATTTTGCTCATTTATGTTTTAAACACTACAAAATCCCAGATTGTATACACAGTTATGATTTGTTAATCTTTTAAATGGATTTAATCATGATTACAGAGCAAGAAAATTAAAATAACGACTGCATTTTGTAATGGTTAATCATTAATCAGATTACATTTTGCCAATCTCTGCCAACAGGCTTGTGCTTATCTTCATCTCAAGGTGATGTTGAAGCCGATGATGAAGCGCGCTCGCCCAATAAATACCAATTTACTCGTCTTTTGAGGAGTACCACGTCATAAGATCTTAAAAAAGTTACTGTTTGTTTTTATTTGCAAACTAGCTGTCCCGGCAGACTTTGTTCTGCCCTATTTCCCTAAAACAAAGTTACATTATTTTTATTTATTATGTTAATAGCTGCCCCGTCAGATATCATTCTGCCAAAAGATATTGGCCTGTCGCAGTCTAATAGAAATAAAATTGCATTGAAAGACGTAAGTCATATCTAAGGTAATGATATTTTTACTATAATGCCTTATGGGACACGTTATTTTTTATTTAATTACTTGGCGTATAAACTATAATTTTCATTAGTGACATGCAACCTCTAACTTCTTCTTCATGGCTCTCTTCCGAAGCTGACTGGGCACCTTCTGTTCTCCCTCCCTAAGCCCGGTTAAACTGTAAATGCCTTTCCCGGCACTCAGTAATTAGTCCGCATCAAAAAAAACCTGTAAATACTAGCTCAATAAAAGTTAGATAATTTTGTAACGCTAAAGCTCTTCAATGTTTTATTCACTGCTTATAGAAATCGAAAATGTTATGTAACAAACCGGTCTTAGACATAATAACCACTTTTGATTTTCATTTCACGGCATCCACCTTAAACATAGACTGTGATAATTTGCTTTTTGTGCTAGATTTGTTTTTTCTGATTATTTAATTCCTTCTTTGATCGGCTTGTGCTCGGAGCGTACGAAGCTCGTGAACAAAAGAAAAAGGCAACCAAAGCTAGTATTTTATTTTGTAGCCTGGGCGAAAATCCTGCACTGGGCCATCGGGTCTCTGTGAGGGCAGTGACCCCGGTATGTCAGAGTCCTACTGACTAAAATGTATCTCTAATTGCTCCACCCGGGCTTGAGAAATTTAATTCTTCCAAACGGTCGGGGAGCAAAAAGCCTTGTTGAGGCTAGCTCTTTAAGAGGGGTGGGATTAAAGAGCTCTCCCCTCCAAAACCTCTCTCTCAGGCGATGCGCCAGACACAGCGCACCGACTCCCTCTCATCCGGGCAGCAGAGTCCCTCATATCTAACCAGGCTAGTATGCATGAATAAGGGCCATGTCATTCAATTGTTTCAATTTTATATCACAACTAGCTGTCCCGGCAGACCTTGTTCTGCCCTATTTCTCTAAAACAAAGTCACATTGTTTTTTTTAATGTTAATAGCTTCTCCGTCAGATTTTATTCTGCCAAAACCTATAGGCCTGTCGGCTGTTTTTTTTAAATTTTTTGAATGAACCTGACCATAATGCTATATGTATAAAATTGACAAATATTGACATTAATATTTATACGTCACTCCATAATTGTTTTGCCTTCCCGGAACCCGTCCACTAACATTTAAACTTTATGGTATGGTGTTAAAGTTCAAATTGACTTTTAAATATTATTACGAATTTTTTGTATGAGAATACAGAAAAGTGTTATTTTTAGACAGTTGCAGGGAATTTTTAAAAATTTTCTCTCCGTAATAACCTTCCCCAGACTTCAAGAAACATAACAAAAGAGAAATCAGCCAAATCGGTTCAGCCGTTCTCGTGTTTCGCGCTTATCAAGACATTCAGCGATTTATTTTTATATATAAGAAGATAACTTTATAATGTGAATTAACGACATTATTTTCAGCAGTATTTTAGCAATGTTATCGTGCGACCAATATGCCTCTTTCGGATCGGACAGGGTTTTGAAAACATACTGTATACAGATGGACACTGTTAACTAGTCATTAAGTTTTACAATGAGGCCTTCTGCTTCATTAGTGTATCTATTTATAAGAGTGTGTGTGTGGGTTCATTGTCTCTTAATTAAATACCTATAACACGTATTTCGCTTTTTTCCTTCCCTTATTTTTTTTTTTCGAGGATATTGTGCTGTTGGATGGGAAAGGCCTTTACTCAAGATGTAATGTGAGATGGGCAAGCATTTAAGTTGCTCAGCCAGCTAGACATGGGTTAGGAGACAATGCAAAGGCGCTCCTACGGGTACGAACCTCGACTAGAGCAGTCAGCCAGGGAAACATCCTAACTGTGGTCTACTAGCGTTTCTGAAACGACTACCTTGAGAAGAAACGCCGTAAGAAACTCAAAGCTGCCTCGGAATGGTTTTTCTCTGGTTTTTCTATATGTATATTTAATTTATTTATTTTAGTAGTATTAGTTTTGTTTGCTGTGTTCTTTGTTTTAAAACATTTTCTTTATTATTTTGAATTTATTTTCGCTTTGTATTTTTCTAGCGTGGCGTCGAATTTGTAAGCCAAATAAACACATCTTATAATTACGAAATTAAGAAACAGTTTTGAAACTGTGTATATATCTTATTAATCTTCATAAATAATGTCTATTTAACATTTTAATGTAGCTATTTAGTAACAAAATATTACATTAATAATAAATATGATAATATTATAGTTAATTATAACCCGACCAAGTTATATGGACCGATTTCCATGCACGAAAACGCGGATGGTCGTAGAACCGAATCTCATCTCATTTCTCTGGATTTTCCTGATTATGTATAGATCTGAGCATCACATACTCAGCGGTGAAGGAAGATATCGTAAGGAAACCCGCATGGCATCTAATAGAAATGTCATGTATAGTAGTGCTGTGAGAACGGCGATCAGCTGCGGTACTGGTCACGCTGGACATGATATACAAGTACTTATGTATCTCTGCTCACTCCGTAAGGAATATGGCGTGATGACATTATTATTTTATTATATTTAATGTAACCATTGGTAGTGGTAACAAATTTATAAAGTACCAATCTAAATGGAAACTTTTGAAAATTATCGTCAAACTTTTCTACCGAAACTTCTGAAAACGAATTAAGCTGAAATAGAGTGGAGTTTTGAAAAACGTTCCACTCCTGGCTCGGGGGCCTGGAGGAAAGGTTCTTATGTCGTTATACATTATAACGTTACTCGTAAAACTTTAATTTGAACTCTCAAAGCCTTTATAAACAATAATACCACTCCAGACGATATCATGGAAATTAATTCACTTTAGGCCTAGGTATTTAATATAGGATACTGTAATAGGCATGTGGGAAAAAAGGTGGAAAAATATTTTTTATTTATTTTGTGCGAATGAGTGAAGGCTGGCCAGAATTAAAAAATATGAATATATTCTCTATTCATATATATAAAAATGAATCACAAAATGTGTTGCTAGCGCATAACTCGAGAAAGGCTGAATCAATTTGGCTGATTTCTTTTTTGTTGTGTTTGATGAAGTCTGGAGAAGGTCCTTATGGAGTGATGAAACGTAAGAAATACTAGGAAAATAGTAAAAACAACAATTTTCTTCTCTCATACAAACTACTCTGTTCCCAGCTGTCAATCATATGATGTCAATCAAAACAAAACAAAGGTGCGTTAGGACTGTTTTTGGCATGCCTTCAAGTTGATTAGAGGTTGGATGTCATTAGTGAAAATTATAATTTATACACCAAGTAATCAAACAAAAAATAACGTGTCCCATAAGGCATTATAACAAAAATATCATTACCTTAGACATGACTTAAGTATTTCAATGCAATTTTATTTCTATTAGACTGCGACAGGCCAATAACTTTTGGCAGAATGAAATCTGACGGGGCAGTTATTAACATAAAAAAAAAACAATGTAACTTTTTTTAGGGAAATAGGGCAGAACAAAGTCTGCCTGGACAGCTAGTTTGCAAATAAAAACAAACAGTAACTTTTTTTAACATCTTACGACGTGGTACTCTTCAAAAGACGAGTAAATTGGTATTTATTGGGCGAGCACGCCCTATCATCGGCTTTAACATCACCTTGAGATGAAGATAAGCACAAGCCTGTTGGCAGAGATAGGCAAAATGTAATCTGATTAATGATTAAAAATTACAAAATGCAATCGTAATTTTAATTTTCTTGCTCTGTAATCACGATTAAATCCATTTAAAACATTAAAAAATCATAACTGTGTATACAATCTGGGATTTTGTAGTGTTTACAACATAAATGAGCAAAATGCAGTCATATTAATAGTAAAAAAAAAATTATTTCTATTAGACTGCGACAGGCCAATAATTTTTGGCAGAATGAAATCTGACGGGCAGCTATTAACATAAAAAAGTTTTAGAGAAATAGTGCAGAACAAGGTCTGCCGGGACAGCTAGTATAATATAGAAAAAATAATGAAAGACCTGGGATTTGAAATTACGAGAGAAATTCTAGAATGTTTATTGGTGTGGAACGGAAACCAAACTGATTGACTCGACTCAGTGAGCTCTTCACACCTGATGGTAAGCATGGCGCAGGCTTAAAACGACAAAGACCTATCAACAGTAAAAAAACTAAACAATTAAATTTCAAAATAATATTAATATATCCCTTACGCGGTGGGCAGAGGTACATAAGTGGCTGTATCTGCTTTGCGCTTGTATGTCGTGCCCAACGTGACCACTAGCGCAGCTGATCGCCGTACTTCGATAATATAATAACTTTTTAATGGTTTACAGGCGGACTATTGGCCTCAGTCATATTTGGTGGAAGGTGAAAATAAGTCCGACGATGAACTGCGTTCGCCCAACAAATACCTATTCACTCTTCTGAAAATGATTTTATATTTGTATAACTGTATATATAGGGTTGTCCCAGTGAAGTGGCTGTGTCGTCCGCAAGGCGCTGTCAGAATACCAGCGCTGCAGAGTCTAGTGCTCTGTAGCACAAGCTGAGACAGAGTCCTTATTGGCGGCGGCCTAGACTTTTTTATGTATTGTTTGGTTGTTCTTTTTTATGTTTTTTGTATTTTATGTGTGTTTTATTGTGAAATGTAGTTACTCTTATATGGCTGCTGTTAATAAAAGGTTTGTCTTTCTTTCTTTCTTTTCTTCTCTTAAGTCTTTACCCTGACCTTTAATCTCGAGAATCCCTTTTAAATCGAGGAAAAAAGCGCTTTGAAAGCATATTCCACTTCTTAGCTGTTCAAATGACAAATGTAGAAGCGAATTTCTTCGTGCGGATCGTGAGGAACCCTCACCACATATGAATGGTATGCGACACGGCGTCTAGTGATTTTATGATGTGATATTGAAGTTAGCCCAACTTCAATATTATCTGGACACGACATTATAGTATATATATATTAGGGATATAACGGAGGCAGTTTTATCGGAACCGAAGTCGGAGTCGGAGTTTTTAAATTTGATTTATCGGAGTCGGATTCGGAGTCGGAATCGGAGTCGGAGGCAACGTCAGTCACAAGTGACGGCGGAATAAAATAGTTTTATTAAGGGATAAATAAAAACATTATTCAGTGAACCTTTTTAATTAGAAAGTGATAAATTTACAAATACACAGACAATAAAAATTGCTGTTTCTTATTAACATTTTCATAGTACTGTGAGAAAGCGATTACCTGAGCTACTGGTCGCGTAGTCCACGACATTTAAGCGCAAAGTGGATAAAACCACTATTGTATGTCTGCTCACATAGCGTGATAGCGTGAAGATATGTTATTTATTATATCTTAAATTTGATCCCATTTTAATATGGTGCAGGATTGATACATGTATTCGAAAGTATGAGCCAGAACTTTTGAATTGACAACAGCATAATCCATTTCCCTCTACATCTCCCTCGTGTGTAGACAGTTGTAGACGTGTTGAGAATCGAGACTGTTTCCAAGCGTATATCAGGTTTTTTTTTTTGATAGCCCGGGGATATTGTTGACGGGCCTCAGGGAGCTTTTTGGTTGTCGGACTTGCACCGACTAAAGCCCCCGGGGTCACACAGCGCTCTCGCCTGGATAAGTTGGGTGGCACGCTCCCTCAAGCGCATCGCCGGCGTATATCAACTTGGGTCAACACAACCCAACACAACACAACACAACACAAAACACAACACAACGCAACGCAACGCAACGCAACGCACCGCAACGCAACGCAACGCAACGCAACGAAACGCAACGCAACGCAACGCAACACAACACAACACAACACAACCCAACACAACACAACCCAACCCTTTTTTTTTTTTGTTAACCCGGTGGAAATCCCTACGGACCGTCAGGGGAGCAGTGGGGGCCGCTCCCCCGGTGTGTCGGACCTGCCCCGACTAAAACCACCGGGGTGTTCCTCTTCCCGTCATATGCTGGGGTCGGTGGTACAGTGAGATCAGCCTCACCGACCCACAGCGACGTCCGGCCTTTGAGATAGGCCTCTATCTTTCTTAATCGCAAAGGGTGGTGTAGAGAGCCACCCCTCGCTCACCACGAAAAGTTGTGTCTTGGAGCGGTGTGCGGGAGCACATCACAACACCGCTCTCGCCTGGATAATGGACGGCGCGCTCCCCCAAGCGGCCGCCCGGGCGTCAATCCGGTTCAGGTAGGAAGGCCATTGGCGAAGGCCCTCCTCCTTTGTCCAGTCCTGCGTGGGCGACGGATGGGGTTGTCGGGGGTAGAGAGTGCCTCCCGTACCCTCTCGGCCGCCTCTTTCTTCTCCATAATGTCCTCGCAGAATTTGAGGACCGCCTGCCATGCACCTTCGCTGCCGAGCATCGTGCGAACGAGCGACGGCAGCGACAGGTCACCACCCACCACCCTGGACCCAACCCAACCCAACACAACACAACCCTTTTTTTTTTTTTTTTTTTTTTTGTTAACCCGGTGGAAATCCCTACGGACCGTCAGGGGAGCAGTGGGGGCCGCTCCCCCGGTGTGTCGGACCTGCCCCGACTAAAACCACCGGGGTGTTCCTCTTCCCGTCATATGCGTGGGTCGGTGGTACAGTGAGATCAGCCTCACCGACCCACAGCGACGTCCGGCCTTTGAGATAGGCCTCTGTCTTTCTTAATTGCAAAGGGTGGTGTAAAGAGCCACCCCTCACTCACCTCGAAAATTTGTGTCTTGGAGCGGTGTGCGGGAACACATCACAACACCGCTCTCGCCTGGATAATGGACGGCGCGCTCCCCCAAGCGGCCGCCCGGGCGTCAATCCGGTTCAGGTAGGAAGGCCATTGGCGAAGGCCCTCCTCCTTTGTCCAGTCCTGCGTGGGCGACGGATGGGGTTGTCGGGGGTAGAGAGTGCCTCCCGTACCCTCTCCGCCGCCTCTTTCTTCACCATAATGTCCTCACAGAATTTGAGGACCGCCTGCCATGCACCTTCGCTGCCGAGCATCGTGCGAACGAGCGACGGCAGCGACAGGTCACCACCCACCACCCTGAACACAACACAACCCAACCCTTTTTTTTTTTTTTTTGTTAACCCGGTGGAAATCCCTACGGACCGTCAGGGGAGCAGTGGGGGCCGCTCCCCCGGTGTGTCGGACCTGCCCCGACTAAAACCACCGGGGTGTTCCTCTTCCCGTCATGAGCTGGGGTCGGAGGTACAGTAGAGTCCGCCTCACCGACCCGCAGCGACGTCCGGCCTTTAAGATAGGCCTCTATCTTTCCTAATTGCAAGGGGTGATGTAAAGAACCACCCCTCGCTCACCTTAAAAGTTGATGTCTTGGAGCGGTGTGCGGGAACACATCGCAGCACCGCTCTCGCCTTGGAATGTTGGGCGGCGCGCTCCCCGAAGCGGCCGCCCGGGCGTCGAATCCGGTTCAGGTAGGAAGGCCTCTGGCGAAGGCCCTCCTCCTTTGTCCAATCCTGCGTGGACGACGGATGGGGTTGTCGGGAGTGGAAAGTGCCTCCCGATCCCTCTCCGCCGCCTCTTTCGTCTTCATAATTTCCTCGCAGTATTTGAGGACCGCCTGCCACGCCCTGTCGCTGCCGACCATCGTGCGAACGAGCGCCGGCAGCGACAGGTCACCACCCACCACCCTGAACACAACCCAACCCAACACAACACAACCCAACCCAACACAACACAACACAACACAACACAACACAACACAACACAACACAACACAACACAACCCAATACAACACAACACAACCCAACACAACAGAACCTAACTTGGGCAAATAAAAGCTGTTGTTTACAAAAGTGTTGGATATATCAGAAACCGTTATCCTCCAGTGAACATTGTCCAGTGAAGAAATTAAATCAAATTTGCTGCAGGGTTGTTTTTGTGTTAATTTCTATTTTACTTAATTTAATGTAAATGAAAAAAAAAAAACCTTTTAGTAATAAATTTAAATGTCCATTTAGTTTTAAATTTAATAATTTAATCATATTTTTTAAATCTAAATTTTAAAAAATGTCTTCTACAAATTAAGTAGCACTGATTGTTTGATTAATTGATATTATGTTTCAACAACATATAAAGTAAAATCAAATGAATTGACTGCAACAGTGGTGGTGACCTCCGATGAATACATACGATTAAAAAGTTTCGGAACCGAAGTCGGAACCGAAGGTGTAATAACGATCGGAAGTTCCGACTTATCGGAGTCGGAGTCGAAGCTCCGTAACATCCCTGATATATATATATATATATATATATATTTAGTATTCTATAATGGTCGTGTTATTTATTAGGGCCCAAAGATAACCTAACCAGCACCTACAAAAATACAGTCAACTTCTTCGAAACACCCAGCGCAGCCCCGAGCGGCGTGCACATTTTCTGTTAAATTAAAAACTTGTGTTCTCAGATTTACAGTAACAAAACAGTTACAGTAACAGACAGTAACAAAAAGAAAACCAGCTGGTTGAACTATTCACTAAAGTATTTTAATTAAATATAAAAAAGAACTATAAACTTAAAATATTCAAAGCACATTTCACCACAAATTAAGGCCATCAAAATCTAGAAAATATAAAAACTGAAGAAAAAAATTTAATAAGAAAAACAATATCCTTCGAAGTTTATAAAGCGCAGACTATTATCGCTAGGCTTCGTGTGACGTCATAATTCATTTTTTCTTCCGAGGCCTCGTTAATTCCACCCGGCAGAGTTGCCAACTTCACATAAAAATCATCTTAGAAATATTTTTCTAAAATTCTATTCTATTCTAAAATATCACCCCAAAATTCGTTAAAGATGACAAATTTATTTATTTCTTTCTTAAATCATAAAACAAAATAAAACGCCTATTGAACTAAAATTTTAATTAAAATACATTTTTTGTATTATATTGTCAGATATATATTTAATTAAATGTGTAATCAGTGGATATGTATCCGATATCAATACGCGGCATCGTAAGTGGCCGTAGGCTCGTATCCCGGCTTGTACACCTGGATATTTCCAGATTAAGTACGGATTTAGGCAGGCAGTCTGCTACTCGGAGAAGAGGGGGGTGGTGCGCAGTGTCCGGCGCGCCACCCTTAAGAAAGGTTTGAAGACGTGGAGCTTTTACTCCTCCCAGAGAGAAAGCCTGAATAAGGCCTTTTGCTTCCCGGCAACTTGACGAATTTGGTTTCCCAGGCCTGGGTGTAACGATTAGATGTACACCCCGTGGATTTTTAGTCAGTAGGAGTCTGATATACCGGGGTCACTGATCTCACAGCGGCCCTGTGAGATTTCCCCAGGATATAAAAAAGGCACTACATGCTCACCTGTGAAGAAAAACCATCGTGAGGTAATCCGCAATTTAATTTAATATAAATATCGTGCCCTGAGATACAAGAAATAGATACTACCACTAATCTATCTCTGCTCACCTCGAAAGGGATATAGCATGACGATATATTAATATTATTTATTATTAAAACCTGCAAACAATCATGGCCCTTAAAAGAGCCCGTTTTCTAATTAGAACTAAATTTTGGGAAAATACCATTCAGTTGGTATCACTAGTACCCAGCAAAGAAATGAGGCTATTTGAGCCTCTCAAAGGCACATAATAACGTAATTCTATACAAGTAACTCACTTGTTGGTAACGCTGAAGGATTATTTATCTTTTACGCCGTGTTAGGCTCTCCTCACACGCTCATGCATCGGACAGTCACGTCACTCTACCAGAGACGGGTAAAATGTAATCAGGATAATGGTTAACGATGCCAGAATGTAATCGTATTTTTAATTTCGTTAATCTGTAATCGTGATTAAAATCCTTCTAAACATTAATAAGTTATGAATTTGTATTATACGTATACGGATACGTTAGGCTGAAATTTATAGTCGCTATCGTCCACTTTGCTTAGCATGTGCTTAAGTTAATCTTTCCTCAGTAAGTACATTGTAAATTTTTAATAAGTAAATTTATTAAAATCACAGAAACGCTAAACAAAGTCCAGCTTTTCAGTCACTAGTAATATTCAAAAACACTGTTATACGCAACATCTTAACATTTTTTTCTTGAAATGTGTAATATAAATCTTTTTATTAATTAAGTATACATTGAAGAGGTTCCTTACATTGACATTTAATTGATATTTATTGTATAGATCCAACATTTTATGCCCAAAAAAAAAAAAATTTTACAAATACAGTGTAAACTCTATATAACGACCCTCAAGGGACTGTGCATATTTTTGCGTTATAGAGTGGTCGTTAAATGTAGAGAGGAAAAATCTGTATTAGAAAAAAAGTTTATTTCAGAATAGTGTTAGTAATTACATAAAAAACAATTCTCATTTGATCGCTATTGAGTATAGTCTGTTATTTTTGTCTGACGTCTTTTACTGCACCAGTAATTTTGTTGTATTTTTTCCATTATTTTATTCATATCTTGCGATATTGAGTCATCTTGCTTATAAAGAAAGTACTTTTACAATAATTTTGCTGCTTCCAGGGCTTCTTTAATGCTCGGCGGTGGCTCAGGCCCATCCGTCTCAGTGTGTAGTGACCCTTGAGGCTTTTAATCACGCTTTGATCCATTGGCTGTAAGGCACTAGTCGTATTTGAAGGAAGAAATACCAACTGTATGTTTTGAAGGTTTGTTGTAAGAGGGTGGGCAGGACAGCTGTCAACAAGAAATAAAATTTTTCGTCCCTTTAATTCTGCATCTCACTTTCGCTCTTCTTCTTCAAAAAGTTGACTGGTCATCCAAGCTGATTTATTAGCTTTATACGTCACTGGCAATTTTTTAATGTTCTTAAAACACCGCGGATTTTTTGATTTGTCTATTACCATTAGCTTTTTTTTTCTTTGCCAACCATATTAGCAGCCACAAGCACTGTAATACGCTCCTTGGAGAGCTTTCCTCCCACACACTTTTCCCCTTTAAATTTCAGAGTTTTATCTGGGGTCAACTTGTAGAAAATTCCTGCTTCATCAGCATTAAACATGTCACTTAGGGTGTATTTTTCTGTCAATTTTGACCACACTCTATTAATCCAGTCATGAGTAACATTCGTATCAACACTTCGTGCTTCTCCACTAATTTTACCGTAGTTGATATGATGACGTTGCTTGAATTTTCCAAGCCATCCTTTTGATGCTTTGAAAGAAAGTAAACCAAGTTCTTCAGCAAACTTCTCCGCCTTAGCTTTCACGATCGGCCCCGGGATAGGCATATTATTCAGGCGCTGTCGTTGGAACCATGATAGTATAGCTCGATCTAAATCTTCGTATTTAGGTTTCTTCAATTTTTTAGAAAATTTTCCGTCTTCCTCTGCTTGTAGATTTTTTTCTTTATTTTTCCATATTGTGGACACTGTAGAGCGACTAAATCCAAAGCATCTGCCAACATGACTTATCTTCTCTCCCGCCTCTATTGCGCGTATCAGTAAAACGTTTTTGTCAATACACAGAGATTATCTCTTACTTGCCATGTTTAGAGTTTGAAAGTTTGTGAGCAACTAAGAATATGATAACGTATAGATAATTCATAACTCCTACTAACAATAGTCAACACGTGCAAGCAATCCCAATTTGTAAACAAAAGAATGGAATTCTTATAAATTTCGGTATGTGTAATGCCGACAGTCGAGTTTATTACGGGCTAGGATAATAAAGCGACAAAAGAACGTACACAGCTGCGCAGTTTTTACTGATTTTGGCAACTTCAAAAGTACTTTATATTATTTAATTTCTGTCGTTATATAGAGTGGGTGTAACGCTATATAGAGCGTATCATTGTATGGGAAACAAGCTAAACCAACCAAAACCGAGTGATATCGACGCTTTAGGGAGTTTGACGTTAAATCGAGTGACGTTATATGGAGTTTACACTGTATTTCACAAAAGTTAATGAAAACAAAAAAAAATGAACAAAATGCTCAAAAATATTAAAGACGATCCACATAACATACTAACAATAAACAAATTGAAGCGAATGCTGATTGATAAATTTTGTTATACTGTAGATGATTATCTAAATGATAAACTTTAAATTATATCGTGTGCGTGAATATAAGGGAAAAAAAATAAACATATATATAAAAAGGCGTATGATGCCCTCCTAATATTAATATTGAAGCTCTCTTGCCTCATCAATGCCATTCCCAACAAGGTTTATAGTTGATACCAATTTAAAAAATATTTGTATACACTTTGGAGTGCAATAAATTATTTGATTTGATTTGAAAACGCAACGCATTTCGCCTACATCATAATAAATAAATACAAGACGAGCTATATAGTGCTACCTACTCCACACACATAGGTGATTTGTTGGCTAGTTCTTATTTGAAAACGTAACTGTTTAACTAGCATAGTATTATTGTACAATTGATGATGATGTCCTGGCCGGTTTCGGCCACGGCGACTGTTTCAACACCGGTTAAGAAATTCGAGGTCCAGTTTTCGGAAACAGTCAATTGCGCAGGAGATATTTAAGTGCACAACTGGACGCGCTGCCAGAAAAGCACTCTCTCGTCCGAACTCCCTCAGGCCCGATGGAAAGGAGAACCAGTACGATCGGGAGGGAGCAGGATGCAGGTTTGGTCGAGCTTTCCTTCTCTGAACACCTGGTTGAATTGCGGTGTTAAAGAGATACCTTAGTCGCCTCTTACGACACCTCAGCAAGAAGAGGGGTGTGCTATTCTATTCTGCCGGCTACCACCACGGCTTGTACACGGCTTGTTTATTGTACAATTATAAGTATTGTAAACCAGCATAATTTCATAACTTCATCAAACCCAGCTTTATAGGGGCAGAAGCCGAGGCTCACGTTACAACTGCCAAATTCCCAACATAACACTGGATAGTATATTTAAAAAAGTGAGCTAACATTTTTATTAAAACTAGCTGAAAAGTTCAAGTATTTGCTTTTGACGTTTTAAAAGTTAGCTCAAATGTTTAAAAAAATATTGTTACAGCATCATACATTATCCAAGGTCAAGATCGTTTTTTGTATTTCACTTCTCATGCGTTAAATGATATCTGCATCACAAAGTTGTTAAGCACAAATCTCTAAAAATTATGTTGTAGACATTTTTTATTGGATTAATACATATTGTTAGGATTAGAAGCTATTTTACTAAAAAACAAATAAAAAAATATACGTGGTGATTAAACTAAGCTCGATTTAACTTTTACTTAGATAATCAAAACAACAACAATCGGATATTCGACACAATAATATAATTCCCACGCAAACCAACAAGAAGACCGCTCCGCACAAAGCCTCGAACAAGAATGCCCGGCCGACGTCCCTACATTGGCTTATAAATTGTTTCTATATGAGGTATATATGTAGAAACGGCTTGCTTTTTTTTATTTGTCGTTTATCTAACAATATTAACTAGATAAAACGACTGGCTGGTGGGAGGATTGCGGCATTTCCCCCGGGTTAAAAAAAAGTAGTGTAGTTTTAGCTCGACTTGAAAATTTACAAAATTCAGGATTGGCTCTGGTTTAGACAATAGGTTATCCGTCAATCATAGCCGTGACTATGGTCAAACTGACAATAAAACCTGTTGTCTAACGGCTCCCTAAAAGTTGTACAAGTAGCTTTACGCTTTCTGTGACGCTATAAGATTGCAGGGGCCTTTGAGGGATATAATTGCCACTTTGAAATTTTTGTTTAACATTTTTCTTGTTAAGGTACCATGGTGCTTGAATAATCAGGATATCCTGTATAACATTGCCTTTTTCTATGTCTAGAGGACCCAAATAACTTTAACCAACGAATCATATTAAACTTTGCGTTATTTTTTTATCTCAGTGGATGAGGAAGAGTAGGTTTAGCTAAAAGTTAACGCGATACAAAGTTTTTTATTATTGGCTCTAAAAAGTGGCTACAGTGCATCTGATGGTAAGTACAATGTAATCCAAGAAAGACAGCAAATATCAAAGGACGAAATTCCATTGACACTTGCCGTCGTCATGTCGGTCCTCATATGCCACGACTAAAGACCTCTAGGTATATGAGTTACTGGACCTACACAAGCTGCCTGACGCCAGGGGAGTGATCAGCCTGTTTAGGTTTCATCTCGTAAAGGGGTAGATGTGAAAGGCCCACCCCTCCCAACCTTTCTCGCTGGCGGCGCGCTCGACACTGCGCGCCACCTCTCTCACATCCAGGCATTAGACTCCCTTAAATCTACTGCCCGGGTATTGTCACGGAGGGATGTCGCGATCATTATGTGCGAACAGGTCCCTCCAGCGACGGTGTCTTGGACCCCGAATGTCCGGGGAAGTTATTTGCTCCTCGAACTTTCAGCGGTCTCCATTTGCCTCATGGCTGCCTCGCAGAAGGCTGCGACTTCGCGCTGGGTCACTTCCTTGCCAACCGTGGCTTTCACCACCACCGTCGTGCCGGCATCGAAAGGTCTCCAATCAATTCGGTGCATGAGGACCTACCTCCCTTCAGCCCAGGCTAGGCACTCCTCCAGGGTATTAAAGGAGGCATATGGCCAGCAGTAGACATCCTACAGATGATATGGTGTTGAGAATGAGTACGAAGTTTCCTAGGTCAATTAGTTATATTATCTTTTTTACTATTTAGACTCGGCTTAGTTATTACGTCTGATGGCAAACATGGTGCAGTTCTAAAAATGGCACCGGGTAACAGTAAAAAAAAACCTATCGTCAGTTACAACGAACATATCATTCTGCTCAAATATCTCTTCACACTTCGTTTGCAACACCTCATATCGACTCGACAGCGGCTTTGGACTCGATTGATCGTAGAGCTCGTAGACTTATTGGCGATGACTCTTTGTCAAAAATTAAAATGCAGAGCATCGAGCATCGACGTAGAGTTGCCTGCCTCGTGGTCTTTTACCAGTTGCACGGTGGAGAGTGTTCTCAGGAACTGCGTTCTTTGATTCCACCAGCCCCATTCCACCACAAAACCACAAGACATCGTGTCGGATACCATTCGTATGTGGTGGATGTTCCTTATATTCGCACGAGAAGATTCGCTTCTACATTCATTATGCGAACAGCTAAGGAGTGGAATGTGCTACCAGCGGCCATATTTCTGCGATCTTATGACCTGGGAGTCTTGAAAAGAATAGTGAATAGGCATTTGTTAGGTAGACGCGGTTCATCATCGGACTCATCTTCACCTTCCACCAGGTGTGATTGAGGTCAAGCGTTCGCCTATAAGTTATAAAAAAAAAGATCATAGGACGTTGGGAACACGCTTGCTGGACGACCAGTCCACGGCCAACGAATCGCTAAAAGTGAGAATCAGAGAGCTTCTTAGTCCTAACCGGGATGTGAGTTACCATATGTTACAATAATAGAGAACCACAATAGCAAATATTACTGATAGGTTAGGCTGGATATAATATAAATAATAGTTATTAAATGCTAAATATTAATGTTAACACCATTAACAATTAACGTATTGTTCCGTATTCGAATAAGTGTGCGGACAACTTCGATTATGCTCTGGCAACACCATACGGGTTGTCAATTGAGTTTTTGCTCTCGCTTGAACCGATCCGCCGATTAACGACATAAAACATACAGATATACATAAAATACAACGAAATAATCCGATTCCGAAGTGTATAAGTGTGCTTGGAAGATCCTCAAAGACACCAGTATTCTGGAGGAGAAGCAGGGGCCCCTGAGGAGTTGGCGAACTGGTGATCGCGGTAAATGAAACTCTTTAGGCAGCCCGTGCCACTTGCGGAGCTATCGAAGTACCGTACACGTATATTTCCCAACAAATATATTTTATGTTGGCAAGCTTAAAAAGTGACAGGATGGATATAGCAGTGTGTGCCACTTCTTAATGGCGTCGGTTTTAGTAAAAATGTTGTGGAGAGAAGTTGTTTGATATTAAGTTTAATATTCTGTAATGAGTAACAAATGATTATGAGGTCAAGAGTTGATACAATGATCTGAACAGGTGTCCATCGACTCAGTACGACGCCAACAGTGAACCTAAATAAGAGAGTTGTATTAGCGTGTGGTACCAGATAAGTTTTAGAGTTTGTAATTGTACTAGCTTTTGCCCGCAGCTTCGCTCGCGTTAAGAAGTATTATTATTAATTAGGTATAATTTTGCGGCTTTACTTTTGTTTAGCATGTGAAAAAAATTAGGGCCTAAAAAACTTCTTTAATCTGTCATTAGGCGCTAAAACTATCAAGCTATTGGGTGAACTTACTCGTGAGCAAGCAACATAAAACTGTCCCTGAGAGAAGCAATGTTCTCTCGAGTCAATACCCACAAATTTGAGAGTTTGCCCATGAAACTTGTTTATTGTCATGGCAAAGTAGACTTCACCTACCTACATGCCAAATTTCAGCCCAATCCGTCCAGTGGTTTGGGCTGTGCGTGTGTGTGTGTGTGTGTCCAGTGGAAGTGAAAATGTAAGAAGATTTATACAAACTTTCATACTCCATTTTATCCCCTTGGAGGTAGAATTGATCAAAATCCTTTCATAGCGCATGCCTACGTCATAACATCTACCTGCATGCCAAATTTCAGCCCGATCCGCCCAGTGGTTTGGGCTGTGCGTTGATAGATCACGATGTCAGTCAGTCAGTCAGTCACCTTTGAGTTATATATATTCAGATATCATTTTATCTTTTTAATACATATGTCCGCATACTCCGTAGCTTCGTGGCTCTGTACTTCCGTAAATAACTTATAAAAACAATTATACTATGTCTTAAATTTTATTAAATAGTACCGTCGCATCGTGTTATTTTCTAGATTAGCAGCGTCTCCTGATCGAAATTAACGGCAACCATCAAACGTCACCTGACACCGCCGTCCGATCCGAAGATCCAATGAAAAATGACCCCCGAGTCTAATACGGCTGACTTTCCTTTAGCTTTGATAAATGGAGGGACCATGATGAGTTATGAATTAGGAAGTAATTTTCAATATATTTTTTAAAATTGCCTTTTCATTGTCATGGCGACCCTTATCTGGGGCAGTTAAGGGACAATTGTAGAAAACGATAAGGATGGAAATACCTATTCTTGTGATTAAGGCAATATACAGTAAGAGATAAGAAAATATACAGTAAATGGCTTCAATTGAATTCAGCAAGATCTTGCTACAAAAAGGTATTTATGAAAAGTCTGACGCTAAATAACTGCATTTTCTACTGTTAGGCCTTTTGAGTGGAAGCCTCGCTGACCACCAACACCCTTGGCCTCTGCAACAAAACTGAAACGCGTGTCAGAAGGTTCAAGGTATATCGGTCGCTCTTAGTACGGACTTTGGATCCGGCGAATTGGTTAAAATTCAATTATTCCTCGCCATTATACTCGCGCGCAAAGTTTGAAGGTCTAAGGCACTTAGGCAGTTGTTCAAAAGGTCTATATTTCTGAATAGACATTACACAGGCTTTTAGTACGCCATGCACGTTTTATTAGGGATATTAATAGTGATGTTCCGATTAATCGGCGACTGACTGGTCGATAAAGCAACTTTCGTAGTTGGAGCATCGTTAGAAAAGAGCTCCAACTACCCAGCTACTTACTTTGTATGTATTACTCAGTAAAATTTACATAGGAGGAATTACATTATATGAAAACCAGAGAACCAAATTGGTTGTATCCACTTTGCACTTACTTACTTACTTATTTTGGGAGTCGAAGCTGCTCGCGTCCGTAGGCTTTACCCTAGTTTCCCTACACGTGACTCCTGGGTGGTGCTAAACGAGCAGCAGCGAGGTGGTAGGGCGCCGGTGCCCGTCTGGATCGCGACCACAGTACATGGGTGTAAAGCCCGTCATAGTGACCAGTTTTGACTTGTCGCGTTTCGGGATCAGCTTGTGCATATCCAGTAGCTCATATACCTAGAGACCTTCAGTCGTGGTATATGTGGGCCGACATGACGATGTAGACTATCAATGGATTTTCACTCTTTGATAGACGCTTTCGTTTTTGGATAACACTGTACTTACAATCAGGTACTCTGTAGTCACTATGTCGAGCCAGTGTAAAAAAAAAATGTATGCGCAACGAGACGAGTAGCGCAGTTGATCGTCATTCTCTGGGCATCAACATATAGGTATTTCTATCAGATGCCACGTGGATATCGTCAGGGTGCTTACCACGACCGGTGAGTGGTCAAAGTGGTGCCAAAATTCGTACCTAAGTTGGATACACACACACACACACACATCCAAAGAGAGAGATTGACTGAGTAATAATTCTCACAGTTGTACAAAACTCCGATCTGACTTTAACCAAAACTCTAGATGTAATGTGAAGAAAACAATAATGTTCCGATACGTTAACAGGAGGCGGTTGTGACTGGTACGCGAATCAACTACTTTCGCTTAAATAGTTGTTAGTACCGCAAGATTTTAACTGATGCTAAAAGTACTTGGTATCGAAATAAATGTATCGAGTACGTATTCGTATTTACTTGTATCGGAAGGTCTCTACGCGGAGAGTTGCGTCCCATCCCGTTGCTAGCGACATGCGCCTCTAGAGATGGGTCAGATTAGGTAAAATCCGTACCTAATCAACTTAATATTAATCTTTTAAAATACCTATTACTAATATTTATTAGGTAATGTAAGGACGCAAGATCTGTTACCGATATTATCCAATTTTTGTTGATTAGAGAGAAAATATTCGTCGTTGATGTTTTGTTTTTTAGTCAGGTGGCTTTTTGTTTTGTTCATAGTTGTAAAAACTAAAAGGAAAACAAAAAGTAGGAAATATGTTAGATACAATATAGAACAGTTTAACACCATTTACCTTTTGTCTGTCTACTGGCTTACAAGCCAATAGTCAACTAAAAGTGGCCATAATTTGTATGTAGTTGCATAATATATTATAAAAATATCATATTAATATTTATAAAACTTACACCAAAAAATTTGTACGGAACCATCGATGCGCGAAGCTAACTTGTACTTCTCCGGTTTTTAATCAGTATTTGATAGATATGTCTGAGATCAAATCGAAGGATTTTACACATAAACACCAGAGATATTATGTCGAAAGCGACATTCAGTTTACGAAATATTGTAAGCCCAGCTTAAGGTCATGGGCGGGACATTGAACGCAAAAAAAGTTATTATACGGATTGCATTGACGGTTCCATCAACTGACCAGTCAAACCAGTATTGCAAGATGATATCGATTATAATGCCCCGATTGTGTCACGTGTGGAAAGATTGAAGATGTGAATCACTTGCTGATGCAGTGTGCCCGGAACGAGACACAAAGGGAGTCGCTGATGAGCAAGTTGAAAATTAACAGACAAGATATTGAAGCATGGCGCGGCATTTTGGCACATTCTTTGTCCAGTGAAGTCAGAATGCTGTGCTGTGCCAGATGGTGACGCTTGCTCATCCGAGACTCCCCTAGGATGTAAGGACGTAGGTTAGGGTACAATGGGGCCGATATATTCAATGGAATAAAAGCCCCTAAATAAAAAATAGATTAAAAAAAACGATTATAATGTAAATCTTCTTTTTTTATATTTTCTCGAAGACAAAAGTATACGGTACAGAACATTAGTTAGTGAGCCTCCGCATGTTCCATGGTTTTCTAAATTTCAATTATCTCGAACCCAAATTGTTATCGCCCACAAATTAGGATCCGGCCACTTGCTCCTTAATATTTTTTTAAGTTTAATGAACATTAAGAATACAGATAATACGAAATATGTAACGTCAAGGAAGACACGGAACACGTATTGATTTTTTTTTTTATAACGCATAGGTGAACGCTTGACCTCAATCACACCTGGTGGAAGGTGAAGATGAGTCCAATGATGAACCACGTCCGCCTAACAAATGCCTATTCACTCTTCTTTTAAAGACTCCCAGGTCATAAGATCGCGGAAATATGGCTGCTGGTAGCATATTCCACTCCTTAGCTGTTCGCATGATGAATGTAGAAGCGAATCTTCTCGTGCGGATATAAGGAACATCCACCACATACGGATGGTATCCGACACGATGTCTTGTGGTTTTGTGGTGGAATGGGGCTGGTGGAATCAAAGAATGTAGTTCCTGAGAACACTCTCCACCGTGCAACCGGTAAAAGACCGCGAGGCGGGCAACTCTACGTTGATGCTCGATGCTTTGCATTTTAATTTTTGACAAAGAGTCGTCGCTAATAAGTCTACGAGCTCTGCGATCAATCGAGTCCAAAGCCGCCAACTGATATTTAGCGGATCCGTCCCAAAGGTGACAACACTCAAGGTGATGGAATGCACTCGGATTAAGTCGGAAAGGGAGACTCTTTTTCGAGTCCTTAATATAAATATGATGGATTTCGGTGCATTCCATCAATACTTAATCGAGCCCGGGAGTGCCCGGGTACTGTTAATTTACACATTTGTAAAAAAAATTTAGAATTAAGAACTTTAATTTGTATATTTACGCGGCTGACATGACTGTATCAGAAGCCTACTTTTTTCAAGAATAAAAAAAAAATCTCGACAAAGTAATTACATTGCAATTGATGGTAAGCACGACGACAGCCAAGAGAGTGAAACCATTGAAAGAAAGAAAGAAAGAAAACGTTTTTTTAGCAGCATCCAGACAAAAGTGACAACATGATACAAAAAATCACATGAAAAACCAAAAAAAAAACAATACACAAGAAAATCTGGGCCGCCGCCAATAAGGACCCTGTCTCAGCTTGTGCTACAGAGTACTAGACTCTGCAGTGCTGGTATATTGGCAACCACCATTGCTCTGTCGGCCCACAAACCACGACGGAAGGTCTCTAGGTGTGAAAAACTGTCAAACTTATCCCGAATCGAGACAGGCCGAAGCCATCCACTATGATAGCCTTTACATTTGTGTATTGTGTTGTGTGGCATTTTGTCTATGGACCCAACACAAGAAATAACAATTGAAATTATTCTTTTCTTTTCTTTTATTCTGATAAGACATAGTGACTGCACCATACCTGATAGTAAGCATGGTCCAGTCCAAAAAATGCCAACGAGTATCGAAAGGTAAGAAAACCCATCGGTAGTCGCAGCGATCATGCTGGCCAGCGCAAATATCTCTTCACGCTACGCTTAAAGGATCCCATATCATAGGATGGAGGGAACACGCTCGCCGGAAGACCATTCCACAGCTCAACGACACGGCAAAAGAAGGAGTTAGAGAACTTCTTAGTCCTAGCCGGGATGTGAGATACGGTGTAGCTATCCCGCACGCATAATTCTAATAAGCAAGGGAGAGGGTGGAGCAAGGTTAAACAACTCTTCAGAACACTCGCCATGACACAGACGGTAGAAACCGCTCAGTGAGGCAATATCTCTGCGCAACTGGAGCGGTTCAAGATGCTTAATCACGTCAGGATCATTCACAATGCGGACAGCCCTCCGCTGCAACCTATTAAGGGCGTCACGTAAGTACTGAATTTCTGCATTACAGTGCAATAATCTCTGTTAATTGAATGTATTCGTGTTAACGGTTGAAATTCATCATTAAAAGAAGTGAAATCGTGGTCAGAGGCTAGTTAAATCATAAACTTTACATAATAATGATCCATCGCAACAACAACGATGCAATTAATTTTGTAACCAGAGTTTTGACCTTACGTGGTGTAAACATGACGAAAGCACCTTACGCATTATGATCTCTTGATTCGTTCATAATTTACATTAATAGCTAATTTTGTGAGCAAATTAAGACATCTGGTGGTACATAATATGTACAATTATCTACCTCTCTCCTCCAGTGACGTGCATAGGGTATTTTGACAGGGTAGGCAGATTTACATAATTACTGTGAATATTATATAACGATAATAAATATTATATTAATTTTATAAGGAAGATGTATGGTGCGAAAATAGAATAGATATGAATATAAAGGGTTCCTTTTTTTGATTACATTAAAACAAATTATTCCAGATCTATCGTAAGGGCATGCAATACTTTCATGCATCTATGGAATGAACGCTACTACTATCCTCATATGTCTGGGTTTTCTCAGGTCAAGTATAGATTTAGGCAACTCATGCTCACCGGTGAATTCAAACATCGTAAGGAAACCCGCATGGCATCTAGTAGAAATATCATGCATGAGTGCTCAAAATACAGCAATCAGCACAACACTTTTTGACACGTTAAACACGATATATGTATATATAAGAGCAAACTGGATATCGCCATTAATTTATCTCTGCACTCTCCGAAAAGGATACACCGTGACGGTATATTATTATTATTATTAACTTCCTTAATAAAGCGGCAGTTTTATTATTTCAGCTATAAAATTTTGCAACAAAGTTATTTTTCACCTCCTTCGTCCATCAGCTTAGGGCCAATGAGAGTCCCCGTCGAGCTACATCTTATCAAGGTAATTAATAAAAATTAAAACATTATACATACTTAAAATAAAATAATACTAAAATGCTATTATATGTATATATAGATATGTCAATTATTAATCAGAGTTAATGACCGGCCCAAATGGTTGTTGTACTAATTATTCTGGAAAAAAAATGGCTGAAAAACTACGGATGTCGGATAATACGCAATCAATCAATGATAACAAAAACATCGCATCTGCAAAACTGCATAAAACATGTCCCTGTCACTAACCTACAAACATTTTTTTTGTTAACCCGTGGTAAAATCCTACATAGGATCGTCAAGGTCGCTGTGAGGGCAAGGACCCCGGATTTCTGCTAACTAATAGCCCACGGGGTCCGCAAAAGCCTGGGAAACCAAATTCGTCTAATTACTCGGGGAGCGAATAGCCTTATTCAGGCTTCTTCTCTGGGAGCAGTGGATGTAAAGAGCCCACCCCTCCAAATCTTTCTTACGAACGGTGCACCGAACACTGCTCACCGCCTCCCTCTTCTTCGGGTAGCAGACTCTCTCAAGTCTACTGCCCAGGAATAACCAATAATAAGTTATGACATCTTTTATCGTATTCAATAACTTCTGTGAAATGCAATGACATTCGTGATCTTATTCATGTCAGCATTTTATTTATTTATTAAACAAATAAATAAATACAACCAGAAAAATTGCTAAAAATAAAGCTTCGTAAGTATCCGTTTATTTGCCATACGTTACCCTGTTAAAAATATAACACGGATCAGAGCTATATCCGGGCAAATGCTGTTATATGCGATGCGGCATTCTCTTGACAATTTCGTCCGGCCGTACCCGAAACCGCCGGTTTCATGTATGGAAACAAACGGTCCGTACGTGTTCGGCTTTCCTGAAATGTATAAAATGGATGTACAGTCGATGCGGCATAACGATCTCATTGTTCCTTTTTATCTTGTCGTTCATAAATTCGCCCCTGTCCCAGAAAAATTATACGTTTTCTTTTTTATTCTAACCTTAGATAAAGGAGTAATCGATACCTAAACTCTTAATAAAATTTTAAATAAATGGTGGATATACATATATGTATATTAATAAAAATTTGAAATGAGTTGAGTTTATAATTTGTTTTTTAGGTCTCTTTTTTCGCACAAAGATTGCACATTGTACCTAATTCCTGAAAATTTGTTGTAATCAGACATATAGTTGGTAATAAAAGCTAAAAATTGCAGTTTTGTCGATATGGCTTTCTTATCTCTGCGCTTTACCTGAACAAAAATTCTCATTGTTAAAATCATTATGTCATAAATATTAGCTGCTAAATTTGTTGATTTTTTATACTGGCTAGACAAAGTGACAGACTCTCAGAAAATATGCCGCATCTGAAAGCTCAGCATTATTCGCAGATCGGTGTAAGAAGCACACTCGCGTGTTTGATCTCGCACGCACAGCCCCGGCTTGTTTAGACTATCGCATGTGTAACGAACTAGTTTATAACCGCCTCTCATTACACATTCAAAGGGAGACGTAGAAAATTTTATTTAAGCCCTCCGCTTGACTGGATCCGTTTATTTAGTACATTTTTGAGAGACTTTATTTATCTTATCTCGACCTAGTGACCACATCACGCATGATAGTAAGCCTGATGCAGTCTAAATAGGAAATTGAGAACACGCTCTCCCGAAGACCATTCCACAGCCCGACAAGTCATCAAAAGTAAGAGTTAGACAACTTTTTAGTCCTAGCTGGGTCCTTTTATGGAAAGGAGATGGTTTTTTTTTTACACCAACTCGACACAGTGACTGCACCATACCTGATGGTAAGCATGGTGTAGTCCAAAAAACGCCAACGACTATCGATAAGCAAGAAAAACCCATCGGTAGTCACGGCGATCATGCCGACATGCACAAATATCTCTTCACGCTACATTTAAAAGATCCCATATCATAGGATGGTGGGAACACGCTCTCCGGAAACCATTCCACAGCCCAACAACACGGCAAAAGAAGGAGTTAGAGAGTTCTTTGTCCTGGAAACAATGCTATATAACTCTACAGAACACTCGCCGTGATACAGACGGTAGAAAACGCTTAGTGAGGCAACATCTCTGCGCAACTGAAGCGGTTCAAGATGCTTAGTCACGCCAGGATCATCCACAATGCGGACAGCCCTCCGCTGCAACCTATCCAGGGCGTTGAGTAAGTACTGAGCAGAACCATCCTAGAGATGCGAACAGTATTCTATGCTGGGCCTGACCTGGTCATACAATAGGTTCAGTTGACCCGGCCGGATTTCTCTGGCCTTAATTCCAAGTTCGTGGTGATAATTTACGTGGACACGCTGCATAATTCATTTTTGATCGCTACTTTTAATTGCGTCGCATCTAACATTTACGTAGAATCAATAAGTTTAATAATGCTTTTTGCTTAAAATATTTATTAGGAAATATATAAAAAAAATTGTGAGTCCAGATTTAATTTTTCTATTTTGACACGGCATAATTACTTCATTACAATTGATCGAGCGTTGACAGCGTATTCCATAAACGCAGTACGACGATCAAGGACCAATTATATTATATAATCGGATAAATTATCAATTAATTCACGGTGATTAGCGAGTCACCTGCATAAATCATGTCCTCTTGGTTCCCGACCATCCAATTACACCAGCTTTAGTAATCGCACCTCCGAAAAACAGGTACACACACGCACTGAATTAATTACACGACACCGTAGTAACCAGCGGTGCCGAAGGTTGTTCGGTCAACTGTCGCATACCATTGCGTTTACACTCGGAGGCGCGGCCTTGAGTTTCTTTCCGCGTTTCTTCTCGTAGTAGCCTCTGCCAAAACTCTAGTAGATTACCAGTAGGTCCTTTCTCAGGCTTGACGCGCAATTCGACGTTGGTGTACCTTGCTCTAGTGGTGAGCCTTGCTCTTGGCACTCGGCAGGCGGGAGAAGGAACACGCTGAGGGTTTTAGTCGGTGCAAGTCCAATACACCGGGGGGCGGCCCTCACTGCCCCCTAAAGGTCCGTTAGGGATTTCCCCCGGGTTACTAAAAAAAAAAGGTGTACACAGGGTGCCCTTGCAAAAAAATAAACCAACACAAATATCTCGCTCAACTGGAGACCACTCCACAATCCAATAGCCTGGTAAAATTAAGAACTAGAAAACGAAGAAGTTAAAGAACTTCTTTATTCTAAACGAAATACTCGTGAAGCCTGGATTCACAAAGCATCTACATATGTATATTAATTCTAAACTAAAAAAAAATAACAAAGAACTGACGGCCTGATAGCGCTGTTCGTAGCGACCCTACTTACGATGCTAAAGGTCCTGAGTTCGAGTGCCGGTAGTGGTAAACTTTTCTGTGATGAGCAGATTAGTTTGTCACGAGTCATGGCTGTATATATGTATTTAAGTATATATATCTTTGTCTAGTACCCATAGTACAAGCGCCAGCTCAATTTGGGACTAGGTCAATGTGTGTAATTGTTAGTAAATATTATTATTATATTATTACTGTTAAATAAGAAATACTGAAGAAACGAACAAATAACGTAACAGAAGCTAGATTCATGTAAAAACTATTCTTCTAAGAATTCTTGTCGAATTAGTCTGCGTACTCTATTGGAAATTATAAAATACCGGAACTTTGCAGACGCTTCTAATAGCTGTTAAAGAAAACAAACGCTCGTTTAACGAAGAATACTTCGAGTTCCTTTTGTTGATTTTTCTTTTTTGTGCAACTGTTTAGTAATATTTATTTTTTCGTATTGCAACTTTGATATCTTCGTATCTTATTTTTCCTATTTTTATTGATATAAATGCAGATTGATATTTAAAAAAATACCTAAGTCTATCTAATTTACTGTATTTTTTTAAAAGATTCCTAACTTATATGATATGAAGTGTTAGAATGAATTCCACTCTTACATTTTTACTGAAAGTTGTCAAGACGCCGGGTGGTTTTACATCAGTAGGTTGTTGATAGCCTACCTGTTCGTATCAAGCGACTTGCCTCTACCTTTAAATTGCGTATCGACAAGGAATCAAATTCACTACCAGAACCTGTGTTTTCCAGATTCGTATATTCGGAAGTCTTCGTTCGAAAAAATTCGGTTTTACATTCATCATGCGAACAATTAAGGAGTGGTATGAGCTTCCAACGACCATATTTCAACGTTCTAACGACTTGGGAGCTTTTAAGAGAAGTGTGAATACATATTTGTTAGGCTGGCGTGCTACATCGTCGGACTCATCTTCACTTTTCACCATGAGTTTGCTACACACGTGTGTACTGTAGTCGCGACCCAGTTCCGTCCATCATCCTACCAGCTCATAAACCTCATCTCACCTTTGATTGAGGCAGTAGCTATAAAAACTTTTATTGACTATTACTCCAATAGGATAGTCTAATGAAATCCAGTCACGTGTGAACTGCATCGGTCGAACCGTTGCAGTCAACACGCAGCAAACTCATTACGAGACAGGCTGTTCAAACAGTCTGAACGTAGGTAAATTGACGTACAAGTCTCATACTTTTAGCGATTTAAAGCATCGCCAGACAAAGAGCGTCGCTTGCTGTGATTTTCACGTCGCAGCTTAATTGCGTGCTCTTGTGGCACAAATTACTATAACGCCACTATGATACCAGAACCGCTTGAACCACCCCAGTTGTACAGAAATATAATATATAATATAAAAATGAATCGCAAAATGTCTTGATAAGCGCGAAACTGGAGAACGGGTGAACCGATTTGGCTGATTTCTTTTTTGTTGTGTTTGTTGAAATCTGGGGAAGGTTATTACGGAGAGAAAAAAATTAAAAATTCCCTGCAACTGTCTAAAAATAACACTTTTCTGTATTCTCATACAAAAAATTCGTAATAATATTTAAAAGTCAATTTGAACTTTAACACCATACCATAAAGTTTAAATGTCAGTGGACGGGTTCCGGGAAGGCAAAACAATTGAGTGACGTATAAATATTAATGTCAATATTTGTCAATTTTTATACATATAGCATTAAGGCCAGGTTCCTTCAAACAATTTTCAAGAAACAGTCGACAGGCCAATAGGTTTCGGCAGAATAAAATCTGACGGGGAAGCTATTAACATTAAAAAAACAATGTGATTTTGTTTTAGAGAAATAGGGCAGAACAAGGTCTGCCGGATCAGCTAGTAAATAATAATAATAAAATTATTTATTAGAAAAATAGTCACAAAGCAGCACATTAAAGTCAGTTGACACACAAACTAGGACTATCTGTATCTTGGATGTCAGCACATTTCACACTATTTGTTACATACAGTTAATAACCGCTGCGTACCTCCAATCCTAACTCAAAACAATACAATAATAATATTACATACACAATACAATTAAAGTAAATAATCATTTCACAATAATGTTAAAGCCCAAGTACATCTACTCCCGCAACAGTTCCTCAGTATCATCATATTCCAGATTACACAACCAGTCCCTCAGCTTCAATATTGCTTCACTGAGCTTTTTTTACCGTCTGTCACGGAGAATATTCTCAAGTCTTAAATTAAAGTTAATTAAACCTGGTTCCACTCACTCCTAGAACCACGTGCGGAGTCACAGCTACACGGTAGCTCACATCCCGGCTAGGACTAAGAAGTTCTCTAACTCTTACTGCAGTCGAGGCGTTGGGCTGTGGAATGGTCTTCCGGCGAGCGTGTTCCCAGCATCTTATGATATGGGGTCGTTAAAGCGTAGCATCAAGAGATATTAATGCAGGCCTGCTAACGCTGCGACTGCCGATGGGATTTTCTTTACTCTTGATATTCGTTGAATAATATCCCGTATTTAGCAACTTAGTTTTAGTATCTTTTTTCAATTTTAATGCTGATAGCTCTAAGATATCTTTAGGTACTGTATAGTATAACCAAATACTGAGCCCCACATCAGTGACGTGCATAGGGTGTTTGAACAAGGCAGGCAAACTTCGCGTAATTAATTTGAATATATGTTATTATAGTAAACATTTTATTTGTCTCATAGGACATATACATGGCGTAATAATATAATAAGTATGAATATGAATATTTTCTTTTTGTATTTACTCTAAGTGACTTATCCCAGACTTATTTATTGCAAGGGCATGCAATGCTTTCATGCATCTATGGAATGAACGCTACTGCCCCACATAATAACCATTCGCTTTTTAAGACGGTAATTAGGTAAGAATAATTTGTGTTTATATCTAGTACTAGCTGATCCGGCAAACGTTGTTTTGCTATATAAGGTTTTGTAATATCTTCTAAGATGTTCATTGAAATTAAGTGATGTCAAAGACAATTTTGTTCAAAATTAATACTCTTAATCAACAACACATTTATTTGGACAAAGGTTAATATTATTACGTTGATACAACTCTTAACAAATAATGCATCAATTTCGACCAAATTTGATTACCATAAAAACGGTTATAGTGAGTTAATCTTAAAAGATAGACATATACTGTCGTTTTTTACATTTTTTTAGATCATTTCAAGAGGAATAATTCTTTCTTACATATATTTTTGTTATCTTGAACCGTTTTTGCAGCGCACGCAATGGAAGCCCTCAAGGATGAATAATTTTCCCCGTTTTTTTCACATTTTCCATTATTTCTTCGCTCTTAATAATTGCATCGTGATGTTTTATAGCCTAAAGCCTTCCTCGATAAATGGTCTATTCAACTCAAAAAGAATTTTTCAATTCGAACCAGTAGTGCCTGAGATTAGCGCGTTCAAACAAACAAACTCTTCAGCTTTATAATATTAGTATAGATTAAAACTATAAATATTACACTATTAGTAGTTTTCTTTTGACTTGTACCACAATCAAGTTTACGACCTTAAATTTGGATTTAACTGGAAATACCTTAGTAACACTACGCCAGCCAGTTGTGTTTCATTAAGGTGAAATTCCAACATACCGCTGCAGTTGTCACACAAGACTTATAATCGTCTCTGCATAGTAGATGTAGGTGTCTGACGTCATCTCCCTGCCAGCAGTGGTGTCGGCCATGCTGGCAGCATATGACAACTGTAGGGCCGTGACCTCCTTCTGTGAGGATGTTATGTCTCAGAAGAAGGCTGCAGAGCGAGAGCGGCAAAAGGCCGCTCGAAGAAGGCACCAGGGTGCCGAGAATCGCCCCGGTTCATCAGTCCCAGCCGATCAGTCGATCCACGACCGGTTGGCTGATGTGTTTGGGGTCGGGGCCGCTCAGGGTGGGGGCTCTGAGCAACTGGTTACCAACCCTCGACAAATAGGCAGAGCATTGTGACGTGCTCTGCCTAAATACAGTGAGCAGTGTCGGGGAAGATATCTTCCGCCGAGTTCGTGCCCAGTAAGCGCGGCGCGACGGGGCTGTGGTGAATTGATTACAGGACCCCCAGTCCCCGCCAATGCGCAGAAGTAGTCACCTTGGGGTTTTTAATCGGTACAAGGCCGACACACCTCGGTCACGCAACCCCCTGTGCGGCTGAGACGGTCCTATGAGGATTTTCCACGAGTAAATAAAAAGGCGTCTACGGTCAAGCATTGCCGTCTACCGCAGCCTACGGAATTTCATCTTAATCGTGGTTTAGTTCTTTTCATACTAATAATTGTAATTGTTATGTTGAAAACCAAACACAGCAAATATTCGCTTCCATGTTAATTATTTGCATATTATACTGTTCGTACGGCAAAATGTTTTGGAAACAAACATTCACATCTTTACGACCTATGAAACAATTAACTTTATGCAAATTAAAGCAGTTGTATGCGACAATTATTGCACAAACAATTGCGTTGAAATTATTATAAATTAGTAATGAGTTTTAATATGTCATATGCTATTAAAGAGAGTGTATTTTCGATAACTGGATTTGGATATTGTACTAGTTTAATGAATTAAGATTAAATTTTCGATTTATATCGTCAATTGTTGGGTTGTGTACCTCTGTGCTCAGGATTTAGGTTTTGATAATATTTAAATTTATTTGTTTGTTTCGCACACACACTTAATATATCACGGAAGTATTATGAATCCATAAGAATAAAAATCATAGATGGTCGTCACATCCCTGCAACAAAACTTTTGCGTATTTAAAAATACTGGTAGCACCATCTAGTTTGTGAGAAGTGAACTAAATTACCCAACTAAAATAAATGCACACATTCTACTTAATTAAACATTATTATTAACCCTTATGGACTAAGAGATACATGTCCCCTATACAGGTATAAGCAAACCCAGCCTATACAACCTGGGTCGCGGTGGCTTTGGCAGGTAACAGGTAGTAAAGGTGAGTAAAATTGTGATCTACTTTCGTCATAGTATAAAATCTGACTTTTATATATGTTATTCAGAAAACTATACGAATAATGTTTCCACAATCCCCAGTCACTTTCGATGGTTCCCCTGTCTTTCCAGACACATTGAAGTCTACTCCAGGCGTGCGCGCGATGAATATACATGTACATTATGTTCCAAGGATGTCTAATAGAAACTAACCGTGCGTTCAAAAACTGAGAAATTACTTAAATATTCATATAAAAAAATTAATTTTGCGCTAAAAACGTATGGCAATAGGTTTTGTAAATTCTGATGTATCTCCACAGATACACTATCAATAAAAGGGTTAACAGTTTTAAATACCTACGATTGAATTTAAAAGACTTGAAATATTAGTTATAAACTCTGGCCTGTAAGATTAAAAACAATCTTACCGGCCTTATTACAAAATAAGTTTTAAATGTGTAATCGTCTTCTTAAGTGTGAAGTTTTAGTTGTGACTGTTGTGGGCTATTAGAAAAAAGACCGGTTTCCATGTGTATGGCAACGCGAATCCAGGTAGGTAGCTCTGGTTTTTTGCCAAATCACGTACGGATTTAGGCCCTACATGCTCACCAGTGAAGGAAAAACATCGTGAGGAACCCGTACCGTACAAAATAGACACGTCATGTGTCATGTGTGTAGTGCCCTGAGAACGGCGATCAGCTGCGCTACTGGTCACGTGGAAGATAATTTTTTTTTTGGATCCCGGGGAATATTCGGCATAGAACAATCAGAGCCAGTGAGAACAGTAATGGGACACCCGGACCTGGGAAACCAAATTCATTCGGACGCCTGGAGAGCGGAAAGCCTTGTTGATGCTACTTCTCACTACCCTACCAAAACATCTCTCTTGCAGGCGGCGCTCCGGACACAGAGCATCGCCTCCCTCTCATCCGGGCAGCAAACTACCTCAAGTGCATTGCACGACGTTGAGCACAACATATAGGCGCCTACAACTACTTATGTATCTCTGCTCACCCCATAAGAGATATAACGTGACGGCATATTATTATTATTTAAGTTTTAATTTAAATAAGGTTTAATAAGGCAAAAGTCAAACATTATAAAATATAATTTATTGCTCATATAAAAAAGCGACTAGCATGTGATATATTATAATATTTTTATATAAGATATAATCCTCGACTAGTGATCGATTTGTTTATTGACCGTGACTGCTTAATGACATTGAATGATGATGGTTACTATGTGAACAGGCCATATATGCCGAGAAACCAACGATCGATGCAGCAAGTGACTCTTGAATAGAGACCGCGATAAGCATAGCGTGGGGTGACGAGCAGCAGGTAGTGGCCGGAAAGGATAGAATGAAAAGAGAAGATCGAGCTCGATGACGTTTGTTAGGAGAGGTTCATTTTCCAGCAGTGGAGTAGGATAGGCTGATAACTACTCACCAAGCACGTCCGCTCGGCGGACTTTGCATTTCAGTGCGAATATGTTTCCAGTCCGCTACGGGGATTTGCCGTTAACGTGTATTTATGGCTGTTTTTTATTCATATTATATAATTATATGAAGAAACCTAATAGGAATATAAATCTTATTGGAATTAAGTATAATTTCAGTTAGATTTAGAAAAAAATCAGGTTTTTCTAAACCTATACCTGAAAAATACCCTGTCTGTGTAAAGTCCGCTCACAGGACTACACAGATGTGATTAATTGACATTTTGACTTGTCGCTGGCGAGAGTATAATGACTTGATGAAATAGTTACAAAACTAAATAGTGGTTACACGATAAATATATTTTCCAGATTTTATCGATAACAATTTTCTTCGAAGATTTGTGCGGTATGTTAAGAAAAGTTATTTTTACCCTCCTAGAAAACTGATACAGTGATAGACACTCCCTAAATACTCAAAGCTCGCCGCACACTCAACTCGAATACTTAAGTAGACCTTATTGAAATACGCTAAAAGCTCTCTTATTTACAATGTATTTATCTACTGCCGTACGCCATTAGCGGGGTGCCGATCTCGAGAGTGGTACAAGGTTTTTACACCTATATTACCTTTTATTTTTCCGTGTGATTAGGATTCCGCATTCGCATCTCCATTCCAAGATCAGAAATCCGCAACTGCAAATTCCGCTTGAAAAAGTTGAAAATGAATCCTCAACATTCGCATTCACTTCTACAAATTTTCATACGGATTTTTGATGACGAAAGAGTTATAACCCGTCATTCACCCGCCTAAAGCTAGCATTAAGAGGTATAGTTCATCCCCAGCATAAGTAAATAAGGCCAGAGATTAGGGCCCCTCGGATAGAAAGTTACGCAAAATTCGCGCAGTATTGAAAAAGACAACTTTTTGGTAGCGCGCGTGACATCTAATAAAAATGTCATGTGAAAGTGCCCTGGGAACAGCAATCAGCTGGTCTACTTGTCATGTTGGGCACGACATATAAACGCAAAGTGGGTACAGGTATTACATTAGTACAAGTACGAAGCTCGAGCAGACTAACGCGCCGCAGAGTTTTCATTGGGGACGAGAAGTTACTTCCTTTACCCTCTTCTATTCTTGATAATTTGAATAGTCCAGCGCACAACACTTACAGCATATTTACTAGACGATATAAAATGAGGTCAAAGATCTAAGAAAAGTAAGTAAATTCGCGCATAAGACCGATTAAAGTATTTATAGTTTGATGGGTATTTCACCAGTAGAGCCTTTACTCAGTACACTAGTTTATACATTACTCTAGAACAGTGATTCCCAAAGTGGTCTATATTGACCCCTAGGGGTCTATGACAAACTGCAAGGGGTCTACGTCAGCGAAAAAAAATTTGGGGGTCCATGAAATGAAAATGGGGGTCCACGATAGTGGATCTCAACACATACACTGATAGTACCTATTTACTTACATCATACTATCTTATAATATCAAAACATATACATTATTTATAAAAGTACCTATGAAGTAATAAATTTATTATATATGTGTTAGCGCCAGTGAATAGTCGCACAGACTATCTCTAGCGCCATGGCATAGAAACACGAAGGACAGGGAAGGAAGAGAGTAAAGGGGAAGACGGGGAGAGGAAATGGCTGCTTTAAATTGACACGTCACACGGCGCGGGAACACACTTTGAGCCAAATAGCTTTAAGTGTTTAACACTAAACTTCACTACAGTTACAAATTTACAGGAAATCAATATTAGGTAAGTAGGGGGTCTACCCAACACGGAAAAACATGGCAAGGGGGTCACGGCACAAAAAAGTTTGGGGAACTCTGCTCTAGAACATGATGATAGAAAAATTAATATTACATCAATAGATAGCCTTCTATATAGCTTCGAATTTTTATTACCAGTGATCCACCATTTTATACTTGATAAGTTTTCTACAGAAAATGATCTTAACCTCTTAAGATATATTTTAAAGCTTATTGTATCATTACTTTTCATATTAATATAATAGATTTTGCCATTCACATTGTTTTATTATTACAATTTAAATAAAAAATATGATCGTCTTTGACATAACATTAAATATATAATAATAATAATAATAACTTTATTTCATATGTCTTAAATTAAAAATACATATAATTTTTAAACTTAATATTAATTTCTTAAATAAATACCAGAGTAATAACAATAATAATAGAGTATAATAGAAAGTTGAGTTACGTTAAGGTAAAACATAATGCCTGATCCAGATATCGGAATTAGAACGAAAATATACTGAAATGAAGGTAAATGAGGCTTGTGGAGCGCGTTAATTTCGCACAGCGCCATTTTGCGGAGCGCCTAATTACAAGCTGTCATGGCGGAACACTACAGGCCCGCATTCCGGGGTGCGCTGGCGAGATTTACACTGGATTCCTGAATTCCAGCCTGTGTCTTAACGTCAGCTGGAATCCCGAGCGCTTGCGAGTCGCGAGTTGGGAAGCGCTCGCTGCGAGAGAAATTTCCACGGATAATGTTAATTTGAAATTAAAATGCAATGCTTCCATAGTTTCAGGGTTTATGTAATTTAAAATAGTTTCCTACCCAATGTATACGAACTACTACCTAATTGCAGAAATGCTATTGAATATAACAAAAAATGTTTTTAAATACTAAAGAACTGCTTTTTTTTTCCTGCTTTGGCTAATTATTTATTATTTAGAGTTTTTTTTTTTTTTTGAAGCGGACTAACTGCTGATTGCCGGGAAAGGCATTTTCAGCTCAACCGGGCTTAGGGGGCGAGCACAGAAGGTGCTCAGCCAGCGAAATTTTGGGTTGGGTGGCAATGCAAGGGCACCCCTGTGGGTACGAGCCTCGACTTGGACCGCCAACCAAATAAAGTACTAACCCTACGGGTGATCTACCAGCGTTTCGGAAGTGACTACCTTGAGAAGAAACGCCGAAAGAAACTCAAGGCTGCGTCGGAGTAGAACTGCGCCTCGGTGCGTAAACGCACCGGTTGGCAGCAGTTGACTGAACTATCCTTCTTCGGCGCCGCCGGCGACGCCGGTGTCTTGGAATGAAACTAGTGTGTGTGTGTACCTCACTGTTTGATCGATCGGTGGCTCTTTTTACAGCCACTGTGATTGGATCATCCGGATCCCCTAACACGTCGCGAGGGCGACGAATGGCGGGTGCAAACTTACTCTTGCGTACGTAGACGCAAGATTTACTGATTAACTAATTAGAGTGGTGCTGCGCCTTGTCGAAGTAACGACGAGACGCTTCACATTGTTTAGAGTTTATAATCGCCTTTTTTATACCAGCTCGGCAATAATCATTATATCACTGCGCTATATACTTTTCGGGATGAGAAATACATTCGTACCTGCACCCACTATCCGCTTATATGTTATGTCCTGTCCAACGTGACTAATATCGCAGCTGATCGAGGTTCTCACAGCACTAGAACACATGACGTTTCTATTACATGCCATGCGCGTTTCTTCACGATGTTTTTATTCACCGGTACCTAAATCCGAGTCTGGTCTGGAAAAATCCAGGGTATTTATTGGGATCGCCAGGAGACGAGGAAGTTGGGAAGGCCGTAGATTTGGCCCCGGCAAACGGGAGAAGGATTACCCCTGTGGTTTTATTCGGTACGAGCCGTCACCACGGCGTGCCGGTTCTTGCACAGTCTCACAGTCCAGGAGTATATCCACCGGGTTGTCAAATAAAGGGTACCTGTTGGAATAAAAACCTACAACAATTATCAGAATGCCTACTCTTACTAGATGCCATCCGGACTTCCTCACGATCAGTGACGTGCATAGGGTATTTGAACAAGGTAAGCAGTGTTTGCGTAATAAATTTGAATATTATATTATTATAGTAAATATTATATAGCTCTTATACGAAAGAAACATGGAGTAAAAAATAGCATACGTATGAATGTATGTAGGTAGGTATTTCATCATCTTTAAGTAATTTATTCTGGACTTATTTACTGTAAGGGCATGCTATGCTTTTATGTATCTATGGAATGAACGCCACTGCTCACGATGTCATAATAAATTAATTCAAAACTAAAATTTACCTCACGTCGTAAATCATTTTTCGTGGCAAATGCATTTCTAGTTCTGGCATGAAGTAAGCTCTCTCGGTGCCGGAAGGAAATGGCAAACGAGGTTCGTCACTTCCGCTGCTCTTTCGAATTGCATCTAAAGTTTTGTCTCAAATGTAATTACGTTTCCCTTTTTAGAAGCTTTTAGCGAACTACTGTACCATCATTTTATATTATTTAACTTTATTTGAGGGAATATTTTGTTATATATATTAGGGTATATTATTGTTTCTTTAGTGTCAGTCAAGGTTTCGATTTTGGCCCTCTACGGCCAAAAAACACATTTATTCAAGCGAACCCAAATTTTAACCACATCTGATGGTAAGCATAGTTCAGTCTAAAAAACGGCAACGACTATGAAAAGTAAAAAAAAACCATCGGTAGTCGCAGCAATCATGCCGGCCTGCACAAATATCGCTTCACGCTTTGTTTAAAGGACCCCATATAATGGTGGCACATTTGCCGGAAAGTCATTCCACAGCCCAACGACACAGTTCATGTAAAATTTAGAAAACTTCTAAAACCTAGCCAGGATTTGTAAGCTACAGATGTTACTCCGTAAACCCGCGTAAGTGGTTCTATTGTAGAAGGGAGAGGGTGAAACAAGGTTACACAACTCTTCAGAGCACTCGCCATGATACAGACGGTAATAATGCTCAGTGAGGCAACATCTCTGCGCATCTGGAGCGGTTCAAGATGCTTGTCACGTCAGGATCATGCACAATGCGAACAGCCCTCCGCTGCAACCTATCCAGATAAAGTCAACAGTTTCTAGCAAACTGCTCTTAAATTTCATTGACATAACTATCCGTGGAGTTTTGCCGGCAGAATAGAATAGTGGCTCCCACTTAATCATCCTTTTTTTTTATTCTATTTATTTACGGGACTTTTACGTGTGTACTTATATCAGCCCCATCGTACCCTAATACAGAAATACCTAACATATTACATATGGTGCCATTGGTCTGAACAGGCCAGACGCCTCATCAGATAATAGTTCTGTTAAGATTTTGTTAAACATCCCCACGTCTAGTCTGTTCAGAGCAAAGGCACTCACAAACGCCTCTCTCACAGATTCAGATCGGAGACATTCCATCATACTGAGGTGTCGTAAAAACCGACTAAGGTATACAGCATGCGGAATAGCGCGCAGATTGCTAGCATCTAAGCTGCTTCATGCACCTTCTCTGCACATAGAGCATACTCCCCAGCAGCATTGACCCAGCGTGTTGCGTTAATTTATTCCAAATTTTAGAGATTTTGTCGCTTACGACGTTCTTTCGACAAACGCTTATAAATTGTTTTTATTATAAAATTTCGCTTAAAACTAATATATTTTGTCAGATTTGAATAAAGTCAGGGGCAAAATGTTAATGAAATATAAGCATCGTTAACTGAACGACGGTGAACTGAGATGACCAGTATTTAATGACCTCTGCTACAGTTGTGGACTCGCAGGCATTTATTATTAAAGCATTGTCGCAGCTTTAGCCCTTACCATTGGCAAACTAATTGCGTTGGAAAACGGTTATCTCTATTCATCGACAGGTCGGGGTTAGTTAAAAAAAGTTTATAGGTATGTTATATAAAAACTTTGTTCATTATTTTAAATTAATGGGAAGCAAATGATTTTGAATCTTCCATATAAACAAAACACCACGTAGCGCCCCATAGTAGCAGCTATCAGGATAGACTAAATATTTTAAATTGTCACTCACTTCAGGCCAGACGCTCTATTCATGAAATAGTGTTTCTATACAAAATTGTAAATGCAATGGTCGATAGCCCAGAAATTCTACAGAGCATTCCGCTGAAAGTGCCACGTTCAGGATCAAGACCTTGTTTGTATGAACCATTTGCCACAATAGATATCCGAACCAACCTTGGCAAACAGGCTCCTTCATGGCGTATATACGCCCTTTACGTGTATATAGGACCTTTTATAAGATTCATAATGTAAGTAAAGATATATTTTGTGGTTCTCTGACCTCTTTCAAAGCAAGTCTTTTAAAATTGTTGCACGGTTAACATAGTTTTTTTTATTCATAATTTGTGTATAAAGGATCTTTTGTTTCCATATCACTGTGCCATTAGGAATTTTTGTATTCGAAGTTCACTTTTTTATATGGAATTTTGCTTGTAGTACATGTTGCGCTTTCACGTAATTGGAGTGGTGGACTGTATGTGTATATGGCATGATGTCTATTGTTATTTTTTAATGCATACACTCTGTTTGAAAGCCTTTTAAAATAAAATAAATACGAGGAATTGGACCAGTCCAAGTCTCGACCCAACACGCGCTCGACGTGCGCTCGATCGCGTGTGTTCCGCTTCACGCATTGCGGAAAATAAACCAATGGTAGGGGTTAATTCCAGCGAACAAAACAACGAGGTCGCCAAAGTTAGTCCGTGTTGTTATTAATTAATAGTTTTACTTTAAAATAGTTGTTTGTTTATCAACGCCATTTATGTTGTAAAAGCCAGCTGCCCACTCAGCCAGCCCTTTACCAGTCGATGTGTCTGCCTGGCTGGTACCAGTATCAAGCCCAAAGGCTCGAGTTTAAATCTAACAAAATCTACTACATTTCTGTATATATATATTTCAAGAGAACATTGTCAAATAAACTCCTGTTAGAAGGAAAAGAATATATATAAGCATTTTTAATGTGCTGCTTTGTAGTTGTTTGTCTAATATATTTTTATTTTATTTCATTTATGTGGTGGTAGGCCGATTGCCCGAACTGAGTTATGACCACAGTACACTAGTGTAAAGACCATCATAGTGACTCGCTTTGGTCTGTAGCATTTCTGAATCAGCTTGTGTATATCCAACGATTTATATACCTAGAGACCTTCAGTCATGGTATATGTGGGTCGACATAACGACGGAGACTATCAATGGATTTACGTCCTTTAATAGTCGCTTTCGTTTTTAAACCACTCTTTACTTACCATCAGGTGCACTATAGTCACTTTGTCGAGTAATAAATGAAATGAAATAGAAAAATTAAATGCTAATGTTTTTTAATTCGTTGGTTTTTATATAAAATTTTCACATACAAGTTTGTTGTCTGTTTTCTATACAGATTTAAGTGTTAAATGACGTCACTTGAATGGAAAGTTATTATTTTATTCGGTTTTTTTGCTCTTTACATATATAGAATCTAATATTCATACAGACAGAGTTTTTATACCACACTGTATAATAGAATATAGTTCTATATTACGGCAAATATGATTATAATAAAACTCGAGAAGTATTCTTTTCATACACATGTTTATTCCAAAAAGTTATATTTCTGCCGTTCCCTGACAAGGGCTTGCCCTCCGTCCTTGGAAAATAACTCATTCATCGCAATATCTTCGAAGTAGCACATCGGAAAGGCCGGCCCAATATTCCCTTCACATCTCGATACAATGATACACGAGGATAAATTGACAGTCGTGATGCGAATAACTAAGGGAAAGGTGTTTTACATGTTACGATATTTTAGCGAAATATCGGTTCAATGATTTACTTGACTTTACCCGCTACGACATCCTATTGCATGGGTGCTCAGACTTGAAATACTGGCAATCTATCTAAAAATCGTTAGAATATAAGCAAACGACTCTGAAGGTATAGGTAGATACATACAGCAAGTATGTATGACACAGAATTACAGTGTATGAAGGTCAGTGATTTAAAAACCTAGTGACAAAAAACCATATTAAAAAATTCGTCTTAATTAGTATTTACAAAACAAATAAGTTACTAAAACCACCTTTCCTCGCTAGTAGACGGATATTCCGATATAAACAAATAATAAAGAGTTTATTCTTTTTTTCGGTTACACTGGTGGAAATCCTGCATGGAACCGTCGGGGCCGCCGTGAACCAGACTCTTATTGGCTAAGAATCTCTGGGGTGCCGTCTCCTCATTGCTACTAACCGGGTCTGAGGGAACACGGTAGTTCTTCGGCCTGGTGAGCGACAGGACTATAAAGATTTTACCTCTTGGATGAAGAGATATAAATGATCTTCCCTCTAGTCACCACGCAGGTGGTCTACTCCACATACCTTCTCTACCTCATCTGAGCAGCGGACTCTCTCAATTCTAAGTTCTAGGACAGTGACTATCCTAACGCAAGATTAGATTCTGCCTCTCCCGTTCGGCCGTCTCGTTCGTAGACATAACACTCACGCAAAACGCAAAGGTAGGTCAACTTAACCCTATAGAGCCTACCTCACTAAACAGTCATCAAACAAAAATTATAAATCGGCCGAGCCACTACACTATATAATTTCTTAGTGACGCTAAACAATTGGAAGACCAACCAACCAGTTTCAGCTTGTCGCGTTTCGGGATCAGCTTATGTATATCCAGTAGCTCATATACCTAGAGACCTTCTGTCGTGGTATATGTGGGCCGACATGACGATGTAGACTGTCAATGGATTTTCATCCTTTGATAGTTGCTTTCGTTTTTGGACTACACAGTACTCATCAGATACTCTGTAGTCACTATGTCGAGCCAGTGTAAAAAAAAACCCGCAGTGAAGTCAGAAGAATTTTTGAAGTCAAATTTGTTTAATGGCTGTAATAGCTTTGTGGACAAGAGACTGGTATACAGGGACCAAAACGCGAATATGTGTAGGCTCGAATCCAATCACATAGTTCTGGATTTTTCCAGATCAAGTACGAAATTAGGCATCACATACTCACCGATGAAGGAAAATATTGTGAGCAAATCTGCATGGCATCTCATAGAAATGCCATGTGTAAACTCCTGAAAACGGCAATAGACTGAGCTACGGGTCACTTGTGGTACGATATATAAGCGCAAAGGGGATATAACCACTAATGTATTTCTGCTAATCACGAAAGGGATATAGCGTGACGAGATAAGATATAATTTCTACAGAATTGTCATGACTTGAAACTTGATGAAATAAATAAGCAAGATTACTGATAACATAAAACGTCATCCGATATCGTGTCGTGCGATGTGTATCGGACTATAATAAAAGTTTTCGCCGGGGATCAACGACCAAACTGGCCTCTTATTGCACGTGAGGTGTATTGTGTTGGCGATACCTACGTAAACAGAATTGTAGCAGGTTTATTATTTAGAGAGGCAACTTCCAGCATTTATTGTGTGACGTACAAACTACTGAAGTGTTATAAAGAAAAGTTCCGAAAGAAATTCTAATAATAAATGTCGGACCATCAAAGTTAGAGTGTTCCTAGTAATTTTGATGGTAATGACTCGAATATAATAATAATTTATCGTGTCGCTATATCATATATATCGCCTATCGGGGTGGGAAGTGATACATATTAGCTCGATCCACTTCTGCGCTTATTTATCCTGCCCAACGTGACCAGCAGCGAAGTTGATCGTCGTTCTCACCGTATTAGCACACATGACATTTCTTTTAGAAACCATGTGAGTTTTCCACACGAAGTTTTCCTTTACCGGTGAGCCAGTGGTGCCTAAATCCGTACATAATTTGGAAAAACCCAGAGGTATGAGCCAGGATTTGAACCTACGATCATTCGGGTTGCCGCGTATAGATACCAATCGCTTATCCATTAAGCCACCACAACCGTTAGCCATGACCCAAATGAAATGGGCTATTCTGCTCTAGTCACAATGTATAAATTTTATAATGGTATAACATGGTAAACTCTATTGTATTAGTAAGAGAATTAAACCAATATCATGTTGAGAGGGCGCAAAGAACTGTCTTAAAAGTAACGTATAAAAAAACTAGATGCCCTAGAGAATAGCTATATTCAGTACTCGAGACGGAGAATGGAAGGCATCCCACACAACATCGCTCTCCTGGCCCCGCCCGGTTATGTTATGAAGACCTTTCCCGGTCACCAACGTATCGACAATTCGAAAAAAAAAGCTTCCCTGGATACGCCGATCCCCTCGAGCTAAGTCTCTTCCTCTCTCTCCAATTCCTGGAAAAGATTGAACTCTGCTGTCATCGACCCACCTTCCCATTGTTCTAGTATTCTCAATTAATCTATGTGACAAGGGCTGGTAATTTCATTCCCTAGCTGGTGACAACCCTTATAACATTAGCACCCAACGTAGAGCCAATCTGTCTTTCGCATTCATGCCTGTCGCTTAGTGTTAAACTAAACAGCAAAAGAGCAAGACTTTTACAGCAATTAAAACTTACTTCAGGAAGAACTAGTTATAGTATCTATGTGCAAAGCAAACATCCAACTTCAGCAAGCGTTGATCAACGCCACAGATATAAAGCTGTCGGAAGTAATATTGATTTAACAATATATTTGTTTAACATAATATTTGCCGACGTTTTTCTTCCTGATAGCAATCAATAATTATAAGTCACTATTTTTGGAACGACTAAAAATACATAATAAAATAAAAAACAATGCCATTAACAGGTCCTCACTGTTGCACAACAAATTAAAAGATGCAAAAACATCCACAGTGATGGTCAAAAAGTCAGCCTGAGGTCTAGGGAGGGTAAGTCAGGGTCCGCATCCTGAGCGCCAAATATTATGGGCGACAATTGATAATAAATTAAATAAGCCTTTATTTCTACTACGTTTTTCTTATTTTTTACACCTTTTTTTCTATGTTGTTCTTGATTACTAGTACTATATAATTTTTTTTAATGTTCTGTAGTAGTCGCCTCCGCGGCGTAGGCCTCCCCCATCACGTTCCATTGGCCTCTATTTCTGTCCATTCGCATCCAAGAAGATCCAGCTTTTTCTATAAATATATCTGCCCATCTTTTCTTCGGTCGTCCTCTGCTTCTGGTTCCGTCTCTAGGTATCCTCTCTGATACTTTCTTTGCCACCCACCGCGACAACTGATACTATTCTGTATATAATGTGTCTCTGACAATAGCGACACGATAATTTACACACTCTAACTACATTATGACTTTACTTTCTTTTTTTTTTTACTTGGAGAAAATCCTCATAGGACCGTCTCAGCCGCACAGGGGGGTTGCGCGACCGAGGTGTGTCGGACTTATACCGACTAAAAACCCCAAGGTGACTACTTCTGCGCATTGGCGGGGACTGCGGGTCCTGTAATCAATTCGCCACAGCCCCGTCGCGCCGCGCCCGATGGGCACAAACTCGGGGGAAGATGATACCCTCCCCAATACTACTCGTTGTATTTAGGCAGAGCACGCCACAATGCCCTGCCAAATTCTCGAGGGCTGCTAAACCAGTTACTCAGGGCCCCCACCCTAAGCAGCCACGACCCCAAATGATTTTACATACTTAATGCAATACGTTCAAGTACGCTCATGTACTCGTATGACAATATCGCTTCTATATTTATATATCAATGGCGGGCCGTAAAGTTACAAACTGTATCTTGCCGTGCACAAACCGAAACTACGGGCCTAGAATCAACCGTCGCCAGCTTTCGTTTAGTTTATGAACATTTTCAGCTTTATACTCTCGCGTTTAAAGCTGTCGTTTGCTTTCGATTAGCCAGCGATACAGTTAATGACACCATTTGCCTCCTGTATCAGGATGTTTACTTTAGGTTTTAATGGCTGTTATTAGAAATATGGATTTTTAAAATGTGTTTTTAAAAGCACGCATTTAGTAAATAAACAAATACAAATAAATAATAATATTGGCATACTATATCCCTTTCAGGGGTGGGCAGAGAATCATTAGTGGCTGTATGCACTTTGCCGTTATATGTCGTGGCCAACGTAACCAGAAGCACAGCTATTTCTATTGTGGCTCCTAAATCCGTATTTAATCAAGAAAAACCTAAATGTAAGTGCCGGGATTCAAATCTACGACCGTAACGGTCCCTTACAGGCCACCACAATACAACTATACAAAAATCAGTCAATCAATAGTGTAGTTTTGTGTAAACAAACATAAACCCAAGTTGGGGTTCAAATCGCGCATCGAGAGTTCTGTACAAATTTGTCGGTCCAAATAAACCCAATAAACTCTTTTTTTTTCTGGTAATGTAACTGTAAATTTAGTTAGGATTTTATTCTACACTCATCATCATCATCGTGTCGGATAGCATCCGTATGTGGTGGATGTTCCTTATATTCGCATTACATTTATCATGCGAACGGCTAAGGAGTGGAATATGCTACCAGCGGCCATATTTCCGCGATCTTATGACCTGGGAGTCTTTAAGAGAAGAGTGAATAGGCATTTGCTAGGCGATCGCGTTTCATCATCGAACTCATCTTCACCTTCCACCAGGTGTGATTGAGGTCAAGCGTTCGTCTATAAATTATAAAAAAAATCACAACGTCTTAATTCTTTCTCATATCATTCCAGAAGCAGAATAAACTCAGCGCTGATTTTTGTTTTTTTTTTGTTATTGCTATACCTATAATACTACCACTACTATAATACTATATGTTGCAAATTTAAATAAAGCTCCCTCAATTTGATTTAGTTACTGTAGGAATCATAGACATTTTACCTAAATTTGAATTCCGTAGCTTGGTAAAATCTAATATTCTTAAATTCAGAGCGTTTTTATCATTCATCTGAACCAAGATAGAGGCTAAATGAAATCTACATCGGTTAGCAAAATTAAAGTGCGGTAAACACGAAATCAGATTGCGAAAGCTTGAGGGACAAAAATCTACAACGCAGATAACTTTGTTTGACAGAACTCCTGAGTCCTGATTCCTTAATACAAAAGAGAACGGACTGGGAAAAGATTTTACAGTGAATTTTAGGGTTCCGCGTCTTAAAAGGTTCAACATAACCCTTATACAACCACTTTATTGTCCGCATGTCAGCCAAGAATATTTTTGTCAAGATCCTCAGGATGGCAGTCCACTGCAGCAAACAAAAAATCATACTGTTAAGTCAACGCATTCAAAAGATATGCTCGTTTAAATGATATTTTTAACGATTTTGCCATTTTCACAAAGAAATCAAAACCTATAGGGTACTTCCCGTCATAGATAGGCAAAATGTAATCAGATTAATGAAAATGATTAACGATTACATTTTACGATTTTTACCATTAATATAACTGCATTTTGCTCATCTATGTTTTAAACACTACAAAATCCCAGATTGTATACACATTGTCATTTCTTAATGTTTTCAATAGATTTAATCATGATTACAGATGAATAAAATGAAAATTACGACTACATTTTGTAATCGTAAATCATTAATCAGATTACATTTTGCCCATCTCTGCTTCCCGTAGACCTAGAATCATGAAATTCAGCAAGAAACATAGTCTTATATCAAAGATGTAGGAAACAGTTCAATAACTGTATATTTTTAGTTACGCCATAAAAATAGCGTCACGATAGTGGAACTTATTATAACTTTTTTAAATACATTTTAAGTTGAAACGGAACCCTCGGTGCACGTGTTCGACTCACACTTGGCCGGTTTTTTCTTTTTTTTTAATTTAACAAACATTAAAATTCATACGAGTTTCGTTATAGCAACCCGTTTAGACCAATTATGTAGCCGAACTGGTAGTGCGAACACACACCAAATACATATAATTCTGATGGAGGTTAAAGTCAGGAGCTCATTGAATCGACGAAAGTGCATAAACACACTCATGAATATTAAGAAAATTTAAAAGGTTTGTAAAAATAGAGAACATTTTCTATCTCTCAGCCTACCCCAATAAAGAAATAGAGTGATATAGTTCGTTATTCCACAATAAAAATAACCAATGTTACAAAACAATGATTAACCCGAAGAGGCTTTCCTCGAAAATAATTCTTAAACAAACAAAGCGCTTATTACCAACACTAAATAAGACAAATTATTAATAAAAAACATTGAATTAACATACTACGACGTAATCACATTTACAAATACAATTTCATTCATGAAAAATGTTAATTTACTATTTTATTGTAAAGTTCATTAGGTTAGACTAATCGATTATACAAAGCGAGATGAATCAATGTTTTCAATTCATTCAAATCAGGTTTTACTGCTTTACATAAAATTTGAATGACCTTCCGTTGAAAAGGAAATGCAACATCTAGACATCACGACACATCTAATAAAAGATTATAATAAACATGATTACAGCTCCATTGTGACCACTACTCTACTCTATCCTCGGGCCCGTGCCATGCTCATCAGGTTACGGCCTGCAAACTTGACCACAATGCCCAACCATCTTGCAACAAAACGTTCTACGCTTCGTTTTCCCAATCTGAGCCTCCACACATTACTTTCAAAGCTCCACCTGCCATAATCTCGTTGCTAGGTGTTTTTTTTTCGTATCCCGGGGGAAAATCCTGCATAAGACCATCAGGGACGCTGTGAGGGCAGCGACCCCGGTGTGTCAGACTCCTACTGACTAAAAACCCCCGGGATGTCCCTCTGATTGCTACACCCGGGCCTGGGAAACCAAATCGTCCAGACGCCCAGGGAACAAAAGGCCTTGTTGAGGCTACCTCTCTGGTTTGCTAGGTGTTTCCCCAACTCTACTCAAGAGCTGTAATCTAATCTCCGATATCGTAAAAAGAGATAGATATACAAAAAACAATATCAAGATTAGGACATGGATATATATTTTTTTTTACACTGGCTCGACATAGTGACTACAGAGTGCCTGATGGTAAGTACAGTGTAGTCCAAAAACAAAATCGACTATCAAAGGATAAAAATCCATTGACAGTCTACATCGTCATGTCGGCCCACATATACCGCGACTGCAGGTCTCTAGGTATATGAGCTACTGCATATACACAAGCTGATCCCGAAACGCGACTACCCGAAACTGGTCACTATGACGGGCTTTACACCCATGTACTGTGGTCGCGATCCAGACGGGCACCGACGCCCTACCACCTCGCTGCTGCTCGTTTAACACCACCCAGGAGTCACGTGTAGGGAAACTAGGGTAAAGCCTACGGACGCGAGCAGCTTCGACTCCCAAGGTGTGGTTATATCCACATAGCGCTAGTATGTCTTGACCAACGTGACCAATACAAAGAAAAGAAAGAAAGAAAGAAAAAGTTTATTGAGGCAAAGGAAACAACACACAACAAACATATTTATATAAAAACAACAATGAAAGAATACATAACATCACATCATGTATCCTGTGTGCTGCTACCCATCTCAAAGAGCACTCAGCTCAGCATATGCTGGGCGACGCTGTACGCGCCATCCAGCGCTGTTTTTCAGCCGACGCTCAGGGGAACCGATTGCGCGGACGTCACGGTGCTATTTCAATATTAGAACCTAACCAAATATACTAAAACATACCTTATAACGTACAATAAACAAGTATGACTATAAATACATAGAACACTTTTGAGTAGCATACAAAAATGTAAAATACTAAATAAAATATAATATAGATAGGGTAGATAGCGTAACTGATCGCCATTCTTAGGGCACTTACACATGATATTTCTATTAGATGATATCTTTACGATGTTGTTCTGCACCCCTGAGCATGTGATGCCTAAATCCGTACATAATTTGGGAAAATAGAGTTATGTACCGGAACACGAATCTACGACTACTTGTGTTGCCACAAATATTATAGATACTCGTCCTTTTTTTTTTACACTGGCTCGACATAGTAACTAAAGAGTACCTGATGCTAAGTATAGTGTAGTCCAAAAACGAAAGCGACTATCAAAGGATGAAAATCCATTGATAGTCTCCATCTTCATGTCGGCCCACATGACCACGACTGAAGACCTTTATCCACTAAGCTACCAAGCCACAAAATTAAAGAAGCGTGAAGACACTTTTAACTGTGGTTTGATGTTTCTGGTTACACGGGTCAAGATCACGAGCAGACTGGAGCGCTGCGGGGTCTTCGTTGGAGAGGGGCAATTACTCTCTGTGCTCACGTGTTAATCTTGATAATTAAATGTATATTTCTTCGCGCATAAGCCCCGTTAAAGTATGCGAAATGTGAAAGTTTAAAATCTTCAATCTCCCTGTGATATTGCACGAGGTACAATCAAGTTTCCAAGAATCGGTGCCGCGGGCGTCATTTGTTTTTAGCGCTACCCGGCGTGAAATAGTTGCTCGTTCCGAAGCCATATAATTACCTTCGAAAGGCACTTTAGTTGACGATTGAGACGATTATGGATAATAGTTGTGAGTCTTCTGGGTAATTGTACACGACACGCTTAGAGAAATTGAGGTAGACTGCGAAATTTGATAATGTGACGGGTTCGATTAATTCATGAGTAGCTAGCTTACCTGGCCACCTTCTTGTACCGCTTAATAGCCAATGAATGTCTTATTAACTATATCTAAACCTACTCCTCTCAATCCCCCTTCTTCCCTACCCTCTATTATTAATATTCTATACTTTTGTATCCCAAACTTAATAAATAATCATGGTCCGTAGTAAATTGTATCCTCTATTTCTACCCCTTCGAGTTTTATTTTCGCAACCAAAGGGAGCCTATGTTAGTCTCTATCTCGATGCTACTAGTTATCAAAATTGATCCAGCCGTTTTGAAGTGATCTCGAAGCTTCTCCTTACACAGTACCATGAAAGTGATCTTACTTTTTAAAATTTGGAAATTCTGTACCAAGTTTAGTATGACATAGTAAAGTAAAATTAAGAACTCAGCATTACTACTAGTCGCCAAACCAATGGAATAATTTACTCTTATCAGCAGAGATGGGCAAAATGTAATCTGATTAATGATTACAAAATATAGTCGTCATTTTAATTTTCTTGCTCTGTAATTATGATTAAATCCATTTAAAACATTAAGAAATCATAAATGTGTATACAATCTGGGATTTTGTAGTGTTTAAAACATAAATCAGCAAAATACAGTCATGTTAATGGTAAAAATTGTAAAATGTAATCGTTAATCATTTTTATTAATCTGATCACATTTTGCCAATGTATGCTTGTCAGTAATGATATTTTTATAATATGTTGAACAAAAAAACTGACAGAAAGTAGACTGTAGTTCAAGAAAGTTCAAGGGCTCGAAAATCAGTTGACAGGCGCCATCGCTGCTATATGTCGGCCTACAAATATCACGACGGAAGATCTCTAGATGTATAAAACACTGGATATATGCAAGCCCTTCTGCCATAAATTGACAAGACGCCGTGCGGGTTTACACCCTCATGTGGTTGACATTCCAGCTGCTCGCACGAAGCGATTCACCTCCTGCTTTTTGCTGCGTACCGCGAAGGAGTGGAACTCGCTTCCTGCGTCGGTGTTTCCGGCGTCTTATGACATGGGAATCTTCAAACGTCGAGTGAATCGGTATTTGTTAGGCGAGCGCGCTCCATCGTCGGCCTCATCATCGCTTTCCATCAGGTGAGATTGAGGTGAAGCGCAAGTCTATCAGTAATAAAAAAAGGCAATCCCGAGAGTGCGACAGCCCCATGCGAGCCACTATGATGGCTTTTCTTGTGTACTGTGGTCACGACTAGTGATGAAAATGCCCGGGAATTTTCCCAAAGTGCCCAAAACTTGCTTAGATATATTCCCGGGAATTTACAAAATGTTCGCGGAAGTGCTGGGCACTTTAGGAAAATTCCCGGGAATTTTCATCACTAGCTCACGACCAAGTTTGAGCAATCGCCCTGCCTCTTCAAAAAAAATTTTTTTTTCTATTTATTTAAGGGACTTTTGTACCTCGGCACATGCCAGCCCCATCGTATCCTAAACATGCACTACTAGCATTTATTTCTGATGGGGAGCCATCAGCCTGAACAACTACTTTGAAAAATAAAATGTATTGACTATTTATTTAATTAATGGCTATTAATTTGTGATAACATTATAAGAGTTCATAATAACTTTATTGTCGAAAATAAATAATAGACGAAACTGACCGTCCTTTTGTTAGAGTTCGCAGCAATCTTCACCAGAGCGAGGAAGGAAAAATTGGTAGCAAAATGAGGACTTCAGTCGCATATGCAATATTATTATCTATTCTGTGGCTACTGGCCCTAAAAATACGAGCTGAAAGCAGTTACCTAAAGTTAGATAGCGACTTGGATGAGAGGGAGGCGGTGCACGATGTCCGGTGTGCCGCCTGAGAGAGAGGTTTCGGAGGGGTGTATTTTAACTCCCACCCCTCCCCCAGAAAAGTAGCCTCAACAAGGCCTTTTGTTCCCTGCGCGTCTGGACGAATTTGGCTTCCCAGGCCCGGGTGGAGCAATCAGAGGGAGACCCCGGGGGTTTTTAGTCAGTAAGAGTCTGAGACACCGGGGTCGCTGCCCTCACAGCGTCCCTGATGGTCCTATGTAGGATTTTCCCCCGGGATACAAAAAAAAAGTTAGAAAGCGAAATTAAAGATGTAACTGTATGAACTATCAACCAAACAATGTGTGAAATATGGTGCTAGAAGCGTCCAAACTTAAATAACAAGATCACCTTTATCAAGTAACGAGCTCGCCACCAGCGGGTAGTGTTCGGACGGTTCATTAACTAATTTATTCTTGAGAAAGTCCTGGTTATCCGGGGGTAGTCTGCAAGAAACAAAACTAATGGCGTCGGCAACACTGGAACTTGAAGCTTTCGGTACGGCACAAGATTATACGAGGTGGCGTTTTATAAACTTACTAACATTCCTCACGTGGAAGCATTAAAAGTATTACTTTGGTCCTTACTTAGACATTTAATATTAATTAAGTCCAAATATAAAAAGTTTTTTTTTAATTTTAATTTTTGTGGGATGAAAGCCACTGATATCTATAATATAAAAATGAATCGCAAAATGTCTTGATAAGCGCGAATCTCGAGAACGGCTGGACCGATTTGGCTGATTTTTTTTTTTTTTGTTGTGTTTGATGAAGTCTGAGGAAGGTTATTATGGAGAGAAAAATTTTAAAAATTCCCTGCAACTGTCTAAAAATTTCACTTTTCTGTATTCTCATACAAAAAATTCGTTATATGTCATTTTGAACTTTAACACCATACCATAAAGTTTAAATGTTAGTGGACGGGTTCCGGGAAGGCAAAACAATTATTGAGTGACGTATAAATATTAATGTCAATATTTGTCAATTTTTATACATATAGCATTAAGGCCAGGTTGCTTCAAACAATTTTCAAAAAAATCTGACGGGGAAGCTATTAACATTAAAAAAAACAATGTGACTTTGTTTTAGAGAAATAGGGCAGAACAAGGTTTGCCGGGACAGCTAGTTACTAATAATATTAACTTCTTATGAAACATTATTATCTATTTTGTGTGCTTTTTATGTTATGTTTTATCTACTCGTAGTAATATTATATTATCGTAATGGGAGTCAATATAAATGAGAATGTAGTTAAATAGTCTATAAGTTTATCAAAATCTGAATAGAAAACCCTCCATAACTGTAAGGACTACAATACACGAGATGCCTTTCGCAGTGTTATTATTTAGGCCGAGATTACGAACATGAATTCGATCAGATACTAATCTCTTGATGTAAGCTATAACTTTTATTCTGTTATACTTATCTTCGAAATAAAACATAACTTTAATCTACTTGGCCTATTTTGAGCTTTTGAATACTCAAAAGAAAATGTATCGACCATTGGTTCAGATAACAGAATTTCTACCAATAAGAGCTGGTAATAAACTGTTAATGGCTCTTTTCAATATAGAAGTACAAAAAAAATGTCGCGTCACAAAAACTTCAGTGATTATGCAAATAGTTTTGTTTTGCCCCCATTAAATTGATAGAGTTCGTCTGATCTTACGTACTGTGTAGGCTGAAAATCGCTATCGCTTATGATACATACCACATTATAATTTATGGACGGAAGCTGGGATGGGGACGCGGCAATTAGCCAGAGCGTAACGAACGTCCCGGAATAAATATCATTTCGTAATTAATGCCCGGTGCTCTGATAAATATGTTGGCATTATTCATTGGACAATCGCGTCAACGCTTTCTGAAAACTACCGTCAACAGAGAAGCTTACATTTAAGTTATTTAATCACGTAAATTAATATATTGATACCAAATCAGTTTGGTTATACTTGATTCTAAAATATAGCCTGGCAGAGAGCCAACAAGCATGCAAAATGCATTTCCATTACCTAGGAAGCAGAATTTCTAGACCTCAGAAGAGGCGAACCGTGAACACGGAACTAATTTATTAACAGGTAGCAGGATAGGAATTCGTTTAATATCAAAATATTCTTAACTTTGAAATATGAGCCTTAAATATCATTTTAGAAAAGGTCAAAGAATTTTTCCAACCATAATATTAATTGAAGCTCTCAATGCCAGAGCCTGTGGCGCAAATGAAAATTTTATGTTTGAACAATTTGCTGCAGAAAAATACTCTTAAAAAAATACGCTAAAGCCAGACTGAAGTGCCATTACTTTTGCTACTAATAAAATATAATTATCTATATGCCGAATCTCTATTGTGGTAGACAGAGAATGGAACGCCACTTTCCTCTAGTCTTGCGTACCTTTTTCGCTTTTTGAACATTAATTAATCCCTTCATGTTTTCTCTCGCCGGCTCCGTGTACTTTAGACATTACTTTCCATCAGAACTCTCTTTATTTGGTCTGTGTATGTAACTCTCGGTCGGCCTCGGCGCTTACTTCTACTTTCATTCATATTGTATACATAGATGGGCAAAATGATGGGCCCTGCAGGCTTCTTCTGTGGCTTTAGGCTGATAAAGGGCCCATTTTCGCCATGTTTATATGTTTTGTATTTTCTTTTGTTTTTGTGTTGTTTGTATTGCTATATTTAAATTTCTGTTTTTTTTTTGTATATTTGTGGCGAAATAAATACTTTTTCATTTTTCATTTCAAAATGATTAACGATTTACGTTTTACGTTTTTTACCATTAATATGACGGCATTTTGCTCATTTATGTTTTAAACACTTCAAAATCCCAGATTGTATACACAGTTATGATTTCTTAATGTTTTAAATGGACTTAATAACGATTATAGAGCATTTAGAAGAATATAGAGGAGAGAATTTGAGGAGCCCTATGTCGCAAGATAACCTGGCTGCTGATGATTAAATAAAAAAAAATCATCAATTATTAATTAATTTTTCATTACTTAATTAGTTATTTAGTTCAATAATGTTTTTTTAATAACAACAAAAAAATTGTAAAGATCAGAGAAAAATAAAGATTATTTTTATTTATAGAGCAAGAAAATTAAAATTACGACTACATTTTGTAATTATTAATCATTAATCAGATAACATTTTATTCCTTTCTTGTGGCTTTTCCACTGGTGTATGACCAATGTGATTTTGCCACAGATTACATTTTGCCCATCTCTAATTGTAAATCATTTTCGTAATCCTTTCATTATTCATCCTGTCCACATGCCCGAACAACCAAGGCATGCTTTTGTGCCTGCTTAGATAGGAAATGGAATCGTTTTAGGATTATTTCAATTTTAAAACAATTAGTTTCAAAAATATAATTAAGTATTCCGATATCCCATTTAGATTGGGTCATTAGCTTTCGGTCAATATCTCGATCTTGATTAATCCCAACCCTAAACCGTTGAATGAATTAATTTTTAACTATTTTCTGTCTTAATAATAGTGATAATAGCGACACCATTTTGTTCTTTCAATTTAAATTTACTTTATAGTATGTAGACGCCGCCCGATGCGTAATTGTTAAACGCTCTAAGGGTCGTTAGGGTATTACGGGACGCACGGGGTAAGGGGTGAGCGCGCGCAAGGGATGCTCTAGCTAAATCAGTCGACTACCGAGATCCAAGGCTAGAGTACGTGCGTGTGCGTCGCAGTTCGGTGTTAAAGTGCAAATAAACAGTAAAACGCCAAAATCCGTATCATTCTACCATCACACCCACGACCACCGGTCATAACTTTTTCCTCTCAGCTATAAATAACACGACTCACTCCGAATTTATTTTTCCTAACTAGACTAGAATCGGATTAGGAGTAACCCGGACCTAACCCATTTAATAAACATTAAAATAAGTATACCTATTTATTAAGCAATGTATGGACGCCGAAACTGTAACTGTGCATTTTTTGTTGATTAGGTAGATAATATTCGGCACTAACGTTTTGTTTTTTAATTATGAGTTTTTATTCATGCTGTTAATTGGCTCCAAAAATTAAAAGGAAATCAGAAAGTAGGAAATATATCCGGTAAACTATAAAAAATTCCAATGCCATATTTTTTTTGTCTCTCTGCTGAAATACGATTTAATATACAAAGAGTCAATTAAAGATTATCATTATTCGTATTAAGTTGCATAATATATACATAAATCGCATGTAGAAAGAGACAATCTAATTTATAAATATTCGATAATTCCCTTTTACACTAAGCGTCCTCTCGCATGTAGGAAAGAGATCGACCTAATATTAAGTAACAGGTATTTTAGTTAAATATTATTTAATCTAATATTTGTACAAATACCTAATCTATGCACCTAATCCGATATTTACACTGCACCTCTACTCTCAAGTTTTTGAGTCAAACGCAATATTTTTAATATAATTTAGGAAGTTAATATATGTTTACGTCCTGAAAAAAAAAGACTTTCTTAGTAATGTAATAATTTATTGTGATAAATCTACATTTTAAAGAGTATCTGGGTCTAAGACGGATATCGAAAGTTTAATAAAATACCAATATATGGAAGTATATTTAATGACGAAATTACATTATATGCATTCAGTTTCTACGCTGAACCACAGATTCCTTTACAAAATATATATTAACAAAGGTACTTAAGTATAAGAAAATTTTAATTATAAGGGTATATGTCATAAAAATCAGAGAAGTACATTTTTTTACAAATAAATTGTCTATACTTTTAATGGTTAAAACGTATATTTTTATTTATTTAAAAAAAGTATTTGAAAATAAAATTTAAAGATAAAAAATAAAAGAGAAATAAATTTTAAACATTTTATTGTTTATTACAGCAAAATTATTTTTGTATGGAAGTTCAAAGGCTTTAGAATAATATCTTAAACGTAAAAAAAAAAATTCACAGTTACACTACTTTAATCCTATTTGTTTCTTTACAGAAAATTTCATTGTTTTTATTAAAACTAGGTTAGACCGTTCTAAACCGGTGGTAAGGTTTTGCAACTAGCAAAAGGCCGCCTTTACAAGGTTTGGCAACATTAAAAAAAGATAAATTTTGAAACGCAAATGTGAACGCGCCTTTAGATTTACACATACAATCTAAACCATTAGTACGTAAAGTGCAATATTGTTTATATCTTTTAAAAATAACTTAGAGCCATTGCCACTTGCAAGAAAATCTCTGCTATAATTTCATATCTGACAGTAACTTACTGCAAGAAAACATCCATAATAATTGCCTGGTAAAGCCTCTGTAATAATTATTTGATGATATTTCGCTGCAAGAAAATTTTCACAATAGCCTTCAGCCCACGTTGCAGGCAGAAAACCTCGGAAATTATTGTGTTCCAGCAATTTTTAGATAGTAAGCCTTAGTATTATTAACTTAGCAGTAAATTACAGCAAGAAAATGAGGTATTTATTGCCTGGCAATAACTTGCTGAAAGATAGCATTTACAATAATTGTCTGACAGTAAACTATTATAGAGTTTCTTACAAGTGAAAACATGGCCTTAGTGTTTTGTATCCGACATATGAGCTATTTCAATATATTTTTTTATTACTATTTAATATATATACAAAAGCCATTTTAGTTTCGGGCTAATTCAAGATCTGTAATTGTCTCTAATATAATATTATTTAATACATGTATTATGTTGGTATTTGTAAATTGCGAATAATGATATGCTCAAACTATATAATATCGGTTTTTTTTTTATATACAGGCCTTGCTAGCAATATATACCAAGAGTGTGTTTTAACGAGTACAGAATAGAGATATTTTATTATTTTTTATTTTATTTTTTATATCTCAAACTACAAGAGATACAACAAATCGGTCTTTGGAAAGGTTTAGCAAATTATTTTGAGAATAAAATTGACATAATCAACATTTTAGTCAAATGTGAACTGTTTTACAAAAATCAACTGAGTTTCCTGTAAAGTTTTTTTTTTGTTTTAGCACAGGATCGACAGTGACTGTAGTGCATGTAATGGTAAGTACAGTGTAGTCCAAAAACGAAAGCGACTATCAAAGGATGAAAATCCATTGATAGTCTACATCGTCATGTCGGCCCACATATACCACGACTGAAGGTCTCTAGGTATATGAGTCACTGGATGTACACAAGCTGATCCCGAAACGCGACAGGACGAGCGAGTCACTATTACAGTCTTTAGACTTGTGTACTATGGCCATTAACCATTTTGGACAACCGACCAACCAATTGTTATGTGTGTCATGAAAAAGAAATCTAAATAACAAAACATACTATATAAGCATTTTGACATTTTTAAACGTTTATTTTTTTGGCTAGGCAACTCAAAATTATAAAAAATAGTTTTAATATATATTATGTCACATACAAAACACTATTTCTCCTATATTTAAAGCTATAACTATAGGAAACCGTAATTATATCACATATGCACATATTTCTTGATTGAATAAACTTCTATTGGTATAAGGTTCTAAAATGCAACATTTTTTTTAAACAGATCATTAATTGTATACACAGTTCATTTTTATTCAGTTATAAAATAGATCATAAATATTTAAAACCGTAATGTTATCACTATGAAATAATTCAATATGTTGATAATAAATAAAAGTATATTGTAATTATAAAAGTCATATTCGACAACATTTAAAGAACTACTTATGGAAGTTAGTTATCAGTCAATTTCTTTTATATATTGACAAAATAAAAAATAGAAAACACTTTATTCCCTAAAAGTGTTGTCAGTTTATAAATAATTTACTCTTTCTGAGGAAATGTCTACACAGGAAGCTAGATAAAAATAATTAAAAATGGCAAAACAATTCGGTCAATTTTCAAAATTCATTAAAGCAGGGGAAATACTTTTTTATTTAAAATTAAAATTACAAAATTTACAAATATAAACAATATCAACATCGTTGCTTACATACAACACGACGTCGGAGAAAAAGCTTTACTTACTACGTTTTTATGATATTCTGGTACACTGTTAATTTTTTTACCAAAAAAATTTTCCCATACAAAAAAAAACAAAATATCTAAAAAATATTTTCACTCTGTAGTATAAACATAGCTAATCAAAATTTTATGGATATTATTAAATTTATTAAAAGTTCATTCGCGCATCAGACCCGTTATAGTATTTATAATGTGTACAAAACGAGAGTATTTAAAATGTTACAATTTCCCAAGTAAAAAAAAGTCAATAATCAAAAATTATAATTTTTCAATTCATAGTTTGAATTTTAAGTTTATCTGCTTGCCATAAGTCTAGTTCCAGAAAGGTTAATTAAATTTTAAAACACTTTTAAACATTGATGTATCATAAATTGCGTTCGGATTTAAAATTCATGAATTAATGTTTAAAAGCGTTTTAAAATTTAAGGAATATCTGTGAAACTGTGTGTTACGGCACGGACCAGTGTACCAGGCCATCATAGCTTCTCGGAGTCAAACTGTAAATGTTCAGAGCGGCATGTACTCTCTGATTTGCTTCAGTGTGTCGCCGTCAACGGATTGTACCAGTCGGTCAAACGTCTCCGCGCCGACTTGGCTCTTCAGTGTCTCCAACTGACAAAAGAATAAAACAAACACTATTTAATAAATAACAAAATATCGTGTATTGGCTGTGGCGGTCTAGTGCAGGGCTTCTTAAACTATGGGTCGCGACACCAAACGAGGTCGCGTAGCAAAATGCCAGTGCCGTGTCAGTGTAAAAAAAAAATCTGCGGTCGCGTGAGATTTTAATGTCAAATATCTCTCAGGACTGGCGAAGTGTCAGAGAAATTAATATCATATTGGGAGAGCCGACGTCGGTTAATGCTAAAAGAATTTACAGACTTATACAGTTGTCACTTCGCCAGAAGTGAGTTTAAATAATATGACATACCTTACGAGGCTGGTATAGTCATCAAGGATGTACTAAAAAAGCCTTATTAATATATTTGATTTAAAAAAAATGTCAAATATATATACCACTTTATAACATCACCAGAGTTGGCGGAATACAGTTGACTTGCAGCGTCTAGGCACGCGCATTTGTTGATTGAACACATATTAAATCCCAATATCGTTCAGCGCTAAAAAATGTTGAAGAGGTCTTACGTCCAGCAGTTTCAAGCATTCCACCAAGACTTGATTTGTTATGCAATAAAAAACAGGCACGTCCATCTTATTAAATTTTTTACTTATATTTTAATTTAATAATTACCACGCAACTACTTCAATATATTCGAGCGAATTAAGACGCTCAGAATCCACTTTTATTTTTGAAACTATAATAAATACAATTTTATGATTTTTTGTGAAAAAATTTAATTTTAGATTTTTGTATGTTTCAATACGAATCCTAAAACTATATATTTTCATATGTATATGTATATTGTTACCTAATAAATAAATCATCAAAAAATATTAATTTATTTTTCTTTTAAATTTGTATGGGGTCGTCAAGAAACTTGCAATCATAAATGGGGTCGTGAATGACAAATGTTTAAGAAACCCTGGTCTAGTGGATAAGCGACCGTGCGCAGCGAGGCGGGTGGTCATAGATTCATATCCGGGCATATACCTCTGAATTTTTCCAGATTAAATGCGGATTTAGACATCGCAAACACAGCGATGAAAGAAACACCGTGTCCAATCCATGTGTCATCTAATAGAAATGTCATGTGTACTAAATTGCACGCATTGAAAATTTGCATGCCCGGTGTAAGACTGTTATGCTCGGCACTGACCAAAAGTAATGTAATAAAAATTCCGCATCCACTTCCTTTAACCCTTTGAGGCCGCGCCACAAAATAACCACTCATAATTGACACTCGAAACCCACACAGCACCGGTCGCGATCGCGCCAATGAAAGTGTCAAAAAAAAATTTTTTTTTTCTACTAAACCTAGTGAAGTGAAGTTCTATAGACCCACTTGGTTCTATAAAGCATACGTTGGTTAAGTTACCAATGCCAAAAATAATCCATAAAGGTATAAAAATGACTAAATTATGAATAACGAGAACTCACGCCCGCGGGCGCCAAAGGGTTAAGACTTCATAACAACCGTTTTTTATTTTTCAGCAGTGATGCACTGTCCTACACATCATGGATCGCGACCACAGTGCATGGGTGTAAAGACCGTCATAGTGACCAGTTTCGGCTTGTCGCGTTTCGGGATCAGCTTGTGTATATCCAGTAGCTTATATACCTAGAGACCTTCAGTCGTGGTATATGTGGGCCGACATGACGATGTAGACTATCAATGGATTTTCATTCTTTGATAGTCGCTTTCGTTTTTGGACTACACTGTACTTACCATCAGATACTCTGTAGTCACTATGTAGAGTCACTATAAAAAAAAAAAACTCTGGTTTTTCTGATTGCGATCGCTGTGCCAAGCAGACGTGCAGCCATAAATAAATCTTGGAACAGCGAGTGTTTATATTTTCATTGTACATCTTACATTTGCCTCTCCATCTACTCGAGATCTTCGTCTTTACCGCATTACGATTGTATGGGGGCACTATACCTGGTGGTGCGTGACGGCGCGCAGGTCTATGGAGTATGCAGGGTGCGTGTGAGCGAGACGGCGCTGCCGCAGCTCGTGCGGCGTGTCGCCCGGCTCCGCGCCCTCGCCCCACCGCGCCGCACTGCCGCGGCCCTCCAGCGGCGACGCGGGCCGCGAGCCCTGTGGCGCCACTAAGCCGCTGCGAACAGAAACTACTTCGAACCTGCTATTGTGGGCAGCGGGTTCGGAGCTCGGAAACCAATATTGGCTACAACTCACTCAATAACAGAATATTGCAAATTTGTATTATTATTATTATTTTTTTTATCTCGGGAGAAAATCCTGCATAGGGCCATCAGGGACGCTGTGAGGACTAGACTATTTAACTACATTCTCATTTATATTGACTCGCATTACGATAATATAATATTACTACGAGTAGATAAAACATAACATAAAAAGCACACAAAATAGATAATAATGTTTCATAAGAAGTTAATATTATTAGTAATATCAGTGGCTTTCATCCCACAGAAAATAAAATTAAAAAAACTTTTTATATTTGTACTTAATTAATATTAAATGTCTAAGTAAGGACCAAAGTAATACTTTTAATGCTTCTACGTGAGGAATGTCAGTAAGTTTATAAAACGCCACCTCGTATAATCTTGTGCCGTACCGAAAGCTTCAAGTTCCAGTGTTGCCGACGCCATTAGTTTTGTTTCTTGCAGACTACCCACGGATAACCAGGACTTTCTCAAGAATAAATTAGTTAATGAACCGTCCGAACACTACCCGCTGGTGGCGAGCTCGTTACTTGATAAAGGTGATCTTGTTATTTAAGTTTGGACGCTTCTAGCACCATATTTCACACATTGTTTGGTTGATAGTTCATACAGTTACATCTCTAATTTCGCTTTCTAACTTTTTTTTTGTATCCCGGGGGAAAATCCTACATAGGATCATCAGGGCCGCTGTGAGGGCAGCGACCCCGGGGTGTCCCTCTTATTGCTCCACCCGGGCCTGGGAAGCTAAATTCGTCCAGACGCCCAGGGAACAAAAGGCCTTATTGAGGCTACTACTCTGGGGGAGGGGTGGGAGTAAAAATCCACTCCTCCAAAACCTCTCTCACAGGCGGCGTGCCGGACACCGTGCACCGCCTCCCTCTCATCCGGGCAGCGGAATCCCTCAAGTCTACTGCCCGGAAATTTGGAATAAATTGCCTCAGAACATATCATCTCTCATCTCAACAAGAGTTTAGTTTGTGGTCAACACAATAAACAATGTGACGGTTGAACATATCAACCGAAATTTAGGCACATCAGTTAATAGCTGCTCGCCTATCTAAATATATATAACTCAAAGGTGACTGACTGACTGACTGACATAGTGATCTATCAACGCACAGCGCAAACCACTGGACGGATCGGGCTGAAATTTAGCATGCAGGTAGATGTTATGACGTAGGCATGCGCTAAGAAAGGATTTTGATAAACCACCACTAAGGGCATAAAATAGGGGATGAAAGTTTGTATAAATGTTCTCAAATTTTCGACTATAATATAATAGCTTGATAGTTTTAGCGCCTAATGACAGATTAGTTAAGAATATTGCGTATAAAGAAGTTTTGTTGGCCCTAATTTTATACACACGCTAAACAAAAGTAAACCCGCAAAAACTATACCTAATTACCAATAATGCTTCTTAACGCGAGCGAAGCCGCTGGCGAAAGCTAGTTATTTGATAATAGTAATAAATGAAATTACAGTATACTCACTCGACGTAGGCGCCGAAGTACTCCGACTTCATCACGTCGTTAAGAACTTCGGCCAGGTTCAATAGTATGGCGGGGAACTTTGACAGCACGGTCGAGTTCTGTGTGGTCAATAGCGCAGCCAAGCCTAGCCCTGGGAACGAAAATAGTCAAATTACATCAATTATATATATGTCGGAGAGAGAGCGTTTAAATTGTTGTTAACTGTTATTAATTGAAACTTCAGGTTTAGTACCTGGACGGAATCAGAGATGGCGTTGCGATCGTAATCAACTATTCGATTTGGTACAAAATGGAATCTAGTCATTGTCGAAGGCATTCATATTCGGACGGTCGTAGCGATCGCACGCATCTCAGAGATCGTCGCGTTTCGTTGCTACAATGAGTGAAGATGGCGGTACACGTGCCGCCCTGACAGGCTGTACTCCATCATATGTATATATATCCTTTATTTCGTGTGAAGTAACTGCAAATCCGATGTAATTTTATATTACACCCGATTTATAATAATATATATATATTATTAGATAGATTGAAAAATAGGAACAAAATAAACCGTTTCTATACACCCAATATAGAAACCGTTTATAAGCCCATGCAGGCTGGTCGGGCGGGGGATGCTTGTTTGAGGCTCTGTGCGCAGCGGAGCTCTTGTTAGTTTACGTGAGGATTGTATTATTGTGTCGAATCTCTGATAGTTGTTGTTTTGGTTATCCACGTAAATGTTAAATCGTATTAAGTTTAAGTCAGCACGTATATTTGTTATTTGTTTATTTTTAGTAAAATGGCTTTTGATCCTGACATCTATTTATTTTTTTTGAGTAAAATAACTTCTGATCCTAACAAATATGGTTCTGTATTTGCCAAGTGAGCTCTTTGCATTTTACTGTTCCAGATAGTTTTTAAACTAATTGTTCTCATGTAAGTGATTTTGTATCTTAATGTGAATAAACTCTTTGAACTGATATATCGAGGGGCAAAGAGTTTTTGGTTTAAGCGATATTTTTGATGATCGATACAAAACGCTGATTCCGAAAATATATTACTATATAACCAAAAAATGTCGCTTAACCCAAATAGCCTTTCACCCCTCGATATAATAAATAATATCATAAATTAAAATAACAAAGTCTTCTCAATCCATCCGATCCACGTCTACTTCCATATCAGGTTCTTCTAAGGGTCATATACAATGAACACTGCAAACGATTATTCTGTAATACGTGTAGCCGTTGCAATGCGCACGACCTTAATATAATAGAGCCCGAATTGAGAGTGTTGCTCACAATAATTGCGGGTAGTCCGTCATATACAATACAAAAAACCAGGGTTTTAACGATCCTTCACCTCTGAATCTGCACTTGCGTATAACTTCCGTATGAGATACAATTTTCGCTTCAGCTTCCGCAATTATTCGTGCGTAGCCAAGTCAAAGACTCTCATAAGTCTATGGATTTCTTCATTTCTGATTCGATAACGTAGGAGAATACCAAACAGTCTTCTGCATAGCTCACTGTAAGACAGTAAGCTATGGAAGTTGTACATCAGAAATACATACTCACCGACTACCTTCCACCTCTCGACCTGTGTTATCAGATTCATTTTCTCAGTCCAAACGGTCAGGAACCTGTCGAGGACCTTGTCGGGGTCCGAGTCGTGCTCGGTCAGACCCTGGGCGGCTTCAGCAACCGCCTTGTAGAAGAGATCAGTCGAGAGCAGTATCACGCGGGAGATCAGGCACAACTGCACGGATAGGACCATAGGACGGTCGTCGCTGTCCAACAGCCGACTGGAATCGCAACAAAGGAGTTATAGTGTTTTTTTTAGGACACCAGCTCGACATAGTGACTACAGTGCAACTGATGATAAGTACAATGTAGACCGAAAATGAAAGTGATTATCAAAAGGCGAATATTTATTAAGTCTCCGTCGTCATATTGGCCCGCTAGTATCACGACTGAAAGTGAGAGTTTAGCGAGGTGGTAGGGCGTCGGTGCCCGTCTGGATCGCGACCACAGTACATGGGTGTAAAGCCCGTCATAGTGACCAGTTTCGGTTTGTCGCGCTTCGGGATCAGCTTGTGCATATCCAGTAGCTCATATACCTAGAGACCTTCAGTCGCGGTATATGTGGGCCGACATGACGATGTAGACTATCAATGGATTTTTATCCTTTGATAGTCGCTTTCGTTTTTGGACTACATTGTACTTACCATCAGGCACTCTGTAGTCACTATGTCGAGCCAGTGTAAAAAAAAAGTCTCTAGGTATATGAGTCGCTGGATACATACACAAGCTATTCCCAAAATGCGATAGTGAGCGATAAGGTTGAGCACCGCTGCACACCGGCGCGCGCAGGTTTGCTGCGCGGCCGGCACGCGACGCGAGCGCCGCAGTCTCGCTAACACATTAGACGCAACACCACGTTCCTCCCGCTCGCAACTCGTACAGCTTCCATTGTTGTTTTTGGGTTCATATTATTGTGCGTGAATTTTATTTCTCCTTGGGCTATACTTTTTTTTTATTCTATTTATTTAAGGGACTTTTACGTGTGTACGTATGTCAGCCCCATCGTATCCTAACACAGAAATACCTAACATATTACATACGGGGCCATTGATCTGAACAGGCCAGACGCCTCAACAGATAATAGTTCTGTTAAGATTTTGTTAAGCATCCCGATGTCAAGTCTGTTCAGACCGGGCTATACTTGTTTAGCGTGGTAGGTATGATGGTAGTGACCTACCTTACACTATAGCGCAGGATAGCGTGATAGATGAGTTGATGAAGAATGAAATGAAGAAGTCCAGACAGCAAGTTGATAGACGTTTAATGAAGCACAGTACAAAGTCCAGAAGGAATAATGAAGCACAAGTAAGATAGTTCAAGTAAAAATAAAGTTCACGACACAATAATATAAATAACAAACACAAAAATAACAATGCGGGCGAAAACTATAAATAGCGAGCGAGATGAACGTAGTGGCGCGTCGAATGAGATATCGAGACTGTTTGCCGGGTGCGCGGGCGCTCGCGTCGTGTGTACATGTACAATCCCCCCGCGAGCGCCCGGTATCCCGCGGCTCTCAGGCTTAGCGCCGTTTCCATCGCACGACACGATATAGTAAATAAATATCAAGTGTGTTAGTATGAAATGTGTTGATAAAATTACTTAGATAAATAAGTGAAGATATAATAATGTTATTTAAAATAGTTGTTAGTTATAGGTTAGTATAGTAAAAAGAATAAGAAAATAGATAATGTTAAAGACAGAAATAAATAAATAGATAGTGAGTATGCCACACTTGTGCTTACCTATTCTGTGACTTTATACTGTGAGCTACATAAAAATGGGTTTCCATGTGGCTGTTTAGACTTAACTTTCTACCATTTCTCATCTTCACACGCTATCCTGCGCTATAGCCTAAGGTAGGTGACTACCACCAGCATACCTACCACGCTAAAGCACTATTTGCTGTAAATCAAAAAAAGCAAACGATAAGCGTTTAAATCAAGTATTTTTTGAGTCAACTGACCGTATGCTCCTAATGAGGATGGGCCATATGACCTTGACTCCCAAGAAGGCGTTGCGCTCAGGGAATCCGACGCTGATGCAAATCTCCGCCATCTTGAGGATAGTGATGATGCCCTCGACCCTCAGATCGCCGAGCATCTCCTCCAGGATGCGCATGCACTTGCCGCCGCAGCCGGAGAGGAACTCCTCGGGGCACAGCAGAGTGTACGCTTGCATGATGTACACGACCAGCCGGAGGTGCTCGGTAGATTGCTCTGCAATTATTTATTTATTGTACAAAAATCACAGTTGTGTCGGCCGCATGTCACGCGGTCGCGGGGCATGCGAGCCTGCTGCCGCACACGCACCGATGAACTTAAGACTGATACAAGGAGTGCTGTAGGCATCGCTGCTGCCCGCACGCATTTTGTAACAGGTTTATATTGTCCGCGCGCGCTACACGGGTTATTAACATAACAATGAAAACACTAGACAAAATCAAATTCTATTTAAATTGCCTTTAATCAAAAATATTAAAAGTTTATTCAGGGGTATTCCATTAACCTTCGAGCAAACTGAACTGACTCGGGCTGTAGAAAAAGACCTGGCTGCCGATAATTAATTCGGGCAATCCTCGTGAGCAACACGTCATGGACGCCAATTTTACATTTCTGCAAGGTGGTAATAAAGGCCGCCGGATGCCAAGGAAGATGGCTCGGCTTTAGCTTAGCATCCGGCCGACGGGAGATGGAACACCCCGGTGGTTTTAGTCGGGGCAGGTCCGACACATCGGGGGAGCGGCCCTCACCGCTCCCCTGACGGTCCGTAGGGATTTACACCGGGTTAACAAAAAAAAAAGGTGGTAATAAAGGTAAAAGATGAGGCGGAAAGGGAATGGGTGAAACAATCGGCATGATCGCTGCGACTATCGTTAACTTTTGTCGTTGTCGTTTTTGGACTGCACTATACTTACCATCAGGTGTGGTGTGATCACTGAGTCGAGTCAGAATAAAAAAAAACACAGTTCTCATAATGCATACAACATTGACAAATTTTCAAAGAAACTTTTCACCTCCGCTCTGTATATAAACCAATTAAAAAATCACTTGGACAAATACTATCACAATCACAAAAAGAAATAATAAAAAAAAAACTGAAATAGCAGGACACAGCCACTTATACGTAGTTTCAACTGCTTGCCTGATTATAAATAACGCAGACGGCCTGATAGCGCAGTTTGTAGCGACCCTACTTACGATGCTAAGGTCCTGGGTTATAGTCCCGGTAGTGGTGAACTTTTCTGTGATGAGCAGTTGAGTTTGTCACGAGTCATGGTTGTATAAATGTATTTAAGTATATATATCTTTGTCTAGTACCCATAGTATAAGCGCAAGCTTAATTTGGGACTATGTCTATGTATTGTTAATAAATATTATTATTATAAACTAGCTGTCCCGGCAGATCTTGTTCTGCCCTATTTCTCTAAAACAAAGTCACATTGTTTTTTTTTTTAATTTTAATAGCTTCCCCGTCAGATTTCATTCTGCCAAAACTTATTGGCTTGTCGGCTGTTTTTTGAAAATTGTTTGAAGGAACCTGGCCTTAATGCTATATGTATAAAAATTGACATAAAAATTTATACGTCACTCAATAATTGTTTTGCCTTCCCGGAACCCGTCCACTAACATTTAAACTTTATGGTATGGTGTTAAAGTTCAAATTGACTTATAACAAATCTTTTGTATGAGAATATAGAAAAGTGGTGTTTTTAGACTTTTTCAGACAATTTTTTATATTATAGATAAATAAATAAACTTACAACCCACATTTCACCCCCATTTGGGGGTGGCATATCAAAAACACCGGACAGCCGTTGCCATCTTTTTACTACACTGTATTTTAAATCAGTTACGATGTAGATAATTCGCCGAACTCATTTAACACTAGAAAGACTGAATATAGGTATAGCACATACGTATATAGGGATTAAAGAGAGGTGGGAGGTAAGTACAACTATTAATAAATGCTATAAGATAATATATAAAAAAAACATATTTAAAAAAAATTGATTCTTATAAATATGTAAAGGAAATATAATTCCTTTAGGATTTTTGAATGTTGTCGCTCTTCGCGCGGCTGTGTGTGTCGGAGTATGTGCCACTACAGCTTCCTAGAAACTGTGGAACGTTGTTTTGACAGGTGACAGAGACTCGGCCGTGCTAATATTATAAAGCTGAAGAGTTTGTTTGTTTGTTTGTTTGTTTGTTTGTTTGTTTGAACGCGCTAATCTCAGGAACTACTGGTTCGAATTGAAAAATTATTTTTGAGTTGAATAGACCATTTATCGAGGAAGGCTTTAGGCTATATAACATCATGATGCAATTATTAGGAGCGAAGAAATAATGGAAAATGTGAAAAAAACGGGGAAAATTATTCATCCTTGAGGGCTTCCATTGCGTGCGCTGTAAAAACGGTTCAAGATACCAAAAATATATGTAAGAAAGAGTTATTCCTCTTAAAATGATCTAAAAAAATGTCCGTGACAGTATATGTCTATCTTTTAAGATTAAGTCACTAGAGCCGTTTTTATGGTAAACAAATTTGGTCGAAATTAATGCATTATTTGTTAAGTGTTGTATCAACGTAATAATATTAATCTTTATCCAAATAAATGTGTTGATGATTAAGAGTATTTAATTGTGAACAAAATTTTCTTTGACTTCACTTAATTTCAATGAACATCTTAGAAGATATTACAAGACCTTATATAGCAAAACAACGTTTGCCGGATCAGCTAGTTTTTGAATAAAGTTATAAAGCGTTCCATTAATGTCCGGTGAAAATAAAGAAACAAACATAATTGTCGTTTCTTTGTTTTTTCAGTTATATTGAGTAATAATAATAATTGTATAGTGATAATAAATATTGTGAAACATGTATGTATTAAATCTCCACTTTGTTTTTTCAGAGCAACAAAAGAGTTTGTTTTCTTTTACCGTTGAAGATTGTTTAACCTTATAAATATATATATATTTTTTATATAACTTTAAAACAGTCAAAATGACAGCTCTGGGCAATCTAGTGTTAAAAAAATCGTCAACTAACCTAATATTGGGTACAGGTTCTCAGCCAGGTCGAGCGTGGCTGGGTCTATGACCTGCGACGCCTCCAGCACGGCCAGCCACAGCTCCATGGCGTCCTCCAGCAGGTACACGTGCGCTGGCTCGCTCAGCTTCGTGGACTCGTTCACCACGCCCAGGATCCATGCGCGGATCTCCGCCGTGCAGTCGCCCAGAGCCTGCGTGGCACATTTATTTACACTGGCTCGACATAGTGACTACAGAGTACCTGGTGGTAAGTACAGTGTCGTCCAAAAACGAAAGCGACTATCACAGGATGAAAATCCATTGATAGTCTACATCGGCATGTCGGCCCGCATATACCAAGACTGAAGGTCTCTAGGTATATGAGTTACTGGATATACACAAGCTGATCTCGAAACGCGACAAGCCGAAACTGGTCACTATGACGGGCTTTACACCCATGTACTGTGGTCGCGATCCAGACGGGCACCGACGCCCTACCACCTCGCTGCTGCTCGTTTAGCACCACCCAGGAGTCACGTGTATGGAAACTAGGGTAAAGCTTACGGACGCGAGCAGCTTCGACTCTCAATATTTAAAAATTTATTTTTTATTTATTTATTTTATTTCAATAGGCTTTCACACAGAGTATATACATTCAAAAATAACAATAGATATGATGCCATATACACAAATAATGCACCGCTCCAATTACGTGAAAGCGCAACATGTACTACAAGCAAATTTCCATTTAAAAAAAGTGAACTTCGAATGCAAATATTTCTAATGGCTCAGTGATATGGAAACAAAAGATCCCTTATACACAAATTATGAATTTTTAATTATGTTAACCGTGAAACAATTTGAAAAAACTTGCTTTGAAAGAGGTCAAAGAACCACAAAATATATCTTTACTTTCATTATGAATCTTATTAAAGGTCCTACATATACGCCATGAAGGAGCCTGTTTGCCAAGGTTGGTGCGGATACGTATTGTGGCAAAATCTCTAATCTATAATCTGATTAATGATGAACGATTACAAAATGTAGTCGTAATTTTAATTTTCTTGCTCTGTAATCATGATTAAATCCATTTAAAACATTAAGAAAGGATAAATGTGTATACAATCTGGGATTTTGTAGTGTTTAAAACATAAATGAGCAAAATGCAGTCATATTAATGGTAAAAAACGTAAAATGTAATCGTTAATCATTTTTATTAATCTGATTACATTCTGCCCATCTATGCTACCGACACATCGCACAATCATATCACATCACACGCACTCATCTACTGACACCGCCGGCGCCCACTGACTGACATCACACAGAGTCACCAATTGTCATCACATTCATTTACTCACCCACATCACACACACTAATTGACGGTTGTAATGACGGCCTGATAGCGCAGTTTGTAGTGACCCTACTTACGATGCTAAGATCCTGGGTTCGAGTCCCGGTAGTGGTGAACTTTTCTAGGATGAGCAGATGAGTTTGTCACGAGTCATGGTTGTATATATGTATTTACGTATCTTTGTCTAGTACCCATAGTACAAGCGAAAGCTTAATTTAGAACTAGGTCAATGTGTGTAATTGTTAGTAAATATTATTATTATTATTAATTGACATAAGGCTTAGTCACAACCCAAGCACTCAACCACTGACAACTCCGCACCTACTGACATTACAGTTTCTTACCCGCAATCACACACACACACACACACACACACACACACACACTAATCAACTGACATCTCGCTCAATCACACCACACGCACATATCCATTGCCACCTTACACATCCATTCGCTGACATCACACGTAGGCATCAAATGACGTATCACTCCCACTCCTTCTCTAACACTATACTTCAGTCCAAACGCGCTCATTCTTACGATCTTATTACCAGCTTTTTTATCTTTTTACTGCACATCACTGGGATATCAATAGATATGTCAAATAACATATGCTTTAACGACAGATAATGTACAAGAAACTGTTATGAGTGAGATGGCACTATAAGAAAGCTATGCGTGCAATGAGATAAAACATGTCGCCTCTGTATAAGAGTTATTAAAACTCTAGTAGGCAATATTAGTTTAGAGTGAATAATATGAGTGAGAGATTACCCTGAGCAGCTGAACGAGAGCCGAGAGCGCCGCGGCGCGCAGCATGTTGTGGTGCGCGGCGGAGGCGTGCTGCCACAGCTGCGGCATGTACGCGAACACGGCGCCCGCGCTGCCGCCGCGAGCCGCCGCCGCGCCGCTGCGCTCCGTCACGCACGACACCACGTGCAGCACGTGCATCTTCGTCTCGCACTCCTCGGACTCCACCTGCGCCGGCAACGGCATCTCAACTACAAACGTACCCCTGGAGGCGCTCAACTAGCCGACGGGACACTTCCTATTCCCACTATACGGAATACTGTCCGGGGAGGCAGCATTTCCCCCCAACGTTGCGCCTGCCAGAGTAGGGATATCGAAAATGAAAAAAAAAATCGTTATATCAATATATTGATATTTATTAAAATATCAATATCGACGTCTAAATATCGAAGGAAAAATATCAATATATCGATTAAATCTCAATAAACACGAAAGTATTTTACCAGTATTCCTTTTTATTAGACAAAATTACAAAAATATCAAGAACTAAAAGGCTATCTTCTAACTTTAAGACCAATTTAATATATCAAACAAAAATAAATAATAAATAAATAAATGGCGGCAAATAATATACATGCAACAAATTTAGATGTCAATGCATGCAACGTAACAAAACATAATACTCAACAGTCATAGACAATATAGTTCTTTTTTTTTTCGTTAGGTCCTATCTTCTACAGTTTCAGATATCAGCGACCTTACTGCCCTAAGAATTAAAAAAAATCTTTTTCGATACAATTTTGGATACTGGATATTTTCTATCGATATATCATTACAAAATATATCGCCCAAAAATATCGATATATTGAATTGAAAATATCAATACATCGATATTTATTCGACAAGCCTAAGCCAGACGCCGCGTGTCTGTGGCAAATTGATTACAGAACACGTCGCTGCATAAAACCAACGCAAAACCTCTACTGCCACACCCATGTGCAGTTAAAAAGGTTCTATAATGATTTCCCCTAAGTAAAAAAAAAAGTATAAAGGTACTCCAGCAGACAGTAAACTTGAGCGAATCGGTGAGAGTGTAACTACTCAAGTTACCCTAAAACTAGGCAGAGTAATTTAAACTTGGTATCACAATGGAATGTCAGTTTGGATTTTATTGATTCGTACTTTCCTGTAACTAATAAAACTGTAAATAACTATATTCCCTGACAAATTATTAAAAAAAGGAATACCAAATTAGAATTAATACGTAAAAAGTTTGGCCACCGTAGCGCGTGACATGCACGATTGACTGGTAAGTAAGGTAAAGATTTTTTTACATAATTTTAGGTAAACAGGTATTAAATCGTTTTCCTGTCGTATTTTATCCTGGCTTAGGACAGACAAAATACTTACTCAACAATGTATTATTAATTCACTCATGTGTATAATTGTCCCTAAATATTTTGACTATAATTTACTTCGTTTTAAAGGAAACATGAAAGTTTTTTTTTTACATATTTGGTATTAAAATCGCATATTGAATATCTCCCTCGTCTATAACAACATTCTGTATAAATGAAAATAAAATAGTTTATTAATATCTTGAAAAGAAGTGAGGGCGACTTGCACTAGCAAATTAAATCTAGTTTAAACTTACATAAAATGCTATTTAGTGTTGAAATGTACTTATTGTCTTGCACAGAATCAAAATGCAGTTGTAACAAGTCTTAAACTGAAACCATCATCAAGATTGAATGAAACAGCTTCAATTAATTGGCATTTATACAAGCTTAAACTAGATTTAATTTATTAGAACAAGCCGCCCTTAGAATATAAACAGAACAGAAGTTTAACTATAAGGTTACCCGAGATTCATGGCGACATAGTTCGTCATAAAAAAAAAGGCACTAACCAGTAAATCATATAAGGCCTTGATGGCATGATGTGCGTACGGCGCGAACTGATCCACGTCGAAGTTGAAATCGTCTATGGAGTTCCTCAGAGCCTCGGCAGCCGCGAGCTTCACCGCGACATCTTCATCCGCCCTCGACAGGGGCTCCAGGAGGGACTCGTACATCGCGGAGCGCAGGGATTCGTAGGGCCGGACCCCGCACCATTGCCCTTAACACGTCACCACTTGTTAAGCATTTGATCCTATCCCGTCACTAGTAATCCATCGATACAAACATACGCCGCGCGCATCCCTAGCGCTGGCTTATTTGAAAAACAACCATCGGTGCAGCGCATGAGCACCGCAACCCCTGTATTCCTGACTCCTACTGTCCAAAAACCGCAAGCGTATCCCTCCACTCGCCGCAAGCTGAGCCTGGGTATCTGTATTGCTCTTAGGACCCGGTGACCAAACAGCCTAATACAAGCACCACCTAGGATGGAGGGTGTAAAGAGCCCACACCTCAGGTCGTCTCTATTAAGCGGCGACCAGGACACATCCCACTTCATCCGGACAGCAAACTCCTCCAAGTCTACTGCCCGGTCAATGTCAAGGAGGGATACCGCGCAAAGTGCACGCTGAAATATATCCCTCTTAAGGCGATGACAAATGTCGAGAGTGTTTCTTCCTCGATCAACTTTTTTTTGTAACCTATGGGAAAATCCTACTTAGGATCATCAGGGAAGCGAATTCGGTGTCTGTCAAATCTCTTCACCCGGGCCTGGGAATCTTTATTTTTCCCGTTGCCCGGGGAGCGAATAGGCTGATAGACTCCTGTGGGAGGAGTGAGTGTCAAGGGACCGCCTCTCAGGACCTGTCTCAGGCAGTGCGCTCGACATTGCGCACCGTCACCATCCCATCCGGGCAGCAGGCTCCCTCTAGCCTGCTACCCCTTGATGAGCACCCTACATCAACGAAATCAATTTACAACATTTATAAAATTTAGTTTTTCTGGGCAGCATTCGACCCCGGGCGGTAGACTTGAGGGAGTATGGAGCCAGGACAGTTCTGATGTTATAACATGAGGAATCTCTCTACTCTCTCCACCGGAGATAAGGATCGAGTAAGGCTGTTTGTTCGCTGGATCGTAAGGAGGATTACGATTCCTCAAAACGGTTTCTTAAACGTGTTTTAGTTACAATTCTGACACACTAAAGCCGCTTCTGTCACGACGTCCACGACAGTCCTATGCAAGATTATTCTCCAGACTAAAGGAAAAAAAAAAGGAAAAGGATGCATTAATTACCCCGCTCTTGGATAAAAAAAAAAAACATGAACTCACCAATGAGCTGGCAGACCCGCCTCCTGATAATCCTGTAATTATTGTCTTTGACTTTCAATTCCTGACTGAGCACATTCGTGAACCATTCTTCAAAATCGATCTGCGGAATTTAAAAAAAAATAACAACAAACTTTTTTTGACAATATTTAAGAACAAGTCGTTTGAACTGATAATAATAATAAATCGTCACGCTATAGCCCTTTCGTGGTGAGCAGTGATGTATCCACGTTTCGAAAAGAATAAGGAAATCGTGATTTAAGGACACGTTTGTGTCCTACCACTCCTTTATTCAAGAGTCAATGTAGGGTGTGCCTGTGCGTTTGGGTAGTAGACTTCAGTGTCTGTCATATAATATATCGCCACGCTATATCCCTATCAAGGTCTGCAGAGATATTAATGGCTACATCCACTTTGCCCTCATAGGTCGTGCCAAACGTGACCAGCAGCGCAGCTGATCGCCGTTTTCACAGCACTATTACACACTAAATTTCTATTAGATGACATGCGGGTTTCCTCACGAGGTTTTTCATCACCCAGTGAGCATTTAGTGCCTAAATCCATACATAATCTTGAAAAATCCAGAGGTAAGTGCCAGGTTCAAACCTACGAGCGCACGCGTTGCCGCGCGTTGATACCGGTCGCATATCCACTAAACCACCACAGCTGTAGCCGATATGGACGCTTGACAAAGCCAAAAAAACAAGGTGCACGCTTTGACAACACGTATATTCCTAGGAGAGGCAGATTTCAAGCACAAATATTTGTATGGGCGGTACGCACGCGACGCGACCCACTCTGTCAGTGACCTTAACCGGACTGACTGAAAATAATGAGTGCCACTGGAGGCCGCGGCGCGTACGCTCCGCCCCCGAACATTCGAGAACACTTACACATACGTAATTTTTTATACAAAAGGTTATATCTAACAATAACTGAGCGCGTCGCCAACAACAGCCAAAAAAAGTAAAGTATGATACTCACTTCGTGGTATAAATCTATCGAAGCGAGCCCAACAGCGTTGTAAATGGCGTCTTTTTTCAATATAGCTTGTAAGTCGTCCGGGGATATCGGCTGCTGTTGCAAAGACGCCAACAAACGAACAATCTCCGGGGCCAGGACTTGGCGGTATTCCAACGAATTAAATAACTGCATGAACAACGCTTCCACGCAGGGCTGTTGGGACCATAATATTATCATTCGTTTAGTAGTTTAGCACAGTGATATACAGGCTGATTTTATAGACGACGGATATATTCAAGGAGGATATTCAGCATTCGATTCTAATTACAAATATATAGAAATAGTGATATCTTAATATTTCCATTAAAACAAAGTAATTTATAGTCCACATATTAAGGGGCAATTACACACGCGATAGAATAAATAACGATTAATTATTAAGTAGGTATTTTGTCTCTCCTAAGCCAGGATAAAGTACGAAAGGGTAACGAGTCAATTACATGTTTACCTAAAATTACGTAAAAGGAATTATATCTACATGCCATTCAATCGTGCACCACACGCGCTGCGGTGTGCAAACATTTTACGGATCAATTCTCATTTGTTCATCAATGTTTCTTTATGATTTGTTAGGGAATATTGTAATTTACATTTTTATTAGTTATAACAAGGTACAAATGATTGTAGTCTGAAATATCTCCCTCGTCTATAAAATCATTCTGTATAAGCACTGGAAAATCCTGGATTCAGCTTCAAAGAGACGAGAATATTCGCAGGAGCCGAATCTGTCAATGTATCAAAAGGATATAACTTCGAATGATGTAATTCAATAAACAATTATAATATCTCATTTGTTACTGTAACAACAGGCCCGGATTTAGGAGGTCAACCTGGGGCCCACACCTCGGGTGCTAAGTTGTACCCAATAATATTATAGGAGTAAATACCTACTAGGAATCAGTGTTGGTATAAAGGCGCGATCAGCTTATGATATTTTTTAAAATAAATGAATGTATAAATACTGCGAGGTCTCACATCGCAACGCAGAACTCTCATATCTTTTAATATTGAACCACCCAATACTGAGTGAAAGTATTTTCCAATATTTTTCAATCTTTTTCTTTTTTTTGGGATTCGAAGCTGCTCGCGTCCGTAGGCTTTAGCCTAGTTTCCCTTCACGTGACTCCTGGGTGGTGCAGAACGAGCAGTAGCGAGGTGGTAGGGCATCGGTGCCCGTCTGGATCGCGACCACAGTACATGGGTGTAAAGCCCGTCATAGTGACCAGTTTCAGCTTGTCGCGTTTCGGGATCTGCTTGTGTATATCCAGTAGCTCATATACCTAGAGACCTTCAGTCGTGGTATATGTGGGCCGACATGCCGATGTAGACTATCAATAGATTTTCATCCTTTGATAGTCGCTTTCGTTTTTCGACTACACTGTACTTACCATCAGGTACTCTGTAGTCACAATGTCGAGCCAGTGTAAAAAAAAAACTGTTGGCGATCTTGAGTTTAGGAGTTTTAGCCAAATAGTTTCTCCTAACAATACACAACTCCTTCATAATGTTAACAGAAAAGGAGTGAAATACGCTTCTTGAGTCTGTTTTCCCACAGTCTTACAATCTAGGAGCTTTAAAAGAAGAGTGAATAGGCTTTTATTGGGCAAACGCAATTAATCAACAACTTCATCTTCACTTACCACCAGCCGTGATTGAAGTCAAGCGTAATCAGTTCAAAGAGTTTATTCTCATTAAGATACAAAATCACTTACATGAGAACAATTAATTTAAAAACTATCTGGAACAGTAAAATATTAAGAGCTCACTTAGCAAACACAGAACCATATTTGTTAGTATTTATCTTTAATATATTGTAGCAATTTAGTTCTGTATATGCCGAGCGAGCTCGCGTTACTAATGCAGGAGGGTAACGCGTTGGAGTAATCCTGTAAATCATCGTAAAAAAAAAAAGTTTACTACTCCATCGGTCCACTTGACCGGCTGTCTCCCAACGTCAACAAAACCATTGACTTACTCTCAAACTGTATTTCCACGATTCTCCAGCTTCGTCGGTGGCAAAACTCTCCGGTTCAGCGTCCCACAGTGCGAGGTCGTCAGCGCTGAGCAGGAAGTAATGCGTGACCAAATGCCGGAACATGTGGCACACCGTGTCCGCGTCAAGGACCTCCTTCTTGATATGCTGAGCTTGCTGGACCACTGTTCAAATGAAATGAAATGAAAATCTATTTATTTCGCCACAAAACAAAAAACCAGAAATTTAAAATACAGCAACACAAACAACACACAGAAACAAAAGAAAATACAAAACATATTGTTACGAGCGCGGGGTATTAAAATGCCGGTTGTGACGGACAATCAATTTATTAATAGAGGAGAGTACACAAAATCAACACGTAGCCACAGAAATGTCGTGAAACGCAGCTGTCGAACGATCGCGATGTTAAATCGTCGAAGAGTCCAGAAGCACGTCGAAGAATGCTCTCGAAGATCCGTCGTCAAAAGTCCAGTCGCAGAAAGTTCTCGAAGTCCAGTATCAAAAATCCAGTCAAAATAATCGCACGTAGAATCACTATACAGTCGCAGTATGATCGCAATAGTCCTTGAAGATCGCTTCGTAATATCGCACTGTGTCGCTGTCCAAATTAGAACTGTCGTGTGATCTTTTTTTTTTTTTTTTTTTTTTTGAAGCGGACTAACTACTGATTGCCGGGAAAGGCATTTTCAGCTCAACCGGGCTTAGAAACTGTCCTGTGATCGCATCGAGCGCGTATTTATATCGGAACAGCCGCTTTCCAGCATCTTCGAGTAATAACTAGAATCTTATAGAGGTATTTGAACCTTATGTTTTTAGTTGTAAATTCCAGAATGGGTTTATCGACCTTTCGCGAACCGGAATTCCACGAATAGCGGCCGTCTCACCGATACACGCGTCACGAACTCGGGCGGCAAGATGAAACGATGCGCCCCCCTCCTATTTTTTTTGATGGTAAACAATTTTCTCGGATCCGGTTGCAAGTTATTTCATTCGAAGGAGTACGTCAAGACTATCTATGCGTTTTAAGATTATAGTCGTGCGATGCCTGGAAGCCTAGAAATCTAGGGCTAAAGTTTGGCCCTAGTTCCGTCGTAACAATATAAACATGGCGAAAATGGGACCTTCATCAGCCTAAAGCCACAGAGGAAGCCTGCAGCGCTGATTTTCATAAAGTGCCCCGGTCGTGTTACATCTAATTAGAAATATCTTTAAGCGATAAAAAAAAACAATAAATGGAAATAACATCATTTATTTTTTTTTTTTTTTTTTACTTGGGGAAAATCCTCATGGGACCGTCTCGGTCGCACTGGGGGGTTTGCGCGAAACCGAGGTGTGTCGGACTTGTACCGACCAAAAACCCCAAGGTGACTTCTGCTGCGCATTGACGGAGACCGCGGAACCTGTAATCAATTCGCCGCAGAAATGGAAATAACATCTAGCTTGAGTAATCTTAAATATAAGTGTTTATAATAAAAGGCTGTTGAAAGGGGTTTCTGTTAGTCTTTTCCTTCTGTATGTCGATGGCATGGTACTCATATTTTACTCGATAGCTACAGCACTGGCCTCAATGAGATCCCTAACCAAGCACGAAGAGAACAGATGGGTAATGCCCCATTTCGCCAAGTTATTTTTACACCAGTCCACTGGAGTAAGAAAGCGGTTAATCGGTTTCCAAATGAATCAATGCAGATCATAGCCCGCTAGAGGTGCTCCCGAGTAGCGACAAATGTGGCTGGTGGCAAATGTTGCTTTAGCCAGAGTTTTTGTTTCACCTTGGCCTGATGATCGATAATTTTTGTTAGTGAAATTTTTCATGGTCTTTACATGCTATAGCTTGTTATATTATGAACGTATTAAGTAAAAAAAAGTATAAAAATGTCGTATTTTTTTTTTTCTTTGTAAAGAAGCCGTTTACCAAATGATAATGGAACAGAGAGCATTTTGCAAATTAAATTAATGTTTTTATTTTTTGTTACTTTTCCTGTTCGTGTGTTTCTATTTTATATCCTTCTGTGCAAGTAGCCTACACTTTTAAATATAGTCGTATTTGTAATATATCTTGTTTATGACTTATATATCTATTGTCTTAATATAGACTAGGGATGTAACGGAGGCAGTTTTATCGGAACAGAAGTCGGAGTCGGAGTTTTTAAATTTGATTTATCGGAGTCGGAACCGAAGTCGGAGTCGGAGGCAATGTCAGTCACATGTGACGGCAGAATAAAATAGTTTTATTAAAGGACAAATAAAAACATTATTCAGTGAACCTTTTTAATTAGAAATTGATAAATTTACAAATACACAGACAATAAAAATTGCAGTTTCTTATTAACATTTTCCCATCAACAGTGAACAAATTAAATCAAATTTGCTCCAGGGTTGTTTTTGTGTTAATTTCTATTTTACTTAATTTAATGTAAATGTAAAATAAAAAACCTTTTAGTAATAAATTTAAGTGCACATTTAGTTTTAAATTTAATAATTTTAATCATATTTATTTAATCTAAATTTAAAAAAATGTCTTCTACAAATTAAGTAGCACTGATTGTTTGATTAATTGATATTATGTTTCAACACATATAAAATGAAATCAAATGAATTGATTACAACAGTGGTGGTGACCTCCGATGAATAACTCCGATTAAAAAGTTTCGGAACCGAAGTCGGAACCGGAGGTGTAATAACAATCGGAAGTACCGACTTATCGGAGTCGGAGTCAAAGCTCGCGTTGCCCGTAACATTCCTGATATAGACTATGCAAGTGTAGCTAATGCCTTTGCGGTCGTGGCCGCTCAGGATGGGAAACCTGGACAAAATCGTGTCATCTTGGGCGTTAATGGATTAAGCAATAAACACTTACATGTTTCAAAATCAGTCGGCAACATTTCCAGTGATGTTTTGTACTCATCACACTGCAAAACCCCTTTCACGATATTCAAGCACTGTATGGTGAATCTTTCGTATATAAGGGTCATTCCAGGCTCGGTGAAGCAGTAGAAAAGGGCGAACTCCAGTGAGGGCCTTATCAAAGGGATGAACGAGTAGGGGTGGGAAGATAGGACACCGAGGGCGACTTTCGTGAGGTGAATTATAAATTTCTCGCACAACTCCAGCGGGTAGATGCCGCGGCCTTTGAGAAGCTTTCCTGAAATTTAAAATGTTTATACAGAGTGATTTTATAGACGAGACTTATCTTACTTACTTATAGAGATCACACTTATTAACCACTTCGGTACACGGCCGTGATATGATCGCGCATGGCCGAGCGTCGACTATAGGCGACATCCAGGAATTTTCTCTTATCACTGTGTATGAGGAATATTTACTCGCATAATTTTAATTTGTTCAGACCATCGCCCAAAACGGTTTCACATCTGTAAAACGGTAACGTTTTTATAACTGAAAAAAAATCTCTCGCTTATCTCGTCAAAGATCTGTCGATGAACGAGCGCATCAGACAGCGTACAAATGGTGAACGCCGGCTGTGGGCAACTTTTCATAGCCGATAGGCACCGTAGCGAAGTGGTTAAGTATCTTAGTACAAAAGGTAATGCTTTTTTATGCTTCTATAGCAAGCATGCCGCTGCAACGCCGTACTTACTACATTCCAAGCTAGTCTTTGCCCTGTCAAACACCGCGTTCAGGAACGCGTTCGCATCATGACTCTCGTGGGCCTTCTTGAATCCGAAGACTGTCAGTTTCCTCAATATCCTGAGGCAGAGAAGGGCTTTCTCCAGGTGATCCGTGATCAGTTCTGTCGCCGCTCCCTCTTGGATATGCCTTAGGAATATCTCCGTGTGCTCGTGCCAAAGGTTCAGTATAAAGGAGTAAACGGTACTTGTCAAATCCTGTAATTAAAAAATCCATTAAGCTGAGGTTTGACTGAGGATAAAATACAAAACATTGAGCATCGATGTAAAATCGCCTGCCTCTCAGCCTTTTAACAGTTGCACAATAGAGAGTGTTCTCAAGAGCAGCATTCTCTAATTCCACCAGCCCCATTTCATCGTAATTACCTAACCCCGTATCAGAAACCATGAATATTTGGTGGACGTTCCTTATATCTGCACGAAACGATTTGCTTCTACATTCATCTTGCGAACAGATAAGGAGTAAGTAGAGTATGCTTCCAGTGATCATATGTCCACATTTTTATTACTCGAGAGCCTTTAAGATATTGAGGGGTGGAAGGCTATTTGGTTTAAGGGGTTAGATGGGGTAATTTTCAATATTTTTCAATAAAAATTTTACTAACTACTTATCTAAATATATATAACTCAAAGGTGACTGACTGGCTGACTGACCTACATAGTGATCTATCAACGCACAGCCCAAACCACTGGACGAATCGGTCTGAAATTTGGCATGCAGGTAGATGTTATGACGTAGGCATCTGCTAAGAAAGGATTTTGATGAATTCTACCCCCAAGGGGATAAAATGGGGGATGAAAGTTTGTATGAAACTTTGTCAATTTTACACATACAAAAAAAACTAAAAAAAAACCACAAATACTATAATTATAATACTTCACTAATTCTCTACTATAATACTCATTAATTAGTAATTATAATACTTCTTAACGAGAGCGAAGCCGCGGGCAAAAGCTAGTGAAATATATACCTTTTATATGGTAAACTGATGGCATAAAATTTTTTGCTGGTTAAATTAAAAAAAAATCGTAAAAATGTACCTGCTTTGAGCGTTTGAAACCCACCTAACCCCATAAGCGACATTTTTTGGTGATATAGTAATATATATATTTGGAATCAGCCTTTTTTACCGATTCCAAAAATATATATTACTATAACACCAAAAAATGTCGCTTAAACCAAATAGCCTTTCACCCCTATATATGATTGTGTAGACATTGGCAGGGCCGATGCGGTTACCGTTGGACTCATCTTACTCTTTCACCAAGTGTGATAGAAACCAATTGCCCGCCTGCTAATTATTAATAAAAATATTGACGCTTTTTTTTTACTTTGGCCCACTTGCTGGCCATAGGGCACCGTGACCTATGGACAATCGCAACACAAATTAAATCAAATCATTAATTGCACTCCACAATGTATATAGATATGTTGTTAAAGGAAGAAATTTTGTTGTTTCGTTGCTGACAAAGAAGGATGCTGCACACTGCCCTCTTGTAGCATTCCATGCCATAGCTCTGGAGAAAAACGGCACAAAGCCTCGCTAAGCGTTTTCTATCGTCTGTATCACGGCGAGTGTCCTGAATAGTGATGAAAATGCTCGGGAATTTCCCCAAAGTGCCCAAAACTTCCTTGGGAATATTCCCGGGAATTTACGAAATGTTCTTGGAAGTTTTGGGCACTTTGGGAAAATTCCCGGGCATTTTCATCACTAGTCCTGAAGCGTTTTTTATCTTGCTTCACCCTCTTCATTGCAAAAAAGAACCACACGCGCGGATTCGTGGAGTCACGGCTATACTAATTCATATTCCAACTAGAAAAATGAATTTCTCTATCTCTTACTTTTGCCTAGTCGTTGAGCTATGGAATGGTTTTCCTGCGCGCGTGTTCCACCGTCCTATGATATTGGGTCCTTTAAACGAAGCGTGAAGAGATATTTATTCAGGCTGGTACCATGATAGCAACTATCGATTGTTTTTTGTCGATAGTCGAAATCGATTTTTTAACGGCACCATGCATATCACCGGGTTTGGGGTGGTGACTAAACCAAGTCAGGATTGAAAGAAAAATAACTGCACCCGGAAGCTTATGTTCTCATTCCAAAGTGTAAAAAAAGTGATCTACAAAGCCGCTGTATTGTCGCAGTTATATAAGGGTCGTAACCGACGGTCGGGTTATGTAAGGGCCTTTCGTTTGGAAATGCACAAACGACGTAAAAGCCGAAAGTGCGCATTTATCTACTGGTTGTTTTCATTTTTAGGTTTTATTTAATGGTGGCTAATTTGAGTTTAACCGATCCTCTTTTAGGTAACGTAAAATTAAAGTAAAAAAAAAACAATTATATTTTAATAAAAATTATAAATTTTTGCTGTCTCGACATTTTGTCTCATTCAATTTATTTCCAAACCTTGGAACATTCGGGAAAGAAAAATCGATTAATGGATTGATCTGCAATGTTACAGGGCTATTGTGGATACATTGTGGTATAAAAATATCGAAAAGTCATAACGTCCCTATCTATATTCGATACAGTCGATTTACTTTTTTCAAGTTGATATTGAGAGTGGAACAAATTTTTATAGTTTTTTTGCTCCCTTATATTTTGTGTCTAGTCTACATTAAAATATAGTAATTTTGAAATTGAGTTCAAACGGCGGGCATGACGGTGAATATTATTTAACTCTCGTCCTATGTCGGTCTCCACGGGTCTTGGACCGCATTGTACTGTTATAAATTATGGTAAAATCACCATGCCACAAAAAACAAGCATACCTGTACCAACTCACCTGAAAAGTCCGTCTATCGTTTATAAGTCTCTTCGAGGCGAGCGCCTTGACGACGTGATGGAATATCAGCAAAGCGCGATGCTGCACGAGTGGCTGAGGCGCTTTCAGTGCGCCGATCAATTCGGGCACCAGGTTTGGCCAATTCGCGGGACAGTCGAACCTAGGCCGACAAAAATACATCAAAGGTGCTAGGGCGGTCTCGGGCGGCAGGCATGTTGTGCCGTGTCACAAAATAGTATGAGGACAGACTGTTGCTGAAACGTCTACCTTGCCTTTCGAACGTCCTGCCGCCTGAGGTTGCCAATATTGAATTAAAGAAAAGTTTTAAAATTTGGTCCAAATTGGATTCTGAGCTATTTTGGCTATCACTAGATTTTAAGTCGACATATTTATTAAAATCTCTAGTATAATAAGATAATGATTTTTATAGGATACACAACACTGCTATCACACTCGTACCACGCGCCATTAACGCAGTCGCCAATGATAGTCTTACATTAAATAGATTCGAATTTTTAAACAGACTGACGACCTGACAGGATGCGGTTGCTTCTGGACAAGTACAACACAAGGAGCGTCGGTACTGCATTGCCAACCAAAAAGGACATTACTCACTACCCGTTTAAAGAACCCAATACCCATAGCCCTCGAGAAAAAGCTACCTTCTGACACGACGTCCCCCCAACGGCTGTTGTATAGGCCAAGCTAGCAGGGCATGATAAATGGAGGACTGTGGTCTGCTTTTGTAAGGATGTCCTGTCCTAAAAGGAGGCCGCAGAGCGGGAGTGGAAATGAGCCGATCCTATTCGGAGAATATGCGCCAACAGATCTGTCTCAACCGATCTATTGATCCAGAACCAATTAGCTGGTGTTTGGGATTGTAGTCGCTCAGGGTGGGGGCCCCTGAGCGGCCGGATAGCGACCACCGAGAAGTTGGCTGAGTGTCGTGACACTCTGTGCCGCAGTACACCAAGCAGCATCAAGGGAGGCGGCATCTTCCGCCATGATTATGCCTATCAGGCGCAGCGATGCTGCGGTGAATTGATTACAGTACCTATAGTCCCTGCTGCTTCAAAATAGTCACCTTGAGATTTTACCCCCACACCCATGTGCACCCGGGACGATGCTACGCAGATTTTCCCCAAGTAAAAAAAACCCTGAAGAAAAATTTACCTTGCAACTTTAGATATCAACACAGCTTGCTGAGTGGCGATTTGCGCGACCGGCTCACTGAGAATGTTCGTGTTAAGCAGACCCTGACGTAATTTCTGCTTCTCTTCATCTGTTATTGCGTTCGGAGCATTGCAACGCCAGTATCTGTCTACTCCATTCTTGAAGCACATCACAGCCAACCAGCGCACGTTGATGTCGATCGAATGGTTTGAGATGACATTCTAAAGATGTTTAAAGCATAGAAAAGCATGAGAAGATTAAAATTGCATGATAGTTTAAAAGCAGTAACTACATGAATATAACACAAGTACACTTCGGTAAAGAACATCATAGTATCATGCTTCAGTCTGTAGCATTTCAGGATCACTTTGTGTACAGACAGTTGTTTACAATTCAGAGGCCTTGTGTAGCAGTATATGTGGGCCGACTTAACCGATGGAGACTTTGAATGGATTTCCCTCCTTTGGTCGTCGCTGTCATCCTTGAACTACATTGTACTTACTATCAGATACACTTTAGTCATTATCTATGATTCTTTGAATATAGTCTCTAGAGCTGTGTATCCATAGTCAATTAATCCCTTCCTTGCTATTTTCTGCATCCTGACACAATAAATGGGAGTCAGCTGCAAATCAGTGCTGAGTGGCTAGCTTATCATTTGCAGAGACAACTTCCCTTTGGCGCACCATCACAACACAGAGTATTTGCTTTGGTTGTTTTCTATGTTCATTAACTTATCCTTCTGTGTTGTATGTTCTGTGTTATATCTAGTATAAATATATATATATGTTAGGTGCCTTCTAGAAACACCTGCTTACCTGATGAATTATAATACACCATAATGAAAGGTTTTAAATAATAACAATAATTATCATAAATATATCTACCTTGTCATGGTCTAACTTTGCCATACAGATCTCTGGCTTAATGGATAAGGTACCAGTATTTAAGCGAATGGTCAAAGGTTCAAATCCTAGGACATACCTCTGGGTTTTACAGAATTAAGCACTAAATGATTACCAGTGGAGGAAAATATTGTGAGGAAACCAGCATGGCATATAATAGACATGTCATATGTAAGTCGCCAGAGAATGGCGATCGGCTGCTCTACTGATCCCGTTGGACACAATATATGAATGTAAAGTGGATACAGCCACTAACATATCCTTGTTAACTCTGAAAGGGATATAGCATGATGACATATTATTATAATGAATTGTCATAAACATATTTTAAAAAATCTCTTACCAACAAAACTGAGTAGAAGCCAGGTTCTATCTCCCATTCTTGTAGTTTCTTCTCTGCAGGTTTCAATATATCTGCATCCTGGCTCGTGGCTCGATTAAGGGTGTCCAACACCAGAGCATAGATGTTAGGATCCATGGTGTTGGTTTAGCTTGAAAAATATTTGGACATTTAAGGATTGTCTAATCTACATATCCTACAAAGTAACCTACACTGCTCCTGATATTTATTTATCACAGTGCAGAACTATTCATCAACAGTTACTATAATCATTCTGACCTATCCAAAATTCTCTTCATACTTTTTTTAAAGAACCCAGTGTCATAGGAGAAAGGGAATATACATGTTAAAAAATCATGCCACAGCCTCATAAGTCTAATGACTAATGATATAGCAGTGGTAAGAATTGGAAGTTTATAGGTTAATTGTCAAATATGTGGCAAAGAATTCTTCATGTGTGTATATGTTGTGAAACAAGTAACTAATACCACATTACTTACAATGCTTAATATGAGTGGGCAATGTGATATGTGTGAGACTGGACTATAATAAACAGTACCTGTTATCTATTCACACTCACACACACAGTCAATTTCACACTCTAATACCCTTTATGCAACATAAAAATAATTGTTTTTTTGAGAAAATTCATAAAAAAGGCACAATAATAATAAATATTAAATACCATAGGTGTGTGATTATAAAAGTTAAATGCAATTTTTCAATATTTTTGATACATCTTGAATATAAATTACCTTCATAATGTAAATAAATAATAATTAAAACTGTATGTTTAAAGATTTTTATTTCACTAATTGTGTTGTTGGGTTTAGTTCCTATTAATGAGCTTTGGAGCCCTGTAATTTCACAACACATTTTTTTTAAATCACATAAGTATGTCTCACCCCGTTTCTTTCTAAACTAAAATCTGATATACACCTAATTGATATCACTTATGAAACTGCTAAAGTTAATTTGAAAAATCTGATTAAAATAAAAAGTCATTCTAACAGCCAACATGACAAAGAACAGATTTAGTAGTCTCTTTTGGATTTATGAAGAGAAGGCAGTACAAGACATTTTTTAACAGTGACTCGAAAAATTAATTACAGTGCATCGAATGTCAAGTACAATGTAGTCCAAAAACCAAAGCGAAATCTATTGAGTTTCCATTGTCATGTCAGCCCACATATACCACGACTGAATATCTCAAGGTATATGAGTTACTGCTGTACACAAGCTGATCCCAAAATGTGACAGGTCAAAGCTAGTCACTATGATGATCTTTACTATTACTATTAGTTTACTGTGGTCATGGTCCAGGCCATCGCCCTATTACCACATAAAAAACAAGAATTAAAACTATACCCACTATATAAATTATCACATTTATATATTTAGAAAAAACACTTCTATTATCAAAATATTTAGTTAACATAAAATAACTTGTGATTTTGAAAATATTAGTTCCACATTTGTTTACTCTGTTGTTATTCCTGATAGTAACTTAAAAGATTTGATGTTGTTTTTCTTTTAAGTTATATATATTTTAATTTTATAAATTGAATGAAACTCTGACTCCTAAAAACATTATTTGTAATCAAAGAGTATTGAGCAAGAAAATATCTATGGAATATTTTCCATGTATAAACAAGAAAGATCAAGAAAATCTACATAATAATACATAGCAGCGAAACGTCTCTGCAAACATACGCGACAAGAAATTGCACTCAAAACCTCAGAAAGTCATCGTTAAATAACAGATTATTTTATTGAGACTAGATAAAGTCCAAATATTACATACATATGTATAAAATATGAAAAACAGACTTACTGCTCACCCTGAGAACGTAGAGGGCATAACATAACCTAACACTAATTGCGTAAAAATCATAAATTTGGCATCAACAAATAACTAATATGTTGTAAACTGAATATAGTTTCGATTACTAGAAACTTTATGCTATTTCCAACCGTTTTATCACTTTTAACAAGCTAAACATAACAAGAAGCCGATAGTAAAAAACACGACGAAATACCGATTTTTCAATGAAAACCGAATGTCACTGTCATTTGTCAATAACGTCAATAATTTATTTTGTTCGGAAATGTGGTTTTTTATAATAATTTTTATTTAGCTCTTACAATATATATTAAAATAATAATAAAATTTCTTTCGTATTTGAAATATGTCTTTTATTTTAACATCATTTATATAAAGTACATAATATAAACATTCATACATAAACTTTTATCAATACAATCAGATACATTATTATCGTTCTTATCAAAGTTATCATATATTAGATAATAATTATTACGGATCTCCAGTTCAGTTGGCAAAAATTATGTTTAACAAAACATTTTGAATTAAATATGACAGGGTTTAATTGTACTGTCAGCTTAAACAGTGATTCTACTGGAAGTTTCTACACTGGTGCAATAGTTACTGGAACATTGTTACTGGAATGTCAACATGAACAGAAAATTGAAAGTGATTATCGATTTCAATTATATTATTAGATTTTGTTTATGATTCAACGAAGTTCCTTGTTACATTGGTACACATTTAATTATGGTCATGTATAAGAAGTTAAAATGGATACAATTTTCATTATTATGTAGTTTTAGTTAAGATATACAATAAGATGTGAGTGGATAAGAGCCGATGTCGACCAAGACCTTCTTATACAGACCAAATAAAAAGAGTTTTGATGAACGGCGACGTCAAAAGTACGCGGAATCAACGAGAATGCATGAAACGACTAATGAATATTAAAGAAGTTTGCAAGAATAAAGAGAAGTGGCTTCCCATTCTCTCTGCCTACCCCAATAGGGTTTCGGCGTGGTGGTAGATAGATAGATGTAGTTCTTATTAATAATAAACCATAACATTCTTTTTTTTTAGAATGTTTAAGCCTTAATTTTGTGGAAGAACATCTACATTTTTTTTTGTAGGTATAGACATTGAGGTAATTGGAAAATGCAAAGCCCAATGGACTAGATCAATGGCAACCATGCCTTATATAAAGATTTATTCAGAAAAGAGGAAGCTACTCAGTATCACAATGTGGAACATATTCAGTGACGCCATTTCCGGTACGACTACATTATTTTCAACTACCCACTTTATTCATAAGATCCATATATAGTTAATTTTAATTTTAATTTTCAGAGAAAAGAATGCCCGCGGGTATTTACACTTATCCGTTCCATTTCGCTCTTCCAGAAGATTTACCATCATCTTTCGAGAGCTCAATAGCCAGAGTCTACTATTATATAAGAATAAATAGTACACCTGCAAACAAATTGAAAAAAAAAGTACCGTTTACGGTATTTGGAAATGTAAACATAAACAATTCAGATGAAATGCTGGTAAATAGGTTATAAGTGCATATTTTAATGCTGACAATACAAATTTAAAACATTAACATGCATCACAGTGTTAAGGGTTAATGCATTATTCCAATTGGTGTAAAAACTAGGAATGTTTGTTGCATAAACGTGATTGCGATTTTTAGTCGTTTCAATTTTTGATAGTTTAATATTTATAAATATACATACGCACTAAAAAGTAATTAATCAACAAATAACTAATAATATCGGTCGATAGTGTAGTGTAAACTAAACATTTCAATCACGAAAAAAATAATGCGACAAATGTTCCCAGAAAGTGCATCAAATGACATAGATTTGCCTTTTCTACTTTAATTATTTAAGAAATGTTGTTGTTTAATGAAACATATTTAAAACAGTATAAACAAACACATAAATAGAAAAATAAAATTGAAATATTTCAGCCTCTAGCGATCTGGATTCCTTGTTCACCAACAGAATTCCTTTCAGATGCCATCGATGCATGAATTCAGTAAAAGATTCAAAAGTTCTGGCAATTTTTCGATTTCAGTTAAAACTTATAGGGGGTTTGCGCCCAAGCAAATAGTCCCCTTTGAAGTTACGATGAGTAATGAAAAGAAAGTTGTGATACAAAAATTGGTTATAACATTAATACAGGTGAGATGTTTTCTTTTATGTACTCTGCTATTTGCAAGGTTGGAGATAAACATAAATTTGAAGGGTGATTATATACTTTAACACGCCCAAGCTGGCGCGTACCACCGATGGCTCGCACAAGTCTGCCTAATTGAGTGGCGCGTAGCGTCGGTGGCTCGTATCCGATTGTGATGTATATTGGCTATAGTATTTAGCAAATTAATGAAAGCATTTATTTTTAATAACTATAGAGTGAAAAGCTTTAAGCACAGCTGCTTATGGCCGAAAAACATGGCCGGCGTGAATTTATTAAATTTGCAACAATCTAAATTAAATTTGGATTCTGAGAGTCGCTGTTTAACAGCGATGACCCAACAGCTAGATCGCGATGTATTACCCTATAATCTGTGTACATTTATGTGTAAAGGAGTCCGATGTAGATGATTGTGCAGTGTTATCAGTTGACACGATCGCGAGCTTGATTCGCCCCGCCTAACAACGCTGCACACAGAGTAATAAATCGCTACATTCGACATTCGCGACCCAGTGCCGCTGCCTAGGAGCGGCTGTTAAAATTCATATCGTACCTTAACATTCGATCGGCGATACGCGAAAAAAGTGAAAACTCTATGGTGTTGACATAACGTGCGGACCACAATGTGATATTTGGAAAGGTTATGCCAAACGTCCATATAACATACACTTTTCTGCTAGCATGATCAAATATTACTTAGTTTAGACTCTTTAAGTACATTAGCATATTCATATACAAATAAATATATGAATATTTATTCACGTAAACTACGCTGTGGGCAAAATGTAATCAGATTAATAATTACGATGACATTTTGTAAACTGAGGACACTATGGCCATCTATGGTTGTGTGTAATACTAAGCACAATGTAGCAGCTTACTGAGAATGAAAAACAATCGAAAACTTGATTACGACTGTAAGTTAGTATTTCGATAAATACAATCTTGTGGAATTACAGAAACTAAAATACGAAGTTCATTCAGGATATGCTGAGGAGGAAAAGAAAATTCACAGAGTATCGCACAAAGAATTCACAAATACTGAGTTTGAAACATGCTATTTTGATATAGAAATTCCACAAACAGTACCATCAAGTGTCTATTTAACAGAAACAATGGTTCATATAGCGTATCTTTTTAGAGTAAGTTGACAAGAAAACCATTTTTTGTTATATTCAGACTCACGCTTCACCTCAGTCTTACCTGATGGAGAATTAAGTGGAAATCAATGATAGATAACGTTCGAGCTATACATAAAAAACCTCGTGGTTTGTAGACTTCCATGTTGCATGTATAATGATGGAAAACATATAGGCAGCCAGTTCCTGTATTTTTTATAGTGTCACGACTAAATTACTACACCAACTGAAGGTACATTTAATCGAGTTCAAGAAAAGTACTCGCTAAGGGATGAATCCACTAAATCTCTAAAATTATGCCGACCTTAATATACTTCGATTCTAGGCCTTAAAGTATTCAGGTAATTCTTAATAAACATGAGCTAATCCAAAAACGCGACAGGCTGAAGCAACTTACTTTAATAAGTTTTACACTTAATGTGGTAATGATTATATGAGACATTGAACCACTTTTAATTAATCTCTTTGCTGTTCGTTTGGCAACGCTTGGGGTCTATATTTAGCATTAAAGGGTAAAGAAGTTTGAAGAAAGCTAGTAGCGTTAAAACTTAATCCCTCTGCGTAGTATAAACTTTAGCAAACATCGAAGAATTACAACAAAATTGAATTAATATAATTTGTACTTATGTAGTAAGTTGACAGTAAAAGGCAATATGATGTTAGTCATCTTTTACAATTTATAATTTTCAGGTGGAAGTTATATTTCCATATCATTTTACACTACAAGGGGATATTCCGGTGACTGTAGCGACTTTACCTGCTTTACATTATGGCTTTTAATATTTAGGTTTCTTTCTTTATTTTTGTTAATAAAAACTAAACCAATTACAAACAACTGTATTTTATTTGTCAAAAGTATTTATACTGTATGACCCCAGGCCAGGCTGAATCAGCACGTGTTCACTACTGCAGTAGCAAGCCTTAGTAAAAATTTGTTTCCAGCAGCGGACTGAAAATAAATAGGTTTAGGTCAAACAATATAAAATAAGAATAAAATACGCAAATCTATACTAATATTATAAAGCTGAAGAGTTTGTTTGTTTGTTTGTTTGTTTGAACGCGCTAATCTCTGGAACTACTGGTTCGAATTGAAAAATTCTTTTTGTGTTGAATAGACTATTTATCGAGGAAGGCTTTAGGCTATATAACATCACGATGCAACTATTAAGAGCGAAGAAATAATGGAAAATATGAAAAAAAACGGGGAATATTATTCATCCTTGAGTGCTTCCATTGCGTGCGCTGTGAAAACGGTTCAAAATACCAAAAATATATGTATCACAGAGTTATTCCTCTTAAAATGATCTAAAAAAATGTCCGTGACAGTATATGTCTATCTTTTAAGATTAACTCACTAGAACTGTTTTTATGGTATTCAAATTTGGTAGAAATTAATGCATTATTTGTTAAGAGTTGTAACAACGTAATAATATTTATCTTTACCCAAATAAATGTGTTGATGATTAAGAGTATTTAATTGTGAACAAAATTGTCATTGACATCACTTAATTTCAATGAACATCTTAGAAGATATTACAATAACTTATATAGCAAAACAACGTTTGCCGGATCAGCTAGTAAATTATATACTCTTAAGTTAGAACTTCGTGAAACAATTTTAAAACTATTTTAAAAACTTATTTTTACTTGGCAACATTTTTTTACAGCGACATCAAGCGGGAATATTAGTGGAACACTATTCATTTAACAACCCTTTGTTTAAATTTCAGTATTATAAAAAAAATTAAACAAATTGTATAACATAAAAAAAATAAAAAAATATGTCGTATTTTTTGCTGTAATAAATAAATAAATAGTACTCAATTTAATTTAAAAGTACACAGTTGACTGTTTCCTCTTTCCATGACTTTTTTAGTATAGCGGAAGTGGTTGTTCCGCCATAATCATTCGTGTGGGTCTGTGCTTGTGTGGTTTGGGTGTCTTTACCGGTGGCAACCATTATTTTTAATTAGTAGTAAGTTATGCGCATGAATCCAGACATGGACGATGATGAGAAGGGGTAAGTGTGTTTTTAAGCATTTGCCTCAAGTTTTAGGAGCAATCGTCTTATGGCATCTATAATAGGTCAAATTGGCATGTTCGCTTGGTGTGTCGCATTTCACGAATAGACATCAGGACATGCGAGTTATCGGAATACGCTTTATTTTACAATCACGTGGTTTTAAATTATGCTTTTATTTCCCTTATAAAACGTATCCGTATTCAAATAAAAGTTAGGATGCCCAAATCGGCCTTTTACTTTGCCGGTTAGCGGACACCGACCCCAAGCCTCACTTTACGAGTTGCGTGGTGCGATCATGGCAGCTATTACTTTTCCATGATTTATATCCAAATTAACACTTAAAGCTCGATATTTGCATACAAACAGTTTATATAACTACATATAGCCAAAAATCTGTGATGTGGTATTTATTGCCACACTGTATGATATTAACCTTTCCGTGAATGTTTGCTTATTAATGTAAGCTTAGATTTCTTGTTATAGTCTCTCGGGCATAGTATTTTGCGTTAGATCTTAGCATTTATGAGTTATCGAAAATTGAGGTTATTAGATCAATGTTCAAAGTGCCGCGTAGACTGATCGCATTTGCCTACCTACAAGCGCAAAAGGTGCTGATTCATTTACATATGGTAACATACGTACACGAGTTATATTCACAAATATTATTCCCTTAACTTCGTCGTATGTTATTTTCGCGCGTAGGGCTTGATTCAAGCATTTGACGACAGTTTTTCACATAACCACCGTGAGATTCATTCATGCGCAGGGCCTGTTATTATATTTCCCTTTCTCTTTACACACCACAGAAGAAGATAAAATTGCATTTGGTTTCAGTGATAATAATTTTCGAAAATGTCATTAATTATGTGCTTGTTAGACCTTCGCAAATTCTTAATATATGCATATTCAACAGCTTATGTTAATTGGGTAAATAATTGTTTATTTGAGGTTATGACATCTGTGTAAAGCATGTGTGATATACAGAATATTGTTGTCATTTAGGTTTGTCTAGGTTTGAAAGAGAGCAGTAAATGTATAAACCATTGGTTCAAAAGCTAACGTCATAAAAAAACAGCAGTTCTGAGATGAATAAATAGATTTTACTTATGGTATGAGAAAAAATTGTAAGTGAAACTGAAGTGAATGGTACTTTCACTTTTTAATAGTGCTTAGTAACCATCAAATTGCTGTGCCAAATGCAATGGAGTAGCTATTCACCATTTAAAGATAATTATAATACTTTAAACTCAATTTTTGGTAATATCAAGAAAACTATTGAGAAAGTTAACTGATATTTCATACCCTTCAAGAGAAAAATATGCAGATTGATGTTGTTTTTTGTTAGTTTTACAATTGTGTAAAGTAGAAAGTTACTAATATTTTCCTAGTTATCAAAAATGTACTTAAAAGACGAAAGTTCTGTAAATTAAACAAATATTAAAGTTATTTTCTGAGTTAATTCATAAGTTGCATATATATTTTTAACCCTTTGCAGTTGAGAAGTAACTCACACGCACCATATGATCTGAGCAAGGAAATTGCCTTAACTGTAAAGGATTAAAATAACATATATTTATTACAAGTCACAGAAAGTAGGATGTGCTAGTTACTTTTATTAATAATATATTGTCATGTTATATACCTTTCGGGGTGAGCAGAAATCCATAGTGGTTATATCCCCTTTGTGCTTGTATGTACTGCATAACACGGCTAGTAATAGCTGATGGAAGCTTTTATTATTAACTATTTTTAGTTTAGTTCTTATTTATTCCACATTTGTCTGTAAATTTGCTTATGTGTGCTACTGTAAAGATAGTATCCTCAAACATTGATGCCGCTAAATATTCAATAAGTATTCCAGATTAATTCTTATAAATATTAACTTATTGATTATCCCAAACTTTAACAAGTTAAAGCACAAATAAAACATGTAACATTTTAAAAGTATTTTTGAAAACACACAGTACATACACACACTGCAGTCCAGTCACTCTGAGCATACCACTAGCATACATCTCAAAGAGGCATAAAAATTACTATCTTGTTATACTGTGACATTTAATAAATATATTGGATTTTAATTTTGTCGAATTTGGATTCCGAAACTCTGATTCTGTTAATTATAAGATTTAGAAGTCAATATATTTATTAAATGTGCAAGTACAACAAGGTAATACTTTTTATGTTTCTCTGGAATTAATTCCTCAGTAGTGTACTGATATTAGACAGTTTTTAAATATGTATATATTGCCCATACATTGGTTGAATGTAATGTTAAGCTGGGAATTACACATGTATAAATTAAGATCATGAATAAGGCCATGTGATTTTTACAATTAGCACAGTTTGAAGAGTTTTAGGCTACTACTAGATAACAAGAAAATAAAAAGAATAATTGTACTACTAAATTTTTTTTTATTTGGCTTCCATATATTGCATAGATTAGATAAAAGTAAAATGAAAATATTCCTTGAATTTTTATGTGTCATTAACTTACTTCCTTATACATTGATAATGTTGAATGTATATAATGATACTGTATGTAGTATTTATATATAATCTGACAAGAATTTCTTTTGGTTTGTGATAGTAATTTGCAAACACAATGACCTCATTATTAAACTATTCTTTGAAATCTTTAACTATACAAGTTACATTAATTGTGAATAGATCTTTAATTTATCTGTGCTGCCTTTTAGCTTTTTGACAAAGTGACTACATTCCACACGATGATAAGTACCATGTAGTCCAAAGATGACACTGAATATCAAGGCACAAAAATCCATTGCCGGTCTCAATTATCATTTTAGTTAACATATAGTACAACTGAAGGACTTTAGCTACATGAGTTATTGGACATCACAAGTTGGCTGTGGTGGTCTAATGGAAAAAGGTCTAGTATCCCTTTGTGGCAATGCAAATGGTTGTAGGTTCGACTCCTGGTACCTCATACTCACTGGTAAAGGAAAGCATTGTAAGGAAACTCACATGGTATTTGATTGAAAAGCCATATGTAAATACCCTGAGAATGGCAATTAGCTGTACTTCTAGTCACATGGAGCATGACATAAGTGCAAAATGGTTACAACCTGCAATGTACCTCTGCTCACCCAGTAAGGGATATAACATGACGATATATTATTATTACTTTGTGACATTGAAAAATAAAATTAAAATAATACATAATTAAAATGAAACACATACTTCTTTATTTAACAATTCAAAAGTGCTTGGAAGTAGGCCTATTTGAATAAAGTTATTTCATTTTATATTTAACGCTAGTAATATTTCTTTAAGGTAGATAGTATGATGCCACTACTGCTGATGTTGCACAAGATTATAAATGATAGTGACAAATATCCATCAGTTTTACTGTCAGTCAGTGGCGTGCATCCCGTAGAAGCATAAAAAGCATTATTACCATGTTATACTTGGACATAAAAATATATTAACTTAAAATCTTATAATTAACAGAATCAAAGTTCCAGAATCCAAATTGGACAAAATTTATATCAATATTATTTTTATTTTGTATTAATTGATCGAGTAAATCTTTTTTATGTATCTGTTTGACACCTTTTGGTATTTTAAAAGAAAAAAAGTAAAATGAAGTAGATTTTTTTTTTTACACTGACTCGACATAATTACTACAGCGCACCTTATGGTAAATACTTTTGGACTACACTAGTCCAAAAACGAAAACGTTATAACCGTTATTAGATAGAGTATGGTTTCATTAAAAAAATATTTGTATACAAACGAAATTTCGTCAGGAACAGAAATATATGTGTGTGTGTGTGTGTGTACATTTCAGAACTATTCAAATATTTTATACGCAAATAAGCTCATTTTGTTTTTGTATATTATATATATATATCAAAATGAGCTTACTTTGTGTATCATTCATTTGAATAGCTGTGACGGTCAGTGCTGCCAACCTTTTTTAAACAAAACATAAACAATGTGAAGTTAAAAGTAAGTAAAGCTCCCAAAGTAAAAATTGTATTTTCTCGTACTCCATAGCAAATCGTTTTCTTTGTGTATGCAAAACATTGGGAGAAAAAGAAAAATAACTACGAATACATGAGAAAGTAAAAATCTCTAGAAGTCTTGCAAAACTCGAAACATGAGCTGGAGACACATCATTAGTGCGCAAAAAACTATTCGATTGATTAGATTCTTAATAAAATAAAATAAATAAAAAAAAACACAAAATATGCTAACAATTCAATGAGGAAAAATAATTATAAATAGGTCATGAATTTTTAACAATATTTATAAAGAATGTAACTCTAGTATTATGTTGTTATTATTTTCGATTTATGGCAATAATATTTGTTCTTCTTTTCAAATATGTTTAAAGTGTGTTTGTGTGTGTGAAAAGCATTCGTCATAGAATTATGTAATATGGTATCCCAAATAAACAAAAAGTAGTAAATGTACATATCATACGTTACATATTATATATATATATATATATATATATACTTATTCCATTAAATTCCGGACATTGTGGCATTCTTGAACTCTGCTCTTCCTTCCAAGATAGAGGCATCACAGAATAGGCCCATTTCTTCTAGGTTTAACATATAACTGAACTGCTGTAACTGTCATAATATCTCAATTTTGTACAGGATATCTATACTTTTATGAAACTATACTAGAACTGTCTTGTGATTACCTCAGAATAGGTTATTTCCTTATCAATACTATAACAATGCCTACTGGACTATGTTACAGATAGTTTAGATGATGTAGGTTTCTAGGTCAACACTTATTGTTTACTTTTCGTAAGTGATTTATTTATCTAGTCAAACATGTATTGGGTTTAATGAATGAGGTTGTAACGTTGTAATTAGTCATATAAGCGCAAAGAGGATACAGCCACTTATGCACCTCTGTTCATCCAGTAATGGATATAACGTGACGATATATCATTTATATGTGGATATGGTGTCGGTATCCTCAATGAGCGGCAACGCGAGTAGTCATACGTTCGAATCCCGGCACGTACCTCTGGATTATTCTAGAATAAGTGTGGATTTACGCACCTCGTGCTCACCGGCGAAGTAAAACATCGTGAGAAAACACGCATGGCATTTAAGAGTAATACTATGTGCAAGGGCCCTGAGAACGGCGATGTTTGTTTTCTCCGGTGAGCATGTGATGCCTAAATTTGTATTTAATTTGGAAAAACGCAGATATATGTACCCGGATTCGAATGTACGTCCATTCGAATCGCTGCGCATGGATACCGGTCCATTATACCCCACTACAGCCACACTGAAATTAATTCCCATAACATTAAAATATCCCTGACCAAATATCTAAAACCACAAATTTTCTTAATATGCATGTCTTTGGATTAGCGATGGGAGATTTGCAAATAAAAACCAAATGAATCGGCATAATTTGAATGATAATCAACATTCTAATATATTGAAATTAGTATTCAGGCGAGAGGACGTTTATAATTCGAATTAATTTGGCACGGACTTGTCCTCTATGCCCTATTTTTTAATAGGTCATCGTTTTCTGATATCCCATCTCCCCAACCATAGATGGGCATAATGTAATCATGATTGAAACCCTTCTAAACATGAATGAGTCATAAATTTGTATGCAATTGAGGATCATTAGTGTTTCAAAAATAGATTGGGAAATAGTAATCGTAATCTACCATTCTTCTGATCACATTTTACCTGTGTGTGCGAAAAACCTTAGTATAGGAGCTTAATACGAAACGTTTGCTCGTACAGAAAACTGTTCGTCGGCGGCCTATCATGGGAGACGTCCCAGGAGAACCTGCAACGCTATTTCTCACGTTACGGTGACGTGATCGACTGTGTCGTCATGAAGAACAGTGAGTCTGGCCGCTCGCGAGGCTTTGGCTTCGTAACATTCGCGGAGCCTTCGCTGGTCAATGTTGTGCTGCAAAACGGACCTCATCAACTTGATGGCAGGTAAGAATAAACCTTCCACCTATTATTTTCTAAACCTACCAGCCCCAATTTACCACAAGATTACTAGACGTCGTGTCCGTAATTCGTATGTTGTGGATTCCTTATATCTGCAGGAAAGATTATCGTCTACATTGATAATACGTATAGCAAAAAAAGAGTGCAATATGATGCCAACTATTGGCATGCATCCCATAAAAGCACAAAAGTTGCGCTTGGATGTTTACATATTTACTTAAAATCTGGTATTTACCAGAATGGGAAGCTAAGAATCTAAATTAGACTGGGGTCAATGCACTTGTAAGGTAATTTGAATTCGATGCACAAGTGAGTTTGATGCACTGCGGTATCTAGGTCACGCGAATTATATAAAACGCGCATCAAAGAAATAATAAAGAGAATTCACTCTAAAACTGTCTTGTGATTCACACGCCTCCCACAAGTGGTAAAGGCCTCCACCACAAGACCAAATTTTATATGTCCAAGTAGAACTAGATCATGCTTTTTTATGCTTCTATGGTCTGCACGCCTCTGCAGCAAACGTGTTACCAAATTATTGTGATTTCGGAGCGTAGAAGAGAAAAGTAAATAGATTTTTGTTGGGCGGATGCAGTCCGCCGTCGACCGCACCCTTACACCAGAATATATTACATTCAAGCGTTCGTTTGCTAGTCATAACAATTTAAAAAAAGTTTTGAAGTGGTTTAGTCCGATTGTGCGTATTGGGTCATGACTACATTACACTACTGCAACTGCAAGGCCGCTATTGTTATGGCGTCCTCTTGCCGCGTTTCGGGATCAGATTCTGTATCTCCAGGAGTTCATATGACTGGAGACCTACACTCGTATAATATGTGCGTCGACATTACTTTGGCGACTGTAATTGGATTCCTTTCCCTCGGTGGTCGCTGTCGCTTTTATACTACCGATGCTTTCGATCAAGTGTGATGCTATTATCGAGCCAGTATAAAAAAAAAAGATAAAAACAGCGAAGGAATAAAATATACTCCACATCTATTTTTCCATTTATAATTTGGAAGTTTAAAAGTGTATAACTTATTTTTAATCCACTGTAGAGTAGGGGGTAGGGTGTGTGTGCGTCTACACTCTGCCCATCTGAAAGGAAGTAATCATTCAATAGCCTCTCACAAAGTGGAGACCTGCCTAAGGCCAGTCCTAAAAAGCCTAAAGTTCTAAAGCCAGACCGATTCACCAGGACAGCGACCCTCACCGACGCCTTGACGGTCCATGATGAATTACAACGTGTTAACAAATTTAAAATAGTCCACTGTTGGTCATGTGCCTTTTAATAAGCTTTATTGACTATGACCCTCAGTCTTTCTAATCTATTCTTTACCACTCCCATCCAGTATACAACGTTATAAAATATAATAATAATGCCCTTTATTTAATCCCCATAAATGATAATAACTTTAAGAACTGCGTGCTGTATAAATGGGCTCAATGGTAATAGCAATCACTTAAAGGCAATCTTTGGATGGATAATTTCATTACATAGAGTGAGTAGCTAGTTACTTATACAAGGTGATTTTATAGACAAGGGAGGATATTCAGCATTCAATTCTAACTCCAAATATGTAAAAATTGCCACTCAAATCTGCACGTGGTCGAACTATCGAAACGTGCTTTTGTGCAAACTATAGATGACACTGTCTTTCAAACCAACCATTCTACGTATCTCTTCGTTCCTAACGTGATCCGCAAATGTTACTGCGCATGTAGAAAGAAGAGATCGCATCTCCATTACAATAGTTTCAAAATAATATTCCATAGGAGTAGAGTCCTATTATCCAATTATTAGCACACATCGGGTACAACTGCCAGTGCATAATACGCAAGTTAGACTATGTATTTGATAGATATTATTCGTGAAAGGGATAATTGACGTCTATGACCCAGTTTCGCAATGCGTATGATAACAGATAAGGTACAACTAATGCAAAGTATGAGAAATATTCTGTACAAATAAACACAAATTATGTCGAAGTATTAACACAATTTATCTGTCACTAAATATCGTTTATTCAATATTTAAAGTAGTTACGTTTTCTAACTACTCATTTACTACCTTCGTAACGGCACTATTTCGAAAAGTAAATGTTTATTTTGATATATTTTTTATTTTATTTATAAAGGCACGCGCAAGAAGCTACATCTGTTCCTCAGGTAAAAGAATGTTCTTAAGAGTCACTATAAAAAAAATTACTGTCCACCATGGACAGTGAGAATAGTTGCCAGGACGTGGAGTAGTTGCTGTTGTCGACATAACTCTCCGTATTTATTAGCCAGCTGAAGTGGCAGTGGGCAGGCCACGTATGTCGAAAAACCGATGGTCGTTGGAGCAAGCGGGTTCTTGAGTGGAAACCGCTAATCGGCAAACGTAGCGTGGGGCAACTACTTGCGGAAGATGACCGGAAAAGAATGTATGGAAAGAGCCGAAGACCGGACTCAATGTCATTTGTTGGGACAGGCCTATCTCTAGCTGTGTACTAGGCTGATGATGATGATGTGGACGATTGGAGAGCCTTAATAGCAGACATGTATTCAAATTTTGAGACTCCGATACGTGGGTCAAATGAGGGCAAATGAACGTCTTCAACGCCGGTATTGAAGCGACCGCAGTAGCCGATATCTGCTGAATGAAGACAACAAGACAAGACAAGGCAAGACAGTAAAAGTAACACAAAAATAGAAATAAAAAACTAAGAATTAATATACATCTGCCATAACATTCCAGCGACACCAGAGGTTAAATACAGTTAGTTATGTTACCTTGAAATATTTTTAAATTTTCGCTATAATGATTTAGGGTTATTCCTAACCTATCCCTAGCCGGACGTTATTCCAAGAATACTATGCGAACGAACTAGTATAATTATTGAAATTTATTCTGAATTTTAACATATCCTTATATTCTAGCGGTGAAAAAACTTTCCTATTTTAGTAATAAAGCTTCTTTTTCTAGTAGGTGTCGTTGAAACGACGTAGTTTTAAAGAAAATCAGTGTCAAAGTACGTAACAAGTTAATTACCTTCGAATTCGTTTTTTTTTTATCCCGTCTCGACATATTGGCCACAACACGTGTGACGGTAAGCATAGTGCAGTCCAAAAAGCGACAGCAACTATCAACATTAAGGAAAAACAATCGATAGTCGCAGTGATAATGCCGGCCTGCAGAAATATATATACTTCAATATCATAGGACGGTGGGAAAAACGCTCGCTGGAATACCATTCCACAGCTTAACATCTAAAAATTAAAAATTAAAAGTTAGAGAACTTCTTAGTCCTAGCCGGGATATGCGTTTACGGTATAGCCGCGACTCCGCAAACCCACGCGCGTGGTTCTCTTATGGAGAGGAGAGGGTATAAGGTTAAATAACTAACTGGAACGGAATAGTTACTACTGTATTACTTTTTGTTATTGCCTAATAAAGGAAAGTATTTTCTGACCTCTTCATAAAACTATTTATCCTTAAAAAGAATAATGCGTAAAATATCTAGTGAATGCGATCTTGATATGAAATGGAAATAATCTTTAAGGTTAAAAACATGTTGAGCAATTTATTAACACGTCTTGTGTGACCCGGTTTTAAAATAAATGTAAGTCGACCAATATTTTTTCGTTTAGGTTTGAAAGTTTGATTCAAATAATTTTGTACTCAGTATATTATTTTATTCGAATTTACAATTATTTCGTATTTGTTTTTTAAGAAAGTAAAATTTCTCTTGTTGCGAATATACACAAACCAAAAAATGCTAAACAACATAAATTTATTTATTTGAATTTTAAAGTGTTTTTTTTTTTTTTCATATTAATTTTTTATGTGATTGAAATAATCATTTTAGTGTCTTAAAACAACAAACTTATTCTTCTTTTTTTTTAATACCAGGTTATCAATATTACTTACTAAGTCACTAAACATTTTTTAAAAGAAAATTAATGAATTGTAAAAGAATTCGATAATTTAATAGAATGTCGCCTTTTCTCTGTTTAAAACTTCTCAGCTCCGATTAATAGAATCGATAAATCTAGTAATGTCATCCCGCAGTAATCGTTCCAGTGCTTCTTTCAAATGCATTGTAGTCACTTTGTCGACCCAATATAAAAAACCAGCGCAGTTGTTAACCTCTCAGCGACAACGCTTATCGTCCATTGATTTGGTGGTACTCGTTATTAAAAGTACCAATAACGGCTGTTTTAATTGATAATCCTGTTATGTTGATCACAAATAACAGTTTCTATAAACTGTTATATTTTAATATAAACTTTATTGCTAAACCTAAAAGCTCAAAATTGTGATTAATTATAAACAGTGACCGCTGGCGTCATATAAAATGTTCACAAGGGACATTCTGACAGTCCATGTTGCTGTAAATGTGCTATAACGCTTGACAGTGATATCGACGATCTTTGACACTTTTTTTAGTTTTTAATAACAGTGTTATCCGTTGAATATAAGCAATACATTAATTGTCTGTTGTTGCAATAATGACCATACTAGTCATTGCACCTATTTAGGTGTTTATACCACATCCAGGCAGTGCCCTCAGTTATATTACTCTGGGTACGTTCAGATGTTTGTGGAACATTAACGCAAATTAGCATATACTTCTTATTCCTATGAATAATTGAAGTCTACAAGATTTGCAACAAATCCTTTCTCTGATAAAAAAAAAAAACGATACACCGTATATATTTTTTCAACAATTCAAGCATTTTAGCTCCGAGCGTAAAGAAAATTGTTTGAATTTATGCCAAGTTATGTGTCTACATTGTATAGCGATCGATATGTGGCGAAAGCGTCAAGTTGTTAACGGATTTGCCAACGTAATTTGTGAAATCGACGTATCTGGGACATATATTTCTCCTGTGTAAATCTGGAAAAATATTCCCATCCTCAATCTCGAAAGTGTTTTTCGTTGAAATGCTGATTTTTTTCACTTATTTCGCTCTTTAATTTATTTAATCATTTTCGATATAATCTTTATGTATAAAAGGTTAGGCCGCTAACCAATTGCATTGTACGTTGTTGTGTGTTTCCGCCGCCATGTACCACTAATGGTTCATTGAAGACTCTCATCCGACGGCAGGATCCATTAGAAGTACAAAGAATGAAATAAATTTAACGTGTTTATATTTTGCTAGTAAAAAGCAAAACAAAAACGGTTGGTAATGAACTGAATAAAAACTATTAACGCATTTTAATTACGGTTTTTCGAGAAAAGACCAAGATAGTAATTTCCTTTTTCCTCAGAAGCATGTTTCTCAACTAACACTGGCATATTCGGCAGAAACTCGCAATGGTATGCGATTACGATTACAACAGCGCCCCCCTGTAACAATCTAAGCGTTGTTGCGTTGTCAGATGCCGAGAACTACAAATTCAATCGGGAACGTGTTAAATGATAATATGAAAATCTTTTTACGAAAGCACACGTGCGTATTATTTGATCTAGGTGAATCTCGTCCCACTCGTTTTCCGTGCCCTCTGCCTTGCACGTACGTTGACACGTGTGTTAACGCAAAGCAATCATATTGAGTAATGTGTACGCGTGCGACAATATCATAGACACACGTCATTGCTCATACGTACGTGTTTGGCGTGTCCGTGGGTCGTTCGTTGCCAGGCGGTAATCCTATTTACATTTTAGTACAAAGCTAAGGTATGAGCACTCTCACACGTGGCGTTATCCGTGCGCCGCGGTCGGTTTGCTGCCTTATTAGGGTCGATCCACACTGCAGACTAAGGCTGAGATTTACAGACGCTATTAGGAATTTACACTTTACTCAAAAATATGAGCAAAAAAAGGGACGAAAGTCATTGACAATCGCCATCGCTGTGTCAGCCCACATATACCAGGATAGCAGGTCTGTAGGTATATGAACAACTGGATATAGACACTGACCCCGAATTGCATTAAGTCAAACCGAGTCACTGTAACGGTCTTTACACTTTTGTACTGTGTTCACAATTAACAATCTGTTTTTATTTAGTGCTTAGTGTGAGCGGGGCTTTATTTAGAATACATAGTAATTATCATCATTATAGTATTATTTATGATGTTTATATTAATTTAGCATATAGTAAACTATGTTTTGTTCAATCTTGCTATGCAGAAAACTTATAAAATATATTTGTATACGTTGTAGACGTGAAAAATTCACTGCCAGTGTGTCTGCCTTTAACACTCACTTGTGCATTTAAAATCGCAATCCGAAATCGGTGACTTACCAAATCCTTTGACATTCATTGATAAATATAAATTGTAATGTTTTTGTAAAGTCTAAGTAAACATGAAGTTTTTTTTATTGTCTCCGGTTTTTTTTTTGGGACTTTGGATCAGGTTGACCATGTCAGTCCCATAATTACGCTATACTTTTGTAACTACACTACACTATACTATTTCAATAATTGGTATGTGAGTCTACAGAGCATCTCAGCTGCGTAAGATGTTTGCTCAGCTAAGATGCTCTGAAATAGACCCACATCAGACCTGTTCCAACCAAACTGTTTAAACAGGATTTCTCTCATAGATACGCTCCGAACACATTGTGAAATGGTGTTATGTCCTCTGGGAACATGAAGTTGTGTTTATAAATATTAGTTTCCTAACGAGAGACTCAGTGTTGAACCGTTTTTTTGTCCAGGACAATCGACCCGAAGCCGTGCAATCCTCGCACGTTGCAGAAACCAAAGCGCGGTGGCGGATACCCGAAGGTGTTCCTTGGTGGGTTGCCGTCGAACGTCACCGAGACAGACCTTAGAGTGTTCTTCGGCCGCTACGGCAAAGTCATGGAAGTTGTCATCATGTACGACCAGGAGAAGAAGAAGTCGAGAGGTGAGCCTTTTTTTACACATTCATAGAATCAATTTAGTCCCACAGAGGGGTAGGGCATACCAGCTGCTTGTTTGTACAGTTCTGCAATCAATTCTCCGCAGCGAACCTTTTTACAGATATTTTTAGAATGTACCGGAAATATAATCGTCATTTTTTTTATATACTCCTTATTAAATTGATAGTAAGTTAAGTTTCTTTACGCTGTTGTTTTTTAATACGTTACTGTCGTAGGACTTGGATATTTGCAAGACATTAAAAATCACTCTACCTCAATTATTTAAACAAAATATTGCTATGTATAAAACAGTCATATTTTTTCATAGATTTGGAGAAAATTATGCCGTATTTTTAATTTGTGTATATGAGAGAGAATACTAGAACGTAAGTTGCAACTATATCTTAGGCAGTTATTTGCAAAATAAAAACAAACGCGCGCGAAAATAAATCCAAGCGTGGGTCTTGCGCTCGTCACGACACTAAAATGTTATTAACACAGGGGGGAGCTTGAAGAAGCAGGTCTACCTAAAATTGAACATGACATTGACTATTATGCGATATGAAGTTCGCAGTTCAAAATTGATATACGCAAAATATTATTTTAAAAAATCTATTCCACATCCAGGCAGTGCCCTCAGTTTTTATACTGTTGGTACGTTCAGATGTTTGTGGGAAATCAAAAAGCAAGTAAGCATATACTTTTTATTCTTGTGAATAAAGAGTCTACAAAATTTGCTACAAAAATATCAACTAAGATTTCATGTAGCAAAAAAGACAGGCAAACTAGGTTAATAATACTTTGCAGCTAAAAACCAGAGTAAATGTTTTTAAGGTAAAATTTTAAAGAATTTTTAGCGAGGTAGGTATAATGTGGAATATGTTGTACCCTAGGTTCTATAGCGCAGCGTTTGAAGATGAGAGATTATAGAAATAAAAGTCCATAAATCAAAGATGAACCATATTTAATTCAGCACAGTAAAAAATCAGAGTAGCAATTGGGAAGTAAGCACAGTACAATAGTTCAAGGGGAAACAAGAATCACAAAGAGAATAATACGAGCGGGCGTTACGTATAACGGGGCAGTTTGAGTGTACCTATAGTGAGACTGCAGCGCGTGATGGCGGCGTTCGCGTCGCGGTCAAGCCGCACAGTTTGCTTTAGCGCGCCGGCGTGCAGTACTACTCAACCTCACCGCCCGCAAACCTAATTCGTTCAAATAAATTTTATAATTGTTTTGGTAGTTTCTGTATCATACAAAGAAATTAATAAAAGTAAGCCACAAGCTTGTTTAATATACACTAGCAGAACTGAACTGGCTTCGCACAGGTGCGATTATTAACCGCTATTTCTCCTCATAAGGGTGAAATATAAAAAAAAACCACTCTTAGTCGACACTTACGTCAGAAAAATGACCTAAGTTTCGTGTATCTAGCGTCAGTAGTTTAGGGTCTATAGAATATTGTATGTCAAGACATATGTTTTTATATGTATAGAAGATAGATAGATTTCTTTTGCTGACATTTCTTAAGACAGACACCTTCAAATAATCGTATCCTAGTTTAATTTCTAACTGTGCAAAAGTCACTTAATAACCGTTGAGCCTAAAATTAGAAAAAATTAAGAAGCTACCAAATAAGCTGAAATATTATTATGAAATGAAAATTTTATTAAGCTTTTAACAATTTATTTAATATGTTACAGAAGAGGAAACTATGTAGAGAATATACATATTTATTATTGTTTCAGGCTTTGGATTCTTGTCATTTGAAGACGAGATTTCTGTTGAGAGAGTGACACAGGAGCACTTTATCAACCTCAATGGGAAACAGGTAATAAATCATTTTAAAATATAATATCACATTTGCATAATGCATCTGTGTGATTTAGTCGAGCTTTAAACATTTTTAGTAACATATGAAGAATAATTTAATCCTATATGAGATGTAAAATTACTACAAGCTATGCCTATTTTAACTAATAAATTGTTCTAATTTTGGTACATGCTGCATTTGGTACAGTGTAGTCCAAGAGAGTGATGATCGTTATTAGTTTATTTATGGGCTATCAACAGTCCATTGTATAAGATGATGTCCTAGCCGGGTTCGGCCACGGCGACTGTTTCAACACCGATTAAGAAATTCGAGTTCCAGTTTTCGGAAACAGCCAATTGCGCAGGAGATATTTAAGTGCATAACTGGACGCGCTGCCAGAAAAGCACTCTCTCGTCCGAGCTCCCTCGGGCCCGATGGAAAGGAGAACCAGTACGATCGGGAGGGAGCGGGATGCAGGTTTGGTCGAGTTTTCCCTTCTTTAAACACCTGGTTGAATTGCGGTGTTCAAGAGATACCTTAGTCGCCTTTTACGACACCTCAGCAAGAAGAGGGGGGTGCTATTCTATTCTGCTGGCAGCCACCACGGCCTAATATAATGATGTAATAAGTAGGCGGGGACTGAGCTTTATTTTACAAAGTCCAACTTGCTCATGAATATATTCAGAAACAGTCAAAATTTTACTCTGAATATATTTGGCGCGTGTATACTAGCGTTTGCACTAACGCACCGTCTCATCCAAACCCTCTGAATCTAATGGGACAACGAACTGAAACAACTAGAGAGAGAGGGAGAATTGACATAACGGGCCAATGTGAAATTTTGAAAGCTTATGTCAATCCCATATATTTTGTATTGTAAATTTCCACAAGCGTTATCGATAAAGGAATGTTATTTTGTCTCTGACCCCAGGTGTGAAACTGTTAAAAGCGTTTGTAAAATTTAAGAAATAAACTAGCCGTAAGACTAGTTTCGTTTTGTGTTTATTGATAACGTTGATAAGAGAGAGGAAACTGTAACCGTCGAGCAGGTGGAGATCAAGCGCGCCGAGCCGCGCGACGGCTCCGGCAAGCTCGGGTCCGGCGGCGGCATGGGGAGCATGGGCGGCGGCGCGATCTCGGCGCCCGGCGACGCGCCGCAGGCCGGCCAGTGGGGCCCGCCGGCCGCCGCGCCCATCAACATGATCCAGGGGCACAACGGGCAGATGGGCGGCCCGCCGATGAACATGCCCATGGCCGGACCTAACATCATGCAAGGGTCAGTCTTAACATATTTTAGGATTTACAGCTAAAAATAAAACACTTAAAGTATCCCGTGTGGGCTTGCGCTCATATGCTAAAGGCTTGCCCTCAATGACACTTTTTTTTTAACCGGGGGAAATCCTACATAGGATCACCAGGGTAGCGACCCCGGCGCTTCAGGCACCTACTGATCACACACCCATGATGTCTCTCAAATCACTCTATCTGGGCCTGGGTAACTTTATTCTTCCAGTTGCCTGGGGACGAATAGCCTGTTTAGGCTCCTCTGGGAGGGGTATGCGTAAAGAGCCCACCTCGGACGGGTTTATCAGACAGTGCACGGGGCACTGCGCACCACCTCCGTCTCATCCGGACAGTGGACTCCCACAAGTTACTGCTCGCCAATTGTCATGGAGGGATGTCGCAATAATCCTCCCCTTCATTATGTCCTCATGTTCAATCCCGTGCCAACTGAAACCAGTCAAGGGCTGCAAAGTTGTTAACGGTGTGTGTGTCGACGCAGATACCAAGGCTGGGGCACATCCCCCGGGCAAACGTCATACGGCGGCTACGGAGCAGGCGGCGCCGGCGCCGGGCCCGGCAACTACCAGGGCTGGGGAGCGCCGCCCGCACCGCAAGCGCCGCCGCACGCGCCCGCCTGGCCCGCCACCAACAACTACACGCAGCACACGCAGCCGCCGGCGCAGGGATACGGCAGCTATGGTCAGTCACATCTCCATCGCATCTCGCAAGTCCTTTAGATAATATTACTAACCTGTAGTAGAAGAAGCCGCCAGTGTTGGAACTCTCCCTGTGCCGCAAGCACCTCGTCAAAAACATGGACTATACGATAGCTACGGTCAGTCGCTTCCTCTCACCTCCTAACATGTATTTTGGCCAACGTTACTAACCATTACTAAAAGCAGCTGTTAGGGCTGGGTACATTGACCCTATGCCGCAGACACCCTTTCATTGCTCGTCACAAACACGCAGTCGCCGACGCAGACATACAGCAACTACGGTCAGTCGCATGCTTATCTTAGCTTCTAACATGAACATGCGTTTTAGGTACGTCACCTAAGTCGTTCTATTAAAAAAAAATCGCGTTTTCATCAAAATTAAAAAAAAAAACATTCGCAGCTACTGACGCAAGGACGCGGTAGTAACGGCCACTCACGTCCCTATTTCACTTTCTATCGTATTTTTGGACAATGATCTGAACTAATAGTATAAGAAACGACCAGAAAACCACGACTTTATCAAGCCAATGAAGGCCACAAATAGCTACATGTAACCACCGGGGCAAAGATAAGGTCAGTCGCGTGCCTGTCTGTCTCATCTTCAAACACGAATGTATTTTAGGCAATTTCGTGTCAAAAAAGAACAGCTAAACCGCTTCTTACCGGACCTATGATAATCAGGTTTTGAGGTATATTTTTTAAAACTTATAGGAATGTCATATGTACTACTGCTGTGAGAACGGCGATCAGTTGCGGTACTGGTCACGTTGTGCACGACATATAAGCATAAAGTAGATACAGCCATTAATGTAGCTCTATTCACCCTCGAAAGGGATATAGCGTGATGATTTCTTTTTTTCAGCAAACGGTTCACGCATAAAATTTTCATTTTTGCCATAATTATGAACGTAATTATCTTTTCGATTGTTTTTTTTTTTTATTAAATTTTACTATCAGGTATCCTGAAGCAAAATGAGGCTCTGTAGAAAAAAATAAAGCGTATAAAATATTGGGAGAAATATGAACGCAATAAAAAATTATTGTTTTAATGTTATCTATTATCAAGCCGAATCTCTATTAAGGTGGGCAGAGTGAATAAAACTTCGCTTCTCTATTCACGCAAACCTCTTTCGCTTCCTTAACATTCATTAATCCCTTCCCACACTCACCGATTCCGCGTATTAACTCTTTTAATTTAATCTGTGTAGGTAAGCCTCAATCTGCCTTGCCTCTTACTGCCACTCGCATTCATATTGTAATGTATATTGTTAGGATCAGAAGTTATTTTACTCAAATAATAAATAAATGTCAGGATCAAAAGCTATTTTACTAAAAATAAACAAATAACAAATATACGTGGTGATTTAGACTAAACACGATTTAACGTGTATAGAAAAGGTTTATTTTGTTCCTATTTTTCAATCTATCTAATAATATCTTATTGTCATCCCATCATTTTTAATTTTAATATAATCCTAATAGGAACATATAATTTTTAATTTTTATTCGTTATTGTATTATACATAGTTTGAGCTTAATAGCAGCGTTTCTCAATCTTTTTAAAGGGATAGCCCATTAACAGCACCTAATTCGCGGTCTACTAAAAATTTTAACTGACAGTATTCACATATTTTATTCTCAAAATGTCAATCTTAAATCTAAAGCAGTGTTTTATGGGTTAAAAGGCTAGTGATGTATTTCCACGTAATGAGTCATTTCATATAGAAAATGAAAAAAGTTAAATGTAAGCATTATTATAGCAATATTTCCGATGTTGGTACGTGTAGCATTTTTTTTTTTCCAAAATGCTTTCTTTTTTTTCTTGTACCTTCGTTAAACCGGCGGACTCTGAGATAGAATCGCGGACCTCAGGTTGGGTAATGCTGCTTTATAACATGTATTACTTATAGTATCAAAGCAGGTAGTAGTAAAAAAAACTAAACCACGACACGCCCACAGTTCTACAGCGGTATCTACATTACGCAGCTATGCGACTACGTATATTTCTAGTTTATGGGTATAAAAATGCATATCGGTATGATTTCAACATTCACTATTAAAACACCAGATGCCATTTTATTAATATACCACATTATGATTTGGGTAATAAATAAAAAAAATCATAAAAATATCCAGTCAAAGTCACCTTTAGATTGCCGGACACTAGATCATGACAGAATGCGATCAGCAGAACATGTCTTATGAGTCCGTTTGCAAAAAAAAAAATGTAAAAGTAAAAAAAAAATAAAAGAAATCAATTTGTTCGTATAGCCAACTACAGCTCTGGGCCGGCTGGCGCGTCCGCCGGCGGCAGCTGGACTAACTGGAATGTGCCGCAGAATTCGAACTCAACTGGCTCTGGTGAGTGATCATTTTCACAAAAAAAAAAAAGTAGAACGTATTTACCCAAACAAAAACCATAATAAAATGCGGCATTTGCTTTATATCAAGCAATCATTTTTATATTAATCGCGGCTTTAGCGAGCGAACATTTATTCTTTCAACATTACCCTAATAAAAAATAGCATTTTACTCATGTGCAGTAAGCATTTTAGCATTAATTGTATATATATAGGCTCTGCTATGTGATCATTTCTTTTTTCATTACCCTAACAAAACAAAAATATTTTTTCGCTTCAGGTGACTGTTTTTCTATTAATTTTGTAGGCTCTGGTGGGTGTTCTTTTTACATTACCCTGTGTTAATTTTTTCATGTCGAATAATAATAAAAAAAACATTTTTTTTTTCATTAATATAACATTAACCAATATAATTTATAGGAATTTAATAATTAATCATAATTGAGGCGCACAGCTGTGTATTTGTAGGTTTATCGTCGTATATCGAATTACTCATTAAATATAATTGTATGTTTCATATTTATATAATTTATATTCGCGTTTAATAATCATTTTATGGTTTATTTAGACGTGTGGCACTTTCCACTATAAATTGGGACAGTGTTTTTTATTCTTCTTGATGGCGCGCGACTCTCTTATAAAGGCTTTGCTATCTCTCAGAAAGTCGCACACACTAACTTTTTGAAACACACTAGACTAACGGTAGTAGAATCTAGGGATACTGCGGATGCATATTTTTTAACAAACCGGAGTTTTAACAGTATGCGCGTGTTCAGACACGGAATTTGAATTGTTTTTTAATATATTTTTTTAGATTCATACAACTATAATAGACCTGCGGATAATCTTCAAACAGTTTATGAGAATTATATTAAACATAACTAAGAACACTCAATCTAGTCACTTTTTAAACAACAAAAAATTAAAACTAAATCTGTTCTTCCGCTTAAAAGTTAAATTTATAGAGGGATGAGCCGGTTCTCACAGTCGTGGCCGAGATATTATACATTTTTGTATGCATTTTTATCTAGAAATCTCAGATTTGGGCGAGTTTGACATGCTTTTTGACAACGCTGTACAGCCACTGCAAAAGCGCGAATGGCAGAGTCCAAAGCGTGCCTTTACACTTATTGTGTCGAGGGTTAAAAATAAGGTATAAATTCCAATCGTATGACGTTATGATCATGCACGCAGGCTCATACGTGCCGCTGTCGGAAGGCGGCGAGATGTACGGACGCGGCGCCGGAGGAGGCAACGCTGCGGCGCCTCTCACTACGGCGCTGTCATCGGCGGCGCTGTCCAAGTCTTCATCGGCGGACTACTCCGCCTATCAGCAGTATCCGCCCGCTTATCAGCAGGATCAGGTGCGTGACGACCACTCACATACACGTGCACATACACAACACACACACGGATATCATTAATGACACGCGCATAGTATAGTCAGTAATTTGTCTTCATGCAAACTGTCTACGTCGACCCTGGGAATTCACGTTTCGCGAGGGAACGAGGCTAATATACAGGCTATGTTCTATGTCCTGAAAGGTTTATTTTAATTGAGTTTTTAAACAACTTTACAGTTTTATAATGTTACTTTTGATTAGTTGTAGATAAGCGGTTTTGTTTATTGTGAGTCAATTGACTTGTATTAGCCTATATCTGTGTAGATTTATACGTCATCCGCCCATATTCAAAGCGGTCGATACAGTTGTATGAAGATAAATTACGGTCTCTATACTGCAGTACGCGCGGAATTAATAATCTACACGAAAATATGAGAGAATCTGAATATTCAGCATTGTATATATCAAATGAATTGGTTACTCTAAAGCCAAAGCCAATAATTCTTTATCGCGCGGTATTTTTCTCCAAGAATTACATTCTGAGCTGTGTGTCATTCCAGTACTATTTTTCGTAAGGATATTTTGTGTGCGCTTTCATATAATTCCAAAATATATACAACATTTGCAGTTGCCACGGGAATAAAATTCGTATTGTGCCTTAGGGATCAGACTAAATCTATGTAGACCATTAATTATCATAGCTTGTTTTCATGACAAGCACAATAAAACATTTTACTATAAAGATAATGCTTATAATTACTGTAACGAAACTAAGCATCAGTTTTTAAGATTATAGTGACAAAAGTATCTTAACTTTGTCTCTGTATTTTTGTAAAATATTTGACACAGAGAAATCTGAATGTTCCAATTCTCTCAGAACATAAAATAAATCTCAACTGTACATAATAATGACACGAGTTTATTTGCACTCCAAATCTTGAATAACTTTTAAGGTTTATGCTCAATACACCATAGTGTGCTATAACCGTGCCATAAACATATCAGGCAAAGCACGAAACGCTACGGTCTACTTCACCTAGTAGAACATGGGTTCTAACTTGTTATAAACGGATATGGACTCTTTCATACCCGTTGATATCAAGTTCGGGTTACCGTAGCATCTGCGTGCAATTCCCCTATCTTTGCCTAGTTGACTGCGCGTACTGGTTTGGCAACGTGGCATGGCACGCTAAGAACGTGTCGACAAAGGCGAACGTTCCGTGGGTGACACGCTGCAGTCTTGATTAACGACGGAATGATATAATGGGCACATTCATCTACGAAGAATTTTTTATTTGCCTGATACGATCGTAGTACGGTCATGGTATGTTACGGTATAGTGGGTCAAGTCCATATAATACGGAAAACAACCTGACACCCAATGTATTGCTGTTATCGTTGTTATGGTTTGTGATAAAATATTTTTAATATCTTCCGATGCATTCATTATCAGTACTTGATTTAATTATTGTCATTATATTGTTTTTTTTTTTTACACAAATTAACATCGATGATAGCAATTGTGGAATGTAAAAGGAAAGCAAATAATATAAAGAATGCCGTAAATAAATATAACAATAACAATTCAATAATTTGCTTTTCTTTTAAAATTATTCAAAACGTTTAAAAAACCGTTACGGATTTATCGTTTTTGGGTGTTTTTTTATTTTAATCGGTGGCGGTTTTACTCGAGATGTGCTTATAATTTTTTTAACTATTTTCTTTTAATATTTGATTATAAGACGATAACTATAAATACATCTCGATTTAAATTACAGCATGAACCGAAAAGTACAGATTTTAATAAAGTATTTGGAGTTTTCTCTTATTGATATTGGGTTCGTTTTTTTAAGCACCCTTTTACTTCGCTTCTGGTTGGCTTTTTTATACAGATAAAATACATTTACTTGACATTTGAATCCTTTAACACGTTGACGCTGACGCCGTAGTTCATCCTTTCAACAGCTTTTAAGGCTTTTCATTCTATGGTTATTAAAAATAAATGTATTCAATTAATATTCTAAATTTACGAATGTAAATTGTTGATGGTACGCACCGCCTATTGTCACAGGAACGACCCATCGGTGGCACGCGCCGCCCGATGAGGCAGACTTGTGCGAGCGCCGGCATGAACGTGTTAATAGATCATTAATTGAATATATTTTTTAAAATAAATGTATTTTTTCTTTGGCTTACTTATCATTCCTTCTTTATTCATTTAATTATTCATTCAGATAATACATCGTTTCTAAGTAACATTTTTTTTTTAATTTAATCGTATGTTAGTTATTTGTAGAATCAATATGGCATCATACGAAAATATAAATTGTTTAATACATTTTAACTTTAAGAAAATTCAGAAACTCCTTAAGTTTAAAAACGCTTTTAAATCTTTGAGATAGCCGTCGAATTGTGACAGTTGCGACTGACTGGTCGCGCTGTACCGCTATATTTGCATTTATATTTAAAGAATTCCGAGAAGTCGAGACACCGTCCGACAGCCCAGCACTGTCGCCTACATCCGGACGCTTTTACATAATAAATGTCAAGTCGCGACTACCAGGATTCGACACGTACTTTAACGAATTATCCATGATATAGACAATTAAACATTTATTAGCATATAAAAACGTTTTAAAATTTAAGGAATGTTTCTGAAACTCACCCTGAGTAAATTTCATTTCATAAAAAAAATTGCGATATGATATTTATAAATACAATATTTCATATAAATAATTTTGCTATATAGTAAATTATAACTCAATATGACTACGGCTTTTGCCATCACATTTCATTATTTTGTGACCTAAAATTCTGAAGAAACTTCAAAAAGGTGTGAATAGTTGAAACAATATCTTTCAGTAAATCGCAGCAAATATGCTATAAACACGCGCTAGCTTCATGTTTATGAGTTTTTTTTATTCAATTCTGCAAAAATTGCCTCGAATTGTTGTTATGCATCAAGGCAGTGATCATTTTTACATAGCAATGACCTGTTTCCGACCTCAGTATCAGATTAAGAATAATTTTAATCATTCACAAACATCTTATCAAACTTGATATAAAATATCGTTTTGTGCAATTCAATGCCGAATGAGACCCGAGTGCCGTTTATCGGAGAAAATATAGCATTATCAAAATATTTGAGGCAATACAACGCCTGCTAAATATCTCAAGTCCACGACGACTAATTTATGATACATCGGATGGTATTATCACCACTAAATCACAATAGTGTGGTGCTGTGGCGTGAATGCTCCATTTATCGCCAGGTGTGATTGAAGGCAATCCTTGGCCTCTGAGACATTAAAAACAAAAAAAAAACCTGAGAATCTTCCATACTTCCTCATTTCTGAACTTTTAAGTCAGGATTATGAATTTACAGATCATTAAAAACTAGAATTGTTAGTGCGAGTTATATTTTGTTTACTGTTTTATAGGCGCCATATTTTTGCTCATGTTTTTTCATTCAATATCATATCGCAAATAATGTATTTCAGTATATCTTTGAATCTGCAAAAATAAAACAATTGTGTCACTCAATAATTTAAACAATAAAATTCGAGATATGCTTAAATGCACATACACATTAAAATGTAATTGTCATCAAATAGGTATAGCCAAGTTGTTTTTAGATTGTATATAATATCTGCTTATTGTGTGGTATTATTCGGGCTTGCTTTCCTTTGTAACCTCATTGTTTCCTTGCATAAACTACGCTTATATTCTGATCCGTCCTGCATCTTACCCACGAGTGTACAAGATACGGAATGGTTGATTGCATGATTGAAACTTTAAAATCATTCTCAGAATAAAAAAAAATGTTTTCATGAGTGTTTGGTAATTAAACCCCTTTTGATTGGTAAATGAGTGATTTCCTAGTGAGAGAGTGATGTTCAGCGAACGTGTCCCACCCAGTAATTGATAAAGAATAAAAACAGTGAACTGTAATAACGCAGCATGAGTTAGAAGTAGACAGCGACTGCCTCCCCCTGCATCTGTGTGCTGCTATGTCCCGATATGCTTGTTTATTGTAGACGATAGTATGTCGTTAGGCGACAATGTACACAAGCCGGCTGCCAGGTCCACTTCTCTGCATGTTTTCCAGTGGCGAGCAAAAAAAAAAGTGCGATGTCTTTTTGATTTTGTGAGCTATGCCGCTCGGTTCGGTTCGCATTGGAAACGAACCAGCCGGTGTGCGGAAGCGACGGCCGCGGCGCCTGTATCCATAGTGAAAAATCAAGAAGATTTGACTGTTTAACTATCGAGTTTCGCTGAAGGTCTCTCATCACCGCCTCATCCTCCGCCTATCCCGCTCCCGCTCCGCCTAACCTTCATCTCGCCCTAGGGGACGATCACACGCTTTTTGCCCGGTCCATCTTCACGCGCTGCGCTACTTACCATTAAAATAAATAACGTTGCTAAAAATAAACAATCCAGTTTTGAAATGTGGCAAGTGGGAGACTTTATGTCTTGTTCTTCTTTTTCCAGTTGGTCGATCAGGGCCCACAAGAGTGGCTCCTCCAGAAAGACAATTAGGGTAAGGGCGGGTGTATAACGGATGAGGGAAATACGCGAAACGATGGGGATTTCTCACTATGGACGGTTCCGTTGTCGTGGCGGTAAAGAGCGCTCATCAAAAAGGCATCGCACCGCACTTAGTTTTATAAGCTTTATTTAGAGTTCAGTTTGATGTCATATTGCATATTTAGTGGCCGTGCGAGATGATCCAATCGCTTGTTTTGTATCATCTCATTTTGTAAAAATTGGCATTTAAAGTACAAATTAGTAAAATTTGGATTTTCTCATATTGTTACAGGTTCATACATAGTTAACTTTATCTATAACAAAAATTAATATTAAGACCTGTACTTTAAGTGTTCAGAGAAGAATTCTCTTCCGTTGTATGTAATCCGAGAATTGATTGTTCACGAAACTATGTTACTATTATAATATAATAATAAATAGTAATAATGTACCATGGGGTTCGAATGCGGCCTCGTATTATTAAACTTTGAATATATTTCTTTATGTTTTCACGATCAATGAAAGCGCGGCCTCATTTAGTACCTCCAATTTGACGCACGGGGCGCACCGAGCTCGACTGGCGTACCGCAGAGTTGCCTACTTTTTAATCTTCTGCAATATGATAGTTTTTTTTTATTATTTCAATCTGGTCCTCATTTTCCATGGTAAAAATGCAATCGTACTATGTCGAGATGGGGCTTCTAAACGGGTAACATTTTAACAGCAATACAGCGATAATTTCATTGGCGTCAATATAGAAAAAGTATTTCTAGTATTGCCCCCAGTAAACTAAATATTGTCAATTTTTTTTTTTTTGTTATTTGTTTGTACGATTCGTGTAATAGATACACAGCTATTTTCTTCTACTATTATTAAAGCTATGTTGATCGTTATTGCAGTGAAAATATAACCTGTTCGAAAGCACCCTTATAGTAGTAATTTTCGTTTCGAGGTAGAGTAAATGGTAGCGATGGTCGATTGCGAGCGATTTCAACAATCAAGACAATCGCATTCAACCTGATTTATAATTAGGTGAATAATCGAATCACCTATCGATTGATCGATCAAAATATTTTTTAATTGCTTCGATTCGAACTCGACTCCGGCTTATTAAATGAATCATCTACTTTGACAACTGATCGTCGATAATTTCCAATCGAGCCAAAATACGATTATTGTGTATAAAGTTTTGCATATTTATATTTTATTTTATTATCAGTTTTTAAACCTGAAAAAGCCCGGTATATGCAATAAACATCGCATTTAGAGGTAAATCGACTATTAGGCAATAATTATAATCGATTTCGACTGAAACAATGGAATGCAATTAAAACAATCGAATCATAATAGCGCCTATCTAGCTAAGTAGGCAGCTCTGGAGGGACGCGGCGCTCAGCGGGTGCGAGCGTGCGTGGTAGGGGGGCTCGCGCCCGGTGCGTGTCCCGGTGCGTAACGAGTGTGCGGGACCGGTAGGGGTCGTCGTACGGCGGCGGCGCGTCCCGCTACAACGCAGCCGGCGGCGAGTACCACGGGTCGCAGCCGGCCGCCCAGCCGCCAGGTGTGCACGCTCATCCGCATCACGCGCCGAAACACTTCAACGCCAACGAGTTTAATAAGGAGTGGCCCGCCGCCTAGTTCCGCGCTCCCCCGGCGCACCTCGTGCGGCACACGACGCGCTTGCAACTGTTCACCCGCGGGGCGCGGTACACGTTCGTGCGCCGCGACCTGCGCGTCTACTCGTGACTGTAACGCGCGCGCGCGCGTGCGTACCCACCCCGGACCGGACCAGTGCTGCCAACATTATATGTTTCAATGCCTTTAATTATAGGTTATATGCATATATATTTAAACATCGTCTTAAACGAAAACAGCTTTATTAAGAATAAGTTACAAAATATTTATTTGGTTTAGAGTAATATAAAACATTATAATATATGAAATGTCTTTTGACGCGAATCTTTTGTAATTTTAGTTTTAATCGGTTTGAATTTATACAATTTAAAGCATTAAAAAAATCTCTTCCACACTTGTAATATCTAAATTTGGAGATAATTCCCAAGTTGGCATCATTGGTCGCGCCCATATGCGGGGTGGATGGCCTGCGCGGCTCACTCACTCCCTTCCTTTACCGTCACTGCTCCGAAAGTAGCCCCACGAATACTCCTATTCGATACTAGACAATTAATGACTTGCATTACACGTTGTAGTTAGCGATTTCGCTATATACGGACACACGAATACTGCAGAGCGCGCGATAAATCAGCTTTTCGGAAAGGCATTAGTTGCGAACGATCGAATCAAAGTTTTCAATATTAGTTCTCTGAATAAAATGTCGAGCAACAGACTTTTCATTTAGTATTTATGTTAGCGAATCGTTAGGATGATAAAATCATAGCAAATTTTACATTAGGTGTTGTCGAAAACGCATTTTTTATAAATTAGAGAAATAATAATAAACGATTATTAAATTAATTTATCCTTGATATGAAATTTTGGATAGCATAACACATTATGGAGATTTTTAACTGTCGACTGATAATTATAAAAAGATCAGTGAGACATTTTAAATGGTCAAATAATTTTTACTGACTGAACTAATTTGATTCATGCAACGCGTAAGCAAATGCGGTTAGAAGTTTGAATATTCCCACGTCGATGTATTAGGCGGATTTTACCCTGGCGCCACTATTTTGACGTGTTCCGACATCTCTGCAAATAAAGGTGAATGATATAATATCTCTCGATTAGATGACGTTAGCATCCGCTGTTGCTAACTTCAATCTTTTAAAAAATGCCAAAGTCGCTTTTTCACCGAACAAACGAAAACCAAAACTTACTGGATTGAGATTTTGGAAATCTTGAATTTTATAAAATCTTTATCAACAAAGAGGCCGTCGGCCGCCCTGGTGGTTAGTGGTTTCTACTGCATATTGGCAAGTAAAACACGAAGAGTGTTGTTATTGCATTGTCGATTTAGAATGAAGAAATTAACCGCCCTCTTAGAGAGACCTGTTAGCCGTGGGAAGAAATGTCCGTAGCAAGCGTTGCATTGTCGCAGGTCGGTAAGCTTTAATTTGTTTTGTTGTGTCGACACCAAACGGCTGAGGGCCTTAAGAGTTATTTTGACTAGTGTCCCTACGTTTAGCTTTTAAGATAATATTTTAGTTTCCTAATACTTTTGATCTTCGTTGGCTCGGTGAGAATTGTACTTTAGCATTGGCATGTCAATCTAGTTGTAAAATCTCTTAGTTGGCAACAATGGACTAGTGTCTACAAGGTTGTTTGATATTACACCCCCTGCCCCCAAAGTTATCGTGACCCCTCTCTTAAGCTAAAGGACGCTGCAATTTGCGTTTGCACGCAATCATATAATTATGTTTTTTTTTTTGTTTATTAACTTTGCTTTTAATAATTCTCTTTGGATGCGGGCTCTTTGATGAAAGTTTATTATTTACTTGATACTTTTCGAATTACGTTTGCTCCTGTTTTTTTTGGATTTTTTTAAATTGATTTCTTTTAATGATATCATTTGGTACCCGTTGTTTATCAATGGGATATTACTATATATGGTGTAGTGGTGATTTTATAATGTATTGCTTGTAGATTTAGATATAACGATCGCAGTAGAGACGCGGCGGGCGCGTGCGTACGGGCGCGCCCGCCGTTTGCGTGCGAGCGCTGACGCTCATTTGACAAACGCTGTTAATGAAGGCCAACTTAAGGAAAACAATGACCTAAATGAACTTAAACTTAAGCTAAATAACTTGTATAAATATTTGGTATATATCAGGTATGTATGTTTAATATTAGAATTTTGGTTATTCACCATCCATTTAGACTTAGGTAAAAAAGGTAGGCATGTATAATGAACTAATTATATGTTAATGTTAACAAATCATAGTATGACTGAACGTAATTAAATAATATATTTTCCCATTTTATTTTATTTAATAAAGGGAATAATTCTGTATAAATAAATATTCGTAATTTTAATCTATATTATTTTCTTATACGGCATTTTTTAAGTTTTGTTTTATAGTAATATTTTTTTTAAGTTGATAAATAACTGAATTAATACGTTTATTAGTTATCGTTTAAAATTAACCTGCCAAATTATAAACGAGCAAGCGATATCGTCGTATGTGTATAAGTAAACGATGCTCAAGCATTTAGGGTATAGACTTGCGGCGCACCCGTCGCGCGCACCCGTCATTCTAATATTGTATATACTAACTTGTGTGTAAAGCATAATTTTAATCGATTCACATAGTTTTATAAAGTTTTAATTTATGTGATTGCCAAATATAATTAAAAAGTGTATAGAGTGGCCCCCGCGAGGTCGGTATTGTTAGTGGTTAGCGCAAGCGCCCCCCGCTCGCCCCGCTCCGTCACAAAGTGAGTTATTATTTAAACGTAACATTGTTAGATTAAATTTAATGTTAGTCCTTTACTGTGTACTCTATCGCTCAATCGTTTGACCGATCGACTGATTAAAATTTTAGTGGTAAGCTAAGTAATTAAAACGCGGAGTGATCGGGGCGAGCGGGCATTATTTGTTATAAATAATGAATTAATTATTATCTTTAGAGTTTTCTACTCAGCTGCCGGACCGTTCCTTTGTAATTTTAAAAATACGGCGCGTTAAGATTTGTTATAGTGAATGTTTCTTAAAATAGACAAATTGTTGGTGATTTATTATTACATTGAATGCATAATTTGATCGTTTAGAAATAGGGTTATTTAAGATCGCTCCATAAGTAAAGTATAATTTATCTATTGAGGATTATTGTGAGGTTAGTAAGCAAATTTAATAAGTGGAATCGGTACCGGGCGACGGGTGCGCCGTCTCGAATTAACGATAAAAATAAAAACTTATAGTGAAAAGAAAGTAAGGAAATAAACGCCTGCGCACGCCGATCCTTATAAAGACGGGTTCAGGTTTGTGTAAAGCGTACCCGCGAACAGTGTGGCAGTTGCACAAACCAGCGCAGAAAACAGCTAGAAGCGGTTCTCGCGCTAGTGTCGGCCCCGCGCAGAAATCGCGATACGCTCCGTGTTGCACAAATCTAGACACGGCTTTAAATATGACGCGCGCGTTTTGACACATTTCTTGTTTAGCTCTATATAACAGATTCGACTGAAACTCTAAACACAGTATGTGTCATAGGAAATTAATTATTCGTACCTTTAAATAATAACTACTCGGTATAGTGTTTAAAGCTAAGCGACGTCGGCCACTGACTGACTGACTGTCCAATAGATTACGTGCCGCTTCTAGAGAGTTCTATTCGTTCCTATTTTTAGGTTAATAATAATTACTTATCTCTCGATCATTCCTCTTTTATGTCTTACCGTGAGGGGGCTTATTAGATATATTTTTGTTGTAATCGCATTCGTTTTTAATTCGCATCGTGTCCTCCGTTAGCACTAACACGCGGTGGCGTTCTAAGAATATCCAAAAGGGAATCGCACCAACATTGAGTACAGTCAGCGACATCTATTGGACAAATCTCAAATAAGGTCGTTATAGTTTTAACAAACAAATTGATTTAAAAATAATTCACACAATATCACAAATGAAGTTCAAAAGAGAGTAAAGTTATGGGTTATATTATGACCAATAATGCCATCTATTGAAGTATAATTTTAAACTACAGTATAGTGGATAAATTTATGCATGTCCTTAGATATTTTTGTCATAAAATTTACGAGTTACAGCATAAACAAAAGGATCTTTATAAATAAAGCCTGATTAAGTAAAGGTCATATTTACAAAAGACAATAAAATGATGAAAGTAGGTTAAATTTTTGGATGTTCACAGGAAGCCACTGCCAATTTGCCTCCGCTATCCCCTGCGCGTTTCACCCCCCCCTCATAACCAATACGACGACCGTGCTTCACGTTTAAAAGTTTAAAACACGTCATTTCGTTTTGCGTTATGTTTCATGCCCTGCTCCCTGCTCACTCCATCATTTGGTTATATTGATATTATTACTGTATGTAGATTTAATCGACAACCACCGATTGATACGAACGAAAATTAATTGTTCACACCTATTTTAATATTAGGAAGAGATGCCTTAAAAGAATTATAAGTAAATATATATATAGAGGTGATTTTAATATTACGTTATTTTCAGTGATAGATATCGATTAGCTAAGTACTTTAGTGACACGGAAGTCAAACCTTCCGCTCATATTGCAAATATTCGGAACGCTTTTTTTTTAAGAACTTAGTTAGTAATTTATACCGAACGTGGCGGCGATTCCTCTAACCAACAATTAAATGATATAATTTATTTAAATAAAGTTATATATAAATATATGTATTAGAAATTTTAGATTTACTGAGAGAACTCTTTAAACTTAGTGCAAATTATTGTGAAAAGTAATATACGAATAATAATAATAAAAAGGAATAATCAATCGAGACTATTTATATGGGTTTTTTGTTTTAATTGTTATAATAATTATTATAAATAGGTGAGGAACATTTATATTGGATGAATTTATTAATTAAAATAGTTAGAGAAATACAAAATACGGTAAGACTCAACTAGAGAGGCTAGGTTTGTCAAATGGCTTGCGTCAGCGCTTTGTAGTCTACTGCACGAGCATTTCTCTACTGCGTTTTTTTTTTAGACAACCACACTCCTCCCCTTACCTCACTTCCCCGTCCCCGTTTTCCCATCTCCGTTCCTCATTTCCCCCCCTTCCCCGGTCCCATTGGTCCCTGTTCCCGTCGTTAACTGGCACCACACTCACGGATAACGCCTACACGCACCGCATTATATTTATCTATATAATATATACGTGTAAAACAATTATATTTAAATAACACGAATCCTATTATATTTTATAGGCGGATAGGAAAATGTGCATACCGTGAGTGGATTAATTAAGTAACAAACGTGTGCATCCTTTTGCATTTTTGAATATTATATTAATTACACTGAGTAATATCGACGATAAGATATATTAATATAACTGTATCTTTAAAAATAATGTTTATAAACATAATAATACTTTAATCATGGCTTAAATGTAGAAATGTTGTGTAGTTAACTTTTCGACTCTTTGTTTTTTTTTGTATTACTCTTAATAATATTAATAGTGTACGCGATTTTTTATATGTGTATGTTTATTCAAGTAGTATATAATGGAAACATGTTTTGTGTAAAAGTGTATTACGATATATTTAGTCGGTTAACTTGACAGCACATAGCAAGGCTCTCGGGGTATTGCGCGATAATGTCTCCGCGCCCTTGGCCGTTGCACAATTTTTCACTAATAGTAAATTTATATTTATAATCGTAATTGACTAATTATACAAACACCCTAGATTTAAAAAAAAACTTAGATAAGCCGTCGGATAATTTTCTTTTTAAGTTCCCTTTCTACTTATCTAATATATTAATATTAAATAAAATAAAATAATTTGCATTTAACTTTAAAAATACGAGGGCCGACTTGTTGACTGTTCTTTACTGTAGTTTTTTCGAAATTATTTTAAATTAAATTTAATAAAAATCAATGCAGGTATTATTAAATAAAACCTCTTATATTTATACTAGATTTTAATATAAATAAATGTAATTATTGATACACAATTTATATGGTAAAATTAATTGCACAGGCTTTACAGTTATTTATGACATTAATTATATAAAACCTAGGGCAAGTTGTTATTTATTTCAGTTTTAATTAATTAAAAAGGAAATGATGTTAATTATTTTTTAATTTAATTTTTTTTCTTATTAGTGAATTAAAAGTACATAACTTTTGGACTCGTTTAGAATACAAAATTATTAGGTAAACCATCGACTGATGTACAATATTATATGAAGTAATGTTTACTTACAGTATAATAAGTTGAGATCGCGCTGTAAACCTGTACACAGACTGCAAATATGTATTGATTTCGTAAAATATGCAACGAGATCGGCGATGGCCGTGCGGACCGAGCCAGGACTGAGCATATGTTACGATTATAAGACTATTATCTAGATTTGTTATCTTATAATGTGTAAAACTATAACTATAGTACTACTTTATACATAGCTAGCCGTAAAGAGTGCAAAACGCGAGTTTCTAGAGGCGCACCGGCGCGTTGAGCGCCGTCTCTCGCTCGGTGCGGCCAATGTAAGTATAATTTTATATTCGTTACTATATAAAAAAAATCGAAAATTATATTATAGAGACGTGTACACACCTAGTGTCCTTGTTATTTCTTTTATTAACATATATCTACCCTAGAGATAATTAGTTAATTACGGTTTTAATTATTAATATTAACCGGTTTATTAAAAAGTAAGTGCGCGAAGCTTTTTGTACGCGTTAATGTTATTTGATGTAATAAATAATAATAATAATATAACAAATATGTGCTACAAACACAAACTTATATTTAACACGTGAGAAATCGTTTCAAGTAGAAGTACGCATTATTTCATAGGTATTTTGGGTAAATATTTAGTGTTAGACTTTAACTGGTTATCAAATAAGTATGTAGTTTGTAATGTAATGCAAAAAAAATAATACAGTTTTGTCGTAGTTTCCTATTATTAAGCTTCTTCTATAATAATGGATTAAGTAATATACTACTGGTTGATTAATTAAATATTAATAATACCACTGCAAATATTTGAGGATATCTTATGATGAAATATATATCTACTTTAAGGACATTATAAAACGTAGATAATTAAAAGAAATCAAAAATTTCAAAATAATAAATGCATTTTTAATGGTTCTATTTCCCTATTCCTTTAGAAATGTAATTACCCTCTTCCGACTTTAGGAGTCGTGTTTTTTTGTTTTCGGTTAGCGTAAATATATCCCTTTTATGGTTTTTAACATAGAGTTTTCCTAACATTCATTATTCAAAGCAGAATGATACAGTTTAAGTTCCGTTTTTAATTATTATTATTTTATGTATTATATAGTCTTCATATAAAATGTATATATTTAAACACTTTATTTCCGTATAATAACAGTATAACTAACGCATAATTCACACTAACATTTTTCATATAATTTTAACCATTTCCTCCCAAATATATCCTAAAGTAACTAAGCTGACTGTCGCAATAGAATGACAACTTCAAAGTTAAACTTAACCCGACATCTTACATCTGCTCTTTATGGTAATCGAACCCGTGACGCCCTGTATCATAAAAGCTAATGGCGACAGTGGAATCCAGTCTTCAAACTACAGTAACATTTCTATTGAAACCCATAAATACAGGAGCGTTCACAGCCGAACGATTGTGTAGTCTATGTGAAAAATTATAGTTCTGCTATCTCGCTGTACGCGCTAGACAGTAGTATAGTAAAAGGGTACGGGGCACATGCTCCTACCCTCTCGGGAACTTGTTTATATTACACTAGATTAAACCGACAAGGGCAGTCTGCCGGAAACCACGGAGCGCAACGGACGCTCATGCAGCGAGTAGAAGTGAGTCGATATAATAAAGATTTCTACAAATGAAATCATCTATAAATCTATTCATTAGCAGAACTGATCAAATTTTTAATGGTAATTCTTAATTATGAGAAACTTCATTTAAACTGTCATTTTATTGCGTTATTAGCTGTATATGTCGGTAGTTCCCAGTTGATATATCGTCCTTTATGCACGAACAGAGGGTGACGGTGTTTGCAGTAACACAGGAAGTCCGAAATATATGAACGTAAGCCAGATGAATGAAGCATTGGCGACGCCGCCTCAGGTTATACCTATTCATTCAAATACTTAGTTATTGAGTAGGTGGAGGTCTCTAAGCTGAACCAAAGGCGGTGCATATCGTATTATTACAAAATAGTTTATTTAAAGTGTAATGAATTCAATTAGTTATTACAACAAAAAAAACATGTCGTTTACAAGTGCTTTTGATTTTATCCAAAACATAAAAATAATATTCAGAGGAAATGCAGTGTTTAAAAGAATACGCAGCATTCTAAACAAAGTAATAAAAATTAATTCACGAATGGTAGTATGAAATTTACAAATACAAGCCTATTTAATATTATCGTATATTTGTTTTTTTTTTCTTTTTAATCAAAGTTAACTTATCTTTTGTAATAACGAATTGAGATTTTCTGATACAGTATTGTTTACGAAGTAGATTCGATATCACTAGGCACAGTTTACTGGCGTATCAGGTTGGTTCTCCATGTTGAGAATATTTTAGTCTACGTTGATCATTATAATTATAACTAATATTTAGCAACTATATTACAGAGAAACTGTACAGCTGAAGTTTAATACAAGACAGATTCTAATTTAAATAATTATGTATACTTTTTAGGCTTATATAGGAATAAATTACTGGCTTTAGAACTTTATACTAATGACCAGTTTCAATAATCTACCTATAGTTTATCTGACGTTTGTTACAATAACACCTACAATATATCTCCTTACACGCCCATGAAAGAAAGAGAAGGGCATAGCTCTCCCCTGCCTAAAGATAGATAGGATATGAAAACTGGACATAGATTGAAATAGCAACAGAAGTTGTTTATAGTGACAATAGAAAAAGATTGTCATTAATCATTAAAGCTTGGGCAAAATTTTTATATACTGTCTTGCATTCTACGTATTTGAGTAGAATCTGTTGACAATACAGTTTTAACTACGCCAAAGTATAATAAATGATCAAAACAAAGTATCTTTTCTCGATGTTTACAAACTACGTAATTGCTTATAAAAGCCACCAGAGAAAAATGCATCTATGGGCTTAATGGCGACTTTTTATGATTTATTCACAATATAATCGAAATACAAGAACTCGGGGGCCATTTCAAATCGAAATTTAATTCAATCCTAGTGGAAGTTATCTCTATGACTGGATTTCACATATACAGGGTTATAGGTAACTAACGCACAGCCTCTTAAGGGTGGCTTTGATTTATCAAGACAGACAACTTTTGTTGTACGACTTTTTCTAATTCAATTACTTTTTTTCCCATACAAAAAAAATAAAAATCAGATTTGCAGTTCTGAACTTTTTAACTCTTCGTAAGGCGACGATCGCGCCACGCCGACATAGGCGACCGAAGACAGACTTACGTAGTGCGCGGCGTCTTGTGTCGCTACTAACGAAGAAAGGGGTCTGCGGCGCGGTGAGCGGGCGTGGCGACATGTGCTTGACTACTGTGTAACACGGGTCATGTCAGTCGCAAATTTGCTTGCGTGTGCGCCGACGTGTTAGTTGTCCCAGTGACGCGTTCGTTTCATAAATCACAATGTCAAATCGATACACTAACATTGAATATACCGAAATGGTGCGTGTTTATGCTCGGTGCGGTGACAATCTGTTTGAAGCTTGCCGTGAGTCCGCGAGACTATTTCCGAATGTGTTGACACCGAGTAAATAGATTTGTGAGTATTTTTGTAAATAGTTTAATTATTGTAAATAGAGTGATTCCACTTTTTAAATACGCCTACATTAAAAAATAGTTTGCAATTATCTATCTTCAAACAGACCGCGCGCCTCTTTTGGTGCGATGAATTGCTTGATTACGTATCAATGTTCGTGTTTTTCTATTTACTTTTTTTTTTTTAGTGTAGCCAGTCCTAAGCCTGGATAAGTATGAAGGGATTGTGGATTCAGTGTATAAATATGTACAGATTGTACAACCTTTGAAACATTAACTTACGTAGAGGCCTTTACCTTGTTCATTTTACGATGTTCCCTATGGCAGACAAATAATAGGTTGGTTTTTGTTTGTGAAACAATTATTTGATGTTTTATTTTGATTCTAGTTTGTTTTAATAGTGTATTAGTACGTCAATCAATAAACATTTATTTTCACTATTTAACTAAATATGGAAATTTACGTTCAAATAATTGTTATAAGCGAGTTTGTAAAATAAACAAGGTATAGGGTTAATAAACTTTCTGCTACACGATCCTTAACGCTGCGTAGCAACGTAACTTTGCGCACGACTGCATAGCACCAGCTGATTGGATATCTACGCCAGATCGAATGAAAGTTGGAATATAGAGCTAACGATGACTAGATATTCACACTAAAACTAAAAAAAAAAAAATCTAACGATGTATTAGGTTTTGGCAAAAGTCGTACAACAAAAGTTGTCAGTCTTGATAAATCAAAGCCACCCTTAAGAGGCCGTGCGTTAGTTACCTATAACCCTGTATATATACATAGATTATTTTGTAAAGAAGTCATAAAAGGCAGTTTTTACGCCCATAGATACATTTTCCTCTGGTGACATTTTTCATTTAAAAATGTCTCGCTGACTACGTATTATCCCAGGTTCCAATGATATTTTGCGGAGGCATGGTTTCGCCGCAGCCTTCCTTCTGTAACGTGTCGGATATATCTGCTTCTGTGTCAGGTTTCTTAAAATTTATTATAATTTAAATCACAACAGCTTTTAAACTAGTTAGTTAGCCAGTACCTAGTTATAGTCATCACAATAAAGAGATCGGTATTAGAGTTTTAAAATCTCCCGTAAATGTAAGATATCTGATAAAGACATTACTATAAATTGAAATTCAAAATTCTAGAAACATCCGTATTACTTCACCCCGTTTGAAATATGCATGTAATTTGTAAGGTACAGTTTTGCTCATGGAGTTTTTTGTATGAGATGGAGAAATTTAAGTAAATTTTTATTTTATTATAATCGATTATAATTAATATTTCGCTTAGAATTGCCGCATCGTCTTAGCAGATCGATTTAAGAGATGTAGACGTACCTAACACCATTGACCATGATATACTATTAAGTTGTGTTTGTGTATATATTTATATATAACTCTATATATAAAAGTAACAGAACGTTAGTTGATATAACTTTAGATTTAGAAGTAGGTACTTCTTTAATTAACTCGACAAATTGGCTCGTGTGTGTGGTGCGTGGTGCGGGTAAGTCCAATAATTATTTTAATATTTTACAAAATGTATATTCGCTTTGTTGTTTTTGCTGAATTTTGTTTTTATTCACATAGCAGTCAATAACTAGGGGTTCTGTCAAACAGGGGATGACTATGAGTATACAGGAGGCTCTGGTGATGGCTACCAGCGTTCTTCGAAGCGTACTCACCATGGTTCTTCATCAGGCAATGCATCATCTCAATCCTATCACCCGTACAGGCGTTAGGAGCTAACGAAACAACTCTACGGGTCTTATGTTGCCCTGTTAACTTGTCTACTTTGAGCGTTGTTATTTGTCACATTATCAATACATTCTATAAATTTACGTTAACAATATACAAGATAATATAAAAGGCTAGGATCTTCAGGCTTACCAACTAAATTAATTGTGATCAATTATATACGTCTTTCGGTTTGTCCAAATAAACTAGTTTCTTAAGTAAATAATGAATTCGTAACTTGTATAGTATATAGTTTAATTTCGAGTTGACACAACCAATAAAAAAATGACTTAATTTCAAATTTATGAAGTTATGATAAAAAATATGACATTAAAAATATCTTCAATGGATTTATCTCACGATTCTGTAGCGTCAGTTTCTGGATGCTGATTTATTATGTAGGGCCTTTTTATAATATTGAATTTTGTACATCACACAAGACTAAACGTATATGAATAGACCTTTCTAGAAACGTACCAGCACTTTTCATTCGTATAAACCGTCCACATCATAAGTCTGGTACGCTTGTCGATATTCTTGAAGTCTCAGTTTTGAGCTTTATCGCTTTTAGATTTAATCTATTTCAGTAAGAGAGATACGTTCTACTTGTGTCTGGAGAATACGACACGAAGTTTTTTTGTTTAATCTATACAAAAAAATATTGATTCGTTTGCTAGAAGTATAATGAATTACTTCTGTCAGGTTCGTATATAGTATAAATATTATTTACAATGTATATATTTAAGGTCCCAAGTTTACAATGTCCTATTATTCGAATAAAGAACCATGTACTTGACGTAGAGTCCTCGTTACAATATATTATATATGAGTTTGTACATTTCGACTTATACATTCCTGGTATATTTAAATATATACATTTTAATTATTAATAATATTTCGTGACGAATGGCAACGCGCAACATTTACTTGTAAAATAGTTATCTTATTCCCTTTTTTTTATGAACGCAATCATTATGTTTGTACATTAATTTTTATCGTAGTCGAGTGGTTAGGGAGCGATCTAAACGTGGGATCACTTCAGTGTAGTCTATAGTTTTTTTTTATCATTGTGAACATATCACTATATAATCAAAATGTATTGATTGCGACGGGTGATTTTTTTGAAGAATCGATGCATATAAGCCTTTGTGACAGCTCGTTCTCCTATCGACTCTGAAACCTTAGATATTAGAGTACGTTTTCTTCTTTTTTTTTTGGACGGCTTTGTGTGTCTTTGCACTATTGTATCGAAGATAATGGACGATTAAAACGTTTTGACCATGTGTCACAGTAAGATTTACATTAAAGATATACACCAGGGATATAATCATGTCCCGGGAAATGAATTACTATATGAACCGAATCAACCTGTATGACAGGCTAGGCTTTTCACATATATACCGGGATAAAGACCCTTTTTTTGACCCGCTGGATATCCTCTTGGATCGTGAGTGCGGTGGCCCCGGTGTGTCCGACTCTTGCTGACTAAAACCACCGGAGTGATCCTCCTACTCGTCCACCGGGGCCAAGGGTACGGCCACGGCAACTTTTTGGGCTCCCGGCACCGGGTTAGGCCCGGTCACAAAAACGTTTTTGGCCTCCAATTTAATTCATTATCAGACAAATAGTACATTAACTCGAAGTACCTTTAGAATGAGTCCGTAATATTCATATATTGTAATATATAATATATATTTTTTTTTATGTAATTCTTAGGTATATCCTTGATATAAATATCTTACTGTCGCATATACATTATAGATATGGATTATTTCCTTGTAAAATCAAAATTTATTGACGTGTTATGCTGGTACATAAATGAACAATAATTATATTATTTATTGTTATAGACATCAATTCATCATCATCAATCATCATCAATTTTAAAATTATATACGCGGAAAGCAAACACTTCGTCAAAATATTCCTTATCTATCTTTATTGATTAACATAATGGCAGGTATGATTTGTTTTTCCGAATTTTTATTCACTAATGGCCAGTTTTAATATCCTATCTATCCTTTGTCTAACTTTTGTAACCGTAGCATCATTAGTACGTTGCATATCAAAGGAGAATATCCGAGAGAGAAAGATATAGTTATCTATCCATGAATTACAGGTAGATAGGGTACTGAGACGGGCCATTAAAGTAATTGATGTATTTAAAATTTTTCAGTAACATTTACATGATTAACACCCACCTGACAGGATAAATAGTGCCAAAAAAATACTAAAGATATTTCTGAGTTCATATAAATTAGCAGAATCTATTCTCCAAATAGGTTAAATTACAATACTAAATATCTAGTAATGCATGTTTGTATTACGTATTGAAACAAAATTGTGGGTTACTGGTTTTTTCTTTTTTAATCGATATAACCATGTTGCGTAGACCGTATTTCGATGTTTTGATACTTCCAGAACAACTGATTTATATCAAAATATGCAATACTCATTGCATTTATTTAAATCGAGAACTCTGTAATTCTGAAGCTGCTTTTCCATTTTTGTTGTTATTTCCCGTTCATTTAGTTTCCCATTATTGATGTCTCAGAATTCGGAGTACTATTTTGTTTCTCATTCCTACATGTACTTGTTTGTTCGCTCTAATAAATATAGTGCTAATAATTTTTAAGTTTTTGTTTTCGACTCTGACAAAAGACTGCATAGATTGTATACCTCTATTTTAGTCGGCTGCAAGCGTAAAAAGAAAAATAATAGATGATACATTTATTTTTATAATAAAGTTTATATTTTGGATTCATTTTATACATAACATTTATATAACTCGAATAAGTAGGCCATGTTAATTATACTATAAATAAATAATGTACGATTAAAATTACTTTGAGTAAGCACAATCGAAAATAGATCAGAACTATGTAATTAAAAATAATATTTATAGTAATCGTGTAATATAATTAAATAGTCGTTTAATGTACATTGTTATATATACAAGTTACAAACGCGGACAGAATTTAATATTAGATCGTTTTTAGCAATTTACAATCTAGATTTATATTTAAATGTAATATTTAAAATAAATACGTTGAAATAATTTTTAATACTCGAACGATGGTAGCGTTTCGATTTAGACTTGACCACTGGATTGTCAGCCACACCCTCTAACACTTAAGTACCTACTTATATATCTAAGTGATTTAAAACTTTTGGCTTAATTTTTTTAAACATTAAATTGTGTTAGCTATATTATAAATTAGTGTTACGGAAAATTCATATGTAGAGAGAACCTTGTCTAAATAAACAGTGTAAAGATATAATTTTTTTCACCTTATTTAATTAAAATTAATTTATAAATATAAAAGCGATGGACAGACATTTATTTTGAAATTGTTTATATTAGAATCTACAATATAGAAATAACAATATTTAATAATAACATTAATTGTACATAATATAAGAAAGTACGTACCAGAATGGAGAAAATCGAAAATATAATTAGAGTTCTAATGGAATATAAGGATCAGGTAAGGCACATGGGGAACGAGGCGAGCTATATTTACAATCAGTACCGTGCCGTGAACGTGAAAAACGGAAGCCGGTATAGGATTTTTTTTTTATCCTGAATGCATGTTACTACACCGCATCTGATCAGTATGGTGCAAATCCAAAAACAACTGTCAACAGTAAAGAAGAATTTAATGAACCTTTGTTCGTATGTTCACAAAGCCGATGCTTTTATCTTTTTGTAAAACTGTTCTTTTTTTTTAAACTGACTCGACACAGTGACTGCACCATACCTGATGTTAAGCATGGTGTTGTCCAAAAAGCGCCAACAACTATCGACAGGTAAGACAAAACCCATCGGTAGTCGCAGCGATCATGCCGGCCTGCACAAATACCTCTTCACGCTACGCTTAAAGGATCCCATATCATAGGATGGTGGGAACACGCTCGCCGGAAGACCATTCACAGCCCAACGACCCGGCAAAAGAAGGAGTTAGAGGACTTCTTAGTCCTGGCCGGTCTTTAGCCGTGGTGGCTGCCGGCAGAATAGAATAGCACCCCCCTCTTCTTGCCGCGGTGTCGTAAAAGGCGACTAAGGTATCTCATTAACACTGCAATTCAACCGGGTGTTCAGAGAAGGAAAACTCGATCATACCTGCATCCCGCTCCCTTCCGATCGTACTGGTTCTCCATTCCATCGGGCCTGAGGGAGCTCGGACGAGAGAGTGCTTTTCTGGCTGTGCGTCCAGTTATGCACTTAAATATCTCATGCGCAATTGGCTGTTTCCGAAAACTGGACCTCGATTTTCTAAATCGGTGTTGAAACAGTCGCCGTGGCCGAACCCGGCTAGGACATCATCAGTCCTGGCCGGGATGTAAGGTACCGTGTAGCTGTGACGCCGCAAACCCGCGCGCGTGGGTCTATTCAGAATACTTATGTATGGACCGAAGGAAGCGATTTTAAATTAACTCCGGTGTTTGGCATTTTTTCGTATATGGTCCGTCCGTGCTTTGGTTTGTCTGACAGACGTGTTTGAGGTGGTAGGACGATTGCCCGAACTGGGTCTTAACCACACTACACAAGTGTAAAGACCGTCATAGTGACTCGCTTCAACCTGTCGCGTTTCGGAATCAGCTTGTGTATATCCAGTTGTTCATATAGCTAGAAATGTTTCGTCGTGGTATTATGTGAGTCGACATAGCGCTGGTGACTCATTGGATTTTCGTCTATTGGCGGTTGCTGCTGTTTTTTTTTTACACTGGCTCGACATAGTGACTACAGAGTACCTGATGGTAAGTACAGTGTAGTCCAAAAACGAAAGCGACCATCAAAGGATGAAAATTGATTAAATTGATTGATAGTCTACATCGTCATGTCGGCCTACATATACCACGACTGAAGGTCTCTAGGTATATGAGCTACTGGATATACACAAGCTGATCCCGAAACGCGACAAGCCAAAACTGGTCACTATGACGGGCTTTACACCCATGTACTGTGGTCGCGATCCAGACGGGCACCGACGCCCTACCACCTCGCTGCTGCTCGTTTAGCACCACCCAGGAGTCACGTGTAGGGAAACTAGGGTAAAGCATACGGACGCGAGCAGCTTCGACTTCGTTCTGAGAATACACAGGATTGTTTTCCATCTGGTGGAATATAGTCACATCGAGCTAGTATATAAGATAAAGACCTGAAATGTTATAATGTAAACGAATGGCCTAAAGCTTAAAATGAAATTCAAAATCGAGTTCGTAGACAAGTATAATATATGCTTCTTTTTGTCACGCCCACCATACCGGTAACTGACTACAATGTTCTACTCAAATTGACATAGTGTTTCCATGTGGTAAGGAAAGGCCATGGTAAGAAAGGTTTTTTTTTATATCTAATATATGAACAAACACTTAAGCGTTTATTAAATTACATCATCTAATTACAAAGTATTTTTTTTATTTCGCGTAATACATGTCAAGGTTTTTATAAGTGCAAAGCTGAGAATTGGTCCTAGTACCTGTTTTGCTCTTATATGTCCTGCCCAATGTGACCAGTAGCGCAGCTGATCGCCGTTCTCAATTCATTGCACAAGATATTTCTATTTGAAGCAATGCGGGTTTCCTCACGATGTTTTCCTTCAACGGTGAGCATGTGAGGACTGAATCCATGTTTGATCTGGAAAAACACTGAAGTACGTACTGGGATTTGAACCTTCGACCATTGGCGTCGTCGTGCATGGATACTGGTCCTTTATCTGCTAAGCTCAAGGATCAAATCTTATTGTTTTTTTGTAACGTTACACACACATACATAGACAATCGGACATGGAATGGTTCTGGCTGTACAAATATTTGATATGTGTGGGAATCGAATCCACACGACCTTTGAGTCCTAAAACTGTTTGCTCATATTCTACACTTAGATTTTCAATATTATCAAATTATTCACACTAATGGCTTCTATACAAGATGTTTATATAATTGACGAGCATCCCGAGTCTGATTCAAAATCGTTTAAGCGGTATGACTTAAGCTGCAGTGTTGGCGCTACTACAGATTTCATGATAAACCGCCATTAGCTAAATTCACCAGTTTTTAATAAACTTAAATATTTATTTCTCTCTTTAATCCTTGTTTAAAACCCCCGGCGTAAAAAATGAAGTATTGTGTACTGTCTATTTTTGAGAATATAATATTTTATCTCTTTAATAATATATTTATATCTAATGATGCCCACGTGGCGCTATCATGCGATCTGGAAGCCGCGACTGCCAGAATCGAAACCGTGCCTTTACACTTAAAATTTTGGCACTTTGAGGATACAAGAATCGGCGCGTAGAGTTAGCGTTCGACGCGAAGACACCAGGGGCTTCGTCACGGCTGTCGTGGGCCTGACCTGCGCCGAGAATCTTGTCACTCATGGTTCCGTGCTGGTGGAACTTCTACGTGCGACGCAGTTTACGCACGCGCAAGGCTTCGGCGTGACGTCATCAGGTAAGTGCGCGTTGGCAGCCCTGTAGCACAGCTCTCGATAACGAGCGCATCCTGAAATTATTATTTTAAAATTTACAGGCGCACACGCTTAACCTCCAAATCACATCTGATGCAAAATAAAAATACAAAGACCCAACTAATGCCTATTCAATATTTTCTTAAAAGCTCTCAAGTCATAAAAACGTGGAAATATGGTCGCTGGAAGCATATTCTACACCTTGGCCGTTCGCATGATTAATTTAGAACCGAATCTTCCAGAAAATTGCATTGATTTAGACCCAGTCTTGGTTTACGCCTGTTCTAGGCAAAGATAATCTAGAGGCGCCATGGCACCTAATCAGTCCATCATTGGCCAATCTTAACCATTAAGGTCAGGGAGGATGTTTTTAAATTATATTAAAAAAAAAGGAAATTACCAGTCGGTGGAAGGGCTAATCTAGTGTCAGCGGCAAAGCCTCGCTGCGCCAACCGATCTAGCAGTGTTGTCGCCGACCATCACCTTTCGTTGTTCACCTCACCAGCTAAAAAATATAAGACCAAAAGACAGAACTTATCAACAACGAACTTTAATTAGGCATGGAACAAATAAGAGGGGATGTGTCTGGTATTAATTTTATATCTTAAAGGGCGATGTGGATTCAGACAGAAATTAACAGAAGCGTGAAGAGATATTTGTGCAGACCAGCATGATTATCTCTCCGACGCAGCCTTGAGTTTCTTTCGGCGTTTCTTCTTAAGGTAGTCGCTTCCGAAACGCTAATAGATAACCTTAGGTTTAGGTATTAAATTCTCTTGGCTGGCCGCCCAAGTAGAGGTTCGTACCCACAGGGGTGCCCTTGCATAGCCACCCAACCCATAAATCGCTGGCTGAGCACCTTCGATGTTCGCCCACTCCAGTCCGGTGTACCTTTAGAGGCCTTTACCTGGGTCACAACAAACGACACGCAGAAAAAAAAAACTAGCATCTTTCTTTTCTTTACTATTGATAGTCGTTTTATGCATTTGCCTCAATGATGAAAATGCCCGGGAATTTTGCCAAAGTGCCCAAAACTTGCTTGGGAAAATTCCCGGGCATTTACATCACTAAATATACCGAATTTGGTTACAAAAAAATGTGCGAAGGCGTCCGATATAGGCAGATGTGCAGCACTGTCAACTGCCACGATCGCGAGCATGACACGTTACCAGACAGCGCTGCGCAGTCACGTACATCGAACGACATTCCATATGAATGCATGCAGACCTCGCGACTTCGCATCGACACAATAATTTATTTTGTTTCTATGTTATTATAGATTTATCAAATAATGGACAAAATACAATTTCACTATTTTACAATATTATCTTCTTATATATAAAAATGAATCGCAAAATGACTTGATAAGCGCGAAACTCGAGAACGGCTGAACCGATTTGGCTGATTTCTTTTTTGTTGCGTTCGATTAAGTCTGGGTGTGACGTCCTATGCCTGTTGACGTAGCCCAGAATGTCACTCTTTGGGTCGGAGATTCCTCCGCCGGTATAAATTCGATCAGTTCAAGTTTGCGAGGATCTGGACAACAACAAGTATGTACCTGAGGATAGTGTGGTAGTCCAAACCAGGGCATCTGATGGTCTTCTGCTGGATCCAGTCTCGTCACCACACGAAAGTAGCACTATACTTTGCACGATTTGTTGATAATGTCAAGATATGATAGCCTTATAATCGTTTTGCACACACACGATAGTTATTTGGCCGTTGTTCGAATAGTTGTTAGAGAGAGTATTTCAGCGCGGCTGACCATACGATGACAACAGAGCATTCCCCACCACTGGTTTGGAACCAATGATGGTAACGCACTGTCCCGGTATACTCATATAGAGTCTTGTGATTGGCCAGTCCGCGCGAACCGATGAACATTGTGGAAAAAATAATAATTTAAAATTACGTTACGCGTACACTGGGGAAGGTTATTACGGAGAGAAAAATTTAAAAAATTGTCTGAAAAAGTCTAAAAAAACAGCACTTTTCTATATTCTCATACAAAAAATTCGTAATAATATTTAAAAGTCAATTTGAACTTTAATATCATACCATAAAGTTTAAATATTAGTGGACGGGTTCCGGGAAGGCAAAACAATTGAGTGACGTTAGTATCGTATAAATATTATCAATATTTGTCAAATATAGAAGGTATTCACTAGAAATAATTTATATGGCAGTACAACGTTTGCCGGGTCAGCTAGTTGACAATATAAATAACTTATAACAAAGATTCAAATGTTAGGTTTTGTTATCTTTTTTACGTAAACTGATTGGTACAAGGCAGGGGTCAGCGACCCCTGATCCCTTGGTTCGGGAGCTACATGTGGCTCTTTGAATGTGAAGCTGCGGCTCTTTAGTTCGATAAGCAAATATTATTTATTCTATTTAAAAAAATAAAGCTTTGAATTCATTTTTAATCGATGAATAAACAGATTAGTTTTTTTTTTTGTTATCAAAATCTTTATTTGTACAAGTACTAAAGTAAGTAGTAGTATTGTTGGCAAGAAATGTTTTGTGGCTCTTTAAAAACTTTCAAATTTTATAAATTGCAATTTTTTACTCTTTCGACTCTAAAGGTTGCCGACCCCTGGTAAAGGCATAACGTGACAGCGTGTTATTCCGAAATATTATCGCTGATAGAATGTTATTCTATTCAGAGCAGAGATGGGCAAAATTAAATCAGATTAAATTCAATTTTGTTAATCTGTATTAATGATTAAACCCTTCGAAACATTGGCAAACAAACAGGAGTAATAAATTTGTATGAAATTAAGGATTCCTTCGTGTTTATAACATATATAACAAAAATGTAATATAGATGATGCCCAGTGAGTTCTGAGTATGCAAGACGAAGCATGGAAGTAGAATGAATGCAGTGGAAATATGATCTCATAGTTCTATATGCGGGGTAACGCTTGCGAATCGTGTTCGGAACTAAGAGATACGAAGAATGATTGATCCGAAAGATAATATCAACGTGCATAAAAACATGTTTCTATGGTTCGGGCACGTGGAGAGAGTAATTGATGTGAGGATGAAGAAAAATATATACAACTAGCTGTCCCGGCAGACCTTGTTCTGCGCTATTTCTCTAAAACAAAGTCACGTTGTTTTTTTTAATCTTAATAGCTTCCACGTTAGATTTTATTCTGCCAAAAAATTGTTTGAAGGAACCTGGCCTTAATGTTATGTATAAAAATATGCTATATGTATAAAAATTGACAAATATTAATATTTATACGTCACTCAATTGTTTTGCCTTCCCGGAACCTGTCCACTGACATTTAAACTTAATGGTATGGTGTTAAAATTAAAATTGACTTATAACGAATTTTTTGTATGAGAATATAGAAAAGTGTTATTCTTAGACAGTTGCAGGGAATTTTTAAAATTTTTCTCTCCGTATTAACCTTCCTCAGACTTCATCAAACACAAAAAAAAAACAGCCAAATCGGTTCAGCCCTTCTCGAGTTTCGCGCTTATCAAGACATTTTACGATTCATTTTTATATTATATATATATATATATATATATATATATAATATATATATATAAGAGATGTGATTGGAAGTGTGAGCTAAGGTGGAACACGACTTACCAACACAGATCAAATAAAAAACGTTCTGATGAAAGGTCATGGTAAAAGTAAGCGGGATTGGCGAGATTGCATGAAGGGCTAAATGATAGGGGTGAGCTTTTATTCGCACCCCTCCCCCAGAGAGGTAGCCTTAACAAGGCCTTTTGTTCCCTGTGAGGCTGGACGAATTTGTTTTCCCAGGCTCGGGTGGAGCAATCGGAGGGACACCCCGGGGGTTTTTAGTCAGTAAGAGTCTGACACACCGGGGTTGCGCCCTCACAGCGACCCTGATAGTCCTATGCAAGATTCCACCCGGCCATACAAAAAAAATAGGAATAGGGATGATAGATAGATAGATAGATACCGTTTTTTCTCAATTTGATTAGATTTTACCCATGTATAATCCAGAGGTCCCGAGTAGTTTATATTAATTTTACCTTGACCCTTCGCGAACTCCTGAGAAAAAGGATCTCGAAATAAGGACAACAAAATGAACCTATAAATTCTCAATTTGAGGTAAATAACCCTATAAATAGTCTAAAATCATAATAATTGTGACATTATTTTACATACTGTCTGCAGTTGCAGGCGAGTGGCCCCCGGACTTATTATCACCGCGAGGAGTTGTAGAACCGTCGGACTGATCCTGAAAATACATTATCTTTCATGCGTATATTTTTAGCGCAATATTAAACATAATATGTAGTCATCCTCTGATAGTCGCTTTCGTTTTTGGACTGTACTTACCATCAGGTACTCTGTATTCATCTACGTCAAGCCAGAGTAAAAAAAAAATGTATGTAAATAATGACTTATTAATCTAGCTCTGAATTAGACTTGTATTATGAGCGCTAAACCATACTTAAATATTAATCTATATGTTTCCGACATCGATTACCGGCAGTGTGATTAGAACCTAACATCATAAGCAGGATAACCAGGTCCGGATCTATGGGCAAGCCCCGGGCGCCAATTTTCGGAGACGTCGGACGAGCACATCATACAGATTGCCCACTGAATAATATATCTAAAAATCTATATCTAATGAACCAATCTCTCCATGAACAATTGGCTTAAAGGTACAAGCCTTTGGTTTTGACGTATTGAAAGTTAACTCAAAAGTCTCATAAGATATCTTCACTTTATTTATTAGTTATGTAAGGCTAAAGATAGTTTTTCATGAATATTTCACTCCTTGTGCGAAAAATGAAGTACACATACAAATATACATACGTATAAATGAAGTATACATTTTCCCAAATTTGTTACCCATAAAATTTCTACGAATTGTGATGTTAAATATTGTTTATTTAAATAGACCATATTTAATAAAGACCATATAATTGAGAAACAAATGTAAAAGACTTAGTAGGATGTAGTCTAAATTCGTGCCTGAGAATAACCACTAGTAAACTATCAGGTCTTTAAAAACATACTACTCATAACAATATAAATTATAGCCGCTGCTCATGACAAACCAATTTATTTCACACTGTAAAGTTTGCAATTAATAGGATTCAAACTTGGACCCTACAGCTGTAAAGGTTCACTGCCAAGTAGTTTAGCAAACCGACGTAAGTATTGTTCCTGTTTTCCAGCGCAAGTCTACTCGAATTACAATATTTTACAGAAGTAACTTAGAAAAAAGTTTACAATAAAATTGTTTTGCGTATTATTCACTGATTTGTTGTAAATATAGGTAAATGTTATTGTTCTATTTAATTTTTATAATAATCAGGACAACATTGAAGTATTACACTATACCTAAGAGACGCTGCACACGATGCATTGCGACATCGCTTATTTTTATTTATTTTTTTTACACTGGCTCGACATAGTGACTACAGAGTACCTGATGGTAAGCACAGTGTAGTCTAAAAACGAAAGCGACCTTCAAAGGATGAAAATCCATTGATAGTCTACATCGTCATGTCGGCCCACATATACCGCGACTGAAGGTCTCTAGATATATGAGCTACTGGATATACACAAGCTGATCCCGAAACGCGACAAGCCGAAACTGGTCACTATGACGGGCTTTACACTCATGTACTGTGGTCGCGATCCAGACGGGCACCGACGCCCTACCACCTCGCTGCTGCTCGTTTAGCACCACCCAGGAGTAACGTGTAGGGAAACTAGGGTAAAGCCTACGGACACGAGCAGCTTCGACTCCCAAACATGTATCGGAAAAGACTACACCATTCCGTCATCGCTACGCGTTTACTCCACTCCGACGCAGCCTTGAGTTGCTTTCTGCGTTTCTTCTCCAGGTAGCCGCTTCCGAAACGCTGATCACAGTCAGGCTCGTTTTTAACTGGCCGGCCGCCCAAGTCGAGGTCCGTACCCACAGGGGTGCCCTTGCGTAGCCGCCCAACCCATAAAATTCGCTGGCTGCGCGCCTTCTGCGTTCGCCCACCAAGCCTGGTTAGTTGTGAAGGCCTTTCCCGACGGCGAAATATGGTCACTCAGGAACAAAACGCGTTTACCCCCGTCCGCCTTGTCTCGCAAAGCATAAACGCGCCCAGGATATTTGTATATAAAACACATCGTATGCCCCGGCTGTGAGTAGTAATATTTTCTCTTTACATAGATTATGAGATAATATGCGAAACTAAGCCCTGAGAATTTGAGGTTAATGATAAAGATAGTAAAACATCAACATACTGGAATTTATAATAATAATGTTTACTGACAATTACACACATTGACCTAGCATTAAACTAAACTTCCGCTTGTACTATTAGAACTAGACAAAATTATACAAACTATTATGTTCGACTAAAAAAATATATACCGATACGAGATCGAAGAATGGACCTCCAGCGTAGCAAGTAGGATCACTACAAGCTGCTCCATGAGACAGTCAACGTAATGCAATGGAAACTTTATATAATAACTTGAGCTTTGAAGAGGAGATATTAATTCAATAGTACCACAAATTGTTAGAAGCACTCGACAACTCTTAAACCGTCTGTCAGACAACTGGATAATTTGATTCTAACTAAAACAAGCGACTTCCATTAGGCAAAGAGCTTTCTATCGCAATGAAATTATCGGGCAGATATTCTATCAATATTGTAATTATTATAAATATTTCTATTTGCTATATCTGAGTATCAAATGGTTGATCTAGTTTACCAGTTTAAGGCCGCTCAGCGTGTAATGAAATGGGCTATGTTTGGCATCTCTCTGAAGGATAAAATCCGGTTAAATAAATAAGATTATCCGACAGAGAATTAACGTTAACAACATAGCTGTAGCGACCGATACAAATCTGTCTGCGTACGTGTGATAATAAATGTCAGGTCACAATTAGTTGAGTGCAACATTGCTATGGTAAACGCTAAAGTGATCGGACGTAGGTCTCTGATAGCACTTTACTGCTCTTTTATTTATACTAACTATCGTAGATATATGTGCGACTGTAGCCAATTTTCAACAGGTAGCCTGTTTTTTTTTTTTAATTAACGCGCGTGATTGTCCGGGAAAAGTCTTCAAACTAAACCGGGCGGGAAGTAGCCTGTGAGCCTGCTTGCCACTTTTTGGTATAAAAAAGTAGTTAGATGATGTATCTAGACTTTAATAGAAATGAAACTAAACGAAGAACTACTTCTAGTGACGCCATCGGTCTTCAGAACAGAGAAGTTACTTTTTTTTTGTAGAGGTATGTTTGTGGGTATTTTTACCTGGCCTTATAAGGCTGAGACGGTGACACTTAAAGCCATCGATAGTCGCAAAATAGGCACTTATGTGCTGGCGCCGCTTGTTGAGGATTCCCTGGACAGCCTTTACCATATAAATATCTGTCTAGAAACGCAACAGAGAATAGAGATGGTACAGGGTCTATTTTCCGTTTACCTAATACGTATATAACACCTATAACAGCTAATAATAACTGTGAAGATAGATGGAAAAAGACCTAGAGACTGGAAACTGTAGCGGCGGTGAGATCAGATCTCTGAACAGGTGGAGTACCTCGTTTAACCAGGGGCAGAATGGAGCCGTTGGATGCAGCTAGATTCCTGAAGGAATTTAAATCACGATCCTCAGTACTGAGGGAACAATGAGGAACATATAATCTGAGCATATTTAAAGGCCAGTGGTATATAAACTTACTGTATTTTTACAAGCATATATGTTACCATGGAAATGAACAGAACAGACGCAAAATTATATGTTATTTCCTAAAATTTTATTTCGCACCCCGACATCCAATCTGATCTAGCCAAGGGCACTCACAAATGTCTCTCACAGTGCCAAATCGTGTAAGTAGCCATTGGCGGTTGAAAGTATAAAGTAAAATATCTTAAAACCATCATATACTTTAGTCTTAGTGGCAATTTTGTAGTCTCCAGCAATAAAAAGTCTTATTTTATCCTCTAGTATCTTTAAGCGCAGATATATTTGCGTGCTATAGCTATTTGCAAGGCAGGTATTCTGTCGGCATTATGTTTCAATCTCAAGTAGGTATTGTCGTTTATTGATATCAGAGAAATCGAGTCAAGCACATTCGTCTGGGAAATTGCTTTTACTAAAGGAAATTGAATTTGCATCGACCTCACAAGCACGGGAATATTTTCATAAATATTTTAAAGAAGATTAAATATTGTAAAGAGGATATACTACAAAAATAAAAAAGATTCGCTTCTATGTTCATCATTGGAACTGGTAAGGAGTGAAATATGCTTACAGGGACTATATTTTATGTTCTTATGATTTGGGAGTATTAAGAGAAGGTGAATAGAAATTTGTTGAGTGGTCGCGGTTTGCCGCGGTTTCTTTACCTTCAACCATAGATGGGCAAAATGAAATCAGATTAATTAAAATGATTACGATTATATTTTACGCTTTTTACCTAAATTACTGGATTTTGCTCATCTATGTTTTCAACACTACAGAATACCAGATTGTATACACATTTATGATTTCTTAATGTTTTAAATTGATTTAATCATGATTACAGAGCAAGAAAATTAAATTTACGTCTACATTTTGTAATCGTTTAACATTAATCAGATTACATTTTGCCCATCTCTGCCTTCAACCATGTGTCATTTAGATAAATTATAAAAAAAAAACTTCAAGCCATTTAAATGAGTGATATCGGCTATTTGTCATAGAAGTATTTAATCACGATCCATCAAATTTATTTTAGGAAATTTGACTTTGCATAGTTGTATTTAGATTCCGTAGAAAATACTAAATCGATCTTGATGAGACTTGCGAAATTGTAGTACATATTTTTCTATATAAGCATCATATATTTAAGGACTATTAGAGGGATCGACTCAAAAATATCTCATAGCTGATATAATACGAACCATGATTGAAAGCTATCATAAAAATGAAGATATATTCATACTTCATTATAACAAGTTTTAATATAATCGGTATGATAGAAACATAGATACAAATTAATATCTTCATACCACGAATAGTTATCCTACACTATGGTCAAGTGAAATGATCCTCGAGGGAACCATAAAATAGCTTTACTATCTATAGGTATAGCTATCTATATAGAGTTACCTAGCTTTTTGTAGATCTGTTTGAAGTTTACTAAAAACTTTGGTTTAGTCTGTTTTGGGGGTTGGGTTCCCCCTTCTACCATAAACTGACTGTGCGCCATGCGACATTTCAGCTGGCTTGCACGAGGCGATTCACCTCCTCGATTCTACTGCAAACCGCCTAGGTGTGGAATACTTCCTGCGTCTATTCTTCTAATGTCTTACGACATGGGAATCTTTTAACGACGTCTGAATCGGTTGAACGCGCTCTATCGGCTTCATCACCCGTTTCCATCGGGTGAGATTGAGTTCAAAAGCAAGCCTGTTATAATCATTTTAAAAAGGGACAATTATGCTACGGTACAGCGGTAACAACCTCTCTCAGAATACCTAATTGGGCAAATTTATTGTTACGTTACATGATATATTAGGAAAACTGAGTTAGGAGCTGTCTTGTTAGCCAATTAGTAGGAGTAACCCGAGGCATGACTTCAGTTAGCTAGCAATGTACAGCGAATATTTTCTCTGAATAATGTATAGAACAGATACGAACTCGGTAACAAGAGATATGAGGTTTTCGAAGGTCCGTGAATGATGCTTTACTTCTCGAAATAATTTACGACAAATTAATATTACACAACACGTAAAGTATGTACCTCAGACTTGTTTATTTAGATTCGCCACTTAAATCCATTTGAATGATTTTCAATATGAGTAATATTTGTCAAAAATGTTAAATGTTGTTGTTGTAATTTCTAAATTGTTACATCAGTGGTTGTATCCACTAAGCGCTTATATGTCGTGCCCAACGTGACCAGTAGCGCAGCTGATCGCCGCTCTCACAGCACTAGTATTCATGATATTTCTATTAGATGCCAGGCGGGTTTCCTAAATACGTTCTTAATTTGTAAATATCCAGAAATACATGTCTGGATCCACAGGCACTAAAATATATTATTTGTTTTACATTCAATTGAACCATACACTCTAAATATTATGTGAGCATTGTTTTTTAAATAAATGAATTCCACTTTGAATGCATTTACGTAAAACTAAGGCTTTTAAATCGTAAAGTTATATTTTATTATTTACATAACTTACAACAAATAATAAATTAGGATGTCTGAGGTCCTTGCTTAATTGTAATACACGTCATATAGCTTTTTTGTCAGCATTAAAAGTAATTTGGGAAAAATTGAACTTCATAAAATTTTACAGTTAAATATGTTAAATAGATTTTTTTTTTTAATTCCCGTCAATTTTTTTTTGCAATGATATATGTAATAAACATACAGACTTAAAAAGTATTAGATGTTTCAATTTTGGGATTTCCCAGACAGAAGTGGTCATCTTAAATAACTGTACTTCTCTAGAATACTTTAAAACAAAAGATAAACGATTTCTTTAATCCATCATTAAACATCCTAAATACATACCTGGGCGTGTATTTACGTAATAAACACATTGTTAGCTATACCTGCGTCGGTACCTGCGCGTCGACTGTGGATGTAGAAAATCGAATTTCACAGGAACAGATTTTATCCAAAATGTTTACCTTTTCTATAGGAACTCGTCTGCGTATAAATTGCTTTGTTCGTTTTGTTAGATGCCTTTATTGAAAACTGAACGTTGATGGAAGTTAGGGCGGTTACGCACTATCCAAGTTGCGCTTTCCTAACTAACCGAAGGACTTAGGCAAAGATTTATAGACCCAACTTAAAGTTTGCTTAGACTTTACTAAAACATGACTATTTATATTACTTAATGAATGTCAAAGAATTTGGTAAGTCACCGATTTTGTTAACAGACTTGGCTCTGCGAATACTATGGCTCTATACTCAACTTCCTATTATACATTCATGTTTTTGTCAAAAAGAATTAATTTATTGAAAACTTTGCTAAGCAAAGTCGAAATAGCGTCTATAAATCTCAACCTTAGGGGCCACGGTAGCTTTGGGATACATCGGATCGAAATCGGAAATAGTTGTAATATTTTATGATATAATCGTGTACTGCGTCCGAAATTAGTCGGAACTGTGATTAAGAAAACAAACGTTTTTGTGATTTCAATATTCTGTCTTATACATTTATCTCCTTTAGAAGAACACTGAGAAAAAGAAGTCAGTTTAATTTAGTTTTCTTTTATTGTTTTATATCCCTGAGGTAATAAAATTATTGTTGTAATTTTTTTTCTGAAATATAATAAATTATATTTTATATTTCTTTGGGATGCACGCCACTGTAAAATAGCTGTAGTATTTTATGAATACTCGTAAAATGGTTCTGTATTATGTAAAATAATTTGTTGTGTTTACATAACGCCTGGTAGCTCCTAGATTCATATTTTTACGGAATTGTAACAAAGGCAGTGCAAAACGTAACATGCAAAATCGTTTTCGAGTTTTCTAGATTCATATTTCACGGATGCGCTTCGGAGGCAATGTGTACTTGCCTTTACACTTATCGGAATAAACAGTGATTTACAATTTGTGAGTGGATTGCTTGCTCAGCTCGAAGTTTTAATATTCCTTCATTATTTTTCTTTGAGTAATAACCAATTTTTTATTTGAAAAATTGTTTTCTTAAGTTTTGTATCTGTATGTAACATGTGAGATTTTTATCAGCTCAAAATTTTTCCGTAACTAAGAAAACAAAGTTTCTCTAGCTAAATAAAAACACATGTGTGGCTGTGTGGATTAGAGACCGGTCCTAAGTTCTAATCCCGGTACGTATCTCTGTGTTTTCCCAGACTATGTATATATTTAGGCACCATGTGCTCGCCGGTGAAGGAAAATAACTTGAGAAAATCCGTATGGCATCTAATAGAAACGTCATGTGTAAGCGCCCTGAGAACGGCGATTAGCTGCGCTACTGGTCACGTTGGGCAGTATCAGCGCAAAGTGGATACAACCACTAATTTATCTCTGCTCACCCTAGAAGGGATATAGCTTGACGGTATATTATTATATTTTATTATTATTAATACTAAGTATTATAATTAGTGACTTGCTAATACTGGATTTGGAACCACTTCCAAGCTTCAGATCTTGAAACTCTTTAAAAGCAGGGTAAAAACTACTTTCCGTTGCACCCCTCCCCTCTACAATTTTGTAAAAATGTAAATATCATTTATCATATGAAAAGAGATATATTCACGAAAAACGTCCTTTACTTAACTTAGAACGCGGTAAAAATATCTTATGAAACTTTAGAGTTAACTTTTAAAACGTCAAAACAAAGGCTTGTACAAATTTTCAGCCGATTTCGCATGGAGACGTTAACCCAATTTTTAAATATATTATTCCGGAGATATACTGTGTGGTGTATTCATCTTCCGCCTCTATAAATTTACGCCCATGGCAAGCCTAACACAGCCCCCCCCCCCCTCGAGATCTAGCCTTGCTCTCTGTGTTCGCATTTATTGAGAACATAGACTAATCTCAGATTTCCACTCCGACGCAGCCTTTAATTTCGGTATTTCTTCTCAAGGTAGTCGCTTCCGACACGCTACTAGGTCACCTTAAGTTGTTTCCTTAACTGGCTGCCCAAGTCAAGGTCCTCACTAGTGAACAAAATGGCCGGGAATTTTCCCAAAGTGCCCAAAACTTCCGAGAACATTCCGTAAATTCTCGGGAATATTCCCAAGGAAGTTTTGGGCACTTTGGGAAAATTCCCGGCCATTTTCATCACTAGTCCTCACTCACATGAATTTCGTTGCCATCCAACCCATACATTCGCTGGCTGAGAACCCTCACTGCTCGCCCTCTACGTCAGAAGAAATTGTAAATACCTAAAAAACTGTCGCTTAACTTTGATTGTATATGTGTTTTATATTTTATGGTTAGTCTCTGTATTGTGCGTCTTAATAAATAAAGAAAAATATACAAACCAGCATGGCTATTTTCTACATATCTTTCCGGCCCACACTCAAGTCCTATCTGCTAAGCACTTACTTGCTATTATTTCATAAGGCAGGTGACCTATATACACTGACCTACTTCTTGCTACTTTTAGCTTTAAAGGAAAGTCAAACTACGGTCTCTTTATTCGGTAACTTCTCACAGATTAACTATGTCACAAACTGACACTCGTTTACTTCTGTAATCATATTCAATTGGGCTATCCTGAACGTCAAAGCAACTTGTTCGGAAAACACTCATTTTACGGGCGAACGGTTTTGCCTCTATTTATAGTACCGTTCATTTCCAGAGGTATAACTCCAAATTAAATCGTCGACGTATGTATTAAACAATTACCAAATTTATTCCTTTGTACGTTAGAGAAATGATGCGATTATTGGATTAAAAAATTCGTAATTCTTTTATGGGATTTTCTATTATCTACAACTAAAATAAAATAGGACACTATCAAATTGATGAATTTTAGAGAATTATCGTTGATAGAGAAGCCTTAGTTCTTATTAACTCTCGCCAATCATAAAGCATACTGAAATTATAGCGATGGCATGACGTTTCGTGTCGTGAAAATCAGGTCAAACAGAAAAGCGAACACGAACCGGTATTCAAAATACAAACGCCACGTCATACCTTCGATTTGCTGTCGCTGTGACCTGGCATTCAATAATTGATGACAAGGATAAATGTATGGTTACAGTATGTATGTATCTTTATATTAAAATATATTTTAAGGTCGACGGCATGTATTCAAATATGTGTACACCGGGTAATTTGGACTTAGCTCTGACAACACCGTACGAGCTGTCAATTGAAACTCGATCTCTCTGCCGCGCTTTGCCTCGCAACAATATACACCTGCAAACTGCCTAATCACAATTTTATACCATCCTATTGCTACATGTATCAAAGTGTGCCACCGGAAAGATTCTTCAAGACACCAGCTCCCAAGAAGAGATGAAGCGACCTTGTGCAGTGAGTGAACTGGTGAACGCGGTGAATTAGCTTCTATAGGCAGCTCGTGCTATTGTTTCCAAGCTATACAATTGCCGTACTCCGACCTTTACGGTAAATTCGGCATACCGGTGGAAGATTCGTGTACATCATGAGTTTTAGGAATATTTTTATAATAAAGCAGATACTGTTTTAAGTTTGTATTTTAGTTTCATCTAAAATGGCTACTTTTATTAAAAAAACAGTCAAGTGTATTTGTTTATGTTAAAAGTAATTACTGTTAGTTTTCTATTTATGTTTTTGTCCCTATACCTTGATTTTTATTTTGTTTTGTGTTTTTGTGGAATCTTCGCTGGCTTGTATATATTCTTTACATATTATTTTATAGTTTTTTTGTTTCTATATGTTCCCCTTATTGTATATAAACAAACATTGATATATCGTCACTCCATATCCTTTCTCGGGGTGACAAGAGATACATCAGCGAGCTTCTGTGTCGCTTATATAAAAACAAAATCAAATAAAACTATTCAATGAATATTTTAAAATCATTGAAGCAAACTTAAACGGTTCTAGCGCTGTATTCAATTCTACTCATTATTCCGGAACACATTTTATGATAATCAATGGGATAACATTAATCTTAACTAAGTAAAAAAGTCACCAGTGAGCTTTCATTTACATTTTATTTAGGTCAAAATACTAAAGAAAGTAAATAATGAGTTTACCAAGAAATGTTTTTTTTGCTATTATTGTTTATATGGTTGTGTTTTATGCACTAGTGCTGCAAAGTGACTACGTTCCACCTTTTTTTCTACTAGAGGAAAAACCATTATAGGACTTCCTGGTTCCTATGAAGGTGACGGCCGGGGTATGTCAGACTTCCACTCACTAAAACCTCCTAGATGTTCCTATGGCGCCGTGGAAATCTGGCCATGACAGCGAACTACGCAATTTCGGACGTCCTTTTCTGGACTCCTCAAATTATGGAAGGTGGGTGGAGTTGACCACCTCCAGAAACCGTTCCACCGGCCAACCAAGTCGAGGCTCTCTAGCCGCTCAAATAGAAATTTATTCCTTCAGGGGTGCCTTCCGTAGCCAGCCACCACATAACTTGCTGGATGAGCACTTTAAGTGCTCACCTCGCTCACCCGGTGAAGGTGTAAAGGCCTTTCTCAACCAACAGCATTCTATCCTACCGAAAAACGGACATGGCTATGACATTACAAATCACTGGCGCGGTCAATGCAAAGTGGTTCACCCCTTACAGGCTGATCCTAAGCAAATAAACTAACTTCTAAGAATTCCTTTTGTAATATTGTATCAACAAATCATTCCTCTTTCTATTTATTATACGCTGTACGCCCAGTTAGTAACCTTCCTCAAATTTTTAAACGCCTTTAAACATTAATGAACCTTTAATTTCATACTAATTTACGAATCGTTGATGCTTATAAGCGTTTCTGCAACTGGTTACAAGTATTAGGTGTGACTCTAATATATCTGATAATTTAAAATACTCACTTGGTGATGGTCCAGATTGGCCGTAGCCGTCAAGAGATCCAATATGGCGGAGAAAGATCCTCTCGCAGCTCTTCTGAAGCCTTCGGGAGGAGACTCCGCTGCGCCACCAGCCACACTCATTGGGGACTGCGACCACTAGAATATATTGTTTGATCTACAGACAAACCCTTGATTTCAATCGCTCATGTTCGAAGATGCATACGAGTACTAGGTCGCGACCACAGAACACAAGTGCGAAGACCGTTATATTGACTCGCTTTAGCCTGTCGCGTGTCGGTATTAGTTAGTGTATATGCTGTCCAGCTGCATATCATATACTTAGATACCTTCCTTCATGGTATATGTAAGCCGGCATAGCGAAAGCAACTGTCTACGGATTTTCATCCCTTGGCAGTCGATGCCGTTTTTGTAAAACACTGTATCAGGAGCAATGTAGTTGTGGCCTACTATTCTTTCACTATTTATCTATATATAAATATTCATAAAATTGTTTATTATTTTCTTCTATAATAAATTAAGTATAATATCTAAATTAAGTATATTTTATACGTATTGAATTGTGAAAACACACATAGCGGGCTCTAGGGTTGAGTGCCGCTGTACACCGGTACGCGCAGAGAGTTTGCGCGAGCGGACGCGACTCTAGCGCTCCGCCGCCCACGCAAGCAGCCCACAGTCTCGCTATCACTAGCTTTACTAACCACACGCCCGCTCGCGATGTGTACTGTTTTGCACTATTGTTTTTGTGATCGTATTTCAGTGCACTGCACTTGTACTTCATTATTTCTACTAGACCTTGTGCTGTGCTTTATTAGACCTACTTTATCCTTGCTATCTGCAACTTCTTCATTTCTCTCATCTCTACACGCTATAGGCCTAAGGTAAATTAACTCAACACCACTATTCCTACCTCACTCTAAAGTGATTTGTCGAACCAGTATAAAATAATTTTAATTAGACAATCATATTTACAAAATACAACTTTAATACGTCTTACTTAATAATTACTTCTCATTAATGATAATAATGAATTTCAATTACAAAGATTTACGCAAGAATGGCGATCAGCTGGGCTACTGGTCACGTTAGGTACGACATAAAAGCACAAAGTGGATACAGCCACCAACTTATCTCTGCTTTTCCCGTAGGAGACATAGCACGACTATATTTTATTATACTATTACAAAGTTTTATATAAATCTCTTCATTCAAAAGATTTTTAACTCACTTATAATCTCAGAAGCACTTCAAATATCTACTGTTCCAGTAAGAAAATACACTTAAATGTGAATAACACAGTCACGAAACTTTCCGCCTGGATTCCTGGCTTCATAGGAGTTACCAAGCCGGCGAAAATTCATAAAAAAGGCATACAATAGCCCAATTAATCTTCAACTCGATGAAGAATTTCATCTTTCGACGTTGGATTACAAAGCCTGTTCATTCGCTTTTGAAATATTAACATGCTATAGCCCAGAGCAAATGTCTAACGTTAAACTTTGAGCAGCTTTGTATAAATAATGAGGTACAAGAAATTATTTACACAAAAGTCAACAGGAAAACTGACTCTAAATTAAAAAACAGGCTGCGTTCGGTTTTCATACTTGGGCACAACAACTTTTTCTAACGGCAAAGTTAGTTTCTCCCTCAATCCAGTTTATCTTTTTGTTACGCCAATTTTCCACGCTATTATACTTTATTTGTACGGAACCCTCCGTGCGTAAGTCAGACTAGCACTTAGCCGATTAGCTTATCAATGACATTTTTATAAATCTCCATAATGATTTCAGGTATTTTATTAAACATTGAATATCGTATTCAAACTATCGTGGCGTCTAATAAAAGTTTCATGTGTACTAGAGCTGCGAGAGCGGCGATGAGCAGCGCTGCTTGTCACGTTAATAACTGCAAAGGGGGTACAGCAATTATGTATCTCTGCTCATGCGAAAGGGGTATAGCGTGAAGATCTTATCTTACAACTAGCTGATCCGGCAAACGTTGTTTTGCTATATAAGGTTTTGTAATATCTTCTAAGATGTTCATTGAAATTAAGTGATGTCAAAGACAATTTTGTTCACAATTAAATACTCTTAATCAACAACACATTTATTTGGATAAAGATTAATATTATTACGTTGATACAATTCTTAACAAATAATGCATTAATTTCGACCAAATTTTATTACTATAAAAACGGTTCTAGTGACTTAATCTTAAAAGATAGACATATACTGTCGCGTACATTTTTTTAGATCATTTCAAGAGGAATAATTCTTTCATACATATATTTTTCTTATCTTGAACCGTTTTCGCAGCGCACGCAATGGAAGCCCTCAATGATGAATAATTTTCCCCGTTTTTTTTCACATTTTCCATTATTTCTTCGCTCCTAATAGTTGCATCGTGATGTTATTTAGCCTAAAGCCTTTCTCGATAAATGGTCTATTCAATACAAAAAGAATTTTTCAATTCGAACCAGTAGTTATTGAGATTAGCGCGTTCAAACAAACAAACAAACAAACTCTTCAGCTTTATAATATTAGTATAGTATAGATAAACATCGTATGTCACATTATTATAAATGCGAAAATTTGGATGGATATTTGTTATTCAATTACGCTAGGACGGCTTATTTATTTATTTATTTAATATACCATCGATATATACACGTAATTAAAAAAAAACATATATATGGGTTCTAAGTCCGCGTGTTACATCTTTACCTAACCTACCTAACCTAACCTTAGGGTATACCTAACTATATACAGCACAATCATAAACAAAATTAAAAAAAATACATATTAGTAAATCCTGCTACACTCAAGCGGATTCAGATGAGAACAGTGCAATCAAAGCGCACCGAAATCCTGACAGGGAGCAGTGAAAGATGTGAATGTCATTAACTTTGTTATATGTGTCTTTCATTCGATCAAAAGGTGAAGATATATCCGTTTTGAGTACCCTTTTGTCAAATGTTCTTATAATAGGGAAACGAGGTAATACTCTGGGAACAGGTAAATAGGAACGGTTGAAGAGATCTGGATGAAATTTGATACAGAAACACATTATAACCTTGAATACTACATGGGTAACTTATCTCTAAAATATAACCGTTCTTGTGGGAATGCGGACGGAAAAAGATTAGAACAAACTTATCTACCCGAGTAACGCCGGGTAATTACAACTAGTAATGAAATATGAATATTTCAATCAACTTGGCAAATCAAAGGCCCATTTAGTTAATATTCCTTGGCACAAAGAAAATACGCCAAAACTGTGGTCTTGAACAAGTTTCATTAAAATTACTCAAGACTTTGTGAACTAGTGTTCCATCTTAGTCAATTAACTTGCGCAATAGTCAAGAGTCGGCTTATAACTTCACCATTTCCCGGTGGATAAGTTCTCTAAATTGGACCTAAGTAGTTTCTCCAAGATAATTTCCCTAGTGAGTACGTATTCTGTGATAAACACTGAGTAATATTATGTTAGATATACAGTAAGCTAGCCGTGCAATATTCACTGGGCTTGGATGTTTTACTGAGTACCTGCACCGATTTGGAATTGAAGAAACAACCCAGTGCTGCCATTGTGTCTCAAACTGGGATGCTGCCCAGTATAAACATAGTATGTGGCTTGAGACAGCAAGCAGCGGAACTTAATTCAGAGGATCGGTCACGATTTCTTTCTGCCGGTAGCGTTGTCGGCCATATTGCCAAGGCATGAATGGTAGAAGGCCGTGGTCCCCCTTTAGAGTACGTCATGTCGCACAAGGAGATTGCAGAAGGTAAGCAGCGAAAAGCCCATCCCGCTTCGAGACGAAGACGTCTAGACGCCGGTATAATGCAGAGACACCACGGCAAGACGGTAAGTGGAATAGATACGTTTTTTTTTTTTAAACTGGCTCGACATTGTGATTGCAGAGTACCTGATGGTAAGTACAGCGTAGTCCAAAAACGAAAGCGACTATCAAAGGATGAAAATCCATTGATAGTCTACATCGTCATGTCGGCCCACATATACCACGACTGAAGGTCTCTAGGTATATGAGCTACTGGATATACATAAGCTGATCCCGAAACGCGACAAGTCGAAATTGGTCGCTATGACGGGCTTTACACCCATGTACTGTGGTCGCGATCCAGACGGGCACCGACGCCCTACCACCTCGCTGCTGCTCGTTTAGCACCACCCAGGAGTCACGTGTAGGGAAACTAGGGTAAAGCCTACGGACGCGAACAGCTTCGACTCCCCAAAATAACGACGATGACGTATATTTTATAATGGTCGTGTGCATAAAGCATAGGGCTTGGAAAATAACCTACCAGCAGCTACAAAATACAGTCCACTATTTCGAAAACCCCAATGCAGCCCTGAGTGGCGTGCACACTACTTTTCATAGTTTGTATTATTCAATAGATCTACCTACTAGGATAGCAGAGGTAGGGAAGAGGTTAAATTTCAATAATTCAGCAGCGAAGGCGGCCTGCTTCAGTATTCTGCGCCCCGTATTCTAGCTACGTGCCTGAGCTACCTACCTAAACGAAAACGAAATACTCCATAACTGTTCATACTCGTATAACATACATTATTTTATACGAAACCGATATATTATTGAAAAAATTATAAAAAAAAACTTTGATCAAACATAGCAGGAAACCTCCAACTATGAATAGTTTTCTTATCATAACTTCTAATCATATCATCACGCTGATTCCTTATCAAAGTAAGCAAAGAGATTAGAACGCCATTTTTCTATATTTTTGCAAACCTCATTCACTTCCTTAACATCATTTATCTTTTAATGCATGTTCATTGATTTCGCGTACTCCGGAGACCTTACCCTTCATCATTTTTTTTAAATTTGATCAGAGTAGGTGCGTCTCGACTCTCGACCAGCCTCGATTCTTACTTTCACATTAATGTAGTATTTATTTCATCATTCTTTCATAATCCACAATTAGCGTTCATTCCATAGATGCATGAAAGCATTGCATGCCCTTACGATAAATAAATCTGGAATATGCAAATTGCTTTAATTTAAACAAAAAAAAGGGAACTCTTTATATTTATATCTATTCTATTTTCACGCCATCTATCTTCCCAATGAAAGTAATAAAAAATGTATTATCAATATATAATGTTCACATTAATTATGTGAATCTGCCTAACCTGTCCACATACCCTATGCACGTCACTGTAATTCATCGTATCCACGTGTCCGAACCAGCGAGTCATGTCTTTGTGCTAGGGATGTCGAAAATGAAAAAAAATATCGTTACATCGATATATTGATATTTATTAAAATATCAATATCGGCGCCGATATATCGAAGGAAAAAAATAGCTATATAGCGATATATCGATTAAATATCAATAAACACCAAAGTATTTTACCAGTATTCATTTTTATTAGACAAAATTACAAAAATATCAAGAACTAAAAGGCTATCTTCTAACTTTAAGACCTATTTAAGATATCATACAAAAATAAATAATAAATAAATAAATGGCGGCAAATAATATACATGCAACAAATTCAGAAGTCAATACATGCAACGTAACAAAGCATAATACTCAACAGTCATAGACAATATCGTTTTTTTTTTTCGTTCGGTCCCATATTCTGTAGTTTCAGATTTCAGCGACTTCAATATCATAAAAATTAAAAAAATATAGTTTTCGATACAATTTTCGATACTGGATATTTTGTATCGATATATCATTATAAAATATAGCGCCATAAATATCGATATATTGTATTGAAAATATCGATATATCGATGTATCGATATTTATTCGACAAACCTACTTTGTGCATAGATGGGCAAAATATAATCTGTAATCATGATTAAAACCCTTCTAAGCATTAATGAGTCATAAATGTGTGTGCAATTGAGGATACCTCAGTGTTTAAAACATATATAGGCATAATGTAATCATATTAATCATTGATGATTACAAAATGTAATCTATTATCATTTTTGGTTTGCGGAGTCCCAGCTTTACGGTATCTCAAATGCCGGCCAGGACAAAGAAGTTCTCTAACTCCTTCTTTTGCCGTGTCGTTGGGCTGTGGAATGGTCTTCCGGCGAGCGTGTTCCCACCATCCTATGATATGGGGTCCTTTAAGTGTAGCGTGAAGAGATATTTGTGCAGCCGGCATGATCGCTGCGACTACCGATGGGTTTTTTCTTACCTGTCGATTGTCGTTGACGTTTTTTGGACTGCACCATGCTTAACATCAGGTGCGGTGCAGTCACTGTGTCGTGTCAGAATAAAAAAAATCAGATTATATTTTGACCATCTGCGACTCTGTGCGTGTTGTCGATGACATTATCATTCAAAAAGACCATTCTGCAAAAAAACCCACGCCTAAAACGATCGGCGAGTGTTTCTCCATATATAGAACTAGCTTTTGCCCGCGGCTTCGCTCGCGTTAAGAAGTATTATTATTAATTAGTTATAGTTTTGCGGCTTTACTTTTGTTTAGCGTGTGTAAAAAATTAGGGCCTACAAAACTTCTTTAACACGTTCACGCCGGCGTGTACCAACGGTGGCTCGCGCTTGATTGTGCCATCGGGCGGCGTGTACCACCGGTGGCCCGCGCTTGATTGTGCCATTGGGCGGCGTGTACCACCGGTGGCCCGCGCTTGATTGTGCCATTGGGCGGCGTGTACCACTGGTGGCTCGCGCTAGACCGCCTCATCAAGCGTCGTGTACTACCGGTGTTTCGCATTCGATTGTGCTATTAGACACTGATAATTTAACGTGCATATATAAAAACGTTTATTTTGAATAAAAGTTATATTTAATAACGTATTATAAATATAACTTTTGCTCAATAACTTATAATATTATAAATGTAACTTAAAATCGATAAAATTAACAAAATAATTCAATATTATTTTATTTGTAACTTATTGATTTATTATTTTTTGTGTAATTTGTTGAACACCTTTTGTTATTTTTACCGGCATAGATCTCTGATCAGGATATAAAAACAACACGAGTTACACAATTTGCAAAGTAAGCACTCAATGTACTACTGAAGAAACAAGAAGCGCGTGCAAGCCTGAACACGCGAAATTAGCGCGCCGCCAGATGAAGCGCGACATAGATTTACGCGCCGCCGGGCGGTGCATCAAATGAAAAAATGCGCCGGCGGGAACGTGTTAAGCTGTCATTAAGCGCTAAAACTATCAAGCTATTGGGTGAACTTACTCGTGAGCAAGCAACATAAAACTGTCCCTGAGAGAAGCAATGTTCTCTCAAGTCAATACCCACAAATTTGAGAGTTTGCCCATGAAACTTGTTTATTGTCATGGCAAAGTAGACTTCACCTACCTGCATGCCAAATTTCAGCCCGATCCGTCCAGTGGTTTGGGATGTGCGTTAATAGATCACTATGTCAGTCAGTCAGTCAGTCAGTCACTTTTGAGTTATATATATTTAGATGAACTTATCAAAGCACTAGTAAAAAAATCACACTGTATATGTATTTTGAATTTAACGCGACATTGCAATAAAGTGAGATACGGCCGCCCGTGCCTGCCGAACCGCATTCGGCTATCATTTCGCGAAATTAATCGTAAAAGTCAGGGACATTCCATGAATTTATTATTGTTCACACCCGGTAATGATCTCTCTGCTATAAAATTACGGTATCAGAATACAAGGATTTTCTATGCTTTAACGTAAAATATACGTATTCATATTACATCTTTCGTGAAAAAGGACTTGGGTTGATTTACGTCATTTTGCTCAAATAACAAAGATTTATATAAATTAATGAAATCATACGAAATAAAAAATTATAGCCGTTTCGGGGTTAGCAGAGTTGCGTTAATGCCTGTATTCACTTTTGGGCTTATATGTCGTGCTCAACGTGACCAGTAGCGTATCTGGTCGCCGTTCTCATAGCGCCAGTACACATGACATATCTATTAGATGCCATGCGGGTTTCCTCGTAATAAGCCCAGAGGTAACGTCTAGGATTCGAACCTACGACCATCCGCACTGCTGCCCAAGGATACCGGTCTCTTATCCACTAGACCACCACATCCACTATTAGCATCGAATAATTAAGTTACTTAAGAATATTATTAAATACAGTAATGTATAGTGCGTTAAAAACTACGAATAATGAATTTACTTAAAGAGTCATTTTTACATTAGAAATATCAATATTTATATAATGTATTGAAATCTTGTCCAAATAAAATATATTATTAAATCTCTTGTAATCCCAAGGTTCAAATATTCGAGTACAATGTAAATATGTAAGGAACAGTTCCCGTTAGACCAATACCCATTAATAATGTTATTTTATGAGCCGACCTCGTTTCAAGCGCCATTCAACACGGCACTCTTGCGAATATTTCACTCTTTTTAAGGGGCCTAGTGGCAAAAGGCGCAACTACAGATCCATATAAATAATAAAAGTATGAACGCACCCAAGTTCAAGCGCCATCTGGACTAGGACATTTATTTGAGGAGTCTAATTAAAAACCCAGTATAACATATTTGTTTCAAATCCCATAAATTTATAAAAACTTATAATTAATCTTTGACTCAACAATCACATTCTTATAAGGTAACTAGCTTTTGCCCGCGGCTTCGCTCGCGTTAAGAAGTATTATAATTAATTAGATATAGTTTTTGTGGTTTTACTTTTGTTAAGCGTGTGTAAAAAATTAGGGCCTAATCTGTCATTAGGCGCTAAAACTATCAAGCTATTATATTATATTATATTATATTATAGTCGAAAATCTGAGAAGATTTATACAAAATTTCATCCCCTATTTTATCCCCTTGGGGGTGGAATTCATCAAAATCCTTTCTTAGCGGATGCCTACGTCATAACATGCAGGTAGACTGCATGCCAAATTTCAGCCCGATCCGTCCAGTGGTTTGGGCTGTGCGTTGATAGATCACTATGTCAGTCAGTCAGTCACCTTTGAGTTTTATATATTTAGATGTAGTGATTGTATGAAAGGATAAATAGGAAAAATAGGTTACAAAATCATACTTCCAAATCATTTCATTCAAAAATATGTCCGTTTATTTCGAATTTTTATCGTTTTTGCCGTTTTCACAAGAGAATCAAAACCTACTTGCCGTTACCTAGAATAATTAAATTTTGCCAGAAACAAGGTCTTTTGACACAAATATAGAAAATTGTTTGAAAACACTAAAGTTGCAGTTACATTACAAAAAATAGTTTTTGTGCGATTATAAATATATTTGTAGTTGGTTAAAAATCCGCGACTTATATTAAATGTATGCGGGCAGCCGTTTATCAACGGCAAAGTTATCTCTAAAACCGGTTAGTATTTCCATTAGAACAATGTTTAGTTCTTCCATTTCTACGAAAAAGTGACTACAGCTCACATGACGGAAAGTATAGTGAAGTCCAAAAACAGCAACGACCGCAATGTATTGATAAACGATATGAGGATTAATATAATTAAATGTAAAAATAGACATCGCAATACATCAGTAATATTGTAATTTAAAACAAGTCGATGAGCCTTTTTATCAGTGGGTGGCAATATTCTATTCGCATTATAATCATGACATCATGTTTTTCAAGATTATATGCGAAATGTGATGAATTATTTACTCTATGTCTAACATATGGGGATATAGCTCAGTGGTAGAGCATTCGACTGCAGATCGAGAGGTCCCCGGTTCAAACCCGGGTGTCCCCTGACTATTCTTTGCTTTTTGTTTTTTAAAAACATGTTTTCTATTAGACTCTATTGCGCGTTTTAGGATTTTCAAATAAATAATGTATTTTTTCTACGAAGCATAAATTAGCGAAGCGTGACATGTATTCAGGCCGGCATCATCACTCCGACTATCGATAGATTTCACTATAAGTTAACTGATAATCATTGTCGTTTTTTGGACTACACCATCCTTACCATCAACTGCGGTGTGAGCACTATGGCAAGTCATGACAAAACACTTTTATTCCATTAATAAGTACTTAATTGGCTGATTATTTGTCGATATAAAGACTTTGTAACTTTGAAGTTTGACCTAAGGGCTATTGTTCATATACTCAGAGATCTAGTCCTTTCGTCCTGGTATATGGCGAGTGTTCTGAAGACTTGTTTAACCTTGTTCCACCCTCTCCCTTCCTGAATAGAACCACGCGCGCGGGTTTGTGCTGTCACAGCTATACAGTATTCCACATCCCGGCTAGGACTAAGAAGTTCTCTAACTCCTTCTTTTGCCGTGTCGTTGGGCTGTGGAATGGTCTTCCGGCGAGCGTGTTCCCACCTTCCTATGATATGGGATCCTTTAAGCGTAGCGTGAAGAGATATTTGTGCAGGCCGGCATGATCGCTGCGACTACCGACGGGTTTTTTCTTACCTTTCGATAGTCGTTGGCGTTTTTTGGCTGCACCATGCTTACCATCAGGTATGGTGCAGTCACTGTGTCGAGTCGGTTTAAAAATAAAATGTGGGCCGACGTTCTAATGGAGGCTGTTATCGGATTTTTTGATCTTGATCCTATATACCGATCTCTCGAAATAAAAAACATAAGAATTACCTGATCTCGCAATGCTGGGTCAGCTCCGTGGGATAGGAGTAACTCCACGATGTCCGTCGCATCAGCAGCGCAGGCGGCATGAAGAGCTGATGATCCTACCTACACGAAATTAAAAAAAAACTTGATGTTTCATAGAAAAACAATTTGATACATAAACGCATTTATGCCGTTTATACATTCCATCCGATCCGAATGAAAATACGTTCCTAAATTGCTATAAAACAATTAGTATGGTAGCTTACATTTACAACTCGGGGGAAAATCCTACATAGGGCCATAAGGATTGCTGTGAGGGCAGCGACCCCGGTGTGTCAGACTCCTACTGACTAAAAACCCCCGGGATGTCCCTCTAATCACTCCACCCCGGCCTGGGAAGCTAAATTCGTCCAGTCATTGTAGCTAACATGAGTTTTAGCATAGGAAAACTATTATTTTATTTTACTAGATGTTTTATTTTGTTTAATACATTTTATTTCAATTGAATATTATTTATTTATTTATTCACAAGTACAGTTTACAAGCTGTGCCAATTAAACAATGATAATATTTAAAAACTAACAAAGAAACGGAAAATTAAATAACAGTAAACTCCCAGCAATAGGAAATAGATGTGTGGGCGTATGTGTGTAATATTGTTATGTATTACTAGTTTCGTGAGTAGATAATGTAAACACAGAAAACGTATCTGACGAACTCCGAGCTTTGGTATAAGGAACTAGTGTCCGACCGAAAGTTCGGTTTCGGTTTCGGCCGAGTTTCGGCCAAAAATCAAGTTTCGGCGGCAGTTTCGGTTTCGGCCAAAATTGGACGAAACTTTTGCCGAAACCGAAACTGATTTCGGTAGTTGTCGTACATGCTTGCCTAGCTTCGATTCTCGCGGCAACGCTTTGACGGACGCTGGCTGCCCTGTTCGGGATTCGTGCGCCGTTCGCATTGCTTTTTTTTTTCGAATTTACGCGTGTTTGTTGACCGGGAAAGGTCTTCACAACTTAACCGGGCGGGTGGGCGAACACTGAGGGTGCTCAGCCGGCAATTTATGGGTTGGGTGGCAATGCAAGGACACCCCTGTGGGTACGAACCTCGACTTGGACCGCCAGCCAGAAATACGAAACCTAACGGTGATCTACTAGCATTTCGGAAGCGACTACCTTGAGAAGAAACGCCGAAAGAAACTCAAGGCTGCGTCGGAGTGTAACTGCGTCGTTTAGACGACAGTTGACGGATCTAATTCGCATTGCTCTATAGCAACACAACTTAGTCAGTGCGTTATCACCCGACGTAAACATTCTTTAGAGGTTATGCTTTGATGGTACTGATTACATGTAAGTTTTTGTTTCATTTTTTTACTTGACCACGTTGGCTTTTATACTTGACCACGTGAGTTTCGGTTTCGGTTTCGGTTTCGGCCGGAAAACCAGTTTCGGTCGGACTCTATAAGGAACTACTTAATGACGTCACTTACATTATTTTGAAGGTGGACGTTTGCGCCGAACGCCAGCAGATGATCGACGATTCCTCGACATCCTTGCGCGCAAGCCATTTGCAGCGCAGTGACCCCGTTCTACAAGGGAAAATAGATTTTTAACTCGTAGAACACCAAAGCGGTCAATGCTGACCGACCAGAGATGGGCAAAATGTAGTCTGATTAATGATAAACGATTACAAAATGTAGTCGTTATTTTAATTTTCTTGCTCTGTTATCATGATTAAATTCATTTAAAATATGAAGAAATCATAAATGTTTATACAATCTGGGATTTTGTAGTGTTTAAAACATAAATGAGTAAAATGCAGTCATATTAATGGTAAAAAACGTAAAATGTAATCGTTAATCATTTTCATTAATCTGATTACATTTTGCCCATCTATGTAACCGACAACGAACTTTTCCTTAGGCCAAGCAAATATTACAGTTATATCCAAATTCAGACCGAATGTTTTTTTAATAAGATACGTTTAACTAGAGCCAAAATGTAGGTTTTAATAAACAAAAGTTAACTTTAGTAATTGTTTACGGGGATATTAAATGTCGGGCAGCACTAAACAGGCAGAATTTTTTCATGGCATCCAAGGCGCATGTCATGTTCTGGCGATCGCGACCTTGCAGTAGCCGTTAAGCTAAGATATATCGACAGGCATTCATACATAAGGCCGTCCAATGTATGCAGTGTGTCAAACATGCGATCTCGAACATCAGAAACCAAATCGCGTCTTTAAGGGGTTATGCCACTCTAAAGGCTGCAAAAATAAACTTTTTTGTAATTTTTTTATCAGAAAAAATATAAAATAAATCGTGATTACAAAGGCAGATATTTATTGTACATATGATTGACTATGAATCATATTTTTTATAGAATAAATTATTCAAAAATGGCGGCTGTGCAGCATTTTTTAGATGAACTCTCTATTTTGGAAGGGTCCATGGCCGTATTAAAATCTACAGTAAATTTTAAATTATGGTCAGTCATAATTTTTTTTTATTTAACATACCAACAGGTAGAAAAATATGTAGGATTTTTCTGATATATTGATTTTTGGCCGGATGGCGCGTTATAAAGTCAAACTTGTGAAATTTGCAGAAATCCGTCGGAAAATTGTAAATAGTAAAAGAACTATGCCGCAAAAAAAAATCCAATGTACTAATTTAGACAATATATGTATGGAGATCTAGTCAAAATTTAAAGTATATCGATTGGAAATTATTTGTGTTATAAGTACGGCCAACTTGAAATATGTTTTGAGATAAACATGTTCGAAGTTTTGGTATAGAAAGTCATAGAATAATTTTCTAACACCTTCAAAGCTTTCACTGTACGAGCCTGACTGAAACCAATGTAAATAAATACGATTGAACCCGTTTGCCACGCGATAGCTTCAACATAAGACGTATTGATGTTTACTCTACTTACCCTAAAACATCGTCCTTCGTTCCGGCCTTAAGAGGCTGCCTACACGCGGCAGTCTTGTACTATCCTTTGAAAACAAGGTACATAATATTTTTGGATTTCATTTTTGAAGATCCTAAGGAACCATTTAAAACAATTTGAAGAAAAATATTGTTTGAAAATCCTAGAGTGCCTAACAACCCCTTAAGATTTCCCGCCGCTAAGAAATTAATAAAAGTACAGTGACCAGGCTACCATAAACAGCTGGAGTGCTTACGTCGTCAACAGCATCCACGTGACAGCCGCCTTCAAGCAACACTCTCACCAGCTCAGTGTGTCTGTGAACGGCAGCTACGTGTAATGGTGTGCGGCCGGAGTTGTCCCGGGCTTCTTTTGATGCGCCTTGTGATACCAGGAGAGCAGCAGTCGAGGAGTGCCCGCCTTCGCACGCCACGTGCAGAGCTGTTCGGCCTACCTGGGAGATTCGTTAAGGTCGGGTCCACATTTTTCGCATGGTTTAGGCCAGCCATGTCAAACATTCGACCCAAGGATCACTATCCTAGGGCCTGAACAAATTTTGAAAACGACCGGATAATATGGCTCACGGTTCGTGTTAAAAACACTTTTACAATAAGTGCATTCTGCAACAAAATCGCTATTAATGGATGTTACACGACATAAATAAATTACAAGACTTAAATTTTCAAATACCTGAGAGAAGTTGATATTTGCACTTTTTTGTAGTGTCGATCTTATTTTTTTAACCTTAACAAAATTTCTACTAGATCCTTTGTTATCAGTGAGAGGGAGTCGGTGCGCAATGAAGGGAGAAGGTAGAACAAGGTTAATTAATTGTAAAAAACTAACAACTTTAATCTAGATATTGCCATTATAAGCCACTACAATTGCGCATTCATCCAGAAAGCTCCGCTAGGTCCGGATCTAGGGAGAGCAAGCCGGAGCCCACGTCCCGGCACGGAAGTCGAGCAAACCCACTGAATAATATATCTAAAAAAGGTGGCCAACCTCTTCATAAAAAACGGCTTTAAAGTACAAGCCTTTCGTATTAAAGTATTAGAAGTTAACTCATAAATCTCATAAGATATCGTTTCCGCTTTTTAAATATTGCAAAGTTAAAGATCGTTTTTCGTGAATATTTCGCTTTTTATGTCGTAAATAATATTTACATTTTTACAACATTCTCGAGAGCCTAATCTTTGAATATTCTGCTGTAAATATTTATCATTGAATTAATCCATATAATTAAGAAACAAAGGTAATAGGACTGTCAGGGTTGGGGGGTATACAGTAGCTTCGGGCAGTAGACTTGAGGGATTCTGCTGCCCAGATGAGAGAGAGGCGGTGTACGGTGGCCGGCACGTCGCCTGAGAGAGAGGTTTTGAAGAGGTGGAATTTTTACTCCCACCCCTCCCCCATAGAGATAGCTTCAACAAGGCCTTTTGTTCCCTGGGCGTCTGGACGAATTTGGTTTTATAAGGTCTGGGTGGAGCAATCAGAGGGACACCCCGGGGGATTTTAGTCAGTAGGAGTCTGACACACCGGGGTTGCTGCCCTCACAGCGTCCCTGATGGTACAATGCAGGATTTTCCCCCGGAATACAAAAAAAAAGTATACAGTGGCTTTTGGCCCCCCTTGAAAAATTCCAAGATGCGGGCGTGAATTTCATTAGCATTATTAATTCGATAGCCAGTGGTGCGTTTTGTTTGATCTCGCCAATTGCTGCCAGTATTTGGTATAGATTTAGGTCAGCATTTACTAAAGCGAATGGTATATCGCATTTATGTATGAGATAAAGAGAGCATTACTTGATTGATGCTATTGATTTGTAATTTATAATATACCTACTAGGATTGTAAGGGATATAAAAGTTCGTAGATGTGGATCATGGTTGTTGATACAAGCTTTTTAAATATCAGCGATTTCTAAGGTTTATTCGGAACAATTATTTAAATAAAATGAATAATAACAATATATCGTCACGCTATATCCCTTTCGTGGTGAGCAGAGATATGTTAGTGGCTATATCCACTTTGCGCTTATGTATCGTGCCCAACTTGACCAGTAGCGCAGTTGATCGCCGTTTCTCACAGCACTAGAACACATAGCATTTCTATTAGATGCCATCCTAATTTCCGCACGATGTGCTTTCTCCTTTACCGGTGAGAAAGTGGTGCCAAAATCAGTACTTAATCTATGAAACCAGAGGTGCGTGCTAGGATTCAAACTTACGACCACTTTGTATTTATTAAATTACTTAATATTTGTCTATCAAAGCCGAAGAGGATTTTGGGAGTCGAAGCTGTTCGCGTCCGTAGGCTTTACCCTAGTTTCCCTACACGTGACTCCTGAGTGGTGCTAAACGAGCAGCAGCGAGGTGGTAGGGCGTCGGTGCCCGTCTCGATCGCGACCACAGTACATGGGTGTAAAGCCCGTCATAGTGACCAGTTTCGGCTTGTCGCGTTTCGAGATCAGCTTGTGTATATCCAGTAGCTCATATACCTAGAGACCTTCAGTCGTGGTATATGCGGGCCGACATGACGATGTAGACTATCAATGGATTTTCATCCTTTGATAGTCGCTTTCGTTTTTGGACTACACTGTACTTACCATCAGGTACTCTGTAGCCACTATGTCGAGCCTGTGTAAAAAAAAAGCTATAAATATTCTGGATTCATTTGATTTTTTTAATTTTTCCAGGGAGAATTAAAAAAATATTTGTTTAATTTTCTGACGCTTGAAAATAGTCGATGTTTTTCAAATTTTTACATAATTGATTCCTTCTTTCTGCAATCTATACAGTAATTATAATCTTTAATTAATTTTACAATTTTGACTTCGATACGAGCTTAGTATATTTATTATTTGGGTGTATACCAGGAATTATAGAGAAATGGGCTTTAATCGAAATGTCACGGCTTCGTGATTTAAAGTTTACGAAGTTATCGTCAATACTCGCTATTCACAGGCGAACAGTATAAGCGAATAAATTAATTCCATACAAAAAGTATTTTTCAATATCGCTCGACACGAATTTGCGTTCAATAAACAAAACTGAATAATTTCACTCAATTCAGTCGCAAAGTTCGACGGAAATTCGAGTTTATATAAATATCGTTATTTTATATCGTTTGGCAAGACTAGCTAGAGCGACCCGGCGTTGCCTGGGTACATAGGTTTGATCTTGGTCGTACAGTTTTCAAGTTTAGCTGTATTACGTGGTCCAATTTATGTTCCAACAGGAATCAGTAATATTTTCGGAATAAAAGTAGCACATAGTTATTCCAGACTATAATGTGTAGCTTACTCACTATCTATTCGTGTAACATATATTATGCTGAGTAAGGCTAATGGAAGTTTTCTGCACTTAATGCAACGTCAGGCTATTTATAGTTCAATGCACGATATCTAGGTCACGCGTATTGTATATAATGCGCGCCAAATAAGTAATAATGAGATTCAAGCTAAGACTGCCTTTGATTCACAAGCCTCCCACAAGCGGTAGAGGTCTCCACGACAAGCGGTGGCTAGCCATTACATATTCATCTTCGTCTTGAACATTATCTGTTTTTTACATTTTTATATTTACTTCTGCTTAATATTAGGCTGTGGTGGCTTAGTGGATAAGAGACGGGTATCCATACGCGCGACGTAAATGAGCATAGGTTTGAATTCCGGCACACACATTTAGGTTTTCTCAGATTATGTATGAATTTGCTCACCACATGCTCATCAGTGAAGGCGAACATACTGCGGAAACTAGCATAGCATTTAATAGAAATATCAAGTGCACACGAGATTACCAGCATATTGCATACGGATTCAAAGATTATTGACCCGATAGTCGTATCGACTAATCGACAGATCGCAAAGAGCCTCAATTACCATCTAAAGAGGCTCTCCCTTGTTGTTTGGATCTGGAGCCAAATACAAAAAGCGGTATTACTTAACACGTCACGCATTGCGGTAAGTTCCTCAGTACAGGCTCTTGACTACCGGTGACTTGGTTGGGTTGGTCGGTTGGCTTGGTTTTTTAGAACTATGATTTTCGTGCAATCCAAAATGTTTGCCAAAAGATCGAAAAAGTAAATCTTGAAGTTTCTAAATTCTGTTTTTTAGACTTACAATACGATCATTTTTCACTGAGAAATCCGCTAACTAAAATCGGAAAAAAAATTACTTCCTTAATTGTTTTGAATAGTATATCACGGTTTTTTTCACTATCTCTTTAGCATTTTCTCATAAAAGTACTAATTGTTCTATTTAAGAACATTCTTAACATTAAGCGCGTATGTTTTTTTAATATTTAGTATTTATATGTACTGGTGCATTACTCACCTTATTTATAGCGTCAATATAAGCCCCTTTCTTCAGAAGTAAATCGGCGACTGCGGTGAATCCCGACCTGGCCGCCAGAGCTAGGGGAGCATCTCCAGCCGCGTCAGTGCTCTGGACCTTGGCGCCGAGAGCTATGGCGTAGTCAACCACATCAATAGCGCCCCGCGCGCAAGCACATTGCAGCAAGTCGTTATGTTTCTGCACGAACATCTTCATTATTTAATTTTAAGTTCACGTTTGACCTCAGTTTCTTCTAATGGAAACTGATTTTTGAAGTGAAAACTTCTTAAGGCATGTTAGGTAGTTTTGGGATATGAGAAATCACTGAACTCACGTAATCGTCACACTGAGATACTGGAGTGTGTATCACTACATATTATAAAACAAAATTTCTCGCCGCATTGTCTATTTGTTCGCGTTAAACTCAAAAACTATTGAACGGATTGATACGCAGTTTGCCATTAGATACAAGAATTCACGAGAAAAGGTTCATTTATTAAGATTTATGTAAATTGTTGAAATACGAGGATAATTGTCAGAAAAGGGCAAACCGCCTACAGGCTTGCCAAAGGCAAGGCAAAGTGAGAGAGGGGAAGTATGTTAATACGACATTCATGGCGGTACGAAGTTCGCAGGGACAGTTAGTATATTGTATAACAAAGCTATTATGAATAGCTCTTTAATCAGTTATAATTAATAATAAAAAAAGATTTCTTAAAAAATATTTTTTAGCAACCCAATATTAATATTTAATTTTTTATTATGTACAGTTCCTTGAAAAAATCAAACTTCTAAGACAATGAAATTAAAAAATACAGCCGCCTATGTTGCATATTTTAGATTGTCACCCTAGTCACAGCTTGAGATGTTACATTTATTTAGAAACACGTGTCATCTAGTGGCAACAAGCAATGTTATGTTAATTTCAATGTAATAGCATGCGCGAGACAAGCCGGTCTTAGTTGAATATTTACTATAATATTCACAAAGGTTTGATGGAATGTATACAACGTTAAACGCTAATTTGTAAGATGTAATCACAATGGATTTGTTGTCTTCAGAAGGTGCGGGCTTACGTAAACATTTTGCTACACGCGTAAAGGATAATTTTATCAAATAGCATGTATAATATGTACTGTCTCTTAGAATCTTCAGCTTTAGCTACTTTTTGATAAGGTATATTATTCATTTTAGTAATCTTTACACTTTTTTTATACACGGTTACTAGAAACTAACGCATAATCTCTAACGGTTGACTTTGCTTAAAATGAAAATAAATTAGTCACTAATAATTTTAAAAGAAGATATATAATGCAAAGGGAGAGGGTAAAGTTGGTGAAAGAAGAGATAAGAAGGAAGAAGGAAATTGGATTAGAAGAGGGGTACGTTACCACGACATTCACGGCGGTAGGAGATTTTATCCGGGTGGGCTACTATAGAATGTATAGAGAAATACCATCACAAGGACTGGCCTTAATCATTCGGGATTAGCTCTTCAAGGCCAACAGTACACGGTGACATTTTTGGTCTTGCTCCCAGCTATGGCCAACAATAGTCATTTTACCATAAAATGAACTGTCGGTCTGCATGCTACTTTTTGATATAAACGTACCTAGTTTGAAATCTAGTTACCAGGATAGCATACCTTATTAGTAGCTGCCAGGCAAGCTCCCGCCCGTACAAACGTTTTCACAGCATCGAGATGGCCATGCCACGCTGCCATTAACAGAGGCCGCATTCCGAACTGCAGTAATAAAGGTACAGTAAAATCTTTCATGTTATGTCACCCTAGTACTAATAAATTAATTATATAGAGAAAACTGAACCAATGCGAAAAATAAAGCTCCTTTGGTAATAAATAAATCAAAACTAAAAAAATATTCATTTCAACAAAGAATACTTTATAAAGAAGGGTTGGCAAGTGTACATCTCCAATAAATCAACTCCTGCACATTTTTTATTTAGAAACATTATCTATAAACAGACAACTTTAGAAGACACGGAATAATTAATCACTAGACATCATTTGGCAAAACTAATCCAATGGTCTACAGTTCTACAGTTTTGTCGTTTTGATAAGTCAAACCCTAAATTAAAAAAAAAACAGGATTTTGGTGCGCTTGCCTTAGATGAAGCGAAAAAATATTCTAGCTGCCCTAAGTCTTGCTTAAATTATAATATATTTTAAAATATCACTACAACAATAAAAAACATATTTTAAATATTTATTTAAAACATTTAAAGTTTATGTGTAACCAATACAGGAAAACATTCCTATCTATGAATTTATTTCACACATACCTTGTTCGATCTTACACATTTATTTTTGCATGATATTGTCAACCGATACAATAGAAAGACAGAAGTCCTAAACAATATAATATTAAATCATTGGTGAAGCGGTTAATATATTTCCGCTTCATATGTAATTTAATTATGCTATCATTCCATCAATTCATTGCGATATAAAAATAATCTGTGTTCCTAATTCTATAGTGAAACATGCGACAGATGTCGCTTAACTACAACAGCACTCACAGTGACGTTTACACAGAAGTCATTATTTTAAATGCAGTAGTCGAATTGCTTCTGGTTTAGCGTTTTAACACATAAGTGTACCGCTCTTTTAATTTTCAAGCCGCATTGCCTCGTTTTTGGAGATTTGGTATAATTGTGCAAGTAAAACTTTTTCTTGTCTGCACCCTTGCTTTGCTGGACAGTATATTCCTACGGAGAGCTGCAAACCTACATGTTAGTGGGTACAGATATTACGGTATATCGTCTGTGATTTATGGAGTGATAAGTTTTCTTTGTATATCGTTTTGACCAATAAATTATATGCCAACGCCAACCTAGCTACGATCCCCGTGTCAATGGAGGGCTATTTACACGCCTCTCCAATTAGCAATAACGCTATTCGAAAAGAGCATTTATGGGCACGGCGTAAGCTTTTAAATCGATCATCACGTTATGTTAATTTAATACCTTTTAAATTTTCTTTTAGTGTTATTGCTGATTCAAATTTGTTTTGTCTAAGCCTTCAGGGCCGACAACAAGTAAATGAGAAGAGTCGATAATTGAGAACAATTAATATAACCCTGGTGCATAGTTTAACTAGTTAGGAGCCTAAAAACATTATTATAATACACTCATTACGAGCAAGTTTGATAATAAATCTATTATATTTAAAGAAATTATGTTCATGAATCAATGTTTGAGATATTTTAATAGAATTTTTCTGTAGCAAACTGTCCTGGCACACAATTTTCACTTAAATTTTAGAAAAGTGGCAAAAATTTATGTATGAATTAATGAGATACTAAGAATTTTCGCGTAAAGTCTTCGTGTAATAACGTTATTTAGTGAAGCAAATTGTTTCTAATAATATATTACCTTGTCAGCTGCTTCTATATCGCATTTTGCCTCGATCAGTAAGTTGATTATCTCGACATTTCCTCTGCTTGCGGCCCAGTGGATTGGCGCCCTGCCGTACTATTACAAAATATAAACAGTAATATACAAGTAAAACACACACTTGGGCACCACATACTTATCGGTAAAGGAAAATATTATGAGGAAACCCGCATGGCGTCTAATAGAAATGTCTCTGAGAAATGTCGTATAAGTGCCCTAACAAGGGCGATCAGCTGCGCTAGTGGATACTGCCACTGGTATAATTCTGCTTACCCCGTAAGGGATATACCTTGATGATATTTGTATCATAATATATAAAATTAAAAGATTTGCACCTTTTTAATACTCTTTAGAAGTAAAATTGCGCTCACCTTAAGCTAAAGTAGCCATTCTACAACAATGTAAATCTAGTTTAAGCTTGTCTTGTTCAAGCTTAAAATTTTCGACCTAGTATAAAAAAACCACAAAAGTATTGTTTCTTTCTTAAAACAAACTATTGCTATATAGTATACTAACATTGTTTCTACAATTGACATCGGCGGGCCTTTGCAACGCCTCCCTGACTGCGGCGGGCTCATTCTTGATCACTGCCTCGTGAAGCAGAAGATCGTTTTGGTGAACCCTACTTCTAGCTTCTGACATCTGTCAACAACAAAATAGATTTCAATTAACATATTGTTACGACGGAACTAGGGTGAAATTTGAAACCAAGGTTTCTAGGCTTACAGGTGTCACACAGCTGTGATTTTAAAACGCATAGATTGACATAAGGTGCTCTTTCGAATGGACTAACTGTCAAACAAATCGCCAATAGTGAGTAAACGTCAAAGACATCGCCCTACCCACGCCGTTTATTCCAAGAAACAAGATGTACGTGAGCTGAATATACAGTGGCCGGCGAAATAAAGAGACCACCTACTAACTAATCCGATTTTCAACTCAAACATCACTTTTTTTTTGGGAGTCGAAGCTGCTCGCGTCTTTAGGCTTTACCCTAGTTTCCCTACACGTGACTCCTGGGTGGTGCTAAACGAGCAGCAGCGAGGTGGTAGGGCGTCGGTGCCCGTCTGGATCGCGACCACAGTACATGGGTGTAAAGCCCGTCATAGTGACTAGTTTCGGCTTGTCGCGTTTCGGGATCAGCTTGTGTATATCCAGTAACTCATATACCTAGAGACCTTCAGTCGTGGTATATGTGGGCCGACATGACGATGTAGACTATCAATGAATTTTTATCCTTTGATAGTCGCTTTCGTGTTTAGACTACACTGTACTTACATCAGGTACTCTGTAGTCACTATTTCGAGCCAGTGTAAAAAAAAAAACTAAAAATCAATTATTCTGAGATTTTTTGGTTTATATGAGTCATGGATACCCTTTTTTTTTCGTAAAATTTAGATAAGACACACTTTTGTTAAATAAAGTTTAACTTGTCTTATACTAAAATACTGCGAGATGCGTATAGATAAAATAAAGAGACCGTTTTTATTTAATACAGAATTGTTAAGAAAAATATTTACAAAGCGCGATTAATATTTAGTATGGCCTCTTTACACATTATTACTGCTTTTAGTTGTCTAGACATACATTTGACAAGATTTTGAAGGTGGTGTTCGTCTATTGCCTTCCAGATTTTCTTCAGGGCCGCAAAATAATTTTCTTTGTTGGTCACATTCGTATTGTCGATCTTTTTGTCTAAAATTGACCATATATTTTCTATAGAATTCAGATCGTGTGATTGTGAAGATTATTAAGTCTCGAATGAGAGTATTTATCTTGTTGTTTTTTAGGAATTGTTATGAGATGTTTGCTGTGTGCTTGGGTCCTGTTGGAAAATAAAATCGTCTTCTTTTCTTTTTTTTTTGATAGCCCGGGGGAAATCCCTAACGGACCTCAGGGTGCGGTGAGGGCTGCCCCCGGTGTGTCGGACATGCACCGACTAAAACCCCCGGGGTGTTCCTTCTTTCCGTCTGACCGGGGCCAGAGATACAGTGTCATCCTTTTCTCCATAAAATCGTTTTCTTTTTTTTTTACTTGGGGAAAATCCTCATAGGACCGTCCCGGCCGCGAAGGGGGTGGCAGCTGGGGTGTACCGGACTTTTACCAGCTAAAAACCCCAAGGTGACTACTTCTGCGAATTAGTGGGGACAGCGGGTCCTGTAAATCTAACCTGAAGCAAGGACCTTTCTACATGTTCATTGGGCATATCAATGTACTTATCCGCAGTTGGCATGCCATCACTTCTTGTGATCATCAAATATTTATGCACCACAACGCTAGTGGATATGGATTTAGGCACCGCATGCTCAGCGCTGAAGGTAAACATTGTGAGGAAAGTCGCATGGCATTTTATAGAAATGTTATATGTTATGTTTTGGGAGTCGAAGCTGCTCGCGTCCGTAAGCTTTACCCTAGTTTCCCTACACGTAACTCCTGGGTGGTGCTAAACGAGAAGCAGCGAGGTGGTAGGGATGTCGGTACCCGTCTGGATCGCGACCACAGTACATGGGTGTAAAGCCCGTCATAGTGACCAGTTTCGGCTTGTCGCATTTCGGGATCAGCTTGTGTATATCCAGTAGCTCATATACCTAGAGACCTTCAGTCGTGGTATATGTGGGCCGACATGACGATGTAGACTATCAATGGATTTGCATCCTTTGATGGTCGCTTTCGTTTTTGGACTACACTGTACTTACCATCAGGTACTCTGTAGTCACTTTGTCGAGCCAGTGTAAAGAAAAAATATGTAAAAACCCTACGAATGTCGAACAGCTGCACCACATCTAAGCGCACGATACAGCGTCCAATGTACCTCTGTTCACCCCGAAAGTAATATAGCGTAACGATATAATATTATTCTTATGTTAGAAAAAGTTTAAATTACTTTTTATGCTCATTTTTGTCCACAATTACAAATTCTCGTGTATTATTCACAATTATTGTACAACAGAGAATTAGACTCACTGTTTTGAGGAAATTGAATATGAAATTCATTTTCCTTTGAACAACATGTCCCGTTTTTCCGCGAGAATGATCTGTTATTCATAATCCCCGTAGGGTAGCGCGAACTCTGTTTACGTTTTTACACTCCATTTCATATGTTAACTGGTAATGAATATTGATGTGTTAGTTACTCCATTCGTTACTTAAAAATAATTTAAATCAAGCATATTTATACAGGCTGATTTTATAATTGTAAACACTGGAGATATTCAGTCATTCAAATGCATGCAATGTTGGGCTTCTCTTTGAAGGATATAGTCCGAAATGTGGTTATCCAACAGAGATCCCAAATTGTCGACAAAGCTCTTCGTATTTGGAAGCTGAAGTGGCTGTTAATAAGTTTCAGGTGTCCGCATTCCAATGCAAGAGACTGTTTGTTGTTTAAAGTGTCATTTGTAAGGTCGAATTATGTTAATAATAGTTTTATTTTTCGTGCCTGCGATGTGGACCATATAATAAACGTCTTTGAGAGATCGACATACTTGTGTATTTGGCCGCTTTAGACAAACGGTGAGAAAAAAATGTTTGAATTTTTTATACAAATAATTAGTTCGTTTCATTGTTTTGTGTCCCTTAGCTTTTGGTTTTGTAGATTTTTTTCTGGATTATGTATCTTTTTGTGTATTTTTTATTACTGAATGTTTCACTGAAAATAAGAAAAATAAAATAAAAATTCACAGGTTTTGAGTGTAGATCGAACGTGCTCGAAGCCGACCAAGTCCGCTAGTTTATACTATATTTATTGTTGTACTATAAAAGATTGTATTCTCATTTTTATAGGATGTCTTAATATAGTATCAATTGCGATCGACAACATACAGACACAAGTAAGACTCATAAAAGTCTGTTATAAATTAACGCACAAATGCTATAAATGTCTATTAAATACCATTTGACAGAAAGGCGATGTGTATTTCACGCACAAACAGTAACGACCCGCTTTGATCTCTGACCTGTTTTTGTGTCTGAGATTTGAAATTAATTATTGTTTTCCGAACACAATGTTTTTATTGTTTTTGTTTGTGATTTGCGTCATTGTGTTCGTTTTGTTTTATGTATAAAATATATAACGAATATATTATGTGTTTTAAATTATATAGAAAGTATTAAGTCCTTGAATAAGTTCTCGCTGTTTCTTAAAAACAGGCGTTGTGGCACTCTGTGCATGGAATTTCGTACAGTAACGCATTAGCTAAGTAGTACTATATGTAACCTCAAATTCTAGTCGATAAAGTTTACCACAGTGTCAACCATGTGCTTATTTACATATTTTGAAAATATCTACTTTTGTGCCAAATAAAGTGTTTTTGCGGGGAATTTTATTGCACTGCTTTATTCAAAAGAAATATGCAGCTGAAGTACACAGAATTCTTGTTGATACAACGCTCTGTCGAATACAATATGTAGAGACTGGTTTATGCGCTTTAAAAATAATGATTTTGTGCTTGACGACAAAGAACGTTCTGGAGCACCGACAAAGTTGGAAGTCGAAGAATTGGAGTCATTTCTTGATCAAAATCGATGTCAGACGCTAGTAGAGCTCGGAAAAACATTTCAAGAAGATGCTTCAAAAGTTTCAAAACTTTTAAGAGCGTTAGGAATGATCCAAAAGCAAGGACATTGGGTGCCGTATGAACTGAAACCGAGAGACGTTAAACGACGTTTTCTCATGTGTATTCATTGCTTCAACGGCAGAAAAGAAAAGGTTTTTTGCACCGTATTATCACTGGAGATGAAAAGTAGATTCACTACGACAATTACTAAAAATACCAATGTATAATTTTAATTTTATTTGTAACTTGGGGGAAAATCTTGCACTATCAGGCCCTCTGTGAGGACAGCGACCCCGGTGTGTCAGACTTCTACTGACTAAAAACCCCTGGGGCGTCCCTCTAATTACTCCACACGGGCAAACCAAATTCATTTAGACGCCCGGAGAACGAAAAGCCTTGTTGAGGTTACATCTCTGTGAGGGGTTGATGTAAAGAGCCCACCCCTTCAAAGCATCTCCCTCAGGCGGCGCGCCGGACACTGCGCACAGTCTATCTCCCATCTGAACAGCAGATTCCCTTGAATCTACTGCCCGGACTAATGTACTATTATACTAAGTATAATTAAGATGTATAACATATAGACGCCGCCCGATACGCGTTTGTGGTAAACGCCCAAAGGTCGTTAGGGTGTTACGGGACGCGCGGGGCAAGGGGTGCGCACGCGCAAGGGATGCTCTAGTAAAAGCAGTCGACTACCGAGACCCAAGGCTAGAGTACGTGCGTGTTCGTCGCAGTTCGGTGTGCCTTAAAGTGCAAAGAAACGGTAAAACTCCAAAATCCCACCATCACCACACCCACGACCACCGGTCATATCTGGCGCCCAACGTGGGGCTTTTACTAGAGTATCCCTTGCGCGCGCGCACCCGTTGCCCCGCGCGTCCCATAACACCATAACGACCTTTAGGGCGTTTACCACAAACGCGTATCGAGCGGCTATAGATGTAGATAGTAAAATAATACAATATTTTAATAGGAATCACACAATAAGAATTACAATATCTAATAAGAACTCGTGGTAAGGGTCGTCCTTAGAGATTTTATAATGATAGTTATAAATGGTCGCGAATGACATACGCGGAGGCGCAACTCAAATTTTTTATATTTTTAATATAAAAGAAGAATGTTCGTTGTCATTCATATAGAAAATATTGATGTCAATAAAAGATATGTAAAAAATACATTACTAAGAAACCAATAAAATATGTTTATTTGGTAAACCTTAATAAAAACCTTAGTATGAACCCAAAAGGGAAGGCGCTAACTTACACATAAGCCAAATGGCCTTACCAATAATTCCATATTGTTTTTTCTGACTATCACTCTGAAAGTACATTTTTTATAATGTCAATGTTGAGTCCTACAATGCAGTATGGCTGTATAGTTTTTGTTCCTTTGCCGGTGCACCAATAGTAAATATATTTACAGTAAACATGGTTAATATAAAGGGACGCACAATGTAGTTCGTTCCTAATTAAATATGATGATTAATTATCAACAATGTGTTTTAATATCGTCGTTATCCATACAAAAATAATAAATTATAAGAATCACATGAACACCAGTGATCCAAAATACATGTAAGCTGATTATCAAATAGTCAATTTTAAAAAAGGCTATTTTTTAATGATTATTTGATCATTAAAAATACGTGGATAACATTATTGATTCAGTTTGTATATGTTTGTTATAGGATTTTCTATTAAAAGTGTACCCGCGAAATAATATTTTAAAAAGAACGACTACACAGCTTTGTTTTCGGCTCCTTTCGGGAGATTATGCTTTGCATTTAGATGTTTTATAAATTTATTTTACTAGCTATTTAAATATGCTTGTGTTAGGCCTATTTGAACATAAATGAACAATGGAAGACAAAATGTTAGTTTAACTTTTTCTTTTTTTTTTCTTTGTTGTATTTCTTTTAATTAGTTGGTTTTCTCTTATTGTTTATGTGCTTTAGCTTGATTTTTGTTATGTATTTTTAATGTAAACTTTGCTGGCTTATGCTATATATTATTTTGTGTATTTTTTATTATTTGTATATTACTATATCCCTGAAAATTATAAAAATATACATTGTGCTTAAGCCGACGTTTTTACTATATCTTCTACACCAAGATAACATTAAAATGAGGACTCATTTATCAAAAATAAAAAAAAATAATCTATCAAACGACTTCGTTATATATTTTACTTATTTATTTAATAAATCAGCAGAATATAAATCAGTCATTAAATATAATTATACTTATAAAGGTTAGCCATAACAAATATAATGTTAAATAATGATTTTATAATAATGCCTTTTAGTACGTAATGAGTTGAGAAAATAAGGATTAATAACGCTCAATTTGTTTAACAAGCTTTTTATCTTTAGTGAAAATTACGAAGAAAAGCCCAATTACGTACTCTCGAATGCATTGAGTGTGAAGTGTATAATTTTCATTCATTTTGTAATACGACTAATTGGATTTCACAATACGTTTAGCCTGGGAGTCGGAAAACAACGTTGTAAGCTCGTTTATCCTGACCTCCGCAATTCTATTATGCCCTGGTACCTCATTAAGATTTATATTATTTTCCCATTGTTCCTGTTAATTCTTTAATTGTTTTAAATTCTCAATTCGTTTTTTATTTACGATACTTAATTATATGAGGTTAATATCTCAAATAGTTTTACCGTGTGTAGTTGCAATTTCTGTTTAGATATTACTATCGGGAATGCGAAAAAATTCACATTATCTGCAACTTGTATTTTGAGAAAAAAAATCTTTGAAGTATTTGTATAACATTTTATAACATGTTTTTGTGTCATAATTTCTTATTACAAAATATATTCGTATAATGGACTTTTTCCGTAAAACGTATTGTCCGCATAATGACGGTGACTGTCGATATTTTAATGTCTTGGCAGTTACGGCCCTTTTTAACTGTAGACAGATTCACAATAAAAAAAGTAATTTTGCTAATCTCGGTGTAAATAAACCAATTAATGTATCCAACCAAGGACCTGAATTTTAAAAATACTTTTGCATACTTTATTTCCTAGTGTATATATTTTTAAAATTCAAGAATCAATTTTGAGACAAGCGTATTATGCTAAATTGAAAAAAAATGTTATTTATTCATTGTTTTCGGGATTAAAATGTAACAATATTATCTACACAGTACCAGGACATCAGAACAATAACGGAGGCCAATTTGCACGAACTCGCACCGACGTTCACCCTCAGACTCGGTCGTCTGGTATCAGGGGAGCATAACATTTTTATAGAATTTCTCACAATGCTTCGTGAAGGTAGCAACTGTTGATTTAAAATGTATGTACTGCATTATGAATATGGCGGTCAAAATTCGATTAACGGAAATCATGTTTATGTAGGCTTACTATTATTATGAAGTTCTAAACCCGATCAGGGGCGAGGACACAGCTTAGATACAGCCAGCCGGTTAAGAAGGGGTAGGGTACTGACCCTGTTCGGAGAAGAAGACGCCGGGCAACCATCACGAACCTCAGTCTACCCTCCCTTTATCTATGTCTTAGTATAGATAATCTATTTTGTTATTTTTTGATGGTAGGGCGATTGCCCGGACTGGGTCATGACCACAGTACACAAGAGCCATCATCATAGTGACTCGCTTTGGCCTGTCGCGTTTCGGGATCAGCTTGTGTATATCCACTAACTCATTTACCTGGAGACCTTCAGTCGCGGTATATGTGGGCCGACATGACGATGGAAACTTATCAACAGATTTTTATCCTTTGATGGTCACTTTCGTTTTTGGACTACACTGTACTTACCATCAGGTACTCTGTGGTCACTATATCGAGCAAGTGTAAAAAAAAACAATTATATAAAAATATACCGTCTAAGACCTAGCTGGCGTCTTTGTTGTATTGTTAAATTTTCATGTGAAAATACTTTTTGCTATACATTTATTTGTATTCCGTAATTTTAGGCCTTGATAACACTTTACGTAAAAGCATTTCCTTTTTGGAAAAATCTGAAATTTTCACTATATTCCGTGGTATTTTAAAAAACATCAATCAATAATAACAATATTAACTACGGGGTGAGCAGAGATATATTAGTGGCTGTATCCACTTTGCGCTTGTATGTCGTGCCCAACGTGACCAGTAGCGCCGCCAATCGCCGTTCTCATAGCACTTGTATACATGACATTTCTATTAAAGTCATGTGGGTTTTTATACGATATTTTCTTTCACTGGTAAGCATATGGTAGCTACATCCGTACGCAATCTGGATAATCCAAAAGCTACGACAATTCGCATTACTACGCATGGAAATTTTATTTTTTGTAACCCAGGGGAATTCCCTAACGGTCCTTCAGGGGGCAGGGAGAGTCGCCCCCCAGTGTGTCGGACATGCACCTATTAAAACCCCCGGGGTGGTCCATCGAGCGCATCTTGTGCCGGGCGGGCAAAGCTATAATGCTTTTCCCAAACCTCGGCACTGCGCGTTGCCCCATTAGAGGCTTACCGTGAATGTAGGGGAGGCAGATGGTCGCCTCTCCACCGCCTTATGGTGTGTGGGACCACACACAGCACCACCGGATCATTGTTAGACAGCTGGTCTCTCAGCCGAGCTGCCCGATCCTCCGTAAACTGCGCATGGAAACCTGTTAATTATTCACTAGACAACCACAGTTGCACCCAACAGTAATCACATGATTTTTTTTACCGTAATACCACCTTTTTTGTGGCATGGAGAAAATCTTGCGTCAGACCACCAAGGCTGCTTTGAGGGCAGCGACCCCGGCGTGTCCAAACTCCTACTGACTAAAAACCACCGGAGTGTCCTTCCAATCAAACCCGGGCCTGGGAATCCAGAACCGTAATAGCACCTCGCTATAAACGAAGTATTGTGATAAAAAATGTTACCCGGCGTAGAGTGGCTTGCCTTTCGGTTTTCTATAGACTATACTCTGGAGAGTGCGGCTGAGTTGTATGATTTAGTTCCTCCCTCCCCCTTCTACCATAAACTGACTAGACGCCGTGCTGGTTTGCACCCTTATGTGGTTAACATTCCAGCTGCTCGCACGAGGCGGTTCGACTCCTCCTTTTTGCTCGGTGTTTCCGGCATCTTATGACATGGGAATCTTCAAACGTCGAGTGAATCGGTATTTGTATCATCGTCACTTTCCAGCAGGTGAGATTGAGGTCAAGCGCAAGCCTGTGTGTAATAAAAAAAGAACCTTCGTTTTACCTTATTTTTGTCGTGTTCAGTAATCGTAAGGTTTTACGATAGATTGTAAATGGTAGAAAACGCATAGCCCTGAAATAACTGTTACGCCGGCCATATCTCAGTATCTCGTGAATATAAAATTTTGAAATCGCTTTATCAGCCTCGTTACGCCGGCTATCGTGACTTTAATCTGTAGACTTGATGGAAGTTATAACTTTTTACGCTGAAAAATATCAAATAGCTTTCTTTTATTAAAAAGTAATCTGCGTGTAGCTCGCATGCTGTAGATGTTATTATTTTATATTAACTCGCGAAAGATTTTTTTTACACTGGCTCGACATAGTGAGTACAGAGTACCTGATGGTAAGTACAGTGTAGTCCAAAAACGAAAGCGACCATCAAAGGATGAAAATCCATTGATAGTCTACATCGTCATGTCGGCCCACATATACCGCGACTGAAGGTCTCTAAGTATATGAGCTACTGGATATACACAATCAGATCCCGAAACGCGACAGGTCAAAGCGAGTCACTATGACGGTCTTGTGTACTGTTGTCATGACCCAGTTCAGACAATTGGCCTACCTCTGAGCATAGGCATGGACTGGGGAGCATGTAATTAATTCACCAGTCTCGGCGCGGTCGTCAGCCACACACCCCGCAGGAAAAGCTGCTGCAATGCAATGCGCTCTGCCGACATCTCAAGGGTTAAACTGGTATACTAGCTTAACCGTTATTGTCCACGTCTCGGCTCCGTACGCCATAACCGTAGTACTCAGTATAGCGAGTCAATATTTAATTACTAAATTATTATTTTTTTATTACATACTGGCTTGCGCATGACCTCAATCTCACCTGCTGGAAAGTGACAATGAGGCCGACGACGGAGCGCGCTCACCCAGCAAATACCGATTCACTCGACGTTTGAAGATTCCCATGTCATAAGATGCCGGAGACACCGATGCAGGAAGCGAGTTCCACTCCTTCGCGGTACGCAGCAAAAAGGAGGAGGCGAATCGCTTCGTCCGAGCAGCAGGAATGTCAACCACATAAGGGTGCAAACCTGCACGGTGTCTCGTCAATTTATGGTAGAAGGGGGAAGGTGGAACTAAATCATACAACTCAGCCGCACATTCTCCAGAGTATAGTCTATAGGAAACCGAAAGGCAAGCCACTCTACGCCGGTGTTCCAAACTGAGTAGTTTACGCGACGTAAGAGCCTCATCGGCAATGAGTCGCCGAGCTCGGCGATCAATTGAGTTCAAAGCAGCAAGATGGCGTTTGGCGGAACCATCCCAGAGGTGGAAGCAATACTCCACACACGACCGAACTTACGCCTGATACAGGTTAAGAAGTTGGGTTGGCGTAAAATGCCGCTTAACCTTAAAAATCCCCAGTTTCCGAGCAACTGTTTTAGCCTTAGCTTCAATAATTACTAAAATTATCAATATTAAAAGAAGAGTACACATCAATATCCAATCTGACTAAAATAGAACGGCCTAACAATTTACGTACACTTGAGTGCAAATCATTTCTGCAATCGAAATACAATAATATAAATGGCATGGAGGTAAATAATTATATGTTACCTAAAATAATGAATAGTTTGCCTCGCGACATGCAGGACCTATGTCTCCACGCCCCTAAACCCTTCGCTAAAATAAAACAATATTTTTGTAAAATAGACTGTCATGATTATATATTCTAACAACGCTTTACGATTGACTTGAGCTAATCAACTTTATTAATTATGTAGTTTATTATTATAAAATTGCTTAAATTGTTTGCTCGAAGTCACTGGCTGCTCGTAAGCCTGACATATGACTTCACACTCTTTACATTGAGTTCTATTATTCTTGTAATTTAAAACTAATAAATAAAAAAAAAGTATATATTAAAAAATATTACTCTGTAGTGTATAAACGGTGTCATAAGCACGCAGACGAGATGAAATCCACGACCTATATATGCAGAAGTGTGCCTCACGGCTGTGTACGTTACGGCGTAGCTATGAGCGCTTTGAACACTATTTTCAATTCATTTGACGTAAATTACACTGCGAAATTGCTTTCTATGTTTTCAATAGGTAAATTAGTTCTAATAATAATATATCGTCATGCTATATCCCTTCCAGGGTGAGCAGAGATACACTAGTGGCTTTTTTTTTGAACGGACTATCTACTGAGTGCCGGGAAAGGCCTATACAGCTCAACCGGGCTTAGGGGGCGAGCACAGAAGGAGCTCAGCCAGCGAGTTTATGGGCTGGATGGCAACGGAAGGGCACCCCTGTGGGTACGAACCTCGACTTGGTCCGCCAGCCAAAAAAAGAATAGGAACCCTACGGGTGGTCTACCAGCGTTTCGGAAGCGACTACATTGAGAAGAAACGCCGAAAAAAACTCAAGGCTGCGTCGGAGTGGAAACACGAGTGGCTGTATCCACTTAATGCTTATATGTCGTGTCCAAAGCGACCAGTAGAACAGCTGATTGCCTTTCTCATAACTCTAGTACACTGGACAATTCTATTAGATGCCATATTGGTTCTCTTGCTATGTTTTCCTTTACCGGTGTACATGTGTTGCCTAAATTCGTACTTGATATGGAAAAACCCAGAGATGTGTGCCGGGATTCGAACCTACAGCCGCTCGCATTTCCTCGTATGAATACTAGTCTCTTATCAACCAGGCTCCTACAGCCACAAAAAAATATATCTGTCTTCTTTGAAACTGAAAATTACGATAAATTTGAAAATATCGTAAGGAAACTGCATAGAAATATGACGTGTAAGCGCCCTAAGAACGGCGATAAGCTGCGCTACTGGTCACGTTGGGCACGAGATACAAGCGCAAAGTGGATACAGTCAACATATCTCTGCTCTCTCCGAAAGGGATATCGCGTGACAATATAATATTGACCACAGGTTGAGTTAAATTTATGAATATTTATAATAGGATTTATTCTAACTAACATGTCATCGTACAACCTAAATTACAAAAGCTAGAAACAGGAAATTAGGACACTGGGTTCTTTGGATGATTTAGGCACCCGTTAAGCCTTGTTTTTCTGATCTTCCAACCTATGAGAGAGAAATAAGGGTTGCAGGTTTTTTATTGTAAATCGAATCTGATAGAAGCAGACTGAATCCACTAGTAATATGTAATATGTACATGAATTTATATAAGTAATAAACTCCAATTTTATTTTTGAATTCTGTTCTATTTGATGGCCAGTATTACGGAGAGGTTTAGTTGTATTTTTAGTTTTTCCTAACGAATATTAACTGAACATCAAAGGGATTGTGAAATAGGTTTTTGTTTATTTGTTTTTTCTCTTTTCCTCTATTCTGTATTTTTTTATTTTTCAAATTAGATTATTTTTTTATTTTAGTTACTGTTCCTAACCGTGTGTTGCTCGTATTTTCAATATTCTTTCCTTCTGTGCAAGTAGTCCACACTTTCAAATATAGTCGCATTTGTAATGCATCTTGTCCATGTCATCTATACTAATATTATAAAGCTGAAGAGTTTGTTTGTTTGTTTGTTTGTTTGAACGCGCTAATCTCAGGAACTACTGGTTCGAATTGAAAAATTCTTTTTGAGTTGAATAGACCATTTATCGAGGAAGACTTTGGGTTATATAACATCACGATGCAACTATTAGGAGCGAAGAAATAATGGAAAATGTGAAAAAAACGGGCAAAATTACTCATCCTTGAGGGCTTCCATTGCGTGCGCTGCAAAAACGGTTCAAGATACCAAAAATATATGTAAGAAAGAATTATTCCTCTTGAAATGATCTAAAAAAATGTCCGCGACAGTATATATCTATCTTTTAAGATTAAGTCACTAGAACCGTTTTTATGGTAAACAAATTTGGTCGAAATTAATGCATTATTTGTTAAGAGTTGTATCAACGTAATAATATTAATCTTTATCCAAATAAATGTGTTGTTGATTAAGAGTATTTAATTGTGAACAAAATTGTCTTTGACATCACTTAATTTCAATGAACATCTTAGAAGATATTACAATAACTTATATAGCAAAACAACGTTTGCCGGATCAGCTAGTGATGAATAAATAAATAAACATTTCAACGATTTTGACAGTCAGTAGACATGTACAAGTCAAGTCAAAAACGCGATTAGATTTTGTTTTTATTGTTGTTTTATATTTTCTGCATCATGCCAGAATGAACAACTTCATTTCGTTTTATATTATTAAAGAATACATTTTCAAAGCATTTAACATACATACCTTAAAATTTTAACCAGTGCCTTCACATACAAACAATATTTTCATTAAAACAAGTTTAAAACTAAATAAAATATTAACGCGTTAAAATCTTTTCAATGAAATCAAAAATAGTCACGAAAAATTTAAATTATTCAAAATAAGAATTAAAATGGCCGCGTAAAAATATTCCAAAATGAGTCGTAATTGTTCGGGACTTGCTACAGAAATCGGCCAGGGAACGCGCGTACTACGCCGTAGCGCTGTGGAGACTGAGGACCTGTGGATATGTACCCTGTAGCTCGCTACATTCGTATTATAATTAAGCATTGTTCACACTCTAAATAGAATACCTGTATTTGAATGACGAACTATTCAGAAATAGTTTATAAAAATGTAGGTCTCCTAAGTTAGTAAATAGCACTTGCAATTTTTAAGTTTTATGCACTAGCTCGTTAGCTATTGATGTGATTAAAATTATTCATCTTCGTTTATCAGTAAAGTACGTACATACATAAACATATGTTATTTAGTTATCTTTTTACTACATTTTTATTATTATTATTATGCAGCATACTACATTCACACACACACACACACACACATAGCAGTGGATACAACCTCTAATAATATATCGTCACTATATGTACCCTTTCGGGATGAGTAAATCCGATTGTGGCTATACTTACTTAGCGCTTATATGTCGCGCCTAACGTGACCAGCAGTGCAGCTGATCGCCGTTCTCAGGGCACTTACAGGGAAAAAATCCGTAAGTAGCCGGTTCATATCCAGCTCGAAGGACCACTTTTTGTTTTAATATTTAATGTATCAAAATAATTACAGATAAAATTACACAAAAAGATATTGCACTGTCTGTGATCAGATGGTAAGAAAAACAATATACATGCAAATGTATAAAGCCTAATCAGTCTGGCCCCTCTTCAAATTACAAACTCCAACAATATACTGCTCTAATTCTTTTGAAAAACAAAACTTTAAATTCTTTTTTTTTTCATCAAAATCATAGATTTCACCATTCAAATTGTTATAACATCGCGATTTTTATGCTTTATTACTAAACCATATAAGCACAATTCCTTTGGAACTTTACCATTTTAACTATTAGCTTTGGGTCACTTTGCTTACGGTTGTATGATACATAAGTATGTATTTACACATATAATACTCGTAGTACGGTAAACACACAAATCATGGCGTCAATCACGTTCACAATACGGGACGCTATTAAATACGACCACTAAAATTGTGAATTCTAATTTCCTCATACCATAACACAGATAATACTGTTTGAGCTCAGAGTCTTCATTTAAACCTCACCGGTATTGCTTAACTCAATTTATTCAAACACAAATGTAAACATTACTAGATCACAAAATACTACTTTAGCTTCACTTCGATCGCATAATTTCGCTTTTCCCTAGATAACTACTGGCTTGCGATTAAAGATGCGGCTTAATTATAGAGGAGCGCCAGGTCTCACCAACTGCATAGAAGAAATGAAATGAAAAAGTATTTATTTCGCCACAAATATACAAAAAAAAACAGAAATTTAAATGTAGCATTACAAACAACACACAAATACAAAAGAAAATACAGAACATATTAACATCGCGAAAATGGGCCCTTCATCAGCCTAAAGCCACAGAGGAAGTCTGCAGCGCTGATTTTCGTGAAAGGCCCCGGTCGTGTTACATCTTATAAGAATTATCGATAAACAACAAAATACATATAGCTTAAATAATAAATACAAGTGATACTAAAATAAACTATTACATACAATAAATAAATCGACTACAAAATGTATTAGTGATAGATACTATAGTAAAAATATATGTATACCTAACAAAAAAAAGAGCAAAAGTATAAGTAAAAATAAATGAAATAGACTACGTGTAACTAATAGATTATTAAATAAATATCATTTTAATTATATTTTTGAAAGTAAATTTAGATTTGGATATTCTACGCGGTGCCGGTGGTAAGATTCTCCAGCCATCTTATATATTCCAGTGTTCATGATAGGCTGTAGCGACACTTCTAAAAATCGCTTACTATTCTCCAGTCTGATTATCTATATAGATATGTTTATCTGCTCACCCCGTAATTGTCATCGCGCGACAATATATTATTATATTGACATATAATTACAATAACTCTTATTTAAAAATATTGTTTAAATCATTCAATTTTAATGGTAACGTTCAATTTATTCAAAAGTTGCGCGCGACTGTCATTAATTCTTTAATTTTCAACTGTAACAATTTTATTTAATACTAGCTGTCCCGGCAGACCTTGTTCTGCCCTATTTCTCTAAAACATTGTTCACATTGTTTTTTTTAATGTTAATAGCTTCCCCGTCAGATTTTATTCTGGCAAAACATATTGGCCTGTCGGCTGTTTTTTGAAAATTGTTTGAAGGAGCCTGGCCTTAATACTATATGTATAAAAATTGACAAATATTGACATTAATATTTATACGTCACTCAATAATTGTTTTGCCTTCTCGGAACCCGTCCACTAACATTTAAACTTTATGGTATGGTGTTAAAGTTCAAAATTACTTATAACGAATTTTTTGTATGAGAATACAGAAAAGTGTTATTTTTAGACAGTTACAGTGAAATTTTAAAATTTTTCTCTCCGTAATAACCTTCCTCAGACTTCATCAAACACATCAAAAAAAAAATCAGCCAAATCGGTTCAGCCGTTTTCGAGTTTCGCGCTTATCAAGACATTTTGCGATTCATTTTTATATTATAGATAGTTTATCAATTTTATGCTCTACAGTTATGCCTTTTGAATAAACGAATAGATGAATCACAAAATATATCCTTAAGTTCAAAGCTACAGTGGTTGCCGAAATGAGTACGACCGCACCGAACCGCCGCCGACGTGACAGCCGGTTGACGACGGTCTGGTCTCTCTTCAGACAATGCCTCATTTTACGATCCACTTATATCCTGATTAATTTGAGATACGACACGGCATTTACGTGTCCACTCATGATGTACTATGTGAGAGACCTTTCTCAAATTACATTATTTTTTTCTCCGTTCCTGGGGATTTTTCAAGCGTAACTTCTTTTTATATTTTAACACGACATAGTGATCACACCATGTCTGGTGATAATTGTAGCGTACTGGAAGAAGTTTATGTCAATAAATGTCAAGTCACGACAAGGTAAAAGAATATTGCGATGGCGGATGCCAGAGTGACCGGACGTGTCTTGCTGATTGCAGCATGCTATTATTGTACAATATATATACAACTATACCAGTCGTCAGGAATAAAGACAATAGTAAGTATGGTGGGGGCTATCAGGCATAAAAAAGCTATTGATAGGCGCTGCGATCATGCCGACCTGAACAGATAGCTCTCCACGCTTCGTTTGAAGGACACAATGTCATAGGATGGAGGAAAAAGACTCGCCGGGAAACTCATGCAAACGTTGTTTAAAATCGTTGTAATTTGAAACTTTATGAAATTAAAAAGCTATATATAAATCTGTAGATTTAAGCCTACGAAAGAATGAGTAAGAATACACCATACAGTTTTACTTCAACCTCGTGTAAACTGAAGGAAATGTATCTCAAACGACCCATTCGAATAGTAAGCTTCGTACTAAAAAATCAATCTTAAGTTTTATACATTAAGGTCCATTCTTATTAATGAGAATACTGGTTTATTTAGAACTAGCTGTCCCGGCAGACCTTGTTCTGCCCTATTTCTCTAAAACAAAGTCACATTGTTTTTTTTAAATGTTAATAGCTTTCCTGTCAGATTTCATTCTGCCAAAACTTAATGGCCGGTCGGCTGTTTTTTGAAAATTGTTGAAGGAACCTGGCCTTAATGTTATATGTATAAAAATTGACAAATATTGACATTAATATTTTACGTCACTCTATTGTTTTGCCTTTCCGGAACCCGTCCACTGACATTTAAACTTTATGGTATGGTGTTAAAGTTCAAATTGACTTTTAAATATTATTACGAATTTTTTGTATGAGAATATAGAAAAGTGTTGTTTTTAGACTTTTTCAGACAATTTTTTTAATTTTTCTCTCCGTAATAACCATCCCCAGACTTCAACAAACACAACAAAAAATAAATCAGCCAAATCGGTTCAGCCGTTCTCGAGTTTCGCGCTTATCAAGACATTTAGCGATTCATTTTTATATTATAGATTTATCATATTAATATATCGTCGCGCTAAATACCTTTCGGGGTGAGCAGAGATACGAAGTTGGTCCACTTTTTTAGATATACTATTCAGTGGGTACGCTGGGTGAGGTACTCGTGTAACGCCCCTGGAATTCGGAGGCCAGGGCATGGGCACCGGCTCGCATGTCTGGATCGCGACCACAGTACATGGGTGTAAAGCCCATCATAGTGACCAGTTTCGGCTTGTCGCGTTTCGGGATCAGCTTGTGCCTATCCAGTAGCTCATATACCTAGAGACCTTCTGTCGTGGTATATGTGGCCCGACATGACGATGTAGATTATCAATGGATTTTCATCCTTTCACGATGTCGGGCCAGTGAAAAAAAAAATTTAGATCCGCCCCTGTTGCTTGTAAAAGTAAAATCTAATAAGTACTCCCTTCAGGACATGAAAGGTTATTCGAGGTAAACATGACGATAACTCTACCCATTTACGTCAAAGCGCGTCTAGATTGTGAACATTTTTAATTCTCTTTGATGACAAATCCAATTAGTGAGCTTCCATTTCACGTGAATTCCGAGTAAATGAAGACGTAAAGGGAACATTCATTTGTTCCCTTTAGAGAATAATTGTCGCTAATCATCACAGTATTGAAATTGTGTGTTTTTACTTAAAACTATACTTACACAAAAGAAAACTTTTGACAGATAAATTACTTATAAATCAATTTAGTATAAAAAAAATGTGCGGTGCAGTTTAACGCAAAATTTGGGACGTAATCACGGAGTGTGGGTGCGCACGACCGCCCATGCAGTTATCAAATTAAGACTCGCGCGGTGAGGGGGGAGTGCTGTAGGCATCGCCGCTACCCGCGCGCATTATTATTAACTGTGCGCGCTACACATTAAATATTTTAAATCAAAATTAAGTACGGATTTTGGCATCACGTGCTCACTGGTGAAGGAAAATATAGTGAGGACACCCATATAGCATCTAATAAATATGGCATGTGTAAGTGCCCTGAGAACGGCGATCAGCTGCGCTACTGGTCACGTTGGGCACGTCATATAAGCGCAAAATGGATACAGCCACTAATGTATCCCTGCGTGACGATTTATTAATATTTTTAATGGTGATTGCTCTAAGATGTCTTTAGGCGTTGTATTGTATAGGCGAATAGAGATATTTAATACCGAATTTATAAAAGAAGTGGGTTACATATGTCCAAATTAAGACTTGTGTGTACATATTTCGTAACAAAAACATCACAGTTACGCCCCTTTACTCCAGTACACATTTTTTCCTAATATGTGATTATAATAAAATTGATTTCGATACAAACTTTCACATGTAAATAATAATTGTTAAAGCTTTTTATTCCTCATACTATTCTCACAATTTAAATGTCTGTTAGTATTACCAGTCCTTTTTCTTTATATTATTTGTATGTTACTTAGGATTGAATTTCGCGATCAATATGTAGACACCTCTTGGGTGAAGACCACTTCCAACTTTCTCCAGGTAACCTAATTTTGGGCTAACTCTGTCTGTTTGACTCCCGCAACCGAAAGGACATCGTCGTCCCATTTCTTTTTCGATCTACCTCTTTTTCTTTTCCCTTTAAGTCCAGAGAAGTATGGCCTGCCCGGTGCAACTTAAAATGGAGTGTCTGTTCCAACGGGTCTGCAATCTTTCAATCTTTTTGTCTGGTTTTGTTTCTAATGCACACACATATATTTTTTTGGATTTTCTTTAATTTTTATATACTACTCTCTAAAGCGCGTCGGCATTTCGTAAATTATTTTTTAATTTTTATTTCCATGTAAGTAAGTACAGATAAATTAAATTTAGTTTTTTTTGGAATTCTTTTTTACGACACATTATGATATACAATGTACCCTTGCTAAGAAAATTTAGTATTAAAATCAACCAGGCTTTTATTTAAAAATTAATGTAACGAAAGTGGGTGAAACTAAGTTAGACCGCAAACCGTTTGAAATGTTTGCTTACGAAACTCCCTGGACCATTGGGGTTAAGTTATTTGCTGGGCTAAGTCGATTTATTTTACTCGAGCACCTCCAAATGCGGGTAAGTCAAGGCTTAAGGTCCAATAAGTATGCCCTTAGATGTGCTTAGATTTAAACTAAAATGTGTAATAGTATAAAATAGTTATTTGGATATTTATTCGAGTGGAATATGAATTATTTGACCGATTTTTACATAATGTACGTAGATTTAAGGGCGGAAATATCAACTGAAATCAGTCTACGTGTATATTTGCTCATGATTAATTGGATAGAACTGAATTTGCAGCTTGACCATTTCGAAGTACACACCGAGACATCCTCTCCGACGCAGTCTTGAGTTTCTTTCGGCGTTCCTTCTCTACGTAGTCGCTTATGAAACGCTAGTAGATCCCAAGTTTAGGTTCGTTCTCACAGAGGTGCCCTTGCGTTGCCACTCAAGACATAACTCACTGGCTGAGCATCCTCAGTGCTCACCCTCTCACCTGGTGATGTAAAGGCCTTCCCGGTTAATAATACTACGTCCCGTAGAAAAAAAAACACATTATGTACATTTGAAGTTAAATAAATTAGTAAAACGGAATTAAATATTAGGCCCGGATCTTCTAATTTTCAAAGTTGCAAAAACTATTGTCTTAGACCAAATCGCCAATATACATTTGTTTCTCATTTACACGGATTAGTTTAATAAATGTTTGCACCTCAATTTTTAGAGATTTTTACTAGTCAACTTTGTACAAATGTAAATATTATATATCACACGAGAAGTCAAGTATTCACGAAAAAAGATCTTTCACTTTGCACAACTTAAGACGTGGTTACGATGTCTTATGAGACTTTTGAGTTAACTTTTAAAACGTCAAAACAGAAGCTTCTATTTTTCAGTCAAATTTAATGGGAGATTGCCCAATTTGCTTACACATATTATTCAGTGGGTATACTGTGTGACGTGCTCGCCTGCCGCCCCTGGGACTTGGTGCCCAGAATGAGGGCCGCGACTCCTCCCCAATATGCGGGTTTAATACGTATTTGACGGCCCGTTATTTTATTATTATTTATATAAAATAATTACTTGATTAAATTGTTACCTTTTTATATACCATTTGTGTACAGTTATTTTATGTATCTCTGGCTTTGTCCAGATTACTATGATGTTTAATTTAAATATAATATTCTTTGTAGTGATAAAAAAACATCATGTAAAACACTGCATGTCATTTAAAAAAATGTTATGCCTTTTATTAAAAAAAAATCACTTAGCTAGCTGGTTACTTTAAACTCTGTCTTATTAGTATTATTTCTTTAAAAAAAACTAAAATCATATTTATTTATTGATGTGCCTGTGGTGTCCTTTTGAATAATGAACCGGATTCCATGCGCGGCCACTCAAATGGTCGTGAGTTCGAATCCCGGCACGTTCCTCTAATTTTTTTCAGATTATGCACGGATTTAGGCGCCACATACTCAAAACATAATGAGTAAGCTCGCATGGCATGTAATAAAAATGTATTGGGTACTAGAATTATAAAAACAGCGGTCATGTTTGGCGCGGCATTTAAGCACAAAGTGGATACAGCCACTAATGTTTCTCTGCTGACCCTGTAAGGATATAGCGCGACGATATATTATTATTTTAATTACTCAACGAAGTCGCGGACAGGAACTAGTGTTACAGCATGACAGCAATCGCAACTTGATTAATGACTGTAATTTATAAAGTTTGACACATGTGCTGAAGTACATGGTTCTCTTTGTGATTGATTACATTTATATAGCAACTAACAAACCCAGCGAACTTCGTTTCGCCACCAGATGGCTTCGTTTTGGTTTTTAGTTAGCGTTTGAAAGAACGTGCGTATAATAAATGTCACATGAAATTAACTGAGTAGAGTACAATGAGTAGCTGTCAAACAATGTATAACGCATCGGCGCCATCTACTTAAAATAGCGGTGCGATCTGCTCCATCACCATGCAAAACCATATTGGTTTGTGAAAAATGATTTTCCCCGTTTTCCTACTTTTCTGTTGAAAATTTTCCTGAATTTTGTTTGCTACAAACCTCACGGAGCCCGAGACCTTTCCAACGAATGCAAAACCGTGGAAATCTGTTCGTGCATTCTGGAGTTATAGCGTCAGGAAGGAAAACCGGACTTATTTTTATATAATAGATATAGTTGTATTGCTGCGGAAAAGCTGACTGTTCACATCTTACTTAAGGACGATAAGGTTAAGGTACGATTCGTATTCTAACAGTGCCTGCTCGGTAGCGCGGCCCAGCATTTGCTGTCAGGCAGAGATGGGTAAAATTTAATCTGATTAATGATCAACGATTACAAAATGTAGTCGTAAATTTAATTTTTTTTCTCTGCAACTATAATTAAATCAATTTAAAACATTAAAAAATCGTAAATGTGTTTACAATCTGGGATTCTGTAGTGTTTAAAACATTGATAAGCAAAATGCAGTCATATTAATGGTAAAAAACGTAAAATGTAATTGTAATTATTTTTATTAATCTGATTACATTTTGCCCATCTATGCTGTCAGGTCGTAATGTATCATTCTGTATGTATTTATAAGAGTCAATGTACTGGGAAATGGGTCGCTGCTTCCGAGCCGCGACTTGCAGGATCCAAAGCGCGTCTTTACTTCGTGCTTGAGATGGCAAAGCGATGTCCGAACTGGGTCGTGACCACAGAACACAGTACAAAGCGCATAGTAACCCACTCCATCCAGTCGCGTTTCGGGATCAGCTTGTGTATATCCAGTAGCTCATATACCTAGAGACCTTCAGTCGTGGTATATGTGAGCGGACATGTCGACGGAGACTGTCAATGGGTCCTTATCACTTGGTGGTCGCAATCTTTCTTGACCTACACAGTACTTTCCATTAGGGACGTGTTATCCCTTTGTCGAGCTAGAGTAATAATCTTTTCATAATTTAACCCAGGTAAATGTTGTTTTAGACGTTGGTTAGTGGCACGTACGTTTGGTATGATTAAAGGAAATTATTAAAAAAAAACATGTCACATATAATACTATAAAATGTTTATTTAACTTTGCAAACATCACGAAAACATCATTAATTATTTAATAATATCGATATGAAAATATTCTTACATTATTCTTATAGTTTTATTTCAACGGATTATTGTGTTATAAATTTAAATTAAATAAATAATAATATATCGTTACGCTATGTCCCTTTCGGGATGAGCAGAGATAAATCTGGCTGTGTCGCCGTTATTAGAGCATTTACCTACACATGGAATTTCTATTACCGTGCGAATGTCCTCAGGATGTTTTCCTTCTCCGGTGAACATTTGGTGCCTAAATCCTTCTTAATCTGGAAAAACCCAGAGGTACATGCCGGGATAGAATCTAAGACCACTTGGGTCACCGCGCACGGAGACCGGTCTCTTACCCACTAGGCCAGCACAGCCAGATTATGAATAAATAAATATAACTTTAATAATTTAATTAAAAATCAATTTTTTACCTTGTATATTAATTTTTAACGCTATTTACATTACTTGCAAATAACAGCACTGAAGAAATTTAAAAAAAACTTTTCTGTTGATATACTGTTTAAACTCTTGTTTTTCTTTCTTCTTTAGTCTGTTAACATTCAGAGCCGAAGCAGACAATAACCGACATAATGAGTAAATCACCATACAAATAATTCTACAGATACTTCGGAATGTATAAGACTTTGTTCATACATGTAACTAAACTACAGAAAGCCTAGTGTTAAATCTTAAAATATAATAATTATTACTATACAATAAAATCTCCAAAATTTTCAACATAATAACCTTTTAATATGAAAGTACAAAAATAGTTTAAAAAAACCTTTTTACATATTAATCCTTATTGCTAAGCCTTAACGACTTTATTACAAAAGATATTTACCAAAAATAAAGATTTACCCAGCAGTACAGGTTGGTTATGATGAAAGTTTTTTTTATTGCTACGTTTATTTAAATAATTACATTCTGATTCATCTTAACCTTAATAATATTATAAATTTTAAAATGTATTTTTCACGTCATTTTCACGTCAAAACAGCTGAACTAATTGCAATGAATTTAAGTATAAAAGATAGATTAGGCATAGGAAAATAGACGTAGGGTACCTTTCGTTCCGAAAATAAAACTTGATGGGGTTGAAATAGGGTATATAATTTACTACGGCGAAGTAATGATTTTTTTATATTAGGAATAGAAAAACAGTTATAAGGAAAGGGAAGGAGGAGGGGAGGGGGAGCGCAAGAGTGAGAGTATGTTTAATAAGATATTAACACGACATTTATTGACTGTATAGACAGTACGGAATTGATCGGGATAGCTAGGTTGATATAATACTAAAATATTTATGAAATATATAACTCGGGATGCCTAAAATGTCATCGCCAGAGTTTCTTGAGTGAATCTCGGAAAATATGGATCGATTAACAATTTTAGTTTGATGTCTACATGGTCCACATTTAAGTCGATTCAGAGTGAACTCAGAGTATTTCTTTTTAAATATCGGAATAGCTCTCAGCTAGGCGGCTCTAGTAACTAACTAAACGTAGTAATTTAAAAACCTATAGAGACGTATTATCGGATAGGTATGGGTTCTTTATTAACTTTTTTAGAGAACTGACCTATACTAAAGCTGTGCCCTACCTTTTTTTTACATGAGGAAAATCCTCACAGGAACCTGGCTGAGGTGTACCAGGTATCTGCTGACTAAAAACCCTAAGGTGAGTACACCTGCGCATTAACGAGGACTGTGGGTGTTATCAATTCGTCACTGGCCCGCGGCACAGCGCCCGCTGAGCGCAAACTCGGAGGAAGATCATACCTTCTCCGATACTGCTCGTAGCATTTAAGCAGAGCATGTCACAATGCTCTGCCGCATCATAATTAGGTCCTTCAACGCGAACAAAGTCAGGGGCATAGCTAATCTATACTAATATTATAAAGCTGAAGAGTTTTTTTGTTTGTTTGTTCGTTTGTTTGAACGCGCTAATCTCAGGAACTACTGGTTCGAATTGAAAAATTCTTTTTGAGTTGAATAGACCATTTATCGAGGAAGGCTTTAGGCTATATAACATCACGATGCAACTATTAGGAGCGAAGAAATAATGGAAAATGTGAAAAAAACGGGGAAAATTATTCATCCTTGAGGGCTTCCATTGCGTGCGCTGCAAAAACGGTTCAAGGTACCGAAAATATATGTAAGAAAGAATTATTCCTCTTGAAATGATCTAAAAAAATGTCCGCGACAGTATATGTCTATCTTTTAAGATTAAGTCACTAGAACCGTTTTTATGGTAAACAAATTTGGTCGAAATTAATGCATTATTTGTTAAGAGTTGTATCAACGTAATAATATTAATCTTTATCCAAATAAATGTGTTGTTGATTAAGAGTATTTAATTGTATACAAAATTGTCTTCGACATCACTTAATTTCAATGAACATCTTAGAAGATATTACAAAACCTTATATAGCAAAACAACGTTTGCCGGATCAGCTAGTATGAAATAAAAATAAAATAATATCTATAAGACATGGGGGAAGGCTCTCGTGGGGGAAGATGCCGCCTACCTTGATAATATGGTCTACCCACGCTATGATACATCCTATCAATCTAAACAATAATCCTGTATCACAAATACTAGCGGCATCTACCTACAAATGCCTACAGAGTCAATGGCTTGTAGTAACCTTGAGATATATCACTAGCAGTTCAAATATGGTCACCCCTGATATAAGCGAATTTTTCTGACACCTGACATTTTCCACTGTGTAAATCTTCACTGAGTTTAATTACATTTTGTAATAAGCCAGTAGAATTCTTAATTAAATTAACATTTCGTCTGTATTTGAACAAAATCAATTTATGTTTATACCTGCTAAATAGAGGAGCGGCGGGTGGCCACCTTCTGTCCCTGTTTTACGAGAATTATCAATTAGTATTTCAAAATGAATGTTTGGCATGGTAGCATGAATTTTTCAGAATTTTTTGAGTGAGTTAAAGTGGTGAAAAGACTGCAGGACGCGAAAGAACCCCGTTTCAGACGGAAGGTGCGGGTAAAATGTTTACAGGCGAAGTGTTAATTTGATAATAATTTTATCACATTAATATATCACGATACGGTATCACTAAAGGTACTTTTATCGAGGAGTGAGTTTAAATGTTACAATTAATTATATTAAATAACAGAATTAAAACTAATATAAAATAATAGTTTTATACCTAATTAGAACCCAGTTCATTAAAATAGTAGAGAGTAACTTTATACACGAGGGAGATATTTCAGGATACAATAATTTGTACGTCCTTAAAACTTATAATAATGTATATTAAATAACTATATTCTCTAATATATCATAAAGAAACATTGACGAACAAATCAGAATTGTTTCGTAAAAAGTTTGGACACCATAGCGCGTGTGGCGCATGATTGATTGGTCAGTAGATAAAGTAACTTTTATGTAATTTTAGGTAAACTTGTATTGACTCGTTTTCCCTTCGTATTTTATCCTGGCTTAGGACAAGCAAAATACTTAATAATTAATTTTTATTCATTAATTCATGTGTGTAATTGTTTATAAATGTGTTGACTTGTTGTAATGGAAATATTAAGATATCACTGAACTTACATATTTGGAATTAGAATTGAATACTAAATATCATATGTCAAATCATTCTGTATTCGTTTAATTGTACAATTATTTCTAAATAGGAAACTCAACTATAACTTACACAACAAGAACTATTACTACTAAAAACATATATACGACCGTTGAAGACATGTGGATAACTAGAGGTACACAAGCTAATCCTGAAACGCGAGATGCCCAGAGATGGGCAAAATGTAATCTGATTAATGATGAACGATTACAAAATGTAGTCGTAATTTTAATTTTCTTGCTCTGTAATTATGATTAAATTCATTTAAAATATGAAGAAATGACAAATGTGTATACAATCTGGGATTTTGTAGTGTTTAAAACATAAATGAGCAAAATGCAGTCATATTAATGGTAAAAAACCTAAAATGTAATCGTTAATCATTTTTATTAATCTGATTACATTTTGCCATCTATGGAGATGCTGAAGTAAGTCACTATGACGGTCTTTGTAATTATTTACTGTGATCACAATACAGCTCAGACGTCCCCCACACACTAGCATCTCAATATTAATATCATTTTCATATTTTTTTTATGTTTTACAGGCGGACCGCTTAACCTCAAAACCCCACCTGGTAGAAGGTGAAGAAGTGATATTACGATCGCTGAAAAGCATTCCCACTCCTTAGCTGTCATCATTTCAATGATTTGAAATCAACACATGCAATAAATCTGTTTCTCGGTCACATAAAAAATATTATTCACTCGAAAATAAATTTTTCGAGCTTCTATATATACTGTCTTACAGAAAAATTATTTGCGCGATGTAGGTTAGTAAAAATATATCAGAATCAGTAATCAATATACACATTGTTCTCGCGGAACATTTGCCAGTCCTTTTAAACAATAAACCGTATTGCAGCTTATTGTTTACTGAACTAATATACTTTCTTACAATATTTATTATTTCGTTTTCGTTTGCTAGGTGGTTGGATGTCAAGTTCTATAATGCCTGCAGCACTCGTCGGCGACGCGCGACGGTTGAGGGGTAGCGGGACGCGGCGTGCGCGTTAACACATATCTGCACGCGTTCATTCTCGCTAACCTCAGAAACGGCTAAAGCGATTAAAATGCTGTTTTCACAAATGTATTGTTAAAATACTCATTTAACATTTAGCGTTAATTTTATTTCAATCATTGCATAAATAAAAAGTTTTGTTAAGTGTTGTAATTTATATAAGAAAGAATCGATAGCATATTTTTAATTAATATTAAGATTTCTATTTGAATTAATTATTAACATGACAAAAGTACTAATTCCACTTGATTGCAGCCGCAAGAACAGCAAGTATGAAATAAAAATAATATATATATAAGAAATGGGGATAAGCCGATAAGTATTTATGAAGTATATCACTCTTTAATAATATAACCCAGCTCTTTCATTTCTTTATCAAAACTTTCATCTCGATACTTCTTAATACGCTTTAGCCAATAGTCTAAAGACACGTTACTTCTGCAAGTACCTCCGTATCTAAGAGGGAGGCACTCGGGAGAAATGTGTTGCTGCAGCGACTTGTGATCGTTCCCGTGAAAGTGTATCTTGTCCCAGGCTTGTCTGGGAATGAAACGTTTGAAAAGGTAGAAAAACGTGTTGAGTATCCAGGAGTAATTGATGAGATGGGCAGACCTGAGACGGCCAGGGGATGCGACCTGAAATTTTTTTATTAAAATTATTCAAGTTTATATTTGTGGGTGGGGTGGGCTTTCTTTGATCTGGTGGAATTTCTCATGGGCCTTTAGGGCCGTCGTGAGAACGGCAGTTCCAGTATATCGGACTTTTACCGACTGAAATCATCCGAGTGTTCCCCCTCCTTAGTCAGGCCAGAGGAATGGGGTAAAGAGCCACCGCTTCCTCGCCTCATATCTTGAAACTATACATCGAAATGGCTTTGCTGGCCTAGTGGATATGGGACCAGTACCTATGCGCGGTAACGAGAATGGTCGTAAATTCGTATCTCGGCTTAAACCTCTAGGTTTTTCCAAAATCAGTATGGATTTAACCATCACATGCACAACGGTGAAGGAAAATATAGTAAGCAAACCCGCATGGCTTCTAATTTCATGTGTTAGTGCCTAGAGAATGGCTATCAGCTGCGCTACTGGTCACGTTGGGCGCGCCATATAAACACAAAGTAGATACAGCCCTTAATGTATCTCTGTTTACCCTGAAAGGGATATAGCGTGACGATATATTAATAATATTATTGTGTTTCGCGCAATTGTTACGGTGACTCACTGCATAGTCCAAAAGTCTGCTTATTTATTCTTCATCTCTTGTCCTAATGGGAGCCTGGTCTATCTAACGATTCTGGCACGGCAGCAAGGCATTGTGAAGAGCTTCGGGTGCTGACATAGGTCAGTTCTGAGTGCACTGACACTGCATTCTGCCTCTCTCTCTCTCTGGTTGTTCTGATGGTGCGTTTATGCAAGCACTAGTGTTCACGCTCCAAATATATCTTTAGCAATTGACTGTTTCCAAATATTTTCATCTGCAAATTTAACTTCGTCGAATGGGCCTGCTGCCCGCCGCTATTTGATGTTATTAGAAAACGTTGCCAAGGTCGAAATCGGACCGGATTTCATCATCATTACTAGCTACATTTGCTCTTTTTTTTTTGGTATACATATATTTTTACTATAGTATCTATCACTAATACATTTTATAGTCGATTTATTTATTGTATGTAATAGTTTATTTTAGTATCACTTGTATTTATTATTTAAGCTATATGTATTATGTTGTTTAACGATAATTCTTATAAGATGTAACACGACCGGGGCCCTTCACGAAAATCAGCGCTGCAGACTTCCTCTGTGGCTTTAGGCTGATGAAGAGCCCATTTTCGCCATGTTAATATGTTCTGTATTTTCTTTTGTATTTGTGTGTTGTTTGTAATGCTACATTTAAATTTCTGTTTGTATATTTGTGGCGAAATAAATACTTTTTCATTTCATTTCATTTTATAAAAAAATTATCCTACACCAGCTGTTCACATTAGCTATAAAAAAATATTATCTCTTACCCCCATTAAGCACACAATCTGGTAAGCGACAGTGGGTGTGAGCGTCGCCACGTGTCGCAAGGTGACTCCTTCTAGATCAACAATGACGGTTGCTCCAATAACTTGCAGTTTCGGTTGCCGTATGGCAATGTCAGATACTGCAATCCCTCCACGCACCAGGTCTTCTACAGGGAACTCGCTTGGGTCCCATGTTCCTAATAACATATATTCTTTGAAATCATAATTTGTTCAACGTGTATACGTCATCATATTATTTAATAATAAAATAATAATAATAAAAACATTTATTTGGCACACAACATACAACATATCAGAATAGGTAAATAAAAACAGAAAACAACAAAAGCATATACTCTGTGTTGTGATGATGCGCCAAAGGGAAGTCAGCTCAGTATATGCTAAGTGACCAGCCGAGCCACCCAGCGCCTATTTTATTTTCATAAATTAGATCGTCTTTACCAGGGATGTTACGGAGCTCCGACTCCGACTCCGATAAGTCGGAACTTCCGATTGATATTACACCTTCGGTTCCGAAACTTTTTAATCGGAGGTATTCATCGGAGGTCACCACCACTGTTGTAGTCAATTTATTTGATTTCATTTTATATGTAATCAAACAATCAGTGCTACTTAATTTAAAGATCTCATTTTTAAAAATTTAGATTAAAAAATATGATTAAAATTGTTAAATTTAGAATTAAATGTACATTTTAATTTATTACTAAAAGTTTTTTTTTATTTTATATTTACATTAAATTAAATTTAATAGAAATTAACACAAAAACAACACTGGAGCAAATTTGATTTAATTTGTACATTCTTAATGGAAAAAAGTTAATAAGAAACATAGCAATTTTTATTTTCATTGTCTGTGTATGTGTAAATTTATCACTTTCTAATTAAAAAGGTTCACTGAATAATGTTTTTATTGGTCCCTTAATAAAACTATTTTATTCTGCCGTCACTTGTGACTGACATTGCCTCCGACTCCGATTCCGACTTCGGTTCCAACTCCGATAAATCAAATTTAAAAACTCCGACTCCGACTTCGGTTCCGATAAAACTGCCTCCGTTACATCCCTAGTCTTTACGTAGAATTTATCGGAATTTTCTATTACAGGTTTTTTTGTAAGGAAAAAATGCTGTTGAGCGGGAAAGACCTTTACAACTTGAGCTGTCGAGAGGAGCGAGCACTTAAAGTGCCTAGCCAGCAAATCATGGGTTGGATTGCAACACAAGGCTACCCTTGTGGGTACGAACCTCGACTGGGATGCCCAGTCACAGAAATAACCGAAGGTGGTAAAAGCGTTTCAGAAGTTCTACCTTCAGAAGAAACGTCAAAAGAAACCCAAGGCTACGTCCAAGTGGGTATTTGAACAGCCAAATAACATTAAGTAGACCGCACAGACGTGAGCTTGATACGTGGCCAGAGAGTGCAGGGCAATCACCTGCGTCGAACGCCTTTCATGTAAACGCATTATAGAGCGGTAGATATACTACCTTAATTATTACACTAAATGATGATGTCCTAGCCGAATTCGGCCACGGCGACTGTTTCAACACCGATTAAGAAAATCGAGGTCCAGCTTACGGAAACAGTCAATTGCGCAGGATATATTTAAGTGCATAACTGGACGCGCAGCCAGAAAAGCACCCTCTCGTCCGAGCTCCCTCGGGCCCGATGGAATGGAGAACCAGTACGATCGGGAGGGAGCAGGATGCAGGTTTGGTCGAGTTTTCCTTCTCTGAACACCTGGTTGAATTGCAGTGTTAATGAGATACCTTAGTCGCCTTTTACGACACCTCAGCAAGAAGAGGGGCGTGCTGTTCTATTCTGCCGGCAGCCACCACGGCACAAAACAAACAAATTACACTAAATATAAGAACTATAATAAACGTGATTGTTAACTTACCAAATCTAAATATAGACAGTCTTCCAATGTCTGGCCTATCGTAGATGACACCCTCATAGGTATTTTTAAGTTTTATAAGTCCCCAAAGATCCACCCCCTCGGTTAAATCTTTGTACTGCTCTCGGAATTCACAAGTACGGACCAGCTGCAAACAAATAAGCATTTTGTGAAGCGATAGTGATTCGCTTTGGTCTGTCGCGTTTCGGGATTAGTTTATACAAGTCCGTTTTATAGACGCGAGAGATATTTCAGAATATAATAATAAGTACCTTTTTGTAATAATAAAAATGTAAATAACTATATTTCTTGATAAATCATAAGGAAAAATTGTAGAACAAACGAGAATTGTTCCGTAAAAAGATATAAACACCGTAGCGCGTGCGGCGCACGAGTGAATGGTAAATAAATAAAGTTTATTTTACGTAGTTTAGATAAACAGGTATTGACTTGTTTTCCCTGGCTTAGGGTAGGCAAAATACCTACTTAATAATTAGTTGTTATTTATTCATTAATAGGTTTAATTGTCTATAAATATTATGGAACTATGTTGTCAATAATTTATTTTGTTTAATGAAAATATTAAGGTATCACTTTTTGAGTATTTCAAATTAGAATCGAATGCTGAATACATACATACATACATACTACATTGTTTGATTCCACCAGCCCCATTCCACCACAAAACCACAAGACATCGTGTCGGATACCATCCGTATGTGGTGGATGTTCCTTATATCCGCAAGAGAAGATTCGCTTCTACATTCATCATGCGAACAGCTAAGGAGTGGAATATGCTACCAGCGGCCATATTTCCGCGATCTTATGACCTGGGAGTCTTTAAAAGAAGAGTGAATAGGCATTTGTTGGGCAGACGCGGTTCATCATCGGACTCATCTTCACCTTCCACCAGGTGTGATTGAGTTCAAGCGTTCACCTATAATTTATAAAAAAAAATACCTCCGTCGTCTACAAAATGACCTTCTATATCCAGTTGCTTATATACCTGGAGATCTCCCGTCTTAGTACATGTGGGCCGATATAGCGATGGCGATTCTCAACGGATTTTCATCCTCTGGCGGTCGTTGACATTCGTGGACTACATTGTGATCCCATCAGGCGCCAGGTAAACTCTTTGTCGAGCCAGTATAAAATAAAACATCATCTACTGTTGACGGCAAAACACGATTCCACAAATATGGTGGACGACGAAAGGGAGGTCTTTGCCCTGCAGTGGAATGAAAGTGGCTTATAATAATAAAAATATTGAAGTGAATTGAAATAGCATGTAACTCAGTAATATGACAAAGTTCTTTAGCAGCATATCGTTGCGTGTGCCAACATTTTTTCATCGGATATAAATATGATTCGCTTACCAGTTTGTGAGCTCGCGGTACGATAAAGTTTCTCGCTCGTAAAAATCTCAATAAATAAGCATCATCAGTCCTTGGAGGTTTACATTGTCCGCGGTCTGAAATAAATAATAATCAATTTATGAAAACACACAACAAACTTATGTTTAACTTACTTTTCGCACGCGACAGGCAGAATTTATGATTCATGTACTGTCAGCCAATAAATATTGCGCTAAAACGGATATAGCGTTAGGATCATCGCCGTTCATCACATATATGCATGAAAGCAATTCATACTTTACAATAAAAATCTTTGAGAAATTACTTAAAGTTGAAAATCCGTTTATAGTCTCCGTCGTCATGTCGGCCCACATATACCACGACTGAAGATCTCTGTGTATATGAGTTACTGGACATACACAAGCTGATCCCGAAACGCGACAGGCCACAAAGAATCACTATGACGCTCTTTACACTATATAGTGTACTGTTATGATTTTTTTTTACACTGGCTCGACATAGTGACTACAGAGTACCTGATGGTAAGTACAATGTAGTCCAAAAACGAAAGCGACTATCAAAGGATAAATATCCATTGATAGTCTACATCGTCATGTCGGCTCACATATACCACGACTGAAGGTCTCTAGGTATATGAGTTACTGGAAATACACAAGCTGATCCCGAAACGCGACAAGCTGAAACTGGTCACTATGACGGGCTTTACACCCATGTAATGTGGTCGCGATCCAGACGGGCACCGACGCCCTACCACCTCGCTGCTGCTCCAGCATGATGATCCAGTCCGGGTAATCGCTCCACCACCAAACCCCCATTTTAATTTAGTTGAAAGTTTTACCCTAAGCTACAAACGCGCCGGTCGTATGCAACTCGGAATCATCCTTCCCCCGTCTCCCTCTTTCCCTCCGTACAATTGCCCTATCAAGACAGAAACCTTCGTCGAACTGCTGTATTATTTTTAAGTTATGGTTTTATCTGGTTTACCTTAGTATGTATCTATCTATCTAATAATCATGCTACGTTTTTAAACAGATGTAATTAAATTTTCTCAACTGGAATATATAACACATTCCCAGACTAACATTTGCATATTCATTCGACATTTACAAAAGCATTTATGAAATATTTCTAAAACATAATTGCTTTGTGAGGATGTATGCAATATACGAATAACTTATTGCAAACAAAGTTGCGGTCAAGAATTTGGATATGATTATAGTCAAAAATACTAACAAATTTAAAACTATTAAAGACTTAGAACAACTTTCATCAACAATCTAAACCTAGGTTAAGTTTATATAACATGCTATATAATTGAAGCGATTTAATCAAACCTCAATGATGATTTAAATTTAACAATTATTAAATCTGGATAATGTTTCCATGCAAGACAATAACTAGAGTTTAACGTTAAGGGTGGCTTGCTCTAGCAAATTAAATCTAGTTTAGACTTACATAAAGGCTATTCAGCGCTGAACTCTACTTATTGTCTTGCACTGAAACAAAACCCAGTTGTAACAACACTTAAACCAAAATCACCATTAAGATTGAATTAAACCGCTTCAATTCATTGGCGTTTTATACAAGCTTAAACTAGATTTAATCTGTTTATTGAATTATTTTTAACATTTTAACATAAAATAATACCGTGTTTTCTAAGTGATCCCTATGTATCCCCATATAGTGGATTTCTCCACCTCAACCTGTTTGAAAATGGCGCAGATATGTGATCACTGCTCTTTTAACACATTCATAGACGGTAAAAGTGGAGATTAACGTAAAAAACACTTTGTAAGATTTGCTGCATAAGGAGATAGGACGTTTTAAACATGTGATGGAGATCTACACCGCTGTGCATTTAAAGGTTACAGTTCGTTTGATGTAAACGTCAAATGACGTAACTTGTATGGAAGAGAAGTTTTTTTTTCTTTGGTTTTTTTTTGCGAGGTGGTAGGGCGTCGGTGCCCGTCTGGATCGCGACCACAGTGCATGGGTGTAAAGCCCGTCATAGTGACCAGTTCCGGCTTGTCGCGTTTCGGGATCAGCTTGTGTAGATCTAGTAGCTCATATACCTAGAGACCTTCAGTCGTGGTATATGTGGGCCGACATGACGGCGGAGACTATCAACGGATTTTCATCCTTTGATAGTCACTTTCGTTTTTGGACTACTCTGTACTTACCATCAGGTACTCTGTAATCACTATGTCAAGCCAGTGTAAAAATAAAAACTTTGGTACAATCTAAAACTATAGTTGTCTTTTTTTAAGTCAAGCTACGAGCTATACACACAAGTTTATTCGTAAATATACGATATTCGTAATTTCATTTAATCAAGACATAGATAGAACAATATATATGACGTACTTGTCCATATTCTTGTTTTTAGTTTCAAAAAAAAAAGATAAACATTGTTGAACTCTGTCTATACAAATTTTTTCGTTTACCAGGACTGTAGGAAAATATAAGAGTAATGTATACCGTATATCATTTGCCTGAGCTCCGTGATCGCTGTTGGCCTGGTAGCTGGATTTTCGTTGCACAGCTCTTTAGCTACCTCCAAGAGCTCGGCGCTTTCCTCCGTGTTCAGTTCCGCCTCGAAGGCGATTTCAAGGAAGCACTCGTACATTATGGTGTCCTGGTACTCGCTATCTGAAGGAAGAAAGTATACTGGAGCAATACTTGGGATGATGTGGTCATACTGTGGTGTGTTGTGGTATGTTATGTATGGTGCAGTGACGTGTATCATATAGAAACATAAAAAATAATTATCTTGTTATACTTGGACATTTCATAAATTTATTGACTTTTAACAGGTTTCTGAATCTAATAATTACTTGTATAGTGTACAAATAATGTATGTAGAACTTGTAACTATTGATTTTCTTAAATGAGAAATAAATACTATTATAGATTGACAGATAATTTTTTAGATATAATAATAAAAATAGTATTATACAGTATATTTTGAAAGTCTTGTCAGAAACTGAAAGTGGTATATTGGTGGCACGACAACATTACCAAAGGCATTAAAAAAAATTGTAATCATTACAAATTTATTCTCATGTAATTGAAGAAGTTGAATTATTTTAGATGAGATCTATGCTCGAATTACTTACTTAAAATAGTTTTAAGGCTATAATACACTGGCACTGCCACTGGGTAACGCCATCACGGGTCGAACAGTGTTTTTATTACATACTGTATAACATAACATAACATAACATAACATAACATAACATAACAAAACATAAAATGATTGCATTACCATAACATCAATATACTTCCTATATTTTCATGGTTCCGTATAACAAAAATATATCCAAGTAACTGTATCATCGTATAGCGAGTTTACTCGTAAGTTATAATCAAGGAACAGAATTAGAAAATATAAAGAAACCAAAAACCCGGTTTTAATTAAATTATAGTGTTTCTATATTGTAACTGCATTAAAATATATAATAAATAAATAAAATTAATTTAAAAAGGCATTAAAATATACTACAGATTAAAAAAAATATAACAACATAATGATAAAGGAGTTTGTGAAAAAAAAACTTAAATATGTAGTTTCACGTGATATGCGCGTTATATATTCGATTATTTTTCCATGTATTTCTTAGTTTCATAAATCTGTGCTAAATAGTTAAAAATTCAATTAATTCTATAAAAAAAAGCACCAAAGCTCCCCAATACTATGTTGCTGTATCTCTTGTAGTAAAGAATTTTACTATACTGTGCTCCAAAAAAATTTAGTCACAAAAAAAATGCATCTACTATAGTTATTAAATTTTTTCCTGTACTAGTGATATAAGCCCTTGCTTCTTGCCTAATTTCATGATTTTAAGTCAACAGGAGTAACCCTATAAGTTTTGATTCCCTTGCAAAAATGCCAAAAACGATAAAAAAAACGTTATAAGCGGACAAATCTTCTAAATCCGTTGACTTAGAAGAATGATATTTTCAGAGCCATAAGTAACTGTAAACTGTAGATCTACCAAATACTTAGGCATTTGGTGTAAATTTCAACTTGATTCCAGAGAAATAAGGCCTTGTCAGGCAGACAGTGGGACAAGAAAACTATCCTTCCTTCCGTTTTTCCTTTTTTACGGAACTCTAAAATATATAAATAATTATAACAATAACATATCATCACGGTATATCCCTTTCGGGGTGAGCAGAGATATATTAGTGGCTGTATGTACTTCGCGCTTATATTCCGTGGCCAACGTGACCAGTAGCGCAGCTGATATTCGTTGTCGAGGCACTTACACAGTTTTACTAAATACCGTGCGGGTTTTCATGATGTTTTCTGGAATCCGTACTTCATTTAGAAAAATCCAGAAATACGAGTCAGGATTCGAGCCTACGACCAAAACCGGTCCTTTACCCGCTAGCACAGCCGCCAAAAATATATAAAGTAATATAATAAAGTATGCGGGTAGTGACAGGTAAGAGGCGACATAAAACTAGGACCTTGTTTGGGCCGGGCTCCACGCCGCTGGCAATTTAAACCTTAACTGATTTTTACTTAATTTAATACTGTAAGCGTTGTGCGCCGTGACTATTCAAATTATCAAGAAGAAAAGAGGGTAGAAGAACTAACTGCCCGCCCCCGACGAAGACTTCGCGGAGCGTCAGTCTACTCGTGACCATGACTTATGTAAGCAGGTCAAAACGTCGAGCCATAGTTAAAAGTAAGATACTTCGCGCATAAGCACCGTTAAAGTACTTATTTTTAGTACAAAACGCGAAAATATAAATCAAACGTAAAATTAGTTGAGGCTGCGGAACCCTTTATCACAAGTCTTCCGACACGCATTTGACTGCTTTTAACATTATGTAACTCTACCCAACAGCGAATGCATGAAAGTTGTCGATATGCAACCGGCAGGAGAAATATCACGTTTTGAACGGTTGTCGTCAAATTTTACCGTCGCTGGATGCTAAGTAGAGCGTATGATTATTACAGACTTGCTAAAATTAGATTTTTACCCAAAGCCGAATATTTGAGATTTGTTTTAATTTCGATCAATACTGAAACTTGTTAAGATTTTAAAATTTTAATTTTAAATTGTGATCTACCACAACGGCTGTGGTGGTTTAGTGGATAAAAGACTGGTATGTATGCGCAGGAACGCGTATGGTCGTAAATTCGAATCTCGTACCTCTGAATTTTTCCATATTAAGAACGGATTTAGAAACCATATGTTCACTTGTTTCTGGGAGTGACTTTGGACTCAAAATTAGAGTGGGGTGCACACATTAGACGTCCTGCAAGGAAACATAGCTCGGCTGCTTGTGCAGTCAGTAAAATCAGGCGACTCACTGATATTGAAACAGCTCGATTAGTTTATTTTAGTTATTTTCACAGCGTCATGTCTTATGGTATTTTACTGTGGGGTCTTTTTTTACACGTGCTCGACATAGTGACTACAGAATACCTGATGGTAAGTACAGTGTAGTCCAAAAACGAAAGCGACTATCAAAGGATGAAAATCCATTGATAGTCTACATCGTCATGTCGGCCCACATATACCACGACTGAAGGTCTCTAGCTATATGAGCCACTGGATATACACAAGCTGATCCCGAAACGCGACAAGCCGAAACTGGTCACTATGACGGGCTTTACACCCATGTACTGTGGTCCAGACGGGCACCGACGCCCTACCATCTCGCTGCTAAATGCTGCTGATTTGAAAACGATTTTAGTTTTGCAAAAGAGAGCTGTGCGTGCTATCTATAATTTAAGGACTAGAGTCTCGCTTAGAGAACGTTTTAACGACTTCAGTATTTTAACAGTTCCATCGCAATATATTTACGCTTGTATTATATACATTCGACAAAATCTACATCTATTTTTGGCAAGTAGTGACTTTCATAATATTAATACTAGAAATAAACACAAATTAGTGTTACCCAATTTCCGGCTTAAAAAGGTTCATGGTTCCCACATGGGGCTCGGTATTCGCTTATACAATACAATAAATACCTAAAGACATCTTGGAGTTACCACTATTGAAATAAAAAAAAAACTATTAATACTAAATTGCTAAAAAGGGGATATTATTCCATTAATGACTGTTTGAATGATAAAAGTGCGTGGTCTTAATATATGCAATCGTTCTCGCGGGGCATTCAATCCTTTATATGATAATGTCCTAGCCGGATTCGGCCACGGCGACTGTATCAACGCCGATTAAGAAAATCAAGGCCCAGTTTTCGGAAACAGTCAATTGCGCAGGAGATATTTAAGTAAATAACTGGACGCGCAGCCAGAAAAGCACTCTCTCGTCCGAGCTCCCTCAGGCCCGATGGAAAGGAGAACCAGTACGATCGGGAGGGAGCGGGATGCAGGTTTGGTCGAGTTTTCCTTCTCTGAACACCTGGTTGAATTGCGGTGTTAAAGAGATACCTTAGTCGCCTTTTACGACACCTCAGCAAGAAGAGGGGGGTGCTATTCTATTCTGCCGGCAGTGCAGGAAGTGGGCCTATTTGAATAAAGGTATATTTCATTTCATTTCATTTCACTCGTGAAGAAAAACATTGTGAGGAAATCCTCATGGCGTCTAATGGAAATATCATGCGTTACTGGTCACGTTGGACACGACATATAACCGCAAAGTGAATACAGCCACTAATGTATCGCTGTATACCCCGAAAGGATATAGCGTGACTATTTATCATTATTATTTATATGGTAAATTGGCGATTTTCTCAACTTGGACTTGGCTATGTGAATAGTAGATTATACTCAAGTTTCTATTACATATTACATTTTGTATCTAAGACGAACCTTTTCTAAGGAAAATCAAAGTAGAGACTATAAATCGCAGCCTAATGTTTGAGGTCAGGCTAGCCGGAGAAAATTGTTAAGAGATTTCACGAAGATTCGAGCACAATTTTACAATAAACGTACGCAATAATAACCCGACTTTCCATTGTAATATTAAGCAATTAAGTAATTTTTTTTTTCATTTATCGATTCCGACAGTTACTGTCATGGATGAAACTTCATATAATAGCTTAGAGCGGCTTGCAGCAACAAATGAAATCATGTTTAAACTTATATAACTCGCCATTTAGCGGTAAACTGATTTTTTTTTTATTCTGACTCGACACAGTGACTGCACCATACCTGATGGTAAGCATGGTGCAGCAAAAAAAACACTAACGACTATCGATAGGTAAGAAAAACCCATCGGTAGTCGCAGCGATCATGCCGACCTGCACAAATATCTCTTCACGTTACGCTTAAAGGATCCCATATCATAGGATGGTGGGAACACGCTCGCTGGAAGACCATTCCACAGCCCAACGACACGGCAAAAGAAGGAGTTAGAGAACTTCTTAGTCCTAGCTGGGATGTGAGAAACTGTAAAGCTGTGACTCCGCAAACCCGCGCGCGTGGTTCTATTCAGGAAAGGAGAGGGTGGAACAAGGTCAAACAACTCTTCACGAACAACTCACTCTCAACTCTTCAACTTACGAGAGTTTTATCGATAAGTACTTGTCCTCAGCGTCCGATGGCGCTACTATCGCAAGAAAAATTTACTATCGTGTAGTACATTCTCATAGACCTTTACTGTCGAAATCTCAGCCAAATCAGACTCGTAGTTTAAGTAGATTTTAGAAAAATGAAAAAAGCGGTAATGGTCAACGATTCACTATTACAAAATTTTCTTTTAGCTTTTCTATGATAAGAACTTATCGGCCTGCCCTCATAATAGACATTATGCTTGGAAACATTATCTAGTTTTAAAAATTTAAATCATAATTGAGAACAAATTAAACCGCTTCAAATAAATAGCGCTTTATACACGTCTAAACTAGATTTAATAGCCCAGAACATCTAAATTTATTTTATTCAGAAATGCAAATTATTCATAGAATTTAGGACCACAGTGTGTCCTTATGCACAACGGTAAGGCCGTATAATTCTATTGTTTGCTTAGTGGGCTGGACGCATGCATGTAATCAAGGAGATGAGGAGAGGGTGGCACTTTATACCACTCTCTCCGCCAAATGTGTTAGGTGTACGCGGAGGGTGGCGACTATTTAACCATCCCGTATCAAGTAGGCGGGGCCTGCAGAAGGCCAGACATTGCTGGGTGCCGAGGAGGATGGCTCAGCCTTGCCCTTGGCACTCGGCAGGCGGGAGAAGGAACACCCCGGGGTTTTAGTCGGTGCAAGTCCGACACACCGGGGCTCTCACTGGACCCTGAAGGTCCGTCAGGGATTTCCCCCGGGTTACAAAAAAAAGGGCGCATGAATCTCGTAGGCCATGACATCTACAAAGTCTGACGCGATATGAATGGACTACATCTAGATATATTAATAATCTCAGGCTTAGATTTATAGACGCTATTTCAACTTTGCATAGCAAAATTCTCAAAAAATAAAATCGTTTTAACCAAATAGGAACTTGGGTATAGTCATAGTATTCGCAGAGCAAAGTCCATGTTGATAAAATCGGTGATTGAGTAATATAAATTGTAATGTTTGAGTAAAGTCTAAGCAAACTTAAAGTAGCGTCAATAAATCTCAGCCTTAGAACGCAGACTCGTTTCTTTGCTTGATAATTATTTGTCCTTATTTAAAACTTATATTACCAAGCTTAAAAGCAAGAACGAAACATTTAAAACGGTAAAGATAACTAAAATTATAAACATATGTCGGCAAATTAATAATATTTGTTTATCATTATCGTTTATAATATTTGTATCGGTCAGTGAAAAAACGACCTAAGAAGTTGTAACTGCACCTACCTATTGTCAAAACATTATTCACCAGAACAAAGCAACAATCACACAGAAAAAACCGTCACATAAAACCACTTTACTCTGTTGTTTGCACATTGATAATTTAAAACGATAAATAGATTATTTAAAATCAACACAACACATGCATCGCACACCAAGACAAGTTATACTCGTAGATAACTGTGAGCGCTGCGGTGCGTTCCCTTTGCCTGGCTGACTTCATTTGGTCAATTAAGAAAAAATATTAACGACTGTGAGTTGCCAGCTGCTTTACAAGTTTTATAGCAATAACAAAAATAAAACAAGAGCGGTAAGCCAGCAGTACGGCTTATGTGGAATATTAAAACTATTTTATACAGACAATATGAATTAAATAAACAATTTACTACCGATTAATTGTAGTGACCTGGCATTGCTCGGTAGATATCCCTTACTTTGCTTCGTTCAGGGGTTGATTTTCAAAAAATGTTGAAATACCATTTTCTTATTTCTAATCAAAAATAAAACCGTCATAGTAGACTCATTTTGGGTCTGTCGTGTTTCGGAATCAGCTTATATATATCCAGTAACTCATATACCTAGAAACCTTCAGTCGTGGTATATATATGCCAACATGGAGAACGAGACTCAATAGATTCTCGTGGTTTGATAGTCATTTTAGTTTTTAGAATACACTGTACATATCATCAGGCGCATTGTAGTCACTTTGTCGAGCCAGTGTAAAGAAGCAGTTATTACAATGAAACGTAGCATACAAACGTACAAACATACTTTAGAAATTATAGATTTAATAAGGAAGTAAAGATTAGTATTTAATTATGATTCATTAATATCTAAAAATATCTTAATATTTAAAAGCACCTTATTATTTAAGCAGTGTTTCTAGAACCGGGCGCAGGCCTATAAAAATGAAGTTATTTTTAAGTTTTAAGTACAGCAATACTGCATGACCACATCAGCTGCGTGCACGTCACAATGCAAGGCGAGCGATAATAACTTACGTCCGTAACATTGTCTTCTTGTTAGTATGTAACAAAGTTTCGTTATTGTCCTTTTATGATACTTACAATAGCAATTCTACCTTCTTGCATTATAACGGAAAAAATATTTTTCCCTATTTGTCTTTCATTTTCGTTTTATTTTTTTTAAATAATAAGATGAATAGAAAAAAGACAAAAATTTCAACATCATAATATATATTTTTGAAACTGATTATGGAGCTGACCGGTACCTCCTTCCTAATTCTGAGGTGCCGTAAAAGCCGATTAAGGTATACCGGCATGCCAAATTGCATGCAGATTGCTAGCATCAAAGCTGCTCCATGCACTTACTCGGCACATTGTGTCTGCAATTAGTGCACATCCGCTAACCCGTATTGGGGCATCGTGGTGGGTTAAATGCCCAATCCCATTTCCATAGATTTCATAAAAGTAGTGGAAAAGGGAAGGGTTGCCTTTACCCTGCAGAAGGACGACTCTGGTTTTTTAAAATAAGGTAAGGTTACTACAAAATTATTCATATTATTTACTAGTATATTCATAATGGATTCAGCAATCTGACAACAGACGAATTAAGTCCAATATTGATTCTACTAAAAGTTACCGAGATTGCATTTAATATTTCTTAGATAATTATATTCTTCACATTCTTTCAATTAGGTAGCCTTTAAAAGAAGATTGAATAGCCATTTGTTTTCTCCTTTCAAAGTTGTGATTGATACAAGCGTTTACGTGTAAATTGTAAAGTATGTTACACTAATGCATCTCATTTTTAAAGTGATATACAGTTAAAATTTTTCGGTACAATTTTAACAAAAGAGGCAACGTTTTTATAAATAAAATTATACCGTACAGGGACACACCCGCCGAAAAGCGATCGGACAGTAAGTTGTGCAATGATTTTATACTGTTTTGCTTCGAGGTCATCGCTCGCCGCTTCGCCTTGACTTGAACCTCTGTCGCGCACTTCATTACATTCATGTTCGCCTGGTACAATGCGATATTGATCACTTGCTTGTACAGACATTCTTGTTTGTCTTGTCCTTGTCTTTTGTCTTCTTTAGTTTCAGAAACGCTCAATTAGCGTTAAAGACTATTTTGCACTGCCTTTCGTCAGCTCCATGAAAATATGAATCCAGAAGATCATTATCATCACAATAAAGCGTTAATCAACACGACAAGAAATTCTACATATTTCAAACTGTGTTTGGACGCTGTACAATAAGTATTTATTAAAAAACTGCTCAAGTGCGAAACAGACTCAAGAATCGCGGGTTCCGGTGATCGATTACTTTCAAAATATTGTATTCAATTGATATCCATAGTTCCAAATAGTCAGACAAGATTACCTTTACATGAACATTTTACTAAGCATCTTAATCCGCTCCATTTGAGCAGAGGTATTGCCTCAATAAGCGCTTTCTACCGTCTGTATCATGGAGAGTGGTCTTAAGAGTTATTTAACCTTGTTTCACCCTCACCCTTTCATAACAGAACCACGCGTATAGCTTTTAACGAAGCGAATGAACGTAACGTCAATCAAAAATAGGTGCAAGCCCGCGCGGCGTCTAGAAATATAGAAGGGAAGTGGGGAACTAAATTAAATACAACTCAGCTGCACACTATCCTAAGTGTAGTCTATAGAAAACTGCAAGTCTATATCGGATAAATTCCGAAATAAGGTTATCCGACAAAGAACAAAATTTTCAACATAGCTCTCAGTATTAGGAAGTTGAAGTGGCAGTGGGCAAGCCATATACGCCGGAAAACCGATGATCGTTGGAGCTGGCAGTTCTTGAGTAAGCGTAGAGCAACCCCGGCTAGGTGGAACGACGACCTGCCATGAGAAGTCTATATCCAGCGGTGGACAAGGATGATGACTGTTTAGGCCAAAGCCTGCAGTCAGACACTTGTAAACAATAAAAAATGCGTGTAAACATGATTTAATGTAATTAAAATTAGTTCCACGTAATCATACAAGTAGAATAAATCAAGTTGTTTTCCATTATACATAAGTAAACAAAGCCGGACCGCACCGCACAAATAATGCGTACGGTATGTTTGAGAAACGCTTAAAGTTCGCTGTTTAAAACCGCAGCAATGTTGATCGAGGTGGTCCGTGTAATGTTAACAAAACCACAGGAATTTATTGTTGATAAACTTAAATTATTATATGTTACTGCGGAAGTATTTTCTTATGTGTGAAAGCAAGGCAAATAAGCGTACATCTCATCTAAAGGTAAGCGGTTACTGTCGAATATAATTAACTTATCTTTATTTAAATGCTTGTTAAATTAAATTTTAACATAAATAATATTGGTTAAATTAAAACAAAAACTCGCAACATTATAATGTTGTCAAATGTTCATTCCGTTTCCGTTGAATTGAATACGCTCTTGCTATAACGAGTTGTGTTCGATTAACTATTTAAAAATTATAATACAGTTCATTATACAAGCACTGCATTTTTATTTTAACTTGCAGTAGCTAAGTGGTCCTTCGAGCCGGATCTGCTATACTAATATACCAATACCAATATATATATATATATATATATATATGACGGGTTACAGCCTGTCAGGGCGGCACGTGCACATTCTACAGGACTCATTTTATAAAGGAAACGCGACGATCTCTGAGATACGTGCGATCGCTACGACCGTCCGAATTTGAATGCTTGCGACAATGACTAGTTTCCATTTTATACCAAATCGAATAGTTGATTACGATCGCAACGCCATCTCTGATTCCGTCCAGGTACTATACCTGACGTTTCAATTAATAACAGTTAACAACAATTTAAATACTCTCTCCGACATATATATATATGTATATACAAATGCTAATACTGGGACTGTTGTGTTGTGACCGTGATTATTCAAATAATCAAAACATAATAGAATAGAGAAAGGAGTTTTCTGCCCCAAAGAAAACTCCACGGCGCGCCAGTCTGCTCGTAACCATGACCTATGTAACCAGGTCGAACCGGCGGGCCATAGTTAAAAGTAAGTTAATTCGCGCATAAGCACCGTTAAAGTAATTATAACAAGAAGTGTCATCACTGCGCTGCCGACCTAGAAGAGCTTTTTTCACTGCTTTTTTAAAGAGCCCCATGTCGTGATCCAGAGGATATATGGCACCAGGAAGCCCATTCCACAATCCTATAGTGTGCTACAAGAAGATTCTCGATAAACGCTCTGCTTTTGCGAGCTAAGAATTAGCTCTCTTTCGCTGGCTGAGCGTCTTCTGCGTTCGCCCTCCAAGCCCGGTTTTGTTGTGAAGGTCTTTCCCAGGCCATCAAAGTAGGACAGGCGGAAAAAAAAATAGCTTTCTCTTAAAAAAAAATCAGAAATACCCTTTGTGTACTATTAATATAACAAGTGACTGTGATGGCATATTGGACAACGGACCGGTTTCCGTGCGCAGCAACGCACATGGTCATAGGTTCGAATCTCGGCACTTACCTCTGAGTTTTTCCAGACTACGTACGGGTTTTGGCACGATTTGGTGGGCCCCTTTAACATATATTTATAGGATAACATTATTTTATTTTTTATTTGTTTTTGTTTTATATTTAGTTTAGAGAAAGATTTGGCTGACTAAATTGAAATATCAAATTGTATTCGGTTTTTGTGCTTATTTGTGCTTGTTTGTGTTTTTTTTTTGTTGATTGTTTTCTTTTCTTTGTTTTTGTTGTGTAAATAGATCCTAATAACTTATATATGTATATGTAGAGCTGTGCCAGTGAAGTGGCTGTGTCGTCTGCAAGGCCCTGCCAGAATACCAGCGCTGCAGAGTCTGTAGCACAAGCTGAGACAGGGTCCTTATTGGCGGCGGCCTAGACTTTAGTTATGTATTGTTTGTGATTTTTTATTTATTTTTATGTTTTTATGTTTATTTTCATGTAATCTATTGTATCATATTGTTACTTCTGTTATATTTTAGTTATTTGTATCAATTGTATTCTGGTAACATTAACAGTTATATTTTAGTAATTGTATTCTGGCAACATTATATGTATTTAGTTATGAGTAAATCTTAATAATAAAAGGACATTCTGGTTCGAGCCTCGGTAGAGGAAACACGTCGAGAGAACCGAGCTAAAATAATAAATAAGTGAATGTTCAAATAAAGAGGAAGAGCATTTAGGAGGCATAGTTTTATTCTCTTCACTTCTGACGATATTTCTAACAACTCAGAATTGGGATAAGGGTAAAATATCCTTCCACGCCTGCATCTAGCCGTTAGGATTTTTAAGGATTATCGCTGGAAAACTAAGGTACGATTCGATTATTAAAAGTATTTTACAGATAAAACTTTTTCGTTAAAATTCTATTAATTTTGCCTTTTGTTTTTGTAAAAATATTTTTGTGTTTTTTTAATTAGTGCGCATATGAGCAATATGTATATGGTTTTTTTTCTCGATTATTGCGACTACCGTTTTTTTTTTAAATAAAGTTAAAGTAGTCAATTTATGATGGATGTTCTTTCCTCTTTTAATGAAATATTTTACATTTACACTATTATGAAAATATTATCGTAGGCGACCATAAACTCAATGTTTTTCACAAGTTTCAGTGTATCAAAATAATGACGTCCGGAGACAAGGACAGTGGAGGAGTAGTGAGAAGATTTTTACCACAATATACGCAAGGTCGCCATGGCCGTTTGGAATCACGCACTTTGTCACCTGAACGGAATCGTCGTGAGCATAAGAGTCGTTCACGATCTTTATATGATCGGAGAGTACGACATAAGAAACGTCGGAATCGATGTGAAGAAACATCTGCGAAGCGCAGGCACAAGAGACGGCAGAGGAAAAGACTGTTACCAATCGTAAGTAGATCATCATCTAACTCCAAGAGGAGCTCTTCTAGTCTTGACCGTGACATGACATCCTGTAGGAAACGTTCAAGGAAAGAAAATTCTAGTTCACGTAAAATTGATGAAGCATCTTTGACGAACATTAACGCACAAGAATTGTTGGATTTGACTAAGTCGCTGTCCTCTACTTCTTCCTATAATCATTTTTCAATGAATAACAATGTTGGCCCTGAATTCGATCCGTCTAATAAGGAGCAAACTGTTTCCGTGTGGATAAATAAGGTGTGAAATTTACAATAAGAATGCTATAGACTGTATAATAAATGGTTTGGATGATAGGAGTATGAGGTAAGGAGCCCAAGCAGCAAATTATACTGAACCTGAACAATTATTGGCTTATTCAAAAACTGTAAAAATAGAAGTTATAAAAGAAGGTCAGAAGCCATTAACTACAACGCGATTTGAAAATCTCGGTGATAAGAATAAAAACCCGTCCAATACAATTAAATGTTTCAATTGCGATGAAATAGGGCATCCCAGTTTCAAGTGTTCAAAACCACTGATTACTTGTAATATGTATATGCAATCGTCTTGGCCACCAGTCTTCTTCGTGTAGACGACTACAAAGTAATAAATATAATTATAACAACCATCAAAATAATCAAATAATAAATCCATATAAGAAGTAAAACTACCTGGTATTACAGATGATAAATAAAAATTTACCTATTACCATTAGCAATAAACCTATTACGTGTTAGGTCGATTTAGGCAGCCAATGTAGGCTTATATGACAAAGTGAATTTAAAGCAATTAAACACATTATATACCAAAACTGTTCTACCTGCATTTATAGGATTTGAGGATTCGCTCATATCTCCTATAATATTAAAACTAGTGAACATTTAAAAAATTACTTTTAAAAATTATTTTTAAAATTACGAAAGCAAAAAAAAAAATAACGATTTGAAAATTGAGAAATTAAATTTACTAGTTGGAATCGACACTAATAAATTCTATGATTTTCGTACCGATTATCGTAGATAACAAAATAATTAGTTGCAATGTGTATATCCGAGGATCTATATGACATTATAATAAATCTTATGTAGTTCCGCGAAATTACACAATTAGTCATGGGGTCGGATGTGTATTAGTAGTTATTTTCAGTCTAAATGATTCCCATAGATAATAATAATCTAATTATAAGAGCCCAAATAGGCAATGACAAAAATATAGTAGAGGTTGACAAAATTGACACGGAATAGAATTAAGCTAATTATAAATCAAATATCCATACAACACAGATTAGGCTCTGATGAAATTTCAAAATAATAGTTATTATAAATAAATAAATAAAATAAATTGTAAATAATTGTAAATTAGATAATTATAGGGATTGTTCTCGTTTGATTTAACGGCTTTGGGGTATAAATTTATATGATGTTAGAGCGGTCGTATGCAAACCATATCTATACTAATATTATAAAGCTGAAAAGTTTGTTTGTTTGTTTGAACGCGCTAATCTCGGGAACTACTGGTTCGAATTGAAAAATTCTCTTTGTGTTGAATAGATAATTTATGGAGGAAGGCTTTAGGCTATATAAAATCACGATGCAACTATTAGGAGCGAAGAAATAATGGAAAATGTGACCAAAACGGGGAAAATTATTCTTGCTTGAGGGCTTCCATTCCGTGCGCTGCGAAAACGGTTCAAGATACCAAAAATATATGTATGAAAGAATTATTCCTCTTAAAATGATAAAACAAAATGTTCGCGACCGTATATGTCTAATCTTTTAAGATTAGCTCACTAGAACCGTTTTATGGTAATCAAATTTGGTCGAAATTAATGCATTATTTGTTAAGAGCTGTATCAACGTAATAATATTAATTATTATCCAAATAAATGTATTGTTGATTAAGAGTATTTAATTGTGAACAAAATTGTCTTTGACATCACTTAATTTCAATGAACATCTTAGAAGATATTACAATTTTAAAATAAATAACTAACTAAAATTCCCAAAATAACTATTCCACGCGGACGAAGTCGCGGACTCAGCTAGTCAGTTATATTACGTGGAAAAAGAGAAAATCAGGGGAATGATACAAGAAAAGTCATAAACTGTAATTATGTTCCAAAACTTATGTTTGATATTTGGGAATAGAAACAGATGATTGGCTACGGAAACAGTAGTGACGATAAACATTTGAAAATGAAATAGATTTTGGAAAATTCGTACTCATTAAACATGATCAGAGTTTATCAAAACTATAAGATTAAGAAGAAGGCATATAGATTGTTAAATGAGCAAATGAAATGGGTGGTACCTAAAAGCGCCAAATGGCAACTATTTAAGAGTAAACCATAACGAAACTGGTCACTTTGGCGTAGAGAAAACCCTAAAAAGGCAAAAGAACATTACGGGTTTGCTAGTGCGAGATTGGTAAAAAAAATAAAAGAAGATTTTGTGAATAAATAGGCAAAGGTCATGTTCTGAATAATGGGATAAACATTTGAAATCGATACAACTAGGCTTGAATACAACCGTTAATAAAACCACGGGTAAATATCCGTATAAGATACTTAAATTGTGATGAAAACAGTGAATCAATAAAACAACAGAATGAAATAATAGTAATAAAAAAAAATATGGATTATATTAATAAAACAATTGAATGAAATAAGAAACGAAGTTAATTTAAAAGTAACAGAAAAAAAAACAAATAGAGAGTATGACGCAGTTAATTCCGTAGATAAAATTTATCCACGATAAACGTGATTCATATACTCAAGATTATTTAAATTAGTCGAATAGTGGATCGGATTCAGAGAGTGATAATTCAGAGTATGATGGTCCAAATAATACAGAGGTTGAAATGGGCAGCGACATTGATCGTAGGGATGACGTGGAAATTGAAAACGAATAAGATAAATAAATATGAAAATAATTGAAACGATGTATAGTAAGATAATGAAGTAATGTTGATAAATATGATTAAGGGTTAAACAATGCACATGAGGCCGATAAGCCAACTTTGGGAGCATATGTTTACTTATTAATAGTTTATACGAATATGATATGTAAAGGTGAACAATGCACATGAGGCCGATAAGCCAACTTTGGGAGCATATGTTTACTTATTAATAGTTTATACGAATATGATATGTAAAGGTGAACAATGCATATGAGGCCGATAAGCCAACTTTGGGAGCATTTGTTTACTTATGGATAGTTTATGCGAATATGATACGTAAAGGTGAACAATGCACATGAGGCCGATAAGCCAACTTTGGGAGCATATGTTTACTTATTAATAGTTTATACGAATATGATATGTAAAGGTGAACAATGCACATGAGGCCGATAAGCCAACTTTGGGAGCATTTGTTTACTCATGAATAGTTTATACGAATATGATATGTAAAGGTGAACAATGCACATGAGGCCGATAAGCCAACTTTGGGAGCATTTGTTTACTTATAAATAGTTTATACGAATACGATATGTAAAGGTGAACAATGCACATGAGGCCGATAAGCCAACTTTGAGAGCATTTGTTTACTTATTAATAGTTTATACGAATATGATATGTAAAGGTGAACAATGCACATGAGGCCGATAAGCCAACTTTGGGAGCATTTGTTTACTTATGGATAGTTTATGCGAATATGATATGTAAAGGTGAACAATGCACATGAGGCCGATAAGCCAACTTTGGGAGCATATGTTTACTTATTAATAGTTTATACGAATATGATATGTAAAGGTGAACAATGCACATGAGGCCGATAAGCCAACTTTGGGAGCATATGTTTACTTATTAATAGTTTATACGAATATGATATGTAAAGGTGAACAATGCACATGAGGCCGATAAGCCAACTTTGGGAGCATTTGTTTACTTATGGATAGTTTATGCGAATATGATATGTAAAGGTGAACAATGCACATGAGGCCGATAAGCCAACTTTGGGAGCATTTGTTTACTTCTGTTAAGGTATCTGCATACAGGAGGCCGATAAGCCAAATGAAGGAGTATGCGAGATACTTTAAATATTTGCACACATGAGGTCGATCAGCCAACCAAGGAGTGTGTATATGTATATGTAATATTAAGGGTTATTTAACAATGATGATATGTAAATGAATTTCAATCTGGTTGAAATGAGATTAATATGTGTGAATTATTATATTTTGGTCTTGATATATATTATATCTACTGGATAATTATAGAGAAACACCTTGTAATGTGAAATTGATGCAACAATTTTTATTATCACAGATGGCCGAAGCAGTACAAAATTATAAAAAAAAAAAATATATATATCGACGTAAAGTGTTTAAATAATATTAGTCAAAATGTAATACTCGAAGTTAGTTATAATTATTACATATGTTATTAATTAAACAAAATTACGTGAGGACCCGTAATATGCAGTATGGCCGACTGTTATATTTTAGTTATTTGTATCAATTGTATTCTGGTAACATTAACAGTTATATTTTAGTAATTGTATTCTGGCAACATTATATGTATTTAGTTATGAGTAAATCTTAATAATAAAAGGACATTCTGGTTCGAGCCTCGGTAGAGGAAACACGTCGAGAGAACCGAGCTAAAATAATAAATAAGTGAATGTTCAAATAAAGAGGAAGAGCATTTAGGAGGCATAGTTTTATTCTCTTCACTTCTGACGATATTTCTAACACTTCTGTCTGGGTGCTGCTAATAAAACGTTTTCTTTCTTTCTTTCTAGTGAAGGAAAACGTTCTGAGGAAACCCGCATGGCTCTAATAGAAACGTCGTGTGTTCTAGTGCAATAAGAATGGCGATCAGTTTCCCTACTGGTCACGTTGGGCACGACATACAAGCGCAAAGTGAATACGAACACAAATGTGTGGCTATTATGGTGGTAGGGTTGTTGCCCGAACTGGATCGTCACCACAGTACACACGTGTGAAGACAGTCATAGTTACTCGCCTTGGCCTGTCACGTTTCGAGATCAGCGTCTGTATATCCAGTTACTCATATACGTTAGGTTAGGTTAGGTGGCCCTCCCTATGCCAGTCTTATTTAGCAGCAACCCTGCTGCCACCCCCACGGAAACCAATAAAATTTTGAAACGAATCTACGAAAAAATGCTAGACAACCTCAGCAATAATGTATAAAATCACGAATAACGCCTATCATTATTCTATTTAGAGAATCACAAAATACTTTTTTTTGCTATCAGCTTTTTTTCAGGTACAAAATATATTGTCAATTTTTTTATTATTATAACTATGACCGGTGGTCGTGGGTGTGGTTATAGTAAGATACGAATTTGGCGTTTTACAGTTTATTTGCACTTTAAGGCACACCGAACTGCGACGTACACGCACGTACTCCCGCCTTGGGTCTCGGTAGTCGACTAACTTTCAAGCGTCCCGTGCGCGCGCGCATCCTCTTACCCCGCACGTCTCGTAACATCCTAACGACCCTTAGGGCGACAAGAGCGTATCGGGTTACGTCTACATGCTATATAACTATGTTTTGCGTTTGACCTCAATCTTATAGATCTGATGGAAAGTGATAATGAGATAGATCACGTAGCTCGTTTACCCAATGTATACCCATTCACTTGTTACTTGAAGATTGCTGGAAAAACAAACACAGGAAATGAATTCCTCTCTTTAGTGATACTGTTATAAGTATCTGCGAATGAATGACGGCCGCTAAAAATAAAAATCATTTTGTAAAAAAAATATTTTATTTCTTTAATTTTATAGGGAAACGTACAGCGATATACATACAAACAATATATCTATTTTATTCAATTTGTTTTTAAATCGCACGAAAAAAAACGCACTAAAATAAAATCGCATAAAAAGGACCGCACAAAAACAGGTCATACTGTAAATATATATGTAATCTGGGATTCCGTAGGGTTAAAAACATAGACGAGCAAAACGCAGTCATATTAATGGTAAAAAACGTAAAATGTAATCGTAATCATTTTTACTAATCTGATTACGTTTTGCCCATCTATGATATATACACATACACATATCTATTGATATATATATATATATATATATATGATATTGTTTATATCTACATATAAACAGTACATATATAAAAAGAAAGTACAAAGTAGAATTTAAGTTAACATTTTCCCTTTCACCATTCGTCTAAAGGGACCGAATGCCCAGCAAAGTATGTCGATGTCACAAAAACGTTTATTATACATATCGTAGGCGCGCGAAACAAAAATGTTAAATCATTATCAAATGATGTAATATTACGCCCCGAATATATAGGTACATAATGAACATATGATCACAGTTTTTGCATGAATTAGATGCGCATGGATCTGGTGAAGCGGCTATGTCGTCCGCAAGGCTCTGTCAGAATACCAGCGCTGTAGACTCTAGCGCTCTGCAACACAAGTTGAGGCAGGGAGGCGCCTAAAGTTTTTTTATAAATATTTTTTATTCACAATTCTCCTTTTTTATGTCGTCATCTTTGTTATAGCTGCTGCTTTAATGTTTTCATTATTTCTTTATTAAAATTAAAGAATTCTATTGTTATAGTACTCAGAAAATACGGAGAAGCGCTTCATAGGCACTAATCGCTTCATACGAATTGAAATATGAAATGTTAACAACATAAGGATATAATACCGCGTCTTGTGTGAAATTTTAAAATGTTTAAATAAAACGCAATGTGTTAATAACGGTACACAAACCGCTATTTAGTGGAGCTATTATTAAAAGCTTTTTGTTCGTGTAGACACCGTGAGCTATAGACGGTCGCCATTTTCTTGCGTTTTTTTTTTTTCGGCGTGTCCTACGTTGGTGGCCTGGGAAAGACCTTCACAACAAAACCGGGCTTGATGGGCGAACGCAGAGGGCACCCCTGTGGGTACGGACCTCGACTTGGGTAGCCGGCCAGTTGAAAAACGAACCTAACGGTGATCTACCAGCGTTTCGGAAGCGACTACCATGAGAAGAAACGCCGAAAGAAACTCAAGGCTGCGTCGGAGTGAAACTGCGTTATTTAAACAACAATTGACGGACCTATCCTTAATCGTCGTCGTCGGCGCCGCCGGCGACGCCGGTGTCTCGGAATGTGACGAGTGCTTGTGTGTTTTCTTGCGTCTCGTCGTTATTTAGACAAGGCGCCGCATCATCCGACATCCACTAATAAAACGTGCGCGCAAAACCCTGTCCACGTCATGCCCTGTTGGATCCTGATGATCCCATTACCACAACCTTAGCAATGGAACCCTCGAAAAACAGTGAGGTACATACATGCACTATATTGGCAAGGCTGGACCATCTTCCTCGGCACCAGGCGACGTCTAGCCTTGTGCAGGCCCAGCCTTCTTGGCCTTTTGGAGAGTGGTGTATAATGCCACCCTCCCCTTATCTCCTTGATTTGTCAGTGGAACGGTGTGCTGAAACACATAGCACACCGCTCACGCCTGGATCTGGGCAACGCGTTCCCTCAAACACGTAGTTCCATTCCGATGTAGCCTTAAATTTCTTCCGGTGTTTCTTCTCAAGGTAATTTCTTCCGAAATGCCAGTAGATCACCGTTAGATTCTTTTTCCTGGCTCGCCACACAAATCAAAATTCGTGTCCAGGAGTGCCCTTGCGCTACCATCCAACCAATAAACTCGCCGCCTGAGCAACTTAACCGGTCGCACCTCTCGTTCTATAAAGTTGTAAAGACATTTCCGGGACAAGAGCATTTATTGGAAAAAAAAAATCATGCAGTTAAGTAATGGAAAAATCCACAATCGCCTCGGTTACATCCTCCCACTTATTGACTGTTATTAAAATTGTAGGGACCTGGTTTTGCTCTCGTAAACGGTTTGATCTCGGAGTAAATGTTAATTAATATTATTAATTAACAGTGCGCGTCAACTAATTCAACTAAACTAAACATCAGCGTCAACTAAACATTTATTAACAGCACAACACAGCTAGTTGCGATCCGTATTAGGTGAAACTGAGATTTGCGCGCTCTATACATTATTTCATGCTGTAAGGGTTTGATGTTGGTTATATAGTTTTCGAAGTTAGCTGCCACCATACCCAGATGGGCAAAATGTAATCAGGCTAATGAAAAATGATTACATCTTGCATTTTTCATCATTAATATGATTACATTATGCCAGTCTATGTTTTAAAAACCAACGAATCCTCAATTGCATACAAATTTATGACTCCTTAATGTTTAGAAGAGATTTAATCATGATTAAAGAGTAACGAAATTAAAATTACGACTACATTTTGAAATTGTTTATCATTAATCTGATTACATTTTACCCATCTCTGCCACCAAGTGGTTCCTATCTTTGTACCCACAGGAACCGGATTTCCGGGATAAAAAAGTGTCGTAGTTATGATGTATTTCTCTTAGCCAAATATCCTCCAAATACTTAAAGGCATTCTAGCGCGTGGAATAACAAACATCCAACCTAACTTTGCATTTATAATAATTATAAGAGCCTACGCAGATATATATCGGGATATGCAAATGATTTCATTTTTACCATAATTTTTTATTCGGGACATCATTAAGTAAATTGTGTCTAATATTTTTATTTAAAATATTCAAAAGCTAGCGATAATGACTTCTACCTAAAAACCTTGATCATGAAACTTCAAGGCAGGGCAAAAACTCCGGTCTGCCGGTCTCCTCCCTCCGCCAGTCCTTTTACCTTTGTTTCTCAATGATATCGATTAGCGCTGTGAAAACGGCGATAAACAATGCTATGGTCATGTTAGGAACGAAATTAAAGCCAAAGTGGTACAGCCACTATTTTATCTCTGCACATCTCGAAACGGATAGGGCGCGATGATATATTTGTTAATTCCATGGAACCTTATTCAACTGCCCGAAGGTATAACCTACAAAAGGGAGCGGTAGCCGCTTCCAACTATAGCCATTTTCATCATGCGGTTATTAGATGGTTTTCAAGTTCACGCTATGAGAATATAATGGAGTTTTAATTGACTATTTATGAAACACTCGGTACACGGTTGACCGAATCCACCGGTTGACGTTTTGGTCTTACGAAACCAGGCATAAAGCAAAACAAGGTCTAAACTTAAGCAGAAATTCGAGGATATTCAGAATAAGTTCGTAAAATAATATTACTGCGAAATGATGAACTTTCTTTCTCACTATATACCTCTCATCTAAGGAGAATTGGAAGAGACCAACATTTGTTTGTTTAAAATTATTGGAAGCCTCGTATACTCGACTCGTTTATTGAGTTAAATAGGTTTCAGGAGTCCGCATTCTAATGCATAAAACTTTTCGCTTAATAAAACGCCATTTGTTAAAACAAATTATGTTAAAAATTGTTTTATTTTTATGTTTGTGATGCATATAACAAACGTTATTGTGATGTCGCCATTGTCTTGTACATTTGGCCCTTTTGAGAAATTGGTGAGGCAAAAATTGACAGTTATAGCATGTAGACGCCGCCCGATACGTGCTTGTCTTAAAAGAATCGTTAGAGTGTTACGGGACGCACGGGGTAAGAGGATGCGCGCGCGCACGGGATGCTTGCTAAGTTAGTCGACTACCGAGACCCGAGGCTAGAGTACGTGCGTGTGCGTCGCAGTTCGGTGTGTCGTTAAAGTGCAAATAAACAGTAAAACGCCAAAATCCGTATCATTCTACCACCACACCCACGACCACCGGTCATACAGTCTTATTAATATTCTTAGCCAATTTCATTCCACTGCAGGGAAAAAGTCTCTCTTCGCTTTTTCACTATATTTGTGGAATCCATGCTATATGTTAGTCGGCTCTTGCGAGACCTCAGTATGATGAAGAGGGTGAAAAAAGATGGATTGATAGATGGGAGGAGAATGAATAATTGTCAGTGTATACTTTTATTATTTTATTAATTTTTTATATAATTTATTAATGTAGGATTTGTATTTTGTGTTTCTTAGCTTGATTTTTATTTTATTTAGTATTGTTGTTGAAACTTTGCTGACTTGTGTACCTTTTTTATGTATTTATTGAAAAGAAAACAATTATTAAAATTCATAAAAAAAATGTACATTAAGGATACACTTAAATTAAGCAAGTTTTCATAGTATCCTGAAATATACAACAGTAGCAGACTAATAAGAAAAGAAAATACAATGATAATATAAAAAAAACCAATGTTAAATGAATTGACAGGCAATGCCGGCAATACATGCTATGCTAAACAACTCTAAGTGCAGATGTCAGTTTATTATTTTGTTTTTTTTTTTTACAAAATTGGGTGCCCAACATGGGTGACATAGAGTAAAAAACAATAGGATCATGGTACGAAAATAGAACATATAAATGTCCCCACAATTATAGGGCGCCGCAGCATGCACAATAATTAATATATAACGCTAGTTTACAGTAAAGAATATTAGTAAAATTCCAAAAAAAGGAAAAAAGGATTATACATACATACATACATAGACACAATATAAAAAAAACTATAGATTGCCTAAATAACAATTACCTATTATGACTGAATTGTGAGAAATTCTCACTTGTCTCTTGTAAGCTGTTTGTCCTCTATTATTTTATTTTATTTTTTATACTGGCTTGAGAAAGTTACTATATTGCACACGATTGAAAGCAAAGTATAGTCCAAGAACGAAAACGAACGCCCAGAGAGGAAAGTCCGTTAACATTCGCTATTTCGGCACACATATACCACATGACGCAAGATCTCTAGCTATTTGACACTGGATATACACAAACTGATTCCGAAACACGACAGGCTGAAGCGAGTCACTATGACGGTCTTTTCACTTGTGTACTGTGGTCACGGCCTAGTTCGGGCGATTGCCATATCGCCACAATTAAAGGGACAGAAAAAATAAAGAACATCGAGCATAAAGTTAATTCGTTTTGATATTAGATTGTTAGTAAATTTTTTTATCTAAGAATAAGCGCTGGTATGTCGTAATCCTGATGAGGTATCAAGGCTACTTGCACAGTTTCGATATGGTTTTAACACCTTATCTCTAATTGTAGATTGCTAGAGAACATTGTTTCCGATTTTGTAATGTTAATTGATATTATAAACATAAAACTTGTACCAATAAAATGTATTAAGCCTTTATATTGTTACGACGGAATGGTGAAACGTGAATCCTAGATTTCAAAGCTTATAGGTATCACACGGCTATGATTTTAAAACACAAAGATTGTCTTAAGATGCATTTTTTTAAACCCGGGGGAAACCCGCTATGGGCCGTCAGGGGACGTTGAGGGTCACCCCCGGTGTGTCGGAGTCGCACCGACTAAAACCTCCGTGATGTTCCTTCTCCCGTTTGCCGGGCCCAAAGGCAAGGCTGTGCCAGCTTCCTCAGCACCCGGCGACGTCTGGTCTATTGATGGAAGATCCCTGCATACCATTTTGCTCACCTTCATTTTCTTTGAGCGGTGCGCGGGAACACATCGCGCACTGCTCTCGCCTTGGAGATGTTGGCCAACGCACTCTCCCAAGTGCGTCAATCCGTTAGGGAGGAAAGTGCCTTGAATAGGCTTCCCTCCTGCGTCCAGTACGGCGAGGGCGACGGAGGGGCGGTATAAGAAAAGTCTCATAAGACATCGTTACCACATTTTAAATTAAACAAGATGAAAAATAATGTTTGCGCTTTTTCATTAATATTTCGCGTCTTATACAATAAATGATATTCTTATTCCTTCAAAGTGATTGATCATGGAATCTCTAAAAATTGTGTTGTAAACAATATTATTGAATTAATCCATGTAATTGAGTAACAAAGGTGAAAGAAATGAAAAGGGGAGAGGCAGACAGTATTTTTTAACCCAAATCGAAAATTTAAGATCAGAGGCAGAATATTTCCTACCATAAAATACAGCGCAGGGCAATCCATTAGCAAACAAAAGGCTGTCGGCCATTGTAGTGCATGGATGCGAGCTGTGCAGTGCATATTGACGCATGAGTTATACCTCGAGGCTATGTACACAACGACATAGAAATAGCATCGCGTAAATAAAAATTACACCATTAAATTCATTTCAAAGTAATTTATGCTGATGGAGTGTGTCCGATCTCAGTCTGCAAGAGATTCTCTGATGGGAGCCTTTAGCCTGAACAAATTTGATGTAGGCATGTTCTGCGGAATTTTAGCAAGACCTTACTCAGCCGAAGCAAAGGAGTTGTTCAGGCTGATGGCTCCCCACCAGAAATAAATGTTAGTAGTGCATGTTTAGGATACGATGGGGCTGGCATGTGCCGAGGCACAAAAGTCCCTTAAATAAATAGAAAAATAAAAAATAAAAAAAAAAGTAATTTAATCTTTTTTTATAACCAGGTGGAAATCCTCATGGATCGTCAGGGCGAGGGTAAAGGCAGCCGTTCTGGTATGGCGGACTCTTACCGACTACAACGACCGGGGTACCAAATATTTTTTTTTACACTGGCTCGACATAGTGACTACAGAGTACCTGATGGTAAGTACAGTGTAGTCCAAAAACGAAAGCGACTGTCAAAGGATGAAAATCCATTGATAGTCTACATCGTCATGTCGGCCCACATATACCACGACTGAAGGTCTCTAGTGTTATATATTGGTTATTTGTAGCAATTGTATTCTGGTAACATTAACAACTATATTTTAGTGATTGTATTCTGGCAACATTATACGTATTTGGTTGTGAGCAAATCCTAATAGTGGAAGGGACATTCTGGTTCGAGCCTCGGTAGAGGAAACACGTCGAGAGAACCGAGCTAAAATAATAAATAAGTGAATGTGGAAATAAAGAGGAAGAGCATTTAGGAGGCATAGTTTTATTCTCTTCACTTCTGACAATATTTTTAACAACTCAGAATTGGGATAAGGTGAAAATATCCTTCCACGCCTGCATCTAGCAATTAGGATTTTTAAGGATTATCGCTGGAAAACTAAGGTACGATTCGATTATTAAAAGTGTTTTATAGATAAAACTTTTTCGTTAAAATTCTAATTATTGTACCTTTTGTTTTTGTAAGAATATTTTTCTGTTTTCTTTTAATTAGTGCGCATATCCGCAATAAGTATATGTTTTTTTTTCTCGATTATTGCGACTACTGTTTTTTTTAATAAAGTTAAAGTAGTCAATTTATGATGGATGTTCTTTCCTCTTTTAATGAAATAATATTTTACATTTATACTATTATTAAAATATTATCGTAGGCGACCATAAACTCAATGTTTTGCACAAGTTTCAGTTTATTAAAATAATGACGTCCGGAGACGAGGACAGTGGAGGAGTAGTGAGAAGATTTCTACCACAATATACGCAAGGTCGTCATGGCCGTTTGGAATCACGCACTTTATCACCTGAACGGAATCGTCGTGAGCATAAGAGTTGTTCACGATCTTTACATGATCGGAGAGTACGACATAAGAAACATCGGAATCGATGTGAAGTAACATCTGCGAAGCGCAGGCACAAGAGACGGCAGAGGAAAAGACGGTTACCAATCGTGAGTAGATCATCATCTAATTCCAAGAGGAGCTCTTCAAGTCTTGACCGTGTAATGACATCCTGTAGGAAACGTTCAAGGAAAGAAAATTCTAGTTTACGTAAAATTGATGAAGCATCTTTGACGAATATTAACGCACAAGAATTATTAGATTTGATTAAGTCGTTGTCCTCTACTTCTTCCTATAATCATTTTTTAATGAATAACAATGTTGTTCTTGAATTCGATCCGTCTAATAAGGAGCAAACTGTTTCCGTGTGGATAAATAAGGTAGAGGAATGTTCTAAATTATACGGTTGGAACAAAACACAATTATTGCATTATACCTTACCAAAATTGATGGGAGTAGCTAAAGTATGGTATCAGAGATTACAATCGGTAAATTTTACTTAGACAGAATGTAAAGATATGCTAACTAAAACTTTTCCAACGGTACAAAATTATGCTCGATTGTTACAAGAAATGTTAGATAGAAAGGTTAAAAAAAATGAGTCTTTTGAAACATATTTTTATCATAAGATGAATATGTTAAACAGATGTGAAATTTACAATAAGAAAGCTATAGACTGTATAATAAATGGTTTGGATGATAGGAGGTTAGGAGCCCAAGCAGCAAATTATAATGTACCTAAACAATTATTGGCTTATTTAAAAACTGTAAAAATAGAAGATATAAAAGAAGGTCAGAAGCCATTAACTAAAACGCAATTTGAAAATCTCGGTGATAAGAACAAAAACCCGTGCAATACAATTAAATGTTTCAATTGCGATGAAATAGGGCATCCCAGTTTCAAGTGTTCAAAACCACCGATTACTTGTAATATATGCAATCGTCTTTGCCACCAATCTTCTTCATGTAGACGACTACAAAGTAATAAGTATAATAATGACAACCATCAAAATAATCAAATAATAAATCCATAAATCCATATCAGAAGTAAAACTAGCTGGCATTACAGATCATAAATATAAAATTACCTATTACCATTAACAATAAACCTATTACGTGTTATGAGAAAATGAATTAAAAAAAAATTAGACGCATTATATACCAAAATTGTTCTACTTTCATTTATAGAATTTGAGGATTCGCTCATATCCCCTATAATTAAACCTAGTGAATTTTAAAAATACGAAAGCAAAAAAAAATGAACGATTTGAAAATTGAAAATTAAATCTACTGGTTGGAATCGACACTAATAAATTCTATGATTTCCATGCCGATTATCGTAGATAACAAAATAATTAGTTGCAATGTGTATATCCGAGGATCTATATGAAATTATAATAAATCTTATGTAGTTCCGCGAAATTACACAATTAGTCACGGGGTCGGATGTGTATTAGTAGTTATTTTCAGTCTAAATGATTCCCATAAATAATAATAATCTTAAGTATATAGCACAAATAGTCAATGACAAAAAAAAATAGTAGAGGTTGACAAATTGACACGTAATAGAATTAAGCTAATTATAAATCAAATAATCCATACAAGACAGATCAGGCTCTGATGAAATTTCAAAAGAATAGTTATTAGATAATTATAGGGATTGTTCTCGTTTGATTTAACGGCTTTGGGGTATACATTTATATGATGTTAGAGCGGTCGTATGCAAACCATATCAGTTATATTACGTTGAAAAAGATTAAATCAGGGGAATGATACAAGAAAAGTCATAAACTGTGGTGATGTTCCAAAACTTGTGTTTGATATTTGGGGAATAGAAACAGATGATTGGCTAGTGTTTCTTCAGAGTAGTGACGATAAACTTTTGAAAATAATTTAGTTTTTGGAAAATTCGTGCTCATAAAACATGATTAGAGTTTATCAAAACTATAAGATTAAGAAGAAGGTATATAGATTGTTAAATGAGCAATTAAAATGGGTGGTAACTAAAAGTGCCAAATGGCATTTATTTAAGAAAAACCATAACGAACTTGGTGACTTTGGCGTAGAGAAAACCCTTAAAAAGCTAAAAGAACATTACTGGTTTCCTAGAATGAGATTTGTAAAAAAAAAAAAGATTTTGTGAATAAATATGCATATGTCATGTTCTGAATGATGGGACAAACATTTAGAAGCAAACAACTAGGCTTTGAATACAACCGTTAATAAAACCACGGGTAAATGTCCGTATGAGATACTTAAATTGTGATAAAAATAGTGAATCAATAAAACAATAGAATTAAATAATAGTAATAATAGAGGAAAAAAAACAATATTAATAAAACAATTGAATGAAAATAGAAACAAAGTTAATTTAAAAGTAACAGAAAAAAAAACAAAATAGAGAATATTAAGCAGTTATATCCGTAGATAAAATTTGTCCACGATAAACATGATTCATATACTGAATATTATTCTAATGATTCGAATAGTGGATCGGATCCAGAGAGTGATAATTCAGAGTATAATGGTCCAAATAATTAGAGGTTGAAATGGGCAGCGACGTTGATCGTAGGGATGATGTTGAAATTGAAAATGAATAAGATAAATAAATATGAAAATAAATGAAACTATTTATAGTAAGATAATTAAGTAATGATGATAAATATGATTAAGGGGTAAACAATGCACATGAGGCCGATAAGCCAACTTTGGGAGCATTTGTTTACTTATGAATAGTTTATATTAACATGATATGTAAAGGTGAACAATGCACATGAGGCCGATAAGCCAACTTAGGGAGCATTTGTTTACTTATAAATAGTTTATACGAAAATAATATGTAAAGGTGAACAATGCACATGAGGCCGATAAGCCAACTTTGGGAGCATTTGTTTACCTATGAATAGTTTATATTAACATGATATGTAAAGGTGAATAATGCACATGAGGCCGATAAGCCAACTTTGGGAGCATTTGTTTACTTATGAATAGTTTATATTAACATGATATGTAAAGGTGAACAATGCACATGAGGCCGATAAGCCAACTTTGGGAGCATTTGTTTACTTATGAATAGTTTATAGGAATATGATATGTAAAGGTGAACAATGCACATGAAGCCGATAAGCCAACTTTGGGAGCATTTGTTTACTTGTGAATAGTTTATAGGAATATGATATGTAAAGGTGAACAATGCACATGAGGCCTATAAGCCAACTTTGGGAGCATTTGTTTACTTCTGTTAAGGTATCTGCATACAGGAGGCCGATAAGCCAAATGAAGGAGTATGCGAGATACTTTAAATATTTGCACACATGAGGCCGATAAGCCAATCAAGGAGTGTGTATATGTAATATTAAGAGTTATTTTGCAATGATGATATGTAAATGAATTTCAATCCTGTTGATTTGGTTGAAATGGGATTAATATGTGTGAATTAGAATACTTTGGTCTTGATATGTACTGTATCTGCTGAATAATTAATATAGAGAAACACTTTGTAATGTGAAATTGATGGAACAATTTTTTATTATCACAGATGGCCGAAGCAGTACAAAATTATGTATAAAAAAAAAGTATATATCGATGTAAAGTGTTTAAATAATATTAGTGAAAATTTAATTGTGAATATTTAAAATACTCGAAGATGGTTATAATTATTAGTTATAATAGTAAACAAAATTACGTGAGGACCCGTAATATGCAGTATGGCCGACTGTTATATATTGGTTATTTGTAGCAATTGTATTCTGGTAACATTAACAACTATATTTTAGTGATTGTATTCTGGCAACATTATACGTATTTGGTTGTGAGCAAATCCTAATAGTGGAAGGGACATTCTGGTTCGAGCCTCGGTAGAGGAAACACGTCGAGAGAACCGAGCTAAAATAATAAATAAGTGAATGTGGAAATAAAGAGGAAGAGCATTTAGGAGGCATAGTTTTATTCTCTTCACTTCTGACAATATTTTTAACACTAGGTATATGAGCTACTGGATATACACAAGCTGATCCCGAAACGCGACAAGTCGAAACTGGTCACTATGGCGGGCTTTACACCCATGTACTCGCGCATGTGGTCGCGATCCAGACGGGCACCGACGCCCTACCACCTCGCTGCTGCTCGTTTGCGTTTCTTTTAATACTTCCTACTGTCCACTCCCACGCGGCCTTGAGTTTCTTTCGGCGTTTCTTCTCAAGGTAGTCGCTTCCGAAACGCTGGTAGATCACCCGTAGAGTTCGTAATTTCGTATTCTTTGGGTTTGCGGTCCAAGTCGTGGTTCATACCCACAGGGATGCCCTTGCATTGCCACCCAACCCAAAAACTCGCTGGCTGAGCTCATTCTGTGCTCGCCCCCTAAGCCCGGTTAAACTGTATAGGCCTTTCCCGGCCCTCAGTAGTTATCTAGATTAAAAAAAATACTTCCTACTTTTCGCCTACGCCAGGACTGGGAATTCGTATACTTCTTATGGCCCGACGAGCGATTGGCTTTAGGCAGGCCTCCACTCAAGGAGGGGTATGGGATGACACACTCCTCACTTCCTCTTGTGTGTACACAACCCTACACCCTACCGACTAATTTTCCGAAAATGTCAAAATTCGTTTTTTATACAGTAATAAAAACAAATAATAATATATCGCCACAACACACAGGGTGATTTCATAAACGAGGGAGTTATTTCAGAATTCATTATTTGTACATTATTGTATCTAATAAAGATTTAAATCACTACATTTCTGAATAAATCATAAAGAAAGGTTCATCCGTAAAAAGTCTGGACACTGTAGCGCACTTGTGGTGCTGAATTGATGGGTTAGTAGATAAAGTTCTTATTATGTAATTTTATGTAAACAGGTATGGTTCGTTTTCCCTTCGTACTTTATCCTGGCTTAGGAGAGACAAAATACCTACTTAATAATTATTTGTTATTCATTCATTCATGTGTGTAATTGCTCCTAAATATGTTGACTATAATTTCCTTGTTTTATTAAAAATATTAAGATACATAGAGAAGAATCTAATGCTGGATATCTTCCTTGAATATCTCTCTCTTCTATAAAATTACTCTGTGTATCGAGGGGTAAAAGGCTATTTGGTTTAAGTGACATTTTTTTGGTGATATAGTAAAAAATATATAATATATATATATATATATATATATATATATATATATAATATATATATATATATATATATATATATTCGGAATCGGTAAAAAACTCTGATTCCGAAAATATATATCACTATATCACCAAAAAATGTCGCTTAAACCAAATAGCCTTTCACCCCTCGATATGTTTCTGGGTGAGGCAGAGGTTAGTGGTCGCATACACTTGCGGTTGTATGTCGTGCCCGACATGACCAGTAGCGCAGCTGATAGCCGTTCTCAGGGCCCTTTTTATCTGTGCCAAAAGAAATCTATTTAACGCTTTACATTGTGCTTATTTCAGAATTAACAATTTTTAAACAAATTTTCAAACCATATTTCACCTTCTTAGAGATGAAATATCAATATATCCACCGTTAGTCAAAAACTGAGATCTCATTATGTCATTCCGGCTCTTATATACCACGACTGAAGGCCTCTAAGGTTGAAATTTATAGACGTTATTTCGACTTTGCTTAGCAAAGTTCTCAAAAAAATGTTTTGACGAAAACTGAATATATCATAGGAACTTGAGTATAGCCTAAATATTCTCAAAGCTAAGTCCATGTAAACAAAATCGGTGACTTACCAAATCATTTGACATTCATTGAGTAATATAGATTGTAATGGTTCAGTAAAGTCTAAGCAAACTTAAAGTTGTATCTATAAATCTTAGCCTAAGTTCTCGTGTATGAACTACTGGACGTACACAAGCAAATCCCAGAAAGCGACAGGCAGTAGCTAATCACTATGATGACTTTGATTTAAATAGTTCGTTATATTACGCTGGTAATTTACATGACTTAAACAGTCAAGGTTTATTGTCAATATTTAAACGTGTCTCAGCTGACCGTCTGCAGTCGGCCTAACTGTGAATTCAATAGCATACCGTATGTGAAAGAAGTTAGTTTATAGCGAGCTTATTTCGTGTCGATTCGCCTTTGTTACGGACGTAAATCATCGTACGCGGTGACCGTTATTTGCCAAATATCATTGCTTCATGATTTAAAAATGTGAAAGTATAATGAAGTTTGTGTACTGTTCGACTGTGAAATATTAGATGCTAACGTTTTGAGGAATTTATTTGAAGAAAAATGAAGGTAACTCCAACTAAATAAGCCTAAAATCAAATATTTCACTTTCTTTGTATTTCTACCTACTTAAATAACTATATCCAGAGATGGGCAAAATGTAATCTTATTAATAATTAAGGATTACTAATTATATTCGTAATTTTAATTTTCTTGCTCTGTAATCATGATTAAATCCATTTAAAACATTAAGAAATCATAAATGTGTATGCAATCTCGGATTCTGTAGTGTTTAAAACATAGATGAGCAAAATGCAGTCATATTAATGGTAAAAAACGTAAAATGTAATCGTAATCATTTTTATTAATCTGAATACATTTTGCCCATCTATGACTATATCTATAGCATTGTAACGGAGAATATATCTATAATCATAGTGATTATATTTAAAGATAGGCAGATTTTTCAAGATTTGATATATTTAAAATGGGAGATATTTGTACCGTCACGCTATATCGCTTTCGGGATGAGCAGATATACATTAGTGGCTGTAGTCTAAATCCATTTTGCGCTTATATGACACTAGCTGTTCCGGCAAACGTTGTTTTGCTATATAAGGTTTTGTAATATCTTCTAAGATGTTCATTGAAATTAAGTGATGTCAAAGACAATTCTGTTCACAATTAAATACTCTTAATGAACAACACATTTATTTGGATAAAGATTAATATTATTACGTTGATATAACTCTTAACAAATAATGCATTAATTTCGACCAAATTTGATTACCATAAAAACGGTTCTAGTGACTTAATCTTAAAAGATAGATATATACTGTCTTGGACATTTTTTTAGATCATTTCAAGAGGAATAATTCTTTCATACATATATTTTTGGTATCTTGAACCGTTTTTGCAGCGCACGCAATGGAAGCCCTCAAGGATGAATAATTTTCCCCGTTTTTTTCACATTTTCCATTATTTCTTGGTTCCTAATAATTGCATCGCGATGTTATATAGCCTAAAGCATTCCTCGATAAATGGTCTATTCAACTCAAAAAGAATTTTTAAATTCGAACCAGTAGTTCCTGAGATTAGCGCGTTCAATCAAACAAACAAACAAACAAACAAACTCTTCAGCTTTATAATATTAGTATAGATATTCGAGGTGAACAGTAGCGCAGCCGTTCTTACAGCACTAGTGCGTTTGACGTTTCTATTATATGCCATGCGCGTGTTCTTACGATATTTTCCTTCACCGGAGAGTACGTAGTGATTAGTTCCGTATTTAATCTGGAAAAACCTGGAGGTATCTGCTGGGATACGAACCTGTGTCTATTCGCGTTGTCGCGCAAGAATACCGGTACCTTATCCACTAGGCTACTACAGACACAGACAATATACAGGATGATTTTACAGACGAGGGAGATATTTCAGAATAAAATAATTTGTACCTTCTTATAACTAATATAAATGTAAATAACAATATTTCCTAAAAAATCATAAAGAAACATTGATGAGCAAATGAGAATTGATCCGTAAAATGTTTAGACACCGCAGCGGGTGTGGTGCACGATTGAATGGCATGTAGATTAAATTCCTTTTGCATAATTTAAGTAAACAGGTAATTGACTAGTTACCCTTTCGTACTTTATCCTGGCTTAGGAGAGACAAAATACTTACTTAATCATTAATTGTTATTTATTCTATCACATGTGTAATTGCCTCTTAATATGATGACTATAAATTACTTTGTTATAATGGATATATTAAGATATCACTATTTCTATATATTTAGATTATTAGTATTGAATGCTGAATATCCTCCTTGAATATCTCATCTATAAAATCAGCCTGAAGAAGTCATGTAATACATTTTTTGAGGTGATAGGTGAGGGCGATTGAACTAACACAGTGTACAAGTGTAAAGACCAGCATAGTGACTCGTTTCGATTTATGTCATAAAAAAGTTATTTTTATGACATAAGTGAGGAGCGATTTTTTTTTATTCGACCTTTGAGTAGATAAAATAGGGTTTGAAATTTTATTTGAAAAATCATCAATTTTGAAGTACCTAAGCAATGAAAAGTGGTATTTAGTTTTTTGTTTACGTATATATAAATACGCCTACAACAGTCTGAAAATCAATCCCCGAGGGCGTAAAATATATCGTCTGGCCTAGTCTTGTATTGGGATATGTAGAAAGAAAGTTGTAATTATTTTTATACCGTTCATATATTTATGAATGAATATTTAGAAAATCTCATTGATTGATACTATTCAGTTCTAAATATTATTGTATACGACACATTTCTAATAGGTGTGTTTGTTTGTTGACGTCAGGCGTATAAATTTACAGTATTTAGAGGAATTTTTCGCTATTAAATAAATGTAAAGTACAATACAACAATATGAGTAGTCATGATCACAATAATCCGTTTGTATTTAATTTTAATACAATATATCATCAAAGTATATCCCTTTCGGGGTGAGCAGAGATACTTACTAAAGTATCTCTGCTCTGCTGCTACAGCCACTAGGCTGTATCCATTTTCCGCTTATATGGCGCGCCCAACGTGACCAGTAGCGCAGCTGATCGCCGTTCTCACAGCACCAGTACACATGACATTTCTTTTAGATGCCATGCGGGTTTAATCCCGATGTTTTCCTCCACATTTGAAGATGTGGGGCCTAAATCTGTACTTACTCTAGAAAAACGCTGATGTACGTGTCGGTATTCGAATGGAAGCCGGTCTTTTATCCACAATGCCACCACAGCCACATTAATTTTGTTTTGTTTTATTTGAACTTTGTTCTCTGCGCTAACTGATATTGGTACGCACACACTGATAATAATGTCACAATACGCATTATATGTATTGATAACACCGTAATTATAAAATATGAAACAGTCTAATTGACCTTAATCTGTAATTGATTAAGTGGTATTTTGCTATTATAATATAAATTCTAGGCAGTGTGGCTCTACGTTTTAATTTTTATTACTTGAAATTACAAAATATTCTTTAAGGTCAGATACGTGATTGTACTGCATTGTTAGCTGTCACAATCGATAGTTTGGCACGCCGCTAGGGGCGTCACAAGTGAAAAAATCGACTTATCGATGTTATGATATTAAAATATCACTATCGACGCCGATATTTCAAGGTAAACATATCGATTTATCAATATATCGGTCAAATTTGAAAACAAAAACATCCCATTCCAATGCTAATTTATAAGTTTTAAGTTCTGAATCCAAAATCGACTCGCCACCAATATTTGATAGCATAGTAATGCTTGTTTCGCAAATGTGCTGTTAATTTGTGGTATTGCCTTGTTGGATCCTGATGAACAATTATCGCAGGCTTAGCAGCCGCAACTCTGAAAAACAGTGAGAACATACATGCATTAGATTCATTCCAGGACACCGGCGTCACTGATAGCGCCGAACGAGTAAAGTTCAGTCATCAATCGATAACCAGTGCGTTTCCGCTCCGAGGCGTAGATTCACTCTGACGCAGCCTAAAGTTACTTTCACTAAATTAAGTTCCCATTAGCTTCGTTTCCTGGCCGGCCGCCCAAGTCGAAGTCTGTACCCACAGGGGTGCCCTTGCGTAGCCATCCAATCCATAAATCGCTTTCTTAGCGCCTTAAGTGCTCGCTTTCTTCGACCGGTGGAGAGCTTTCCCGGTCAATAAAAAATTGTCCCGCCAAAAGAAAAAAAAAATGTCGTATTACTACTAGTTTTAATTATTTGTTATAATTTTTACTACACATATTGCAAGCAGCGGCGGGCAAAGGGAATTTCGATAAGGTAAGCAGAGTTCGCGCAATGCACTTTGACAGTCTTAAACTAAGCCTGTGCTTATACTATGAGTCCTAGACAAATATATTATACATATACTTTCTATATACAGATAGTATGAAAATAGAATAAGTATAGATATGAATGTTTCCTTTTATATATTTCAGTAACTTATTCCAAACTTACTCATTGTAAGGGTAAGAAATGCTTTTATACTTCTACGAAATGAACTCTACTGATTGCAAGTAACATTATCCAGATTGGTCTTTTAAAAAAAAATCCACATATCCCTACTGCTCGATGATGATATGATTCACGACATTCGAATTAGATACGTCAATTAGAAAAAAGTATACAGCTCACGAGATCGAGGTTATTCGGTACCATGATCACTCGTGGATACAATACATAGCACAAAGTCTCAAAAGATCTCACCAATGAAAGTAACGGACGACTGCTGCACACACAGACACAAATACACGCAACACAACCAAACATACTAGTTAATAATCATAGACAATACAGTTTATTGTCGTTCGTTTCTATCTTTTACGATTTGGAATCTTGCGGTTGTAGTTACATTAAATAAAGTTTTATATATTCTTTTCTATTTAGGATATTTTGTATAGATATATCGGCTGAAAATATTGACATATTGAATTTAAAACATTGATTCATCGATATATAGTCAAACCAGGATAAGTGAGAGTTCAAGGGAGCACAATCTCATTCTCGCTTATAGAGGTTTCTCACTAACCCGAGTTTCTCACTAATGCAGGTTTTTTTTATTTGTTATAAATTGAATCCTGTGAACATTTATTTCGTCACATTCTTATATTCTAGTGTACAATAATTAGTTTGCTTATACTATATGCTAATTTCCTATCAGATTATACAAATTGGTTTCACTTTATTTTGTTTTATTTTCTTTTACTATTCTTTCAATTAAGATTACGTCATACTCTAAAAATTTTCCTCCTTTATTTCTTTCCCCAATACTTGCTCTATGTTAAACCTTAATAGATTGTACTTACTGCACGTCGTTAGTACATGCTGCGAGTTATGATTGCTGTTGTTGTCGCAAGAACATTTTGGGTTTGTTAAAATTTTGTAATGCAGGTTTTGGGAGCTTAAAATTACGGGTCCTAGCTATTACTCTCACTTATAGAGTTTTCTCACTTTTCCAGTTCTCACTTATCCAGGTTTAACTGTATAGATATTGTAACAAGCTTACACGTTGCCAGAGAGTGCTACGCTGTCACGTAAGTCGGAAGACAAGTGTACACGGAATGCAAACACAGGGATACACCCCAACACGGCGGCAGCTCCCGCGTAGAAACTGCTAGAAATAAAGAAAGAACAAACATTTACATATTTAGCAGAAAACATGCAACAACAAAAAATGTTATCAACGTAGAATACCTTAATTAAATTGTATATAACATTTTTTTTTAATTATTTGAACAAATTAAGAAATTATTAACTTAGGGCACATTCATATTTTCTAAGGCCTGAGTGTACTCAGTTTCTGGGCCAAGGGGAGGCAAATTAGATTTTTTCAAGCCGGACCCCGCGCGCTTTTGTTGCCTTACACATTAGTCGAAGATACGTACACCATATAGTGTTTCGACGAAGGCGTCTCGACTGAACAACCATGCAAGGTGACATAACCGATACGCGGGGATGTCGTGTACAAGCTGCATACAGCAGCTTATCAGTAGCTTGGGGCCAGAGATGGGCAAAATGTAATCTGATTAATGATGAATGATTACAAAATGTAGTCGTTATTTTAATTTTCTTGCTCTGTAATCATGATTAAATCCATTTAAAATATTAAGAAATGATAAATGTGTATATAATCTGGGATTTTGTAGTGTTTAAAACATAAATGAGCAAAATGCAGTCATATTAATGGTAAAAAACGTAAAATGTAATCGTTAATCATTTTTATTAATCTGATTACATTTTGCCCATCTATGCTTGGGGCATAACTGTTAGGGTTAACGCAAATTTAACGCTAAATTTCGTAATAGGTGCGGATTCAATAATGGTTTTTTATTTTAAAATACTGTATATGACGTGCGCTATGAAATATTGCCGATTGTCATCTTAAATTAACAAAGAAGTACGATTTCGTCAAATTTCGCACCCAATTTCACACAAAAGCAAAATATTACAACACCAGTTACGAAAACAATTTATATATGTATTTTGTTTTTTGTTAAATCATAAAGATAGCGTACATATACTTTTTATTTAGTCGTTTGTGGTGTGGTGATTACAAAAATGGCGTTCAAATGCGTAACCAAAAATGTAGATATTTTTTTTTAAATAAAATAATATGACGGTCGATTTCAAGGTTCTTTGAGGTGATGATCACGAAAATTAATTTCAAAACCAAGATGGCGGATATAATTAAATCTAAATTGTAAAATTATTTCAAATTATGTTACGTATAGTATTTAAACATATTTGAATAGATATAATTGTAATTAGGCTACTATTCCTAGAAAAAAACTAAAATTTTATCACGATCTAAAGTTGCCTGCCACTTCGATGCAGCCTTGAGTTTCTTTCGGCGTTTCTTCTCGAGGTAGTCGCTTTCGAAACGCTAGTAGTCCACCACTAGGTTCATTTTTCTGGCTGGCCACTCAAGTACCCCCAGGGGTGCTTTTGCATTGCCACCCAACCCATAAACTGCTGGCTGAGCATCACAAGTACCGCCCTTTTTGCCCAGTGTAGTTGTGAAGGTCTCTCCTGGACACAAATACAAAGTCCTGTCTAAAAAAATACATGGCTTGAACTAAGCTCAAATCTCATACACTAATATTTTATATTTGGGTTCTCGTAAAAGACTAGGTTTATGAGTTTCCAGGTGACGCACCTCATTTAATTTGAGTACAAAATAATTAAGGCTGAATCGAAGAGGAAAATCACTTTGGATATTCGAATAATAAAACGGAATACGTAGACAGAGAAAGAAGAGTGATGAAATCAGAAATAAAAAATAGGATTACGACCTGTATCTTAACCAAAGAACTTACTTTAAGAAAAACGTACGAAAATTATGATGAAATATACCGATTTCGTTCTTAGCGATGTTTACAAATTACATCAAGCAGGCGCTGGTTGTAGCCCCAATCGGCGAAGGTGAGCGCGCTGATGACTATCAAGCAAGCAAGCAGGATGAATTTCGTGTGTGAATGCTAGCGCTTGCACAAATGCGCTCTCTCGTCCAAATCCCTCTTAATTTAATAGAACGAGGAACCCACACAACTAGAGAGACGAAAGATATATTGTCTTGGTACTGGGTTAGCTCTATCAGCACCCTAGGCCTTTCACAATGACTTGCAGCCTCGCTAGAAGTTCAGGTAGACTTCTAGTCTACCATGCCATTAGCACGGTAGATGATGAATAAGTAAGCAGACTTTTGCACTAAACGGGGAGTTATCGCAACAACTTACACGATAAAACATCGTACAAACCCTCTCAACGAGGTTTCACCCACGATCTGACGTGATTACGAGAATGTGGCTGCTGCGTGCTGCACAGCTACTAGGACCCACTGATGAGAGTTCATGGAATACAACAAGTTTAAGTAATTTCCGTCACCTCTAAATAAGTCGGCTGACTAAAATAGACGCGGAGTTCCCGCTACACCGCAAAATGTATGATAATTGAAGTATTGTTTCTACGTTCGTTCACATTACTACATCTTTCTAAATAATTACATATATTTACTACAACGTTGAGATTTTTCTGAATAACTAATCTAATAGACAGGTTTTTTCAGTAGTTTGAAAACTCTGTGACAGTATGTTTTTTAACTAAACGTCAGTTTTTGGAACACAACATTGTAATTTGAAATTGAATTTATTTCTGTTAAAGGTCATAGTTTTAAATTGTGAAAGGTATTTTGCACTTTTTATATGTGTAATAGCTTAATTGAAGTGTCGGCTATTTAATTCAGCCATTTGATTTTTTTTAATAATTTACTACTGAGTTTCAAAATAAGGCTTACTATAATAAAGAAACCTTGAAATTGAAATATCTATAAAACTATTGAATTTTGCACTACATAATTATGTATGTAAGATATTTATATATGTGTGTGGTCAAGTCCATGTTTATACATAACATTATTTTTGACATTTTTAATAGTCTCTAGCTGTGTATCTATACTCTATTATTCCCTTTCTCTCTGATTCCTGCTCGTTGGCACAATATATGAGTGTCAGCCGAAAATCAGCGCGGGGTGGCTCAGCCGGTCACTTAGCGTTTACTAAGCTGACTTCCGTTTTGCACATCATTATAACTCAGTATGAACTTTTGTTGTTTCCTATCTGCATTAAATTATCCGTTGCATATTATGTAATATGCCAAATAAATGATTTTTCGTTCTTTAGATTGGGGCGGTTCAAATTTTTGCATTTTAAATCTCCTAACTGGCTGCATTAATGGAAGCCTAAAATAATAAGCTTCCGTTAATGCAGCCAGTTTCCAATAAACTACAGTTATTCTGGAAAACTATATGACCTTTTTTACTATAGAAAAATTCATCATAGAACTTCTCAGTTGCCATGATGATGACGGCCGGAGTTGTGTCAGACTCCTACTGGCTAAAAACCCCTGGGTGTTCCTGTCGCGTTGCGGAAAACCGGCCGTGGGAGCGAATTACGCAATCTGCCACGGTACCGGCACGTGAACGGTCTTCTCGAATTATAGAGGATAGGTGAAGTTTTTTTTTTTTGGGTAATCCGGTGTTAATCCCTTCGGACCGTCAGTGGTGAGGGCCCCTCCCCCGGTGTGTCGGACTTGCACCGACTAAAACCACCGGGGTGCCAGCACTGCCTACTCTTTGCCATCGCCGGGCCTGGGGGTCCAGATACTTCCGATGAGTGAAGTTGACCACCTATAAATAACGGTCGTTATAAGCAGTGTGTGGAAGCACTGACAGCCTGCATTCCTCGTGAGAAAATTACTTGACTTAAATCAAATCCATCTACTCGGGCAACGCCGGATCACTATAGTTATAATAGTAAGCAATATGTATGCATTCAATATGTTCCAATATATATATCTGTACTTTAACCTTCAGGTACAAAGTAAGTAAACAAATATATCGCTTCGTAAACCTGTTTAAACAAAAACATGACGAGTAATTGTGAGTGCACCATGAATAAAATTCAAATATTTATTGACCGACAGAGAGGTGGCAAAATTTCACATGCGGACGACCTCTTTTCTTTTATGATTATCTGGTAGCTTAACTACGCAAGCGATTTCTCTTTTGCACTTACACTGTTTAAAACTGGTTCACACTTGACCTCAATCAAATGTCTTTTTTATAAAACTAGGAATAAATAATCATATATTATCTGTTTTTGTAAAAAAAAATTATCTCTGTATTTAGTAGTTCTCCACCGCGGCCGGTGCACAAGCGACCCGCAAAACAATCACGGCGTCCGCGTGGATGGGTCGGCAGAGTGCACGCTACACTGATTTATTTTAGTAACCTGATCTTAAAACCAATTTGCCCCTTCACGTCGGGCAGAGTTTTCAAACTACACTGTATGGCGATTCGAATATTCCGAAAGTTATATTCGCCATAGTATGGACAAGGGCCGCCTGTACACAATACTAGCGTTTGCTCGCGACACCGACTACGTACAATTAAAACTATACAAAATATACTAATATAATATTATAAATGCAAAATTAACTCATTTACATAATGATTTTAATGTATTTTTTAAATTTACAAGGGTAATCTTGTACATTTTAAATATGCAACATAAGAGCAATAACTGTATATCTATGTGTTTTTTTTAATTCCATTATTTAAGGGACTTTTACGTGTCTACGTATGTCAGCCCCATCGTACCCTAATACAGAAATACCTAACATATTACATATGGTTCCATTGATCTGAACAGGCCAGACGCCTCATGAAATAATAGTTCTGTTAAGACTTTGTTAAACATGCCAATGTCAAGTCTGTTCAGACTACTTTGTGGTTTATTTTTAGCAATTAACTATTCCTCCTTTAAGATATTAAACAAAAATCTGTGGCTAACGAGAATAAAGGACCGGTATCCGTGCGCGGCAATGCGAATAATCTTAGGTTCGTATCCCGGCACGCACCTCTGAGTTTATCAAGATTAAGTACGGATTTAAGTATCAGAAAGATAAGAAATGGGATGTGTAAGTGCCCTGAGAACGGCGATCAACTGCGCTACTGGTCACATTGGGCGTGACAAATAAACGCAAAGTGGATATTGCTACTAATGTTTCTCTGCTCACCCCAAAAGAGATATAATGTGGCTATATATTATTAGAACAAAAAACTTAGTTATTAACCATTTGTCACAATAAATTGAGAGTTTGTGTTCTGTTATAAAATTGTAGGCTGACAATAAAATGTGGTCGTTCGACGAGATCCTGTTCCAAGCAGAGATGGACCGACATGAAGACCCTGAAGCCGAAGAAGACGCTTTTGTGCTTTGTGGAGACGATAGAGCACTTAGAAGAAGAAGAATTATGGAACTTAGGAATATGATAAATGGTATAAAATGCTGTTTTCACATATTATTAGCGCCTGACCGAATGCTTCGGTAAAACTTTCAAATGAGCCGATTACGCGGGCCGAGATAAGTATTGACTTATGCTGTTCCACAATTGCATTCTCGTAGGCGGGATGATTATAAAATAAAGATTTGCGATATTTGAGACAAATTAGAAAAGTACTTACCGTAGGCAGCGGTATTCAGGCACTTCATAAAATCACTCACTGTGTATGTATTTGAATATATTAGGTCCTTACATATGAAATTGGCGTTTTTCGTACTAGCCACTTTAATCACAAATTTCTCCTCTTTGGTAAGAAATTCCAAATTCAAATTTGTACAGCTATAGACTCATGTATTTGTGCTTCCATGATCGTCATTCATTTGTTTTTTTCTTCTGTTTTTTTTCTGTTTGCGTCACTCATTTTACAAAATGGAAAACTTAAAATATCGCATTATTTACGAGTACGAGTTCCGCCGTGGCACTAGTGCTGCGGAAACAACTCGAAGGGTGAATGATGTGTATGGCGGTCGTGTTGCAAAAGAAAATACAGTTCATTTTTGGTTCCAACGTTTTCGTTCTGGAAATTTCGACCTGCAGAACAAGCTCCGTTGACGGCCTGAGACTCAAGTTGATAATGAAGAGTTGAAGGCTATTGTGGAAGCGGATCCATCGCAAACCACGTCCGAGTTAGCTGCAGGCTGCGATGTTAGTGATAAAACTGTTTTAATTCACTTGAAGCAAATTGGGAAGATTAAAAAGCTTGAAAGGTGGGTACCTCACGAATTGACTGAAGCAAACCGGCAAACGCGCGTCGACTGCTGCGTTACATTACTAAACCGGCACAATAATGAAGGTATTTTAAACCGAATCATTACCTGTGATGAAAAATGGGTTCTTTACGATAATCGGAAGCGCTCAGCGCAATGGTTGGATCCTGGCCAGCCAGCCAAATCCTGCCCCAAGCGAAAATTAACCCCAAAAAAGTTACTTGTAAGCGTTTGGTAGACTAGTGCCGGTATTGTTCATTACACTTTTCTCAAATCTGGCCAGACTATTACGGCTGATGTCTATTGTCAGCAATTGCAAACCATGATGGAAAAGCTAGCGGCTAAACAACCTAGGCTGGTCAATCGCTCCACGCCACTGCTGCTTCACGACAACGCTAGACCACACACTGCGCAACAGACGACTACTAAATTAGAAGAGCTTCAATTGGAAAGTCTAAGACATCCTCCGTACTCCACGGACCTTGCTCCAACAGATTACCATTTTTTTCGAAATTTGGATAAGTTCTTGCAAGGGAAAAAATTCAACTCCGATGGGGCAGTCCAAATCACCTTCAAAGATTTTATTGATTCCCGTCCGACTGGTTTTTTTAGTTAAGGGATCAATGAACTACCTATGAGATGGCAAAAGGGCATAGAAAATAATGGTTCATACTTTGATTAATTAAATATATTATATTAAAAAATATTCGACTTTTTGTTCCTCCCATACAAAACGCCAATTTCATATGTAAGGACCTAATATATGATGTGAAGTATGGTGTAAGTAAGGATTTGCGATGTGTATAGCGAGTAAGAAATAATTATATGCAATTATAAAGAAAAAAGATGCAATGCGATGTTTGAGTTTTAAAGAGAATGCGATGCGATGTTTGTAGTTTGAAAGCAAAAACTTTAAGAAAGAAGTAAGTGAATGTTGTACGCCAGATGGCGTTTGGGTTTAGGTGCGTTTACATATTTAATTTGCAGTTCTGGGGTTGCGCCTTTTGGCGGGACTACCGATGATTTAGCTAATCTTAAGATGTCTAGCAAGAGTTAAACTGAGACTGATCGATACGATTTTGATTTTTGAATAACTTTTAATAAATAGTAGTGATGTTCTAACTAGTAAGTAAAATCGAATATTCAGCAAGTTTTATTTTCGGCGATCAGTCGGCAAAGAGCGCTGACTGTCAGGATCCGAAATGTGCCTTTAAGCTGAAATCTATAGACATTAGTTTTTAAACAGGTTAATCTTTAACAAAAAAAAACTGAGTAGGAACCTTGCGTATAGCTTTTTTTTTCGGTGAGACCGGGAATGGCCTCTATAACTTCACTGGGCTGGAGTGGGCGTGCACTCAAGATGCTCAGCCAGCGATTTATGGGTTGTGTGGCAACGCAAAGGTTTCCCTGTGGGTACGAACCTCGACTTGAACGGTAATCTACAGCGTTTCGGAAGCGATTACCTTGAGAAGAAACACCGAAATATTATCCTTTTGTGTTGTCTATGTATGTATGTGTATTTTTTTTTTTATTATTCTTTGATGTAAACTAGCATTATATATTAATCACTGTGCATGCTGTGGTGCCCTATAATTGTGGAGGCATTTACATGTTCTATTTTGGTACCATGATCGTTTTGTTTTCTTGTCTAATGTTACCCATGTTGGGCACCCTATTATGTAAAATAAAATAAAATAAAAGGAACTCAAGGCTGCCTCAGAGTGGACTGAATATAAGCCTAAGTATTTGCAGAGCCAAGTCTAGGTTGACAAAGTCGGTGACTTATTATGTAAATTGACGTTAACCAATATACACACAATATAATAAATCAGTTCCTCATCCCACCTATATAATATTATCTAGATGAAAAATATTTGAGAGCTTTTATATATACCGCATGACAGAAAAACTTCTCTTGCGCAATATAGGTCAGTTAAAATGTATCGGAATTGTTACTCAATGCACACATCTGTTCGCGTTTGTGGCCGCTAATCTCAGTATTAATGTTTGTTCTTTGTATTTCTAGAAAGAAGAGAATGCCACCCCCATCGGACCGACGACGCGTACCTGCTCCGGTTTTTGAGAGCGAGGAAATCCATACCAGCCAGAGCTCATCGTTTGGTTATTATCTATTTCATTACTTCCCTAATTTTGATCTGGTAGAGTGAATGCCCGAACTGGGTTGTGACGACGCACACAAGTGTAAAGACCGTCGTAATGACTCGCTTCGACCTGTCGTGTTTCGGGATCAGTTTGTTTATATCCAGTTGTTCATATGCCAGAAACTCTCCTTCGTGGTGTTTGTGGGCCGACATGGAAATAGTGACTGTCAATGGATTTTTGGCCCTTGGTGGCCATTGTCATTCCTGGACTACACTTTACTTCCACCAGGTGCAATGTAGTCAAGTTATCCAGCTGGCATGCAAAAATATAAATCTCTTACTGTTGACATGCCATATACTTGAGTCCTTAACTTACCTTGAGCTAAACTTATCTGAGCGTAGTCTTCGATTCTTCTTTGTTTGTTTGTTTGTATAGTCTGTTGTTTGGTATGTAATGTTGTTTTTTGTATTGTTTTGAGTTATGATTGGTGCTACGCAGCAGTAAACAACTGTAACAAATTTGTGTGAAATATGCTGACATCCAAGATACAGGGTGTCCTAGTTTGGGTGTCAGCTGATTTTTAATGTGCTGCCTTGTAGTTGTTTGTCGAATAAATAACTTTATTTATTCATTTATTTTTTTCTCATTCAACAGGTGTCAGCGTCCAACACAAAGTTGATTGATTTCCAAGCTTGGAACGCGATTGCACGTGATTCATTCATTTATCCGTGGAATTCTGATTTGTCGTTGTTGTAGAAGCTGGACTTGTTTTTCTTATTGTCTAGGTTGATGTTCTGAATCTTAACAGCCACAAGATGCCCGGATTTCAGAATGCTGCGGGGAGTCTGTGATTTTTTTGATGGCGTGAGGTAGAGTGCGCGTCGCTTGGGTCGTTTGTATTGACGTCAATCGAGATTACTGAATAGTAATGACGGGCTCAAAAGGACTTGTATCCAGGGCCGTAAATTAAATATAAAAAAAATACACGTTTGTAAAGTTGTGGTAAAAGAATTAAAATAAAACCTTTGTCAGCAATAGACCAATGGCCCACCTGATTGTAAGTGGATACCGACGGCTATGGACAACTGCATCACAAGGATTGTTGTTGAAACTTTGCCGACCGAGAAGGCCGATGTGCACTTCTTGAAGAACCCCAAGCCATAGCTCTGTGGAAAACCTTTACCTAGCAGCCCATTCCACAAGAGATGTGCGACAAAAATATGATGAAATCCTGGCCGATTTCGACCTCGGCGACGTTTCCAAAATAGTATCAGGTAGGCGCGGGCGGTAGCCCCAATCGGCGAAGGTGTGCTCGCTGATGAGTTGCGTAGCCCACCTTAGCGCGGAAAGTCCTGTTGCATAATGGACATGTCAGAACACCACCCACGTAATAAAGAACAAAAATATAAAGAACTTATGTGTAATTATGGGCAAAAAGGCAAAACAAAATACACCCTGACAGCGCAGTTTGTAGTTTGGGTTTTTCCAGAGTACGTTCGGATTTAGGCACCACATCCTCCGGTGATGGGAAACATCGTGAGGGCTTCCTCATGCGAGCTTTCGCATGGCATCTGATAGAAATATCATATGCTGGGCAGGATATATAAGCGCAAAGTATATAATGTGCCGATATATAAGCATTATTATTTATGCCGTGGTGGCTGCCGGCAGAATAGAATAGCACCCCCCCACTTCTTGCCGAGGTGTCGTAAAAGGCGACTAAGGTATCTCTTTAACACCGCAATTCAACCAGGTGTTCAGAGAAGGAAAACTCGACCAAACCTGCATCCCGCTCCCTCCCGATCGTACTGGTTCTCCTTTCCATCGGGCCCGAGGGAGTTCGGACGAGAGAGTGCTTCTCTGGCTGCGCGTCTAGTTATGCACTTAAATATCTCCTGCGCAATTGACTGTTTCCGAAAAGTGGCCCTCAATTTTCTTAATCGGCGTTGGAACAGTCGCCGTGGTCGAAGCCGACTAGGATATCATCATCATTATTTATTATTGTTTCCAGCTAGTTCGCTACTGTAACTTCCGAGATCAGAACCCGCACCTATGGCGAGACATCGACTGGTTTGGCCTGACCCGCCTAGGAAGCATCTTCGAAGGCGTTCTTTACGACAGACCGGATGTTGGCAGGCTTATCATCTGTAGACCAGGTTTGAATTAATTTGAATAGATTTCTTTTTATTTTGACCGGCACAATGACTGGCCGTGTCTGATGGACGGTATAGTTATAAAATTGAGTACAACTATCGAGTGATAACCAATTGCTATAGTCGCCGCGAGCACGCCATCCTCCTACAGAATTATATCTTCACGCTTCATTTAAAGAATACAGTACCATAAGACCAAGGGAACATACTCTTCAGGAAGTCCATTCTACAATATAATTACCGGGTACTGGTAGGAGTTTGTGAACTTCTTAGTACTAGCTGAAATAGATGTCATTGTAAAATTGTGGCACCGCAATCCAACGCGTGTGGTGGTGTGTGGTATGAAATAATTATCATTTTACGAAACTCTCTTTTCCTCAGTATAAAGTCGAACGATTTCGTGATAGAGATTTTTTTAAATTTAATTTGTTTCTTGTGTTTTGTTTGCTAAAGCATTACTTTTAAAAATGAATAATTGTGAGATCATGCAATTTAAAGTTGTATCTTATCTTAAGAAATCTGACGAAGTGGCATTTTCGACTCGCACTTGGGGATCGTTGTGGTCTTAAATAAAAGTAATTCATTTAACGTTTCAACTGATTATCTCAAACGGTATTCGAGCTTAAAAAAACTCTTGAATGTTTTTTTTAGAGTAAAATTAATGAATACTGATATTTTATGCAATTCCAAAGTGTAAAAGACATGAAATGTACCTTTCTTAATGACTCCCTAACGAAAAGCTGATTATTGGGGAAAGAAATGTAGGATGAATGTTATTGTGTGAAATATTATTATGTATGAAGTAGTAAATGCGTAGATCGGAACGCATGTGAGTGAAAGGCAGGAAAGATAGAAAGAGTAAGAGGATAAACGGTTTTTTTTTTCGATGCGAGCGCTCTGTAGTATTTTAACGTAGAAAAGTGTAAAGACAAATAACTAAGTAGAAAAAGTGCAATAAACGAATTTTGAAAGTTTATTCAGTGTTTATTCTGATCCAAAGATCCCCAAAACTACATTTTAATCCCACAGAAATCCCCATCCTACAGAATTTTTTTTTGTCAACTCTTTTTCGAAAAATGCTACTCAATGAATTTTGTCAGAAAATGTATTTTATACTCCTTTATATTCTATACATCTATTCTATGTCCTATGTAGGATTTTCCCCGAGGTTACCTTAAAAGGCTTTGTTATGAAAATAGTTGCCAAATTAATATTTTTTAGTATTTTTTGTCGAAAATAATAACGATATTTTATAAATATGCCAGGTATTTGGAATCCGGACGAAATTCCTGTGGAAGATGTAATCCGGGGGTGTCTTCTACTCTTGGAAATAGGGATAATGCAGCCGAAACTTCAGATAGTAGGGGGAACTGGTCTTCTGGACTTTGAGGGCCTCACTATGAAACACATTCGGCAGTTCTCCCCCTCAATTGCACTTCAAATGATTAACGTTATGGGGGTAAGTGGCAATTATAATTAATTTTACGTTTTTATAAGGGTTAAAGTTAATGAATGTGGCACGTTTATGATGTAATGTTTTATATTACATTAGATAAATATTTTCATTACGAAATAGTAAACAAAAGTAATTACTAAAAAGTAGAATATAAAGGCTAAATTAATATCTGCTAAAGCAATGAGTGACATAAACTAATTCAAGTTTAAAATTGTATCAAATATTATTAAATTGAAGCGGTGTAAGACGTTCGTCGCTACGTCACCGATATAAACAATACATATGTTTTCTTCTATAAATAAACAAGGGCAAAGTCAGGGGAAAAAATAATATATAGAATGATTGGCACGCCAAAAGCACGGCCCAAACAAAAAATGCCCTCAAATCAATTAATTCCCGACGGTTAATCCTGTCATATAAAAAAATAACACGGAAAAATCCAAGTGCAAAAAGTCACAAATACCAGGCCACCATAACCATGAAGAGCGCTGAGTAAGCTGTAATTTCGATAAACGTCATGTCTAGGAAGTAGAAATTGACATTAACTTATCATTAATAGCAATGTGACCAAAACTGTTGTGAGTGAGATGGCACTATGAGAAATTTACGCGTGCAATGAGATAGTAATACAAACAACATGTTGCCCCTTGTAGTCATAACAACCTCACTAGGAAGCGTATATAAAAAATGAGTTAGCTAACTAACTATAGAGGCAAATTAAAACAAACTTTATATGTCAACGCAACGAGTGTCAAACGTTTCAAGTACTAGGATAACATAAGCGAGTTGTATATTTTCCAGTAATTATTCTGAATATACATTTTTCAATAATACCTATTGAAATAGCAATGTCTTTGGTGTTCTGGTACCTTAGTATTAATTGAGCTTACCTATAAATATTGTGATGGATGTTGTTTCGAAGCAACGCGCTGTATTTTTATCGAAATTTGAATGTAGATGTCGCCTTTTGCATGAAAAATATATACTAAAAGCAGTATTAAACTAAAATCAACCAAAGCAAGTATGATAGAGTGTAATAATTTTGAATAAATCGGTTCACGCACATTTTTTCATCTATACCAGATAACGAAATACCAAACATACTAAAAGTGTTATAAATAGAAATTTTACGCATCATAATCATGAGTATAATAAAAAGATTTTATATAAAAAGTGAAACCTTGAGCGTAAATTTTTCCTGATGGGCAAATACAACCTCTGACACCCGCTTTTCAATCCTTTTTATTGTTCAATTTAATGGATTAACCCTTTATTATATTTTTTTTGACCTAATACGATTTTCATAACTTTGGAAGAAAAATAATATGGGTGAATAAAATATAGTTACCCATCGTGTACAGGTGGAGTTTTTGAGCTGACGACCATAGTCACTGATAGTTGCCAAAACAACAAAATACAAAATGACAAAAAATATTGAGAATATTATAATCTGTAGAGAATTCTGTACTCTACAACTTTTAAAGTAAAAATACAAATATAATTTATAGCACAGGAAGGGAAAAACAAAAAACAAAAACAAATGTTAAATGTGTTCATGAAAAAACAAATTCCGTGACGCTTAACCATTTATAACTTATACGAAATTACGTGATTAAGATACCATTAATATCTTATGAGACTTTTGAATTAACTTTTAAAACAAAAACAAATTTTTATACGAATTTTCAGCCTATTTTTTTCATACACGTATACATTTCATTCCGATTATGGTGGATGTTCCCCCCCTCTCCAGACCCGGAGCTGTAAAGCCGAGTGAGATTAATAACCGATGCTTTGATTTTATTCCACTTGGCTCATAAAATAGGGATGATATTGATGATGATGATGTCCTAGCCGGTTTCGGCTACGGCGACTGTTTCAACATCGGTTAAGAAATTCGAGGTCCAGTTTTCGGAAACAGCCAATTGCGCATGAGATATTTAAGTGCACAACTGGACGCACAGCCAGAAAAGCACTCTCTCGTCCGAGCTCCCTCAGGCCCGATGGAAAGGAGAACCAGTACGATCGGGAGGGAGCAGGATGCAGGTTTGGTCGAGTTTTCCTTCTCTGAACACCTGGTTGAATTGCGGTGTTAAAGAGATACATTAGTCGCCTTTTGCTCTTCTTGCTGGGGATAATAATAATTATATATCGTCACGCTATATCCCTTTCGGGGTGAGCAGAGATACATTAATGGCTGTATCGACTCTGCGCTGATATGTCTTGCCAAACGTGACCAGTAGGGCAACTAATCGCCGTTGTCGCAGCTCTAGTAAACATAACATTTCTATTGGATGCCATGTGGATTTCCTCAGGATGTTTTCCTTTACCGGTGACCATTTGGTGCCTAAATCCGTACGTAGTCTGGAAAAACCCAGATGTACGAGCCGGGATTCGAACCTACAAGCGTTCGCGTCTCGGCGCATGGATACCGTTCCCTAATCCACTGAGCTGTCACCTCCAGAACTAAAGGAACATCCATAAAGTAGGAACTATCTTCATTACAGTTGTCTTTTCCTCTGCACCAGCGTGGGATCCACGTCATCAACTGCTCAAGGTTTTTCGAGATGCTGTTTCCGTACTTCAAGCGACTGTTGCCGGCTGATGATTTGTGGAAGAAAGTATACATGCATGGATATGACATCAGTTCCTTACACAGGTCAGTCATATAAACCCACCAGATCGAGCGCTGAAGAAAAAAAAACCTAAATATTTTTTTTTTTTTAAACATGACTCTTCGTTGTATACATTTTTTCCTGTGATATAAAATAATAGTCTTCAAATGAAAATAAGTTCATTCATATAAACAAATAACATATATTTCAATTTTGTTTATTTGTTTTGTATCTTTTTTTATATTCTTTATACATTTATTTCTGTACATCTGTTTATTAATAATAATATATATGATATGCTTCTCGCAAAATTTCTTAATTCTACGTCATCGGGAAATACTCTATAAGTTTTAATTTCCTTGCAAAAACAGAAAAAACGAAAAAAAAAATCCGATATAAACGGATAAATTTTTTGAATGCCTTAACAGTATAATTCTTTCCGTTCCACAAGGGACTATGCACCGCATCTGATATTAATTAATTAATTTATTAAAACACTAACATAGTCAATGTTAACACATACATAAATAAACAAGATACATTACAAATGAGACTATATTTAAGAGTGTAGACTATAGCACAGAAGGGAAAGTAAAATGTTAATACGAGCAACACACGGGCAGAAATAGTAACTCGAGTTTTCCTTTATTAATCTAATTTACAAAAAAAAAACATAATTGAAAGGAAAAGAAAAAAAGCAATATAACTTATTTACAATACTATCAATTTTATTTCGAATATTAATTTCAAAACTATATGTTCTATCATATTTTTTCTTTAATTCTGTAGCATTTAATAAAAGCACAAGACAAAAACAGTAAAATGTACCTTTTTCTTAACCCGGGGGAAATCTCTAACGGACCTCGGGGGGCGGGGAGGGCCGCAACCCGGTGTGTTGGATTTGCACCGACTAAAGCCCCCGGGGTGTTCTACCTTCCACCTACCGGCATCGAGGGCAAGACTGGGGTCTCATCCTCGATGACCGGTAAAGCGTGCGGCCTTAAGTAGGACTCTGCTCGCTTGGAGAGGAGTGGTGTAAAGAGCTATCCCTCTCATACATCTTTGCTGTAGAGCGGCACGCGGGAACACGTGTCGCGCCGGTCGCATCCTTGTTGGACGCCACACTCCCTCAAGTGTGCCGCCAACAGTACAGTGTACCACGTTAACTTGATACATGTCATTGCTATATAATTTTGTTCTAATAAAGTACACTTTTTAGGGTTCATTTTTGGCCTGTATAATTTCCTAACCCTATTTTTGTATTCTTAATTTTTATATATTCAACTTAGTATATTCCCATTTTTAATTTTCCAGGTACATAGACCCTGAGTGTTTACCGAAAAGATATGGCGGCTGTAGAGACCCGGTTCCAGTTGCAAAATGGTTCACGAAAATCAAAGAGTACAAGAATAAAGACTTTGATAATGAAATGAGAAATCTTGGCTACGCTGTAGACTGATATACCGGGGTTATGGTGCTCGATGAGCGGATGGCAGATGAGGCAGGATAGTCTTCGAGTGGAGATCAAGTTACTGATAAGTCTAGATGTTCACCTATAAAGATAACGGAAACAGCCGTGCTCCTACATCGAAATACAATAAATACATTTGTTATGATTTGCGGGCAGGTAAAAGTGAAAATACGGCCGGTGACGGACCGCGTCTACCCAACAAATGCTCTCAATCTTCTTTTAAAGGCTCCCGTATCGTAAGAACGTGGATATTGAGACGAATCCACTCTGTCGATGATCGCATTATGAATGAAGAAGTGATTTTTTAGTGCGGGTATATGGAATATCTAGCGTTTAATTTATTACGGCATCCAGTGCATTTCGTAGAATATAAGTACTATTATGTATAAATGCATCTTTCAATAAAATTCGGTATATAACAACTATTAAGGGCCACTCTGATCTCGGCAGAGGCTCAACAGCTACTCCTCAGCCTCTGCTAGGTAAAGCGTGTTTTAACCATAATCGGTTCAATCATTTCTACTTTTATTAGTTCGTATACAGAATCCTCTGTAGGTAACAATACTCTTTTAAGGCTAATGTAAGTTAAATACAACGGAAGGTTGTTTATATTTCTATGCAGGATATCGCGCACATTATATTAGGGATGTAACGGAGGCAGTTTTATCGGAACCGAAGTCGGAATCGGAGTCGGAGTGGACATATAAAAACATTATTCAGTGAACCTTTTTAATTAGAAAGTAATTAATTTACACATCCACAGACAATGAAAATAAAAATTGCCGTGTTTTTTATTAACATTTTCCCTTTAACAGTGAACAAATTAAATCAAATTCGCTCCAGGGTTCTTTTTGTGTTAATTTCTATTTTATTTAATTTAATGTAAATGTAAAATAAAAAAAACCTTTTAGTAATAAATTTATATGTACATTTAATTTTAAATTTAATATTATAACTTTAATATTTTTTTAATCTATATTTTTAAAAATTTCTTCTTTGAATTAAGTAGCATTGATTGTTTGATTAACTGATATTATGTTTCAACAACATATAAAATGAAATCAAATGAATTGACTGCAACAGTGGTGGTGACTTCCGATTAATACCTCCGATTAAAAAGTTTCGGAACCGAAGGTATAATAACAATCGGATCTTCCGACTTATCGGAGTTGCAGTCGAAGCTCCGTAACATCCCTGCATTATATATAACGCACGCTAAATAAATAATAAAGGAGATTCAAGTAAAGACTGCCTTTAATTCACAAGCCTCCCACAGGCGGTAGAGGCCTCCACCACAAGCGGTGGCCAGCCACTACAATCTGTGACTCCGACTTGATCTTTGTGGTCCACGGCAAGCGGGGAGCTTGCCCAATTGGAAGCATCTCTGAATAATCGATCCCAAACATTCTTCTTAATTTAAGTTAGACGTAACATTAGTAGGATTAAAATTGAAGCCTTCGCAATGTGATTTTAGATTTAAGGTATCTGAAGGCACGTTTCGGATTCTACCAGCCGATGCTTGGCTATCAGTCAGCTGTCACGATCGCGTGTTGGACATTACAGCGCTGCACAATCACGTACAACGGGCGAGTATCAATATAATTGCATACAGATATATTTTATATAGCAACTTGGCAGACGACGCCAGGCAGCGTCTCCTAAAATTCAAAGTGTGCCTTTAGTAAATTTTTTTTTATATACGGACATGAAAGTTAATATATTAAATTGTTAAAATTCGCTCTGTTGTTTCATTTTACTGTAAAGCGTTTTTCATTGAGGTTCATAAAACGTCCATATATTTTTTTAAATTATGATACAAATAGGGACATGCTTGACCTCACACATGATGGAAAGCGATGAGGAAGCCAATGATAAAGCACGCTTGCTCAACAAAAAGCGATTCACTCATTGCTTGAAGACTTATACGAAGCTAGAAATATAAACACTGGAACTGATTCCTCTCCTTGACGGTACGTAATATACAATTGTTTGATTCGTTTGTTCGATTGTTTTTCACGCTTGATTAACTGAGTCTATTGTATCAGGCCCAGCTCAGACCCTGGATAGACACAACACAACTCTTCACAACTCTTCCTCTCTCTTCTTCTTTCTTTTTTCTTGGTTCACAACTCTTGGACGGTTCTGTCAGGTACTGACTCCGCGTCCTAGATAGACTGCAGCCAGAGACGAACAAAATGTTATCTGATAAATAATTAACGATTACAAAATAAATTCGTAATTTTTATTTTGTTGCTCTGTAGTAATCATGATTAAAAATTCCTTCAAAACATTAAGGAACTATAAATGGATATGCTGTAGTGGATTCCGTAGTGTTTAAAAAGTAGATGAGAAAAATGCAGTCATATTAATTATGAAAAACGCAAAATGTACGTAATCGTAGTCATTTTTCGTTTTTTTTTCTTCTATATATTTAAAGGACTTTTGTGCCTCGGCACATGCCAGCCCCATCGTATCCTAAACATGCACTACTAACATTTATTTCTGATGGGGAGCCATCAGCCTGAACAACTCCTTTGCTTCGGCTGAGTAAGGTCTCGCTAAAATTCCGCAGAACATGCCTACATCAAATTTGCTCAAACTAAAAGCTCCCATCAGAGAATCTCTTGCAGACTGAGATCGGACGCACCCCATCAGCAAATGCTGTACGTCATCTACTTCCTTACACGTGCTGCAGTTCGGTGACTCCACAAGCTTCATCAGATGTTTAAATTTGCCTGATGGACATTTTTCGTTAATGTGAATGATTGCAATGGAGGACTGTCCCGCATTGTGAATGATCCTGACGTGATTAAGCATCTTGAACCGCTCCAGTTGCGCAGAGATATTGCCTTACTGAGCGTTTTCTATCATCTGTATCATGGCGAGCGTTCTTAAGAGTTATTTAACCTTGCTCCACCCTCTCTCTTCCACAGTAGAACCACGCGCGTGGGGTTACATAGTCACAACTATGCAACTCGCATCCCGGCTAGAACTAAGAAGTTCTCTAACTGTTACTTTTGCCGAGACGTTGGGCTGTCTTCTGGCGATCGTTTCCCATCGTCTAGGCATCGTTTCAGGCAAATTTGAAGATATTTATGCAGGCCAGCATGATCGAGGCGACTCTCGATATGTTATTTTACTGTTGGTAGTCGTTGTCATTTTTGGAATGCACCATGCTTACCATCAGACTTGGGGTGGTCGTTGTGATGAGTCAGGGTAAAAAAATGTTATGATATGAACAACTTGCTGATGTACGTTAGACATAGCGTCTTGACCACAACCTTATAGCAAAAAACCCCAACGAGTGGAATGAAATCGTGCAGTTTCTAGTTGAGTCGCATACTTTCCAAAGATATAAATATTATACTGTTAGGATCAGAAGTTATTTTACTCAAAAAAATAAATAAATGTCAGGATCAAAAGCCATTTTACTAAAAATAAACAAATATACGCGGTGACTTAAACTAAACACGATTTAACATTTACTGAGATAACCAAAACAACGACTATCAGAGATTCGACACAATAATACAATCCTCACGTAAACTAACAAGAGCTCCGCTCCGCACAGAGCCTCAAACAAGAATCCCCTGCCCGACGAGTCTACATCGGCTTATAAGCGGTTTCTATATTGGGTGTATAGAAACGCTTTATTTTGTTCCTATTTTTCAATCTATCTAATAATACAATATATAGTCTAAAGAGTATAATAGTAGAAAAGAAGTTATCTTTCTCTATAATATAAAAATGAATCGTTAAATGTGTATAAGCGCGAAACTCGAGAACGGCTGAACCGATTTGGCTGATTTCTTTTTTGTTCTGTTTATTGAAGTCTGTGGAAGGTTATTAGGGAGAGAAAAATTTTAAAAAATTGTCTGAAAAAGTCTAAAAACAACACTTTTCTATATTCTCATACAAAAAATTCGTAATAATATTTAAAAGTCAATTTGAACTTTTAACACCATACCATAAAGTTTAAATGTTAGTGGACGGGTTCCGGGAAGGCAAAACAATTGAGTGACGTATAAATATTAGGTCCTTACATATGAAATTGGCGTTTTGTATGGGAGGAACAAAAAGTCGAATATTTTTTAATATAATATATTTAATTAATCAAAGTATGAACCATTATTTTCTATGCACTTTTGCCATCTCATAGGTAGTTCATTGATCCCTTTACTAAAAAAACCAGTCGGACGGGAATCAATAAAATCTTTGAAGGCGATTTGGACTGCCCCATCGGAGTTGAATTTTTTCCCTTGCAAGAAGTTATCCAAATTTCGAAAAAAATGGTAATCTGTTGGAGCAAGGTCCGGGGAGTCTTAGACGGAGGATGTCTTAGACTTTCCAATTGAAGCTCTTCTAATTTAGTAGCCGTCTGTTGCGCAGTGTGTGATCTAGCGTTGTCGTGAAGCAGCAGTGGCGTGGAGCGATTGACCAGCCTAAGTTGTTTAGCCGCTAGCTTTTCCATCATGGTTTGCAATTGCTGACAATAGACATCAGCCGTAATAGTCTGGCCAGATTTGAGAAAACTGTAATGAACAATACCGGCACTAGTCCACCAAACGCTTACAAGTAACTTTTTTGGGGTTAATTTTCGCTTGGGGCAGGATTTGGCTTGTAGCTGCACGTCTGCACGGCGCCACGATCGGAGCAGCAAAACCCGAGTATGATTTCGCGCAGGGTTATATGCACTCTCGGCTGTAGCACCGCCGCTTTCTGATTGGCCGATCAACTTAGGATGTAAGAAAGAACTGCGCGCGTATTATTTGTTAGACTTAAGTTGTACATATAGTTTGTAAGGTTTTTTACAAATACATGTTTTTCGGAATGTAACACGCTATTTATTTCGCTACGTGCTCCAGCCTCAACAGGCTGGCTGGCCAGGATCCAACCATTGCGCTGAGCGCTTCCGATTATCGTAAAGAACCCATTTTTCATCACAGGTAATGATTCGGTTTAAAATACCTTCATTATTGTGCCGGTTTAGTAATGTAACGCAGCAGTCGACGCGCGTTTGCCGGTTTGCTTCAGTCAATTCGTGAGGTACCCACCCTTCAAGCTTTTTAATCTTCCCAATTTGCTTTAAGTGAATTAAAACAGTTTTATCACTAACATCGCAGCCTGTAGCTAACTCGGACGTGGTTTGCGATGGATCCGCTTCCACAATAGCCTTCAACTCTTCATTATCAACTTGAGTCTCAGGCCGTCCACGGGGCTTGTTCTGCAGGTCGAAATTTCAAGAACGAAAACGTTGGAACTAAAAACGAACTGTGTTTTCTTTTGCAACACGACCGCCATACACATCATTCACCCTTCGAGTTGTTTCCGCAGTACTAGTGCCACGGCGGAACTCGCACTCGTAAATAATGCGATATTTTAAGTTTTCCATTTTGTAAAATGAGTGACGTAAACAGAAAAATACAGAAGAAAAAAACAAATGAATGACGATCATCGAATCACAAATACATGAGTCTATAGCTGTACAAATTTGAATTTGGAATTCCTTACCAAAGAGGAGAAATTTGTGATTAAAGTGGCCAGTACGAAAAACGCCAATTTCATATGTAAGGACCTAATATTAATGTCAATATTTGTCAATTTTTATACATATAGCATTAAGGTCAGGTTCCTTCAAACAATTTTCAAAAAACAGCCGACAGGCCAATAAGTTTTGGCAGAATAAAATCTGACGGGGAAGTCATTAACATTTAAAAAAAACCATGTGACTTTTTTTTAGAGAAATAGGGCAGTACAAAGTCTGCCGGGACAGCTAGTTATTATATATAATTAATTAATTAGTCGGTCGAATGGCTCTGAGAAGTTACGTCGTTCTTCAAGCTGGGGATAACTTGAATTAACATCAGCTGACAGATTTAAAGTACCAGGTTAACATAAACACATAAGAGGCGATTTGAATTCTGACCTTGAAATTATTTCCCAGTATCGGCACGGCGTCATCACCTTATTTGTTTATTTCTTTTTTCCTCAATTTAAGACTATTTTATTAATACAGTCGTGTAGACCTTAACAAATATGATGCGATTCGAAAAAAATATATTTACGGAGATACCTAGAAACTATATAAATTAGATATATTAGAATGTATATATGGTAAATAAAAATGTTTAGATTGGGAGAGAATATTCACATTCAAATTGAAACTAGGCACATAATAGCCAATGTCAATAATATCTTGTATAAATTCTTATTTCCATATCGCCTTGAAGAATTTATGTTTTTTCGCGTAATGTTTTTTTGCTGATATGTTATCATTACGTGTTGCGTAAGTATGCTAAAATATTCCTTGATATTTCTGCGCTCCTAGTAATATTGAGCAAAAACTATTTAACATTGTTGGCCGAAACCGATAAAAAAATATACCATCATCCATCCACTACGCATTACTTTTTATTATACTAATGGTGTCGGTTGGTTTTGTTCAGGTACGAATATTCAATGCAGAATAGTAAACTATGTTAATACATATAGTTTCACCCAAATCCACAACACAGTTATTTTATAGAATTATTACCAATAAATGTTCGTAGTGACAATTTTTTTAATTATAAAAAAATAAAATGTTAAGCAAAGCTTACCAAAACATTAATGAAAACTGCATCCAAATCGATTCAGCGATTTCAAAAATTCACGCCTACAACAAGAATAGATAAGCAGCTTAAAATTCTAACGACCATAGATTTGATATCTATTGCGTTCATAAAGGCCTCAATAATAAGTTTTTCTCATATATCTTCTACGTACAGACAGCGACCAGTTACACATTTATTATATATAATGTACAAAATTACTTCCTTTTTTTGCGACATCTAGCGGGAGTACTAGTAACTAATATAAAGATTGTGTTATATGTCGGTAGATGTCTTAACAAGAATATATTTTTCATATTTTTATCTAAACACAATATTAGTAGATAACTGTGACGTGCCTTCTAATGAAAAAGAAATCACTGTACTCATGGCCCTGTGTCCAGAACTCTGTACATTTAAAAATAATCCTAATGCACAATAATATACTGTTGTAAAATTAATAGAACTGCTAAACATACGCTGTAAACTTGTAGCATACTATTTCTTATTCATAATTGTTGTTATATTAACAAAATTGTAACCGAAAGAGGTATGAAAAAAAATGCTCTTACATTTTATCGTTTATTCATTTCGCCTTAAAAAAACACCACTATTAAAAAAAAGTATATACATTAGTCGATTGAGGCAATTTTGAACATTTAAAATTAACTACTTTATTGTTAAATCCCAGTAATATAGGTTTTGTATGTCATAAATCCTAAATTACCCAGCAGGCCAAAATTACCCCACCTGACTAACAACTGATTATAAGCTAAATTAATAAAATTTCACATATAATTGACTAGGACTTCAGAGGTGTAAAGGATACTCAATTAATTCAATAGTTACCTACCTAGTGATTACGTATACCTAATACATAAGCATAAATTAAGCAACAAGTTTATCATTTTTATCGACTGTAACAATTAACCCGTAACCGCACAAGTCAGACAAGGACGGTGTTTATCTATAAACCAATGAGAAACTCATATAAAAGTCATAAAAACGTCACGATTTTTCTTGCAAAACAGTTATTTGCTGATTCAGTTAGCAGTACGCGTTCAAGAGAGAGACAACAAATAATGTTTCTCTAAAGTAAGAAAGAAGTCTTTTTTAATTACGCTGCGTAATAAAATAGGACCGCTAAGTCCAATCTCTACAGTTAGAGTACTAGGATCACATAAAATGTAGACAGCCGCTTTGTGTATGCATGTTGAGTGTACACACTATGGAAGCAAATACGGTATATATGGAACACGACTTTGATACAAACACATGGGTATCATTTAAAATATACAAGAATATTATAACTGTGTATACATATAGCATTTTTATTACAAAGTGCGGCTAAAGGTGTTTAAAGTAATGTGAAATCATAATAATATTAAAAGCTTCTTTAATACTGATATGTTATACACACATTTATACTGATAATATTACAAAGAAGTTCACAACAGTTTAAAATAGAGATCATATTTTAAAAATAACTGGTACATTGCAATTAATAATTAGGCCGCATTTACACGAGTTCTTTTGATTGTCAATAATGACTTGGCTTATTGGAATGGCCCGTCAAATCGCTTTGTGTAGTTGCGGAATTAGTCTAATGTAGATATTCCCAACATGGGATGAACGGACGACAAAGAAAATTTAAAGTACCTAAATAATTTCAAAAAATTTAAATATCTCGTATTCGCAAAACTGTGTTATAAAAAGATTCAGTAAACACGTAATTGATACTTTTTTATCATCATTATTAATTTTAAGAGTCCGCAGTCAAAGAAAAGTTGAGAAATGCCGATCTAGTTATAGAGCCTTTTCAATTCTTGTTCAACAGCGGCTAAAACAGCAGGATTAATCTCATTTAAATCTATTTCACCATACTTCTGCGGTCCTGGTATGTCTGAAGCCTCGTTTTCGCTATTCGAAGCGCCCTTGCCTATGCTATCGAAGTAATCGAATACCTCCTGGTAATTGTATGCATAGTTATACTGCCTCGGTCCATTTCTCATGTGCTCTGGCATTTCATTAGTTCCGTGTACAACGAGCGTGAATTGACTAATGGCGCCTGTATTTCTTTCATTCGTCTAAAAAAAAATTAAACATTGACATTAAAATATAGGTCAGCAAAAAAAATTGATGTCATCTCAAATGCAGTATTTTGGGCAAGGTCGTCGTATTTAATGGTTAGTTATCTGCGATAATATTTACTAGCTCTACATTTTAAGCCTATGTATGTTTAACTGTATAGGAGCTTCTCTTTTGGGCGTTTGCCACACACCATTGCTATTTAAAATGGTACTTTTGCGTTCATTGTATTTTGTTAATTTCTCCTCGCTTATAAAATGAAATTAACAAGTACTTTTAAAAAACATAAGTTTTCTTCACTTACGCCTAGTTTCAAAAACGTTGCTTAAATTTTAAAACGCTTTTAAACCCTAATAAATTATAAATTTGTATGCGCTTCACAAATCATTAGTGTTTAAAAGCGTTTTAAAAGGCTTAAAATTATTATTTACATTTAAAACCAACCTTATCTTCAACTATAATTTGCCATACACCGTTTGGATTCTCTCCCCATGTAGCGACTGACATTAAAGGCCATTTTATAAAACCGGCCATAGAATTATCTAAGAGTCGCGGACTCAATAGCTGGACCTTAGTTCCTGTAATAAATATAAGTTGTATTGTAATATATGTATATAAGTTAAATACTTTCTCCACTCCAGTGAAGAACAAAGTAGAAGAGTGAAGAGACTAGAATCAAGGTTATTCCTGATACAGGTTTATTAATACCAGTGAATGCTGATACTGATTTTGATTGATATATAAGTAAAGTAAAAACACACATTAACAAAGTCTAAGACAGCCTGGAAATCAAAACTTTTTTGTATAATATTACCCGAATTAACGTAATGGCCACTTATAATTATATATAAAAATAATTTTCTAAATTCAAATGTATAAAACGTGTGTTCACTTTTTTGCGTAAATCGGTGGTATAACTTTTCTGCGAGTATTTGTAACTGTGTCCAAGTTCCAGTTTCTTTAAAATTATTGAAGAATGTGTATATTATTAAATTAAATAAAAAAACAATTTTATGAAATAAGATTTGCATTGAAGCTTATTGTCACGTCGCCATTTGAGTCGAGAAGAAATAATACGTTAAACAACCACCCTAATTAATTAATCTATACTAATATTATAAAGCTGAAGAGTTTGTTTGTTTGTTTGTTTGTTTGTTTGTTTGTTTGAACGCGCTAATCTCTGGAACTACTGGTTCGAATTGAAAAATTCTTTTTGAGTTGAATAGATAATTTATCGAGGAAGGCTATAGGCTATATAACATCACGATGCAATTATTAGAAGCGAAGAAATAATGGAAAATGTAAAAAAAACGGGCAAAATTTTTCATCCTTGAGGGCTTCCATTGCGTGCGCTGCAAAAACGGTTCAAGATACCAAAAATATATGTAAGAAAGAATTATTCCTCTTGAGATGATCTAAAAAAATGTCCGCGACAGTATATGTTTATCTTTTAAGATTAAGTCACTAGAACCGTTTTTATGGTAAACAAATTTGGTCGAAATTAATGCATTATTTGTTAAGAGTTGTATCAACGTAATAATATTAATCTTTATCCAAATAAATGTGTTGTTGATTAAGAGTATTTAATTATGAACAAAATTGTCTTTGAAATCACTTAATTTCAATGAACATCATAGAAGATATTACAATAACTTATATAGCAAAACTACGTTTGCCGGATCAGCTATGTCTTGATAAGCGCGAAACTCGAGAACCGCTGAACAGATTTGACTGATTTCTTTTTTGTTGTGTTTGTAGAAGTCTGGGGAAGGTTATAACAGAGAGAAGATTTTAAAAAATTATCTGAAAAAGTCTAAAAACAACACTTTTCTATATTCTCATACAAAAGATTTGTTATAAGTCAATTTGAAGTTTAACATCATAGCATAAAGTTTAAATGTTAGTGGACGGGTTCCGGGAAGGCAAAACAATTATTGAGTGACGTATAAATATTAATGTCAATATTTGTCAATTTTTATACATATAGCATTAAGGCCAGGTTCCTTCAAACAATTTTCAAAAAACAGCCGACAGGCCAATAGCTATTAACATTAAAAAAAACAATGTGACTTTGTTTTAGAGAAAAAGGGCAGAACAAGGTCTGCCGGGACAGCTAGTGAATTATACTTGTTGTATGGAAGACACTGCGCTCGTCATTCCGAAGATCCACTGACAAATACTAGGGAAACATAAAAACATCATTTCACCTTGAGGCGACACCGCACTGACTTGCAAAGCCCCACGCCGCGAGTACTGTATATTCGCAATTACTTCAACGTGTTCCAAATAATTGACATTACAATTTTCAATTGTTATTATAATAACAACACTTTCTCCAGATGACAGAGTGTTTTCAGTTGCCCTGTAATGTAAGTAGAAAACGAAGTTTGAGAACAATGTGACAAAAAAAAATAGGAGAATATAAGTTATAACCAAAAAAACTGGTCAACACAAACACACCTTGTGTATTTTCCGATCGGACACGATCGGTCGACTTGCTCTTGCGACATTACACGAGTATACCAGGACTTTATAAAATCAGTACAACAAAATTTGTTTTTTTTAATTTTTATGCACACATTTTTACTTGTTAAAAGGAAGGGCACTTTATAGTATAGTCGAGGTAGTTAGTAGTAGTCGAAAGAGATTAGTCGAAAGATTTTTATGACACGTTGCATCAATCGAAACTTAACGAATATTATACTAGGTTAACATAAATTTAAAGAAGCTCTGCTGGATAGATGCTATTCAGCGATTGGCGAGCGATAGCGCTTACGTGATGTCGCACTTCGCACGCGATCGCTTGTTTTACCAGGAACGCATACTTACAGAGAAGAAACAGCGCGGCATGAGTCTTTTTCGGGGACGGTAGTCCAATTCAGCGCTGCTTTTACCAGACCCGCGGCGTTCATAAGTCCGAAACCAAATCTAATGTCAAAACGAAGTCCAGCGCTTGAATAAAATGCAAAAGAAAGTTTTATTTAACCCGTATGAATAATTATATTTGTGATTGCGAAGAGAAACATTACAAACACACATATAATATTAGGTGCGCAACTAAATTCTCGCTGTTTTTTTTTCATTAAAATGAATGTTAATTATTAAGAAACACTTATATTTACATCATTCAAAGTATTGGGCATTACTAGCTACAGCTTTTTCCCATCTTTCTGGTAGAGCTCGAATGCCCTTACGATAAAAGTGCTCGTCTTTTGAGGATATCCACGAATTAAGCCATTTTTCGATGTCTTCATATGAGCGGAACTGCTGATCAGCCAGATTGTGTGCCATCGAACGGAATAAGTGATAGTTGGACGGAGCAATATCTGGGGAATATGGCGGGTGGGGTAGGACTTCGTATTTGAGCTTTTCTAAGTAGGTTTTAACTGGTTTAGCAACATGAGGCCGAGCATTGTCGTGCAACAGAATCACTTTTTCGTGTCTTCGTTTGTACTGTGGACGTTTTTCGCGCAGTGCTCGGCTCAGTCGCGTCAATTGCAGTCGATACCGTTCCCCAGTGATGGTTTCGTTTGGTTTCAATAGCTCATAATGAATAACACCGACCTGGTCCCACCAAATACACAGCATTACCTTCGCAGCGTGTTTATTTGGCCGAGCCGACGACGCAGAAGCATGACCGGGCAGTCCCCATGATTTTCTTTTCTTTGGGTTGCTGTAATGAATCCATTTTTCATCACCCGTTACAATTCGATGAAGAAAACCCTTCCTTTTTTGCCGCTGGAGCAATTTTTCACAGGCGAAAAAACGACGCTCAACGTCCCTTGCCTTCAAATCATAAGGAACCTAAGTCCCTTGCTTTTGAATCATTCCCAACGCATGCGACCGCCTAGAAATGGCTTGGCGGGTAACTCCAAATACCGAAGCAAGCTGTTCTTGCGTTTGGCACGGATCCTCATCGAGAAATTTCTCCAAGTCAGCATTTTCAAATGTTTTTGGCCTTCCTTCACGCGGACAGTCGTCAACATCGAAATCGCCGTTTTTAAAACGACGGAACCAATCGCGGCAACTTGTTTCACTTAGAGCAGCATTCCCGTAAACTTTTTTCAATTTTCGATGTGCTTCAGCCGCCGTATTTTTTTTAATGAAACAAGAAAAGTAACACTTCCCGCAAATGACGATTATTTGGCATAAATTCGGACATTTTCACACAACTAAAAATATATGATCCAACAATGAAATCATTAATGTGTGAAAGCGGTTTGTTTACCATATGTCACAGCTTGTTTTTTGACCTTTTCGCTATATCAAAATAGACCAACACTTACTGCTGGAGCCACATATTCATAAACAGCGAGAACTTAGTTGCGCACCTAATATACTCTGAATTGATGTCTAATTTATCAACAAAACAATAAGAAGACTGGATACAATAAACGATTCATAATTATATTGATTTTTATTATTGAAGCCATTTTTATTCTAGTCAAAGTAAATTACCAAATTACCCTTAAATGCACAATGTTGTTTTTAAACAACATACTAAAAATCACAGATAAAATTGACCATATTTTAATTTAACATATTGAATATTAATTTTTAAGCTTAAATTATATAATTATTTCACAATACCTATTAATCTGCCATCCAGAGTTATTGGACAATGGCGCGTATTCCGAAGTCCAGACGATCAAATGCTGGATATCCCGCCATGTTAGATGTGGACTGTAAATAAAAAAACGAGAATACGATAAAAAACCGTTCGCCGAAAGAGTTAAACGAAACTGAACGAATCACCAGGAATGCATAAGCGTGAGTAACTTACTTGGCCTGCAATGCGAGCGCGATTATACCAGCCGCCAGAGGCGCCGCTGCGGACGTCCCTGTGTGACTTACGGTACATGAGTCGCTTGTGTCCGTTGTTGCCTGGAATAAAAAACTAAATTACAGAGACTTTATCCAGTGTACACAAATCAAAAGTAATCAGGTTTATCAGCTATCCGTAACAATGGTAAAAACCGCGTAAAGATGAAAAGAAATAGTAACCTTACTGTATACTATGTAACAAAATAGTTTTTTTTTAATGATTTACAGATAGATGCTTGACCTCAATCACACCCAGTGGGAGGCGAAGATGAGTCCGAAGATGGACCGCGTCCACCCAACTAATGCCTATTCACTCTTTTCTCTCTTTTTTTTTCATTTTTCTTTTGGGAGTTGAAGCTGCTCGCGTCCGTAGACCCTAGTTTCCCTAGACGTAACTCTTGGGTGGTGCTAAACGAGCAGCAGCGAGGTGGTAGGGCGTCGGTGCCCGTCTGGATCGCGACCACAGTACATGGGTGTAAAGCCCGTCATAGTGACCAGTTTCGGCTTGTCGCGTTTCGGGATCAGCTTGTGTATATCCAGTAGCTCATATACCTAGAGACCTTCAGTCGTGGTATATGTAGACCGACATGACGATGTAGACTATCAATGGATTTTCATCCTTTGATAGTCGCTTTCGTTTTTGGACTGCACTGTACTTACCATCAGGTACTCTGTAGTCACTATGTCGAGCCAGTGTAAAAAAAAAATACTCCCACAAGCCATATGATCGTGTAAATATGGTCGCTCAAAGCATATTCTACTTCTTAGCTGTTGGCATGATGAATGTAGAAGCGAATCTTTTCGTTCGAATATAAGAAACATCCACCACATACGGATGGTATCTAACAGGGTGTCCAGCGGTTTCATGATGAAATGGGACTGGCGGAATGAAAGAATGTAGCCCCTGAGAACACTCTCCACTGTGCAACCAGTAAAAGACTGCGAGGCAAGCGTTTTTACGTCGATACTCGGTGTTCTGTATTTTTAGCATTTTTGTATTTAACGGACCTGTCCCAAAGTTGACAAAAATTCATCCGCCAACACTTGTGCCTGATACAGGTTAAGAAAAAAAGATAAAATAAAATGCGATGAAATGTAAATAGATTACAAAATGTATTTCGAAGATTGTAAATAACTAGGAACGTACAATTTTTTGATCCTTGTAGGCGCCAGATGAATATGCCGTAGCTAACGTAGACGAACAAATCTCTCCGTACCATGGGAATAAACCATGCTGGGAAGCACTACCTATTGATATCGTGTAGATGCTCGAGGAATATCTGAGAACATCAAATAATATACTTAAAAATCATTATTCTATTCAATACGATATGTAAAAATTGGATGCATATCGTAACACTAGAAAATATTTTATAAATATAAATATGGAAAGAAATCTCTCAAATCTGAAGAACGGTTTAAAAAAATGCTGATTTTAAAATTTATACGATGTAAGAAAACTAATTATTTCTTAATTAATAGAGGATTTAATATATTTTTAAAGAAGTTACTATTTAAACGAAACAGTATTAATGTAACTGATATAAGATATATGACTTTTTTATTATTTACAAATTTCAAGTTAACAAAATATAAAAATATCTTGCGACACAGGCCTCTCAAAGTTCTCTCCACATATCCTGATCTTGTGCTCTGCGCCGCCAGCTTTTAGCCAGATCATCTTTCCACCTTTTAATCTGTCTTCCTCTACGTCTTTTTCCATCCCTTGGATACCATTCTTTAACTTTGTTGTTCACTTTTCTGTTTTCGAACATATCCATATAGCCTGTCCATTTCATTGTTCGTGTTTTTATTCTAACGACTGCTATTTTTGTAATACTCCTAATTTTTGTTTCTTTCCTCTTATACATTAAGCTTAGACCCAACATGCTCCTTTTCTTTCCTCTTGTTATATATTAAATTATATTAAAAAATATTAGTAAATTTTTACCCGTCACAGTTGCAATTGTCATTATGCCCTCCGCCATTGCCGTTTGCCCATACGTATATAGCACCTTTTCCACCCCGTCCCTAAAAAAATATCTTGTTAAATAAAACGATGTTGCGTTTCTATTTTATTTCATAATCATCGGTACAAACCTTCATGATGCCTCTTTTGAAAGCTTGCAACGCGAGGCGCCCCGGTCCTTCGACAGTGCGTCCGTCGTCATTAGGGCCCCATGAAGCGCTGTATATGTCCACTTTATCTACTGCGTATCCTAAAAACGTCTACATTCCATACACATTCATGATCGCCTGATATTTAGTTACAACCTTAACAGGAATTAATGATAACCAATTTTTACATAATTTTCTAGAATTGATAAAGTATGAGAGAACAAAGTTATTTTAGTTACTTTGCGACATGCAAAGTTTTTTTATCTTTAAAAAAGTTTAAGATATAAAAAAGAAATAATTACTGAGAAACGAAACTTAGCTTAAATCATAGGCTGAGTGCATTTTTTTATGATTACGTAAAAAACCCACGTCGTTTGTGTTTGAATAAATAATTAATATTTTTAGATAATTTAAACAAACATACAAAATATATGTAGCTCAAAAATTTGAGTCAAAATAATCCTGTTTATATTTATTATGATTACACTGCCATCTATAAACAAGCAAGCAAATTATTAGAAAACTGAGAGAAAAGCGACAATAGCGGACATTTTGAGCTCAACATGGCGACTGAATATACCAGGGGAACATGAAAGCAATGGAGTTAGTACCTATAGCTTCTCCTTCAATGAGGTCTGTGATTCGGCCATCGAGCATGCGAACCCCACCCACCTTCGCTCCCCAAGCTACGCCCACTCCGCATTTCAAATTGTTCGCGGTCATTGCTATCTAAAAGCAAATTGATAAATAAATAAACATTTCTAATTTTAATTTTATACATTTATTTAGTTATGCTTTTGCTTACTTCACCAGCGCATCGCGTGCCGTGCGAGTTTCTCATGACAGTAGTATACCTTGGCATAGGATCTGGGTCATCGTCATTACTATCCCAACTTATCTCAGGATCCTATAAAAATAATAATAGTTGATTCACATGATTATTTATTATTTTTATTAACCTATCAGAAACAATCAAAACATTGCGTTGCACGGACAACCACGGCGAATGCTCCAACGCGACGCGAGCGCTACACATCGGCCGCGAACTTACTAAGGCACCATAAACTCGAAGCATTAGTTTTCTCATCCACGTTCATTGACAGCTCGGATCCGCTCGATATGCAATGCAACATGTGTGGGGAAATTGTAGAATTTTATTATTGTAGAATTATCTTATTAAATAATATAAAAGGCAGGCGTTATTATTTCCATGAAAAAAATAATCAAATTAGTAATGTCCTTTCTTGGTCTTATTATATGGCCGATTTACATAAGACTAGCTGTTTCCGTCCTTGTCGGTGTGGTTCTACTATTATTGCGCCTCTAGGCAACAATTATCTCTTTCTCTGTTACGTGGAGAATCGCTCGACGTCATGCGTGCGCGTCATTTTGTTGAAAATATCAGCTGTGCACCCCGATATACTAAGGCATCATAACAAATGTAGAGATGTCTTTTATAGTTAAAAACAGAAATCAACATTTCCCAGTTTTAAAACTACATATAACAAACAACTATATAACAATGAATGGTATATAAAAAAGTTGTTTAAAACAAATCTTAAACTATTAGCCATACACATATGTTGTTTATGAATGAAGGCTTCTCACAGCCTAAATAAAGATTTAATTAAATATATCCAGCACATGACATACTATTTATTACATCCGAATACGCTCCCTATAAAATCTATATACACAACCCCGACAACAAGTCGTTTTGCTTGCTATGGCTTGCTCTAATACTGCTTTTTGCTGTAGCTTTATCTACCACATGTTGCTTGGGAGGAATGAGTTTGTTATTTAGTTAGTGTGAACGTTTTCGGTAGTAAAAGCGGGCGGGATCGTGGATAAAGATGCGAATACGAAAAGCATTGAATGGTACCAGGACGGCATAATAATAGTAGAGGTTCAGTCATAAGTGCGATCCCTGTCCGACGACATTTGTGATGCCCCTACAAAACATTTACCTACAATGAAATTTAAAATACGTAATCAAATAATGACTATAGTAAAATATGTTGGCTCAGTAAAAAAATATGTGATTATACTGCGCCACTATGTGGTTGATTTTCCTCCGTTGAAATGTGTCGAACAAAGAATGTCGATAAACTAAGTAAGTCAATACTTACTTAGTTTATTGAGTGAGTGACGGGCGACGAAGAAGAAACGACGATATTTTGAGAATCAGTCGGAAAACGAAAAGTGTCGACGAGTACCAGGGTAGCATAGAACTTAGGTAGTCCGTGCGAAAGTGTGAAAGGTATGTGCGAGAATATCGTCATGCAATTATTATTTACTAGCTGATCCGGCAAACGTTGTTTTGCTATATAAGTTATTGTAATATCTTCTAAGATGTTCATTGAAATTAAGTGATGTCAAAGACAATTTTGTTCACAATTAAATACTCTTAATCAACAACGCATTTATTTGGATAATGATTAATATTATTACGTTGATACAACTCTTAACAAATAATGCATTAATTTCGACCAAATTTGTTTACCATAAAAACGGTTCTAGTGACTTAATCTTAAAAGATAGACATATACTGTCGCGGACAATTATTTAGATCATTTCAAGAGGAATAATTCTTTCATACATATATTTTTGGTATCTTGAACCGTTTTTGCAGCGCACGCAATGGAAGCCTTCAAGGATGAATAATTTTCCCCGTTTTTTTCACATTTTCTATCATTTTCTTCACTCCTAATAGTTGCATCGTGATGTTATATAGCCTAAAGCCTTCCTCGATAAATAGTCTATTCAACACAAAAAGAATTTTTCAATTCGAACCAGTAGTTCCAGAGATTAGCGCGTTCAAACAAACAAACAAACAAACAAACAAACTCTTCAGCTTTATAATATTAGTATAGATAAATCACATTGAATATTTCGTCAGCCAAATTAGCACGGTCAAATCGAAACAATGATTATCCTGTCAGCCCTCTTTCTTTCCTATCCGTGATTAGAAGTAACAATAATCATATTCAAACATCGAAAAGTGTCGATTTCGCCAACAAAACTTGACTTAAGATGGCCCCTTATCATTCACAGAGGCTAGATGCTTGGTCCTCGTCTCGCCGATATTAATAATTTCCTGAGGTTAGTTAGTTAATATTGACCCGAAAATATACTTTTCACACGCATATATTTTTGTTTTATTCAACAAAAATGAATCAAAAAACGTATCCTAAATTTATTTATTAGATTAATATAATTAATATATTTATTTATAATTTTTTTATTTAATTAATTAAATAAGCCATCATCATCTGTGGGCGGACTTCGGGATCAATCAGAGCACGGAAAGTGTCGATGTATACCAGGGTAACATAGTACTCACGAAGTTCACGCGCAGATCGCTATGACTATTGAGTAGATTTAAAACCATTCCTAGTATTCAAGAAACCAGCCTGAGGTCATTTAGCCAATTTGTATCTTCAGATGTACCTAACCAATTATCATCATTAACTTGTATATTGTTTTCAATCCGGAAACGCTACTGCAGAATAGCAGCCATCACAAATGTTTTGGTAGTTTTTCCAAATCAAGCCAGACAAGAAAACAAACGAAAGAGACAAAAGAATCTAAAAAAAAACACGGACGACGACGGACTTCGGCGTCAATCGGAGTACGCAAAGTGTCGACGGGTACCAGGGTAGCATAACATTCATGTAGTTCATGCGCAGAAATTCTCATATACAAATTAATATTTTCCAGCGGCTCTGATTAGACTAACGGCTAGCCGGTACCACGTTCAAATACAATTCGGCTTGTATCTCCTGTTTATTATAATGTTTTTTTTTAATAGGACAATATGGGTTGCGTAAATTCTTAACTAAAAAACAATACTTGTTTTTCATAAAATAACAAAAACGAAACAAAAGTTAAAAAAAAGAAACAAAAGGTGAAGCGGGAAACAACAGTTCCTTCCTCTCAAAATTACGAATAGACTTCGGGATCAATCGGAGCACGGAAAGTATCGACGAGTACCAGGGTAGCATAGCACTCACGTAGTTGTCGCGTAAGTCGCTGTGGCTGTGTTCGATGCCGTCATCTAGTACAGACACGCGGACGCCTTTTCCGTTGAAACCCATTTCATAAGCGGGTAGCACGTTCAAATCCAACCGGGGTAACCGTCTGTCGGTTCGCGTGTCTTGCTGAAACAAATTTGTTGAAATTACTGATCAAAGTCTCTATAATTAAAGTAGTAAATTATGGCCTAGTGGATAAGGGATTAGTTTCCATACACGGCAACGCGAATGGTTGTAGGTTCGAATCCCGGTACGTACCTCTGAGTCTTCCAGATTACGTCCGGATTTAAGCAACACCTTGAAGAAAAATATTGTATCCAATAGAAATGTAATGTGTAAGTGCCCTGAGAACGGCAATCGGCTGCACTACTGGTCACGTTGGTCACGACATATAAGCGTAAAGTGAATACAGCCACTAATATATCTCCGCTCACCTCGTAAGGGATATAGCGTGATTGTTTATTTAAGTAGGTTAATAATAATAAATGGTTACAAATACAGGGTGGAATTTTTCAGCGGAGCAGTAAGGAGAAGTACCTTATCCGTTGCAGTTACACGAAAGTGGTCTTAGGAGACTATACATATTTTTTTATGGAATTCTGTTTCCCATTCAACAAATTTTCAAAAAAAATGTACAGGTAGCAAAAAATAGCAATTTTATACAAAAAAATTTTTGATGCCAATCGATCCTGTTACTGTACGGGAAAAGTCTTTTATATTTTGTGACTTTTTGAGTACTCCAACGATGGTAGGTCCCATAGAAGTTTCTAATCAATATTAGTAACAGGATCGATTGGCATCAAATTTTTTTTTTGTATAAAATTGTTATTTTTTGCTAACTGTACATTTTTTTGAAAATCTGTTGAATGGGAAAAAGAATTCTATAAAAAAATATGTATAGTCTCCTACGACCACTTTCGTGTAACTGCAACGGATAAGGTACTTCTCCTTACTGCCCCACTGAAAGTTTCCAATCAGTATACTTTCATCGAAAACTAAAACTAGATCAAAGCTATTACCAAATACCACTGATGGCTCCAGAGTTCGTCGTTGAAAAGTTTCTTCTCCGCAGGTCCGTTTTCCCTCTTCTCCACAACTCTCGTCCCGTTCTCTTCTATTCTTTTCACTCTGTACAGAGTGGCGTTCGGGTCCGGCATGGCATACCGTTTCACTCTGGACTTTGTGAATACTTGCTCAGCCCATCTGACCTATTTGTAAGAATTCATTACACTATATATTATAAGGGTATGCAGAGTCTAATCTAAACATGTAAGTAATTGATTTTTATTATTGGTTTGTTTTAAAATCACGCGGACTCCCTATTACGGTAGGTACAAAGGTAGATAAGGTAGCTTTTACATTCACCATACGAACAGCCATGGAGCGGAATATGCTTCCAGCGAGCATGTTTCCACGATCTTATGACTTGGGAGCCTTTAAAGAGAAGAGTGTATAGGCATCTGGACGCGGTCCATTGTCGGATTGGTCTTCACCTTCCACCAGGTTTGAGGTCCAACGTCCGTCTATAAAACATAAAAAAAATCAACGAAATGTCATATTTTATTTATAACTATATCTTTTGTGCCTTCTTTCTTAACTCCCTAACTGTAATTCCAATACCAAAACTCTCTATTCAAAACCCAGTTGCAGAATCGGTCTTTATATTTAAAGAAGCAACTGGGTGTCAGGTCTTATCTAGTCTTATTATCTAAATATTAAAATTATCAGTCAAGTAATCTGTAATGGGAAGCTTTTAGCAACTCCATGAGACGTGAATCAGAAATTTGTTTGATTAGCGAAAAAATATTTGCTCGGTCAGTGTCCCATCCTGCTCACTCATTGCGTAATCACTGGCAGGGTGAACGGGACAGACATGGTTAAAAATAGGCACCACATGTATGTTTGACCCCGATTGTCCTCGAGTGCTCGGTGCGTTCATCAGAGCACGTGTATTCTGGGGACGAAAGTACCAGGCGAGCAGAAACGCTCGGGAAGTGTCAGCAACGTACCCTTCTGTCTTGCTCTAGCGCCTTGGTGTGCCGGTGGCTAGGGGTGCGCCGCTGCTTGCTATGTAACGGCTTCAAAAACACGTATGTGTCCGCGAAGCTTTTGACCTGCGAATGTAATAAAATAATTTGGTTGATATTTTATATTACATAGCATTGTCTCCGCTAGAGTTCCAGGTTAATTTTATGATAGCTATATTATTGAAACATATTTATATGTATATTCCACTATATACAGCGTGTTTTTTTTTTATCGAGGACTGTATAAGGAAAGTCTAAATTATATCAAATACGACAATATGTTCTTAGAAAGCTTTACCTCCTTTAGTTCAAAATCAAATATTAGCTTCCTCACGATGTAACTAAAGGCTTACTAAATTGGTATATTTCTTAAAAACACTTATTTAAATAATTTATGAACAGTATATTGCTGCCATATCATATAGCCCAACCATCAATGTTACAAAAAAAAGGATTACCAATAGTTTTAATTTAAAAAAAAAAACACTCCTTTCGACAACCCTTGCTTAAAATTATTTCGTTTTATAAAATGAGCACTCGAAACGTCATCATGTCCTGGTATTTCACGCGTGAAACAATGGGGTGTAGGCGGCGCCCTACACCCGGAACAGCCCATTGTGAGGCGGATTCCGTGATAAGGAACATATTATTTACTCATTATTTCAATTTGTAATGTTTAATTTTACAAAATTAAAATTATTATTTACATGTTACTGACTAGTATCACAAAAGAGAGGGGCTGGGCCTATATAGCATGAGTAAAAGCGCCAAAATGTATCGAATTTACATAAACTTTTTAATTTCACGTTTTCTAGTTTTACGGCTCTCGATACAATTCCTTTAGAACCTGTCGTTGGTATTTTATATATTCAGAAGTCTCTGATTGACGTCAAAACTAACGACCCAAGCGACGCGCACTCCACAAGCTATCAGAAAAATCATCAATTCCCCGTAACACTTGCCATCCAGGCATCTTGTCGCTGCTCGAACCCGACACCAGCCTAAACGACAAAAACAACACGTCCAGAAGACCACAACAACGACAAATTATCAATTCTCCAATGGACGAAATAGACAACACAGCCGCTCGCGTTCCAGTCTTGAACATCAATCCACACTATAGTACTATCAATAAAAGGGACTTTATCTAGACATGTCTTTATCTAGACTGGTTGGTCATTTTAATTCCAATAAAAACTATAAATAAACTTAACACAAATCACTTACGAAGAATCCTTTTTAAATAAAGTTCAATAAATTATAAAAAATATTAAACGGTTAGGAACATGCAGCATATAAGTGGATATAATAGTCATCGATGGCAGTTATGTCTGTTTGCACCCTAGAAATTAAGTTTTATAAATCCTGGCTAGCTGTGACTCGGTTATCCCACGCTCGTGGTTCTACTATAGAAGGAGAGGGTGGAGCAAGGAAAATATCGAAAGATGTAGCATTTTAAAACATTTTTTTTTTAAATAAAAATCGTGTAACAATTAAATAAAAACTGTCCTTTACGATGAATTTTTCCAGATGATTGAGTAATCTTTTGACCAGTGCGTAGAGTTATTCGTAAATTAATGGGATAGATAGTCTATCTCTCTCTTTCTTTACTTGTACGTCACGAATTGAGCCGAACGCGCGATCACGAGTGTGCAAGTTACGCTGGTACGTACCAGGGTTACATAAATTACTACTAGTAGAAGAATAGTCTCTTCATTCGGTTGGAAATTATTAGGGCAGGCAATGGTGGAGCCACAATCATTTTGTTTAGTCTTAATGGATAAATAAATTACTTTGATTACAATTACCGTAGTAATTTAAAATATAATTATACTCTAACAGTACCTACTTTCGTGTAGCCAATATTAACAATTAATAAAATAATATAACTAGAAGTCATTCATCAAGTAGGGCCACCCAATTGTAGTTAAATTATATTTATTTTTTTTTTTATTTAGCATATATGTAGTAATAGAAGAAAATAATAAATAAACTGAACAAACAAAATTGTTACCATTTCTGAAATTACTTTGTCATACTGTTGTACAAGTTACATTGATGGTTACCAGGACGGCATAAACTGCGAGCGGTGTAATATTTACATGTGTCACGTGATCACGTCACCAGCTCAATGCCAGTGTTCTTTATCTAATCTGATTTAAACACGCACGTGTTGACCTTGGCCACCCTCTAGTATTTTAAATCCCATACTTTTGCTAGTATGTGTATTTTTTACATTCTCTCGACGTAGTGACTTCAATGCACCTAATGGTAAGTACAAAAACGAGAACGACTATCAAAGTACGAAAATCCATTAAAAGTCTTCGGCGTCATGTCAGCCCACATATACCACGATTAAAGGTCTAGGTATATGAGCTACTGATTGTACACAGGCCGATACTGAGCCAAGTGCACTATAACGGTCTTTACCCTTGTGCACTATGTAATCCTGGTAATCCACACAAAAATATTACAATACTTTGCGTGATAACGTATTATTATTATTCCTTCTAATAATTATCTAACAATGATTACTAGGAATGTTTGACAGGTAGCTTGGTTCATTTGGTGTTGTGGTATATTAATTATGTAAAAAATACTGACGACAACTGAGTAAAAACATGAATTACAAATATTTAAAATACCCGTTCGAAGTTCAAATCATGATTACACTAATTACAAATATTTGAAACACGTGTTCGAAATTCAAACGATGGGTTATATTAATTGATTAAGTTCACATTATCTTTGGATTTATAAAAAAAAAAATGTAAACTTTAAAATGTCTTATTTTGGCGAAATGATACTTTTTTCTTTATTTAAAATTAGGAAGTCTCTTAATAAGTTGTTATTGACTATAGCCCAGTTTCACGTGCCCTCTTTAAATTTGAAGCCGCTTGGAAACGATAATCAAAATCAAAAATATGTACGCAGAATTAATTATAATTTATCTTTGAAAGTGTTTCAAAATTTAATGAACTTTTCTAAAACTAGGCGTAAATAAACTTATTCTTTCTCATTCACGCACGAATGTTACAATAGACTACTTACTATACACACACGTGGCGTAGATTCATACAAACTCACAAGGTACGTCCGACGTGTATTTTATATTGCGTGGAAGCCACACGAGTGTATCAAGTGTTGTCTGTGGAGTCATGTGAGTTTCCCACTTCACATATGTACCAGGGCAGCAGAACAGGCGAGGAGGTCGCGCGCACATGTGCTCGCGTTGTAGCTTCCCACGAGGGGAATTACAGGATGTCGCAAAGGGGTTCGGGAAGATTTTGACGCGGTATACAATTTTGCAAATGTACTGTTTTCAAAGTGTTTATTTATTATGTTATCGGATAAAATAAATTATTCATTACCTCTATTCCTACGCGAAATTTTATACTCTTTCAGAATCTGAGCTCAAAATTTCGATCAGACACCGAGAAAAAAAAATATAGCCGATTTAAACGTGAAAACCGTGAAAATTTTCGATATAAATATTTTTTCAAATTTTTTTTTCACTATGTATTGCAAAGATATCAACTTTTTACTATGATTAGAGGTGACCATGGCAATCGAAGATTAAGAGGAATTATTTTCATAAAAATTCATTTACTCGCTTCTTCAAAATGGCGACGAGAATTAAAGAAATATATAAAAGTAATCTATCGTTTTCCTAAAAAGTATATACTTTAAAAAAAATTCTTCAAACAAAAATGTCTTAAAATTAGTCAAAGAACCACTTTCAAATTTCATCCAAAATTTTTAAAGACAATTTTTGAATTTCGTAACATTATATAATAAAAATTCAATTTTTGATAAATACCTAAAAATTTTTTGAAAGAATTTCAGAGTGTTCCTTGACTAATTTTAAGACTTTCTTGTTCTTAATTTTTTTTCGTAACGTAAAAATTTTTAGAGAAAAAAAAAATCCTAAATGGTACATAAAATGTTGTATACCATTATTTCTCTAATCTAAATTTTTTGTTGCAGCCATTCTGGGACCACTCCCCCAGCCGAATAAAGAGCCTACCCCTCCAAAATTTTCCTCCCAGACGGGACGCCAGATGCTAATAGAAATATCATGTGTGCTAGTGCTGTGAGAATGGAAATCAGCTGCGTTACAGGTTATGTTGGGCACGGTATACAAGCGCAAAATGGATACAACCACTAATATATCTCTGCTCACCCCGAAAAGGAAGAAAGGAAGTAGAAAATACAGTAACATTAAATTTAAAAACAACAAACTTGCTCCAAATATCCATAAAAAAAATGTGTAATCTATACTAATATTATAAAGCTGAAGAGTTTGTTTGTTTGTTTGTTTGAACGCGCTAATCTCAGGAACTACTGGTTCGAATTGAAAAATTCTTTTTGGTTTGAATAGACCATTTATCGAGGAAGGCTTTAGGCTATATAACATCACGATGCAATTATTAGGAGCGAAGAAATAATAGAAAATGTGAAAAAAAACGGGGAAAATTATTCATCCTTGAGGGCTTCCATTGCGTGCGCTGCAAAAACGGTTCAAGATACCAAAAATATATGTAAGAAAGAATTATTCCTCTTAAAATCATCTAAAAAAATTCCGCGACAGTATATGTCTATCTTTTAAGATTAAGCCACTAGAACCGTTTTTATGGTAAACTAATTTGGTCGAAATTAATGCATTATCTGTTAAGAGTTGTATCAACGTAATAATATTAATCTTTATCCAAATAAATGTGTTGTTGATTAAGAGTATTTAATTGTGAACAAAATTGTCTTTGACATCACTTAATTTCAATGAACATCTTAGAAGATATTACAAAACCTTATATAGCAAAACTACGTTTGCCGGATCAGCTAGTCTTAAATATACACAAAAATAAAGATTAATAAGTATAATTGAAAGCAATAGTTGTCAGATTTCTTTGTTATAATTATGTAAGTAAGTACCATTGACCTTTGTCAGCTTGGTAATACAGGTAGTTGAAGAGGCAGTTGTGTTATAAATGCAGTTGGTAGCAACTGCGCGCGCTATAGTAAACAAGAAAGATATTCGCGCGCTGTGCAATGCTGTATACCCGAACTGGAGCAAAATCATTATAATTATGTTTATTTCTATGCAACTAAAGAATTGTTAAATAATAGACAATGTTTAGGTACAAATTGTAATTTTTAAGACGTCTGGGTTGTAATCATTTTGTTTATGACACAAATTGTTTACCACGAGTCGGACTTGTGGTATTTACTTATGACACAATTATTTTCCCCCGAGTCATACGCGTGGTTATAGGCCAAAGGGTTAATAGGTCACGTCTTGTAAACATTTTCTCCAGATACAGTGTTTTCAGAGGTTATTGAACTGTAAATATGAATGAGCTTGCAACCTTGCGTGCGGAGGAGTGACGCCTAGTGCCGACTCAGCGCGCAACCCTCTTCGTTCTTATGAAAGCCTGATACCTCCAGCATTTTTCTTGCGATTTAAGTAAAAATAAAATTCTTTTATTTGTTTAATAAATAAAACACCCTTTAAATTCATTTGTTTTAATTTATATCTATCGGTTTTTTTTAAATATCCCGTTGGCACAGTGGTTAAGTATGGACTTGCATTTGCCGGTAGTAAGTTCGATTCCGACACAAAACAAATATGGCTGTATTACATAGTTTTTTCAATGCCGGCTATTTTTACAATATTGTGTGTGTGTTTACAGTATTTTGTAATAGTGTCCACTACATAGCGGCCATCTATGTATGTATCATTATCACGCAGATTCCATAATGAGGTAGGCAGAGAGAATGTAATGTCTTCTTTTTATTCTTTACTTTTTTTGTAACTGCAGAAAATTTGTGATGGGGGTAATGCCCAAGCCACCAGTAGTTAGGAGCTTAGAGTGAGCAAACTTCTCACAATGCGCGCCGTATCGAGTACTAATGCTTTCTGTATCCGGCCCTCGATCCAAAAATCAAACGAGAATCTCTTGAAATGAAAATCGAGGCTCTTTACAATCAGCCCATTAGTCGATACTACTATCGGGATAATAATCGTTGAATCCACATCCCACACGCTGGTACTCTCGTGTGCGAGGTCTAAATATTTTGAAGACTTCTCATTTTCTGCTTCCACGAGATTCTAATAAAATAATAAATTATATCATAGGTTAATCTTTTTCTCTTGGACCCCTTGGCGTGTCTTTTTGGTTTTGGGTAGCCCCCTGCTAAGCTAATATAGTTTATTACAAATGTGTTTTTGACTTATTTCTGGCTTTTTTAAGTGTAGAGTGGAAAAACAATAAAATATTCGGCACATTAAGTTTCACACATTTATTAAAGAAATTTAAATGGACAAAACCAAATTAAAATATATTATGTATGTAATATTTAATTGCCTTTTATTGTGAGAGATGAACCTGATGCTTTAATAATATATTTTCAATGTTTGCATCTCATCGCCCCCAAATTTTGTTTCGTTGACTTGTTCTTACGAGTAGAAGCTATTTAACCTTCTACCTTCTCCTTTCCATAGTAAAAACACACGCGTAGGTTTATAGTTAGTCTCAGCCATGCGGTAACTCACATCTTAGCTAAGACTGAGAAGTTCTCTTACTCTTACTTCTGTCGAGTCTTGGGCCTGTGGAATAGTCCTACGGTGAGCGTGTTCCCAGCAGGTTTTTTTAAGGGAAGCATGAAGGGATATTTTTGCAGGCCGGCATGATCGCTGCGATTATCAATAAGTTTTATTTTATTGTGGATAGTTATTATCGTTTTTGCCATGCTTTCCACCAGGAGTGATTTTTGCACTGGGCCAAGTTAGGAAAAAAAAACGCGGACCCTTGGTAAGTCTTCATCGAGCCCTTAAATGCCATCGTTAGGGAATAATTTATTTATATGAACTATGAAGGGACATTCCGCAACTGATTGTAGGACAGACTTTTCGCGTGTGAAATACTCGTAAATTGTTAATTTATTTGTAAAGCAAGGTTTTAATATCTTAGTTGCCGCAACGAAATCTTTTATTATATATAATAATTTTTTCGTTATAGAAATTTGTCTATACCGAAGTATAATTTCTTTATAAACGAATGGAAATACTATGTTGATAATCGTAAATAATTTATCGGGCATTATCCGCAAAGAAACGATAATAAACGGTAAGTTTATTCGCGCGTAGCCCCTTAAAGTATTCATAGTGAGAATAAATCGTGAAAATGTGAAGTATGTTCTGAACTGTGTACTATAATCTGATATTTATGTCAATGAGACTGAAAATCAAATTTCATTGCAGCTACTTACTTCGTGAATTCATTGATAACCCTGAAAATTCATGCTGAAACGCTGAACGATTCTCTCTACAAACTTATGAGATCCTAGTAGAAGCGTCGCTGAAACTACAATAAGCGACGCCTGAAAATACGTTGCCCGTAGTAGCGTCTTCAACGTAAATTCCGTGACGTTAAAGTTAAAAATACGTTTAGTGCATACGGTTGTTTACCAATAAGTATGTAAGCCTACTATCTACTGGCTAACCTTTGAACTAAATTCAAAGTATACTTTTTTAAAACGTTGATTTATGTAGTCATAGAATTTAGTATTGATAATTGCTACAAGATGGCGCTTTTCTTAAACACTGCAATATTTAGTTTTGTAATTATATCATTACGCTATATATGTAGTTTTAAGAATGAACAGAAATATTATTGGTACCTATATCCTCTTAGTGCTTTTATTTTCGATCTATAGTAATATTATTATTATATTATTATTTTTTGCTGACCTTAACTTTGGGCGTTCGATAGAAGCTAAGGCTAAAAAAGCTGCTCGGAAACTAGGGATTCTTATCAAGGTTAGGCGGCATTTTACGCCAATCCAACTTCTTAACCTGTATCAGGCGTAAGTTCGGTCGTGTGTGGAGTATTGCTGCCACCTCTGGGATGGTTCCGCCAAACGCCATCTGGCTGCTTTGGACTCAAGAGCTCGAACTCCGAGCTCGGCGACTCATTGCCGATGAGGCTCTTACGTCGCGTTAACTACTCAGTTTGGAACACCGGCGTAAAGTGGCTTGCCTTTCGGTTTTCTATAGACTATACTCTGGAGAGTGTGCGGCTGAGTTGTATGATTTAGTTCCACCCTCCCCCTTCTACCATAAATTGACGAGACGCCGTGCTGGTTTGCACCCTTATGTGGTTGACATTCCTGCTGCTCGCACGAAGCGATTCGCCTCCTCCTTTTTGCTGCGTACCGCGAAGGAGTGGTGAACTCGCTTCCTGCGTCGGTGTTTCCGGCGTCTTATGACATGGGAATCTTCAAACGTCGAGTGAGTCGGTATTTGCTGGGTGAGCGCGCTCCATCGTCAGCCTCATCATCGCTTTCCAGCAGGTGAGATTGAGGTCAAGCGCAAGCCTGTATGTTATAAAAAAAATAGAAATACATAAGTATCTTTATATGTCCTTGGCTGTTTGTTGCCTTTTCGGGTACAAACCACTGATCTGTGTTCAATTTGATTTAGTTAACATATAACTCCATTATTTATTTATACGAATAAATTTAAAAAGAATACAAGAAATAAAATTAACTTTAAGTAAGTACAGTTTATGGAATTACCAGGGGAACATAGATTATATAGTTGTTCACTTGAGTGTAAATAAACTAGACATTGTGTGGGTTTGAGATTAATCTTTTCTGAAATACACTTTGAAGTAATTCTTTTAAGATTTTATTTGTTGCTATGTTTAAAAATAAAACAGCCTCCTGAGTGACCGCTTATGAATTATTAATCTTGTACTCTATTCTCTATCTACTTGTTTATTCGTTGCCTCTGGTAGCCTAGGCAATAATAGACCGGTAGACGGTATCCAAGCGCGGCAACGCACACGGTTGTAGGTTCGAATCCCGGGACTTACCTCTGGGTTTTTCCAGATTACGTACTGATTTAGGCATCACATGCTCACCGGAAAAGGAAAACATCGTGAGGAGACCGGCGATCTGGTGTAATACAGCCAATTTGTCAAGCCAGTATAAAAAAGATATCGCAGGAGGGGTGTATTCACGCGCATTGAGCGAGACATCCTTCCATGACACTGTTCGCGCAGTAGACTTGAAGTAGACTGCAACCTTTTTTTTTTTTTATAACTTATAGGCGAACGCTTGACCTCAATCACACCTGGTGGAAGGTGAAGATGAGTCCGATGATGAACCGCGTCCGCCTAACAAATGCCTATTCACTCTTCTTTTAAAGACTCCCAGGTCATAAGATCGCGGAAATATGGCCGCTGGTAGCATATTCCACTCCTTAGCTGTTCGCATGATGAATGTAGAAGCGAATCTTCTCGTGCGGATATAAGGAACATCCACCACATACGGATGGTATCCGACACGATGTCTTGTGGTTTTGTGGTGGAATGGGGCTGGTGGAATCAAAGAATGTAGTTCCTGAGAACACTCTCCACCGTGTAACCGGTAAAAGACCGCGAGGCAGGCAACTCTACGTCGATGCTCGATGCTCTGCATTTTAATTTTTGACAAAGAGTCGTCGCCAATAAGTCTACGAGCTCTACGATCAATCGAGTCCAAAGCCGCCAACTGATATTAGCCTTGATGAAGCGGAGCCGGTGTTTACGTGTCTTTGGACCACTTGATAGAAAAGTCTGGAGAAGTAGACCTTTTGCTCACACCAATCCAAGAGATGGAGCTGAAAAAGCTATTCGCTGGCCAGGTCGTTGGTAGAATACTGATCCTCAGCCAGCGGCTAGCAGCGATTTAAGGGATACCGCTGGGGTTTTTAGGCTGTAATTTATGGAGGCTATTTTCACTTTGCCTAGCAAAGTTCACAAAAAATAAATTGGTTTTGACAAAAAACTGAATATATGATAGGAACTTGAGTATAGTCATAGTATTCACAGAGGCAAGTCCATGTTGATAATATCGGTGAGTTACCAAATCCTTTGAAATTCCTTGGGTAATATAAATTGTAATCTATACTAATATTATAAAGCTGAAAAGTTTGTTTGTTTGTTTGTTTGAACGCGCTAATCTCAGGAACTACTGGTTCGAATTGAAAAATTATTTTTGTGTTGAATAGACCATTTATCGAGGAAGGCTTTAAGCTATATAACATCACGATACAACTATTAGAAGCGAAGAAATAATGGAAAATGTGAAAAAAAAACGGGGACAATTATTCATCTTTGAGGGCTTCCATTGCGTGCGCTGCGAAAACGGTTCAAGATTAGTGATGAAAATGCCCGGGAATTTTCCCAAAGTGCCCAGCACTTCCGCGAACATTTCGTAAATTCCCGGGAATATTCCCCATACAAGTTTTGGGCACTTTGGGAAAATTCCCGGGCATTTTCATCACTACTCAAGATACCAAAAATATATGTATGAATAATTTATATGGCAGAACAACGTTTGCCGGATCAGCTAGTGTTATATAAATTTAGTAAAATCTAAGCAAACTTAAAGTTACGTCTATAAATCTCGGCCTTAGTTGGTTAAAAAAATTCTTAATAAAACCTTAGACCTTAACTAAAATTTCAGTCCCTTCAAAATGTTTACGGAATGTAGGATTTTTGACAGGATCCTTCCGATTTTTAACCTAAGCGATAAGAATACATCGTAGATAGTAAATCTAGTTTTTACGGTTAATGTCAAAATATATTAAAAATGTGAAAACAATACAAATGGCAGCTTATCGTCGCGAGTATTATTTCGATAAACCCGGGTTTCGTTATAAGAGTTTTGTTTTTCTTGTTGAGGAACGTGACCCTAAAAACGAGACCTTATATCGAGGGGTGAAAGGCTATTTGCTTTAAGCAACTTTATATATATTTGGAATCGGTAAAAAACGCTGATTTCGAAAATATATACATATATATTACTATATCATCAAAAAATGTCGCTAAAACCAAATAGCCTTTCACTCCTCGATATGATTATTTCATTACCTGTCTGTCAAGACCCTTTTATTCAGGAACGCGTGACGGTATAAGAACTCCGCTTTCCTTCATTACCTCTGTTTTTGATATAAACTCTGCGTTTGTTTAAAAACTCTGCTATTATTTTAACGACACACTGTGCTCGCAAAACAGCAAATGATTTACGCAAATGAAGACAAATGGCTTTTAACTAATTCTCTGTACATTTATCAGTCCTGATGTCGAACTGGACAGTCGATGGGCGTGATTAAAGACTAAAGACAGTGATATTGCCTTACGTATACACTAATGTATGAAGCCTGCAGATATATTGTAGACAAAGTGATTTCGTAAAAATGTTAGTGGCCTAAATTATATAGGTTATTCTAGTCTAGCAATAATGGTTTATAATAGTTAATATACTGCCTAAGGGCGGCTTGCACTAGCAAATTAAATCTTGAGGTCGAGGCAGCTCAGAGTGAGGGCCCTGAGCAACTGGTTTAGCGGCCCTCGAGAAGTTGACAGGGCATGGTGACGTGCTCTGCCTTAATACAACGAGCAGTATCGGGGAGGGTATCATCTTCCCCCGAGTTCGTGCCCATCGGGCGCGGCGCGACGGGGCTGTGGCGAATTGATTACAGGACCCACAGTCCCCGCCAATGCGCAGAAGTAGTCACCTTGGGGTTTTTAGTCGGTACAAGTCCGACACACCTCGGTCGCGCAACCCCCCTGTGCGGTCGAGACGGTCCTATAAGGATTTTCCCCAAATAAAAAAAAGCATATTAAATCTAGCTTAGACTTACATAAAATGCTACTTAGCGCTGAAATGTGCTTATTGTCTTGCACAGAATCAATATCAAATTATAACAACTCTTAAATTGAAACCATCATTAACATTGAATTAAGCCGCTTCAATTAATAGCGTTTTATACAAGCTTAAACTAGATTGAATTTGTTAGTGCAAGCCACTCTAAGACTAAGACGTCTAACCCTTACTTTTGTCGAGTCTTTGGACTGCGGAATAGTCTTCCAGCGAGAGTATTCCCACCGTCCTATGATATAGGGTCCTATAAACGGGCGGGAAGCGCTAGTTGTGCAAGTCGACACGACCATTACGACATCGATACATTTTTCTCTACAGTTCCTAGTTGTGCTAGCCGAATAGCGCAGGGAGACCGAAGTTATTAAAAAGTTTTATGTAGCCGCCGGAGAGTGTCGTTGGTCTGGATTTCCACGTAGAGAATTAGGGAACAAAGAGTTCGTTCAGGCACAGTGACAATGAAATATTCAAAAGGCACTTACCTGGAAACTGGATGATGAGGACAGGCTACTGCAGCTCCGCACCGTTCACCGTATACAATTAATTAGATGTTCCGCCGTAATGTCCAAAGCAACTGACTATTCCGTAGTGTGACCGAGTTCGCCGCTGATGATAAGTGTCGCGATACCGCCGTGCGTACACATGTATCACCGTTAGGGACCGAGCGTGGAATGGTAATGTAGGGAGACGGAAGGGAATCTCAAGTACCTTTTTTATACCCATGCCCTGTGCCCAAACACTAGTTGTAATCATTTTTTTGGACTGCACCATGCTTATGACGGCGGACGTGGCGCGGTCACTGTACCGAGTCACGGGAAAAAATGAGGAGAAAGTAGGCTTAGCCAAAAGTTAACACGACATTCATTTACTGTTAAGCGGTACGAAGTTCCCCGGCTTGTAAATGGGTCGAAACGATATTCGTCATACAAGAAAGGTGTACAGCGGGGTTCCACAGGGGTCTGTTCTGGGCCCCCTTTTATAGAACCTCGCGTATAACGCGGTCTTGCGTGCTGAACTCCTCAACGATGTCAGCGTTGTCAGTTATGCAGACGATTCGCTACTTTTTACCGTCAGAGGATCCTTCGGAAATACTACCAAGTTTGCTGAACATGGGGCAGCCCGGGTCATTTCCAAGATCTACGAATTAGGCCTCCAGGTAGCGCCTCATAAGTGCGAGGGGATATGGTTCCATAAACTGCACGCTATAACCCTTTCGGGGTAAGAAGAGACATATATAAGAGGATACAGTCACTAAAGTATCTCTGTGCAAAAACCGTTAATTTCAAAGTTTTTAAAGTCTTTATTTTATTCTACTTTAAGATAATTTCGTACTGATATTTGTAGGGTTATTACATTCTAACTGTAAATCTTTTTACTTCAGTGAACTTTTTGTGTCTGACGAAAGGTCGAAGCCAAATTATTAGCAATTGCCAAAATCTAGAAATCGATCTTCGGTCAGACATTACAGTACAAGCAATTTATTGTTCACAGAAATCCGTACTGAATTATACTCTTTGTTAAAAATCATAAATATGTATGAAAGAAGAGAAAATGAATTCGTAAAAAAGGAGGAGCATTATGTAAGTAACATGTTTCAATGGATAAGTATGAATGTTTTCCCGGAACCGGCGCCCACGCGAAATTACACGTGAAAAACGTTTTTCTTGTTTTCCATAAAAAGCTGTGCTCTAATGAACTTTACACTATCCGTTTGTTTGCTTTCAGATAAAATTTGATTCAAAGTAACTGGGGTTGTTGACTATATGGAATTTCGGATAATTCATATTTTCATTCGAACACTCAGGGCACATAGATGTAACATGTCTATTAGATGCCATAGGGCTTTTCTCACAATAATTTTCCATCACCGATGTGCCTTTAGTTTCTAAATCCACACGTAATCTTGCAAAACCCAGAGGCATGTGCCGGGATTCGAGTCTACGACCCTTCCCGTAAATCTAAATCATAGTAAATCTTGTTTTCAAATACAACTTTCTTACTTAAAGATTTATACATAGCTTACATATTACTTAAAAAATAATTTTAAATATGTCACTTGTGTTTGAGGATCACGACACGGTCGGGCAATTGCACAAACACCTTAAAAAACCGGATCATCCGTAGTTTCGGATATCGATACGAATAACATCCCTATTTGAAAGCAATGACGCTAGCAATGTGAAGTGGCCACTTGTGGATAAGGGCAATATATTGCCATCTAGATAATATTATATTGTGTGGATTAAATGACTTTAGAATCAATAACTTGGTAAGTATACGATGTGATTTAAATAGTCGCTATCACTTAATCTGCCTTTTAGCCTCACAGGGACGTTGCCTCACATATTTCTACCGTCTGTATGATGGCGAGTGTTCTGAAGAGTTGTTTAACCTTGCTCCACCCTCACCCTTCCTGAATAGAACCACGCGCGCGGGTTTGTGGAGTCACAGCTATACGGTATCCCACATCCCGGCTAGGACTAAGAGGTTCTCTAACTCCTTCTTTTGCCGTATTGTTGGGCTGTGGAATGTTCTTCCGGCGAGCGTGTTCCCACCATCCTATGATATGAGATCCTTTAAGCGCAACTTAAAGAGATATTTGTGCGGGCCGGCATGATCGCTGCGACTACCGATGGGTTTTTTCTTACCTTTCGATAGTCGTTGGCGTTTTTTGGACTGCAACATGCTTACTATCAGGTATGATGTAGTCACTATGTTCTTATGAGTTGTCTTATTCCTCCCTTTCATAACATATTTTATAACAGAAGCGCAAGCGCTGGATGACCGTGCCACATTGTTCAGTCACTCCAATTTTAGCTATTTTTTTTATTTTTTTTTTATTTTTTACACTGGCTCGACATAGTGACTACAGAGTACCTGATGGTAAGTACAGTATAGTCCAAAAACGAAAGCGACTATTAAAGGATAAAAATCCATTGATAGTCTACATCGTCATGTCGGCCCACATATACCACGACTGAGGGTGTCTAGGTATATGAGCTACTGGATGTACACAAGCTGATCCCGAAACGCGACAAGCCGAAGCTGGTCACTATGACGGGCTTCACACCCATGTACTGTGGTCGCGATCCAGACGGGCACCGACGCCCTACCATCTCGCTGCTACTCGTTTAGCACCACCCAGGAGTCACGTGTAGGAAAACTAAGGTAAAGCCTACGGACGCGAGCAGCTTCGACTCCCAAGACTCCAAGCTAGACTTGATTCCTCTAACTCTTCCCTTGATTGAGTCATGAAATTGTGGAATGGCTTTTCAACGACCGTGTGGCTTTCGTTATATGATATTGAGTTCTTTAAACGAACCTTTAAAGATATACTTTTGTAAGTCGGCATGATTGCGGCAACTGTCGGCAGGAGGTTATCTATCGATAATTGTACATGGTTTTTGGATTACACTACGCTTTCGATCAGGTACGATACAGTCACCTCAGGACAAACAAAATGTCGTTGAACAATAGCAAGTAAAACAACTGTTTTTTTTTTCTCCTCGTTTGATAGAGTGTAAAGTGTGACTGGGTAGTAGATTTGAGAGAGTCCGCTATCTAGATAAGGATCAGATGGTATGTGTCCTGTCCTATAGGGTGAGCTCTTTACACCTCTCCCAGAAATGGCGCCTATGAAATGATACTTGCTCGATGGTCATTGGCAGAATATGTATCAGAATTTCTAGGTCCAGCTCGCACATAGATAAGGTCTGCCGCAGGGATTTCTAGCCAGTAGGAGTTTGAGACACCGGGGCCTGCCACCCTCACGGCTACCCTGATAGCCCTCATGCAGGTTTTTCTCACACATTATCAATAAAAAGTACAGAATAGGTTAAGAACGACAAAGGGATTGGGATCCATTGACAGTCGACTTCGTCATGATAATTCTCATATACCACAACTGATACGACATATTATAAGCGCATAGATACCGGTACTTTATACCAGGGATGTTACGGAGCTTCGACTCCGACTCCGATAAGTCGGAACTTCCGATCGTTATTATACCTTCGGTTCCGACTTCGGTTCCGAAACTTTTTAATCGGAGGTATTCATCGGAGATCACCACCACTGTTGCAGTCAATTCATTTGATTTTACTTTATATGTTGTTGAAACATAATATCAATTAATCAAACAATCAGTGCTACTTAATTTGTAGAAGACATTTTTTAAAATGTAGATTAAAAAAATATGATTAAATTATTAAATTTAAAACTAAATGTACATTTAAATTTATTACTAAAAGGTTTTTTTCATTTTACATTTACATTAAATTAAGTAAAATAGAAATTAACACAAAAACAACCCTGCAGCAAATTTGATTTAATTTGTTCACTGGACAATGTTTACTGGAGGATAACTGTTTCTGATATATCCAACACTTTGTGAACAACAGCTTTTATTTGCCCAAGATAGGTTGTGTTGTGTTGTGTTGGGTTGTGTTGTGTTGTGTTGTGTTGTGTTGTGTTGTGTTGTGTTGTGTTGCGTTGCGTTGCGTTACGTTGCGTTGCCTTGTGTTGTGTTGTGTTGTGTTGTGTTGTGTTGTGGTGTGTTGTGTTGGGTTGTGTTGGTTTGTGTTGACCCAACTTGATATACGCCGGCGATGCGCTTGAGGGAGCGTGCCGACCAACTTATCCAGGCGAGAGCGCTGTGTGACCCCGGGGGTTTTAGTCGGTGCAAGTCCGACAACCAAAAAGCTCCCTGAGGTCCGTCAACAATATCCCCCGGGCTATCAAAAAAAAAACCTGATATACGCTTGGAAACAGTCTCGATTCTCAACATCTGTCTACACACGAGAGAGATGTAGAGGGAAATGGATTATGCTGTTGTCAATTCAAAAGTTCTGGCTTATACTTTCGAAGACATGTATCAATCCTGCACCATATTAAAATAGGATCAAGTTTAAGATATAATAAATAACATATCTTCACGCTATCACGCTATGTGAGCAGACATACAATAGTGGTTTTATCCACTTTGCGCTTAAATGTCGTGGACTACGCGACCAGTAGCTCAGGTAATCGCTTTCTCACAGTACTATGAAAATGTTAATAAGAAACAGCAATTTTTATTGTCTGTGTATTTGTAAATTTATCACTTTCTAATTAAAAAGGTGCACTGAATAATGTTTTTATTTGTCCCTTAATAAAACTATTTTATTCTGCCGTCACTTGTGACTGACATTGCCTCCGACTCCGATAAATCAAATTTAAAAACTCCGATTCCGACTTCGGTTCCGATAAAACTGCCTCCGTTATATCCCTACTTTATACACTAAACCAACACAGTTACAGAAAACAGAAATAAAAGCACAATTTTAACGACCAATACTTTTCATATAACGATACCATTAATAAACCCCAAACTCTCAGAGAGGTGTAAACTCCTGAATGATGTATCGTTTCGACGAGAAACTCGTTTGGAAGATCGTGACGTAATGGACACACCGCTATTCTCGTCCCAAGACGTCAGTCCACTCATTGGGGCGACTACGTCAAATGTTTCCGAAACTTTAATAATGAATTTGGGTTCTCCAACTATATCCGATGTCATCACCGGAATCAGTACGTCATTGATGACAACGCCATTGCGTCATAAAAAACATTGTTATGGTCAATAATCAGTACGGTAAAGTGATTTAAGCACTGATGAATCATCAATTGCATACAAGTTTGTCAAAATGACTACGACTTACGGCTCTTTGTCAAAAATTAAAATGCAGAGCATCGAGCATCGACGTAGAGTTGCCTGCCTCGCGGTCTTTTACCAGTTGCACGGTGGAGAGTGTTCTCAGGAACACATTTTTTGATTCCACCAGCCCCATTCCATCACAAAACCACGGGTCATCGTGTCGGATACCATCCATATGTGGTGGATGTTCCTTATATCCGCACGAGAAGATTCGCTTCTATATTCATCATGCGAACAGCTAAGGAGTGGAATATGCTTCCAACGGCCATATTTCCACGATCTTATGACCTGGGAGTATTTAAGAGAAAAGTGAATAGGCATCTGTTAGGCGGACGCGGTTCATCATCGGGCTCATCTTCACTTTCGACCAGATGTGGTTGAGGTCAAGCATTCGCCTATAAGTAATGAAAAAAAAAGTTTATGACTCAATAATGTTTAGAAGAGTTATAATCATCAAAAATTACGATTATAGTACATAAGTTCTTTAAAACTTCTGTTACCGAGGTCTTCACGACTTCTATTATCGCTTCCTTTAAAACTCCTGTTGTCGAGATCATTAAAACTTCTATTACCAAGTCATTTGAAACTTCTGTTATCGGATTCTTTAAAAGAAGTATAAGAATATTTTTTAACAATTCTACGTGATCATAATGACAGCCGACAGATTCATTATTCAGTGTGCCGATAGTTGCGGTTAGTTCTTCAATTACACTCTATAATTGATATCAGATACAAAGAAGTCACTTTGTACAAACTAAAAAAATATATACTAAAAAAAACAGTTGAAGATGTTTCAACATTATTTCGTCAGTGTTTTCTGAGTGTATTAATTATACAACAATACTTTATTTAATCTCTTTTCACCACACTGGCGTAACCTGTTTGTAGCAAAAAATATACACCAAACTAGACTATAGAATTGTGGATTCTCTTCGGCTCCGGATTTAAGGGGGGGCTAGACGGGGCCCACGCCCCGGGCGACAAGTTCTAGACGTAGCAGATGAGTACATCATTTAGCGCACCCTTTGTATAATATATATAAAAAAACAGCGCCAACTTCTCGATGAAACAAATAGGCTAAAAATTTGTATAAAAGGTAACTGAAAAGTCTCGTAAAATACCATTACCACGTATATGTTATTTATACTCAAAGGAACAGGAATTCCTGTATTTTTTTTCTTGAGTATCTCCCTTCCTTTGCAGTAAATGATATTTAAATTTTCACAAAACTTCTAGAGTATAAAATTCTCTACAAATTGTGCTGTAAGTATTTTTTATAAGTTTTTTTTTATTCTGATATGGCACAGAGATCAACACACCGCCGGATGGTAAGCATGATGCAATCCAAAAACGAAAACAACTATCAACAGTAAAAAACTTATCGATAGTCGCAGCAATCATGCCAGCCTGCACAAATATCTCTTCACGCTTCGCATAAAGAATCCAACATCACAGGACGTTGAGAATACGCTCACCGTAAGACCAATCCACAGACCAACTACTCGGTAAAAGCAAGAGGTGAAAAACTGCGGAGGGGGTAGACACTAATGTCTACCTTTTTGCCCCGCATCGATAAATTTCAAGATCCGCTGCTGATTCTCATTAATATTTGTGTAAAATATAGCCGTCTTCTATTGTATGAGTCATAATGAATTACTATTAAATTCTGGATTTTCTAATTTAGGTTTTTCCGAGCCAGTTCCGTGTTACATCAATAGGTTTCGGGGAGTATTTAGTATTAAACTCAGGGATTTTCTTAATTACCATATGCACTAATCAATGCATATAATATAGGTATATGTTCGCTGCCTGTACATGTAAGATATATAATAAAAACTATTAATAATAAAAATATTACCAGCATATGGGATGTGGATTCAATTGTTATTGTCCCGATAGTCGTATCCATTAATGGGCTGATCGCATAGAGCCTCGATTGCCATCTTAAGAGGCTCTCGCTTGGTTGTTGGATCAAGGGCCGGATACAGAAGGCAGTATTACTTGATATGCCACGCTTTGTGAGGAGGTTTCTCACTCTAACCTCCTAACTTCCGGTGGCTTGGGCCGTAGTCTTCCCCCCGTAGGTCTACATGTTTTTACATATTATATATGTGTTTTATATGCATATATTTTTTAAATAAAATAAATAAAGAGATATATTAATAAAAATATTTCATCACGCTATATCCCTTACGAGGTGAGCGGAGATACATTAGTGGTTGTATCCACTTTGCAAGGAACGGAGGCCTTTACCCTGTAGTGGGACGAAACTGGCTAATAATACTAATGTGTATTTAAATAATCATATCATACAATTATTGGGAGAAAGTTGTACAACAATTATTCAGGAAACTGTAAATAACATATTAGGTACCCGTAAATCAGTAGCGTTCATGCCATAGATGCATGAAAGCATTGCATGCTCTTACGATAAATTAGTCATGCGTAAATTGCTTTAATTTAAAATAAAGAAACCTATATATTCATATCTATCCTATTTTTCACGCCATCTGTCTTCCCTATGAAAGTAATATAATATTTATTGTCATTGTATATCATTCAAATTCACTATGTGAATCTACCTTCCCTGTCCAAAAACCCTATGCACGTCACTGCCGTTAATATATAATAAAATAGGCTATACAGCAGCTACATAGTAACTGACATTCCGGCCAGGACTAACGAGTTCTCTTGCACTTACTTTTGCCGTGTTTTGGGCTGTGGAACGGTCTTCCAGCGTGCGTGTTCCAAGAATCGTTATGACCTGGGAGTCTTTAAAAGAAGAGTGAATAGGCATTTGTTGGGCGGACGCGGTTCATCATCCGACTCATCTTCACCTTCCACCAGGTGTGATTGAGGTCAAGCGTTCGCCTATAAGTAATTAAAAAAAAGTCCTATGATATTGGGTCCTTTAAGCGAAACGTGCAGAGATATTTGTACAGTCCAGCACATTACCGATATATTATACTTTATTGTTAATATTCATTGTCGCTTTTTGAACTACCAGCATACGTACTTTCAGACATGGTATGGTCACTGTACCAAGGCATGTACACACATAGTGACTACAGAGTTCCTGATAGTAAGTACAGTGTAGTCCAAAAACGAAAGCGACTATCAAATGATGAAAATCCATTGATAATCTCCATCGCCATGTCGGCCCACATATACCACGACTGAAGGTCTCTAGGTATATGAGCCACTGGATATACACAAGCTGATCCCGAAACGCGACAAGCCGAAACTGTTCACTATAACGGGCTTTACGCCCATGTACTGTGGTCGCGATCCAGACGGGCACCGACGCCCTACCACCTCGCTGCTGCTTGTTTAGCACCACCCAGGAGTCACGCGTAGGGAAACTAAGGTAGAGCCTACGGACGCGAGCAGCTTCGACTCCCACCACTCCGTAGTTGGTTATGCGACATTAACCCTTAAATGCACAATGGTGTCGAACTGAATCACATGATTTAAACTTTACATCTCTTTATGTATCAATCCTTACACAGTATTTTTCCTGGTTTGCACATCCTTTACCATTCATTAAGAACATTGGTCACAGTCTATGAATTAATTGAAGTAATTGTCAAAGAAATTAAGGTATAGAACTATGAGGATAAGCAGAGATCGCGTAGTGGATACAATATACCTTTATGTACGAATGTTAAAAAAATGGTTTAGTTAATTTTCACGATTTATAAAGTGATTATAGGTGTTATTTATATTTGATTATTTTATATTATTGTACACAATAGATTTGTAGAAATCATTGAGTGACGTTTATGATGATGTAGCAATATGTAGTAGGTAAATATATGTATTTTTTGTAAACTAAAGCAAATTATATCTATATTATTATGTTTGTATTTTCCCATTAACTGAATCTATCATCCAAACCATTTTAATAGTATTTCAAATAAAAATTCGTGTACTTCGACTTATAAAGAGAAAAGTGGATACAACCACTAACATATCTCTCCTCACCCCGATAGGGATATAGCGTGACTATTAATTATTATTAGAATTCGTGCATTTAAGGGTTAATAAATGGCACCTGGGCGGCGCAGGTCGGGTCCGGTAGTAAAATATTAATAACAACTGTGAGAGCTAATGTAATAGGGGAATTCCAGTCTTATCAACAGATGATTCCAATCAACGGCACTTGCGTTGACGTGTGTACAATTAAGGTTTTTGGTATTTTCTCATTTGTGTCACTATCTTTTTTTTATACTGATTCGGTATCGTGAGCACACCATGCTGGAACGCAGTGATGGGCAAAATGTAATCTGATTAATGATTAACGATTACAAAAATGTAGTCGTCATTTTAATTTTGTTGCTCGGTAATCAGTATTAAATCCCTTCAAAACATTAAGGAGTCATAAATGTGTATGCAATTGAGGATTCTGTAGTGTTTAAAACATAGATGAGCAAAATGCAGTCAAATTAATGATGAAAAACGCAAAATTTAGTCGTAATCATTTTTCATTTATCTGATTACATTTTTCCCAACTCTGCTTGAAGGTAAGCATGCAGTACAATAAACGATAACGATGAGTAACAGCAAAGAAAACCTTACAGATAGCAGCAGTGATTGCCCTCAACATTAGGACTGCGGAAACACGCCTTCTGGATAACTATTCCACAGCGCAGCGACTTGGCAAAAATAAGAGTTAGAGAACTTCTTAGTCCTATCTGGGATATGAGTTACTGTTAATTCGTGACTTTGCAAACCCGCGCACGTGATTCTGTTATGGAAAGAAGAGGGCTGAACAAGGTTAGCCAACTCTACAGAGCACGCGCCATGTCACAAATAGTGATGAAAATGCCCGGGAATTTTCCCAAAGTGCCCAAAAACATCCCTGGGAATATTCCCGGGAATTTACGAAACGTTCTCGAAAGTTTTGGGCACTTTGGGAAAATTCCCGGGCATTTTCATCACTAGTCACAAACTAGAAAAGGCTAGATTTGTATACTATTCACTTCCTGGTTATTTTAGTCTAGTGTTATTATTTAGAGTCTTCAAGCAACTAGTGAATTGATATTTGTTGGGCTATCGCAATCAATCACCGACCTCATCATCACTTTCCATTAGGTGCGATTGAGGTCAAGTTAAAGCCTGTTTATAAGTGAAAAAACAGTGAGGTTTGATACTCATACGTTCTTAAGTTTGTCACTTAAAGTAAAAGCCCGTCATAGTGACCAGTTTCGGCTTATCGCGTTTCGGGATCAGCTTGTGTATATCCAGTAGCTCATATACCTAGAGACCTTCTGTCGTGGTATATGTGAGCCGACATGACGATGTAGACTATCAATCGATTTTCATCCTTTGATAGTCGCTTTCGTTTTTGGACTACACTGTACTTACCATCAGGTACTCTGTAGTCACTATGTCGAGCCAGTGTAAAAAAAAAGTACATGTCAGACCTGCACAACAATCCTGTATCACACTCACCTGCAATGTCTCCCTATGTATCCTACAGTGTTGATAGCTTGAAATTTACATTTTCCTTAAATTTTACTCAAAAACTACTTGTTACATTATTTAATATATATCAAAATATTCGGTCAGTTAAGTCACATGTTTCATCAGTTTGGACTTGGCTCAGCGAATATAGGCTATAATCAAGTTCCTATTACATATTCAGTAATTTATTCAAGATGAACTTATTTTCTGAGTGAAGTCTAAGAAAAGTCAATGTTGCGTCTATAATTTTCAGCGTAACAATCTTGGGGTAGATCACCAGCAGTTTAAGTTGGAAAACACCTCTGCTCAAGACCGTACTAAGCTCAATGATGTCGGAGATTTGATTACTTTTATGTAGAACTTGCCTAGACAAGGTGACAGCAGATGGAGCTTTGAAATTAGTTTATGATAGCCCAGATTAAGAATCGAGGCGTGGTACGTCCGGCTGCAAGATGACTGAACTATGTGATCTATTTTTTTTTTAAATTATTATAGGCGAACGTGTGACTTCAACCAGACCTGGTGGGAGGTGAAGATAAGTCCGAGGTTGGACTGCGTCCTCTCAACAAACAGAGATGGGCAAAATGTAATCTGATTAATGATGAACGATTACAAAATGTAGTCGCAATTTTAATTTTCTTGCTCTGTAATCATGATTAAATCCATTTAAAACATTAAGAAATCATAAATGTGTATGCAATCTGGGATTTTGTAGTGTTTAAAACATAAATGAGCAAAATGCATTCATATTAATGGTAAAAAACGTAAAATGTAATCGTTAATCATTTTCATTAATCTGATTACATTTTGCCCATCTATGCCAACAAATGCTTATTCACTCTTCTCTTAAAGTCTCTCTTAAGGTCGAGAAAATATGGTCGCCGGAAGCATATTCCACTCCTTTGCTGTTAGCTTAGCTGTGTTGTAGTTTGCGGATTCATTGCTGAATGAACTTCACATGAGATAGATGATAATGGCTTAACATGAGAGAGGCCTATACCCTGCTGTGAGCAGAATCGGTATAAGAAGTAGACAAAGTCTGGAACAAAGCTAACAATCATAAATAAGATAAATTTTAACATTATAAATTCAAATTATAAAATGGACTTTCAAAGAGGGCTTATAAGAAAATTAATACTTTAATTGGTTTTCAGTTTCTTCAATATCGTAAATGCTTTGGCAGTTTTACGTTAAATGTTAAAAGTTTTTTTTTATTTGCTTAGTAATTTTAGTTATAATTGGATGTGGAGAAAATAAAGATGAGCTCTTTAGACCCACTCTCCCAGCTTTTTGCTCACCGGCTAGTTAGAGGAATACGGATTCTCAAGCCCGGCTTGTAGAGAGTCGTGGGATGCCCCGTGGATTTTTAACCAGTAGAAGTCTGGCACACTAGGAGACTGGCTCACGTTAGATCTGATAGTCCAATGCAGAATATTACCTTGAGTTACAAAAAAAAGGGAAACAGGAATACATTTTTCATAAAAACAAAGTTCATAATGTAGGTCTAATTAATTGAATAAGTAATGCTCAATGCTATGCTTAAATGCTCACCGATGAAGAAACCCGTACGTCATCTAATAGAAATGTCATGTTTATTAGTGCTGTGACCTTTTTTTGTGACCCGGGAGAAATTTCTAAGGGACCTCAGGGGGCGGTGAGGGCCGCCCCCCGGTGTGTCGGACTTGCACCGACTAAAACCCCGGGGTGTTCCTCCTACTAGTCTGCCAGGGACAAGGGTACAGTATTGGCCACTTCCTCGGCACCCGGCGACGGATGGCCTTAAGGTAGGCCTCTCCCTATTTCAAAAAGCATGGGAGAGGTGGTGTAAATGGCCACCCACTCCAAAGAGATATATCGTGGCAATATACAATTATTTTATATATCCTATTAATTTTTGTAAATACTTACTTAAATAAAACTTACTTTACTTACATTATTTAGATAAAAATATACAACTTTGAACACTTTGTAGATCTTATCAATAACAGAAAGGTAAAAGGATCTCTTTCTTCACTTGTCATTAAAATAGCTTCTAATAGATACGCATCTGTATGATTTCGTTAATTCTACAGTAGAATTGCTGGTAGAATGTTTAGAAAAAAATGTCTTTCATTTATGTATCAAAGATCTCAGTCCATAGCTTATAATAAAATAAGCTAAGTTTGATATTTGTTATTCATAAAAATACTTTTAACTTTATAACCTTTCATGTTTCATGACTTAGTTACAGTTTCTGTTTTAAAGTTTGTAAAGGAATTAGGAACATTTTGAAATTTAGTCAACGATTATCCAAAATGTATACAAAACTCTGGGGCTTGTGGATTTTATTTGAATACAAAATTAGACCTCACCTAGATGTCTCAATAACTAAGATAAATATGAGAAATTTGTTTTTTAAGTTACGCATCCTTTTTTAGTATAACAAGCTTTCTGAAATTAATACTAAGGTCTCGACGTATAGAAAAAAACTGATCCAGAAATGCGACAGGCCAAAGTGAGTCGCTGTAACGGTTACTTACATTATAAAGACATTTAAAATAGCCAATTACAAATATATTGCACGAATTAATTGTGACATTTAAGAAAATAAAGTTTTATTCAAATTTTTCTAGTAAATTAGTTTTTTTTAATAAGAAAATTAATATAACTTACCGGGCCAACATAAACGTAACCAAACTCAAGCGCGACCAGCTGTGCTATTTCCTCCCCGCCATCCACTTCCACCGTCCATTCGTTGCCGAAGGTCCTCGCCCGTTCGAACCCGTCATGAACTCCGTGGTACTCATTATCCCCTGGTACCCGGTATGACAGCACAAACAAAAATAAGTTGCCGTAAAGCAAAGTTTCTACCAACATCGCGCCTAATTCCCGAAGCTCGAGCGTGTTCTTTCGCGGCCGGTGTACGGACGATAACTGCTATTGCGGTGCGAAACGGAAGCGTGATTTTCTGTCTGTGCCGCCCGGACAGGACTGATAGCGCTGCTTTTTAACGATTGTATATAAACCACTCGTAACTGACGGGTTTTTTTTATCTTTTTTCTGCAAAAAACATCTATAATTTGTAAATATGCACGCAGACTCGGGCTGTGTCACGTCGTCAAAAAGAAAGTGATAAGAGAGTCACGTCCTTTTGTTTTGAGGAAAGCGAAACAAAGATATTACTTATCAATATTTAAATATCAAGCCTTTAATACGCATAAATAAATATATGTATCTATAGTATACTAAAACCTTGTCCAGCATTTACAATATCATTTTTATTAAAGAGCAAAAAAATATCCAAATTAAATAACTGAGAAAACTTACATGGCACAAATTAGAGCGCGCATAGCTCGTGAACAAAGGAAAAAAGAAAGCTACGGATCGTGCTAGTAGGACATGACGTCATCGTCTTGATCCCCGTAGAAATCAAGCATCGTTTACAAGTTATATTGATTGATAAGTCTGTACAATGATTTTTGTAAGTAATACAAATTTATATCGCATGTAATATAATTCAATTCCTTAAATTTTAAATGACAATTAGTTTTTAATGTTCACGAATGATATAGAAAAAGCAAAGAAAGAAAATGCATTTCTTTGACACACTACATACAACATAAAAGGATAGGTTTATGAGAATAGAAAACTACAAAAGCAAATACTTTGTGTTGTGAACTTGTGATGATGCGCCAAAAGGAAGTCAGCTTAGCAAATGCTAAGTGACCAGCAGGACTACCTAGCGCTGATTTTCAGCTGATATCATATTTATTTGCCAACGCGCAAATAACAGCGAGGATGGAATTAATAGAGTATACACAGCTCTAGAGACTTTCAAAGTATCGTTGATAACGATATGTACATACACACACACGCCTGCCAATATATGAGTATATTACACACACATACCGTATACATTATTATTAATATATCAATGGGGCTGATATATTCGCCTGAATAAAAGAGCCTAAACAAAAAATAAATAAAAAATAAATTAATATATTGATACATAAACAAATGAAAACATAATTTTCCGATGTATTTTGATAATGTTATAGTGACAGCAATATATCCCCTTCGAGTTAGACAGGATATTTAATACATACATATAAAAAAACTTACCCTCACTGACATATAATCATAGAACGTAGAATTATATGACGTAGACGCCCACTTTGAGCGATTTTTTTTATATTACACCCATTAATGAGTGAAATAGGAGTTCAAAGTTCCTTTGAAAATCCACCAGTTTCATGCGTGTCTATAATGAGTATGTATATATGTATGTAAGTCTTGCGAATGTTATAAATATCTTCTCCCAGCCTCTTTCTTGTGGAGTACATATACAAAGAGAAGTATAACTTTCAACGGTCATTTATCAATAATCACATTCTTAATTACATTTTAATATTAGCTGACCCGGCCTCGCTTTGCTCAGATGCAGATGATAAAAATTATATATACCTATATGTTTTTCATATACTGGTTCTACAAAGTGATTAAACTGCACGTGATGGAAGATATAGTGTAGTCCAGGAACCATAGCGACTATAAAGGCATGAAATTCCATTGGTGTTCGCCGTCGTCGTGTCGGCCCACATATACCGCGACTGAAGGTCTCTAGGTATATGAGCAACTGGATATACACAAGCTGATCCCGAAACGCGACAAGCCGAAGCTAGGCGCTGTGATGGTCTTCACACTTGTGTACTGTGTTCACGACCATATTTTTTTTATTTTATTTTTTTACACTGGCTCGACATAGTGACTACAGAGTACCTGATGGTAAGTACAGTGTAGTCCAAAAACGAAAGCGACTGTCAAAGGATGGAAATCCATTGATAGTCTACATCGTCATGTCGGCCCACATATACCACGACTGAAGGTCTCTAGGTATATGAGCTACTGAATATACACAAGCTGATCCCGAAACGCGACAAGCCGAAACTGGTCACTATGACGGGCTTTACACCCATGTACTGTGGTCGCGATCCAGACGGGCACCGACGCCCTACCACCTCGCTGCTGCTCGTTTAGCACCACCCAGGAGTCACGTGTAGGGAAACTAGGGTAAAGCCTACGGACGCGAGCAGCTTCGACTCCCAAAAACATATATTCAAGCAACCGCGCTTCCATCTCTAAATCTATACTAATATTATAAAGCTGAAGAGTTTGTTTGTTTGTTTGTTTGAACGCGCTAATCTCAGGAACTACTTGTTCGGATTGAAAAATTCTTTTTGTATTGAATAGACCATTTATCGAGGAAGGCTTTAGGTTATATAACATCACGATGCAATTATTAGGAGCGAAGAAATTATGGAAAATGTGAAAAAAAAACGGGGATAATTATTCATCCTTAAGGGCTTCCATTGCGTGCGCTGCAAAACCGGTTCAAGATATCAAAAATATATGTAAGAAAGAATTATTCCTCTTGAAATGATCTAAAAAAATGTCCGCGACAGTATATGTCTATCTTTTAAGATTAAGTCACTAGAACTGTTTTTATGGTAATCAAATTTGGTCGAAATTAATGCATTATTTGTTAAGAGTTGTGTCAACGTAATAATATTAATCTTTATCCAAATAAATGTGTTGCTGATTAAGAGTATTTAATTGTGAACAAAATTGTCTTTGACATCACTTAATTTCAATGAACATCTTAGAAGATATTACAAAACATTATATAGCAAAACAACGTTTGCCGGATCAGCTAGTTATTAATAAGTCGGGAAAACAATCTGAAACTTACATACAAATATTTTTTTGTGATTCAGTTGAAATCCTCATAAACCGTCAGGGCAGCGGTGAGGGCTGATACCACGATGTGTTGGACTTTTACAAACTAAAAGCATCGGGCTATTCCTCGTATCCGTCTGCCAGGGCCAAGGGTACAGCCTTGCCAACTACCTCAACTTTAGGCGACGTTCAGCCTTCTCCTGGCCTCGCTTATATTAAGTGGGGAAGGGATGGTGCCAAGTGTCATCTTCTCCCTGGTCTCTAAGAGTTTTCATTGGAGCGATGTGTGGTAATACATCGCACATCGCTCACGCCTGGATATTGGGTGACCCACTCCCTCAAATGTGCCGCCTGACGTCACTCTTTGACGGAAGAGTGCCTCTGGCAAAGGGTTTCCTCCGTCTTCTTGTCCTAGCGCGACAATGAATAGAGTTGTTAAAGTTGAGGTTCCTTCATTCCCTTATTACAATGCACCTGATGTTATTTATATAAAACGGTATAATTAGTGGTAAATTCAATTAAATTGAATGTGGATTACTTTTGATGTCGAAATAATTTTCATCAACTTTTAAACTCCGTAGGACATTTGCGCTTAAGTTAATAAACCTAGATATGCTATTACAGCCAGGATTTCGACCTACGACCCATTAATAGCCACTAGCTTATAATTAATTCGCATGCGGCATCCTTTGAGACATTTCTAAAGGTAATTACTGCCCTGTGATGAGAGTATGTATACACGTTTTAGATGCTTTTCCGCCTACAGCCAGGATAACGTTTCACAAATAGACTGCAGGTGAAAAGGGTCGACTTTTACTAATGTACTTTTGACTCGTATAAAATCGTATTGTGTTTATACCTATAAGAAATAACCTCATACTAGAATAAAGATAATATTTCGAAATGCCTATTTTAAAAAGGATTCTGGCATAAGATTACTTACATATTGGTAATTAGTATGTAAAATGACTTTTTAAATATTTAAGAAAAAGTTTAACGGTTTACCCAATGAAACTACAGCGTTTTGGAGCTGAAGGATTTCGTTATTATTTCGGTAAAAAGTACTGTAGATAAAATATAGCATTTTTGAAAAAAATATATATTGACATTGGAATTTACTGTCATTTGTTGACACAGAACTGAAGTTTTTTCGATTCCAAAACGACTATAATACTACGGTGTAAAAAGATACATAATATACTGTGATATTTCAGTTGTTAAACTGAAAAACTTTAATTCGGTATCAGTAAATGGCGTTAATTTCCAATATTCATAAAAAATGTTATTATATTTAAAAAATGACTCGTATTTTATCTATAGTATTACCAATAGAGAAAAAAACCCTTCAGCTCCAAAATGACTATATTTTGACCCTTTATAATAATAATGATGAAATCCTAGTCGATTTTAGCCTCGGCGCCTTTTCCAAATCACATCAGCAATCACGGGCTGTAGCCCCATTCAGCGGAGGAGAGTTTGGTGATTCGGAAACAGTAGATCGTGCAGGATATTTTTGGTGCGCAAATCCATAAACGCACCCTCTCATTCAAACCCCTCTTAATCTAATGAGACGGGGAACCGACACAACCAGAGAAAGGCAGTATCTGGGAACTGATAACTCTCCCCTATAAGCACACTAGGCCTTTAACAATGCCTTGCTGCATTGCCAGGGTCATCAAGTAACCGGAGAGTCACCGGCACAACATGAAATGAAATGAAATATATTTATTTTCACCACAAACTAACTTAATACTAGAAATTCAAAATCAGTAACATTTCTGTTACAAGACAACAACATACAGAAACAAAAGAAAAAAACAAAAACATATAAACATGGCGAAAATGGGACCTCCATCAGCTTAAAGCCACAGAGGAAGTCTGCAGCGCTGATTTTCGTGGAGGGCCCCGGTCGTGTCGCATCTTATTAAGCAATAAAAAACATAAGAAACAATAAATAGGACAACATATAGCTTAAATAATTTTAAGTATAAAGTATAATAATAATGATGATGATGATGATGTCCTGGCCTGTTTCGGCCACGGCGACTGTTTTAACATCGATTAAGAAATTCGAGGTCCAGTTTTCGGAAACAGTCAATTGCGCAGGAGATATTTCAGTGCATAACTGGACGCGCAGCCAGAGAAGCACTCTCTCGTCCGAGCTCCCTCAGGCCCGATGGAAAGGAGAACCAGTACGATCGGGAGGGAGCAGGATGCAGGTTTGGTCGAGTTGTCCTTCTCTGAACACCTGGTTGAATTGCGGTGTTCATGAGATACCTTAGTCGCCTTTTACGACACCTCAACAAGAAGAGGGGGGTGCTATTCTATTCTGCCGGCAACCACCACGGCTTAACTTTATATAATAACAATACACCCACTCAAAAATAAATAATCCTAAAATAAACAATTACATACAATAAACAAATTGACTACAAAATGTATTAGTGACACCATAGCACAAATGTGTGAATACCTAAAACAAGAGCAAACGTATAAGAGAAAATACATTACTTGTAACTGATAGATTATAAAATAAACATCATTTTAATTTTCTTTTTGAAAGTTAATTTGGATGTGGATAATCTAAGCGTTGGCGGCAAACATCATGTACATGACATGCGCGATAAAACATCGTGTACGTCTCCTCAACCAGGTTTTTTTTTATACCGACTTGATACAGTGACTGCACCATACCTGATGGTAAGCATGGTGCAGTCCAAAAAACGCTAACGACTATCGAAAGGTAAGAAGAAACCCATCGGTAGTCGCAGCGATCATGCCGGCCTACACAAATATCTCTTCACGATACACTTAAAGGATCTCATATCCTAGGATGGTGGAAACACGCTCGCTGGAAGACCATTCTACAGCTCAACGACACGGTAGAAAAAGGAGTTAGAGAACTTAGGTTTCACCCACGAGCCGACGTGGTTACCAGGATGTGGCCGATATTTGCTGCATAGTTACTAGGACCCACAGGTGAGAGTTCATGGAAAGAAACGAGTTCTACTAATTTCTCTCACCTCTAAATAGGGACCGGCTGACAGAAATAGACGCGGAATTTCCACTACAGCCCATATGCTTTCCCGGGAAATGATGAATCATTAATCTCTGACTTTGCTATACAACTTTATGATGAACAAGTGTTAAACTTAAGTCTTTTAATTAAAGTTTTCGTGATGTGCTTATATCGATACGAGTTATCGATAAACATTGTTTTTATTAAACTTTCTAAATACAGTGCAAACTCTGTATAACGACCCTCAAGGGACTGTGCATATTTTGACGTTATAGAGAGTTATCGTTAAATGGAGAGAAGAAAAATGTGTATTATAAAAATAAAAAAATATTTCAGACTAGTGTTAGTAATTACATAAAAAACAATTCTAATTTGATCGCTATTGAGTATAATCTGTTATTTTTGTTTGACGTCTTTTGGAGCATTAGTAATTTTGTTGTATTTTTTAAATTATTTAATTCATATCTTGCGATATTGAGGCATCTTGGTGATAAAGAAAGTACTTTATATTATTAAATTGCTGTCGTTATTGAGAGTGGGTGTAATGCTGTAGAATAGAATGATAGAATGTATCATATGGGAAATAAACTAAACCAACCAAAGCCGAGTGATATCAACGCTTTAGGGAGTTTGCCCTTAAATCGAGTGACGTTACATGGAAGTTACACTATATATTCTAATATAAATTTAATGCAATCAAAATAAGAAAATAATAAATAAGATATATTATTATGCTTAAATTCCTTTAATATAGTTCAAAAATTATTAAGATAACTGAATAATCTGTAGCATATATGTATAAATATACTATAAGGTCAAAGTATGAGTTTTTATGAGATAGACTTCTTCAATTAGTTAATGTTCTTTAATTTCCAATGTGTGTAATTTGGCTCAGCGTCTCAACCGGATATTTTTTAAATAAAACTCCATAGTTTTTTTTATATATATATCATCACGCTATATGTCTTTCAAGGTGAGTAGAGATACATTAGTGTTTGTCCACTTTGCGCTTATATGTCGTGCTCAGCGTGACCAGTAGCGCAACTGATCACCGTTCTCAGGGCACTTACACATGACATTTCTATCAGGTGCTATGCGGGCTTCCTCACGGTGATATCCGTCACCGGTGAGCATGCCGTGCCTGAATACATACGTAATCTGGAAAAACACAGAGGTTTGTACCGGGATTCGAATCTACGAACATTCGCATCGCTGCGCATGGAAACCGGTCCAGTATCCACCCGGTCACCATACCCTCAATACACAATGTTAAAATAAAAATGCCTTGCTAGTATAATGAACTGTGTTATAATGTTTAATAGTTAATCAAACACAACTCTTTATAGCAAGAACGTATTTCTACGGAAACGGAATGAACATTTGACACATTATAATTTTGCTAGCATTTTCAGTGTGGCAAGTTTATGTTTTAATTTAACCAATATTATTTATGTTAAAGTATAATTTAACACACATTATGGTTACAGTTCATCAAACCATAATTACAAAACGAATGTCAACAAATCTTTTACCTAACTGGTAGTCGAGATTAAAAATATTTTAAAAAATCGGCTTGACGTTGATTTCTTGTTTTTTTTTTATAATTTATAGATGAAAGCTTGATCTCTATTACACCTGATGTAAGATGAAGATGAGTCCATTGATGTACCTCGTCCGTCCAACAAACGCCTATTCATTCTTCTCTAAAAGCCTTCCAAGTCATAAGGACGTGGAAATATGCTTGATGGAAGCATATTCCACTCCTTAGCTATTCGCATGATGAATGTAGAAGCAAATGTCTTCTTGCTGATATAAGGAATTTCCACCACATACGGATGGTATCCAGCACGGTGTCTATTGGTTTTGTGATGAAATGGGGCTGGTGGAATTAGAAATGTAGCTCTTGAGCGCACTCTCCGTTATACAACCGGTAAAAAACTGCGTAGCAGGCAACTTTACGTCAATGTTTTGTATTTTAGCCCCAGTTAAATAGTCATTGGCCACAAGTCTCCGAGTTCTACGAGGAATTGAGTCCAGAGCGGCCAACTGATATTTAGCGGACCCGTTCCAAAGGTTACAACAGTACTCCACTGACAGCCTGAGCCGGATATATATTAAGAAGTTGCAATGGCGTAAAGTGCTGCACGACTTTAAAAACGATATTTTTTTTTTACACTGGCTCGACTAAGTGACTACAGAGTACCTGATGGTAAGTACAGTGTAGTCCAAAAACGAAAGCGACTATCAAAGGATGGAAATCCATTTATAGTTTACATTGTCATGTCAGCCTAGATATACCACGACTGAAGGTCTCTAGGTATATGAGTTACTGGAAATACACAAGCTGAACCCGAAACGCGACAAGCCGAAACTGGTCACTATGACGGGCTTTACACCCATGTACTGTGGTCGCGATCCAGACGGGCACCGGCGCCCTACCACCTCGCTGCTGCTCGTTTAGCACCACCCAGGAGTCACGTGTAGGGAAACTAGGGTAAAGCCAAGCAAGAAGAATTTAAGATTTATTTTAAATGTAACTTTTAAGATTAAACAAAATTCTTTCCTAGCATTGTTAAGACGTTGACCTAACGATGCTACTTGTTACATTATATAGAATTTTACTACGCCGTGTACTATGTTGAGATAACAAAACAAGGATAAATTTATACGTTCAATTGGCGGTAAACATTGGAGTTCCCAACACGAGTTCAGTTAGCCTATACAAGACGGGAAATACCATAAAACTCGCGCCGTATCACGTACTCAGTCTGTAGTCTGATTGGAGTGACTTTATATGTTTATATTTTCAATATTAGATAAAGACTTGCTGACCCGGCGAACGTTGTTTTGCCATATAAGTTATTTCTAGGTGATAATTGATCAGTCATCGAGCAGGATGAAAATGATTAAATTACTAATATGGCTATTAAACATTAGGGGTTGGTGATAAAGGGGTTAAAATTTAGGGTTGTATGTATTTTTTAATGCCACATTACGTAAAAATAAAGACAAAAATGTTTGTCCAATAATTAAAATAAAAGGTTAAGTGTGCACAACCCTTATTACTTACGGGTATGATAAATATATAGTAGCCGATTCTCAGACCTACTGAATATGCATGTAAAATTTGGTAAAATTCGATAAAGCCGTTTCTGAGGAGTAAGGTAACTAAAATTGTGCAAAGAGATAAAGATTAACAGCTGACGAATATTTTTTTTAAGGGCAATGTCTCTCGAAAGGAAATTCATATAGCACTGATGTGGCTAAGTGATCATAGGTCTTGAAGAAATTAATAAACTAGGACCTTAAAGAAATTGTTGAAATTTATCAAGTGGATCCTGGCACGTACATCTGGATTTTTCCAGATTAAGGCACTAGGTGCTCATACCGTGAAGGAAACATTGTTAAAAAACTCGCATTGTATCTAATAGAACTTTCATATGTAAGTGCCCTGAGAACGGCTATCAGCTGCGCTACTGGTTCACTCCAACGCAGCCTTGAGTTTCTTTCGGCAAGGTAGTCGCTTCCGAAACGCTGATCACCGTTAGGTTCGTTTTTCAACTGGCCGGCCGCCCAAGTCGAGGTCCGTACCCACAGGGGTGCCCTCTGCGTTCGCCCATCAAGCCCGGTTTTGTTGTGAAGGTCTCTCCCAGACCACTAACGTAGGACATGCCGAAAAAAAATCTGCTATTGGTCATATTAGGCACGACATATCAGCGCAAAGTGAATACGGCTTCTAATATACCTCTGCTCATTTTGAAAGAGATATAGCGTGATGGTATAATAATATAAAAACGTAATAATATAAATCAATATATTATATAATAGGTAATAACAATTTAAGATGCTCGAGAGTTGTCGGGGATTTCTTTTTTTTTTTAATGAGTTACTATTGTCACCAACGGGTGCGACTGTCGGATTATTGCAAACGGTTTATTTATATCCCAAAAGTGGGGTAATTTTTCCATGTTTAGTACGGAAATAATTAACCGCATGGTGTTCAATTTTCTTAATTATTGTCGCGTTCGTCACTATAGTCGTGGTTGATTATTGATTACTAGATAACTAATGGTCAAAATTATATCAAATTTGCCGTATATACCCTCAGATAGTGTCATTATATGTACAAATGATTAAATAACTCGCATCATTAATAAACCATGTTGATACCGAGAATACGTTGAACGCCCCTCGTAAGTGGTATTCATTATTGCAACAACAGATTATTAAATGCATTGTTAATACTCAACGGATAACACTGCTTTTTAAAACTTGACAAAGAAAGAAAAAGAAAATGTATTTTTTTGTAAACAACATAATATACAACATAAAAGGATAGGTTATTGAAGATAGAAAATAAAAAAGCAAATAAATACCCTGTGTAGTAACTCACTCAGTGCTGATTTTCAGCTGACACTCTTTTATTGCGTCAATGCGCTGAAAACAGCCATGAAGGGATTAATGAAGTTTAGATACACAGTTCTAGAGAATAATTTTAAATTATCGTAGATAATTATATGTACATACATATATACATACAGTCAAACCCGGATAAGTGAGAACTGGATAAGTGAGAAAACGCTATAAGTGAGAGTAATAGCCAGGACCCGTCATTTTAAGCTCCCAAAACCTCTATTAGCGGGAAACAGGAACCTCTGTAAGAGAGAGTCGTTTCCCCTCATGGACCTCCGTAAGTGAGACTGCTAACTATCTATACCTCTATAAGCGACAGTCGAGCTTTTTTATTTATATTATTTAGGAAGAACAAATGACAAAACAAATTACAAATTTAACATCTGCTATTTTATAACTCATTCTTAACTTTTGTGGAACTTCCTACCATTATTTTTGTTTTGTTTTCGTAAGCATCTTGATACCTACCCTTATAAAGTACTTATATGTCGAAATCTAATGAATGTAACATATACACACTATTAAAAATATATATGTACATAATACATTCGTACTTGCTGTGGCTTGTTATTGCTGCGTACCTCTATAAGAGAGAAACGCTGCCCATGTATCTGTATTAGCGAGAAACTCGGGCTAGTGAAAAACCTCTATAAGCGAGAATGAGATTGTGCTCCCTTGAACTTTCACTTATCCTGGTTTGACTGTATACAAGAATACACTCATACGCCTTCAAATTTGTAAAGAAAGTAGTTGTCCATAACTCCTTGATTCCACTATCAAAGGCAGTAACACGTTCACAGTAACATGCCGTCTGTCAGACTGCCCTTTCTCAACGAATGTATGTTGTCAGCGCAATGACATTTATCATGGTCTGTATTGATATTATTATAGAATAAAATAATCAGTGGATAATTATGTAAATTTAGTTTAAAAGTTATATTTAACGTGTGAAAGAGGTCTCAAGAATATTTTATTGTTTTTAAACAAAAACTGGCCTTGCATTGACCTTGGATTTGGGACATCAAGAGTCAACTTTAGAAATAAATCGAGATGTGAAATTCACAAAAATAAAATTGTAGATCATCAACCCAGCCTGCTGCATATAGGCAGAGGTCTATGCTTCAAGGTCCATAATTTGTCTCTATCCTGGACTTTTCGCATTCAAATACATCCAGCTGCCTTTCGCAAGTGCTCGGTTCATCTTGGCTCTAAAATACCTAAAAGATTACCAAGACGCAGTATCCATTAATGATGTTCCAACCATTAACGCTCTAATGATTAATATAAAAACACTTTAAACTATAAAAAATAACACTCATGAGTTTACATACTTAGATATCTGTTTACCACACGTTTGCGGTGAAGTCAGGAAGTGGTCGCGAAGAATCAGAAAAAGCCATGTATCATTTAATTTTAAAAAAAGTGTGTATACCACACAAGAGGCACATAGCAAAAAGGTCACAATAACCCCATAATTTGAACCTTAACCATAACAACAATCAGGCATAGCGTATATAACCCTATTCCACCCTCTTCCTTTTATAATAGAATCACGCGATGGATTACGAAGCCACGATTTTATGGTGGTCAGATTTCAGCTAGAACTAAGAAGTTACCTATTTTTTTATCTGGACTCGACACAGTGATCACACCACACCTGATGGTAAGCGTGGTGCTGTCCAAAAAACTACAACGACCATCGACAGTTAAGAAAAACTCGCCGGTAGTAGCAGCTATCATGCCGGCCTGCACAAATATCTCTTCACGCTTCGCATAAAGGATCCCGTATCATAGGAAGGTGGGAATACGCTTGCCGGAAGACCATTCCACAGCCCAACGACACGGCAAAAGAAGGAGTTAGAGAACTTCTTAGTCCTAGCCGGGATGTGAGATACCGTAAAGCTGTGACAGCGCAAACCCGCGCGCGTGGTTCTATTCAGGAAGGGAGAGGGTCCACCCAAGGTTAAGCAACTCTTTAGAACACTCGCCATGATACAGACGGTAGAAATACTCAGTGAGGCAATATTAATGTGCAACTGGAGCGGTTCAAGATGCTTAATCACGTCAGGATCATTCACAATGCGGACAACCCTCCATTGTAACCTATCCAGGGCGTCGAGTAAGTACTTTTTTTTTACACTGGCTCGACATAGTGACTACAGAGTACCTGATGGTAAGTACAGTGCAGTCCAAAAACGAAAGCGACTATCAAAGGATGAAAATCCATTGATAGTATACATCGCCATGTCGGCCCGCATATACCACGACTGAAGGTCTCTAGGTATATGAGCTACTGGATATACACAAGCTGATCCCGAAACACAACAAGCCGAAACTGGTCACTATGACGGGCTTTACACCCATGTACTGTGATCGCGATCCAGACGGGCACCGACCCCCTACCACCTCGCAAAACCATCCCAAAGATGCGATCAATATTCCATTTAAATCCTTTATTTCAGCTCATTGAATTGTGAAATGGTAAAGCATGTGTTTCAATTAATATATGAATGACAGACTTGTGTGTCTGTGGTGTCCTAGTTGATAAGGAATCGGCTTCCACACGCGGCAACGCGAATGGTCATAGGTTCGAATCCCGGTATGTACTTCTGGGTTTTCCAGATTATGTACGGATTTAAGCACTACATGTTCATCTATGAAGGAAAATGTGGTCAGAATGCCCGCATGGCGTCTAGTAGAAATGTCATGTATACTAATGGTGTGAGAGCCGCGATCAGCTGCGCTTCTGGACACGTTGGGCACAACATATGAGCGCAAAGTGGATGCAGCTACTAAATTACTCTGCTCACTCCGTACTGGATATAGCGTGACGATATTTTTTTTAAACGACGGTCTTACCTACTTTAGTAACAAATTGCCATGATTAAAATCGGATTGCTGTGACCTTCTAGCCATTCGCTGTCTACGTTACAGAACATATTTTTTTCTGAGCTGCAGTGTTTGGGTAAGAACCCCAAAAACCTTTTTAATACTTATCTCGAAAAGTGTGATAAAATATTTTCATGATTGTTTTTAAAATAGCGCCATCTGTTGTTGCGAATAAATATGAATAATCACCAAGCTTATCAAGTGATGCATTGTCTTTAATACCACAAAACACTCATCAATATTACCCAAATGGTTAGATGCGTAATGGATTGATTCACAAACACAAGGTATAATAAGTCATAGCAATTCTTATTATCGTGTGTATAATATTTTATTTAACTGCATTGAAATTCCAGCTAAACGTAATTGTGAAGTTCCAAATTTAAATCACAGATGGCGCTTACTTAAATTTACCACTATTTGACGTAAATGCACATTTGTCTCTTTTAGAAAATTAGACGGTGAGAGAAAGACACTTTAATAAAATTTTTGTTTGTTTGTTGTATTTATTTATCTTTATATAATTAGTTAGTTTTCTTTTAATGTCCTTAAGCTCAAATTTTGCTTTGTATTTTTTTGTTGTGGAAACTTCTCGCATGAATATCGTTTTTATGTATTTTCATTGTTTATATTGTTGTGTGCTTCCCTGAAATATAAAATAAATGCGGATAATTACATACATTAACCTCGCTTCAAATTAAGCTTACGTTTGTACTATTGGTACTAGACAAAGATATGCATACTTGTCTACATATACACAACCATTACTCGCTACAAACAGATCTGTTCATCACAGTGCAGTTTACCGCCACCGAGACTCGAATCCCGGACCATAGCATCGCAAGCAGGGTCACTACAAACTGTATTCTCAGGCAATAAAATCGTTCATTTCATTCTTTTAATAATAATAATATATCGTTACGCTATTATCCCTTTCTGGGTGAGTAGTGATGCATTGATGGTTGTATCCACTGTATGCTTATATGTCGTGCCCAACGTGACCAGTAGCGCAGCCGATCGCCGCTCTCACAGCACTAGTACACGTGACATTTCTATTATAAGATAGATGGGGTGAGTATAGAATATATTTTAATATAAATGGTTCCTTTTTTTGTTTAAATTTAAGGAATTTAGTCAAGACTTATTTATCGTCAGGGCAGGCAGTGCTTCCATGCATCTATGGAATGAACGCTACTGGTACACACGTAATAGTCCCCAAAATAAATAAAATAAAACTTCCGAATAATATAATAATAATTCAATACATTCGTCATTATGTAAGTTTGTTCTATTTTCAAGCCAAAGCTGCTGAACCGATTTTGATAAACTTTAGCATAGAAATATATTAGAACTTTCATTGCGAAAATAAAATTTGAAAGAGTTGAAATGGTGGATGCATTTTACTACAGTGAATGTTATTATTGTTTAAGTTAGGAATACATATAAAATATATCTATAGAAAGTATAGAGTGGGAAATGTGTGGGAGAAGGCGAGGATAAGGGTGTAGCAGAAGAGTGGTGACGAAAGAGTAGTATTGAGGAGATGAGGTTATATGGGTAATAGGGAAGTAGGTTTAGCTGAAAGTTAACTCGACATTTTTGGTGCGTGAATGAGATTTCTTTATATTTCTTAATTCTATGACGAAAACAGAAAACTTGTTGCATACTTTTATCCGCGCGTTTTGTTTTAGATTATTTATTTATTTTATTATTTAAGTACAACTAACCAAGGAACATATATAAAAATTTAAAGATACAGAAAGTATATTTAACATAAAACGCTAAAGTATTCCGCCAATTATCCGTCGATATATTTCTCAATTTTATGAGTATAACAAACTGTGATCCCAGCATTCCCAGCTGTGGTCTTGGCATGTCAGCAGTCGCGTAGTGTGTATCGCCCAGTAAATAAACAATCCATCACATGTATTACTGCCACCATGATGTTATTCTATTTTTATGGGACATTCTTTAATTAACTTCAGACTTTTTAAATTTTTTTTATTATAAAATGCGACAATCACACTGACAAGTGACCTTATCGTAAGTGGCCACTGATGACTACAAACGAGTGCAATCACTTGGCAAACCCGATCTAGGGGAGGGGTGATTAGATCACGGCATACGGGCACATCAGCCGTCGTATCCACTGAATTAATATTAGGTCCTTACATATGAAATTGGCGTTTTGTATGGGAGGAACAAAAAGTCGAATATTTTTTAATATAATATATTTAATTAATCAAAGTATGAACCATTATTTTCTATGCACTTTTGCCATCTCATAGGTAGTTCATTGATCCCTTTACTAAAAAAACCAGTCGGACGGGAATCAATAAAATCTTTGAAGGCGATTTGGACTGCCCCATCGGAGTTGAATTTTTTCCCTTGCAAGAAGTTATCCAAATTTCGAAAAAAATGGTAATCTGTTGGAGCAAGGTCCGGGGAGTACGGAGGATGTCTTAAACTTTCCAATTGAAGCTCTTCTAATTTAGTAGCCGTCTGTTGCGCAGTGTGTGGTCTAGCGTTGTCGTGAAGCAGCAGTGGCGTGGAGCGATTGACCAGCCTAGGTTGTTTAGCCGCTAGCTTTTCCATCATGGTTTGCAATTGCTGACAATAGACATCAGCCGTAATAGTCTGGCCAGATTTGAGAAAACTGTAATGAACAATACCGGCACTAGTCCACCAAACGCTTACAAGTAACTTTTTTGGGGTTAATTTTCGCTAGGGGCAGGATTTGGCTGGCTGGCCAGGATCCAACCATTCCGTTGAGCGCTTCCGATTATCGTAAAGAACCAATTTTTCATCACAGGTAATGATTCGGTTTAAAATACCTTCACTATTGTGCCGGTTTAGTAATGTAACGCAGCAGTCGACGCGCGTTTGCCGGTTTGCTTCAGTCAATTCGTGAGGTACCCACCTTTCAAGCTTTTTAATCTTCCCAATTTGCTTCAAGTGAATTAAAACAGTTTTATCACTAACATCGCAGCCTTCAGCTAACTCGGACGTGGTTTGCGATGGATCCGCTTCCACAATAGCCTTTAACTCTTCATTATCAACTTGAGTCTCAGGCCGTCCACGGTGCTTGTTCTGCAGGTCGAAATTTCCAGAACGAAAACTTTGGAACCAAAAACGAACTGTGTTTTCTTTTGCAACACGACCGCCATACACATCATTCACCCTTCGAGTTGTTTCCGCAGCACTAGTGCCACGGCGGAACTCGTATTCGTAAATAATGCGATATTTTAAGTTTTCCATTTTGTAAAATGAGTGACGCAAACAGAAAAAAACAGAAGAAAAAAACAAATGAATGACGATCATCGAAGCACAAATACATGAGTCTATAGCTGTACAAATTTGAATTTGGAATTCCTTACCAAAGAGGAGAAATTTGTGATTAAAATGGCCAGTACGAAAAACGCCAATTTCATATGTAAGGACCTAATATATCTAAAGAAGTGGACCAACTTCACCATAAGTAATAAAGGCTGAAAATTTATGCACCTTTTGTTTTGTCGTTTTAAAAGTTAACTCAAATTCTCATTAAACAGTGTTACCACACATCTTAAATTGAGCAAGGTCAGAGGTTTATTAATGAATATTTCGTTTCCTAATGGGATTAATGATTTTTACAAAGTTATAAACCACAAAATCTCTAAAAATTGTTTGGTAAACATTTTTGCATTGGATTAATTCACATAATTGAGCAGTAAAAGTAAAAGTACTTTGTTCCATCTTTTCCCTTTCATAGTATAAGCACGCGCGCGGGTTTTCATAGTCCCAGCTATACAGTGAGCTACTTACTGCATAGGCACATCTAGGCTAAGACTAAGTTCTCTCTTACTTATACCGTGTCGTTGAGCTATGGAATGGTTAAAGTAATAGTGTTCCGGCGAGCTTATTTCGTATGATATGGCGTCCTTTAAATGAAGCGTGAAGTGATATTTTTACGGACCACCATTATCGCTGCGACTATCGCTACATTTTTTTATTACTGTTGATAGTTGTTGTCGTTATGGATCATTGATGGGCAAAATGTAATCAGATTAATGAAAATGATTACCGATTATATTTTACTTTTTTACCATCAATATGACTGCATTTTGCTCATTTATGTTTAAAACACTACAAAATCCCAGATTGTATACACATTTATCATTTCTTAATGTTTTAAATGAATTTAATCATGATTTTTTTTTTACACTGGCTCGACATAGTGACTACAGAGTACCTGATGATAAGTACAGTGTAGTCCAAAAACGAAAGCGACTATCAAAGGATGAAAATCCATTGATAGTCTACATCGTCATGTCGGCCCACATATACCACGACTGAAGGTCTCTAGGTATACGAGCTACTGGATATACACAAGCTGATCCCGAAGCGCGACAAGCCGAAACTGGTCACTATGATGGGCTTTACACCCATGTACTGGGGTCGCGATCCAGACGGGCACCGACGCCCTACCACCACGCTGCTGCTCGTTTAGCACCACCCAGGAGTCACGTGTAGGGAAACTAGAGTAAAGCCTACGGACGCGAGCAGCTTCGACTCCCAAAAGATCACAGAGCAAGGAAATCAAAATTACGACTACATTTTGTAATCGTTCATCATTAATCAGATTACATTTTGCCCATCTCTGTTATGGACTGCACCATTCTTACCATCAGACAAATGTGGTCACTGTATCGAGACAGGATAAAAAAGTACTGGCTGAGAGTGTCAGACAATAATTTTACCCTGCTCCGAAAAGTTTTTAGTTCTAGAGCTGCGTCCTGACGCCTTAAAATTACAATAAATCAATTTTATTCTAAACCATTTGGGCCAGTATAGTTCTAATAGTCTGAAATCATAGTCACCGCAAATATAAAATATACACAGACGTCCCTGAGTGACAAAACGCTCGTATATCCATCTACCGGCCGAACTGGCGGCACGCACTGATGTTATTTTGAGATATTTTACTAGCTTAGGGCAGTGTTTTTCAAACTTTTACTCTAATATTATACACATACACCCACATATATCATCATCGGCCCATCCTAGTCCACCGGAGAGCACGAGTTTCTACTAACAAGCGACACCGAGCCCAGCATTGCCGGCCTTCTTTTGCAGGTCGTCGCTCCACCTTGCCTGGCTGCTCAACGTGACCAGTAGCGTAATTAATCGCCGTTCTCACAGCACAAGTACAGACACCATTTCTAAAAAACATTACATTACAAACACATTAAAAAAATTATTTATAAACATTAAGTCCCATATCTTTGAGCTTATTTTAAATGTTTATTTTTTTTCGGAAATACCAAAGTAGGTCATGTTTTCCACGCTTTTCGTAAGTTTACAAAGATGCGCAAATCACATCAAACCGTTGTATTGGGTTAAACAAACAGGCGATGCACCACATTTTAGGAAGACGTCGGAACAAATCTTGCTGGTAGCATATCCATTGAATCGAACAAAAGAAATATCACATGTCTACTGACGTCACTTCTATACCGAACCAGTCGTTGCTGGATTAGTTATAAGCCTTTACCAAAGTTCTTTCACCATGGACTTCATGTTCCGTCTGAAGTTCTTTTTCTAGGTTCGCATTCCAGAATGTATATCTTGGGTTTTCCAGATCAAATATACAGGCACCACATGCTCACCGGTGAAAGAAAACATCATGACTAAGCCTACATGGCACCTGATAAAAATGTCATGTGTAAGTGCCCTGAGAACGGCGATCAGCTGCGCTACAGGTCACGTGGAGCGCAACATATAAATGCAAAGTAGATACAGGTATATAGCGGTATATTATTATTATTTACCTTTATATCGCTCGGAAAAAACAGTGCTTTTTTGGATGAAAGGTATCCTAAATTCCAGTTTGTACCCACGATAATATTCATGCAAAATTTCATGACAATCGATTAATTAGCTAAGGCGTTAAAGTGTAACAAAAAAGAAACGAATTTTAGCATTAATTACAGTAGGGTCCGTAATTGGATCAATTAAATAATGAACCGTTGCTTACCGTCATAGCAACTGTATACTAATGTTATACTTGAAAAACTTGTTCTAGAAGTACAAAAACCGTCATAATGGCTTGCTTTAGTACGTCCAGTTGTTCCAATATCTAATGACTTATTCTTATCCCTTAGCGGTCATTGGTTTTCATGGACTACACTGTACTTTTCAATTACGCTACTTCTACTTTGATTAAAATTAAGAAGTTCCTTTCTACCTTTATCGGGTTATGGGATTGTATAATGGTCGCCCGGCATGCGTGTCCCTTTCTTTCTATGGTATTGGGTTGTTTAAACGAAGCGTAAAGAGATATTGGTAAAGGCCGGCATGATTGCGTGACTATCGCAAGGTAGTTGACCTTCGATAGTCCTACTCAGCTTTTGGATTATACAGTATTTTCTATCAAAGGTATGCCACCTTTGGAAAATCACAGTAGATAGATAAGCAATATGTACCTCTCCCTCATCATTTCCTCAGTGCTGAGAATCGTGACTGTTTCCTTTGGGAACTAGCTGCCTCCATCGGTTTCGTTCTGCCGTCTGGTGCAACGTGGCACTAACGGGGAACTTCTAAGTTAAGAGCCTTTAAATGTTTTCCCTCTATTACCTCAGTCATCATCGTCCATTCCAGGTCACCAATCCCTATACGTAAAACAAGGCAGACATAGTATTAGAAGCATTAACTTGTACTTAGACAGTTAAATGTACTGACTTAAAATATGGTAATCACCAGAATAGCAGTCATAGGACCTTATTTAAAAATCAATATATGTATTACATATCCAAGTATAACAAGATAATATTTTTTTGTGCTTCTATAAGATGCACATGATTATGATGATGTCCTAGCCGGCTTCGGCCACGGCGACTGTTTCAACATCGATTAAGAAAATCGAGGTCCAGTTTTCGGAAACAGTCAACTGCGCAGGAGATATTTAAGTGCACAACTGGACGCGCTGCCAGAGAAGCACTCTCTCGTCCGAGCTCCTGCAGGCCCGATGGAATGGAGAACCAGTACGATCGGGAGGGAGCGGGATGCAGGTTTGGTGGAGTTTTCCTTCTCTAAACACCTGGTTGAATTGCGATGTTAAAGATATACCTTAGTCGCCTTTTACGACACCGTAGCGAGAAGAGGGGGGTGCTATTCTATTCTGCCGGCAGCCACCACGGCATACATAGATACATACATAGATGCACATACTACAGACTGCGATGTCTATTGTATATTATATCTATGCGTTGCACGAGGCAAGTATTCCAATGACGCAACAGGAATCGAGAGGTCATTAGCAGAGTTAATTACAAATTAACACACATAATTATAAAAGTTTGAGCATCACTGCGCGAGCGCATCCGCGACGGGCGCAGTCGAGATGCGTGCGCCGCTCGGCGTCGTGGCCTGGGCCGCATTACTCCTAGTCTCTCCTGTTAGCCTGGTACTCTCTTACCACGATAACAGAGGATACTACGCGGAGGAAGCCCGGCTAGAAGATGCCAATGACGCGTGAGTGATTTTTATATCTTCCTAGTCCCCAGTGAGACGTAAAGTTTAAAAACGAAAGTGTAAAAAAAGATGATATAAATTATTTAATAAAAAACGTCGATGTTTTTGTAAAAACTAAATCAATAAAATCTTATATAATTTTTTTATAATCATTTTTTTCTACAATAAACATATTTATTAGATTTAAAATAATTCTGCAGTGCTTAAATTATTTTATAAAAGTAAATAGGAAGTAACTAAGTACTCTAATAGATATTAGAGATCATTTGATGATTGTAATCTATTGAAATCAAATAATTTTCATCCTCTGTTATATCCATCCTACAACATCTCAGTTTAATTTTGTGAATCATGGAGATTAATATGCACCATTATCTAAGATAGTTTCCATTTTGCTTTTTATAAGACGGTAGCACATAAATTATTCTTGTTTTATTTACATATAATAACAAATTAATTATAGTGCTGGAAACAATAAATTAATTATAGTGCGAGACTGTAGCCTCAGACGCTATGGCGTTGCTATTTATTTCAGGATACCAACTCCTCCACCGTATATCAAATCGTATATTGTATTAGAAAACATGAATAAAATAATAAGAATATAGTAAAAATAAGCAAATAATAATATAATAATTATTTAGTCAAACAAAACAAAAAATACACAACAAAAGACTGGAATATGCTCCAGGCTCCGTTTTTCCATAATCTTATGATCTAGGGAACGTTTAAAAGAGAGTTAATAGGCATTCGTAGAATAAACGCGATTAAGCTCAAACGTTGGTCTATAACCATAAAAATATAAAAACATATATTCCGCTATCATGAGTTTTTAAGCCACTAGCCATAAGTGGATATGGTCATTAATGTATCTTTGTTCACCCCGAAAGGGATATAGTGTGACGATGTATTGTTATTATACTCGATCTTTTTTTTTTTTTTACTTGGGGAAAATCCTCATGGGACCGTCTCGGTCGCACAGGGGGTTGCGCGAAACCGAGGTGTGTCGGACTTGTACCGACTAAAAACCCCAAGGTGACTTCTTCTGCGCATTGACGGGGACCGCGGGACCTGTAATCAATTCGCCGCAGCCCCGTCGCGCTGCGCCCGCTGGGCACAAACTCGGAGGAAGTATTATACTCGATCTTAGAGCAACTTGCACCAACAAATTAAATCTATTTGAGACTTGTATAAAACATTATTTAATTGAAGCGGCTAAATTCGACCTTAATGTTTCTGAGCATGTGTGTGACACTAAATAGTGTTTTATCTAAGACTAGCTGATCCGGCAAACGTTGTTTTGCTATATAAGGTTTTGTAATATCTTCTAAGATGTTCATTGAAATTAAGTGATGTCAAAGACAATTTTGTTCACAATTAAATACTCTTAATTAACAACACATTTACTTGGATAAAGACTAAAATTATTACGTTGATACAACTCTTAACAATTAATGCATTAATTTCGACCAAATTTGATTACCATAAAAACGGTTCTAGTGAGTTAATCTTAAAAGATAGACATATACTATCGCGGACATTTTTTTAGATCATTTTAAGAGGAATAACTCTGTCATACATATATTTTTGGTATCTTGAACCGTTTTCGCAGCGCACGCAGTGGATGCACCCAAGGATGAATAATTTTCCCCGTTTTATTCACATTTTCCATTATTTCTTCGCTCCTAATAGTTGCATCGTGATGTTATATAGCCTAAAGCCTTCCTCGATAAATAGTCTATTCAACACAAAAATAATTTTCCAATTCGAACCAGTAGTTCCTGAGATTAGCGCGTTCAAACAAACAAACAAACAAACTCTTCAGCTTTATAATATTAGTATAGATTAAATCAGGTTTAGTTTGTTGTTGCAAGTCACCCTTAACGCAACGGCATATATTGTTTTTGAAAATGTACATTTATAACAATTATTTAAAGTTACTTTTAAACAGTTCGGTACGAATAAATTAATCAAAGGACTCGAGTGCAAACTGAAATCGGAGTTCAACGACTGCACACCACTGCAAGTACAATGCTCTACATTGTGATGTCGTAATGAAACATTTCTGATATGTACTTACGGAGAACTCCCGTGCCTGAAATTCCATATAACATCATATTTATTACTAGCTGATCCGGCAAACGTTGTTTTGCTATATAAGTTATTGTAATATCTTCTAAGATGTTCATTGAAACTAAGTGATGTCGAAGACAATTTTGTTCACAATTAAATACTCTTGATCAACAACACATTTATTTGGATAAAGATTAATATTATTACGTTGATACAACTCTTAACAAATAATGCATTAATTTCGACCAAATTTGATTACCATAAAAACAGTTCTAGTGAGTTAATCTTAAAAGATAGACATATACTGTCGTGGACATTTTTTTAGATCATTTCAAAAGGAATAATTCTTTCATACATATATTTTTGGTATCTTGAACCGTTTTTGCAGCGCACGCAATAGAAGCCCTCAAGGATGAATAATATTCCCCGTATTTTTCACATTTTCCATTATTTCTTGGTTCCTAATAATTGCATCGTGATGTTATATAGCCTAAAGCCTTCCTTGATAAATGGTCTATTCAACTCAAAAAGAATTTTTAAATTCGAACCAGTAGTTCCTGAGATTAGCGCGTTCAAACAAACAAACAAACTCTTCAGCTTTATAATATTAGTATAGATTTTAACTCGCCACAGAGACTGGACTGTACTTTAAGAATGGTAAGGAAGAAAAAAAGCATTTATTTGGCACATGACATTACATAGAACACAGAAAGATAGGTTAATCAAGATAGAAAACAACAAAATCTACTGTCCTGTGATGGGCCAAAGGGAAGTCAGCTCAGTAAATGCTGACACTTATTTAATCAAGTTTTTTTGTTTGTGCGGGAAGTACAATACGTTCTAAAACCAATTACGACTATCCCGAGATAACTACTTGCTGATAGTCACCGCGTTCATGCCGGCCTACACAAATAACTCTTCACATCATGTCATAGAACGAAGGCAACACGTTCACCGAGAGACCATTCTAAAATCCAATGATTCAATAGAAGTAAGAATTAGAGAACTTCTTTCAGTAAAGATGGACGATCAGATAAAAATCGGTCAAGAGCGACTCAGATTCGCACACTGAGGATCCCGCACAACTAAACTATGTTTATTTTTTCGGCATGTCCTACTTTGATGGCCTGGGAAAGACCTTCACAACAAAACCGGGCTTGGTGGGCGAACGCAGAGCGCGCTCAGCCAGCGAAATTTATGAGTTGGGCGGCTACGCAAGGGCACCCATGTGGGTACGGATCTCGACTAGGGCGACCGGCTAGTTGAAAAACGAACCTAACTGTGGTCTACCAGCGTTTCGGAAGCGACTACCTTGACTCTCCTATGAAAGTATTGTGCGTTGCTCTAACGGAAAGATATAGCAGATTTAGGTTCTTTGCCGTTCGTAAACTGTTATCCCCATGAATCGATATGGAGATCAATCAATCAATCAATTTATTGCACTTCACAATGTATACTGATATATTATTATTTTTTTAGTGACAACTATGGTCCCTATTGGGCATGGCATCAATGTAGGTAAAAGATAGCTTCCATGTTCGTAGGGCACCATATCCCTTTTTTATATATTTTTTATTCATTTATATTCACGCATGTAATATCATTTATAGTTTATATTTTAGATAGTCATCTATGGGATAGCCCGTTTACCAACTGCAAATACATTTATAAATGCAAAAACCTGTTTTAATAATATATCTATAAATCTAGGGTTTTTCTGTATTTGTGATATAAAAACTTGCTTTATTCAAAATTTCATGGTTCTAGGTCAAAGGGAAGTACCGTATAGGTTATGATTTCCTTACGAAAACCGTAAAAATGATAAAACATTGGCAATAAGCGGACATATCTTTTGATAACGTTGATTTGCGTTTTCGTGTATGTATACATGTCTTTAATTCACTAAACTATCACAGCTACAAATATATTTTTAGTAATAAATCAACCAAAACTAAATGCATCTTTATTGGGTATTTATAAAATGCGGTCTACTTTCTTTTATCTGAGATAAACATAAAACTATTTCAAATTACAAGTGTTACATTGTAAACGAACACATAATTGTAATAATAAATAGATAAAATATTGTAAAGGAAACCGGTTTGGCCCGTTACACCCACTGTGTCAGCTGATAGCGAAAGGGGAATTAATTGTCTTTTCATTTTATCGTCAATAATGAACAGTGCTGGCTACCTCTTTAGTAGTTCTGTTATCCTGGTACAACAAAATCAGTTTCTCAGCTGTTTTGTTTTTTTAAGCACTTTAATTAATTAATGGCTTCGGTTTTGGTTTCTTTCGAGCAAAAAGCAGTCTTCGGCAAAACTTTCGATTTCGGCCAAAATTGACAGAAGTTTAACCAAAGCCGAAAGTTTTCTCAAAAATTAAACGAACTGTATTTTCGATAGGTTGCTATGAAATTTTAGTCACCTCAATGGAGGAACAGTTTTTAAACAGAAATCATCATATCAGCCAAACATCCACTGCTAAACATAGTCCTCCCGTAATATTTACCAGAGAGACAGTTCGGAAGCCGTTTGCGTCCAGCGTCATCCTGTAATCTCTTCACATTGAAGGTGGATGTCCCACGCTGAGCTTGCCAGTACGTAGTCTCCATTCGAGAACTTTCCTGCCCCATTGATTATCCTCCCTTCAAGCTACGTGTCCTGACAGCCACTTCAACTAACTAAACAGCTGGGTTATGTCAGTGAATCTTGTTCGTCTACTAACTCCTGCATTTCTGATTCGATCACGTAACGAAGTACCAAGCATAGTCTTCATCACAGCTCTATGCGTGAAAGAGAGCTTTCTGATGAGAACCATAGTGAGAACTCGTTCCTGCATCATATGTCATTATTGACAACACACATTAATCGATAACTTCAGTTTTCAAGCTCTAAGATAACAGGTAACAAAAAACCTTTAATTTAAAAGTATATCCACTCAACCGTCGACGGTTATTTACAGAACAAGGTGCATATGTCGCGCCCTTGACTTACATCAGATGGGGGTTTTTGAGAACTAGGTTTCGAAAAACATGGATTTTTTCGAAAACTGACTGGAATTTTGTATAACACTAATTAGTTTTATAGATAAAACATATTTCTTTACGTAATTTTATACATTACACCTACAATCTTATATTTATGATGAAATAAAAAGCAAATGTAATATGTATTATTCTTGTAACAAACATCTGTTTGCACTTGTTCGCGCCAGCTGTCACAGGACGCCTATCAGATGCGGGATATTTTGATTTGTCCTGTAGCAGCACTTTCATCACACGAGGGGCTAAAAAATCATTAAATGGTGAAAGGATGACATAAAAGATATACAATATGAATGTGCGTGGAAGTAAAAGCCGAGACCGACCGAGATTTACCTACGCAGGCCAAATAAAAAGAATTCTGATTGAGGGTAATGACAAAAGTACGCGGAATCGGCAGAGTGCATGAAGGGACTAATTAATGTTAAAGAAGCGAAAGAGGTTTGTAAGAATAGGGAGAAGTGATTCAGTGTAATGATGGATAGATGGATTAATCAATTCCAGTTATTCTTGAACTAATATCAGGATTTTTACACCGTCGACCAGAAAGCGGCTTACAGTTGGACACTACAATTTAGTGTAAGGATAGAACATTGTTATTCGCCAGTTGCGTTACGAAATGAGGTCATATATGTTATCCCAGTGACCTTTGATTGTGTTATACCAAATCTGGAATAACAACCGGCAACTATCAATGGACTCACGTCCTTCGGTGGTCACCGCTGTACTTACTGTAGTTACTATCAACCAGAGATGGGCAAAATGTAATCTGATTAACGATTACAAAATGAAGTAATATTTTTAATTTAATTGCTCTGTAATCATGATTTAAGCACTTCAAAACATTAAGGAGTCATAAATGTGTGTGCAATTGAGGATTCCGTAGTGTTTAAAATATAGATGAGCAAAACGCGGTCATATTAATGATGAAAAACGCAAAATGTAGTCGTAATCTTTTTTCATTAATCCGATTACATTTTGCCCCTCTATGCTATCAACTACGGTGGAGTCTCTTTGATATGCCAAGGAATTAACACGCAACGACCTGAGAGACATTTAAAGGATCCTGAAAAAAAAATGTTGTAATAATAACGAAATACATATATACGTGTATACGAAATATATAGTAGTAACGTACACATAGTTTCTGTTATCCTAGTACCACGTGAACTTCTCCGGTACTAACCACGGTCATCGCTCCTAATGATAAAAAAATGCATATCTCATCATCATCGGTTATAAATAATTTGTAGGTTGGTATAAGTTTACACAAAAAAAAAATTATGATGAATTTTTTAAAAAACGAAAAAATATCATTTCCTTGTGCTACAAATAGAGATGAGACAAATGTGAAATCCCTGGAGATTTTACAATTATAAATGAAAATTTTAACGACCGAGTTAGCACTAATGCAAATAAATCTCCATTGCACCAAGAAGCAGTCCCACTTCGACTCAGCCTTGAGTTTATTGCGCTATAAGTCGCTGTAGGTAGTTCATTCTCTAGCTGGTCGCTCAAGACTCTGTGTGGGTTTGTACCCTTATGTGGTTGACATTCCAGCTTCGCACGAGGCGAACCGCCATGGAATGGAATTCGCTTCCTGCGTCTGTTTTTCTAGCATCTTACGACTTGGGTTTCTGTCAGATATAATTGAGATCAGGCACATGCTCATCTATAGTAATATTATAAAGCTGAAGAGTTTGTTTGTTTGTTTGTTTATTTGAACGCGCTAATCTCAGGAACTACTGGATCGAATTGAAAAATTCTTTTTGTGTTAAATAGACCATTATCGAGGAAGGCTTTAGGCTATATAACATCACGATGGAACTATTAGGAGCGAAGAAATAATGGAAAATGTAAAAAATAACGGGGAAAATTATTCATCATTGAGTGCTTCCATTGGATGAGCTGCGAAAACGGTTCAAGATACCAAAAATATATGTATGAAGGAATTATTCCTTTTGAAATGATCTAAAAAAATGTCAGACAGTATATGTCTATCTTTTAAGATTAACTCACTAGAATCGTTTTTATGGTAATCAAATTTGGTCGAAATTAATGCATTATTTGTTAAGAGTTGTATCAACGTAATAATATTCATCTTTATCCAAATAAATGTGTTGCTGATTAAGAGTATTTAATTGAGATCAATGTGTGTGTTTGACATTACTTAATTTCAATGAACATCTTAAAAGATATTACAATAACTTATATATCAAAACAACGTTTGCCGGATCAGCTAGTATATAATAAAAACGGCGAGGTGCTTTTTGCATTGTCACACAATTCATGAAATTCGCTGGCTGAGTGAGCACCCTAAGCATTTGCATCAAGCCTGTTAAAGTTGTAAAGGCCATCAGCAATTTGTCCTGCTAGAAAACTAAAACTGTACGCTATTGGAACTAAATAGTAAAGTGATATATCTAAATATACCTTTTTGTATATCAAAAAATGAAGAAACAGGTTAATAAGCTACCATTTTTAATCTGTTTTACTGGTATGTAAAAAAAAATGAAACAAAGGTAATGTAATAAGTATAAAGGTCATGTAAAAACTGTCAGACAAACAACATAAGTAGTCTTTATTCAATGGTAGTTCCGAGGATCTACGAAAAACTTTATCTTATCAAGGCATTAAACACAATTTGCGACAATGAATTCATTTTTAAGGCAATGACCTAAATATATTTGCTTAATTTATTATGTGTTATACTATCAACTAGGCATTTCCTGTGTCTTACTTATGAGTTTTTTTTTTGGAAATTCTATATCGATCTCGATATCGCTTAGTACCTATCGTCATCTGGCATAAGCTGAGCTGACTGACTACCAGGTGTTTGAGATGTAGAAGAGCTTACGGAAAATGTTCAGAATTTCCAGAACAAGTTTTACCACAAAAAGGTTAGCCTAACAGTGGCCCATCAAAAAAGAAAGCTAACGTCGACAGGAGATGGAAAGTGGCTTTCTTCGAACATATTCCTATGATAAGTACAGTGGAGTACACAAAACGGAGTACTAATATCAGGAAGCATTAATCTTTTTTTTTTTGTGATTAAAGAATCCAATTATCGAACAAAGGGAGCACATTCGCCGGAAGATTCTTATCAATAATGGCAAATCAAAAGGTTGTTACGCGGTACTAATTATCATAGGCTCTTAAAGGAGATTGCAGACAGCTAGAAAAAACAGACATCGACAATCATGATACGGACAGTGTCCTTCGTCGCACATATGCAGAGAAGAACTCAATATGTGTACCTTTGGTTGACCCTCGAAGGAAGCTGGCTTTGCGTTTCCCTTAGCACTTGGCACACGGGAGGAGGAACACTCCGGTGGTTATAGTCGGTAAAAATGCGATGCACCGTGGTCGCTGCCTTCACGGTAGCCCTGATAGTCAGTGAAGATATCCACCGGGACAAAAAAAAGTTGATCCAGAAGGCAAGATTCCAGAAAAAAGCTCAGGCCGTCGTAGACGGAAGTGGCTTGATGATATTAAAAATTGCGCGCTTTCCTGTTTTAAAAATCATAAAGATGAATGATAATCATGAAGATGGCACCCTATGATGATCCACCGAACATCTACAGAGCCGATCGCTTTTGTCTAACAATCATGAGGTTTATCGCCAGCAGTACAAGTCTGAACACCTCTGATATCGGTATTTGCTTTGGTGCTTTCTACGTTGGTTTACCTATTTTTTTGTGTTGCATAATGTGCCAAATAAAGGTTTGAAATCTGAAGTTGGCAAGGCGATTTCCCGAACAAGGTCGTGACCATAGTACACAAGGTTAAAGACCGTCATAGTGGCTCGCTTCGGCCTGTCGCGTTTCGGGATTAGTTTGTATATATACCTAGACCTTTCGTCAAGGTCAAAGGTGTGCTAACAGCGATGGCGACTATCAACGGGATTTCGTCCTTTGGTAGGCCTTGCCGTTCGTGGGCTATACTATAATTTCCATCAGGCACAATGTAGTCCTTTGTCGAGCCAGTATAAAAAATGTTTTTCTGTTTTCTTTGTACAGAATAAGTTTTTTTGTAGAGTGGACAGTAGCATGGCTTCCTGTCCCACCGACAGCGTGCTGCGGTCGCGCCAGACCTGCCGCGTCCAAGGTGCTGACGTGCAGTGCGTCAGGCTGCACTGCTGTGATACACATCTCTATGTTTCTGGCCGGTAAATATGCTTTTTTATAATTGACTAGCTGATCCGGCAAACGTTGTTTTGCTATATAACTTATTGTAATATCTTCTAAGATGTTCATTGAAATTAAGTGATGTCAAAAACAATTTTGTTCACAATTAAATACTCTTAATCAACAACACATTTATTTGGATAAAGATTAATATTATTACGTTGATACAACTCTTAACAAATAATGCATTAATTTCAACCAAATTTGATTACCATAAAAACGGTTCTAGTGAGTTAATCTTAAAAGATAGACATATACTGTCGAAGACATTTTTTTAGATCATTTTAAGTGGAATAATTCTTTCATACATATATTTTTGGTATCTTGAACCGTTTTCGCAGCGCACGCAATGGAAGCCCTCAAGAATGAATAATTTTCCCCGTTTTTTTTTCACTTTTGCCATTATTTCCTCGCTCCTAATAGTTGCATCGTGATGTTATATAGCCTAAAGCCTTCCTCGATAAATGGTCTATTCAACACAAAAAGAATTTTTCAATTCGAACCAGTAGTTCCTGAGATTACCGCGTTCAAACAAACAAACTCTTCAGCTTTATTATATTGGTATAGATATTACCCGACCGAAGCTACAGTTGCGAATTCTGCTCCACTCCTTAGCTGTTCGCATGATGAATGTAGAAACAAATCTTTTCGGATATAAGAAACATCCACTACATACGGATGGTACCTGAGACGGCGTCTAATGGTTTAATGATGAAATGGGGCTTGTGTAATTGGAATGTAGCTTTTGAGGACACTCTCCAATGTGCAACCGGTTAAAGACTGCGAGGCTGGCGACTTTACGTCGATGCCCGATGGTTTTACCAAGAAAAATTGAAGAAAAAGACCTTTATTCCTTGTATTTCCTCAATTTCAGATGCATTTCAAAGTCTGTAGACCCTTGCAGCCTGAAACTATGCGAACAAGCCTGTGAGACTCGAGGAGAGCGTCTCTGGTGTACATGTTACGCTGGGTTCCAGTTCAACGTGGATAATTACTCCAGAAGACAACAACCTTATTGTATAGGTAAGTTATTATAATTCCAAAATCTGTGTATCTATCGAGAGGCTGTACCGTTCCAATATCTTTCCACTCTCAAAGCTACTTGCGTCCCTGTCAGCTTGGACTTCTCTTCCACCGAATATTGCCTTCGAAGATCAATCTTGGAAACTCTTATTGTGATCCTTTCTGCATATCTCTGAAGATGGCTACATTTGGTCTCATAACTATCGACGTCATTTCTCTCCTGCGAAGGGCCAAAAACCCTAGGAAAGATAAAAGAAAAAAAGATAGGTTAAGATATACCTATGGTATATCTTTAAGAATCTATAGCAATTAGTACAGCGAAATAATCTATTGATTTGCCATTATTGATCTGAAACTTCCGATGAATGAATTCTCTCTGTACAACACTGAATTTATTAAGCACTAGTAATCAGTTTTTGGACTACACTGTACTTATCATAGGAAATGTCACCTACTACTCAACTAAGAGACTATTTCAAGTTAAAAGAAAAAAGTAATTAAAATTTAGTGTCTACGGTAGCGTAGTGGATAAGGCGTGGATCTAACTAAGGCAACATGAATGGTTGTAGGTTATAATCTCAGCACATACTTCTAAGCCGCGCAGTAAACTTGAGGGAGTCTGCTGGCCGGATAAGAGGGAGGCGGTGCGCAGTGTTCGGCGTGCCGCCTGTGAGACAGGTGTTGGAAGGGTGTGCTCTTTACCCCTACCCCTCCCAGAGAGGCAGTTTCGACAAGGCATTTCGCTCTTCGTGCGTCTGGATGGATGTGGTTTCCCAGGCTCGGGTGGAGCGATCAGAGGGACACCCCGGGGGTTTTTAGTCAGTAGGAGTCTGACACACCGGGGTCGCTGCCCAAACCAGCGGCCCTGATGGTCCTATGCAGGATTTTATCCTGAGTCACCAAAAAAAACACACATACTTCTTGGTTTTTCCAGTTTAAGTACTGTTGGTGGCAACACATGCTCGCTGGTGAAGGGAAAACATTGTGAGGAAACCCGCAAGGCATCTAATAGACATATCATGTGTTAGTGCTTTATGAACGGTGATTAGCTGCGCAACTAATCACGTTGGGCATAACATATAAGCATAAAGGTGAGACATCCTCTAAATATATCTCTGCTCAACCCGAAATGGATATAGTATATCGATTTGAAGGAGAGTTATTATTTCAGACCAGATTATACGGAATTATTACCCAAATATAAAGAAATTTGTTTTAATGCATGGTTTTTTTTTATGAACGATCTTTGAGCAAAGGTATATGGTATAAGACGCTAGTGTGTGAGCCTCCTCATGTGCCCTGGTTTGCTAATGAAGTCATCAGCAGACAACTTATAGTGATAGCACACAGGTTGAGGTCAGGTCACATTCCATCAGGCAAATCTGATGAAGCTTGTGGAGTCACCGAACTGCAGCACGTGTCACAAAGTAGATGACGTACAACATTTGCTGATGGAGTGTGTCCGATCTCAGTCTGCAAGAGATTCTCTGATGGGAGCCTTTAGTTTGATCAAATTTGATGTAGGCATGTTCTGCGGAATTTTAGCAAGACCTTACTCAGCCGAAGCAAAGGAGTTGTTCAGGCTGATGGCTCCCCATCAGAAATAAATGTTAGTAATGCATGTTTAGGATACGATGGGGCTGACATGTGCCGAGGCATAAAAGTCCCTTAAATAAATAGAAAAAAATAGCATATCGATATTTTATTATTAAAATCAATTTGTAACTAACTAGCAACGAATATAACAATGTAACCTTTCAAAAAGCCTCAATTTACATTCATGATTATTCTGAACTTTGTAGCAATAAAACCCACGAAGTGTCTCCTCAGACAATTATACAAATTCAGAGCGTAATCGTTTTAATATTTGCGCACAAAGGCGTACAGATGTCACCCTCAAGTATTTTTAGCTTCGAGATAATTGTCCGATATAAAACCTAATGGAATCGCTTGACGCAATCACTAGATACTCGAGATATTAAAGGGTTGTTCGCATGTTATAGATTTCGACGAGTGTTCGGTCAATAATGGAGGCTGTGAGCAACGGTGTGTCAATGATCCCGGGGGATTCCATTGTGAATGCACTCCCCCCATGTTTTTAGCAAGTGACGGGAAGAAATGCGTCCCAAGAATCCCGATTGCCATTCCGGTAAGTCATTTCTATAAACTATCAGCTCTTATGACTTACCAGTGTACTTCTAAGACCTTTTTAAATATAGACAGTCTTACATTTTATTTAAATCGCATCTAAAGACTAGATGCAGTTGTGAGTTTATGGAGTCACAGCTATACGGTAACTCACATCCCGGCTAGGACTAAGAAGTTCTCTAACTCTTTCTTTTCGTGTCCTTGAGCTGTGGAATGGTCCTTCAGCGAGCGGGATCCCAACGACCTATGATATTGAGTCTTTTAAACGATGTGTGAAAATATATTTGTGCAGGCTGGCATGATCACTGCAACTATCGTTTTTATTTAGTGTTGATAGTGGTAGTCGTTTTTGGATTGTATCACGCTTACCACCAGACACGGTGCGGTCACTCAAAGTCAGGATAAAAAAAGGATAAATTTGATCAAACATGGAGTCTGATATCCCAACAAATACGTATAGTCATAGTGTAAAGATATACCAAGTGTTCCATTTTATATGGGACTATAATATTAAAGAGTTGTACCTCCTTTTTTGACTAACCTATTAACACAGCATTTTTTGAACCTAGTGCCAATATTATACAGTGACAACCTTGAAAGCTATGATAAAAATTACAATGATGAAAAAGCGGTAAACCTTAAATTTATTGTAGCCACCAATACGTTGGAAAAGGGGAATGGAGTGCTTTCTAATTGAAGGTTAAAAGATTAGTTTAGAAAGGTTTCAAGCAACAGATTTGAGTGGGTCTGCTGTCAGAGTGAGGCAGCAGCAGTGGGTGCATCCTAGGAACCATATGATAGAGAAAACCTAAGGGGTGTGTCCTTTAAGACCTTCGATAGCCAGCGCTACTCGTTTGTTCCTCACGGGGTACAAATCCGATTCTCGCTACGTTACTTAATCAAGCGATATATAAACAATGTAACTCGAGTATTTTGATTAAAATATTAGGTCCTTACATATGAAATTGGCGTTTTGTATGGGAGGAACAAAAAGTCGAATATTTTTTAATATAATATATTTAATTAATCAAGGTATGAACCATTATTTTCTATGCACTTTTGCCATCTCATAGGTAGTTCATTGATCCCTTTACTAAAAAAACCAGTCGGACGGGAATCAATAAAATCTTTGAAGGCGATTTGGACTGCCCCATCGGAGTTGAATTTTTTCCCTTGCAAGAAGTTATCCAAATTTCGAAAAAAATGGTAATCTGTTGGAGCAAGGTCCGGGGAGTACGGAGGATGTCTTAGACTTTCCAATTGAAGCTCTTCTAATTTAGTAGCCGTCTGTTGCGCAGTGTGTGGTCTAGCGTTGTCGTGAAGCAGGAGTGGCGTGGAGCGATTGACCAGCCTAGGTTGTTTAGCCGCTAGCTTTTCCATCATGGTTTGCAATTGCTGACAATAGACATCAGCCGTAATAGTCTGGCCAGATTTGAGAAAACTGTAATGAACAATACCGGCACTAGTCCACCAAACGCTTACAAGTAACTTTTTTGGGGTTCATTTTCGCTTGGGGCAGGATTTGGCTGGCTGGCCAGGATCCAACCATTGCGCTGAGCGCTTCCGATTATCGTAAAGAACCCATTTTTCATCACAGGTAATGATTCGGTTTAAAATACCTTCATTATTGTGCCGGTTTAGTAATGTAACGCAGCAGTCGACGCGCGTTTGCCGGTTTGCTTCAGTCAATTCGTGAGGTACCCACCTTTCAAGCTTTTTAATCTTCCCAATTTGCTTCAAGTGAATTAAAACAGTTTTATCACTAACATCGCAGCCTGCAGCTAACTCGGACGTGGTTTGCGATGGATCCGCTTCCACAATAGCTTTCAACTCTTCATTATCAACTTGAGTCTCAGGCCGTCCACGGGGCTTGTTCTGCAGGTCGAAATTTCCAGAACGAAAACGTTGGAACCAAAAACGAACTGTGTTTTCTTTTGCAACACGACCGCCATACACATCATTCACCCTTCGAGTTGTTTCCGCAGCACTAGTGCCACGGCGGAACTCGTACTCGTAAATAATGCGATATTTAAAGTTTTCCATTTTGTAAAATGAGTGACGCAAACAGAAAAAAACAGAAGAAAAAAACAAATGAATGACGATCATCGAAGCACAAATACATGAGTCTATAGCTGTACAAATTTGAATTTGGAATTCCTTACCAAAGAGGAGAAATTTGTGATTAAAGTGGCCAGTACGAAAAACGCCAATTTCATATGTAAGGACCTAATATTATTATCTTCGATTTATCGCAAAAAAAAAATTATTCTTTAAAGATATTTAAAGATATTTATTTATTTATGGGCTGTCAACAGCTTCATTACACTTCACATTCACAATCTGAATCACATACATAAGCTAAATGTCGGTAACGGATACCAATAATAGACAGCCACAGCATGGCCCAAAAGCATTAACTAACAATATCAATACAGACAACTAAAACCAAAACACAAAAAAAAAACAAAAAGAATACGAAAATAAAAACAGCAGATAATAATACCTCAAATTAAAATTAAAAATTATATAACACCAAGAACAATGCCAAGCTCAACACACCTGCTCACTGATTTTCCTCTTGAAGGCCGGCATTGAATCCGCAAAAATATCGATGTTCCTATTTTTCGCTTTAATTGAGTTTTTTAATGAAAAACATGCGTCTTGTAATATGTTATCCTAGGGTCGGGGAGTGGCAGCCAAACATGATATAGAAGAAACAAGGACAATCCAAACGCGACACAGAAAAAATCATAAAATGATTTCTCGGAAGACACTCGTTGTAACTGCACGTTGACATTTTTATGAGAGTTAAAGCAATTAATATTCATAAACTTTGCGACGGTGATGTAATAAATGACGCGACCTTGTCTAATGATTGGTTGTCGCCTCAAGAGTAATTATAAAAATAGATCTAGGCTCATATCAAGCATATGCATACCAATAAACGTAGGCATACATACAATGTAGTACAATGTCACCTGTTTATCTATACTATACTAATATTATAAAGCTGAAGAGTTTGTTTGTTTGTTTGAACGCGCTAATCTCTGGAACTACTGGTTCGAATTGAAAAATTATTTTTGTGTTAAATAGACCATTTATCGAGGAAGGCTTTAGGCTATATAAGATCACGATGCAACTATTAGGAGCGAAGAAATAATGAAAAATGTGAAAAAAAACGGGGTAAATTATTCATCCTTGAGTGCTTCCATTGCGTGCGCTGCGAAAACGGTTCAAGAAACCAAAAATATATGTATGACAGAGTTATTCCTCTTAAAATGATCTAAAAAATGTCCGCGACAGTATATCTTTTAAGATTAAGTCACTAGAACCGTTTTTATGGTAAACAAATTTGGTCGAAATTAATGCATTATTTGTTAAGAGTTGTATCAACGTAATAATATTAATCTTTGTCCAAATAAATGTGTTGTTGATTAAGAGTATTTAATTGTGAACAAAATTGTCTTTAACATTGTAGCGACAATATTATGCAGTCGCACCAACGCCTATTCAATAGTCTCAGACCCGAGCGGGCGACGCGGGGGTACCTCGCAAAACGATTGCGTCGCTCGGCGCGCTGGAGTAGTGCTACCGAGACATTCATGCGGACGCTAACCTCTAACGTATTTAATCAATCCGTCTCATATACTATTGTTTACAAACGTGTAAATAAGTTCGTGATTATTAAAATAAGTGACAATTATTATTGGTGGTGTGTTAATTCATTTGTGCTCACCCACATCACCCATAAAACTGGTGACCATCGACATTGAACAATACGAAATCCGGATTGAACTGATTTTGAGGTGCGGTCCAACTGCAAAATAAAAACGATCGTTTTTTTTTCTTCTTACGAGTTGAATAAAGATGACTGAAAACATCATGCAAGACACCAAAGAAGATGAAATCAACAGAGTAAGTGTCAAAATACCTCCTTTTTGGCCAGAGGAGCCTGATATGTGGTTTGCCTTGTTGGAAGGACAATTTGCCCTGTCTCGGATTACTCAAGACGAGACCAAATTCTACCACGTCACAACTAATTTAGAGACGGCTTACGCACGGGAGGTTAAAGATGTGATCCTTAATCCGCCGGCAGAGGGGAAGTACGAAAAAATTAAAGCCGAACTGATAAAACGTCTTTCCGCGTCCCGCGATAGGAAGGTAAAACAACTGCTAATGCATGAGGAGTTAGGAGATAGAAAACCCTCACAATTTTTGCGCCACTTAGCAGATTTGGCCGGACCTGATGTACCGACAGATTTTTTACTAACAATCTGGTCGAGTAGACTGCCACAACATGTACAGACGGTGCTAGCGTCGCAGATGGACTTACCGAGGGAGAAGCTCTGTGACATTGCGGATCAGGTGAACGAAATAACTTCACCCATCCGGCAAGTCGCGTCAACCGGTGGGCACACTTCATGCACAGCCACACACTGCGACTCAGTTGTACAGATTGCCGAGTTAACACGCCAGATTGCCTTATTAAACAACCGCATGAATCGAGGAAGTCATCCGAAATCCAAGACTAGAAATAAATTCCATCAGAGAAATCGCTCAGACAGTCGTTCTCGAACCCGACAGCCACCCGATAACCATCCACACTGTTATTATCATTACACTTTTGGCGAGAAGGCAAGGAAGTGCAGGCAGCCTTGTTCATACCTGGCGGGAAACGGTCGGGACAGTCAGCAGTAGCGGCCAGCGGCTGTCCTACATATACAGGCCGTTTATTTATAACTGATCGTGTCTCAAAAATACAGTTTCTGGTTGACACCGGATCCGATTTATGTGTTTTTCCACGATCGGCCATGAAAACGCCCTGTACGAAAACGAAATACGACCTAGTTGCAGCGAATAATAGCACGATCCATACTTACGGTCCAGTGACATTTCACCTTGACTTCGGACTCAAACGCGACTTCGTTTGGAAATTCACTGTTGCAGATGTCGCCAAACCAATAATTGGTGTAGATTTCCTCAGTTACTACCAACTGCTCGTTGACTGTAGAAATCAGAGACTGATAGATAATTTAACATCACTTACCGTTCCTGCCGTATCTTCAGGTTTACCGAGTGACTTTGCTTCGGTGAAAGCTGTTACTGGAGAAACTGAGTTCCACGAGATTCTACGGGAATACCCTGAAATTACACGTCCTGCGGGTATTCACTCTTACCTGAAGCATAGTACTATGCACCATATCAAGACGACACCTGGACCTCCAGTTTCTTGTAAGCCGCGTCGCCTTGATCCCATCCGTCTGCAAGCTGCAAAGAAAGAATTTGAGGACTTACTTGCAAGTGGTGTAGCTCGTCGATCCGAAAGCCCATGGTCGTCTGCCCTTCACATGGTGAAGAAGAAAGATGATGCCTGGAGACCCTGCGGGGATTACCGCGCTCTAAATGCGAGAACCATCCCAGATCGCTATCCTGTACGTCATGTTCATGATTTTTCTCACCAACTATCTGGTTGTTCCATCTTTTCTACAATAGATCTAGTTAAGGCTTATAATCAAATTGCTGTAAATCCGGAAGACATACCAAAAACAGCAATCACGACGCCATTCGGTTTATTTGAGTTTCCTTTTATGACCTTCGGACTCAGAAACGCAGCACAGACTTTTCAAAGGTTCATAGATGAGGTGTTGCTAGGTCTAGACTTCGCTTACGGATACATCGACGATATATTAGTCTTCTCATCATCGCTGGAAGAGCATAAGGCTCACTTACGCCAGTTATTCCAACGTCTGAAAGACTACGGTATCCTGGTGAACACCACTAAATGTGTTCTGGGTCACGCAGAGGTAACGTTCTTGGGATACAGCGTATCAACAGCTGGTACTAAACCTTTACAATCAAAGGTGCGGGCGATTCAGGAATATCCTGTTCCCAAGACTGTTAAGGAGCTACGAAGATTCTTGGGAATGTTGAACTATTATCGACGTTTTGTTCCAAACGCAGCCAATCTACAAGCACCTTTGAACAATATCTTTGCTGGTACCAACATTAAAGGATCTCATCCAGTTGACATGTCACCTGAAATGCTTCAAGCTTTTGAAAACTGCAAGAACTCACTCTCGCGTGCGACTCTTCTTGCGCATCCAGCGCTCTCTGCTCCATTAGCAATTGTCACGGATGCATCTGATTCAGCCATTGGCGCTGTACTCCAACAGAAAGTAGGCGATAGTTGGCAACCGCTAGCTTTTTACTCTCACAAGTTGAGTACAGCTCAGAAGAAATATAGCCCATACGACCGCGAGCTTTTGGCGATTTATGAGGCCATTAAATATTTTCGTCATATGGTAGAAGCTCGAACCTTTGCTATATTTACAGACCATAAGCCTCTGACATATGCTTTCTCATTGAATCGAGAAAAATGTTCTCCAAGACAATTTCGCTATCTCGATTATATCAGTCAGTTTACAACAGATGTGAGACATATATTAGGAAAAAACAATGTCGTCGCTGATGCATTGTCTCGTATAGACTCGATCACGCATGCCATCGATTTTCAAGAACTTGCACGTTCTCAGACATTAGATCCTGAGCTGCAAGACCTGCTGAAGAATGGTTCTTCGTTGAAACTTAAAAAAGTTAGAATACCGGAGACCGATGCAGACATCTATTGTGACATTTCTACTGAGGAAGTTCGACCGTATATTACTCCACAGTTCCGACGTCAGGCGTTTGACAAGCTACATAACCTTAGTCATCCTGGAAACACAGCTACAGTGCGACTGGTAACACAGAAGTACGTGTGGCCAGGGATACGCAAGGACTGTAGAGAGTGGTCTAGAGGATGCCTCAAGTGTCAACGCTGTAAGATTTATCGGCACACGAGAGCCCCTCTCTCTTCATTCCTTACACCTTCCTCAAGATTTTCACACATACACCTAGATATTGTAGGTCCGCTACCTTTATCATCTGACTACAGATATTGCCTTACCGTCATCGATAGGTTCACACGATGGCCTGAGGCTATCCCACTTAAAGATATAACGGCAGAAGCTTGTGCTGCTGCCCTGGTATCCGGCTGGATTTCTAGATTCGGATGCCCAGCTCGTCTGACTACTGACTGCGGAAGACAGTTTACGAGCCAGCTCTTCCAATCTCTTACTGCTTTGATAGGCGCTCAACACTTTCGCACCACTGCCTATCACCCGGCTGCGAATGGAATTATAGAGCGTCTACATCGGCAACTTAAAGGAGCGATAAAGTGCCATACCTCTTCGCGTTGGACTGAAGTACTACCGCTTGTTCTTTTGGGAATTCGAAGCGCTTGGAAAGAGGATCTACAAGCCTCAGCTGCAGAGTTAGTCTACGGTGAGCCTCTTCGCTTGCCTGGTCAGTTTTTATGTCCCAAAGATGACTACACCTTAGAAGATATTACGCAGTATGCAGTTCGTCTTCGATCGCATATCCAGAAATTGACCCCTCGACCAACGACATGGCATTCTATTTCACCATTTTACATGCCACGAGAATTGAATAACTCTTCTCACGTTTTCTTACGTCAAGATCATGTTCGTGGCCCACTAGATCCACCATATGCTGGTCCCTATTTAGTTGTCGACAGACAACCAAAATTCTTCACGCTAGATGTCAATGGGAAGCACGTCAAAGTATCCGTGGACAGGCTTAAGCCGGCCTTTATGACAAAAGAGCCTAACTTGCCAGTTATCGCTACCGATACGAATACGCTTCCGATGCCAGCTGATGCACAGACGCCGCAGAACAATCACAGTGAGAAGAGAACCCGGAGTGGCAGAGTTGTGCGAATGCCTGATTTTTATCGACCGTAGTCACGGTCTAGGAAGGGGGAATATGTAGCGACAATATTATGCAGTCGCACCAACGCCTATTCAATAGTCTCAGACCCGAGCGGGCGACGCGGGGGTACCTCGCAAAACGATTGCGTCGCTCGGCGCGCTGGAGTAGTGCTACCGAGACATTCATGCGGACGCTAACCTCTAACGTATTTAATCAATCCGTCTCATATACTATTGTTTACAAACGTGTAAATAAGTTCGTGATTATTAAAATAAGTGACAATTATTATTGGTGGTGTGTTAATTCATTTGTGCTCACCCACATCACCCATAACATCACTTAATTTCAATGAACATCTTAGAAGATATTACAATAACTTATATAGCAAAACAACATTTGCCGGATCAGCTAGTCGTTTATAAGGAGTGTTTACAAAACATGCTTTTATTTTAGTTCGTACAGCCATGGATAATAAGAGTAAACCACTAGACATCGTGTCGGATACCATCCGTGTGTGGTGGATGTTCCTTATATCCGCACGAAAAGATTCGCTTCTACATTCATCATGCGAACGGCTAAGGAGTGGAATATGCTTCCAGCGGCCATATTCCCGCGATCTTATGACCTGGGAGTCTTAGGGACTTAGGCAGTCTCAGGAAGACTTAGGGAGTCTTTAAGAGAAGTGTGAATAGGCATTTGTTGGGCGGACGCGGTTCATCATCGGACTCATCTTCACCTTCCACCGGGTGTGATTGAGGTCAAGCGTTCGTCTATAAATTATAAAAAAAAGTTCTATTACGAGAGAGTAGAGAGAGAGTAGAGTAATATTTATATGAATACCTACAAAATTAAAAAAAAAAGATTTCTTAAAATAACATAATCATGGTTGTACCTGATGACGCGATCCATTGGTGGACGTGAAGGCGTTTACATCCTTCTGCGAGGTAGTCATGAGGCAGGAGGAGGCCGCCGAAAGGATCAGGGAGCGAAAAACTTTCCTGGTCATTCAGTGGCCAAGATACCGTCACCGAATGGACATGTTTGCTCGTAATGAGTGCGACATCTCTCCGTGACATTAGCCGGGCAGTAGACTTGAGGAATAGTGCCCGGATGAGAGGGAGGTGGCTTGTAGTATCCGGTGCGGGTTCTACATCCCACGCTCCATTTTTTTATAACTTACATACATTATTATGATAAATTAAGATCGAGCTTTGATTAAAAGTATGTTGATTTACGCATGAAACCCGTTAATTTTTTTATATATTTATTTTTTAATAGGTTTTCAATCAGATTGTATACATTCAAAAATAACAATATATAACATGCCGTATACACATACAGTGCACCATTCCATTACATTACATTTACATGAAAGCGCAACATGCACTAGATGTTAACTAGATGTTATTTCCATTTATTGTATTTTTTTATCGCTTTTAGATATTTCTAATTAGATGTAACACGACCGGGGCCCTTCATGAAAATCAGCGCTACAGGCTTCCTCTGTGGATTTAGGCTGATGAAGGTCCCATTTTCGCCATGTTTATATGTTTTGTATTTTCTTTTGTTTCTGTGTGTTGTTTGTGTTGCTGTATTTTAAATAAATAGGTTTTCATTTCATTTCATTTCACTACAAAGTAAATTTTTTATCAACAAAGTGAAATTCGACTGTAAAAATTAAATTTATTAGTGAAATCGTTTGTCTTTACATTGATTTTTGTAAGTAATCTGAGCTTAGATCGCGTGTAAGATAATCCAATTCTTTTGATTTTGTATAACAATAACTTTTTAATATTCATAACACAACTTTCCTATATAATTTGCTAATGTTATCGTGACACCAATGTGCCCCGGGTTTGACAGGATATCTATTAAACTCTGTATGTGTGAGCACATCATACACCACTTATGGCTAGTGTTCAAAACAATCTGCATGTAATCAGAGTTCAAAGCGAAATTTTAAGTTCTTTTAGCACGTTCGTCGTCACGTCTTCTTCTTATTGAAGCTAATAGAATTTTAAGTTGGATTTCTAAAAAGGAATTATAATAGAGTAAGCACTTATATGTAACTATAGGGCATAAAACATTGAAATACTAAAAATTTTCGCTTTCTACGGTACACTTTATATATTTATATAGGACAAACTTTTACATTATACTATGTTTATGTGACTATGTTTGTTTGTAGTAAATCGCCTTCGCTTGTCGCGTTTCGGGATCAGCTTGTGTATATCCAGTAACTCATATACCTAGAGACCTTCAGTCGTGGCATATGTGGGCCGACATGACGACGGAGACTCTCAATGGATTTTCATCCTTTAAAAGTCGCTTTCGTTTTTGGACTACACTTTACTTACCATCGGGTGCATTGTAGTCACTATGTCGAACCAGTGTAAATATAAACACATTTGAGGTGAGGAATAAATTTCTTTGCGATAAATAGAAAATAATAATACCACAATGCAATCATAATACTCGAATTACATTGTTTATATATCGCTTATATAACGTTACGGTGTGTCGAGAGTAGAGTCGGGCTCTGTGTGGAACACAAACGAATCGCGCTGGTCGACGAACGCGTTAACACCGTTTCTGTTATTTTCGTAAATAAAAGATCCGATATCCGTACACAAACTCGTTTATTTTACAACTGCCCGCGCACCGCGCGCCGTGCGCCAGTGACGTCTTACAAAATATCCTATACCTATATCTACATATAATATTCCTCCACTAATAAATCCTGAACATAATTATATATATTAGACGTTTCAAAAAAAAATTTTTCCTCGGAACCACGCTCAAAAGTTTCGTTTTAATGCCAAAATAGGCCTCTGAAAATATGAGCCCATAATATTAATATTTAGGTTGTCCGCATCGCACTTTTCGATTTCCCATACAAATAACACAGGACAAAAGTTTTTTTTTCTTTTGATTTCTAAAATATATATCGATATATCGTATTGCAATATCCATTCATTATTTTTGTAGAGAATTTAACGCTCTACAAAAAAGGTCTGAAGTAAATTTTTGATAAATCAACTCAGTCAAAAGTTATTCATTATATTACTTCTTTTTTAAAATACAATTAATTACTAATAAAACTGTTTATAGTCTATGCGTTTTTTGGTCTTTTCACAGGAACCGTTGCCTTTAGTACGTGCTTCATCCCGATGCTATGCGCCGTGCGATACTGTCACCTGGCTGTCAAGGAAAGTGAAGCAGCTGAGTGACCAACTGCACACCACACAGGCAGCGCTAAAGAAGCTGATGGAAAACCCAGTGCTGAAGGAAGATGGTATCATTTACTGTATCCACTTTGTCCTTATATGCCGTGCCTAACGTGACCAGTAGCGCAGCTGGTCACCGTTCTTAGCACACTTACATATGATATTTTCGGTTATTTACAATTATTTGTTTTATTTTCTTATTTTATATACATTCATTTGTATATTATCTTATATATAAAAATGAATCACAAAATGTCTTGATAAGCGCGAAACTCGAGAACGGCTGAACCGATTTGGCTGATTTCCTTTTTCTTGTGTTTGATGAAGTCTGGGGAAGGTTATTACGCAGAGAAAAATTTAAAAAATTGTCTGAAAAAGTCTTAAAACGCCACTTTTCTGTATTCTCATACAAAAAATTCGTTATAAGTCATTTTGAACTTTAATACCACACCATAAAGTTTAAATGTTAGTGGACGGGTTCCGGGAAGGCACAACAATTATTGAGTGACATATAAATATTAATGTCAATATTTGTCAATTTATATATATATAGCATTAAGGCCAGGTTGCTTCAAACAATTTTGAAAAAACAGCCGACGGGGAAGCTATTAACATTAAAAAAAACAATGTGACTTTGTTTTAGAGAAATAGGGCAGAACAAGGTCTGCCGGGACAGCTAGTAATAAATAAATGTATATGGTATGCGTGTGTTATTACACACTTATATGTTTGTTTATATGTATGTAATTGTGTGTATAATTATCTATGACACTTTTACATAATCTCTAGAGCTGTTTATTTACGCTCTATTATATTCTTCCACACATTTTCTGCGCGTTGAGGTGATGAAAATGCCCGGGAATTTTCCCAAAGTGGCCAAAACTTGTATGGGGAATATTCCCGGGAATTTACGAAATGTTCGCGGAAGTGCTGGGCACTTTGGGAAAATTCCCGGGCATTTTCATCACTAGCGTTGACACAACAAATGGATGTTAGCTAAAAATCGGCGCTGGATGGCTCAGATGCTTGCTTTGCTAGTATTTGCTAAGCTGGTATTCCTTTGGATTTTCAATAGCGCTGCTCAGCCGCCTACATCGAACGTCTTTGCATATAAATACATACACAGCGTTATCTAGAAGCCGAATCTCTTAGCGGTGCTCGAACAACTGGGGTTTCTCGTTAGCGCCGCGCTCCACCAGGCGGCACAATGAAACCGTTGTAGGCACTTAGTTCCCCAAATGATTTGGATTCACGATCTTCATTAATAAAGAAGACACATACATATATCGTGACTTGGAAGCCGCTGCTGAGTTGCAGTTTCCAAATCGTAACTGCTGAAATCCGACGTGCGAGTTTATTATCGCAACATACTACAGATCAAGCTTTTGTCTTAGAACGTGATCGTTTTACAGACGGCACGTATGCGTACAGGGTGCTGGACGCAACTGCTCCCTTGGAAGGCGGTTATTGTCGCTGCGAAAGGGGACCTAGGGTAAGAATTGCTTATATTTTATTTTATTTTCAATATTTTAAGAAATGTATAACGTAGCGCGCAGAGATTATATAAGCCCGTTACAAAATGCGTGCGTGTAGCAGCGATGCCTAAAGCCCTCACTCCTCTCCGCGCCAGTCTTATTTTGACCGTGGCATGTGCGGCTATACACTCTCGCGTATCGCGACCGCGCTCCGAACTTCCGTTAAATTGGATCGCGCGGACGGCCCAATGTCTTATTTATTTCCACACCATTATCAATGTGAGACCCGCGTTTGAATTTATTATATTGCGATATCTTCTAAGATATTCATTTAAACTCAATGGTGTTTTGTTGATAACGATTAATATTGTATTCATCTAAATATCTTTTTAATTACCACATTGTAATTGACCTTTTTTTTTAGAAGTTTAAATGGGTATAGTAAGCAATCCTTAACAGATATATATGCCATCTAAGACTTATCTGTAGACCATTAAAAGAAGAATAGTCCTATCCTCCATTGTTTTGCTATATCTCAAAGGCATTAGGTAGGTTAATTATGATGATACTGAGGAACTGTTGCGGGAATAGATGTACTTGGGGTTTAACATTTTTGTGAAATTATTATTTACTTTGATTGTATAGTGTATGTAATATTATTATTGTATCGTTTTGAGTTAATATTGGAGCTGCGCAGTGATTATTAACCATATGTAACAAATTTTGTGAAATGTGCTGACATCCAAGGTACAGTTAGTCCTAGTTTGGGTGTCAGCTGACTTTAATTTGCTGCTTTGTAATTATTTCTATTTTTTTTTTTTTTTAGATATTTCAAAGAAAATTCCCAGGTAGTTTTTTCCGACACAGTCGTCATATTTTAACCAACTTACACAAAACCTTAACAATTTATAATATATTAGAACCTTCCTCAGAAATTACTCTCTTTAATAATGAAGACTGCATGAAAATTTGTTCAGTATTTTTTGAGTTTATCACAAATAGACAGATACCGCGAAAGACTTTGTTTTATGATATTTAGTGATACTTTTGTTTGACATCCATGACACAAGAACGCTTAGTTTCTTGTCTAGGTCAGTTTATGCAATTTATTGACTAGTAACTTTGCTATATCATAGTTTTGAATATGTTTGTTCCCTTTAGGGACCTCCTGGAGCGACGGGTATGGAGGGCCCCAAAGGAGATGTTGGCCCCCGAGGGCCGCGCGGCCCGAGAGGCCCAAAAGGGTCTTTAGACCTGATGCTACTCATGTTGGCGGATATCCGACACGATATACAGAACTTGGAGACGCGGGTATACGCCGATGGGGAGCGGTGAGTCTTTGACATTTTTCTTTTTTTTTTTATTCTGGTACAATGGAGTGAGTCGACGCATCTGATGTAAGGGTATAGGCTAAAAACTAAGAGGCTATTCAGGGTAGTCCACTCTCGGTATGGAGGCTAAGGCAGCGGCTTTTTTGGTATCACGACAGTTAGTTGATAATGTACTTGAAGGATTATTGAATAAGGACTCAGCTTGGCTAGTACTTTCTTGTCACGTTCCCGTGGAAAATAACTAGGACCACTAAAAGCAATCGCGGCATCTTTACTTTGACTTAACTTGGCCCTTACACAATAATTATAAATTACATTATTTAATTAATATCAAAGTATATTGTAAGTCACCGATTTCGATAACTTGCACTTTGCTCTGTAAATAGTAAAGTAAGGTTATACTCGAGTTCCATTTTATTTATTTTTTTGTTAAAGATGGACCTATATTTTGAACAAAGTCTAAGCAATCTCAAAATAGCGTCTATAAAATTCGGCTTTAGAGAATTTCAAGAACACTTAAAAATAGCGGCGAGTTGCGCGAGCGCAAACGGTACGTGTCTGCGAAAGACTAACGCGCAATCGTTAGTCTGTTCCATCTCTCGATTCTTATACCAGCCTAAGGAGGGTGAGAAAGGGAAGGAACGATAAGATAGTGTATGAGAGTGTAAATGTAATAAAATGTTATAGATAATAAATAAATATTTAATATAGTAATAAAAGTTCTTGTTTATTTCTAAATAATAATAACAATATATCTTACGTAGAAAGATCAGGGAGACGGAAGTCAGGTTTTTTAAAAGAATTTAATTTCACTACTACATCGAGTGGAAGCTGAACTAGAACTAAAACTTAATACTAACAATCCCGAGCGTCTCGGAGCATCTCTGTCCCGGTGGTCGCCTTATCTAATGCGAGCTAAGCATATCCTGTTTACTGCTCTGGGACAAAAACACTACGCCACTGCTTGAAGCGGGCAAGCAGGAAGGTGTTACTACGTTCTATCCCTTTTGGGGTAAGCAGACAAACATAATAGTTATTTTTGCTTACACACATTGCTCGATTAATTTGGAACAAAATGAATACAATTGTCTATAATATCTGGTATAAAACAGAGTTGTAGAATTTTAAAGCCAGCGCGTTACAAGTTATACAAAGCGTTCGAACCCAAAAAAGGAAGCGGAGGTAGGCAGGGGATAAAATGTTTAGTGAGTGTTGCTAGTGCAAAAATATATATAATATAAAAGAACATACGAGTATATTAAAAAATATAAAATAATATAAATGTAAAATAGATAATAAACGGCGTAAACAATATCTTTATTCAGAAAATACGGCGTATGTATTAGATATGTAGTAATTTGGTCATCTGCCGGCCCTGGAATTAGACGCCCGGGACGTGTCCCCTAGGTTGCCCTAAACCCTTCTAGATCCGGGACTGGTGTACAATTTACCTATGAGGGTTCTATAGTACTATTAACATGTAACAACATATTTGTTCTAGACCTGAACGCTTCAATTTGCAAAAGGCGTGGCGCAGACAGCGAAAACAAGAGAAACTTGGCCAGGAGAGTGAAACATCGCAGGAGCTTGAAGCGTATACAGTTCCTGCAGTTGAGGGGACTGTGGAAATATCACCTCATGGTAGTTTTGTTATTGCTTTATACTAGCTGAGTAAAATGATCAGTGGGTAAGATTTATCAGTACGACGAGCTCTCCTACAACCGTGGCGGTGCAGCGAGGTACCGGTGATGTATTTAGGGTGTATACTTCACAGCGTCCCAGATAGTTCTATGTCAGATTTTCCTCAGGTTATCAAAAAAAGGTATAGGCTGGAAGACCACTCTATATCTTGTTAGCACTAAAAGTTGAAAAACTTTTGAGTGTACATCGATATGGTAGAAACAGTATAACGATGGTTTCGTAAACCAACCCGCGTGATCCTGTTATCTTTTATTTATACTGGCTAGTGATGCCACGAATAGTGAATTGGCCGAATACCGAATATTCGGCAACGGTCGGCCGAAACGCCGAATATACCTGGAAGTAGCGTGGTTAGTAATAATAATAATAATAAACTTTATTTCTACATAGTGATGAAAATGCCCGGGAATTTTCCCAAAGTGCCCAAAACTTGTATGGGGAATATTCCCGGGAATTTACGAAATGTTCGCGGAAGTGCTGGGCACATTGGGAAAATTCCCGGGCATTTTCATCACTATTTCTACACAAAACTTATGCATATACACAGGGTGATAAGTCTCAGCGATTAAGTAAATCTTGCCTCTGGTGAGACTCCCACTTCCGTTCGGGTTATTCAAGGGTGTTTTGTGTTTTTATATGGATATTCACGGTATAAGTTTATTAATTTGTGTGTGAGAGAGAGAGAGAGAGAGTATGTGTGTGAGAGATTATTTTCTGAGGCTGGTAACATTTACGATGAAATGCGTAATCGTTTGCTACCAAAAATGCTGAAAAGCTTGTTTTTATCCATCACAACTTGCCACTGATCAATTTTAATTACTAAAGTATTGTAATTTGGAAATAAATACATAACTTTGAGTAATGTAACGTGTCTTTTTTACATGATTTGGTATTCGGTATTCGGTCGAATAGTACGTATTATTCGGCCGAATACCGAATAGCAAAAAAAGTGGCCGAATACCGAATAGTTGCCGAATATTCGTGGCATCTCTAATACTGGCATGACAAAGTGACTTTTAATAAGATAATTGCCTGCCACGTATCGCAAACCATCGTTCCACCTAGAACTCCATTCAAGAACACGTTTAGTCCAACGGTTGTCGTTTGTTCAGCAAATATGACAGCACACTGAAATTTCAGCCTACTAAGCCTCTAATGTCGATGACTTTCGGCCTTATATCATTATTCTGTATTCTCTCCAGGTCGAACAGGGGAGATAGCGCATGACTCCACGACCGACTGGCGGTTGGTGAAGGGCGACACGGATCCAGAAGAGAAAACCTTGGGCCTGATAGATGAGAAGAACGTTCTGGAAAAACTGCGCCAGTACCATCTGTATTTGAATACGACCACGCCTGAAGACGAAGGCGAGAATGACTACGAGTACAGTTTCTATTAGGTTTACTATATCAATTAAAGTTTATTTATAAACAGATCTTTTATTATTTGCGAAAGAGTGGCAGTAATTATGACATGTTCCGTCATGGAAGCAAAATAGTCCGGGCAGTAGGCTTTAAGGAATCTGCTGCCAGGGTAAGATGAGAGAGAGATACTGAAAAGTGAATCCACTCACCTCTCCCAGAGGAAGAGCCTAAACACGCGGTTTGCTTCCCGGGCAACTGGAAGAATAAGGATTTCCATGCCCAGGTAGTGATTTGAAGGACACCCCGGGGGGTTTTAGTCAGTGGGATTCTGACACACCTGATGCTTCTACGTAGGATTTTTCCTGAGGTTACCAGAAAATAGGAAGCAAAACCACGGGTTCGTATTTTTAACAGTATCTGACCGAAAACTTCGGCTACCTTCAGCCTTAGTTTATACTGGCTCAACAAATTAATTACATTGCACCTGGTGAGAAGTACAGTATAGTCCAAGACCGGCAACGACCGCCAAGGTTCGAAAATACGTTGACCGTCGCATCGGCCCACATATACCACAACAGAATGTCTTTAGGTATATGGAAATCACCCCCCAATATTTTCCAGGATTTTTACTGCCAACATTTGTACGTAAAAAAAAAAGAAATATTGTCAATGAAACCAATATAATATAGATAATCTTTATTTTTTTAAGAATACAATAGTTAATGCTGATATACCCTGGAAAGTCTAGCTGGATACAGAAGGTTGGTATTGAGACGTGAGTCGGTTAAACTCGTTGGTTTTGGCGTGGTATTCCTTCACGAAGGGATGCTGCGGGTGACTGTCCAACAATTGCGCTATATAGCGCGATGATACCTGAGAAATAAAGTTCAATTTTAAACAGACTTTAAAATGAAGGAAGTCCTGTATTCCAGAGGCAGGTGAAGTGTAATCAGATTAAATTTAATTTAAACAGTATTTATACAACATAAGATATATTTACCTCGGGCGCCTTTCCACTATGCGCAGCGGTGACGGCCAAGCCCAGTAACAAGTCCGGGTGCTGCGGGGATCGGGTTTGAGCTTCAGTCAGCATCTGTTCAGCTTCTTCCCACATGCCTGGAAATGTGATGACAAGTTGATGAGGTTTTTGGGATCCGTCGAAGCTATATTCAGCCGGCTCTCAGTGGCTTCTTGACTACTATCACAATATTTTTGCATGATTCCCGTACCCGGAGTGGGTTTACGGGGATTGGTGGAAACTATACAGGCTGTCCTGTAAGGCTACGATTAAATAGTACGCGATTATAGCGGACGTATTACACTATAAGAAAAAAAAAAGAAATTTATACGCCGTATAGTTTCCTATCAAAACTTTTTTTTTTTATAAAAAAAGCTACTGTTATAACTAAAAATGTTAAATAAACATACAAATTTTAATCTATACTTTCAAATTCTTATGTTTTCATGTTACTATATTGTCTGGAATCATAATTATATATTATATTGAACGAACCATTAAAATTTTGGAAAGTTACGCGTACTTTTCGTTAACAATCATCGAATTTCTTAGATCAAAGATTCATTAGATTAGATTAGATTTCATTAGCATCTGCTTTAAAAAATACACTACAAGCCCTTTGCCAATTATTTTAGAAAACACTACAATTCTTGAGGATTACGGAATGCTATAAAATACAGGCATTATTATGACCCTGATCCAATAGCTGCAAAAAGGCCATCGGGGAGTTCTATGGGACTCGTAAACCACTGCTTCAGCACTCCTAGTTCAAAGCAAGGAAGATATGAATAGTGTACCTCTGGAGGCTGCTGCAGCCGCCCCAACGGCTGCTGGGCCAGGTCCCAGGGCGCCGAGGCGTTCCGACAGCTCCATTATGCTGTAATGGGCGTCTTGAACTCCTGGACCTCCCTGAGATATCAACAATTGTGTCAAAATTCAAGCACATTTGCTTTATCACTGTTTATAATATGTAAAATCAAACAAAATTGAGTATTTATTCAATTAAGCATTTATATCATATGTTTACTACTTTCAAACACAGGCATATCTTTATTTAATTAATCTATATATACAGGTTGATTTTATAATTAAGGGAGATATTTCAGAACACAATAATTAGTACCTTCTTCTAGCTAATGTAAGTCCCTATATTCCGTAATAAGTAATAAACAAAAATTGGTGAACAAATGAGTATTAATCCATAAAAATTGTAGAATCTGAAGTGCATGTAGCTAACGATTTATTGGTAAGTAAATAAAGTTCCTTTTACTTAATTTTAGGAAAAGAGGTATTGACTAGTTTTCCCTTTGTATTTTGTTCTGGCTTAGGACAGGCCAAATACATAATTAATAATTAATTGTGTAGCTTACTTTGTTGCTAAGCAAGGATGTTTAAAAGACATGTGAGACTATTTTATCATTGGTTCCCGAAAATTCGCGTGATGCTAAAAGACGCGCTAGACGGGAATCTATTGACATCGCCATCATTGTCATGTCGACCCGCAAACACGACAAAAGGTTTCTAGATATATGAGCAACTGAAGATACAAAATATGATCCTGAAATGTGACAGGTCGTAGCAACTATTGCGGATTAAAGAGTTAACAAAATTTCCCAATTACAGTAATTCATTAAGTCGATACCTGCGATAAATTGAGCCAAGCCTGCGACAGCTGGGTAAGGGTTCCGTCGTCCTCAATATCCTGCAAGGCTTTGAGCTGTTTGCGAGCCAAGTCTGGTCTGTTCATGGCCAGCAGACACTGCAGTGTGAACGCACGTAGCTCCAGAGATTCAGCATTATGAAGGATCCTGAAATTTTTTTGCACACAATCTACAAAGTGACCACAGAGCAAATGATGGCAAGTACAGTGTAGTTTAAAAATGTGATATTGGGTAATTTTACAGCAGATGTAAATGATTAATTTCTGCATAATTTTATTTATTACCTTTTACAGTGTTTTCTAATATTTCATGAAATACTATAGGAAATTTAAAAATTGCAATTTTTTTCATTGGAGTTTTTTTTTATTTGGAGTACAGAATATTTCACTATGGTGTACACAATTGTGACACAACAAATTTATCAATTCATCAGTTATCCAGCACTTGGACTCAAACCCATGACATTAGCAGTATAAGTATAGTCAGTTCAAACATTCTTTTGACCCAGTGAAACTGAAAATGCCTCTCCCGGCAATCAGTAGTTAGTCCGCTTCAAAAAAAAAAAAACATTCTTTTGTTGGCAAGACCATACACATTTGGCCGGGAAGGTATTTACAACTTCACTAGGCATAGAGGGCAAGCACTCGATGTACTCAGCCAACAAGTTTATGAGTTATGTAGCAACGCAAGGATACCCCCGTGGGTATGGACCTTGACTTGAACCTAAGCTGATCATGATACCAGCATTCCAGAATCAGCCTTGTCAAATAGTTTTTACTTACTTTAAAGCTGCTTCATAATTATCTTCGTGGTAGTATATGGTAGCAGCAACGATGAGGAAGATCTCATTGCATAGTTCTGTCCCTTTTGATACCTGGAAAACAAAAATCCTTTATAAGCAAAGATTTTGAGTTGGTACAGCAATTGATCTTGTATTGCATGCAATTGCTACTGTAGTAATATCTCGACTTTTGCTAATTTCCATGATTTATGGTCTTTATTGTGACTATCATTGAATGTAGTTAGTTAATGAATCAGTAATAATTTTAATCATAAAAATAAACTAGAACATAATATCCCGAGATGTTAAACTCACCCGAGCATCAATATCTGTTACTATGGCAGGCTTGTTAGCTCCTGGAGACAAATAGTCGACAAGGGTTTTAAGCGGCTGGAGCATTGGGTCAGCTGTTTTGAGTTCTTGCAAGACAATTCGGTAATTGCCCTGGGCAATGTACGAGCGGTAAAGGAAGGCATCTCGCTGAAGTGCTATTAGCGGAGAAGAAGGCTGTAAATAGAAAATGTTTAGGTTGAGTAATTATTGTTGAAAGATAATACACAAAAACATGACATTAATCGGCGCCTAAATAAGTTGAAATAACTTCTTACATATCAGTTTATACAATGTAAACGAAAGTGTATTAGTTACTTACATTAATACTTTGTGCTTCGTTAATGGCTTGTTGATAATTTCCAACATAAAACGCATTTTTAACATCGAAAAGTTCATCTACATCTTGCTGCTGACGTGCCATTTTGACAAATTTATTGATGCTTGTTGCTAAGCTTGTATATAAAATCCCCTCAAAAATATGAAAATACCGCTTAAAAGATTACAAAATATTTTTTATATCATAATTTTATTGTTTACACTCTTAATTGTAAATGCTAAAATCAAATTCTTATTTAATTATTATTTTATTATAAACATAATACAAAATTTATAATTACATAAAATATATAAAGTTTAACGTAAAACAATATATGAAATCCAACCTATTCAATTTCGATTTAAATTAACAAAGATGATATTCCTAAAGAAAGCCGTCTATATTTATTTAAAATCCCGAAATTTAAGGTAAATCTACTACGTTGATATTACCGGATATTTTGCTGCGAAATGACAATGACAGCCAGAGATAAAACAGCCATAAACTAACTTTTTTTTTTAACGTTTTAGTTTTTCCGCTTTGGGTACAACTGCTCCAGAGCTGTAAATCGTAGATGAGGAAAGCAAATATTTCAATAATTGCAAACCTGAGCAACCACACCACTAATCAGCTTTCGGTACATTCTCCACACCTTGAAAATGCCATTATACAAATATGCGTCATGCGATATATATTTTTTTATATATAATCTCTTCTCATAATAATAAATTTAAAGTATTGTAAACAAGTTTTTGTTAGTAAGTATATTTTTTAATTATATAATTTCAAGAACATGAATAAAATTGGCCAATATTTTATATCTCACGAGTATTATTATATGGAAAAAAAATGATAGACTTTACAGTCATGTCATCAAATATCTCATTTACATCCAGTTCCATGTATACTGCATAGAGGGCGCTAGTTGTATCATATTTCTAGTTCGCGCTTTCAACAAAGAACTTTCAAAAATAAGTTGATGTAGGAATTAAAATAATGTAATAATTATTACTTTTCCTATTATATAAAATGTGCTTGATATTTCTCTTTTAATTATAATCCATTATATAAATGTTTCATATTTACAATAAATTTATTATTACATTTATGCCCTATCCTACCGATACCCGGTCTTATACTTGAATTAACTTACTTTTAATTACGCACGCAATTGGCATGCACAGTTTGCGAGGCCCAAGGGCACGATAGGCAGCAAGGCAAGGGCAAGGGCAGATTTTAGGCATATACAGGATTGACTGAAGCTATGGTTTTTCTTATATAGGCTACACAAAGAGTGTCATTTCATAGAGGATAAAAGAACACATACATAGCTGCAAAACCAGCACGTGCATATACTAGCAGAAGCAGAACACCCGTTCGATGAGGAACTCAATCACGGCATTGAGCTGCATAAACCAAAATTCCTCTCCAGAGATCGTATTTTTTATCCAAGAATTACGGCCGAAATTAATAACCTACCCTATCCCCTATCTTAGATTTGTTACTACTATAGCAACTATACTGCATCTCTTTTCGCATCCACAGGATTGAAAGGGATATAGCTATCAATCTACGAATTAAAGATAGATAAGTTATCAATTTCGGCAGTTATTCGCGAAGCAATCGAAATTAAGAAGCATAGAACTTTTAATCGCGCTTTTCGCGTGGGACTTGAAGCTGCTCGCGTCCGTAGGATTTACCCTAGTTTCCTTACACGTGACTGCTAGGTGGTGCTAAACGAGCAGCAGCGAGGTGGTAGGGCGTCGGTGCCCGTCTGGATCGCGACCACAGTACATGGGTGTGAAGCCCTTCATAGTGACCAGTTTCGGCTTGTCGCGTTTCGGGATCAGCTTGAGTATATCCAGTAGCTCATATACCTAGAGACCTTCAGTCGTGGTATATGTGGGCCGACATGATGATGGAGACTATCAACGGATTTTCATCCTTTGAGAGTCGCTTTCGTTTTTGGACTATACTGTACTTATCATCTGGTACTCTGTAGTCACTATGTCGAGCCAGTGTAAAAAATAAAAAATAAAAAAATAATCTGGATGATGGGTTTAAGTTATTGGAAACCTAGGACATCGTTTTATGTCGCTTAGTAAAAATGCTGATACTGTGAGTATTGTGTGTCGTGACTCGTGACTATTCAAATTATCAAGAACAAAAGAGGGTAGAGGAAGTATCTTCTCGCCCCCGACGAACACTCCGCGGCGCGACTCTCTGCTCGTAACCATGACGTGTGTAACCATGTCGAAACGAAAGGCGTAATTAAAAGTAACTTAATTCGCGCATAAACCCGATAAAGAATTTATCTAGTAGCATTTTGCGTTGACGAACTGTGTGTGACATTTGATCGAAAACAAGTTGTATACGTTAGTGAAATTTTTTATAAAGGTCCATTTATCTGCCAACTGAGGCATTGCAAGAATGAAAATCATACGCACATCCAACAATGGCCATACTGATGTTTATTGTAAATTTATTTCATTCGTAGCCAACAGTGTAATCAGGGGTGCCATTACTTGCCCTTGACCAACCAAACAGTAAGAAAGGCCCAACTAAATGCTTTAAATGCTACTAGGACTATAATCTAGGTAACCCGGGCGATTCTAAGTATATCATTAATATATAAATAGTAACATCTTGGCTCATAAATAAATAAGGGCTAATATTTTTTTTTTTTTTATTTATTTATTCACTATCATTGAACAGCACGTATAAACATTTTACATGCGGTACAGCTTACAAGCTGTGCCAATTACACAATGATAATATTTAAAAACTATAAAGGTAAGGAAAATGGAATAACAGAAACTCGCAGCAATACGAAATAAAAGTGTGTTTGTCTGTGTATGAGTGTGTTTTTGTAACAATTTAATGCATGTGCAATTTATTGTATGCGTGAGTAAAATTAAATTAGTGCAATGTGACGTCTGTACCCTCCTATCCTCGTTTTAACTTTAACAAAGCTAAAACCGAGGCTTTTTTTTACACTGACACGGCACAGTGACTACACCAAACCTGATAGTAAGCATGGTGCAGTCCAAAAAACGCCAACGACTATCGAAAGGTGATAAGAAACCCATCGATAGTCGCAGCAATCATGTCAGCCTGCACAAATACCTCTTCACGCTACGTTTAAAGGATCCAATATCATAGGATGGAGGGAACACGCTCGCCGGAAGACCATTCCACAGCCCAACGACACGGCAAAAGAAGGAGTTAGAGAACTTCTTAGTCATAGCCGGGATGTGAGATACCGTATAGCTGTGACAGCGCAAACCCGCGCCCGTGGCTCTATTCAGTAAGGGAGAGGGTGGAACAAGTTACACAACTCTTCAGAACACTCGCTGCAGAGGCTATGAAATTATTTCTGTTTTGGGAAAATGTGACAGTAGTGCGAAAGTCCTTATTATAAGTATTGAGGCAGCTGTGTATTACCTAGTTCTTTGGGTAATTATGTTGTATTACCAAGAATATTAACCTATTTGCATCATTTGACAGAATAATGGAAACAAAAACGAGCCATTATCGCCGGGCGCTTGCACAAAAATTATTGTTTTCAACATTACTTTTTTTTAAATGTAATGTTGTTCATCTATACAATTGTTGAAATAAATATATTTTTGTTAAAATACGAGGAATATACAATAATTTGAACAACACTATAATACTATTTCTAATGAGAATAAACACTAAAAGTCTTTCTTCCGCATGCTGATACCGTCAACCTTTAGCTGCGGATTTTTAGAATAAGATTACGAATATAGAGCGATGATGCAAATGGGTTAGTTAAAATAAAATGTTACAAAAGGCAACATAATTACGTAGCTTAGATAGGCAAAATGTAATGAGATTAATAAAAATGATTATGATTACATTTTGCGTTTTTCATCATTAATATGACTGTATTTTGCTCATCTATGTTTTAAACACTACGGAATCCCAGATTGCATACATATTTATGACTTCTTAATGTTTTAAATTAATTTAATCATGATTACAGAGCAAGAAAATTAAAATTACGACTACATTTTGTAATCGTTAATCATTAATCAGATTATATTTTACCCATCTCTTTTTCGTAGGTACATAGCGTTCGGTAGGTAGGTAGGTTGATGTGCGATACAATGAGCTTTGTAAATAATTTTTTGTAAGGGTACATACTCTTTTTGCTCAGGTAGGACCCGTCTAGTAGGTACTGGGTGTACACCTGGCCTGTTACATGTTATTTTTACAAAAGATTGTTGTTAATACTTTTGCCTTGCGTTGTATTAGGCATACATTGCTCTATGTCGGCGTTTACGGGCATTTCGTATCGCATAGCAACGTGGTTGATGCTCAAAAGCGTTCTCAAAAACTCTATTTCTTGTAAATGTGATTTATTTTTTGGGTACCATTCCTCAAATAGAAAAATGTTATTATTATTGGATTCTGTCTGTTCACCAAGACCTTTTCTCTGAATAACGCGTGGATATCAAGTTAGAATTAATATAAATATTAGAAACCACAGCCTCATGTTGCTCTGAAAAAAAAAAACATAACTGTTAAGTCAATGTAATGAAAAAATCCTTTTTTTATACTGTCTCGTCAAAGTTTCAGCTGACGGGAAGTACTGTGTAGTTTAACAACGTCAACGATTACCAAGGGACGAAAATCCATTGACAATTGCTATAGCTATGTCGGCCCACATATACCATGATAGAAGGTCTCTAGCAGTGACGTGCATAAGGTATTTCGAAAGGGTAGGCTGGACTCGCGTAACTAATTCGAATATTATATTATGATAGTAAATATTATAATACTTTCATAGAAATATAGGTGGCGTGAATATAGATTTTTTCTGGTTCCTTTTTTTGTTTAACTGTAAGGAATTTAGTCAAGACTTATTTATCGTCAGGGCATGCAGTGCTTCCATGCATTTATGGAATGAACGCTACTGGTCTCTAGGTACATGAACAGTTGTTTATATCCAGTTGGATATAAACAAACTGATCCCGAAACCCGACAGTCTGAAACGAGTCACTATGACAGTCTTTACATTAGTGTATTATGGTCCTTAACACCTCAACTTCACGTCCGTTTATGTTTATGTCGTTTTCGCAAGAGAATCAAAGCTTATAGGGCATCGCTTTTTGATCTAGAATTAGGCCTTGCAAGAAGGACAGTTTCTTATCAAAAGTATATACAAACATCCGAAATTTAAAAATTTGTGGTTACATCACGAACAATTTTTTGCAATTATTTATACCTACCAAAAACTTTTTGCGGAACCCTCGGTGTGTCAGTGCCACACGAAATAACCTTTTTTTTAATTTGAAAGTATCAAAATTGCTTGGATAAAACGCCTACCTATATATCACCTACTGCTGAGAAGTGGGATTCGTTGTCAGCGTCTCTTTTCTAGCTTCGTATATTATATAGGAGTCTTCAAGCAACGATTGCTTTTCATCAGACGTGACTGAGGTCAAGCTTGAGTATTATAAAAAAAGTACTATTCGACAAATTATTTATAGGAATCCTCCTCAAGAATAAATCTGTAGCATCATACTAAAGTATTAAGGCTGATAATTGTATCTTTACGAAAGTAGTTTACTTTTTTTTTTATTAGGGGCTTTTAACTTAGTCATACCACCCCCATCGTAGCCTAATATATAGAAATAAAACCTTTCATACCTCACCTTTCATACAGTTTCCATAGCATTTCGGCAGTTGCTTTAGTGGGCACCGCCAAAATGCTATGGAACATACCAACATCCAATCTATTTAATTTCAATTCACACATAACATCCTTCCTTACTTTAGCGTTCTGAGCACACTCAACCAGGACATACTGAACATCGTCTATAATTCCGCACTCAGGACACATTGGAGATGATATCTTTCTCATGAGATCAGCAAACTTTCCAGATGGAATATGTCCAGAACGCAATCTGTGCAATAAAACAACCTGAGATCTCTTCAGCGTCACATCGCAAGTCTACTTGCTTAACTGAAGCGGTTTGTTTTTTGAGTGTTAACTACACGCCAATGAATTTAAAAGTAGCCAGTAAAATTTACATAATTTTAGCTTTATTTGTAAACGCTAAACTGGCATTTTTACAGAAAATTCAATAATGGTGCGTCCACACCATACCAACACACCAGTGAAATGCATCAATTTCTTATTTGTTTGTTATAAATTTTATATATACCTAAATGCTTGTTTAAACCTACGGTCTGTGGGAACTAACAAAAAAAAACCATCTAAGTAACCTTTGCGCTTATTGTTTGAGCTTAGGACAAATTTGGGATTACAATTACTTTTTGATGTAAATAAAATGTTTGTCAAAAGAATTGAAAAAAGAAATTCTGGATAGGGACACATTAATTACTTAGCGATATGAATTATACCTAATGACCATATACCCAGCAAACATACATAAAAAATCATAAAAATCGGTAGTGCCGTTTCGGAGAATTGCCACCACAAACATCGTGACACAAGACTTTTATAAATATACATATCAAAGCATTATCTAACCAATCAGGCGTCGTTAAGCTAAACACATTTTACAAGAGTATCTTTGGATAATTGGGCGCAATGTAACTATTTTAAAGGTGCCAGCAAAAAACAGGGTAAGATAAAATAACAAAGAACCGGAATACATAATCGTATGGTATATTTTCTTTATGGCACAGTATAAAGGTGCAAAGTTTGCACCTTTTCGTGGAAGACATTATTACGGAGAAAAGATAAGAGCTTGTTAGTGTGAAATCGGTTTTAAAAGCTCTGTAGTCTATGAATGAATTTAATTTGTATCTACCATAATGGACTTTCTGGCACCTACATACATTAACTCCAAGCCGTTGATGACGATTTTGTGACTTGAACGCAATATTCAATATAAATACTACTATATCTAGAGTAAGTATTACAACGTGTGGTTGGGTTGGATTAACTAATGTCTGGGTTGTGGCTGTTTAGGGTGGGGGCTCTGAGCGACCGGTTAGCGACCCCCGAGAAGTCGACGGTGCGTTGTGACGCGCTCTGCCGAAGTATACTAGGTGGTATCGGGGGAGGCGGTGTCTCCCCCCTTGTGATTGTGCCTGTCGGGCGCGGCGTAGTGATCGGGGGAGGCGGCGTCTCCCCCCCCCGTGATTGTGCCTGTAAGGCGCGGCGTAGCGTTTTTTTTCATCTTTATCTTTTTTTTCCGTAGGCTTTACCCTAGTTTCCCTACACGTGACTCCTGGGTGGTGCTAAACGAGCAGCGGCGAGGTGGTAGGGCGTCGGTGCCCGTCTGGACCGCGACCACAGTAGGTACATGGGTTTGAAGCCCGTCATAGTAACAAGTTTCGGCTTGTCGCATTTCGGGATCAGCTTGTGTATATCCAGTAGCTCATATATCTAGAGACCTTCAGTCGCGGTATATGTGGGCCGACATGACGATGTAGACTATCAATGGATTTTTATCCTTTGATAGTCGCTTTCGTTTTTGTACTACACTGTACTTACCATCAGGTACTCTGTACTCATTATGTCGAGCCAGTGTATAAAAAAATAAATAATAATATGTTAATAATCGCGAATAATTCTTTCACCATTAGAAAGCAACATTATCCAGAGGTATTATGAGCTATATTAATTTTAAAAATTATGTATTAGCTTGAAATAATGGTGCATGACTGAAATGGTTCTGTCATGTGATTTAATTTTACCTAGTAGTTTAAAGCTTGATCGATAACAACTAAAGAAATAGTTTCTCAGTTAAAATTTCAACGGTCGAAATCATTCAAGTTCATACGAATCGCATTGTACACACAAGGACCGGTGCATCGACAGCTGTGGGGCCTGAGAAAACAGCCCCTCGGTACCTTAGGGCGCCGTAGGGTCGAACGCTAGGAAGAAATTCGCAATACGAATCTTATCCGAGAATATAGTTGGGGTGAGTTTGTGGGAAAAATATATTTCTTGATAACACAAGGAAGGATATTCGTTATAACTATGTTGGATCTTAATTTGTAATCACGACACGTATAAAATATAGATTTTCATTTTTTTTTTGGGTTTGGATAAATAAATTTAAAAGCATGTCCATTTATAATAAAAGTTACTAATGTAAATTTTAAAAAATCGGCAAATTATTTGGTTTGTAATTTGTTCAATTATCATAGTTTAAATTTGTATAAAACAATATTTAGCGTTAAACTCTACTTATTGTCTTGCGAGGAAATGTTATCCAGCTTTAACAACTGTCAAATTTAAATTACAATTGAAGTCCAATTAAGCCGGTTCAATTAAATAGCGCTTTACAAGCTTAAATTAGATTAAATAAAAGTTACTAACTACTAATGTAAATTTTAAAAAATCGGCAAATTATATGGTCTGTAATTTGTTTAATTATCACAGTTTAAATTTGTATAAAACACTATTTAGCGTTAAACTCTACTTATTGTCTTGCGAGGAAATGTTATCCAGCTTTAACAACTATCCAATTTAAATTACAATTAAGGTCCAATTAAGCCGGTTCAATTAAATAGCGTTTTACAAGCTTAAATTAGATTAAATTTTTAGTGTAAGTCGCCCTTAATCGTCTTGGGGACCTAGGTGGGTCGTGACAACACTATTAACATAGAAAAATCGTTTTTATAGAGTTATTACGCTTCAATGGCTAATAATAATTGAGACCTAAGTACCAGAGTCACATAAATCTAAAAGCGTTAACTTTCCAACAAACTAGACGTTAGACTTATAAGTTCAAATGAATATTAACATGACAAAGAGCGCCTGTTTCCGTAGAAAGCCGCGAAACTCCGTGTTATTTGGCTGGGCGGAATTAGCGCAAAGGTTAACGAACTGCTCCAGCTGGTGCCAAGGGCCCGGCCGAGGGCCGCGACCCTTTTCCCTCTCGCAACCGCCCTTAAGCGCTGGAGAAAATTTGGAGATAGGAAAAATTGTTTGCCCATTATACCGCCCCAGTGTGGAGACGATTCCACAATGGAATATTTTACTGCTCTTGTAACCATAGATGGGCAAAATGTAATCAGATTAATGAAAATGATTATCGATTACATTTTACGTTTTTTAACATTAATATGACTGCATTTTGCTCACCTATGTTTTAAACACTACAGAATCCCAGATTGTATACACATTTATGATATCTTAATGTTTTAAATGGATTTAATTATGATTACAGAGCAAGAAAATTAAAATAACGACCACATTTTGTAATCGTTGATCATTAATCAGATTACATTTTGCCCATCTCTGCTTGTAACATTAGTCAACTTTGATAGTTGATCTTTTAAGAACATTTTTGTCGTATTTATGTAGAAAATTGTAATATTCATTACATAATTTACGTAACTACATATTATAAAACTAAGTGTGTCTGTATATTTGCGGTAAATTCAAAAATTACTGAACCGTATCTCATGCGCTTTCCACCAATAGTCAGAGTGATTTATAAGGAAGGTTTGGGCATATAATTTGTTAAGATTTTGTGTAAAAGGATATAAGTATGATGATAACTGTTGAAAATGTTTAAGAGAATAAAGCTACCTTGGAGCTTTCAGCGAAAACGCTGAGAGGAGTGGAGAGGCAGGAGAGGGAGAAGAGAAGCGATCAGCTAATATTCCATATAACAATGTTTTCAGAGTACCGCTGGAGCTGTCCCGGTTGTGTAACGCGTCGGATGCGTTCGCCAAACAAGGTTGGATATGATTTTCATACAATCATGCGCCAGCGATCTTCTTTGATGATGTAGCAGCTAGGAGGATGTACCGATGGCATCCTGAGCATTGGCTGAGGAAGTGGATGGAGTGTCCAAACAGTTTTGGTTGAAGAGACTCATCTCTTTCACTCCGACGCAGCCTTGAGTTTCTTTCAGCGTTTCTTCTCAAGGTAGTCGCTTCCGAAACGCTGGTAGATCACCGTTAGGTTCGTTTTTCAACTGGCCGGCCGCCCAAGTCGAGGTCCGTACCCACAGGGGTGCCCTTGCGTAGCCGCCCAACCCATAAATTTCGCTGGCTGAGCGCCCTCTGCGTTCGCCCACCAAGCCCGGTTTTGTTGTGAAGGTCTTTCCCAGGCCACCAACGTAGGACACGCCGAAAAAAAAAAAAAAAAAAAAAAAGACTCATCTACTGCGCAATTTATATTCTTAGTTAAATATTCGTTTTTGTTGTCGAAAATTCGGAAATGTAGAAATATTATATCTTTGCCGTAACTAAATTACAATATCTCTCAAGGGTAAAAAATAAGAGAAGGCAGGAAACAAGCCACGGAAATCGTTTGCGTTACTCAAAAATCGATTCTTCATAGCATCCGCCGTCTCGGAGATTCGATCGACAAAGGCAGCCGGGATAAATGGCGAAAAAAAACTTCGAAGCTTTTACAAAAGCGCCTTGCATCTGCTGTGAGGGTTGCGAGCAGATGCTTTGTCGGGTTTGTGTGGAAAAAATCACTACCTGCCTCTATATTGTTCCTTATTCTTAAACTTGAGTGGGAAGGGTACGCATGAATTAAATAGTTACGGGACAACTATCGCCCATATATTTGTTGTATTTAATTAACATATGTGTATGGAGTTAAGAAATACAAGGAGCTTGTAAGGATAATCTAGTAAAGTGATTCTTAACGTGGTTTAAGCGTACCCTCAGAATTGCACGGGAAACCGGATGGGAGTCACAGATTGTAATTGAGGGTCCACGAACATTTACCTAATTTCAATAATTAAGAACAAAAATGATGGCTCGTTTTTATCTATGAACGTATGTCTTAAACTACGTGAAAAAATAAAGGAACTAATGAATATTGCAAACTTTATTTCGTTTATTTTTGAAAAATTTTATTTCCTTCACCTTAAAGACCCTCAGTCCAACTGACCTTCAGTCGTGGTATACGAGGGCCGACATGACTATGTAGACTATCAATGGATTTTCATCCTTTGATAGTCGCTTTCGTTTTTGGACTACACTGGTACTTACCATCAGGTACTCTGTAGTCACTACGTCAAGAAAGTGTAAAAAAAAAATTCGGTGAAAAATGTTTTTACTGAGGCTTTGAAAAAAGCATTTTAAAGCTATAACATTTTAAATTTCGCATTTTTGACAAGAATATGATACAAATTTAAATCCAGGTTTCAAAAAACACGTGAGAATTGCTTACAATTCACTTAACTAATTATATTACCAATATTAAACTAATATTAGCACTTTGAGTTGCATAGCATGTATTGCCGGCATATAATATTGCTTTTTCTTTTTTTTATATTATTATCATTGTTTTTATCTTCAGTAAAAAAAAAGTAAGAAAGGCGTGAATAAACGTGATCCAAAATATTTTCAATGTTTTTGTAAGGTCATTTATCCTCAGAGATGGGCAAAATGTAATCAGATTAATGATTAACGATTACGATTACATTTTGTAATCATTAATCATGATTAATATTAACGAAATTAATCAAAAAAAGTAATCATTTTTCGGTGATTAAGGATTATTAATCATTAATCGGATTACAATTAATCATGATTACTTTTATGATTACTTTTCTGTTTGATACGTAAAATGTGCTGCCGACAGCAGAGCGGCGCTCGCCTTTTATTTATTTATAGTGTACGACTACTACTAGCTAAACTGGCGAACTGAGTACCACCACATAGTTAGGTGTTAGGGCGATTACCCGAACTGGGTCGTGACCGCAGTACAATAGTGCAAAGACCGGCATAGTGACTCACTTCGACCTGACTACTTTCAGGATCAGTTCGTGCTCGGTGGACATTAAGTAAATCCAACGAAATCTAGTTAATCATTGATGCTTTTACCGTTGTTCTAAGTGATTCCTGGACTATTAGAACTGATTATCAAACTACCGCCCATATTTTACTGAAATACCGTCTCCAACCCGATAATCTACGCCCGCCTTCGGGATGGAAATAGAGAGACAGAGCAAGATAGCACAAAATTTTAATTGATCAGAACAAGACATCATTTTCTCAAATTAACACAAGCTTCTATAGCGCAGAGCGCGACATCACCTTTCTTGATCATCCGTCTCTCTCTACTGACTCGGTTTCGTCTTTGATGTAAACCGAACCGCCGCACACGTTCGTATAGTATTTCGAATTTTAACTCATAATTTAAGTTGAAATACAGATCTTTTTTTTTCGGAGAACTTACGTTCTACCTAATAACTTTGATTCTTACAATAAATCAGCGGGACACATACATCGTTTTTTTTCTCAGTTCGCTTAATTTTTTTTTTTCGCGTTTGACTTCTATATTCTTAAAGACTAAAGAATATAGTACTCAGAAAAAAAAGAAGCAAATCGACATACGGGCACGCGCCATTTTTATCTCACTAAAAACGCTTTTTTGTTTACCGAATTATATATACGAGTATGTATATATATATATATATATATATATATATATATATATTGTTTAATGAGTAATAAAAGTAAAAAATAGTAATTTCATTTTTCTGTTTTAAAAATTTAACTTTAACTTAAAGGATTGCACACAAAGTCTTTGGCCATTATCAGAAGTATTCTCCATCTCCAAGGCGGGCGTGGATTATCGGGTAGGAGTGGGTATTTCAGTAAAATATTGGCGGTACTTTGATAATCACTTATAATAGTGCAGGAATCACTCAGAACAATAGTAAAAGCATCTATGATCAGCTAGATTTCGTTGGATTTACTTAATGGCTACCGAGCACGAACTGATCCTGAAAGTAGTCAGGTCGAAGCAAGTCACTATGCCAGTTTTTTCACTTTTGTACTATGGTCACGACCCAATTCCGAAAATTAACCTACCAACTCAAACGGCTAAAAGCACAAAAAATGGTCCTGAACGTACTCAGGTCGAACCGAGTTACTATAAGTTGGTAGGTTTATTGGCCGAACAATGTCGTGACTCGTGACCACAGTACACAACTGCAAAGACCCTTATAATGATTATGATTCGCTCAACGAGACGGATATTCGGGGGCGTACTTGCACCGGCTAAAACCACTGGGTGCCAGCACTGCCTAATCTTCGCCTTCGCCGGGCCTGAGAATCCAGATACTTCCTAGGGGCCCGGCAAGCGATTGGTCTTAGAAAGGCCTCCTCCCTGGGAGAGGGTCGTAAAACTACCCAAACAATACCTCCCATTGGGGCGGCGTGTGAGCACACACACGACGACACCACCCCACCCTCCGCTGAACGCCACCCCCCACTCTCCGCTGGACGCCACCCCCCCCTCTCTGCTAGACGTCACCCCCCACTTTCTGCTGGACGACACCCCAACTCTCCGCTGGACGCCACCCCCCCACTCTCTGCTGGACACCACGCCCCACTCTCCGCTGGACGCCAACCCCCACTCTCTGCTGGACGCCACCCCCCCTCTCTCCGCTGGACGCCACCCCCACTCTCCGCTGAACGCCCCCCCCTCTCTCCTAGACGCCACCCCCCCCATTTTCTGCTGGACGACACCCCAACTCTCCGCTGGACGCCGCCCCCCGCTCTCTGCTGGACGCCACCCCCCACTCTCTGCTGGATCCCCCCAATCTCCGTTGGACGCCATCCCCCACTCTCAGCTAGATGCCACCCCCCACTCTCCGCTGGACGCCACCCGCCACTCTCCGCTGGAAGTCACTCCCCACTCTCCCCTGGACACCCCCACTCTCCGCTGGACGCCACTCCCCACTCTCTGCTGGACGCCACCCCCCCCTCTCCGCTGGACGCCACCCCTCACTCTTCGCTGGACACCACCCCACTATTAGACGGAAGTTTAGGGTAATATATAATTCGTAATAAAATAACTTGAAAAATTAAATAAACGAGTATTTAAATCGGTCTCTCTCTCAGCCAGGACTCAAAAGTAATCATTCAAATAATCATGATTAATTGAATGATTACTGTAATCAAGATTAATGATTATCATGTAATCATGGTTAAAAGTAATCAGATTACAAGTAATCATGATTACATTCGTCATGATTACTTGTAATCTGATTATTAATCTGATTAAAAGTAATCATGATTACGCCCATCTATGTTTATCCTCCATTTTGTGCTATCGTGTTTTTCCTTACTTCTGTAACATTTATTGATACAATTAGGACACGGAAACGGCATAATTTAATTAAAATAAGTATACCATGACGCGTCAACTCACGAGAAATCATTATTTATGTTCTATTTAAAAACATGTGCTTGTGAAGAAGACTGGAAAAGTATAGTAGCGGACTGTATGAAGAGATTTATAGACTACTGGGATTTTATGGATAACACAAGCGACTTATTCACGATGGCGATGTTACGGAATAGACTTTTATATAGTTTTACAACAAATAATACTAAAAAAAAACCAAAAAAATTGTAGTGTTGAGTTGCCAACAGCCTGAGTGTATTTTTGACAAGCATGTGTAACCATAAATGTGCAAAATGTAATCAGATTAATAAAAATGATTACGTTTACCATTTATATGACTGCATTTTGCTCATCTGTGTTTTAAACACTACAGAATCCCAGATTGTGTACACATTTATTATTTCTTAACGTTTTAAATGGATTTAATCATGATTACAGAGCAAGAAAATTAAAATTACGACTACATTTTGTAATCGTTCATCACTAATCAGATTACAATTTACTCATCTCTATGTGTAACTATAGGACGGTATTTTTCCGTTAATAGATGTACTGGGTTTTTCTAATTACTCTATATATCCCTGCAGCTGAAATCTAATCACTATATCTTAGAATTAAAAAAAACAGTAGCAGCGTGCCATTAGGTCGGCCAATGCCTAGTTTCAATTCCTTGATACGCCAAGTACATGGACACCCGAATGTTTGACATTGAATTGTACTAAGACACAAAAGAGAAATCTACAGATGGCATCTTTTCAAACCATCTACGTGAATATATCTTAACGCTTTGTGCTTTATTTATTTACAGCAAAATCCTGTATCTATAATTGAAAACCATCTATATATATTCGCTACGTGTGTAGGTATATTTAGGTAGGATTTAAAACTATTTGAACGTTACAAGAAAAAATATTCCTTTTTAATTTTTTTAAAGTCTCTTAATACATTTCTTCAAGCGTAAGTAATATGGATCAAATTAATATGGATGAGTAATCGTAACGATCTTTACATTTGTAATGCCAATCGGACCCAGTAAATTAGCAGATACTTTGCAAAAGCTGGAATTTAAAATATTAGAAAATCTATCAAATTACATTTTTGAAGGTAAATATCTTGAGTATGCTGGCATGATATGTAATGTGTACTAGTGCCGTGAGAACGGCAATCAGCGCAGCAACTGATCACGTTGGGCGCGACATACAAGCGGAAAGTGGATACATCCACTTTGCTCACCCCGAAAGGGATATAGCATGACGATATATTATTATTAAAAGTAATTCATTTTAATTAGGTTATTTCGACCAAACTTCTTTTGAATTTAAAGAAATTCAATCATGAGAAATAAAATATTTTTGCGTACTCGCTTACTCGTAAAATAACTAACTATGTATATATTAATACGTAAAACAAAAACTTTGTATCTCTTTTTACGTAAATTGCGCGAACAGAGAAGTATGGAATTTGGCATACTTATAGTATATATGGAGAAGTATATGCGGAATACTAATATTTCTTTAAAATAATGCATAAATAGTACATTAAATCAATAAAAAAAACATCACACACACTACCATGCATTTGACACACAGACAAGCACATATACTCATTTGTTTACGATTAAAGTTGGTAGTCAAATTGAGAATAGATAATATTCTGTCTTTAATATTATTTGTCTATAGTCTTACTAAATGCCAAACATAATAAATATCTATCACAGGTGATAGATATTCGTGCTTTACATTGTAACGAAATTTTTATAAGTGAAATACAGCTCGCTTAATATACAAATATAAATTTAATATAAAATCTCAATATAAAAAGAAAGTTGTGTAGCAGTAAACTTAATTAACAATATCATATAAGATTTTTTTTATTGCTGGTTCCAAGATCTTTTTAAATTTTTTTATTATTGTGATGGCTACTAAAATCTTTTTTTATTTTTTATTTCAGCGATTTCATGAAAGCCCTTTTTTACTTTTATTATGCCTCGACATAGAACAATAACGTATTGGAGTGAGAGACAAACAAGAGGGAGATTCCCTATATAGTATTATTACTATGTAACCTAGGATAAATCTGTGATTATAAAAGAATAGTCATTGTTACTAGAACTTTGGTAAAGTTTATAATTATGGTCGAATTTCGACCAATGGGCAACTACCAGTAGAGTAATTACCCGAAATAACCTACAACATTTTTTTATAGAGTACTAGTGACAACCCTAACTGGATAATATGAAATGGATTAGTATGATATGATAACTTTTCACTCCGATGCAACCTTGAGTTTCTTTCGGCGTTTCTTCTCAAGGCAGTCGCTTCCGAAACGCTGGTAGATCACCGTTAGGTTCGTTTTTCAACTGGTCGGCCGCCCAAGTCGAGGTCCGTACCCACAGAGTTGCCCTTGCGTAGCCGCCCAACCCATAAATTTCGCTGGCTGAGCGCCTTCTGCGTTCGCCCACCAAGCCCGGTTTTGTTGTGAAGGTCTTTCCCAGGCCACCAACGTTGGACATGCCGAAAAAAAAGATATGATAACATTAAGATAGCAGTACATTTAGTTGATGTGTTTAGTCTGTCGTGCGCTCAGCCTTGATTGTTGACCTCTACATCCGTTGGCGCGAAATCGTCTCTCAATAAGTCCGCGTTGCAGGAAGCGCTCGCGAAAGGAAACCGCGAAGTACCTATTATATTTAGAGCTCAGACTACAAAGACTCATGACTTGCACCATTTATGTTCTTGATTAACTGTGTACACGCAATGTCGTTCAAGTATGAAACATCAAAATCTATTTTTTTTTTGCTTCAGGTAAATTTCTCATAAGACCTTCCCAGCTGCACATGGTCGTAACCGATGTGTGCCGGCTTAATATCAACTAAATCCTCAAGGTGGCTACTTGTTTACTTTCCCGAGGACTATAGGCCTGTAATCAATGCTCCACAGCCTCATCATATGCTTCAGAGCCTCGCTTTAAAGATGAACTTAGACATCACTTGCTCATTGTTAGAGATGGTATATAATAATGGCTGTTTTTTAATAATCCTGTTTTTGTTATCAAATATCAGTTTTTATAAACGGTTATTCATTAATATAAACTTTATTGCTTAAACCGAAAAGCTCAAAAATGTAGTTGTTGCTTTTAAAACAGTGAACGCTAGCGCCATCTCTTATTAAATTTTCACAACTGACAACGATAAATGTCATTGCGCTGACAACACACATTTTTTTTTAATTCTATTTATTTAAGGGACTTTTACGTGTGTACGTATGTCAGCCCCATCGTACCCTAATACAGAAATACCTTACATATTACATATGGTGCCATAGATCTGAAAAAGCCAGACGCCTCATCAGATAAAAGTTCTGTTAAGATTTTGTTAAACATCCCGATGTCAAGTCTGTTCAGAGCAAAGGCACTCACAAACGCCTCCCTCACAGATTCAGATCGGACACATTCCATCAACAAATTATGGATATCATCTATGACACATTTGTTTAGAACGGACAGTCTGAAAGATGTCATGCTGCTGTAAACGTGTTCTTGTACTTGGTAGTAAAATTAACGAATTAACATTGACAGCTACTGGTTTTTAGTTCTTAAAAGCAGTGTTAGCCATTTATTATTAACAATGCATTAAATGATCTGAACTTGCAATAATGAACAATAATACTCACCGGTGAAGTATAACATCGTGAGGAAACCCGCATGGCATCTAATAGAAATGTCATGTGTACTAGTGCCCTGAGAACGGCGATCAGCTGCGCTACTGGTCACATCAGACATGATATATAAACACAAAGCGAATATAGACATTGAACTATGTCTTCTTACCCCGAAAGATATATATTTACTATTAGCTAGTTTTGTCCCACTGCAGTATAAAAGCCTCGCTTCCCTTATTCCACTACCATAGGAGGAGGTTTGGACATTAACCCATAAAGCTGGTCCAATAGTTGGCGGGTGAACTCTACGTGAAGAGAAGGTGCATGCAGCAGCTTAGATGCTGGCAATCCGCGCGCTATTCCGCAAGCTGTATACCTTAGTTGACTCATACGTCACCACCAGTATGATGAAGAGGGTGGCACTATTTTATTCTACGGGTAAACCCCTCGACAAGAAATATACCTCGGCGAGATATTTTTGTATCGAATTAAGTTATAGTAAGTAAATATTACAAATATTATATTGTACACAAACCGCTCTCATCAAAATAGTAGGGTCGATGATACAAATGAATATTTTAACCGCATTCGGTGAATTCCCAAAAGAAACTACTTTTCCGCGACAACAAAGGGTACGTTTAATGAATTTAACCCTTGTAACTCTATAAATATGGTCGAAGGTGAATTGAACGGATTAAGTAGGTCGGCAGGGGTTATTGGCCGAGCCCTAAAATAAAGGGCGGTTGTCGATATTTGAAGATATTTCAAAGTTTGTTCCTTTTGGCCTTCCGCGGCTCTTCATGTAATACTGTTCTAGTGAGTGAAATAGCTTCGATAGAGATGGGCTCACGGCCATTGGTGTGCAGGAAATGTATAAAATAAAGGCAGTAGTACTATTTTTCATCTTTTGTCGGCAAACAGTTTGACCTGTAATCACAGTCGCTCATGGACAATCACAACACAAACAGCGTTAATATTGCGTTGTTGACCAAGAAAGACACTGTTCGTTACATTGCCGTGTTCAAGAACGCCATATTGCTCTGAGGAAAAACTTTTTTTACTGAAAAACCTGGTACTGGTAAATAGTTCGGTAGTAGTTTCGGAGAAAGGTATTGTTTGTGTCTTTAGACATTATCTTGGATACCTTAGATGTGACTTTGAGTGGAACTATAAAAAGGCACACAATGCGTTGCGGTGGCACATAAAAACATATCGGAATTACTTTACTCTCCGATTCGTCTTTCGAAGAAGATTATTAATCTATTCTCTACAGCCTCCTAATGGTTAAAACCACCGGTGTGTTCCTCTGACAACTTTCGCAGCACCTCTCTCTTCTTTTGCGAAGGGTGTTAATCCTCCACAGTCCAGTCATGCAGCGTTGTCTGGGCACTATCTCAGAGTAGGCAAGAATCTCCCACGATACCTCACTCGCGTGTTTTGTACTAAGTTGTCGCTTCGTGTAGCCAAAATACGTAAAGTCAGCAGACAAAACTCGCTTGTTACGATTTCATTATGTTTGCTTCGAGTTAAATATAGCTGAGTTATTTATACTGCGTTATCAAACACTAGTTGTAGTCGAGGCAGCTCTTTATCAGCCCAGGCGCGTAGGTAGGAAGTCAGAATTCTAAGAAATCTTACTTCGCCTCCGGTACATAACATACCATGGCGCCAATAGTTGAAACATTCAAAAGTGTATTATATATTTTTGTTTATAATTTAAGCAAACACTTGATCTACATCATACCTAGTGGAAAGTGAAGATAAAGCCAGTGATGGTTACCGTCTGCCCAACAAATGACTTACACACTCTTCATTAAAAGTCCTCAAAATCGTAAGAATGATTCCACCAGTCCCATTCCATCACAAAACCACAGGACATCGTGTCGGATACCATCCGTATGTGGTGGATGTTCCTTATATCCGCACGAAAAGATTTGGTGCGAATGGCTAAGGAGTGAAATATGCTTCCAGCGGCCGTATTTCCTCGATCTTATGATCTGGGAGTCTTTAAGAGAAGAGTGAATAGTCATTTGTCGGGCGGACGCGGTTCATCATCGGACTCATCTTTACCTACCACCAGGTGTGATTGAGGTCAAGCGATCGCCTATAAATAATAAAAAAAAAACGTGGACAAATAGACGCAGCAGTTGCATTCAACTCTTCGGTTGTTCGCATTGAGAATGAAGATGTGAGTTATTTCTGCAGATTTAGGGAATATCCACCATATAAGAGTGTGGTACACAACATGGTGACTAGTTTTGTGGTGAAAATGGAATGTTGGAATTACAGAATGACGTTCTTGAACACACTCACAAATTTATAGTATGTCGATGCTCGATAGTCTACACTGTCGCAAAGCATTACGATTGACTGAGTCTAGCTTTTTTTATTAATTGCAGAAAGTCTTGCGCTTGACTTCAATCACACCTGATGGAAAATGATGATAAGGCCGAGGATTGAAGATTCCCATGTCGTAAGATGTTGGAGAAACAGACGGAGGAAGCGAATTCCACTCCTTGGCGGTTCGCAGCAAAAAGGAGGCGGCGAATCGCTTCGTGCGAGCAGCTGGAATGTCAACCACATGAGGGTATAAACTCGCACGGCGCCTTGACAGTTTGTGGTAGAAGGGAGATAAAGCATCATTCGATAAACGATACCGCTACTAGAAAGTGGAATATGTATGAATTTGACATTCGTTTTCGGAATATCAAGTCACGTTATGTTGGTTTCCTATATTTTATAATTTTATTTGCCGTTATTAATTGCCTAATGTTACTTTGTATAACAAAACATTGTAAGGTTAATCGCATGGCACCTGAATAAAAATGTCTTATGTACTAGTGCTATGAGAACGGAGATCAGCTTCGCTACTGGTTACATTGGTCACGATATATAGGTGCAATGTTGATACAGCCGCTAATGCACCTCTACTAACCCCGTAATGGATATAGCGTGACGATATGCTATAATTAAACTAGTATTCGCTTTTATTATATCCTATTATAAATTGATAAAAGGTATGATGTATATATATTTTTAGTACTTTAATATCGTACATCCTACATTTACATATTAGTGCTTATCCCACTAATTTCTTTTTAAAAATCCACCTAAATTACCAATTACCTTTAACAAAAGAAGTGTCACCAAGATATGGGTGACGTGGCCAGAAATGGGAACATATTAAACTGTAAAACTAATTAGCTAGATGCCTTCAGAAATATTCAAACAAGACGGTACTTAATTTTAAAACTATGTTTTCGTATTCAAAAGTCTACAATATTGAATATTACTTAGTTTTACTTAATATCTTAAACACAGACGATATTTGTTGACATTCAAGACAAAACTGCGTCTAACTCTGTAATTCATATTTGCCACGAGCTTGCAAATAGAAACATCTCTAAAGCTGAGTATTTACGAAAAAGAAGAAAAAATAAAATAAATAGAACTAAAAAAATGTAGACATTGAAGCGTTTTAAGCTTCTAAGCATTTTCACTATTAATTCAGATTTAAAAAAAACCCTAGAGGCTAATAGTGCGGTAATATTTACTTATTTTATTCAGAGGTCAGCTAAAATATAACGTACACCCCAAATAGTCTGGATCAAAGATTCCCAACCTTTTGAAGCCACCAAACTTGTTACAAGAAATATTTTAACACCCCTGCTCCGAATTAACAATACAGTTATTGAGGTGGTAGGGCGATTGCCTGCACTGGTTCTTGATCACAGTACACATAGGTAAAGACCGTCATAGTGTCGCGTTTCGGTATCAGCTTGCATACTCCTATTACCTAATATATCTAGATACTTTTAGTAGTATACTAGCTGTCCCGGCAAACCTTGCTCTGCCCTATTTCTCTAAAACAAAGTCACATTGTTTTTTTTTAATGTTAATAGCTTCCCCGTCAGATTTCATTCTGCCAAAACTTATTAGCCTATCGGCTGTTTTTTGAAAATTGTTTTATGGAACCTGGCCTTAATGGTATATGTATAAAAATTGACAAATACTGACATTAATATTTATACGTCACTCAATTGTCTTGCCTTCCCGGAACCCGTCCACTAACATTTAAACTTTATGGTATGGTGTTAAAGTTCAAATTGACTTTTAAATATTATTACGATTTTTTTGTATGAGAATATAGAAAAGTGTTTTTTAGACTTTTTCAGACATTTTTTTTAATTTTTCTCCCCGTAATAACCTTCCCCAGATTTCAACAAACACAACAAAAAAGAAATCAGCCAAATCGGTTCAGCCGTTCTCGAGTTTCGCGCTTATACACACATTTAACGATTCATTTTTATATTATAGAGAGATGTATAATAGATGTGAGCCGACATAAGATTGTCTATGGATTTTCGTCTTTTGATAGTTGCTATTGTTTTTAGACTGCACTGTACTTACCATTAGACGCACTGTAGTCAATTTTGTCAATCCAGTGTTAACGAAAATACAAGATATTAAAACGAATGATAATATCTAAAAAAAAATATGTTATCCCGGGAGTAAATCCTTACATAGGACCATCAGGGCCGCTGTGGGGCAGCGACCCCGGTGCGTCAGACTCCCACTGACTAAAAACCCCCGAGGTGTCCTTCTTATCACTCCACCCGAGCCTCCCCACTTCCACTCCTCCAAAACCTATCTCTGAGACGGTGCGCCAAATACCGCCTCCCTCTCATCCAGGCTGAGCATCATCAGCTCAGCATCATCTTTCTCCCTCAAGTCTACTGCCAGTAATGTATCAAAACACACCAAAATATAATAAAGATTAAATTAATAATAATAATCATGGAAATAATAATATTAAACCGTGTTTCTGTAATATTTTACTTTTTATTTATTATCAGGCGAGCAATTGAAGCAATGATGTGTCTGTATCTGGCTATTTCCTTTTTTTTTAATTATTTCCTTTAGTAATTAAGATGGTACTGCCCATAGGTGGGCAAAATGTAATCAGATTAATGAAAATGATTAACGATTACATTTTACGTTTTTTACCATTAATATGACTGCGTTTTGCTCATTTATGTTTTAAACACTACAAAATCCCAGATTCTATACACATTTATGATTTCTGAATGTTTTAAATGGATTTAATCATTATTACAGAGCAAGAAAATTAAAGTTACGACTACATTTTGTAATAGTTCATCATTGATCAGATTACATTTTGCCCATCTCTGGTACTGCCAAGCCGATTTTTAAATTGGTTCACATTTTGAGCTGAGATTACGTCTTCTGGGAGATCATTCCACGCTCTGACAATACTGTGGCATAGAAATTCCTTGTGGCGGTTATTGTTTTTGTCGACAACATATAATAAAAAATATTGTTGGATTTATTACCTTTTTTAAATTAACATCACCAAGTAATTTTGCAATATTTAGGTCTAGAGCCCCTATAAAACTTCAACGCTCCCTGGGTGCGTTATTGGCGTCGTGTGAAAGCCTTCGGTCTATAACAGTGTTTTTCAAAGTATACTGTACAGGAGAAGAGAGGCGGTCGCAAAATATTTTTAAATACAAAGGGGATTGCGCCTAAAGATTGAAAATCATTGGTCTTCAGGAATAAAGTAATTTGAATTTAAATAAATTAGAGTATAAAATAAAATTTTACGCTAAACTAAACCATGTCGTAGTGAATGGTCAGTTTTACAGATAAAGTTATTTTCGAGAGAAAAAAAGTATTACTGAGAATTGTTTACTTTTGGTGCAATGCAGGAGAGGTCGTGAGTTCATCTCACAGGATATGGCGACATATTTACGATTATTGTTAATTTTAATCAAATCTATCAACTTCTTTCAATATTAATTATTTAATTTGATTAGCATAAAGTTTTGAATTCGATACAAAATTGAATAAGGAGTAAATAAAAAATTACACCTACATTATGATATATTTTAAAATGTATAAAACCAGTTGCTTAACCTGAGTTTGAATTTTTGCAGTTACTTCTTGATTTAGTTCCAGTTTTTAAATATTTAATCATTTCGAGTTACTTTCGTAAAATAGAGATGTTTGGGCTAAAATTTTGAGTTAAAATATAAATAAACATTTCGTTTAATCTAATCAGGCCATTAATATTTTTCAACCTGATATAATAAATATAAACATATTTACAAAATAATATAAATATATAAACGCAGTTTCTTTTTTTTATGCTCACTGCACGCTGCTGACAATAGATCATCATTTTTATAAGCTACCGTCGCGTCATGTCGCAGAACATTTCGGAATAATTACCTGGTGTCCGCGAGCCGTAGCAGCGTGGCGCGCCGCTCGGGGCTCAGGGCGGGCGGAAGCTGCGTCCCGGCCGCCCGCCCTGCGCCTGCCGCCCTCCGCGCACCCCGCGCCCGCCCCGCGCTCCGCAAGGCGCGTGCGCCCGCCGGCCGGCAACTCAGTCCACAGTCGCGCCGCGAACTAACCACACGTACGTCTCGTACGACACAGCGCGGCGTTTAAAACGATCGAACACACTTTTTTATTCAGTGACAGGGAGGTATCGCCTCCTTTAACCGACAAAATTGCTTCACAAGTGGAAATGCCGGCGAGCCTGTTTGGAGATCTGGGTGGCGGAGGCCTGGTGGAAGACCAGCGCGCTTTACAGCTCGCCCTGGAGCTTAGCATGCTGAGTTTGGGCGAGAGCTTGCCAGTGACCAACCCTCTGACGAGTCCGCTGGGGTTCGCGCCGCCGCCTGACGAACGTGCAAAGAAGTCCCAGAATATGACGGAGTGCGTCCCCGTGCCTTCGTCTGAGCATGTCGCAGAGATCGTCGGCCGGCAAGGTACGTCCCTTATGTAAGGGCGCACGTGCCTTGGCCGGGTTTTAGGTTATGTTCGATCTTAACCAACACCCGGCGTCTGCCGAGACGTGCGCCTGTATTATTTGTTTACCCTCGGTGTACCGGTACCCGTAGTATATTTGCGCGTAGCCGGTGTTCGTACGCCAATTACTGCCGTAGTATTTTTGTAGTAAACACCGCTTTTTGCTTTAGAAAGTGTTGCAGCACGTAATTGTTAAAACTCATGTCTGTTATAAACTACCAAGAAAAATAATCTTCCTTCTAACACCTAGATTGTCATATTCTATAGGTAGGCCTATCAAGGTAATCTTTAAAAAAATCATGCAGTAGACTTTCGACAAATATTTTTCAACTACTAGCATAGTATTTCTGAAGGTAAACATAATTTTGGATTTATAAACTACTAACGAATGTACATGTAAAAGTTTGTGGATTTTGTTACAATTTGCAAGGCAGAAATTTCCCTTTTAATACCTAGATTGTCGTATTATTTTTGTAGGCATACGAACGTAAACTTAAAAATTAGTGCAGAGATACCTTCGTCATAAAATGTATCAACTATTGATGTACGTATGTCATTTACAAGCGTAGTACTCGTATTTCTTTAGTTAATCATTTAGGCTTAATAAAGTTGTAACTAATGTAATTGTTGGGATTTGTTGATATTCTATTTAATAATAAACTGAAATACCTTATTTTGTATACCAAGATTGACTTGATTTTGAAGGTTTTTTTACTCTGGCTCGACCAAGTGACTACAGTGTGCCTGATGGTAAGTCCAAGTAATCCAAATTCCAAAGCGATTATCAAAGGACGAAAATCCATTGAGTCTCCGTCATGTCGGCCCACATATACCACGACTAAAGGTCTCTGGGTATATGAGTTATTATAGATAAGCTGATCTCAGAAAGGCGACAGGCGAAAGCGAGTCACTATAACGGTCTCTAGACTTGGGCACTGTGGTCATGACCCAGTTCGGGTTATCGCACTATTACCTCAAAAGGTAGATAGGTATATTTGACATCGTAATTTTAAAATTAAATGATGCATACATTTGACAAATATTTAATAACTATTGTTATAAAAATGTCACTTTAGAGAATTTTTTATAGTAAAAAAAAATCCTAAATGGTTGTTGATTTATTTATAAACTGGCATGTTGAAAAATCTATTTATATATCAACAAATTAACAAATATTTATAAACAATTGTTGCCAATTATTGGCGTTGTATGTTTGTAGTTAATTATCTATATATCATAATGCCAAATCCGTATTGGTGGAGGCAGAGAGAATGGAACGCCACTTCTCTCTATTATTGCAAACACTTTTGCTTTCTTACCATTAATTAGTCACTTTATGAACTCTCGCCAATTCTTGCAACCTTTTGTAGTTAATTAAAGCCTTTATTTTCAACTTACGAAAATGTGTAACTTGCGAGTAAATGCTAAAAATCTTTTCTCGAATGAAATGATATGATATTTAAACAAAATTATGCAAAGATGCTTTCAACATATATTATAGTACAAATTCACAATCTACCTACCCTCTTATTTCTAACCGTAACTTACTGTCAGAGAGACTGATAACAACATATAATTTTTACGCAAATCGATATATTTGTATGTATTTGACTACTCGAAATGCGCCGTAGTTCCGCTGACTTGGGTCCTACGGGTCGCATGTTCGATTCTCAAACAACAACAAACATTTGTATAACCCATATATATATACATAGCTATTTAGGGTCTGGATGTACGTAAATACATTCACGAGTATTTCTTAGTATGAGGCAACATTTTTAATGATTACCAAGGTGCATTTTTTAAATAAAAACTTTTGGCTAGTTTGGAATTAATGTATTTTTAGGACGTCTATATTTTCCAGTAAAATTTTCAACCATGGTCCATAATATTATGCAATTATTTGCACCAATGTTAAAAACTTCGTTTCAAGTTATTAGAATATTTTACTTTTAAATTTCAAGAGTACAAGGGGTTTTAACACGGGCTAACAAGTAATTTCATAGGAAATGGTAAAAGAAAGGTATTTTATAAATACTCAAAGATGAATGGGTTGCCTATTAATTTATAAATACTTTGAAAGCATTCAATGAATTAGTTTTGATTTTTTAAAATATCTTTGTTTAATCACGAAGATATTTGTTTAACCTTTTACAAAACTTTGGTAACATTATCCGTTTTTTTTTAATATATTATCCTGATATTTTACCTATTTTTTTTTGGTAGTAGGGCGATTGCCCGAACTAGGTCATGACCACAGCACCTAAGTGTAAAGACCGTCATAGTGACTCGCTTTGGCTTGTCATGTTCTGGGATCAGCTTGTGTATATCCAGTAACTCATATATCTGGAGACCTTCAGTTGCGGTATATATAGGCCGATATGACGACGGAAACTTTCAATGGATTTTCATTTTGATGGTCGCTTTCGTTTTTGGACTACACTGTACTTACCATCAGATGCTATGTAGTCACTATGTTTAGCCAGTGTAAAAAAAACCTACATAAAATGTATATTAATTGACTGCTTTTATATAGAGAATTCAAATATTTATAGGTTTTTCTTTGTTAATAACGTCAGCTATAGGTTGCATTTTTCACAATTAGAGACACCTCTGTCGCCTATTAAAGTTACAATGGCCTTTCTCGGCCAAAAGAAACTTGTTCTGCACAAAAGAAACCATTATTATATTCGAATAATTACAATACCCACAAATACCCGACCCATTAAATTCAAAATCATTATTTTTGATCTTGTCTCGACAAAAATTTTGGAGACCGCTCGAAAAAAGCACTCCAAGGTTCTAATTAAAAGGTACCGTTCACCAAAAAACCGAACCCCGGAGGGATGATTTTTTCCGAAGGGTCGCGTAAAAAATACCGACAAAGCCATCTCAACGGATCTTATCTGGGTCCGATTCTTGGATGTGTCGTATTCGCCATGAAAATAATATATAATCAGGCTATATCATTGCGCGAGCAGGGATACATTAGTAGCTGTATCCTCTTTGCGCATATATCCTGCCCAACGAGACCAGTGGTATAAAAACAATACTAGTTATACTTGCGTATTTTGTAAATTTCATTTTGGTAAAATGATTATTTGAATTTTGTAGGGTTACTCCATCAATTACGTTTGCCATTTATTAAAAAATAGCGGACTTCACCAAATGTAAGTTATATTCGAACCTGGCGGATTTACAAATAAACTGTCCCTTATTTTTACCCTCTGGCGGGTGAAATATAAAAAAAAAACGCCTTTAGTACGTGCTTATGAAAGAACATAGTAGATATTTATTAGTGTCCGACCGAAAGTTCGGTTTCGGTTTCGGTTTCGGCCGAGTTTCGGCCAAAAATCAAGTTTCGGCGGCAGTTTCGGTTTCGGCCAAAATTGGCCGAAACTTTTGCCGAAACCGAAACTGATTTCGGTAGTTGTCGTACATGCTTGCCTAGCTTCGTTTCTCGCGGCAACGCTTTGACGGACGCTGCCGGCCCTGTTCGGGATTCGTGCGCCGTTCGCATTGCTTTTTTTTTTCGAATTTACGCGTGTTTGTTGACCGGGAAAGGTCTTCACAACTTAACCGGGCGGGTGGGCGAACACTGAGGGTGCTCAGCCGGCAATTTATGGGTTGGGTGGCAATGCAAGGGCACCCCTGTGGGTACGAACCTCGACTTGGACCGCCAGCCAGAAATACGGAACCTAACGGTGATCTACTAGCGTTTCGGAAGCGACTACCTTGAGAAGAAACGCCGAAAGAAACTCAAGGCTGCGTCCGAGTGTAACTGCGTCGTTTAGACAACAGTTGACGGATCTAATTCGCATTGCTCTATAGCAACACAACTTAGTCAGTGCGTTATCACCCGACGTAAACATTCTTTAGAAGTTATGCTTTGATGGTACTGATTACATGTAAGTTTTTGTTTCATTTTTTTACTTGACCACGTTGACTTTTATACTTGACCACGTGAGTTTCGGTTTCGGTTTCGGCCGAAACTGAAGCCACGGCCGAAATTTCGGTTTCGGTTTCGGTTTCGGCCGGAAAACCAGTTTCGGTCGGACACTAATATTTATGTGCTCACCGGTGAAGGAAAATATTCTAAAGAATCCCATATGGCATCTAATTGAAATGTCATGTGTAAGTGTTCTGAGAGCGGCAATCAGCTTGCGCTACTGGTCATGTTGAGCACGACGATTAGCGCAAAGTGGATACAACCATTAATGTATCTCTGCTCACCCCGAAAAGGATATAGCGTGAAGACATATTATTTTTATTAACGCATAATTACACATATTAATCAAATCCAAAACTATACTAGTGCTTGTACTACTCATGATAAAATAATCTGCTCATCGGAGAAAAGGTTGGCCGGTATCCGGACTCGAACCTAAAACCTCCAGGATTGTAGAAACTGCGCTATTAGACTGACAGATTTTATAATGTTGGATGTACATAAAATAATATATCATCACACTATATCCCTTACGGGGTGAGCAGACATACATTAGTGGCTGTATCCACTCATGGCTATTGCCTTAAAAACATGATCGAAGAATATATAATTTTTATGATTGATATTATAATTTGACTTTATTTTGATTTTATTGTACTCCAATTAATTATATTACACCATGAAACCTGTATTTGTTCATTAAGTAATTAATATTTTTAATTATTACATCATTATCTCGAGGCGTCAAATGCTAATTGTTATTCAACCTTTTGCGGTAATTAATGCACTTTTGTGTTTTATTTTACAACTACCGTCTTTAAGTTGCCAATTTATTACACCTTGTTATTTGGAAGGTTTCTGTATAAAACATAATACATACGATTCAACTTTGCATTATTTTTTTTTTTACATTGGCTCTACAAAATTATCGCACTGCGTTTGATGGAAAGGACTTGAATTTATAGTCGCCGTCGTCATGTCGGCATACATATACAACTGAAGATTGACAAACTTTACAAAAGCTGATCACGAAGCTAGTCACTATGACGCTTTTAGCACTCGTGTACCATGGTCACAATCCAGTTCACACGGTCGCCCTTCCACAAGAATTTATGGACGGATTACGTAGCGCTTTGTGAAAAAGCAAGTTAGCTACATGCATCTAAGCTGCTGCATGCACATAGTTCACACCCGCCAACCCGCATTGTAGCCCGCTGGGTTACATGTCCAAATCCCTTCCCACTGATTTCACAAATATAGCGGGAAAAGGGAAGGAAGGCTTTTAGCCTGCAGTGGGATGTTACTGGATAATAATAACTTTAATATTTAGAATTCGACTGAAATAAAACGAATAAAAATTTTAAGTGAACTTTTTCACAATACATTAGTGAAAACCGCGATGAAATCAGTTTAGCAGTTTCTGAAACCGTCGTGCACAAACGCATAGTCAAACTTTTTTTGAGTTTTATTGGGATAATAAAATACGATACATTTTTATAATATATGTTGATATAAATCTTCCAGCATATTTTTTATATGATGGTTTATGCTGAATTAAGTTCCGATGCATAGTTTTGAAGTTGTTAGCGAACATACAGACAAACAGCGATTTTGGACTGTGTAAATGTGTCTTATTTTACACAAAGCTAGACGTATCCTGGGACAAGTTTTACTTGTTAACAATTTCGTAAATAATTGTAAACTACGTTTTCAATTTTTATAATTAAATTGCTTTATAATTAAATTACTTAATTACCCAATTCCTTAGGGCATGGGAACCTAAAAATGCAATGTAAAGCAACAATTTCAAACGTATGTTTATATTCAGGAAATATCTTCATCCCTTTCTAACTTATGAGAAGTAGTTTAAAGAAGGAATGGAATGTAAGTAGTCGGCTTCGCTCCTTCGCTAAACAATGCAGGATAAGTTGGATGTATAAACAAGTTTATCGTATCCATTAAATTAGGGTAGATAAAAAGGTTACTGAGCTATTCGAGACGAGTTTCGGTTAGGGCTGTCACAGAAAATTATTAAGTTTTTCAAAAAAGTTCGCATGTTAAAAGTAGTTTTTTAAATACGATGATTTTATGCTTTAAGTTATAGAAAGAAAGAAAGAAAACCATTTATTTGGCACAAAACACACAACATGAGAGAATAGTTTAATCAAGAAAACAATACAAGTAAACAATACATACAATACAAATACAATACCCTGTGCACTGATAATGCGCCAAAGGAAAGTCAACTCGGCAAATGCGGTGACCAGCTGAGTCACCCAGCTCTAATCTTCAGCTGGCACACATTTGTTTTGTCAACGCTAAGAAAGCAGTGAGGAAAAGAATAATAGAATATAGCACATACACACACACAGCTTTAGACACTATTTATATAATTTTTTTTCTGTGTGGCGTACTAAGAAATACTATAGACATAAAGAAAAAACCATAGTAGAGCAAAATAGCCACGAATTGCTTACGAAAACAGAAAATATAATGCTACACGTGGAGCCGTGTTGTGTGTACTAGATTATATTTCTGTGGTCCCTAATTCCATGAAGCATGATACATTTTGTTTATATGCATTGGCGGTCATCACCGCTTTTGGATCGCACTGCATTTAGGCTCAAATTTATAATTAGTACTTTGACTTTGTGTAGACTTTGCTAAGGAAATCGGTTCGTATTTGACAAAAAACTGAATATATAATATTAACTTGAGTTTAGCCAAAGTATTGTAATAGGTATGTGCGAAAGGAGGGGGTGATAAATAAATTAAGATTATCTTTTGTATGACGAGTGATAGAAATATAATTATAATATTTTGTAAGAATGACGTAGATTGAACTAGAAAATCAGGAATTTAAAATTGAAGGATGTGGTATATATTATTGAAATGGAAGGCACACAAGAAAAAAAAAGTAAAACAGTTTTATTGATAAGTCTAAAGATCGTATAGTAATGTGTCTTGAAATATATAACGACAAAGATAAAATATTATTTATGTTGTAGTTCACGCGATTATAAATGGATTAAATTCACAGAGCTAAGTCTAAATGGAGTAAATCAGTGTCTTACCATATACTTTGATAAGTAACTAAGTAGCGTCTACATCTCACTTACCTCCAGGTGCGATGAGGGCATGTAGTCAGTTTTCCGTTATAGAATATATCGACAGCCCTATTATAGCCCCTACTACATTCCCATAGTCCGGGACAAAACAATATTTCGATTGTTGATTGTTGTGCGAACGCTGCCTTATATTAGGGACTTGTGATAAGAGTTGTTATAATTATAGAATTTCGGATGCGGATAATTACATGAATATTGCATTTGTTTCCGATAATCCCGGTAAAACAAATTTCGATATGGGAATTTCATACAATTATTTATTTTTTGGTTTTATTTTTTTAGAATGAACTAAGAATTTTTTAATATATATATCTCATTCTCACCCCTGTACTATTAATTCATGATGATTAAGATTAGACTAATTATTTTGAGTATTATATCCGAAATGATCCAAAATGTTTATATCGTATCGGATATTAGAGGAAAACATCGCCTAATAGAGCTTCTTTTCGGCTCTTTTCTACTTTCCGAACTGATGGCAAATTCATTTTATTGATGATTTTAAAAATGCGTATAATAAACCTATTTAAATTGAGTGTGAAATACAACCGCATATCCGAAAATTACGGTTACAGATATCTATGACATCCCTAGTGCAGGCCGAGTCAGTAGGGCGCAAAAACTCGTCCGCAAACATTACTCGATTTTGGGTTGTGTTTATTTTATAAAAGAATATATTTTCAACTGTTTCCCTGTTAATTAAAAAAAGATCTTACGTTTCATATCTGTAGCACAGTTTTTTTTTTTTGTATTTCATGAGTAAATATACATAGAAATGTTATTAGAAAAATTAAAGGTTCCTTACGTATATATTTTATTGATTGACTCCCGGAAATCGGGATATTTACGTAGCTTCTATAAAACGTTTCATTTTAATATTTTGGCAACCCTAGTGATTAGTCACGTTAAATTGAAACACGGAATTTCATACAAAGCTATCGGAAATTGATTAAATGGTATTGTTTTGGTTGCTACTTAAAAGAATTTGCAAAGTTTTCCTATTATTATCAACATGCCACAACTTCATTGTATTGTAAATATGGTCTTTTTATCGGAAATTGACTAATGTTTAAATAATTTTTATGTTAGATAAAAACAATCGTCATACTATATATCTTTCGGGACATATAAGCGCAAAGCGGATACACCGGCACTAATGTATCCCTGCTCAGCTCGTAAGAGACATAGCATGGCCATAGATTATTATTACAAAAACAAACACTGTACTTAATGATATCAGGTATTGTATATTTATAATAAAAAAATAATAAATATATAACTATAAAAAAAAAATACCCTGTGGGCCTCCCCACAGGTTAAAAGGCGAATAGGGAAACCTATAACAAAATGAGATGACGAAATTAAAAAAATTGCAGGCCCAAGATGGTATCATATAGCCCAAAACAAAAATCATCCAAAACATCCTTGGAGGAGGCCTTTACCCGCTAAGGGGTTCTTGACTTAGTAAACATTTAATTTAGCAGATAAATGTAAATAAAAAAAGAACAAATAAAGGTTTTTTAATTTATTTATTTATATTTATAAAGCTCGATGAATATAATTATGATTAGAATGTTATAAGTTTTATCGTTACGAAAATTCCACGGCGGATCCTTAAACACGCAGCTGCCTTGCATGCAACCTTGTCAAACCACCGACATCCCGAAGCGGCTAAATTAATGCGGGCTATGCTGCCACTTAATTTGATAAAGTTGCGTCTTATGACCGACAAATACATTTCGTTTTCTGTTTATGTCGATTTCGTCAACTTTTACGAGTCACTTACGGCTTTTTTATGTGAAATATCGATTAACAATAATATTCGGCATTCGCTCGCATTAAAATAGTTGTATATTAAAGATTTTCAACAATCTTATCTTAATGGCAGTTTTATTTTTGAGGTAGGCACAAATATGTGCTGATCGAGCTTTTTATTATATTTTTATCAGCATATTATATTAATATTACATTTTATATTATCACGCTATATCCCTTTCGGGGTGAGCAAAGATACATTAGTGGCTGTGTATCCACATTGCGGTTTATTTGCACAGAATCCTAAGTGCGCGAGCTCGAATCGCATTTGGCCGGTTTTTATAACAAAGGTGATAGTTTCATCTTCCGGTAATTGATTACTGTGGCCCATGGTTTATAAAGCTGCACAAAAAAAATCCACACACAACAAACACACACACAACACACACAGGCAAACACGACATACACTAGTGTCCACCGATCACGCCACAGAAGAGAAGCTTAGTCGACTGTTGCTTACTGAGACGCAGCTTAATTTTCTTTCGGCGTTTCATCTCAAGATAGTCTTTTCTGGAACAGTAGTAGATCACCGTTTGATTCTTTCCCTAGCAAGTGGAGGTTTGTACTCACAGGGGTACCCTTGCGTTGCTATTCAACCCATAATTCTCGCTGGCCGAGCACCTTGACAGCCCTACTTCGTTTGGTGAAGTTGTAAAGGCCCTCCCAGGCCATCAACCATTATTATATCGAAAAAAACTGCTATAAGTACAAACGCTTGTCAAACGATGTAAGCTCAACTTAAAACTCGCTTTTGTAATAAGTCGATTGTATTTACGCCGCAGCTATGCGTGTGTTCGTATACGCATTTTCTTTATATGCCACAGTAGGTGAACGTTTTTGCTTACGAAAAAAATTTGAGCTCGGGTTTAATTTTTGCGATGTAGGATGAAGAATGTATGAAATCCAATACAGGCTCTTTCGCATGGACCATTCTCTACATTTTTTTTTAATACCATTATGATCTGTTCAAAAGGCCTCGAAGTATTTTTACCTGCTAGTTTATTTTTGTCTGCGTTATTATTTCTACGTCTTAGGGTGTACAGGATTGCTTCGAATTTCATTTATTGCTTTTATTATATTACTAGTTATTACCGCGGCTTCGCCTGCGTTGAATTCACGTCTCCCGTGGGAATTGGATTACATACACACAGTCGTGGAATTCAGAAATATATTAAGAAGTAGCTGTGCCCAGAACTTCGTGTGGAATCACTACTTTTGTGATGATAATTATTTCAGGCGGAAGTCCTTGTTTAATATTTCTCTATCTTAATATATATAAATCTCCTGACACGATGTTTGTCCGCGATGGACTCCTAAACTACTAAACCGATTTTAATGAAATTTACACACCACGTGAAGTTTGATCTAATTTAAAAGATAGGATAGTTTTCATCTCAATTCATTGTCGCAATATTATTTTATTGCAAATTATTTGTTTATTATTTAGCAGTCATAATTTACAGTTAGCTCCAACCGATTCTAAAAGATGGCGCCGAGTCAGCTAGTTTTATTATATTTCGATCATTTCTTCAAGAAATATTCTCTCAGCTTTTAACCTGTTGCACAATAGAAAGTGTTCTATAGAACTCCATACTCTAATTCCACAAGCCACATTTCATAATAAAACCACCAGACCACATGTCAGCTAAGAACAGCCAAGGATAGGAATATGCTTCCAGCACCATATTTCCACGTTTTTATGACTTGGGAGTCTTTACGAGGAGAATAAAAATACGCATTTGATGACGGTTGCGTATTTGGTTGGGTTACCAGGTGTAATTGAGGTTGATCCACCTGTAAATCATTAAAAAAAATGCAATTGCCATGTTCAATGGCAATGTATTTTACAGTATTAATATGTAAATTTATAATAAAACAGGATTTACACATTTGTTTCTTTAGTAAGAATGTGGCCAGCAAATTTAAATACATTATACGAAGCCTGTGTAGTACCGAGAATTCGATGATAAAATAGATTTCCTATGATGAATATTTAGCTATAAAATATTGTGAATTCGTGTCCAATACTAAAATGACCTTTTTAGAACTTGTATGGTGAATGATTTGAATATTAAAATCTATTGCTCTAAGAATCAGTACTATGTGAGGTACTGATCTTGAATTCTATTTAAATATTGTATTGTTATATTTTATCTTACAACAATAAGGTTCTTAAAAAAAATTAAGATTTTCGAACTATCAAGCGTATCGTACTTTAAAAATGTCCAAAATATTTTCCATGTTTTTAGTATAACTAAAATTGTTATTGGAAATTCTCTTAACTAAAAAACAAGTCAGATCGACGATCAAGCTTGGAACGAGAGTGGTTGTATTCTCTATTTCGTCGATCGAGGAATTGCTGAATTATCGTTGTTGTGGTCTTCTAGATGTGCTGGTCGTATTTTTTGGGTTAATGTCCGGTCTGGACAACGACGAGATGCCTGGATTGCAAAATGCTGCGGAGAGTTAGTGATTTTTCTGATGACGTGACCCAAATCGTTGGTTTTGACGACAATTAATGACTATTGAATATTAAAAATATCAACGACGGGCTCAAATAGGCTTGTATCCAGAGGCGTAAAACCTTTTTTAATTTTTAATTATAATTTTGAGTATTTCCCAAATTTTTATTGGTTAATATTATAGATATATTAAAGATGGACTGATGTTGAAGTTACGAGAATGCAGTTTTTAGTCAATTCGTAATATATTTTTAATTTGATTGACTTTTCTTCGCAGAATAGTTCAATTGCGAGAATTGGTCCTGTGGTGCATAGATTGAAATGTCAATGTACCAGAGAATGGCAAGTGAGACAGAGATATTATGAAAGAGATAGTAATAAAAGTTCTAATTACACTGGGGTGGTTGGAGTACAAAGTTCAATATTGTAATTTATATTATAAGCTGACGGGTTGAATTTTGATGTATATGATCAACAGATTAATTTGAGGCAAGTATGGATATTTTTTTTTTTTACTTTACAATCCTTATTTTGATAATTCACCAGAACAAGAAGTACGGCAATAAACATACAGACAAACCAATAAAAGTAAAAGAAATTAAATGTACATTTACACCAGGAAAACATAAATCCTGAGAGCATCGTCAAAAATCGATCGAACAATTGTAAAGCACTTGCAGGTTCGATACGTCGCGAAACAACAAACAGACCGACAGGAGGTCCGATCGACAAGGCGTTTATCGACAGTCGACACGAGTCGACAACCGGACGTGACGTCACCACCGGCCGTGCGTAAACGAGAGAATTTTAAACAACCTCCTCTTGGCATTATTGCGTCTCGACTCGTAACAGACAGCAACATTAGAGTTGCCAGGGACAAGGCATTACCCGGACTTCTGTGGGTTCCAATACCTTAACCAAAATTTGGAATTAATTTGAGATTACTTGGAATAACGTCAGTTATGCCCAGTGTCATCATCGCTTTTAAACACAAATCTATACTAATATTATAAAGCTGAAGAGTTTGTTTGTTTGTTTGTTTGTTTGAACGCGCTAATCTCAGGAACTACTAGTTCGAATTGAAAAATTCTTTTTGAGTTGAATAGACCATTTATCGAGGCAGGCTTTAGGCTATATAACATCACGATGCAATTATTAGGACCGAAGAAATAATGGAAAATGTGAAAAAACGGGGGAATTTATTCATCCTTGAGGGCTTCCATTGCGTGCGCTGCAAAAACGGTTCAAGATACCAAAAATATATTGAAAAAAAGAATTATTCCTCTTGAAATGATCTAAAAAAATGTCCGCGACAGTATATGTCTATCTTTTAAGATTAAGTCACTAGAACCGTTTTTATGGTAAACATATTTGGTCGAAATTAATGCATTATTTGTTAAGAGTTGTATCAACGTAATAATATTAATCTTTATCCAAATAAATGTGTTGTTGATTAGGAGTATTTAATTGTGAACAAAATTGTCTTTGACATCACTTAATTTCAATGAACATCATAGAAGATATTACAATAACTTATATAGGAAAACAACGTTTGCCGGATCAGCTAGTGATTCATAAATTGGGATGCAATTGCAATTAAAAGCAACAATTTAAGGAACGTTTCTGCAACTGGGCGCTAGTCTCGTTATTATCTGACACGGCATGTGACCATACCACGATATCAATCATGATGCAGTCCAAAAAAAGGCTACAACTATCAACAGTAAAGAATAACAATCGATCGTCGCAATGATCATGCCGGGCTGCATAAATATCTTATCATGCTTCATTTAAAGGACCCAATATTATATAACGGTAGGAATACGCTCGCCGGAAGACCATTCCTCAGCTCATCGACTCAGCAAAAGTAAAGAAAAAGAAAGAAAGAAAGAAAAAGTTTATTGAGGCAAAGGAATCAACACACAACAAACATATTTATATAAAAACAACAATGAAAGAATACATCACATCATGTATCCTGTGTGCTGCTACCCATCTCAAAGAGCACTCAGCTCAGCGTGTGCTGGGCGACGCTGCACGCGCCATCCAGCGCTGATTTTCAGCCGACGCTCAGGGGAACCGATTGCAATTGGGAATGAATTGGGAAGAGTTAGAGAACTTTTTAGTCCTAGCCGGGATTTAAATTACCGTATAACCGTAACTCCGCAAACCTGAACGTATAGTTCTTTTATGAAAGGGAGAGGGTGGAACAAGGTTAGGTAACTCATCAGAACACTCGCCGTAATACAGATTGTAGAAAACACTCAGTGAGGCAATATCTCTGAGCAACTGGAGCGGCTGAAGATGCTTAGTGACGTCTGGATCATTCACATGCAACCCCGCTGCAACCTATCCAAGGCGTCGAGTAAGTACTGAGCGGAACCTTCCCAGAGATGCAACCAGTATTCAATGCAGAATCCAGCATCACAAAATGCTACAAACTTTAAGAAATACACGATAATACAAAATAAGCAAGAATTAAGGAAAACTTAGAAAATATAGGTTGTTCCGTATTCCGCAACAATCTTACATTTATGTAATATCAGTAAATATTACAACTATAAATGGTTAGTTGGCATCTTAAATATGCTTTGAGCTTTTAACGCTAGGTTCCCAGACTATCGTTACGTTTCGGTAATTCATCCCCGTCAATCGAGCCGGTTCCAACTGGACCGGTTTTCACATCAATGCCTCTTCACCCTCGCTCGGCCGAGTTACTGCCGCTATTTTGACCTACGGAATCAAGAAATACAGAGAAGGATGTTCTAGTACAAAATACGCTGATAAAAGTGGAGCGTATGTTGTTTTCGTAAGCTCGTCTTGTCTATCTTTCAACTCTGTACAATTACATCACAGAAACTATTTAATGTAATTAAATTCAAGAGGTACGACGAGTAATGTCGCTACGGATTATTAAAATTTTATAATTATAAAATATCGTCAAGCTATAGCCCCATCGGGGTGAGCAGAGCATAGTTATATTAATGGCTGTATCCACTTTTCGTTTATATGTAGTACTTTGGTCACCGTTCTCATAGCACTAGTACATATGGCATTTCTATTAGATGCGTTGCGGATTTGTTCACGATGTTTCCTCCTAAATTCATACTTCTTAATCTGAATCGAAATTTTAAATTGTTTTGTTTAAGAATAAATTGTTAGCTTTACATTTGGTTCGTGTGTATAGTTTCTATATATTTTCTAATTCTATGTTTGTCCTTATGGCCATAGCTAATCCAGTTTTAATCTCGTCCTACCGATTTGACAATCGTAATACTGAATACTTTAAATATTTTTTTTGTGGTTTATATTTTTGCAAATTGAATTAAGTTTTGCGTTATTGCAAATATAAATAAAACAGCTGTATTGAAACTAAAACAACTAGAAATTGCACAGAAAACAATGTCGTAAAGCACACGTGCGAACGGAATGTACTAGGATCGCAGAAACGGGTAGGCGGTTAACGAGAGCCGGTAGATTCGCAATGTGGCTCGGCGTGCGTTCCGGTCGACGCCACCGCAGTCAGGGTCAAGGCTTCGGCACCTCCTGCGCGCTTCTCCACGCCTTGTACACGCGAAACGCCCGACGTCTTTCTCTTTCGCTACACAGAGCGGAAAATAAAAGGGAAACTGATGGATAGTACAAATACGTTTTTCCCACGATTATCGTTTGAAGGAAATTGCGGGAAATTATCTTCTGACCGCTCAGTTAAAGCGTGTACAATTTAAAGCTTTTATAAGTATCTTATAAAAGCTTTGTTGATCGACTTCGAGGCAATAAAAGTCAGCTTCTCGAAAAGTTGACGGCTAAATTGCTTGTTAACCTACAACTGCTATTACTTTAACAAGATTACACAAATCTCGCTATCCGTTGACAATTTTTGAATGAAACTACTCGGTCGATAAAAAAAATAAACGAGCATGTGTCCCGTCGCCGGCAAGGCGTCCCGAAATTCCAGGGACCTCTTTTTTGTTACTTGACAGATGCATTTTGGGCCGCCGCTAACCGCACCGCATCTTGCATCCTTATCGCGCTTTCGGATGCAAGAAACCTGCGTACAAGCCTGGTTTAGGCCCAGAGTTGAGAGGAAACAGTATGGAAAGTTAACCGCGTTTTTAAGACATAAAAATAAAGTAATATACAATTTTAGTAAGATGAAATAACGCAACTTTAATAGGTACTGTGTATATTAATATGGCTACCGTATAAATGTTTTCTTCCAGGCAATCTGTGATTTATACTAAATATAATATTGTATTTTGCGATGCAAATAGGTGATTTGTTATCAGTCGATCACATAAGAGAATGCTAAATTCTAATAGAAAGGACTATACAAAGATATATTATTCTTTGAATATAAAAAAATTACAATCGGCTTATTATTCTCTATTGTTGCAATTCAAAATTATTATTGGCACATTGGTTGGTTGGTATTGGTCATTTCTATAAGCCTAAGATAGCCAGAGGTGGCTAGTTTCGGATAAAGCCAACATCTAAAAATGGACATGGGGAAGGCTATTAAGAAAGGATACTGAAAAATATGTTTACGTTGCTTTATTTATACAAAAAGTATTATCTTTAATTATAATCGTTAGAAAATTCTAAGTGCTAATAGTGTTAGTGTTAATTATCGAACTCAAGAGATAAGGATTCTACAAAATTGTGGGCGCGGAGTATGTGCGCTTACTCCGCGCTACTATACTTTTGAGTTTCAATACTGTTCTTGATTACACTGTGGCTTTGTAGACAGGTCTACTAAGACGAATTTGAGGGTTATTTAAAGGTGCATTAGGCCGTCCTTGTCGCACGCTGTGGCGCCAACGCTCCAGAAGGATCCGAACGACTCGCTCCTGTTTGTTTGCTGGTTGCCACGTTAAATGTATGGCAGCATTTGATTTTCTAATATTATTACTTCGTATTAAGGTCAGATTCTTTAATTTCAACTATGGGAACGACTATTTAGAGACTCCGGAACAAAAATCAATCACTTTTAGAAAAATTTTTAAATACTATTAGTCGTGAGGTTTATAGGCAGAATAGAATAGTGTCTCCCTCTTCATCATACTGAGGTGTTGTAAGAGCCAACTAAGGTATCCAGTATGCCGAATTGCACGCAAGTTGCTAGCATCTAAACTGCTATATGCACATACTCGGCACATTGTGCAAACCCGCCAACCCTCATTTGACAAGCGTGATGGTTTTATGTCCAAATCCCTTCTTGTAAGTTCACGAAATATAGCAGGAAAGGGATGGGAAACCTCTGCTCTGCAGTGGGACGAAACCGGCTAATAATAATATATTATACTATATATTAGTACGCGTATCACGCAGAAATCTGTCTAAAAGTAGTAACTCACCGAAATTTCGCCTACAGCCTTCTGCCATAAAAAACATCTTGGGATTCGAAAGTTTAAGAAATACGTGCCTTATATTGTATTTATCGATACAATATTATATTATTATAAACTCCAAAAACTTATTAGGTACCACACGCCACACATCTCTTTTATTTTGGTTCTCCTTTGGCCTCGTACTGATCCGATGGACACCTGTTTGGAACAGAGTATCAACCCTTGACCTCAGAATTATTTGTTATTAATTTACAGAATATTAATACATAATATCAAACACCTTTCCACAACATTTTTACTTAAGTCGCCGCCATTAAGATTTGTCACACCTCCATATCCTTCCTGTCACTTTATATGCTTGCCAACATAAAATATAATTATTGCGAATTATAAATTAATTATTAATGGTGTTTACATTAATATTTAGTATTTAATAATAATTATTATTTATATTATATCCATCATAGCTTAATAGTGATATTTTCTGTTGTGCTTCCCTATTATTGTAATAATTGTTTCAAAATAGTTTTTGGCAAGACGCAAGTTTTTATACATTCAATTCAACATAAACCATTAATTTAAAAATTTTAAAAATCACATAGTAAATAAATCTTTCACTGCATTTCTTAAAAAGCTCTGACTGCTTGGAAACCTAATCTGACAGTTATTAAACTGTCTAAGATCTTTGGGTCTTTCCCCCTTCTATCTATCCAGTTATTAATAACCGGTCTCTTTACGTGCGATGTGACCAAGACACTGTACTATAGGCTTTAAGTAGACTGAAGACAGACCCAGTACGTTCTCTGTTCTCAGTAGCTCGGGAACTAAGATATTTGTGGGCTCTCCAAGGAATTCTTAATTGATTGATATTGTTGATTGCACATACTGTATGATATTTCGCTGGCTGAGCGCCCTCTGCGTTCGCCCACCAAGCCCGGTTTTGTTGTGAAGGTCTTTCCCTGGCCACCAATGTAGGACAAGCCGAAAAAAAACTGTATGTTTTGAAAACCCTCTCTGAACCGAAAGGAGCATATTGGTGACACGATAACATTACCAAAATACATTTAAAAATTACATTATTCGTGAATATTAAAAAGTTATTGCCATATAATTCGAAGTAATTGATAAATGATGCTTGTGATCAACCATTATGACGTCATAACCTACTAGCACGATACTATGCTTTTTCCCTTTTTTCGTGAACAAATAGATCGTGATCCAAGCACGCTCCCAGCGTTCAAGTGTAATTTTTCTCAGTTTAATTTATTTGATTATATTCAAAAGAAAGTTTAAGATAAATTGCGAAGTCGGGGTGTTTTTTTTATTTAATAGTTACATCTCTCTCTTAATAGTGCTGTCTCAGCTTATGCCGGAGTCGCTACAGAACCGTGTGACGTCAGATCTCGTCGGCACCCCCACGTCTGCTAAACTTAGGGACCCTAATGAATGACTTCCTAATTGCCGCCGGAGCACGAATAATCTGTAATCCGGCGAAGTTTCCTTGCCATTTAATTATAAACCTTAACTACTCTGTTTCTAAGCTCTAAATCGAATGCCAGCGTCCTTGGTGTTATTACTCTTGGATTTATTACGATCGACGCGTGGCGAATTAACAACGCTCACTGTGTTATGCTAATCCGAGCCTTATGTCGTTAAGTGATGGTTCAGTATTCAAGAGGTTAGGAATTGAGTTACGTCATAACGTCTTGAGTGGATGCCGGCAGTGCACAGAGCAGCTCTAGTAAGTGTACCCCCGCACTAATGTTGACAACATTCTAACTCGCGCTGTCACTCGGCGCCGCAAATTAGATTCACCATTCATGCTTATTTCAATTATACTGACCCAGGATTTGTAAATGGCGGTGATCTTTCTTCATTTCATTCATTTCTTTTTTTTTTTACTTTTGTAGGCAAGCAAACTGCCAGCCCGCCTAATCGTAAATGGTTACCATGGAAGAATGCAACACAAGGGGAGTTGTTATTGCGTTGCCAATTAAGCACATTACACTCCCGCGTTTCAATTTCACGTTTAGAGGACGTATAGTTGAAATTATCAAAAATATTTTCGTAAGATATACCATTTTATTCCAAAGGGTTCTATAACCAGTATTATAATACGCGGTATCTAGAAAAAATAATCACATGCAGTATACTATCTTTTCAGATTATGAGACTTTTGAGTTAACCATTGTTTGACTATTTAGTTATATAATAAAAAAGTATAATTAAAAAAATTGATAACGATTTTAAATAACGCATTCTATAACTAAAAAAGCCGAAGAAATGATACGCCTGACTTGGGAATTAATTAGTTTAGCTTTATTGAAGGTTTCAAAAGACTTGAAAACACGTAAGGCGGTAATTAAAACGTTAAATATAGGCTATCGTACAATGATCGGTCCAATAATTTATTATGTGCTTCTGGTGTGAACTAATTCTAACAGTAAGTTATGTTATCGCCAACGCGCTGTACATCTGCTAACCGACGTGGCTGGCTGCCCGTACACATTGCGTACAATCGTGCGCAAAATATTATCTGTCATTGTAAGTCTCAGATGACGTGTGACATCTGTCAAACTTACAACACCTGGATACAACACACGGAGCTTCATAACTACGTCTATTAAAACGAAATACATCAAGTATATACTACTAAATATTTGTGATCTTGAATATAAAATACTAAAACATATCCATGGTGGACATATGTATAGCTGTGGTAACTTTGTGGATAGAGGAGCCAGTTTCCATACGCGAAAACGCGAATTGTCGTAGGTTTGAATCCCGGCACGTACCTCGTGAGTGTTTCCATATTAGATACGTACGGATTTAAACATCATAGGTTTCTCCGGTAAAGGATAACATCGTCAGGTAACGCGCATGGCATCTAATAAAATTAGCATGTGAATTAATGTTTTGTGAATGACAATTGCGCTATTAGTCACGTTGGACATGGCACATAAGCGCAAAATGGATACAGCTACTAATGTATGCTCCCTCTGAAAAGGATAATAGCGCGATGATATCAGTAGTGCAGTTGATCACCGTTTTCCGAGTATTATTTATAGAAAGTATTTCTATTAGATGCCATACGGTTTTCCTCACATGTTTTCCTTCACTGCAGAATATCCGGTGCCAAACTCCAGACTTAATTTGGAAAAAACTCGATGTACGTGCCTTAAATTAAAAAAATATTCCAAGAAAAGAAATATAAATATAACCTTTCATTACGATGTAAATAAAATGTAAATATTATTTCTTAAGGCTTTACCTATTGAGTGTACCCAAGACGTCGCACCTGCCTCGCACCCGGCATGGCCTCAACCGCCTTGCTGTGTATGATAACCTAGTAATTGTACTTTTAAGTAATCCATTAGCGACAACTAATCAACTAATAAATAACGGTTTTCCGTTCCAAAACCGTTACAAACAACATACGTTATTGATTAAAAAATGCGATAATTTCCAAAAACTACTAAAAAACATACCATTCTTTCCAATTTAAACATTAATTACCAAGATACGAAAGACTTCATTTGAGTAACTGTGGCCAAGATTTTTTTATTGGCCGTATAAAGTGTCTGCGATCTGCACTTGATGTACAGTGTGGGCCTAAGAAGGCAATGATTACCAAGGGTCGAGAATGCATTAACTGTCATCATCACTATGTCAACCCACATATACCATGTCAAAAGGTCTCCAGGTATATGAACACTTGGATATATACAAACTGATCCCGAAATGCGATAGGCCCAAGCCAGTCACTAGGACGGTCTTTGTTCTTATTTACGATGATCAAGTCCCACTTCATTCCTACCACCTCAATATTATAAATATTATCTTAAAATATTATATTACGGTGATTAGTTGCGCCATTGGTCATGTTGAGCATGACATAACAAAGTACGTAAGCCGTACTTTTAAATCATAAAATATAAATTAAATGTCCATATATGCTACTGCTATATATTGAAAATACAGAAGCTTTTCAGCAAAATATAAATAAATCATTTAAAAAATCTACCCACCCTGTCAGGGAAACATGATAATAATAACAATATATCGTCATACTATATCCCTTACGGTGTAAGCAGATATATATTGATGGTTGTATCCAGTGGCGTGCATCCCATATAAAGCATAAAAAGCATTATCTCGTTATATTTGAAGATGTAACACATATAGAGATACTTTAAATTTGGTCCAATTTAGGCTCTCAGATTGCTTTTTTGGTAAACACCAGATTATAAGTAAATATAATTATTAAATGTCCACGTATAGTAAGATTATACTTTTATGCTTTATATGGAACGCACGCCACTGGTTGTATCCATATTGTTAAAAAAAAAGATATTTATGTGCCAAGATTCGAAACTAAGAACATTCGTGTCGCCGCGTATGTATACCGGCCCATTATTCACTAGGCAATCGGTTCCATAGAGACATGATCTTATTGTTATACAGAATCAATATTCTCAATTATACGTCTTAATTATCTTTATTAAAAACTGTCCAAGGTATTCAAGTCGCAATAATTAATCCGAATATCCAATTACCTCCAATTTTTACCTCAGCCCCATGTCATTACAAGCTTATTAACAAGTATTGTTCCAAAGGGCTGTAATTACATCCATTTTCCTGAGGAAAACATTATTTTATACTATTTTAAAACCAATCATTTTAATTATCGATCCTTGCAGGACAAGTTCGTACGACATAAAGATAGCGAACCCCAGTTATTTAGTTCGAGTTTCTCGGCTCAGTGCCTTAAAAAGTGGTCTTGTCTGACCACTGTTAGGTATAATAATACCGAGTTTCTTCCCTTTCGATACAGAAACAAGCATCACATTATAGCATTGTGTATAGGTTTATATTATGGGCAACATGTAATCTGATTAATGATTAACGGTTACAAAATGTAGTCGTAATTTTAATTTTCTTGCTCTGTAATCATCATTAAATCCTTTTAAAATATTAAAAAGTCATAAATGTGTATGTAATAAAATAAAAAAAGTAAAATGTAATCGTAATAATTTTTATTAAGCTGATTACATTTTCTTCTTCTTCTTCTTTCTTTAATGGCAACGCGCAAGCACGATTGTGCCAATGTCACGTAAGTAGGAGATTGGTCGGTAAAATAAATTTAAAATATGTGAAAGTATATTTCTTTCGCAGATCCATGATTACATTTTGCCCATCTACGATTGTACTTAGGGTATAGGTGATAGATAGACCGTTTATTGCGACTGTTCGCCGGTATAAAGAGCTATTTTATAGACGAGGGAAATATTTCAGGACGCAATGGTATGAATATTTCTTAGTTAAAAAACTTGCAGACTGAAGTGGCAGTGGGCAAGGACATATATGGCGAATAAGCGATGGTCGTTGGAGCAGGTGGGTTCTTGAATGGAGACCGTGGATCAGCAGACGTAGCGTGACCGGAAAAGATTGGATGAGAAAAGCCGAAGACCGGGCTCAATGGCACTTTTTAGGAGAGGCCTATATTCAGCAGTGAACTAGGATAGGCTGATGATGATGATGATAAACATCAAGTCTTTAAATTCCGTAGTAATCTACATATAGATAGTTTTAAAATGTAATCATTATTAATCCCCATGGCATGTTTTGATTTATAAAGAATCCATTTACGGAGCGACTAATTTTATAGTCGCATATAAAAACTGGTGCACATGTTTCTTTACGTATCGTAAACATAAGTTTTAACTTTCAAACCCACATACGTAAATAGCCGTATTCAACTCACATAGCACACCAATAAAATAGAATAAAGTGAGAGTCAAAAAGCTTACGAAAACATAGAAAATATGTTACTCGACTTTTATCCATCGATTTTGGTTTGCGTTAATTTCCTATCGCCAAAGAGGGCATAGTTTTGCAATAAGCAGTAACAACTTGCGCGATAAAACGTGCAAGTACCCTCAACCAGGTTTCACCCACGAGCCGTCGTGGTTACCAAGCTGTGGCCGCTGCGAGCTGCACAGCTGCTAGGAATCACTGGTGTGAGTTCATGGAAACCAACGAGTTTAACTAATTTTCGTCACCTCTAAATAGAGGCCGGCTGACAGAAATAGACGCGGAGTTCCCACTACACCCCAAATATAAGAAAAATAGGTCACAACCAGTACAAAATCCTAGACAAATATGGCCAATTTAAATGCTTGTAAACGCTTTTCAATAGTTCGAGACCCCAGACAGATTTACGATAAGTTGTATTGTTAGAGTCCTTGGGAACGACTCCCTACCGTCTGTTACAAGGTTCGCGTCGCGTCGCCAAGTCGTTATTCAATGAAATTGTGTTATAAAGGGCCACGAAAACCAGTAACCGACAAACATTGACAGCTGTGCTTTCCGTTTCAAAACGTTCACGTGGCGGCCAATCAGCGACGAGCGCAACTACCCGCGGCGGTCACTAGTTGTCATACATTCAATTAATCTGTTAATTTAATAACTCTTTCCTAGTTATGATAGCCTGGTGGCTATGGTAATTTTTTTAAAGATGACTGCACTCCTGAAATGGTCAATTTTGATAATTAATTAAATTTGTTGTAATTTAGTTTTTTTATAAGATTTATGTAATACTCTTGGAAGCCTATTGGAAACCTATTGGAGGATAATTAAAAAAAAACATCGAAACACGTGTTTTGTTTATTTCTAACTAAAGATCTAAATGCCGTTTATACTTACTCCAAAATTGTGGAGTTATCAAACAAATTTCCAACCTCTATTTCACCCATAATTAGGGGTAGGATATCAAAAAATCCGTCCTTAATGGATGCCTACATTATACGACGAATCCAATGTCTAAATTTCAAGTAGTTTAAGATCATCGATGACGATTAGTCAGGACAAGTGATTTTATATATATATATATATATATATTACTTACTCTGTAGTTATATTTCATTTTTATAGTGTTTTTGGTATCATACTATAACATATAAGTGAACATATAGTAAAAACAGTAAGAATACAGAATCAGTGTGGTTTAAATAAGCTAAACTTAACTAAAATCTTTCCTAGATTAATGATAATTTTAGCGTTCTAGGATGCCTATATTTATACCTTTTTTTAGTAACTCGGGTATAATTTTTACTGACTAAAACCCCCAAAGTGTCCTTCAATTCGCTGCAAGCTGGGGCAGTTTCTAATTTCTCCTATTCGGTGAAAGATTCAATTATTTACCTAGTTTTTTTTATCTTAACTCGACACTGATCACACCACAGCTGATGGTTAGCATTTTGCAGTCCAAAAAATGATTTTAGCTATCAACAATAAAGAAAAACCTATCGATAGTAGCAGGGATCATGCCGGCCTGGACAAATATCTCTTCACGCTTCGTTTAAAGGACCCAATATCATAAGAAGGTTGAAACACTCTTTCCGGAAGGCAATTCCACAGGTCAGAGATTTGACAAATTAAGAATTAGAAAACATCTTAGTTCTAGCCGGGATGTGCGTTACCGTATAGCCGTGACTCCACAAACCCGCGCGCTAGACATTCATAAACAGATAAATAAATGGTAAATTTGTTTTTAGGTAGTGAATCTCAATTCTTGGAAAGTGCAAAAAGGAAAACATATTCAAGACTCGACAAAAAACAAAACATTATCCCAGCAATATTAAGTGATTATAGCAATGAATTCAGAGTAGATTATAAGTAATTGGTGGTTACAAATTGGTTAGGATAATCGGCGATATTATTTATTTAGCATATTGTTATATGTGATTTTATTACGGCAATTCTCCGACTAATTGTTACTACCCGAAATTAGCATTCGATGATTATTTTTGATACGTTTATGAGACAGAAACCAATTAAAAAAGGTTTGTTATACCTCTCCAATTATTTTAAAGTTCATTTTTTTCACTTCTTGTTTGTATATTTTATTATGTTATTTATTTTCTAGACACTACTAGTTTCTAGAATTATTATCTTTCTATAATCTTCTAATTGATCTATATATTTCACCATAAGACCAGGCGTCGGCAATTTGCGGCTCTTTGGATGTGTAGCTGCGGGTTTTTAGTTCCATACGCAAATATTATTTATTTATAAATATAAAAAAAAAATTATAAATCGTTCTGAATCGACGAATAAATAGATTAGTTTTTTTTCTCAAAAAAACTATTTGCAATTTCTATTTATTGTTGATAAGAAAATTTATTGTGGCTCGATAAAAACTTTGAAATTTAGTAAATTATAATTTTGAGTCCTCCGACTCAAAAGGTTATTGACCCCTGGTCTAGACTCACACGTTGACTGCCTATTGTCTTTGTCAAATAGCTGTCAATTCCACTCCGAATTTGCATTGAGTTACTATCGGAGTTTCTTCTCAAGGTAGTCGCTTTCGAAACGATAGCAGTTACTTTAGGTCCTTTTCCTGTCTGGCCTACCAGGTCGAGATCCAAACCGACAGGGGTGCCCTTGTGTTGCCACTCGACCCATAAATTAACTGAATGAACACCCCGGGTGCTCCCCGAGGTGAAGTTGTAAAGCTTATTTCCAGGCCAACAGCATCTAATACTACCGAAAAAAAATCGTCAATTTACAAAGCAAACTATTTTATTGTCTTACAAAACATTTAAAGAAATCGTGAATGATGTGTTTTTTATTTGTGTTCCTATGAATAGAAGGCGTCCGTAACAAACAAAAGATTGAAAAGAAACAAATTTTCTATACACGTATTTTAAAAAGTAATACATTTAAAAACAGTGAACAACTTCTTTTACCCAGATTTGCTCGTGAAAAAGAGTTGGAGAAACAAAAAATACCACTAAACGAATAATTAATAATATATATTAATGATTATTACTACAAATAATTAATTATTTAAAATAATATATCTCATGAGGCTATCCCTTGGTTGTTGGATCATGGACCGGATATAGAAGGCAACTCCCACCCCTCCCCCAGAGAAGTAGCCTCAACAAGGCCTTTTGTTCCCCGGGCGTCTGGACGAATTTGGTTTCCCAGGCCCGGGTGTAGCAATCAGAGGGACACCCCGGGGGTTTAAGGCAGTAGGAGTCTGACACACCGGGGTTGCTGCCCTCACAGCGTCCCTGATGGTCCTATGTAGGATTTTCCCCCGGGATACAAAAAAAAGCTTTGTGGGAGTCGAAGCTGCTCGCGTCCGTAGGCTTTACCCTAGTTTTCCTACACGTAACTCCTGGGTGGTGCTAAACGAGCAGCAGCGAGGTGGTAGGGCGCCGGTGCCCGTCTGGATCGCGACCACAGTACATGGATGTAAAGCCCGTCATAGTGACCAGTTTCGGCTTGTCGCATTACGGGTTCAGCTTGTGCATATCCAGTAGCTCATATACCTAGAGACCTTCAGTCGTGGTATAAGCGGGCCGACATGACAATGTAGACTATGAATGGATTTTTATCCTTTGATAGCCGCTTTCGTTTTTGGACTACACTGTACTTACCATCGGGTACTCTGTAGTCACTATGTCGAGCCAGTGTAAATAAAAAGGATATAAAAGGCGGTATTACTCGATACGGCACGCATTGTCAGGAGATTCCTCACTCTGAGCTCCCAAACTACCGGTGGCTTGGGCCTCAAGTCTCGCTCCAGTAGGTCCACATATTTTTATATTTTAAAATTAATGTTTTTTACTATTTACTTAAATACTAAACAATGTTAAATATGTTATATAATAATGGCGTTAAATAAACACACTTGTTGAATCACCTTTTTTATTAACTTTTAAATATTTTACAAAACACATCACAACTTGATAGCCATACTTTTTTTATATATCTATACTTTTAATTATTGGTTCATAGGTAAGCACTGAAATGATACTATACTGCCATGATTGACATTAATAGGCTGAACAATATCATTACGATATATTCCGTTTAGTGTGAGCAGAGAAACTTTAGTGCCCATATCCACTAACCGGTGGCGTTGGTTGTCCTGATTAACGTATTCTACAGCCCAAACAAATAAAGCGAGAAACATGATTTTTTTTTAATTGATATCTTTGGACTTATTACTTAGATTTAATTTGATATCCCTCCACTAATAGAGTAAAATAGGTCGCGAGGGTTTGTTTTTAAATGTATTTTGATGAAAGTTTATCAAAATTGCTATTTATCTTTTTATTAAAGGTATGATTCGGATTCTAACAGTCGCGGCTCGACAGTGGCTCCTTAGTGATTGGAATTTATATGCAACGCCGTTCGATGTAGGCGTCTGCTCAGCGCTGTCATTACCCGCAATTTGTCGAACTCGCATTATGATTATCTTTGTAAATAAAAAGTATTATTACGAAGTTTTTGGAAAATCAAACCTCAAGAGGGCTATTTATTTCTATCCGGGCATCGCCGAGTCTCCACAGCTAGTAACTAATAAAGATCTAATAATGTAACAGTGAGCATGTAACATTTACTTCCAAAGCACGAATTTAAACACTCCGCCATGTCCTTCTATATGTTTTATTATCTTGTAAGACTTCCTATGAATCACTTTATGAGTTATTGCGCTTGTGTTACCGGCTACGGGTTATCGCTCCCAAGACCATCACAATAAACGGAAATTTATACTGTGAATAACTAGCACTCCTTGTCGAGAGGTGAAGACAAAGGGTTCCACGGAAAACCTAGGATGCTAGATCGCATAGTCTACAGACTAATTTCAGACTTAAAAATCCTTGTCGCTGTAGTGGTTTAGTGGATAAGGGACCGGCATCCATGCAAATGGTCCTAGGTTCGTATCTTGTTATTCCCGATCGTTGAAATATCATAACATTCTATACTTTTTATAAAGATATTTTTGGCTTCCATTTTGTCGCATGTATTGTATTTGGAAATAATAATGATATCATCACGCTACATCCCTTTCGTGTTGAGCAGAGATACATTAGAGGTTACATCCACTGGTACATATGACAGTTCCATTAGTTGCCATGCGGGTTTCTCTCGGGATGTTTTCCTTTACCGGTGAGCATTTAATGACTAAATCCGTACTTAATTTGGAAAGGCCAGAGTCGGAATTCGAACCTACGATCTTCAATCGATCAAGTGTGTGTTAAAAACAGGAGTAAATAATATCTACCGTAAAAATAACAATACATCTTTATACAAATTGAAGGAATTTAAATTGACGATCTCTCGATGATTTGACGCCGAAACGAGGCTCTTGTCGCAGATTTTTACATGTATTTCAAATTATAAGACGCTTTGTGCTACCTCTTTCATTCAAATTGAGTTAAAACTGCCTGGAGCCGGACCAGAAAGGTCTTTTTCGGTCTCCATTTTTAAAAGGCACAGTTATGTTTCGACAAAGCTAAAGTACCTTTTGTTGAGACCCGTTATTTAACTTATGAAATTGGAAAAATCCAAACGCTCAGTTATTATTTATCAATATTTTTACTCTTTTTACATTCAAATGTAATAACTGTATAGTTTATTATTCTATCCAACAAAGAATAATATTAATTCTCAGATAAATCTGGCATTTTATCAAGAAATGCCTACCCACCTACCTATTGGTCTTATATCTATTATATAAGGCCCAGGTCAGGCCCTGCATGGAATATTCCTCGCATCCCTGGGACGGTTCTGCCCAGTACTCAACGCCCTGGATAGGTTGCAGCTGAGGACTGTCTGCATTGTGAAAGTTCCAGACGTTACTAAATATCTAGAACCGCTCTAGTTATGCCAAGATATTGTCACACTGAGCGTTTTCCCTTGTCTGTATCACGACGAGTGTTAAGAAGAGTTATTTAATCTTGTGCCACCCTTTCCCTTCCTAGCTAGGAAGGACTAAGAGCTTCTCTAACTTTTACTTTTGACGAGTATTTGAGCTGTGGAATGGTCTTCTGGTGGAAGCGTGATGAGATATTGGTACAGGTCGACATAATTACTGCGACTTTCGATTGGTTTTCTTTTCTGTTGATAGTTACAATCGTTTTTTGGACTGCGTGGTTGGTGGCTTGGTCACTGTGCCAAATCAAGATTATAAAAGTGCTATTATGTTAAAGAGAAAACGCTATAGAGAAAAATAAACATAAAACATTAATGATCTTTTGAAAAAAGAGAAGATATTATTTCACAGTTATGCACACGTTTTTTTATTATGTATCTTGTCTATATATACGTTTCCATGAATTTTTAACCACCTTAAATTGTGATAATCTTCAAAATATATGTTAAAATGCGTTGATTTCCTGTTCAAAGGCGAAAGACCCTTACGCTACCTGATCAGCCCTACACCAAGCGATAAATTAAACTTGCGTTCACGCGTTTAGAAAGGGATTTATGGCCGTGGCGACTCCGAGTTCATTATTCTCTCATTTGTGTTCATTTTTATGTGCAGGTTCAGATATTCAGTGTTAATTTGCACTGAGATGCGAATCTTTAATGCAGTCTTATTCTGTTTTCGTATAAATAAAAGGATTATAAACCTTTTGCTCTGATTAATTTAGTATTCGTTTGATATATTTAGAAAAATCTAAAGCAAAATTCCAGCGCAATGTCAAAAAAATTCCAGAGTAATTTTAACATTTATATAAAGGTGTAACTATCGCTGTCTGTATTTGGTTATTGTCGAGGACCTTTATTAACGCAATAGAAACCGAAACAATGATTGTTATATTTTTTCTGTTTATCTGTGCGTTGGGTAAGTTAATCTCAAAAACGGCTTGACTGATTTGTTTGCGGTTTTCACCAATGCATTGTGGTAAGCTTCAATTAACATTTTGTGCTCGTTTTATTACAATCGGTAAATAAAATAAAAAATGCTATTTATAAAATCATATTGTATATTTATTGGGAATTTTTTTTTTCGAACTGGGTTATGATCACAGTACAACAAGTGTAAATAGCGTTATAGTAACTCGATTCGGCCTTTCGCGTTTCAGGATAAACTTGTTTACTTCCAGTTGTTCATTTATCTAAGTCGTAATATATATTCGTTGCCATGACGACGGCGACTGTCAATGGACTTGTTCCATTCGTGATCACTGCCGTTTTTGGACTACACTGTACTTTCCATCATGTGCGATGTAGTCACTATGTTGATCCTGTTTAAGAAATCCTTGTTTTTTAAGTACGTGTGAAGTCTGCTACCAGGATCGCAGACGTGCTAAGGAGTTTTGAAAGGGCATAGTGGGTGGCGAGCTCTCGTCGTGTAAGCCGATATTTCCCTCGTGAAAATACGTTCAATGGCGGTGTCGTATTCCCGTATTCCGGCGGTGCGTGTTGCCTCTAGCCTTCGCCTCGCATGCTGGTACATTATTTCACGTCGTTAATTATTGTGTGTTATTATTTTTTTGTTGTGTTCGCATAGGACACCTGTCGGCGACGTGTAATTATGCCCCGGGCCGGATTGAGGCCTGTAGAAGGCTCTAGGTCAATTATGCAAACTGTTGATCGCGAGAGCTGTTTAGAATCAATATCGGCAAATATTGGCCAATATTGTTCGATTTTCAGTTTTTGTTGGATGGCTTAAGTTGATACACAGTAAAGACAGAAAATTCCTAATTATTTTTTTATATTAGAATAACTCTGTGATAGCAGCGAAATAATTTCGTTTATAGTAATTACTTATGTGTTATACAATATTATCTTTTTATATTGAGTCTCTGTGTAATGCTTTTTTTTAATTTACTACGATATCCTATATCTGGTGTGTAATATAACTGACAGATAGTTTTGTAATAAATAATAAAGATTCATTTTTAGATAAGTATTATTTCACTAATATTTTTGGAGCAGTGAGATAATGACGCTAATGTGTTTCTAGTAACATCGAAAAGAATATATCGTGATGATATTTTCTTATTAAGAAAGTGTTTTTTTAATCAGAAATGTGTATATGTATTTGTTGAAAGTTTCTCGCGCAGCTTTCCGTACAACTTGGAAGGCGGCCTTAGCTTGGAGTCGCAACAGCAGGTGACGGAAAGGGCGCCATCTGCTGAGCGGTTCCCGGAAACGGAATTTCATTTTGTTTTCGAATTTCGATACGGTTGTTCAATTCTCGGTATTTATGGTTATTTCAAAGGAACAATAGTCGTTACATTTGACATTTGCGGTTTCGCCTCGTGTACGTTGCAACGAAACTGTATGAAGCTGTTTGAATAGTCATGTACATATATTAATTTAATACAATTACGGATCGTAGTAATTAGGGTTGCCATCTTTTGGAAAAAAAAATCTAATCAATTGATTGGTCTTCACAGACGATCGAATTTCGGGCGTCAGAATGACAGAGATTTTTTTAAATTATTTATTTATTATCAAGCAGGCAGTTGAAACAACTAATAAGTACCTATATCCTGTTATTCTGCAACTTTTAATTATATCCTTTTATGATAGAAAATATTGTTACCCCGGGGATTTTTAATTTGTTTTTTTTTTATGCTATTGTCTATTCTTGTCCGTAAGGATAACGACTTTACGGATCGTACAGGGTTTTTAACACACACTGTATTAAGATTCGAAGGAATAAACTTGGAAAAGTAAGCGATTGTCACTTGATATAAAAATCGAGACAAAATTAATATACCGTCTGGACATGGGGCAGTATAATCGAAATAAATAAATCATGTATGTGCGTGGTATGTGTGTGTAGTCTCTATCTACATCTCAATTTTGATTTTTTTTTCATTGTTCCTTTCCTCATTAATTGAATTTTTTAACCTGTTATTATATTTAAAATAGATTTTTTGTTGTCTTTGCACACGGTGTTGCCTTTTTCAATAATAGTACACTAAGGTATAAGTTTATAAGAATTATGTTTTTGTTTTTATCGGTGCAACTATAGTAGTGAAAATAAATAAAGTAGGACTGTCCTGGTAGAATCTGAACGGGTGGCTATTCTAGTACCATTTGTACGGAACCACACCGGAAAGGGAATCAAGCATCGAAAATGCATTTTGACGGTAGAGGAAATAGTTGAGACGATACACACGTGTTTCCATAGTTTTTGTTAAACCACAAGCATCGGTTTCCTCTGGCTTGAATTAAGAAATGGTAATTACTATAAGGTAGGGATGACGACCCGAGATCATTAATCGATAAATGGATTTTTGGCCCAAAACATCGATTCACTGGATCCCAGATGCATCACACTAGAAAATCAGAATTCAATTTTAACGTTTTGGTAAAGCCATATAATTATTTACAGTTAACTGAATGTACCTGAAAACTTGGCAATGTTGTAAAAACAGCAGTAATTTTGACTTCTCTGAACTATGAAATTCCCTGTTTTTGATTATAAAAGAGATTAGTTATATGGTGACTTTCTCGTTTTCTATTAAATTTATTTATATTTATATTGTAAATGCATAATTGAATTAATCGATTTTTTCGTGAATCGATACATAAGTTTGGGTCGTCTGAATTGATTAAAATATCGATATTTTTTGAGTAGAAATGTCATCCCTATTGTTGGAACGCTTTCGGAATACTAGGGACCCATAAAACATAAGATTTATTTTTAAATTTATTAAGTTGAATTTGGAAACGCACTCGTCCGCCGTCGCATCTGCCGCTCGCACCTGCCGCGAAGTTTTTACAATTACGCACACATGCGCAGGAACGCGATCAGGTTTTGTGATACGCTTAACTGATGATGCTCTCCTGGTGCATTTTAAAATTCCCTTCCGAGAAAGGTGACTTTCGCCTTCGAGAAATACAAAAAAAACCTACACAGACAGACAGACAGTAAGTATTAGGATACTTTTAACATAGAAGGTGAACATATAATTCGAGTTTTTAGGACCTACTTCTGCTCTATATATTTATAAGTTTCATTTTATTATTACATACGATTTTATTCATGAAAATATTAAACGAATATCAGATGAGAGATTAAACTTTTACGTTTTATACTCATTACAAATACTTTAATAGGAATTATGCGCGAATTGATTTACTTTTGTGACTCGACGTTTCGACCAGGTTAACCAAGTCATGGACCCGAGCAGACTGACATACCGCAGAGCTTTCGTCTTTATGCAACCACATCGAAACGTCGAACCATAATTAAAAGTAAGTTAATCGCGCATAAGTCCCGTAGTAAGTACCAATAAATACACTAAATCCCAGTTTCAGAAACACCTTAAATTTAACGTAGCTTTTAAACACTAAAGAATCTGAAGGTAATGTTAACAAATTTTACTATTAAGAGCAGCTTGCACCTACAAATTAAATCTAGTTTATACTTATATAAGCTTGTTTAGTGTTTAACGATACTCATTGCCTTGCACGGAATCTTTATCCAGTTTTCACTGCTGAATTTAAATCATAATAAAGTTCAAATTCGGATTTTTAATCGATCTAAATTGATGGTACAAGCTGCTCTAAATACACTGGAAATGTTAAATCTATTTAAGCTGTTTCATCTCTGTAAACGTAGACAAAGTCGCGTGCAGAATCTAGTATTAATAAAATAAAGAAAGTATGAACACGTAATGTAAAATTATTTTAAAGTATTATATTGAATTACATTTATAATTTAAACTTTTATATTATGGTGTGACCACATCATTAAATATTGTAATAAAATGGATTGATCAATCAGGTACAGTATTATCTTCACAAAGAGCGCTAATGTGATTTTATAATCAAGGAAAATTGATCTACCGACACTCGAGTAAGCTCCTTCCATCTCTCATAGTCAACATATTAAAAAATAATGCTTTATTTAAATTCATTTTTAAATCGATAATATAATTGCGGAGAATTCACGACGGTCTGACATTACGTACGTATAACAAAGCGGCTGGAACTTCGAGGCACAAGCAGTAGAGCTGCATTCCTCAGTAATAACTCTTAGAATCGAGACGAGTTGCATCCCGAGTGAGATTCCCCGCGTCAGGTCCTTTTGCGTCTACCGATTCTGCAATTTAATCGATTAATTCTATTCTCTGATCTAAAAACATTTTATTATTCGGAATTATGACAGCCACACACGGTATCTACATCAAGACACTAAAGGTTGAAAATATTTGAAAACAGTGTTTAATGGTCGTTTTACTGCTTAACGTGGTTGTGATAATAATAACCATCATACTATATTCCTTTCAAGATGAGCAGAGGGGTATTAATGGCTGTATCCATTGTATATATTGTGTTTAAATGTCGTGCTCGACATGGCTAGTAGCGCAGCTGATCGCGATTCTCAGAGCACTTACGACATTTTTATTATGGCACCCCGTAAAACAGACGACAGACAAATACGACAGGGAAACGCACTAAAGTTATAAAGTCCCAAGAGATACAGGATATTAGCTTCGTCTATAAAATAATAGATATATAATTAGCTATCAGCATACGATTACACGAGCAGAGACGTGACCACGGCTCACAAGTGTAAAGACTGTCATAATGACTCGCCTCGGATAGTCATCCCTCATATCCTGGCTAGAAACTGAGAAGTTCTTTAACTCTTACTTTTACTGAGTTATTGAGATATGGAATGGTCTTTCGGTGTGCGTACTTCCACTGTCCTATGATATTGGGCCCTTTAAACAAAGCGTGAAGAGATATTTGTGCCGACCGGCATTATCACTGCAACTGTCGATTGTTTTTCTGTACTGTTGATAGTTGCAGTCGTTTTTTAGACCGCTCCATGCTTACCATCAGACGTGATGTGGCCACTATGTGCAGTCAGGGTAAAAAAAATCAATTTAATTTACATTCGCAGGATGTATTTGTTTTTTAGTTTGTTATTACTGGATCAGTCATCCGTTTCAATTTATTATTGTTCTTACGCTTAAAATGATGATATCTTGCTCACCAGTTCGTCCATAACCGAATATATGCTAAACTGCTAACCTTTATGCGGGCTGGTATTGAAGTTTTATTATAATTGGCAGCGGAGTCAACGCTTCTGAGAAATACGCCTTTTTCTCCTTTTATTTCTATTTAAGCGATCTTGTTTCTCGCCGGTATCGTTCGAATGGACCTTTGTTCTCGTTGGTATTGTTTATGTGTTGACCTGATTGAGAAACATGAAAAGTGAAAGTGGATTTATATTGTTAATCGATTAAAATAGCTCAAAATCGATATTCATATTATTTTTATACCTACTACATCTCAATTTATACTCTGGCTCGAAATTTAAAAATGGAATTAGAACGTATTTTGAAATTGGAATTGACTCTATGATCATTTGATTAACAATTGTAGATCAATTCATTGACTGACTAATTCAGTCAAAGATTTTATCACTTGTCTATATTATCAAACTAATAACAAAATATAGCTGTTGACAAGGTTTTTATGGACCCTTGATTTTTAAATAAACAATTCACATAGAATTATAATTTTACAATATTATTTTATTAAATATACTGCTGACATAAAAACTCACAAGAAGTATTAGTGATTACGTGTCAAAGAAATGTTACTTTAATTCGGTTTGATCACCTGGTCAACTATTTTAGAGAAAATTATTGGTCAGTCAATGATTATATCGACTGTCTCATGACTATAGTATCAAACATAAATATAATTACTATTGAAAAGGTATTCATTGACTCCGTATCAAATCCAAAGCATTTTGGACGAGATTCTAATAATGTAACATATGTTTTATTAAACTGTTGACATAGAAACCCACTCAACGTTATTTTAGGGGTGCTGTGTCTGTGTTTAGGGGAGTGAGCAGCTGTCGCGGCTGGCTCCGACCATGAACCCATTGAAACAGTTCTACATAACAAATTAGATAATTCTAACAATATTTATCTTAGATTCTCAGATCTATGAGTAATCTATACAACATTATGATCTCTATTTTGTATCTGATATTAAAAACATGTTTCTTCATAGCCTTTTCCTTGTTATGCTATTAAAAACAAATTCTTATAACCTGAAAATAGTATCCAGAGCTTATCTATACCAGTAGCGTTCATTCCATAAATGCATAAAATCATTGCATGCCTTACGATAAATAAGTCTGGAATAAATTCCTTTAACTTAAAGAAAAAAAGAAACCCTTTATATTGATATCTATTCTGTTTTCACGCTATCTATCTTCCCTGTGATAGTAATATAATATTTATTATCATTATATAATATTCAAAATTATTAAGTGAATCTGCCTACCCTTTCCAAATAGCCTATGCACGTCACTGATCTATACTATATCATTCTCTTCGTCCCTGTTTTCTGCGCGTTGACACAACCAATGCGTGTCAGCTGAAAGTCAGCGCTGGATGACTCAGCTGGTCACTTGGCGTTTGCTGAGCGAACTTTGCTTTGGCGGATTACAACAGCACAGTTTATTTGCTTTTGTTGTTTCCTATCTTGATTAAACTATCCTTCTGTGTGTGTTATATTAAATGTCAAGTAAATGATTTTCTTTTCATTGAAGACGTAAGCAAAGCGTGATATTTGTTGATGAAACAGTTAATGACGTTAGCATTCACTAATAATGATTAGATTGATCATGTCCGGTAAGCACGTACTTTTAATGACAAGGGGTGGAATTAAGGAGGTTTGTGATATCGTTCTTAATAAAAAAGATGAGAGTCCTCGCAAAACGAGATTCCACTCTGCCATATTTGTTAAAAATATTCAATTAAAGCTTCCAGTGGCACGATAAATCACAGTTTGAATTATTTAGGACGTTTCGCAATAGGTATTCGGTCAACAAAGGCGATAAATAACAAAATCCGATATATCAGGTATGCCCAAGCGATCATTAACATGCTTGCGACATTTTAAACAAAAACGAGGTACTGGGATCGCCTGATTTTGATATTTGGGTATCTCACGGTTTCGGACTAATCGTTTCTTGTGACCGGTTTAGCGCGACCTACCTCGCGGCTCTGGTTATTTTAATTGCTAGGTTATGTTCGGATCTGGTCAGAATTCGAAGGTCAGACGGGATTGGTTATGTGGTCTGTGGTGTTTGATGTGGCCGGCGTTTCTCCGGTCGATTTATTTCTCATAAAAATCGGCTTCGGACAAAAAGTTCTTAATTCATCGTGATGTTTATCGGTTTTTAAATGAAAACTAATAAAATCATGGTGTAATAACATTCTGGCACTTTATAAATTCAGTTGGCATAAAATAATTACGGGTTTTGTTGCACAATTTCATATATTTATTTTAATATTTATACTTTATTTAACTAATACTGAAAGATATCAAATCTATATTTAAACCCCCGATGCAATAGATAACTATTATAAGTTTAATGTAAGTATTTGTATATCCGTTTGTGGTATTATACTTTCTTAACCGATAAACCAAATTCGATTTATTTTTTTGTATTTGAAAGGTGTCTTGACTTAGAATCTTCTTAGCCATGCTTAAAGGTAATCTGATCTGCCGTTTAAAGATCATTAACTCTTTTATAATTGTTGCAGAACTGTAAACAAATTCTTCTTGTCTGATCGATTCAAAATTTTGAATCCTATGACTTCAATAGTGTTATAATAACAATAACTTTGATCTTATATTGTAGTTGCATCGTAAATCATCAGCAGGATAGTCTACTCTTCACTAATTTACAGCGTTTGATTTCTTTAAAATGATCTCAATGAATAAGTTACATATAATAACAATCTAGTCGAGAAGGTCTTATAAATATGGAATAGTCTTCCGATGAGCGTGTTCCCACTGTCCTGTGATATTGGGTCCTTTAATTCGGGCTTTAAGAGATATTTCTGCAGGACGGCATGATTACTGCGACATTGGTAGATTTTTGGTTACTTTGGATAGTCGTAGTCATTTATTAGACTGCATAAGAATAATAAAAAATCAGTTATTGGTTATTTCATTAATATTGTCAAATTTCAAATGTCTTTTTTTGTCTCGAGTCCTGTGCCATCTCTACCTTGGAGTTTCTATTGTTATACGAACCTTTTGATTATTCTTAATCAAATCGCATTTCCATCTTTCTTTATACCATCTGTTTATCTCTTGATTATCTTCCTTTCTTTTATTACCGTGTAAATGTCTCTCCGTTATAATTTTTGTCCATTGTACCTTGCCATCTCTTGCATATTACTTTGTAGTGTAGCCCGTATTCACCTATGTTGGCAATCATGAAAACTTTAGTTTTAGCTGAACTATCATCTACAAAAGTTAGTAAAAACAATTTAAGATTGTTTATGAGTAACTTCTCGACAAACTCTACTCTACACTGGTCAAGTTTTAATTAAATAATTCTAACCAAGCATTTCCACAGTTTTCACTAGGAAAATATGTATGGAAACTGCAAACTTGTAAATATAATCGCTTCAGTATTAACATCGAAAAACTATAGAATCTAAAAACAATTCGTTAAGGAATCGTCTAGTATCTTCAACGTACAGATACTGCTGTTACAATATTACAATATTAGATAATAAGTACAAATGATAACACTCCGCTTACTAAAGAAAAAAAACGTTCTCAGGCAATAATTATTACAGCCATATTCAATACGATATTAATTACCTCAATTAGAATATGCCAAAATTAAAAACACAGGAAGTCTCGCGGCTCGTAATGGTGACTGTTAATAGACATGTACAAAGGCGGTAACATACATTATACTTGAATATAATTAGAATTTGCGAGAAGTTATGACATGTGGTCGAAAACATCCATCGGATCGCTTCATAACTTCGCGTTTTACGAGTGATTTAATAAAAGATAAATAGAATGGATATATAGTTTTAAAAGTAGACCTATTTAGGAGCACTTTTAAATCTTATTTCCTTCTACTCCGATGCAGCCTTGAGTTTGTGCTCCAGGTAGTCGCTTCCGAAACGCTGGTAGACCTACTTGGGTTCTTTCTCTGGCTGGGCATCCAAGTCGAGGTCCGTACCTATAGGGGTGCCATAAATTCATAGATAGAAATATTGTAATTTGAATATTTCTACTCTGTATTGGTCAAAGAGTTTTTGCAGTTGTTTCGATGATTGAATACGGCATCTTAGTGAAATTCCGAAATATTATTTAAATGTAACTTAAGCAGATGAAGACTTTCTCTCTTACCTTATCTAAGGTAACGAAATCCTCAATTTTTTTTAATTTACAGGTTTGAAGTCTCAACATAAATATTACTATGTTGTTAGACTCAGTTTGTATCCTATTAAAAACAAATCGGATTTATCATGAAATTAAAGTAAAGTAAAGTAAAGTCCGTCATAGTGACCAGTTTCGGCTTGTCGCGTTTCGGGATCAGCTTGTGTATATCCTGTAGCTCATTTACCAAGAGACCTTCAGTCGTGGTATATGTGGGCCGACATGACGATGGAGACTATCAATGGATTTTCATCCTTTGATAGTTGTCATCGTTTTTGGACTACACTGTACTTACCATCAGGCACTCTGTAGTCACTATGTCGAGCCAGTGTAAAAAAAAAAACTCAAATGTTGTAAATAACAACTCACTAGTGAATTAATTTTGCAAAATGTCGTCTAGTGATTAAATATTAAAAGTTTATTCCGTGACGTTAATACAGTTAATAATAAAAAAATCCTTGTTGTCTGGTATAGATTTCTTATATAAAAACGTGCTTGACTCGATTTATTCGAAATTTACACTTGCATTATTGTTGCACTTGCCTTTGTGGACCTTACCATTACACAGTAAAACAATGACAAAAACTGTCAATAAATATTGATAAAGCGACAAATAACGACTACATCTGAATATCATTAAAGTCAAGAAAATTAGACCACACTCGAATTATCTACCCAATGAGTTATCTAAAATCGTGATATAAGTTTTTTCTGTTAAGTTTCTCGCATTGGTTTTTGAAGCAAAGTCTATTGTCTTAAGTCTATCATTGTCTAGGGCCGTGCGATATGGGACTCTTATTGATAAAAATATTTAATGAAAATTAATAATATATCGCCATGTTTTTCCCTTCCGAAGTGAGCAGAGATACATTATTAGTTGATTCAACATAGCTTTTAATATTTTTTTTATAAAATCCATATATTTGGCACAAAAAAATAACAACATAGACGATAAAAATAATCTAAAAAATAAACAGCAGTCACAAAAATTTACATGATCTTTTTGACCCAGTCGATATCCTCATGAACCAATAGGATGTTTTTCCTCCCATTGAAAGTGCAGTGCTGAAAGAAAGGCGAGCTATCTGCCTCTGCAATTCGGTGATACACACCTTGACCTAGTCCCAAACTAAGCTTCTAGTTTTACTATATACAGTGTTTATGAAGTTTGATAAGTATGATTAACACATATAAATATAATCGAATTTATAAAGTTAATTTTTCATATTGAGAATATCGATATTATGAAGAATATCGATCTAACGTTTAGGGTTCTATCTAGCGTCTAGTCCTACTTCAAAGCGCTTGACCGCCAGTTGACACATATTAATAATTCGCAGATAATGATATATGCTCCGATGACTTAGAACGCCGGTGGCCAGTTTTTTCCGCAAAGTGACTTGAGTGACTTTGCGCCGGTGCGCTCGCCAGCGCGGTGGTCCGGGGCACCTGGCCGCCGGTGCCGGAAAGTTAAATGTCAATTTTATATTCTCTGCATCGATAAGTTTCTTAAAAACCTTCTTTTTTTTCTCCAACATATTCAATAGACCACCTGTCAGTGTCCGAGTTGTATTTCTCTTTGTATATTAGTTTGAAAAAATAAAATGACTACACACACACCTAAGTAATGGATTTTTGAGGTCAATAGGCAAAATGAAGCTCAGTAGTCCAGTCTATTACCTTTTGTAACTGATGGTCTTCACAAAGCAATATTCGATAACGCTGTTAGAAAACTTCAAAAGATATTGGATTAACATAAGCTTTTAAAGCGTTACATCGAAACGTTATATCAATTCCTAGAAGAGAAACCCAGAGAGCATATACAATTTTAAACGTCTCTTCTCGGGATTATTGACCTCGAGGAACCGAAGAAGCTTGTTGGGATCCTCTCAGCAAATGTCAGAAGAAGAATACTACACTGCAGCAGATACTAAGCACAGAGTAATAGGAAAAACTGAAATTATAGAAACACTGGGTAATTTCCATTGTTAGTTACCGTAATTATTCATATCTGTTCAAAAATATTATTATAGTTGTTACAAAGAAGCCTTTAGCAAACACTAAATGGATGATCAATTCTCACCCTGGTGTCCGAATTGAAATATTTCCTTTCTATCGTAGAATGAAACAGCTGAATTTGGCAACGATTTGATGAGTAAGATTTGTTATGTTGGTAGTAAACTTAACAATAACTGATCCAATAAGCCATAACTCAACAATTACTGAAGTGATTTAAATAGATACGACACTATATGAATGTTATTCCGTTAATGTGTTGAGACGTAACATTTGCCTTTTTCTGAGCGGTCTGTTTTTTACCTGTATCGATTCGCAACGGTCAGTCGATGTTCTAATAACCGAAGAGGTAATTTAATTAACAAACTAATCGTCCGAGATGCGTCCCGAATTTAAATTCAAACGCGTCAATATGGCGGTCACGTGGCCCATTCAAAATCCGATTACTCGCTTACAACTCCATCGAATCCACCTCAGAGTTAAGGAATGTAATAGAGAGAGTGCCTACCTACTTACATGCTCTTCGCTCTTGTGACTTCAGTGTGAATAAATATATCTTTGTATAGCTAGTATTTATTATTTTTCTTCTAGAAAAAGGAAATAAAATTTAAATCTTTTATTTCTTTACTATTTTGTGGCTGTGATGCATGTTATTCCAAACAAAGAAATCACGTTCAACTGTATTTGATTTTATTATGTATTTGTTTAGATTATATTTTTAATTTATATATATACGTCGAACGTCAGGCTGTCATACTATTATAAAGGTAAATTCAATAGAAACTTACTAATCTCAATAGGTAATACAGCAGAAATGCAAAACACGAATACTTTTTAAATTAGTCATCTAATAATGCAATAAGTATCAAAGATGTGGTAATAAATAAAATGTTGACGTTCCGTCTATGTTATATTCTTTAATCTGTGTTAATCTGAGGGGTCGCCCAGGGCTACCAACCTAACGCGCCCAGAGCATAGTGCGTTGCACTCTGTTACAAAATAACTTAATGCCGACGTCATTTTTGTTGATTTTTTGTCACGTTCGACCACAATTAAATATACATTTTTTCGGATCAAGCCCAAACCATTATCATAAGTAGTTAATTAATTTTTAAATCTTATCCTTTTATCGCTAAACGTGTTTTCGTTTTATTCGTTGTTTCCAATGTGTAACATATATCGACTAATTAGTTTTGTTTGCGAAACAAATGTTTTGAGAGAATAACAAATGGTCGCCTTGTGCGAGCATAAAAACTAGATTATAATATTACGATCGGTCTTAAAGTCTTAATACACGACACACGGCTCTTTGTGCTGTTTTATGGGCATCGTCCGTTCCGGCTGCTGGGTGACTCTCGTGACCTAAAGACGACCTATCGCGGACAAAAAATAAAGCCGCCCATTCAGGAGCGACATCATAGACAACCTTGAACTAGTTTAACCGGGTATAATCCGAGACATGGTAACACTGGAGTGACGGGTAAAAAAGCGTGCAGTTTCTCCGTACCGCTTAGGCAGACGTGTTATTATCTTATTACTATAATATCCTATTACTGCATGCGAGCCGCGGTGTTGTTGCTTATAGTTTTATTTATTTTTTGTTTAAAGATGAAGTATCATGTTTCATATGAGATATATGTTCGCATTGGCCACTGAAAATTCGAGACTAATAAATCCATTGAATTTTTATTACTATTCGTTATTTACTTCCCATAGCAGGACAAATACCTTTTTCTTTTTACAACTACACTTGTTGAATCCATGCGAAGAGGTTTGGAAATTTTACTCACCACGCTTGTTCGATGCGTGTTACCGGGTCTGCACCTTGCATACCGCCGCTTAGATGCTAGCAATCTGCGTGCAATTCGGCTGTATACTTCGGTCGGTCTTACGACACCTCAGTATGGTGAAGAGAGAGACGCTATTCTATTCTGCCGGTGAATCCAACGGCTATTTACAGTATTACTCATTAAAAAACTAAAAATACTTTTATTATAGTATCTACTTATAAAAAAAAACTTGTTATCATATTTTATTGTATTTATATTACTATGATTGGTAACTTGTAGCAACAATTATATCTAGAACCATAACTGATTGGCGTATTGTTGTATTTTATGTTTATCTAAAACGCATCTCAATTAATTAATAAAATAGAAACCTAGATAATGGTAGATGTTATAAATGTTTATAATTATATAAAGGTTTTTATTTCAATGCCATAAGAAATTTTTAGATGTTTATTTCAGAAATAGTAGTGTTTCTCACACTTATATTTTTTTCGTACTATATCGACTTATTTATGTTTTTATAATCCTAATCACATGTCAGAAAAACTTGAAATTGTCTATAGGTTACGTGCAATATGAGTTAATGTTTTTGCTATGAATATCCTCAACATTAAATTACCAGACCGTTGCAGCGGCACGGTCCTACACAGAACCGTTTGATGTAGGTCCTAATTATAACAAATCATATCCATCGAGCTTAGCGACGCGAGCAAAAAATAACCATATCAATCTCAATTTTATATCAGCGTAAATATACGTTTTTTGCCGTTATAAACTATGAGAAAATATTGATGTACCTACAGCGATAATATGACGACGCCCTTTTTTGTGGCCAGATCAATTTCGTTCATAAATAAATACCATAATAAGCAATAGAGTACTTTTTTTTTATTTTAGGATAGTTTTTTTCCAGTTGCAGGAATGCTCATTAACCCATTAAATCCGAGAAAAGCACAATTTTCATACCATGTTTGAGACTTATTTTCTGTCATGAAAAACTAAGATAAAAAATTCCAGACACCTATTCTACTAATTTTGGAGTCGCTCTTTCGATTGATGCATTCCGATTTGCATAAAAATGATAACAAAAACCAATATGGTGCATCAAAAAAAGTGTCTAATACTAATATCCCTTATAATAATTTTAATTTTGAAATATTTTCTTAAGTACATATACTTAAATGTTTAAGCTTTGAAATTATGAAAAAAAGGTTTTTTTTATTTCTAGACTAGAATACCCCGTTAATAAAGTAAAGTAAACTGTCTATCAAGTAAAATTGGATTGCTGAGAAACGGACACATATTAAATTACCCATGTTATAAATTCAATAAGAGCAATAATTCTGTGAAATTATTTGACTGGTTAGATTTGTAATGTTGGTGGTAAACTATGCGTTGATTGGTCCGATAGATAATCTATAATCTTACGATAAGTGGTTAATTGTTGAAGTGACGAGACTAGACATAACATTAAATAAGTGCTATTGCATTGATGTGTTCTCTGAATTACACGTACGGTGTCTTCTGACTGGTCCGAAGTTCCATGTGTTGTGAAAATCCTGGGTATATTAAAATGGTTGAGTAGAAAAAGAGTATTAAGGTTTTTCGCTATGTGTATAGAATTAGCACACAAATAGTCTGTTTAAATAAGTAGTTATTTGTACAATATAATGATAGGTTAGCTGATTGGTTCCGCGACGCATCATAATTAGATATCATAAACAAAGCTTTAAGGTTTTTAATATAAGAAAAAAACTGCCAAAAGGTAATCCATTCACAGCAATTAACCTATCAGACGTTATTGTAACGTTCGAGGTCGCTTATAATGAATGGGCGTTTAATACTGATACAATTTTTGAACTGACAGTAATATTTACGTCAATATATACTTTTTTATAGTGGCTAGATAAAATGACTAAATTGCTACTAATGCAAGAATGGCAACGATCTACAAGGGGCGAAGGGACGATCCATTGACAGTTGCCATCGCTATGTCGGCCGACGTATACCAAAGCTGAAGAGCTCTAGGTATTTGAACAACTGTATACACAAATTGAACCTGAAGCGCCACAGACCTAAGCGAATCTTTATGACGGTTTTTACACTTGTGTACTGTGGTCTCGATCCAATATTTTTTCTTATATTTTCTATAAATCTTTTACGTACCTGTGGGTATGTATATTTTAGTAATATGTATTTACAAATCGTGATGTTCATTAATATTGTTTACATTATTAATTAACTTAAAACAGCATTTAAGTTCATAAAACCCTCTGCATCAACATGCAGATGACAGCTCTCTAAAATGTCATCAGCTGCCGATTGAGCAACTTTTTAATTCGAATTCTTAGCTTATCTGTATATTTATGATTAATTTTAAGTGCTTGTATCAAATTCAAATATTTATAGTTAATTAAAAAGGTTTTATATACATTTTTAGTCTACATGTATATTAAAAAAAACAGTTTATGAAAGACTCGCGTGATTAAATTTCGAAACAGTTTTTAAAATTCGAATGCGCCAGATTGACAGTGAAGGGCTTTTTTAATGTTGCCAGCAAACAAAACGAATCTCTGAATGTGGTATTTTCACATCTTTTCACGCGTACCCAGAAAGAGCAATTAGGGTGTTATTATGCATATTGCTTACACGTTTTTCTTACAAAGGGCCTTGTTATATTGAATGAGTGTTTCGTGATATTTGAGACATCATCAATGAAATTCCAATATATTATACCTTTAATTTTGAGAAAAGGCGATTATCATACCAAATTATACAGCTTGAAATAACAAAAAGCTTCAACAAAACTAAAAAACTTTGAGACGCAGAATATATCTTATTTGCATTTCATACGGTGCAACCGCCTATGATTTGGCTTGGGTTTTGAGCTACTTTTAATATTATTTTGTATTTATTAATTAATATTATACTGTAACATTTCAAGTTTTGCGTGTATATTTAGGTAAAAATAAAGAAAACAAATTGATTTATTATTGAAATTGAGATCTGTACAAATATATTTTGTCGAACTTCTTTTATTGTTGAAATTAATTGCTGTTTGAATCTTAAATATAAATTACATTTGTTATTTAATATCCTGTCATTTTAACACAATTATATAGCAAAATCACTAGTTATTATTTATATAAATTTTTTAAAATTATTGATGATATTCGGAAAAATGTTTGCAACATCAGACGATTCAAAATCAGACTCAATTATACCAACATAGATATATCAATATAACAAAGAGAAATTGTATTGATATATATTTTTTTGTAAGTAAAACCAGTTGTGAACTATACTCCCACACATGCCAGGCTTCTCTGCAAACGAGCCTGCGGTAATGACCTGCCTGATAGATCGGTTCATTCGATACCTCCTATGACCACTTGCTTGGTCATGCATTCCTAGTCACTCACCACACGATTCTCTCTTTTTATTAATATTTTTTAACTTAAAAGTAATAATATATACATACATTATATATTATCGAATATTTTTATTCTTCCTAACAAATTTGTAAATTTTTAGTTTTGTTTGTATGTAGATTTGCGTATTACGTCTAAAATACTGAATTAAACTTGATGGGATTTTCGTAATGTGGAAACATATTTTTCAACTCAACGCAAGCTATTAGGCTCATAATATGGTCACTATTAGTTGGACAGAACTGTAAATATGTATAGCTTAACCAATTTAATACAAACTATTATTAGAGGGAAATATAAATACACGCTATAGCTCTCGAGGTGAGTAGAAATACATGAATGGCTAACTTTACACTTTACGTTTATATCTGGTGACCAACGTGACCAATAGTGCAAATGGTTGTCATTCTCACAGCACTGGAACACATGACATTTCTATTAGATGCTATGTGGAACTTCTCGCGTGTTTTCCTTCACCAGTGAGAGTATGTGGTGCCTAAATTAGTACTTCATCTGAAAAATCTTTTATATACGTATCAGGATTCGAACCTACGACCATTTGCGATGCCGAGCATAGATATCGGCTCCTTATCTACTAGGCCGAAATAGCTACAAATTAATATCTTCTACAAAAAAATAAAGACAGCAGTTGGTTACACTTTTATAATATATTGTTTATATTGGACAATAAGTCGATGCCCTTTAGAGTCTGTGCCCCTAGTGAGTGAATAAACATGCGTAGATGCACTCCAATATCTGCGCATTACGTGCATCCGGCCGGGGCTTTCGTCTGCGGCGCATGCGCCATTGTCCGCCGGATGTCTTGCGGTCACACGCAATTTCACAACCTCCTCACTACACTACCACCGAACTTATGTTTCCCTGGTACGTTTATTTATATTTCAACGAAAAAACATAAAAAATTACGAACTAATTACAAATTTACCTTACTAATAAAATGTTATTTGCGTAAATAAAAGAACATATACTGACACTAGCACGTTTATTTTATAACTGCCCGCGCACCGCGCGTACAGATTATCGTTACAAGATCTTATTACTATACCTACATCTAACATCCCTCCACCAATAAATCCCAACATAATATTCTATACATATACTTTTTTTTTTACATACTATTTAAAAAACTGTTTATAATCTACACGTTTTTTTGGTCTTAATCTTGGAGAGATATCAACTGTTGATTCGCAAGAGTTTGTTGATGCGGTTGCCGCTTTGCCATCTGCGCAAGTCGGTGCTGAGACTGGTAGCGTATGCTCGCTGTCAATAACCTCTTCTTGCTGTGTTTGAGGATTTATGTCTGTACATTGTTCTATAGTAGTCGGGTTATCCATAAATATCCATTGAGGCAAGAAAGCGGAGTTGTCAGCGGGTTGATCTTTTGGCTTATGATCCTCGCGTAGAATCTTCTCCTTATTATTAGCATCAACTCTTTCATTCTCGTCTGGTATTCTCTCCTTGATTTCATAAATTTGGTTTTTATGCCGTTTCATTACTGTTCCATCGCAAATCAATTTAATTAAGTACATACTTTTCCCCATGTTCCTTACTATCTCTCCCTTTTCCCATTTTTTATATTGATTATGGTAAATTTTAACTAATACTAATTGTCCTATTGAAAAATAAACTTTCCTTCTACCCTTATAGTATTTAATCTGCAAGGACTGTTTGTCCTTAACTAGTGCTGGCAGTGTCTGCTCGCATGATGAGAGTGATGATGGGCGCATCAAATCTAGCCTACAACGTAGTTTCCTTCCGAATAGAACCTCTGCAGGAGAACGATTTGTTGTTGAGTGCTCTGAATTACGATAATTAAATAAAAATTCGTTTAATTTTACATTTAAGTCTTTGTCATTATTCCCCGAAATTATTATTGATTTCAGCGCTCTTTTAATAATTTTCACGTAGCTCTCTGCTTGCCCATTACTAGCCGGGTGATAAATAGGAGAAGTCAAGTGTTTTATACCATTTTCTGTGCAAAATTTTGTGAATTCAGTTGATACAAAACATGTGGCATTATCCGTACAAATGGTGTTAAATAACCCAAATCTAGCCATTAATTCGCATATTTTTTCTAAAATAATTCTCGACCCGTATCCCCGGCTAACGTCAAATACTTCTACCCATTTAGAATAGGCATCTACAATGACTAGGTAAGTTTTTGAATTAATTGGACCTAATATGTCTAAGTGAACCCTGTGCCACGGTTCCGAGGGAAAAGGCCACGGTGTGAGTGCAGCACGAGGCGGGCTAGGCCTCAGCTGCGTGCAGACATCACAAGTGGCCACTGCTTCTTCTAAGTCAGCAGTCATACCTGGCCACCAAAATCGCGTGCGTGCTTCTGCTTTCATTTTGACAATGCCTAAGTGACCTCTATGTAATTCTTTAATTATTGTTTTTCTCAAAATATCCGGAATTACTACTTTTGTACCACGTAATAAACATTTATCTTCCACTGCTAGCTCAAAACGACAATCATAGTATTTTTTAAAATTTAAATCTAATTTTAATTTTGGTGGCCACCCTTCGTATATGTATTTGGTAACTTGTGACAATATTATGTCTTTATGTGTTTCGTTTTGTAGTTGCGCTCGCGTAATCGGTTTTGAATCCGAGGCCCAAACAAAGTGAACATACGCAGCTTGATCGGTGCGCGCGCACTCGCTGTTGGCGGCCGGTGCATCGGTCTCGGCGCGATCGCAGCTGTGTTCACGTTGCTTATTAGTCTCGGCAGTGCGCGCGGCGGGCAAATTCTCGCTTACCGAACGACTAAGGTAGTCGGCAGAGTTGTATGCAGTATTAACATATTCTATAGTATAATTATAAGCGGATAAGAAAAGTGCATAACGTTGTAACCTATTTGCAGACACTTGTGGTACACCTTTATGTGGATTAAAAATAGATATGAGCGGCTTATGGTCCGTTCTTAAAATAAAAGGCTCATGCCTGCCGTATAAGTAATAATGAAACTTTTTGACTCCAAAAATGATGGCAGTGGCCTCCTTTTGGATTTGACTGTACCGTTTTTCTGCTGAATTTAACGAACGTGAGGCATAACAAATTGGTTTTTCGATACCGGTGCTATCTATTTGTGAGAGTATTGCGCCCAGGCCGTGTGGTGATGCATCCACGGTTAATATAATTTTTGCATCCGGATTAAAATGCGCTAATGTATTGTCACACGATAGGTTTTCTTTTATTAATTTAAATGCGTCTTCCTGTGATTTCTCCCACTGCCATTTACGGTTTTTCTGTAACAACCAGTAAAAAGGACTTAAAACGTCGGTTGCGTTTTTCACAAACATCCTATAATAATTAACAAGACCTAAAAATGATTTTAATTCGGATATGTTTTCTGGTCTTTTCGCGTCATGTATTGCTCTAACTTTGTCTGGTGATTTATGCACCCCGTTTTTATCGATAATAAATCCTAGATATGTTACTGAATCTACGAAAAAATTACACTTGTCCTTCCTCAGTACCAGCCCTGCATTTTCCAATCTGGTAAAGACTTCGTGAAGCCTAGCGATATGAAGTTCTTTTGTATCTGTCACTATTAAAACATCATCTAAAAATTGTAACACACCGTCTATGCCGGATAGGATTTTTTCTAAAGTTCTTTGGAAAATAGCGGGTGCACTAGATAGTCCAAATACTAATCTTGTATACTTATATAATCCTTTATGTGTATTAATACACGTATAACTTTGTGAGTCCGGATGTAACGGTAATTGATTGTAAGCACTAGATAAATCTAATTTTGTGAAATATTTTCCTTTATATAGTTTACTGAATAATTCATCTACACGCGGGAGGGGATATTTCTCTACTAATAATTGTTTATTCAATGTTGAAGAATAATCCGCGCATAATCTTAAACCTCCGTCAGGTTTTAAAACAGGAACGACCGGGCTAGCGTGATCGGAAAAATGAATGGGTTCGATAATACCTAATTCTTGTAACCGATTTAATTCTTCTTCAATTTTAGTGCGAAGATAATACGGTACTGGACGCGCTTTAATAAATTTAGGCCTTGATTCCGGTTTTAGTTCCAATTTTATATTAATTCCCTTGCAACACCCTAATTTGTCTGAAAATAAATTTGGATACTGATTTATTATTTTATTTATATCAAAATGTATATCGCAAAACTTGACTTGTCCTATTTCTAAATTAAACTTCGACATAAAATCACGTCCTAATAAGGGGCAACCTCCTTTTTTTACTATATACACGTCTATATTTTTTATTTCCCCTTTATATTTGAATGGTAAAGTAATTTTGCCCAATGTGTGAATATTTGTTCCTGTATAACTTAGTAGTCCTTTTGTACACCGTTGAAGGGGATGACTAGAAAAATATTTTGTGTAGTCCCGATCAGATATGACAGTCACCGCGGACCCTGAATCAATTTCAAAATTTAGCTGGACGTCACTCACTAGTATCGTTTCCTGCATGGGTTCTCCGTGCACACTACGGATATTAAACACTAACGACTTACCATCATCACCTACGTCATCCATGTCTGCAGAACACTCCAAAAAGTGCACTCTACGAGAATGCTCGCTCGCTTTACACACTCGTTGTAAATGACCCCTATGTCCACAATTTTTGCAAGTATAGTTTTTAAACCTACAACGATTACTACTATGACCGCTTTGACCACAAACGCCACAGCCGTACGATGAATCCTGAACTCGAGGTTTGCTGGTGGAACCCTGTGATTCATAATAACGACGTCGTTGTCCGGAACTAGCAGTGCTGGTGGCCGCTGACACCTTGTGAACGTCGTGCAAGCCTGTTGAGGCAGGGGAGTCGATAACCTCTGGGTTACATTGGCGAGCTCCTTCCCGAGCAGAACGAATATTTTCCGCCAATTGCAACGCCCTTTCTAATGATAAATCATCGAGACTTTCACTGAATAGTCTATCTCTCTCAGGCCCTGCTGTCATACCCAACACAAAACGGTCTCTCAGTATCTCGTTGAGGATAGTGGTCTGGAATCCACAGTTTATTGCTAAGCCCCTCACTCGCGCCGCCCAGGCAGTAAAAGGTTCTCTGGCATTCTGTACCGCACTGTGGAATTTATTCCTTTCCGCGAAACTGCATGTTTTTTTATAAAAATGGCCATCCAGCAACTTCACCACTACCTGGTAAGCTAATGTGCCAACATTTTCTGGGAGTGCCAAGTCCCGCGTGAGTCTGTAGGTAGCTTCAGCTAAACTACTTAATAAAACGGCCCTCCGTTTTGTGCCGGATTTGTCGGTGTCATCCGTTATATTATTTGCAAAAAACCATTGTTCCAATCGGTCTCTGTATAAGGTCCATTCTTGCTCTTCATGGTTAAAAACACTTATAGTCCCAATTGGTATATTAGCCATCACTATATTATAAGCGTGGTCGTCCCGTCGCCACTGTTATTTGCGTAAATAAAAGAACATATACTGACACTAGCACGTTTATTTTATAACTGCCCGCGCACCGCGCGTACAGATTATCGTTACAAGATCTTATTACTATACCTACATCTAACATAAAAAAATAAAGAGCAGTTTTAAAAACGCACCTTAAATTGTATGTCAATTTTAAATGTTAACCAACGAACCAACCGACCTAGCCAGCATAAAAAAGTGTTGTGGGTTAAATGTTCAAACTCCTTCCCATTGGGTTCACAATTATAGTGGAAAAGGGGAGGGGGCTTCTTTTCAGTGGGAAGAAATCGGCTAATAATATATTTTGGGGTAGTTAGGTTTGTTCTTTGTCCAAAATGTTTAAATACATTTGTTTTTTAACTAAAAAGCTAAATGCATGTTTCCATAGCTTTTACTTCCAAATTAGCGTAGATGCAAACAAATTTTCAACTCTTACTTCAGTCTTTAAAGGTGATATATAAAAAAATTCGCACTTAGTGAGTGCCTACACCATAAAAAAAGCTTTTTTTTAATTGGACTCAGCATAATGACCACAAAACGACCAGGATTGTCGCAGAGATCATGTTGACCGGCACAAATATGTCTTTATGTGTAGCAATTTGAGGCCCTATTGATTTCAGTCAGGAACTTGGAACAAGTCTTTGTATACAAATATATGTATATATTACTAAATTAATTATCTATAATATAAAAATGAATCGCAAAATGTCTTGATAAGCGCGAAACTCGAGAACGGCTGAACCGATTTGGCTGATTTTTTTTTTGTTGTGTTTGATGAAGTCTGAGGAGGGTTATTACGGAGAGAAAAATTAAAAAAATTGTCTGAAAAAGTCTAAAAACACCACTTTTCTATATTCTCATACAAAAAATTCGTAATAATATTTAAAAGTAAATTTGAACTTTAACACCATACCATAAAGTTTAAATGTTAGTGGACGGGTTCCGGGAAGGCAAAACAATTATTGAGTGACGTATAAATATTAATGTCAATATTTGTCAATTTTTATACATATAGCATTAAGGCCAGGTTCCTTCAAACAATTTTCAAAACACAGCGGACAGACCAATAGGTTTTGGCAGAATAAAATGTGACTTTGTTTTAGAGAAATAAGGCAGAACAAGGTCTGCCGGGACAGCTAGTATTATATATACACAAGTATGCAAGTATCCGACATTTTAAAGGTTTGAAATTTATTGCACCTTAAATATTTCTTAATTATCACCCAATTATACCTTAACTCGAACAACTCGTTACTCTTGTCCCTTAGAACTTCATAACGGGAGCATAAATGTCCAGTAATAAAATATATGTTAATTTATTAACTTTCTAACAAGCTGTTTTGTGCTGCCAACTGTGGCGCTTCTGGGTTTTCGCCCCTCCACATATGTATATTTATGGTGCACTGACAATAATTAACAGCAGTAATCATACTTCTTCAAATATAATGGTAGAAATGTTTAGGTGTTGCATCAGAAGGCATAATCAAATCTATTAAAGAGCAGGTGTACATAATTCGACTACGCTGTAATACGAAATATCATGACTCAAATATTATTTAAGGCGAAGCACGATTATACTAATATTATATTCCTATATCATAGATACTTTAAATAAACTAAAATATATGTAATACAGATAAAATCATAAACGGTGAAAAGAGCTATTTCTTTTATAATGTTTTTTATATTATTACAAAATTACGTTGGTGGAATTAATCACTGTCCGATCCTACTTATTTTGTCTTCGATATTTTTATCCACGTTATGAAAAATATTCCTGGAAAAGACATTAAATGAAGCCCTTCGCAAATATTTTCTTGAATAATAATATACATGAAGAAAGAAATACTCTCATTTTGCTACATAAAGTATAAAATAAATTATACAAAAATAACTAATCAAAGAAAATACAGAGACAAAGTAATAAAATGGCCATATCTCCTAGCGAAATCACTATTAGTAGTGGACGTTTTCGGAACTAAAGCTTAGAACAGACGTCTCAATGCTAAATTAATTTAAATAACTAATTCGTTTGGATAAAATTAGGTCAAATATTAACATTATGTTCTACATTAAAATGCCAGATTGGTTTCTTGTTAAACATTGCTGCGATCAACATTATTATAACTTAGGATAATTGAATAACGACTTTTAATTTTCATCTTAATACACCTTGACGAGCTGTCTCTCAGATTTTTGCAACGTCAAAATTGATATCAAGTATTATAATAATAAGTTACCCGAAACTAAACGCAATAATTAAGTTCAATATCACAACAAAGTCGACTTGTATCGTATAATCCGACACGGCTTTACAGAACGGCTCCGGGTGAACAATAAAAGCATCACGTTTAAGATTAATTGGATCACAATGGGGGCTTATGACCTATTAGGCGCTCGAACAATCGAAAACAATGATCGAATTAGCAAGGTCGGTACTCCTAATTGTATCAGAAGCCTAAGCAGGAATATTTGCGATAACCTTTCTCCGGTTCACCAGTATCTAAATCTAGATTTAATTTGTAATACACAAATTATAAATAAACTGTTAAATGTCAATGTGTATGACAAAGTTATTTATAATATACATAAATAAGATGGAACACTGTAGCGTCCCACGTTATCAAGCGTCGAGGTAGGTCGGGAAACAAATTGACTAAAATATACACAGCAATCAGCGATGAATAATACGATTTTCCCAGCCACCAGCACGCGCGCTGGTTTGAGGGGTTACATTTTACGGTGACTTCTATTTCAGCTAGAACTAGGAAGTTTTATAATTCTTACTTTTGACGGGTCATTGGATTGTGGAACGGTCTTCCTACGAGCGTGTTTCCTTCATCCTACTATATTGAGTTCTTTAAGCGTAGCGTCAAAAGATTGCGTGGACCGCTATGATTGTGGCGATTATCGGCTGATTGTTGTTTCTCGATAATCGTGCTCGGTTTTTGGATTGCGCTGTACTGTCCATTAAGTACGGGGTACAATCACTGCACAATTAATATTAAAAAATCCGTGAAAACATTGTGGAGGCCCTAGTAGACATTTGTGGTAATGTATTCGTATGGTCAAACAGTAGATTGGTCTTCCGGGAAGCATTTCTTTCTTTGATGTTGGGTGTTTTATTAGATGTTTGAAACCTTACATAGCTCTGCGTCATCGTCAGATCCAATATTGTTTTTAACAATGCTGTAGGTAAACAAAATCATAGTTTGTCAGCAATACCAACATTTGGCTCCCAGATGTTGCTTCGCAGACCACCGTACAGCGGAAACTTTAGTCAGTCAGTCTGTAGTAAGCCTTCGAAGAGTCTCCACTAAGCTTTATCACGGTCAACCGTATACGGCATTAATTCCGATGGACATTATCACTCCCTGTGTAAAATTGTGTTCATTGTCTGGATTGTACTTAACAACAAAATATCGTAAAGTCTACCAGGGAAGAATAAATGATTCAATAAAAAGATCATTATGTAATTGATTATGAATAATGTCGAGGAACTTTGCTTACCTACATCCATCTCCGCATGACATCAATCAAATGGCGGGAATTCTTTCATTCCGCGTCGAGTCCGTTGACTTATTGCTTTCTCTGATAGGTCAATATGTCGTTCGATAACAATATTATTATAATTTAATGTCTCTAGATTCCTGTTTACTACGAACATTTAATTATACAGATTACGTTTCGCCCGAGCGATAAAAATCGATGCAGTTTTAAACATCGATTTCTTTTTATCGCCGAAAGGCATTGTTTTAGTTCGGCTGAACTTGAATTCGAAACGAGATTGAAAATAAAAGGTTGCCAACTGGAAGTTCGACCCCGACGCCCTTTGTTTTTAGGGGCTTAGTGATTGTAACGGTATAGGGGCATGGGCCCCCCGGACTGCGTCAAAGACCCTTACACCGGAGGAGGGACATATTCGCACGTGATTTTGTGCGGAATTATCCGCTCTAACAGTGATCGAGCAGTAGACTTGACAGAATCTACTGGCTGGAGAAAATGAAAGCAGTGTGTAAGGTTAGCACACCGCCTCTATACTATCTAGGAGAGTGAACTCTGTACATCCGCCCCTCTTTAGTTGAGAGACTAATGTAGTCTTCCAGGTCTAGATAGCAGCGATGAAATGATATCCCGTTAGTTTTCGGCTCTTAACACAAAGGTTTTCTAGACCAGTTTTGTTGCACACTTCCGATTTAAGAAATAGACTGCTGGTTTCTTGCCCTGAGCTATGACGGTGTGTTCTTCAACAAGGCAGTGAACATCGTCCTTCTTGGTTCGTAACGTAACGTCAACGTTAATTGTGTTGCCTTGTGCACAAACAACGATAACTACTTAAAAGTCAGTTTGCTGACAAAACTTAAGAAAAGGAGTCCGGAACTCTAGAGCCACCGCTCTTACTGCAGTCCTGAGGGTTTATGAGGATTTTTCACCGGATTAGCAAAAAGAAATCCTGCGCGAGATTTGAGATTATAATCTTGCCAACTAATAACCCCCAGAAGGGTTCATTATTTATAAGGCGGTACATATGACCGCTTTTTACGTCAGCCGCCCGCCGTCTGGGAATCCACAACAAAGAGCGAGCCAGATTCCGTTTTGCATTCCGTAAGTATGCGAATGCGTCGACCGACTGTGAATTTCATTCTGCGACTTTGCACCGAATCGATCGGATGAGTCGTCTCATGAATAACTCGGATTTACAACTTCCCACGCTCGGTTTTGAGATTTAAAATTGATTTTTTTATGATTTATAGGTGGACACTTGACCTCAATCACTCCTGGTGGAAGGTGAAGATGAAGTCTATGATGCACAACGTCTTCCCAACAAATGCCTATTTAATCTTCTCTTAAAGGCTCCCAAATCACACTAACGTGAAATTATTGTCGCTAGAAGCATATTCCACTCCTTAACTGGTCGCATGATGAATGTATAAGCGAATCTGTTCGTGCGGATATAAGAAATATAAACCACATACGATTGGTATCCTACATGGCGTTTGGTGGGTTTGTAGGGTAATGGGCCCGTGGGATCAGAAAATGAAGTTCTTGAGAACGCTATCCACTGCGCCCCAGTAAGGAGCTTCAAAATAGATGACATTACGTCGATGCTTGATAAATTTATAGGTTTGCTCGTATTTTCTGCACTTTTACGTCTCCTCGTCCTTATTTTCGTCGATAATTCGCGTGTCACGTCTTAGCACGCGTCTGACCCACTTCTGAAGCAGTAAAACGCGCTATCAAATTCTCCCCCAATCGTGTGAGGCGAGGCTTTGGTTAACTCACGATTTTTAGCAACGTCGACCCCGTTGCATTCCCGATTTTACGAGCATCTCAACTGACCAAAGGCTGACATGGAGGTCGTAAAAGTACTGATTTTATTTCTTATTGTTCGCCTTTCGCGAAATCTAATTGAAGTCGGTAGGTGCGGCCGCGAGCTTACCGCGTCGTTTACGCGCTTTTAATTTTACTGCTCAAGAAACGCTGAGTTATGTTCCTGGAGCAGTGTCTGTGCGAGGGCTGCTCCAGCCTCCTTCGGCCCAAAAACTACATTCGGTAAAACTTTCAAATAGGCCGGAATTTTAGCTACGCTTCCTAGCATCAAACTAAAATTGATTAGTTTAATATAGTTAAATTGATTTTAATAAATATCCGGTTTCGAAGCCGATCAATCGACTATTGCCAGAACTTCAAGTAATATTTTAAAATCATAGAAATATAAGTTCAATATTGGCTAGAAGTAAATAATTTATCATTTTTACAACTTTTTAACTTAAGGTTTATGATGATTTTTTTTTTAAATTACAGACAGGCTTGTGCTTGGCCTCAATATCGCTTGATACAAAGTGATGATTAGGCTGAGTTGGTACAGTATGCCCAATAAATACCGATTCACTGTTTGAACATTATCATGTCTTAAGATGTTAAAAAACACTCAGGACCTTTCAACTTTCATCCTTGGCGATTCGCAACAAAAAAGAGGGTTAAAATTTTCCTATAACTTTCTAAAGCCGAAAAGCAGCAGCCGAAATTACCGTGGAACACAACACTGAAGCGATAATCGCGACTGGACGAGAATTTGTTCATTACTTTTTATCACATATTAAAATTTTAAACGGCCTGGGAATTCGTCCTCTGAGGATCACGTCTTTTCGGAAAGATGTCGTAAGCATCGACACGTCATTGCGTTTCTTGTTTCGGTAATTATCAGTCGAGACTACCCTGTTAATCTACTGATTGAAACGACCTTTCTCGCATTACAATAAACTTATATGAACTGTGTGCTCACAACTTTATTTATCAAATCAATTCGCTCATTTCTCTTTATTCGTGGATTGTCTTTGTTATCGTTTGAGTAGGTAAGTTATTTACATTCATTCGGTGTTTTAATTTATTTATTCTTTGTATATGTTCGTTGTATTTATTTGACTTACAGTGGAATGTTGATATTTTAGTTTGTCAATCTTATTTAGTTAACCATAAAAAATTCTAAATATCTTTTAAAATATTGAACTGCTTATTTATTCTTATTATATAATCGTTTTTTTTTATTTTGATTAAATTAACGTATAGATTGAGACACCAAATGCTCACCAGTAAAGAAAAACACTGAGAGGAAACCCACATTGCGTCAAATAAAAATATCATGTGTAAATAAATGCCCTGAGATCGGAGATTAGCTGCGCTACTGGTCACTTTGGGCACGACATACAAGCGGACAGTGGATACAGCCACTAATGTATCTCTTGCTCACCCCGTATGGGATATGGCATGACGATATATTATTTATCTATTATTTATATTGATATTCAAAGAATCTTTGGTTCAACTTGTGTAACTGACATTCCTTAAGGATTTTAGTTCGCTATGATGTTTATTTTTTTAACAGATATTTGTGATAGAATAGAAAAAGGTCGTCTTTTAATCAAATGAGTTTATGCAAAAAGATGTACAAGTTGGCTAATTTTAATCTCTTTGATATAAGGTTCTTTAAAAGAATATTTTGAAGTGACAGTTGAGCAGGCCGGTATGATCACGGCGACTGTTAATGAATTCTCGTCTCCTGGTTACCGTTTTTAGACTACATTGTGCTTTTCATCTGACGCGATGTGTCTATTTGCCGAGCCGGTATAAAAGCGGTTGGTTTTTTTTACTAAGCCGTGTTTAACTTTGGGCATAGTGTGATTACGCTGTCAAGTTAGTATTTAAAAATTAGTCCCGAAAGGGTTTGCGTGTAGACCAGTTTATGTCCAAGTTCAATGAATGTTTAAGAAGTAAGCAATTTAGCGCTGAGCGCCAGGACTCCGGTCGATGGAGCGAGTGACTCATTTAGAATTCTTCGTCCGTCGGCTGCGTCACGCGTCTATCGGAAACGCAAACGGCAGGACGCGTATTCAAATAAACAATGCCCAGTTTAATCTTGAGCCACGCTGAACCGATCAAAATACGGAACTAAAAAAATCGGACTAAATTTGGCGGATTCGTTACGCACTGCTTCCGTTATTAATCCGTCAAAATACAGATCCACTGAATGACGCAACGCGGGAACAACAAAAGTATGAAATAAATTAATGTACTTCAATATTTTTTTTTCTATCTTTTTGTTTTTTATTATATTTGCTGTCTATTATTTTACATCTTTTTTTGTCTTTTAATAAGATGTAGCACGACCGGACTCTTCACGAAAACACGTGCCACAGACAACCTCTGCGGCATTCAACTGACGAAGAGCCTATTTCACCCCTTCCTTTTCTTTCCTTCTTCTTTTCGGCGTTTTTGTCTTGTACTTTTTTCTTTTCTGTATTTTATATTTTTATTGAGGAGAAATATAGGTGCTTCATTTATTTAAATATATTATAATAATAATTTTAAACATCCTAAACCTAATGGACGCTGCGCCCAATATCATCTGTTTCCCTTACTCCGCCCTCTCCCCCACTTCTCGGATACAATTCGCGCGCACTACACATGCGATTACATACATGTACAATTAGTACCATGGCTGTATCGGTCCGTCAATATCTTTATCTGAATCAGAGAATGACGGATTTAGTGCATAAGCTACAATATAAATTGTTCTACCGCTAATTCGGACCGTATTTTTACGGATTAAGAACGGTTCAGGGTGTAAAAACTCTCTGTGTCTCCGATGTATTATTATTATTATCAAATAATAGGTAACCAACTATTAGCTGGTGTGCCTATGTCTCAGCTGATGTGTTCAACTATCACGTATTGTTCAGCACATAATAGGAACTTGAGTATACCCTAAGTATTCATAGAGACAAGTCCAAGTTGACAAAATCGCTATCTTTTCGAGAGATAGACTGAGGCTGTGTATCTATACTGTATTATTGCCTTCCTCGCTGTTATCTTCGCGTTGACACAAATGTGTGTCCCGTGAAAATCAGCGCTGGGTGGCTCAGCTTGTCACCTAGCATTTGCTGAGCTGAGTTCCCATTGGCGCATCATCACAGCGCAGGATATTTTCTTTTCTTGTTTTCTACCTTGATTAACTTGGTCATCTATGTTATTTGTTAGTTTATATTCCAAATAAATATTTTATTTCTTTATTTATCCAATTATATACAAACACTATTACATAGATAGGCAAAATGTAATCAGATTAATGAAAACGATTAAACGATTACATTTTACATCATTAATATGACTGCATTTTGCTCATTTATGTCTTAAACACTACAAAATCCCAGATTGTATACACATTTATGATTTCTTAATGTTTTAAATGGATTTAATCATGATTATAGAGCAAGAAAATTAAAATTACGACTACATTATCTAATCGTTGATCATTAATCAGATTACATTTTGCCCATCTCTGCACTATTAAGTAAGAATCGAACAACAAGAAATTAAATCTTGTACTTTGTTACGAATAGCAAACGTCATACAGGATCCAGTCGTGCGTTAGTGTTTTTTGTTTGCATTTCTTCGCCAGTTCGAATCTGGTGTAATTGTTTGCATCATTTTTGGCATATTTCTTCGTACAAAGATTGTTTGGACTATTGTTTCCTAACGTTGAATGTATCAAGGGAATTTTTGCCTACGTCTTTAAATGCACATGGTTCAACGCCTGTTTGTATTTGGACATTATGTTCACGAACTTTGTGGTGGTTTTTTTTTACACTGGCTCGACATAGTGACTACAGAGTACCTGATGGTGAGTACAGTGTAGTCCAAAAACGAAAGCGACTATCAAAGGATGAAAATCCATTGATAGTCTACATCGTCATGTCGGCCCACATATACCACGACTAAAGATCTCTTGGTATATGAGCTACTGGATATGCACAAGCTGATCCAGAAACGTGACAAGCCGAAACTGGTCACTATGACGGTCTTTACACCCATGCACTGTGGTTGCGATCCAGACGGGCACCGACGCCCTACCACCTCGCTGCTGCTCGTTTACCACCACCCAGGAGTCACGTGTAGGGAAACTAGGGTAAAGCCTACGGACGCGAGCAGCTTCGACTCCCAATAATTGTGGTTGATATTAATATCCAACCGAATGTAGATTTCTTGTTAAAGCTATTTAATTTATTCCCACAGTAATCGGTAGAACAAAGCCGATGGCTTAAAAAACCAAAGAAAGTGACTTCCAGTTTTTTTGTTTATACTAGCTCGACAAAGTGACTCCATTACACCAAGGTATATTGTAGTCCAAAACGGTAATGACCACGAATGGCCGAAAATCCGTTGACAGCTATCAACGCCATGTCGGCCCACATACACCAAGACTAAACATCTCTAAATATATGAACAACTGGATACACATATGCTGATACCGAAACGCGAAAAGCAGACTTCATTTAATATTGATTTGAAGTGATCAAAACGATTTAAAAAACTTTTGTATAAAACGTTTCAATTAACTTTATGAAAGCTATTTCTAAGCATGATTGAAAATACTTTAGAACTTGTCAAAAATAATAACAATTAGAAATAATGCGCGCGTTTGTAACAGTTATTTTAATTTCGGCGCTTGTTAGAAACCTTCCGTTTCGACCGAAACTTCAGGCCTTTTTTAACGAAGCCTCTGCCGAAGGTAGCCACAGCCGAAGATCAAGCATCGGTCAGACTAATTATTATACCCCATTACATCTCAAGATAACGAACTCTTATTACTTAAATGACCAAATCATAATTAGTAATTATGTTTTTAATTCAGTTATTATTAACTTTCATAATTTATATGAAATATAAACGCTAAAACCAAAATAAGAGACAATATATGCGATAAGGTGTAGCAACTGCCAGTTCGCGTGTAGAGATAGTTCATGCCCTGCATAAATGCCAATAAAAGCTGAAAAACTTAAATAATTGTTTTACAATAACAAATGTGGTTTAAGAGAAAATAAAAGGCGGCGCGGTGCCCCCTGCTGCGGTCAAGGCGACGCCTGGTGTACTCTGTAGCGTAGTGATGCAACGCGAGTCCATGTTTACTCGAGTGAAATCAACATAAACGACTCAAGTTCATTCGTACTCAATTCACTTGGAATTATTCGCCAATAAGCGAGACAGCACCGGCAGAATATAATAGTACCTCCCTTTTCACCATACAGAGGTGTCGTAAGAGCCAATTAAGGTAAATAAATAATTTATTAGAAAAACAATTATAAAGCAGCACATTAAAGTCAGCTGACAGCCAAACTAGTACTTCCTGTATCTTGGATGTCAGCACATTTCACACTATTTGTTACTTACAGTTAATATCCGCTGCGTAGTTATATATATAGCATGTAGACGCCGCCCGATACGTGCTTGTGTTAGAACGAACTAAGAGTCGTTAGGGTGTTGCGGGACGCACGGGGTAAGAAGATGCGCGTGCGCACGGGATGCTTGCTAATTCAGTCGACTACCGAGACCCAAGGCTAGAGTACGTGCGTGTGCGTCGCAGTTCGGTGTGCCTTAAAGTGCAAATAAACAGTAAAACGCCAAGATCCGTGTCTTTCTACAACCATACCCACGACCACCGGTCATAATACACTATACAATCAAAGTAAATAATAATTTCACAATAATATTAAACCACCCAAGTACATCTATCTAAGATATACAGCATGCTGAATTTCACGAGGATTGCTAGCATCTAAGTTGCAATGCACAGAGCACACCCGCCGGCCGACACACATTGGACAGGCCTGGTGGGATAAATATACAAAGCCCTTCCCGTGAATTCCATATACTGGAATTAGGGATTGAAGTCCTTTGCCGCGCAGTGGGACGGAACTGGCTAATAATATTATAATAAGCGAGCCAGAGTAATAATTCTGTCGCACGGTATAATATTTGTTTAAGTGAAATTTCTTTAAAATCCTTGTTATGTAAAACTCGATGAAACACAACAGCGAAAATCCTACACGAGAATGAGAGACAACACATTAAACAGTTTTACTTCAGCCACGCGTTAACTTCTTACTCACACTTTATTGATAATTTTAATATATTTATTGGTTTTAAAAAACTAACATGGTGTTTTCAATAATAATTTTGATTAATTATACGCGCCAGTTCATTAAGTCGCAAAATGTAAGGTATAAAAATTGCGAGAGATTACTCGAATGAATCGCGCAGTAGAGAAACTCGTATTCAATTTGAGTAAGTCAATTTCTTATATTCGGTTGATAAAACTGGACTCGAGTAACATCCCTAGTTTACCATGTCTTATTAAGCGGTCCCCATAACTTAAAACATTCGAGAGTTAACTCTTTATTTCAAAACATTGAATCAATTCTTTTTGGTTCATATTCCTTTATTTATAATTCAACTTTAAAGTACACTGATTTTGTTATTATATATTTGAAAACATATCAAATTGATAATTTAACCCCCGGACTCACATTTTTATACTGACAAACTGAGATTGTACGTGATCGAAAGTACATTGTAGTTCTAGAGACGAATATCTATTGGCAATCGGCGTCGCTATGTATGGCCATATATATCTCAGCGGTATTTCGCATTTAAATCGGTTATGCCATTTTTAAGATCAGCGGTCACAACCGCGTACAGACATGTATATATTGACTAGCTGATCCGGCAAACGTAGTTTTGCTATATAAGTTATTGTAATATTTTCTATGATGTTCATTGAATTTAAGTGATGTCAGAGACAATTTTGAACACAATTAAATACTCTTAATCAACAACACATTTATTTGGATAAAGATTAATATTATTACGTTGATACAACTCTTAACAAATAATGCATTAATTTCGACCAAATTTGATTACCATAAAAACGGTTCTAGTGAGTTAATCTTAAAAGATAGACATATACTGTCGCGGATATTTTTTTAGATCATTTTAAGAGGAATAACTCTGTCATACATATATTTTTGGTATCTTGAACCGTTTTCGCAGCGCACGCAATGGAAGCACTCAAGGATGAATAATTTTCCCCGTTTTTTTTTTTCACATTTTCCATTATTTCTTCGCTCCTAATAGTTGCATCGTGATGTTATATAGCCTAAAGCCTTCCTCGATAAATAGTCTATTCAACACAAAAATAATTTTTCAATTCGAACCAGTAGTTCCAGAGATTAGCGCGTTCAAACAAACAAACAAACTCTTCAGCTTTATAATATTAGTATAGATTATCGAATTCGATACATTTTGACTTACATCGCGCGAGTGAAGTTTTTTAGGCCACTCGCATAAATACAAGTTCTTGCAAATTATTGTATTCACGAAATGTGCAGAGGTGACTGGGGAAACTTATTAAAAAAAAAAGCAGACAAACAACGTAGATATATTTAGTTTTTTTTAATCTTGACACGTCGTAGTAACCACACTAACCCCGATGGCAAGTATGGATCAGTTCCAAAAACGACTGCAATAATTGATAGTCGCAGAGATCCTGCCGGCTTCCATAAATATCTCATTACGCTTCGTTCAAAGGACCCCATATCATAGTACGGTGGGAACACGTTCGCCGGAAGATCATTCCACAGCCCAACGACTCGGCAGAAGTTAGAGAACTTTTCAGTCCTAACCGGGATATGAGTAACCGTGACTCCGTAAACCATCCGCGTGATGTTTTTATGGAAGGGAGGGGGTGTAATAACGTTAACTACCTTTTTAGTCCACCGCTATAATTAAAAGTCGAGTCATAAACGATTGTTTTATATTTATTTTAGCAAATTATCATTATTATAAATGAATATTGGTGTGTTATTATTGTAAAAGATATAAAAATGAAATACTTTGTTTTCAAACCTTTGACTTGTCATTTAAAATCAAATAAACTTATTGATTCAAGGCTCATGACATCAATAAACAATTTACGAAAATGAAACCTTTTGTTATTTGGAACATGTTTGTGATAATTTTATATAGTTTCGGTGAATAACTCCACTGGTGACGATTACAGAATGATTAAATGGTAACGAGCACTAAAAATGACAATTTGTTGACATCCACCATATTATACACCAGGTACAGATACAGTAAAGGGATCACAGTAGGTCTTTTGGGGTGAGCAGACATACATTAGAGGCTGTATCAATTTTGCGATTATTTATTAAACAAGAAAGACTGCTTTGATTATACATATTTTTAAACTACTCCGTATGTGGTGATCGTTCCTTATTTCCGCATGAATGATTCGCTTCTATATTGACCATGCGAACAGCTAAGGGATGAAACATGTTTCCACGTTCTTATGACTAAGTTTTTAAGAGAAGAGTGAATAGGCTTTTGTTGGGCGGAGGAGGTCCATCGTCGGACTTATCTTCACCTTTCACCAGGTGTGATTGAAATCAAGCGTAGGCCTGTAAATAATAAAAAAAACTATATGTAAACAAAAAAATGACATTTTGGCTTTTATTACTTATGCTGAGTTTTTTTTTAATACTAAAGGGGTCCAGTTGTTATTATTATTTAAGTAAATTATATAAACACTTAATTTAACTAAACAGTATATTTAGAAAACCCTGTCCGACCCGAAAGAGGTATGTCGGTGAAAGGATAACATTAGCAGAAATTATTCGGTCAGGTTATTTAAGGTTTAAAAAATGAGTTATTTTACATACGATCTATGCTCGGATTGCTTATAAAAGTCAGTTTAAAGAATAATGATACGATTCAATTGATAAACGGTGCTTCAGGAAAATAATCTATTGCCATTGGCCGTTGTTATGTCCAGAGATGGGCAAAATGTAATCTGATTAATGATCAACGATTACAAAATGTAGTAGTAATTTTAATTTTGTTACTCTGTAATCATGATCAAATCCATTTAAAACATTTAGAAATGATAGATGTGTATACAATCTGGGATTTTGTGGTGTTTAAACCATAGATGAACAAAATGCAGTCATATTAATGGTAAAAAACGTAAAATGTCATTAATCATTTTTATTAATCTGATTACATTTGCCCATCTATGGTTACTGGTATGTTGATGTTCAGGATGTAATGGATTTAAATCAGCATTTAAATCGCATTGGAATGATTATTAACAGCATTTTCTTTTATTTTGCAGGTAAATATCCAGTTCACAAGAAATAATTACGAGCAATCGGCATGTATTGTCTAAAATTATACGTTCGGTATCAAGGCTGAGGTTTACAATGTATGGATTGAGTAAGTTTTTCATTATTCATACCGGGTGATGGTTAATGCGCTCATTTGGATTTCATTATAATTGAAGACCTATTACAAATAAATAGGCTGTTAAAGCGGGATACATTTTTTTACCCGTTTACGGTTTCAACGCCGGATTAACTGAACCAATTGTATAACGCCCAGGTCGGTCTCTGCTTGGCATACTGGTCGCATCTCTAGGACGGTTCTGCTCAGTACTTACTCGACGTCCGGGATAGGTTGCAGTGGAGGGCTGTCCGCATTGTGAATGACCCAGGCGGTACTAACCATCTTGAACCGCTACAGTTGCGCAGAGATATTGCCTCACCGAGCGTTTTCTACCGTTTGTGCCATGGCGAGTGTTCTGAAAAGTTTTTTTTTTGGTAACCCGGGGGAAAATCCTACATTGGATCATCAGGGTCACTGTGAGGGCAGCGACCCTGGTGTGTCAGACTCCTACTGACTAAAAACCCCCGGGGTGTCCCTCTAATCACTCCACCCAGGCCTGGGAAACCAAATTCGTCCAGTCGCCCGGGGAGCGAACAGCCTTATTCAGGCTTCCTCTCTGGGAGGGATGGGAATAAAGAGCCCACGCCTCCAGTACCTTTTTCATAGGCGGCGCAAGGCACTGCGCACCACCGCCCTCTCAAGAGTGTTCTGAAAAGTTATTTAACCTTATTCTACCCTCTCCTTTATAGTATAACCACACGTACGGGCTTACGGAGTCACAACTATACGGTAACTCATATCCCGGCTAGCTCAAGAAAGTTCTGTAACTAGTGGAACCCTGAATGGTCTTCCGGCGAGCGTGTCCCCACCGTCGTATGATATTGGGTCCTTTAAACGAAGCGTGAAGAGATATTTGTGCAGGCCGGCATGATCGCTACGACTATTAATTGTTTTTCTTTACTGTTGATCGTTGCTGTCGTTTTTTGGACTGTACCATCCTTACCATCAGGTGTGGTATAGACACTGACCAGAGTTTAAGAGAGAGGATTAAAAAAACCAAGACCATCATCGGCTCGGCTTGGCTTGGCTAAGCGGCTACTCTGCCAAAGTATCAGTGGCACGTCTCTAATTTTTTCTTACTTAAAACAAAGGTAATTTATTTCGTTCTTCATTATTTATCACGTCGAGAGAACCACTTTTCCCTGCCACCTTGGAGACAAAGCGTGTCAGAGCGCTTTGTTTCCTTAGTTTACGAGCTTGTAAGTACACGCACAGACAATCCACACGTATCGTTTTTATGCTAATTATCTTTCGAAAACCGTTCATTAAAATTCGGATAATTACTTTGAAATGTGCTGTACTTGTGTCCAGGATCAACCGCAGCGCTTTACGAGCTACGACAGTTTTAAAATTATCTTTTTTAATCCTAAAACATGGTATAAAAGTTCACCTGTGATCAGGTCCTGATTAGTGATGAAAATGCTCGGGAATTTTCCCAAAGTGCCCAAAACTTGCGAGAACATTTCGTAAATTCACGGGAATATTCCCAAGGAAGTTTTTGGGCACTTTGGGAAAATTCCCGGGCATTTTCATCACTAGTCCTGATCTGGGTATGGCAGACAAGCGCTTCACCCAGCGTACTCACTGGATAACATATCGTCGGGTGAAAGGCTATTTGGTTTAAACGACATTTTTTGGTGATATAGTAATATATATATAAGAAATCGGTAAAAAACGCTGATTCCAAAACTGTATATATTACTTATATCACCAAAAAATGTCGCTTAAACCAAATACCTTTCACCCGACGATATGCAAAACAGCGGACCAATATCTCCTTAAAAAAAAGACTGCAGTGCATCTGATGGTAAGTTCAGTATAGTCCAGAAACTACAGCGACTTTTAAAAAACGAAAATTGTTGAGTCTTCATCGTCATGTCGGCCCACATATACCACAACTGAAAGTCGTTTAATTTATTTCATAATGCCTAAATACAAATATTTACAACCAATATTTCCTACCAGTTATAACGTACGGAACCAAAACGTGGACGCTAACGCAGTAGCATTCATTCCATAAATGCATGAAAGCATTGCCTGCCCTGACGATAAATAAGTCTGGAATAAATTGCTTAAAGTTAAACAAAAATTATATTTATTTTTGTTCTATATTCACGTCATCTATCTTTCCTATGAAAGCAATATAATATATGTAATATATTTACTGTCATAATATAATATTCAAATTAATTACGCGAATTCTGCCTACCCTGTCCAAATATCTTATGCACGTTACTGCGCTAGCAGTTGTAACGGACCCGATGTAATTTCCCAAAATGCTGCCCATCCAAACTAATTCTTCTTTCGGCTTCTCTTTCAAAGTTCAAACGAAGTCTTTGCCGTTAAAGATTCGAATCCCCGTCCGGTATAAGCGTGGTGATGACCGCGCCCTGACCTAGGTTACGCCGGTGCGCGCACTTTCCTCTAAACTCAAAATGTAACAGTAACTATGAGGCGAACGGTCGTATCCGGCGCCCGTGACGTCACGCCGTCTCGCCGGTCGCCGCCCCTACCACGTAACCTTGGCGCGGACTCGTTCCGCCCGCGACTCGCCGCGCAGTCTTCGCTTTCGTTTTCATTGTTCCTTTTTCAATTGCAAAACGGCGTGCCGGCGGCATGACAGGGCAATTGATTCTGAAATACTTGTAAGTATCACTGTAACGTGTGATCTTATTACAGAGGCGCTAAGGTCCTTAAACTGGCATTTATAGACGCTCACAAAATAAATTCATCTTTTACGAAAACCTGTATATGAAGGAAATATTTCAGGATAAAATAATTTGTACCTTCTTGTAACTAATAAAACTTTAAATATCTATATTCCCTAACAAGTCATAAAGAAAAATTGTTGAACAAATGAGATTTGATCCGTGAAATGTTTGGACACCGTAGCGCGTGTAGCGCACGATTGATGGACGTGTAGATAAAGTTGTTTTACGTAATTTTGTGTATAAAGGTATTAACTCGTTTTCCTTTCATACTTTATCCTGGCTTAGGACAGGCAAAGTACCTACTTAACAATTAATTGTTATTCATTCATTCATGTGTGTTAAATATGTTGACTATAATTTATTTTGTTTTAATGGAAATATTAAGATATCACTATTTTCACATATTTGGGATTAAAATCGAATGCTGAATATTTTCCCTGAATATCTACCCCGTCTATAAAGTCACTTCGTATAAAAGAAACATGAGTACAGCTCAATTTTACATATACATGTAAAATCAAAACCGAGTTAACGAAATCAGCTTCCATATACTGTCACAATAATTAAATCATATAATTCGTAATGTTTGAGTAAAGGAAAAGTCAAAATAGCGTCTATCAATCGTGGCCTAAATACGTTCATATGAAGTGAGTATGAATGGAGAAGCCCTTACCAACTTGGCGCTCATTTGTAGTTTACATCCTTCAAAACCCACGGCTTTAGAAAATCCCTCGAGTGCTTTAAACGTCCCTATCATCCGGTAATGCTGTAAGGGGCCTTCCAGGTCGAGAATAGGTGTATAAAAAAATCAGTACCATCCGGCCTGGTGCGTGCCAAAAGCCGAACCTTCGGCCGGATGTGATTATCGAACGCCGATTATAACAAGAGCGGAATCGGCGGTGATTCTTCACACGATCCACAAACGATGAAGCCAGTTTAAAGAATTTACCCCAAAACTTGGGATTTTTTAGTACGAATAGGCGAGTTTTTAAAACTTTCAGATGATTTTTTTGCGTGGAATTTAGAAATATATGTAATGAAAAACTTGTGTTAAAGTCATAGATCAACGTAAAGCAATATAATTTCTAGGCTTTCGTAAAGTTTTATATGCGCATCTTTTTCTATAGTGTTTTTCTTTAACTCTGCAGTATTTCTTGATACAAATACGACACAGTGAAAACAATTTAAATCGTTAAAACTATATGTTCTTCTATTTGAGATTATATTTATGGCTACTCTGTTAGCAAGTTCAAGTGGGTTCTCTAACTTTCCAGGTTCTATGTCTTTTTGGACCTTTGGTCATTGAGACTAAATAAGTAAAAATTGCACAATTTCACGGATAAGTACGTCAACTTTTAATGATGAATAATGTTCAAATTCGGTAATACAAAATTTGCTTCAGTAAAAAAAAAATATTTTTAGAGGTTTTTTGGGAGGTATTCTTGTTGTGAGCTGGCAACACTAGCGGCGGTAATTTTTCACACGATCCACGAGCGCATAGTCGCCCTAAGCCGGGGTGAGCGAACTCGCAACCCGTAATTTCGGACCGCAAAAGGAGCAAGACCATTGCGATCAGTGATTAAATCTTTTGTCGGTTCTACTAATATTTATATTTTCGCGATGCGGTCGACATCTAATTGGCGGACCGTATTTTGATGTAGGTCCGAAGCCGCGGCGCCGCCAATACTTATTAGTTTTCCTGGTAGAGAAATCATAAACTGCTCGAATATTTATGCTCGCACTAGGGACCGACCGGAGCTTCGGTCGCGGTTTCGTCTTTACCCATCATCAACATTAGCCAATCCTAGTCCACAGCCGGATATAGGCCTCTCCGGACAATTTACATTGAGCCCTGTCTTCGGCTCTTCTCATTCAATCTTCACTCACTTCACCTCCGTCTTTACTCACCTTTTGACAAGTTGTGAGGTAATTTTGATAATTTCTAGACGATTATAAATAATCAAAATAAACTTGAAATTTAAAAGTTTTAAAAATAATTATATTATTTACTTTATGGCTGTAGTGGCCTAGTGGATAAAGGACTGGTCTCCGTGCTCGGCAACGCGAGTGATCGTAGGTTCGAATCCCGGCACGTACCTCGGGATTTTTCCAGATTACGTACGGATTTACGCGCCAAAATCTCACCGGTGAAGGAAAACTTCGGGATTAAGCCCGTGTGGCATCTAATAGAAATGTCATGTGTACTAGTGCTCTGAGAACGGCGATCAGCGGCGCTACTGGTCACGTTGGGCGCGCCATATGAGCGCAAAATGGTTCCAACCACTAATATATTTCTGTACACAGTGAAAGGGATCTAGGGTGATGATATGTTATTATTATTAACTTTTAGCCAATCTTAAACAATTTTTTAAAAGATTTTTAAACCTTCGACCCCGGCCAGATGTCAACTTATAATTAAGTACTTATCCAAAGTAATTTAAACAATCAGATCAGCTAGTCTTACTTTAACGCTTGCCAAAAACCTTAGGATTAAGTTATTTAGCAGTATTTGAAATTTTTACAGAATGTGGGTTTTTAGCCGAAAGTTTCGGTCAGACACTATTTCGAACATATAAGTCAGACGTGACACGGAGCCGCGGAAAAATACATTGGATCGCGCGACGCAACCTAGGTGGCATACAGACGTGAATGACCCGTAAAGCCCTCCATACATTGTGCGACGCCAGTCTCTTATACTAATGTGTTATAATGTCTCAAACGTCTGGTTGTAGTCATCCAGTTACTATCAGTGATTTCCAAAACTATCTGGATATATATCTTTGATAGAGTAAACCTTAAGAAAGAAACAACGCAAAAACGTTTATTGGAGACGGAAACATTCTATATACATATTTAGATGGGACAAAAGGATGTATAAAAATTGCAACGCCATAAAATTAGCAATAATAAAATCTATTGGTAAAAAAAAATTTGTTACTTCAATCAGTCTTTAATAAAACGTGATGAGCTATTTCGAAACCTATCAATTCTATACATTTTGTACTTTTCTAATAAAATTATCCCGATCGAATGGTATTTTGTCTAGGCATCAGGTCTCGCCGACGAATCCTTAAAGAATTAGCAACGTGTACCTGTATAGGAACCGAATTAAATGACATGGTGGTTGTCACGGAAATAACTGAGTATCTCAAATTTGTAGTGTTATGTACGAAGGACCTAATTAGTTGTAGCATATCAATACTGGGATAAAAGTAGTATATACGTTACGGTCGGCGGTAGGTCAGACGACAGAGTTGCCCACCTTTCACAAAATTTCACCGTGAAAATACTTTAAAAATTCCTAAAAACATTTAAACATGAAGATAAATATTTCGCTGTTACATAAAAATCTAATAGCTGTGAAATAATACATAAGATATCGTTTATTTATTAAGTTATTGAATATAATCTAATATCACTGGATGTATAATGTTTTAATTATTAAAATGTTTGTTACTTTGTCAACTTTATTACAAGTTGACTTATTAAGATCGTATATTTTCGTTTATTTTGACACGTGTATTTAATTTAATCCGCATGTTTATCCCACCAAATACCATACCTCTAAAACTTTTCTCTTTTCACATTTAACAATAGTAATAAAGTAATTTTATTTCCAATCAGCAGTTATTTTTTACAATTTAATTATTCATTGTTTAATATTACTTTTGGTTTAGAGTTCCTATTAAAGTGTAGTTATGACTCCTCCTATTTAATCCAGATCTCTCTGTCATATGCTTTCCGATTCAGTTCTCCAGATAATAGTAAGTATATTTCCATTTTCCACGTTTTCTTTGGAGCTACTGTTTTTCCTTTTTTTTAATTGATTCTGAACAAGCTGTCGCAATCGGCCACTATTTTTCCACGTATCTTCCAAGATGTTATACATAGCACAAGTGACACCTTTTGCGTATTAAATCTCCAACATTAAGGCATAAGGTCTCTCCAATTTAGGGGTAAAACCAGAGCTGGGTAAAATGTAATCTGATTAATGACGAACGATTACAAAATAAATAATTTTAATTTTCTTGCACTGTAATCATTAAATCCATTTAAAACATTAAAAAATCATAAATGTGTATACAATCTGGGATTTTGTAGTGTGTAAAACATAAATGAGCAAAATGCAGTCAAATTAATGGTAAAAAACATTTTTCATTAATCTGATTACATTTTGCCCATCTATGGGTAAAACGATGATGTTTACAACACTGATGGGCGACTAGTTGGAACCGGCCGCGGCACTCTCGATCGGCCCAAGGTCTGGGATATTGAACCTGTCGGCGCAACAGCACGGCAAGGCTCGCGAGAGGCCGGACATACTATCTATCACTCATTGTTATGGGAGAAATGTCTCGGACACGCGCGCCGTGCCACGACCGATTCCCTATGACGACTGAAAGCGAATGCTACTCTGTGTGTCTCTAGCTTGATGACTAATCACTTGGTATGTAATCCAAGAAAATGAACGATCAAGAATTATTGACCGCTCTGACGTGTGGTTACATCATGGGTTCAAACTTGAACTGCTGGTGATTTATCTCAAAATACTTTGACTACAAGTAATAGACTCTATAGGTGTTTGTTGGTATATGCCGCAAGTATGTGTGATACAGGATTGTTGTCTAGATTGGTAGGGCTTGTCAGCATAGATAGGTCACAAGTTCAGAGTAGGTCACCGCGCGAAAATAATTGTAATAAACTACCATATTCGATAATAAGGCACGTCTTTGTTGATTTTTACATTACAATTTTATGGTTAGTTACTAGAGTCGCCATTCGCCCCTAGCAGAGGTTATTCACGTATGAAAAAAGTAATATGGGGAACTCTGGCTTTACTGTGACTCACATAGTCATCAAACAAGAATTGTGTATCCAGCTCATATCGGCCAATTTTCCTGAGATCGATTCCTTGATGTTTCAAACTCCTGAATTCTGGAGAAAATCATTAGGTTAGCATAATTTTTTATGCGTAAGGAAGGCCCCTTTCGGTTTCGTCTGTTGGCTACAATAGTTGCTTTGGCAGAATGTCGCCGACTTTAATCATCTGTGGGGGTAATTAGCTCGCCGGTCGTACCGGTCGATCTACTCGGCATTTGCGTGTTCCCACGCGGTTGATGTCATATTTATTATGAATGGCCAGTGTTGCCAACTGATCGCTTTGCCAAAATTTAAGGATGTCTAATATAGATAAAGGTATTTTTAAATCATTAATTTTTTTAGATGGTTTAGGTATAAAAATATACGATAAAATTAGAAGTAAAAAATCATGATTTCCTATTATAAACATTTGTTACTGCTCATTGGCAAATACGTTACATTCATTTTAACTACATTTAATAAGTATCCCAATAATAATCGATATTTCATGTACCTTTGATGATTCATATAGTTTCTAAATACAGCATCAATTCAATTTAATTATATTATTTACGATTTAGGCAATAAATTATTACATTCGGAATCTATAGAATATTTTAGGCCGTGAATTAGGTTATCCATGACTCCAGTACATACGTAAGTGCAAAAACTTATCGCGATTCGAGATTATTTTATGTACCTCTAGTTATTCATATACCTAGAGATATTTCGTCGGGGTATATATGGACCGACATGTGACTTCCTCGGTCAATAGATTCCCTTCCTTTGGTAACCATTGCCGTTTCAAACTACTTTATACTTCCCATTAAAAATGGTGTAGTTACAAGTGTTTTAGGGACATTTTAATTATTTTTAGGCAATATTCTTGCCCAGGGCTAGCAACATTGAACGACGGCCTTCGGCGGTCGCGATCCCGGCAGGTCCACTGACCCAGTCCCGGTGGATGTGCGGGGCCGTTTTTAGCTTCGTCAGCATTCTCAATGTGATGTTACGTGCGACCGACAGTATGACGTACTGATTCATCATAATAACCTCCATACACATATACATAAACCAGCTATTATACATGCTACCCGCAGCATTGGTATATTTCCAGCTAGTAGTAGCCGTGGTGGCTGCCGGCAGAATAGAATAGCACCCTCCTCTTCTTGCTGAGGTGTCGTAAAAGGCGACTAAGGTATCCCTTTAACATCGCAATTCAACCAGGTGTTCAGAGAAGGAAAACTCGACCAAACCTGCATCCCGCTCCCTCCCGATCGTACTGGTTCTCCATTCCATCGGGTCTGAGGGAGCTCGGACGAGAGAGTGCTTTTCTAGCAGCGCGTCCAGTTATGCACTTAAATATCTCCTGCGCAATTGACTGTTTCCGAAAACTGGACCTCGATTTTTTTAATCGGTGTTGAAACAGTCGCCGTGGCCGAACCCGGCTAGGACATCATCATATTTCCAGCTGATACTGTTTTTATTTTAAAAAGCAGAAGGCTTTGAATAGCATTATTGTCGCGCTCATTAGAATTGTGTGATAGCGTGCCGGGTAAAGTTTTCCCCACGGCTGCGATATTAGGTTCTTCAAAAGGTCAGTGAACAATGTTCTTTTTAGCCAGCAACGCAACAAAGTTTCTCGTCTTACAGTTGCCCATTGGCAACAGATAACACTTGCTGTCCAGTGTACCCTCAGTCTATCGAAAAAGGCTTAGAAAAATAAATCCACGGAGCTTCTACAGGATAATCTGTCTAGGTCACTTTGCCTGCCACCTTACTGCTAATTGTTTCTATCACTCAGGTTTCACACAGAAGTGTAAAGTATGAGCGGTCAGCGTGGCTCCGCACTACGCCCGAACCGAATCGCTGTAACGCTTCTAATAGGAAATACTCCTTCCTTCTCTTAACAGAACAGTTATGGTCAGGCTTAACGCTTAGAGCTGGGTAGACGTACACTTCTCTGTTTATCCCGGACTAATGCTTGGAGGGCCTTTTCATTCATCGACGTTGGTCTAAGCTTTAATTTGGTTAGTCCAACGTAGCGGAGACCTTCCACGTGACATTACTCCATTTCCTTTTCCCTGCACCACCAGGCGTTCCGTGGTATCATTACGACGCGTCTCATGGCTAAAATAAAAAGAACGGTTCCGTTGTCGTCTATGTTAGAAAGGGGGATCTTGATGCCGAGTTCGTTAAGAATAGCGACGTTTGTTTGCGGCTGGTAAACGGTTTGCGATATCCGCACCAACTGTCTCCAACTCCATCTCGAGTGCGACAATTCGCTGTCTTTCTCTTTCCTTACAAATGATAAAGGCACACACTAGTGAATAAATCAAAGAAATAAGGCTCGAGCAGGAAGCGTTGCGGCTGAGATGCAAATCGAAGGCAAACGTGCTTAGCGTTCATTGGCATTATTAAAAATAAATATGAGTTTCGGAATGCCGCAGCGTGTCGGTTGCCCCCCGCCGAGATACCGTGAACTCTTTATCGGTCGAGGCTCAGAGGATAATCGATTGCGCTCAAAATTGTAACATTCGGTAATAGAGGCCAACCTAAAATCGATTTCTAACCGAAGCATCAGGTGATTAATCGATAATCACCACAAAAGAAGCCGAAGGTTAGAAAATACATAAAAATTTAGTTCAAGACCGGCTAAAAGTGAATTGAAAGAAGAAATTTAAAGTTTATGTAGACTGTATAAAAAAGCTTTTAGATTTTGATTAAAATTGCTGCATTACTTCTATATTCTTTGTGCGGACAGGAAAGGAGTGTACAGTGACTGGACGAAATTGGTTTCCCAGGCCTGGGTGGAGTGATTAAAGCAACACCCCGGCGGTTTTTATTCAGTAGATATCTGACGTACCAGGGTCGCTGCTCTCACAGCTATCTTGATGGTCCTACGAAGGATTTTCCACCCAGAATACTAAAAAAGAGGTGTACTGTGCTTCTAGTGAGCGTGTTTCCACATTCTTGTAATTTGGGGTCCATTAAAAGAAGAGTGAATAAGCATTTATTGGGTGGACGCAGTCCTTTATAGGCCTTATCTTCACCTTGCACTATGTGTGATCACACTTGGTCAAGCGTCTGCCTCCTTCCACCAGGTGTGTTCGAGGTCAAGTGTCCACCTGTAAATCGTGAAAAAGAACCTTGCTACTTATTAAAAAAAATGTAATTTCGAAATAATGTAGCTTTGCTAGACCTTGTCGGGTTCGGCCTAAACTATAGTCAATTGCCGAAAGTTATCGAAGCCGGAGCGATATTCCAACACTATTTGGTAATGATAAATGTAGATCTTTAGTTGCGCAATACAGCACCGACATTGTGCTCGGTTCGATTACCACGTGTCGAGTTATCATATCATCGTTACTACAGTTGAGCCTATTGGTGACCCGTTTTAATAAATTCTAGTGTTGTAACCAAATTGTTACAATTAGAAATCTAATTCAGTAAAAATATTATTTACTAGGTATAGTGAGGTATAGTTGCCTGTTAGAATTTCTTTATTTTTACCTCTTGGAAGGGTGATTTTTATAAAAGGATCTACACGTATTTTTATTTCTAACTCAAAAATTTCATACCAAATTTTCATAGTGCTAACTTCCTAAGTTACAGATTATCAAACAAACTTACAACCCACATTTCACTCCTTTGGTAGTAGGATTGCACAAAATCCGCACTTAGTGCCTGCTTATTTCATAAATTAAATTCAATGTATATATAAATTTTAATTAGATTAGATTAGTTTATTTCTTTTTGTGTTACTCGTATTTTTATTTTTCTTTTCTTCTGTGCATGTAGTTTACACTTTTAAATATAGTCGCATTTATAATGTATCTTGTTCATATCTTATATAGTTTTATGTGTTAATGTAGACTGTGTAAGTGTGCTTATAAATAAATATTTCATGATTCTTTAGTAGTTTAGGCTCTACAATGGTAAGTCAGGACAATTGTTTTCAAAAATAACAAGCGTAATGAACGAAGATTTATATATTGTCTTCGGTGTGATTGTTTCTCGAAAAAGGATCACAGTAATATGCAGTAGTGTTGTTCTCACGCTAAATTGAGTACGTTACACCCGACCAGGTATCCAGCCGTTCATATCGGCGGCTCCTTATTGACTCAGCAAACATTAGCCGAGATAATCCGTCAACGAGGGCCTTGTGCTTCCCACATCTGCGACCTTGGATGGTCCAACCCGTCGCGCCTTATCAGTCAAGTTAGCGCGACGTATGGCCGGATTTCGCCTTGTTTTAATTTTAGGGAAACTTACCCAAAAATGTAGAAGAAACCCTGTAAGGTTTTCTTCGTTGCCTATTTTTCAGTCACTAGCTCTAAAAATCAAAATTCTAAGTCAACGCAATCTAATGATACGGCCGTTTATGTGGCAAAATTTACGTTTTGCAAGGGAATATAAACCTAATACTTCTGGTTGACCTAGAATCGTGAAGTATGATAGTAAGCAACGACTTCCGGAGATGTTGACGTGGCCATACCCTTGGATCCGGCAGACGACTAGAAGAAACATCCTGGAGGTTAGTTGGTAAGAGTCCAACCAGGACCGCTGCCCTCCCGGCGACCCTGATGGTCCATTAGGATTTTTAATGGGTTAAGAAAAGTAGCAACGACTAGCAATTGTGCGTTTTTTTATATAGCCATTTTACATTTACACCTCGTATGTCTAGCATTTATATGAAAATATAATAGAACAAATACTATTATAAAAACGTAGATGAATGAGGGTCATCGAAACAGCCCAGCGGATTAGAAAGTAATGTGATAGTAGGCAGGACTCATAGCTCGTAGAGATGACGGCCGAGGGGCAGGAAAGTTCTTGAGTGGAGATTACGTACTGCAAAATGCAAGACGTCCAACTACAAGGTGGATAAACCTAATCCAGATTACAGGATGACGCTGAATACAACCTGCTTCTGACTGGTCTTTCTGGAGGCTTAAGTCCTGCAGCTCATAAGATGTTGAATACTGCTATAAGAGTCTATGACGCGGCCCCACTCGTTTTGATAGTTTAGATAACTTGGTTCTTTTCTCATTAGGCCAAACTTTCGGTTTCGCACAGGACTGGCCATTTATATAGAGCGGAATGATAAAAACGGTCCGTCGCTTGCCGAAACCGGTCGCAGCCCACCGTGTATGCTAACGAGATCACGGACCCACGTGGTCGCCTGCGGTACATTTATTTTTGGACCTCCGGCACGGCTAATAATATGCCAGACTGTGAGAAATAGGTACGATGTTGATTGGAAAAATACCTTTACTGATTCCGCAAATGTATTCGCCGATAGCAACTAACTTATACCTTCGTCTTGTCTTCTTTATTATAAGTTTAAAAGAGCACTCCTTTTTTAACTTGAACGCGTGACTGTGTATTTGTATATTTGTCTGGGACATCGTAGCTCCAGAACGATACGCAGGAGAGTTATGTACAATGGTTGGTTTGAAAGATAGTGTCATCGATAGGATGCACAAAAGCGTGCTTCGATGGTTCGGGCATATGGAGAGGATAAATGTAGAAAGAATAACGATAAAGATAGGCAGTAGGAATGTGAGTGGTGATGAAAGAGCCGAGGCTTTCCGAGACTTTCCTACACAGACCAGAAAGAAAAAGAAAGAAAGTTCTGATGGAGGGTGATGTCAAAAGTACGCGGACTCGGCGAAACTGCATGAGTTTTGTAAGGTTTAAGTCATTGAGCTGTGAAATGCTCTTCCGGTGAGCGTGCTCCCACCGTTCTATGATGTTGGATACTTTAAACGAAAAATGAAGAGATTATTGTGCAAGTAGACATGATCACTGCCACTATCAATAAGTTTTTCTTTACTGTTGACAGTCGCATTTTGGACTGCATAATACTTACCATCAGACGTGGTATAGTCACAAACCCGCGTCAAGATAAATTAAAAATTTGGCGTAATAATACATACGTTATTTTAAATTAAAGATTGCCCATGGTTTAAGAGATATAGTTAGGTTTCTCCCTCGAGTTGAATTTCCGGTTGTAAATTAAGATGTTTGTCAAATCGGCCCTTTAGCCCGACTGCGTCTGGCCGTTGACTCCAGTTTGTCGTGAATTACGTCTTGTGAGGAACCGTAGTAAAACCTTATGACATCTTACATATGTGAAAATCTCCTGATTTATTTTTGTATGTATCTGTATAATAATAATATGTATGGTATGTATGTGTAGCCGTGTGTATCTGTTAATATGTATGTGTATCCGTGTGTATGTGTTAATATGTATGGTATGTATGTGTAGCCGTGTGTGTGTGTTAATGTGTATGTATGTACCAGTGACGTGCATAGGGTATTTAGACAGGGTAAGCAGATTCACATTATTAATTTGAATATTATATAATGATATTATATATTATATTACTTACATAGGGAAGATGGATGGTGTGAAAATAGAGTAGATATGATTATAAAGAGATCCTTTTTTTTTGTTTAAATTAAAGGAATTTATTCCAGACTTATTTATCTTAAGGGCATGCAATGCTTTCATGCATTTATGGAATGAACGCTACTGGTATGTACATAACATTATCTATTACACTTCAAAATTGTCTCTAAAGCTGTGTATGTATACTATATTGCCTTCCTCGCTGATTTCTGCGTGTTGATACAATTGATGGGTGTTTTCATAAAAACAGAGCTGTGTGACTTAGCTAGCCACTTAGCATTTGCTGAGCTGACTTCCCTTTGGCGCATCATCACAGCACAGGGTACTAGCTTTTGTTGTTTTCTATCTTGATGAACTTATCTTTCTGTGCTCTTCTTCTGTTATATTGTGTGCCAAATAAATGCTTCTTCTTTCTAATGATAGTTTTTTTTTTTATTCTGAATTGGCACAGTGACTGCACCGTACTAATGTTACATCATAAATCAAATACAACTCAGGGTGGGGACCCTGAGCGACTGGTTAGCGACCTTCGAGTAGTAGGCAGAGCATTGTGACGAGCTCTGCCTAAATATAATGAGCAGTGTCGGGGAAGATATCTTCCTCCGAGTTTGTGCCCAGCGGGCGCGGCGCGACGGGGCTGTGGCGAATTGATTACAGGACCTGCAGTCCCCGGTAATGCGCAGAAGTTGTCACCTTGGGGATTTTAGTCGGTACAAGTCCGACACACCTCGGTCTCGCGCAACCCCCCCAGTGTAGCAGAGACGGTCCTATGAGGATTTTAGCCAAGTAAAAAAAATGTATAAAAAAATAAAATAAAAATAATAAAAGTTATTTATTAGACAAACAATTACAAGCAGTACATTAAAATCAGCTGACACCCAAACTAGGACAGCCTGTATCTTGGATGTCAGCACATTTCACAAAATTTGGTACAGTTTATTACCGCTGCAAATACAAATAAATATTTTAATAACAATTAGGAGGTTTACTGAGCCGCGAGTGACGAGATCGGAGAGCGTTAGGTATCGACGTGATACAATTCGATTCGTGAAACTTTTTGCAAGTTATTGTTAGTCTCAAATGATACACAGTTTGAATATTTAGCAATATCCGCTGACTTCACCGCAAGTAAAAAATGGCGAATAATTAGTCAATAAAAATTCCGTCGATTATACATATATACGTAGTTACACGGGTGTTGCGTAAGTGGAGTAAATGACCGAGGAGCTGGTGGCCCGAAGGTCCCAGCCAGGGTTGCCAGGTGTCGGGAATTTTCCTGAATTGCCGGGTATTGTAATCATTGGACCTAGCTATTTTATAAGCGACAGCTGTATTAGAAACTCCAAAAAATTATGGAAACTATCAGGTGATCTGTGTTTTTAAACCCCGACATAAAAAGGAAGTTGTATGAGTTTAAAGTGTATATATATATTTCTACATATATTATATCTATGGCACTATATATGCCTATGGCATCGTGGGTTTTAAAGAAATAAACCGTTATTGGCACAGTTTTGATTTTTTTATTATTTTGAAAGTTGTTTTATTCGACAGAATTTTTAGTTATGATTGAAGAAAATTTGATCTGGTGTTTAAGGTCATCAGCTCTTTTCTAGTTATTGAAGGTATTTAAACCTCTTCTACCTAAAAAAAATATAGAAACATAAACTGCATATACAAAAGAAGAAAGTACAAGAGAAAAATACATATAAACTTGGCGAAATGTGCTCCGGCAGCTGAATGCCTCAGAAGAAGGCTGTGGGTTGGTTAATCGATTCAATATTTAATTTCATGTGACTTCAATGACATTGGATTAACATAGTAACCTGGACCTGATGCTGCAGCATGATCTGGAAGCAACAGGATACTCAACTCCTCACTAACAGCAGACGTAGTGTGTTCTGGCACATTATAATGTTCTAAATGAATATGTTACAAATATATACACAATTGAGTTATGGATTTTTTTAAGGACTTATCCAATCTATCGGGATTTTTATGAAAATTGAATAATAAAGGTATAATTAATTTTGTATATGGCAACCCTTTGGACCACGTGCGTAGTTATGGTATCACATTGCCATTGTTATTGCCATATGCCATCTGTGATAAGAACACCCACAGTGGCCACAACCTTGAAGACCCATACAGCTAGTTATCGCACGCGGGTTCGTCTAGATCAGGCGTCAACAACCTTTGTTCGACAAAACATGTTACCCGTTTGATAATTTCGCTTTTTTTATTCTAACTCTGCGAAGTGACCAAGCCGCACCTGATGGAAAAGACAATGCAGTCCAAAAAAGTCAGCAACCACCAAGGGATGGGATGCAATAAAGACAATCTTTCAATCTTTTGGGAGTCGAAGTTGCTCGCGTCCGTAGGCTTTACCCTAGTTTCCCTACACGTGACTCATGGGTGATGCTAAACGAGCAGCAGCGAGGTGGTAGGGCGTCGGTGCCCGTCTGGATCGCGACCACAGTACATGGGTGTAAAACCCGCCATAGTGACCAGTTTCGGCTTGTCGCGTTTCGGGATCAGCTTGTGTATATCCAGTAGCTCATATACCTAGAGACCTTCAGTCGTGGTATATGTGGGCCGACATGACGATATAGACTATCAATGGATTTTCATCCTTTGATAGTCGCTTTCGTTTTTGGACTACACTGTACTAACCATCAGTTACTCTGTAGTCACTATGTCGAGCCAGTGTAAAAAAAAAATCTTTGCGTTACAATTGTATGTTGACGATGGTCACCAGTTACTATCAAGTGATCCATGTATCTGTTTGTTCGTTTGTTACTTCGTTGTTTGTTGTTGTCGTGCTATTAGGTTCAGTTAAAGAACCCAATATCATAAGACGGTGGGAACACGCTCGCCGGAAGACCATTCCACAGCCCAACGACACGGAAAAATTTGAGTTAGAGAACTTCTTAGTCCTAGCCGGGATGTGAGCTACCGTATAGCTGTGACTCCGTAAACCCGCGCGCGTGGTTCTACTATGAAAGGAGAAGGTAGAAAACAGTTAAATATCTCTTCAGAACACTCGCCGTGATACAGACGGTAGAAAACGCTCAGTGAGGCAACATCTCTACGCAACTGGAGCGGTTCAAGATGCTTACTCACGTCAGGATCATCCACAACGTGGTGATTTCTACTGCTGCAACCTATCCAGTGAAAGTTCCTTGTTAATCGTTCACCGCATGCCACTAAAGGTGTCATACGAATTGTGGCGACCACGCAGCAGCTGCTAGGATTCGACTTGTAACCTTAAGCGTTTTACATTTATAATGACGTTAAAAAAAATCCTACAGTCGAGACATTCTTCCCATACATTTCACAACGTCTACAGAACGTTAGTAAACAATAACACAGTATTACAGAAACTACGGCACTATGCGTGTTTTTGGATGTATAACGCGTCGATCGCCGCCGATGTATGCGGAGCGATAACGCTGTCGCGCCCCGGACGGCCGATGTACCGCGTCCTTGACCGCGGCGTCGCGGCGGCGCGCGCGGCTGGTGCGGGTAAACACTGAATGGATCGCGTACTCGTTTGGCGCCATTCATGTGTGCGACGCGCGTTAGACTGTAATCAAATGCTCAACTGTTTGAGTAGCGAGATTACTCAGCGTGGGACACACTGCCGACGCATTCGACTAACTTTACCCGTATACTGCCGTTGATACGTGTAATTGAATAAGGATTTGTTTCTTTTATTTGATTTCTTTCGTGTAGTGTATTAACCGACTTGATTGTGAGGATAAAGTACTTACTGGGATTTGGTGATCAACAGTGGCCTCGCTGTGCTGCCTTGCGGCTACAGACAGAATTTGAGATTGACACCCAGATAAGTAAGGACAGTGACAGATAATAAATATAGAGGAAATATTGAATAATATACAAAGAGTATGATGGCGTCTGTCTGCAAGGCGAATGAGAGCACTGCGGTATGGTCTTAATAGTGGTATAGATTGTTAGCCGGGCAGTAGACTTGAAGGAGTTGCGGCGCGCAGTGTCCAAATTGCGGCCTATAAGATAGGTTTGCAGGGGTGGGCTCATTACACCCTCCCTTCCCAGAGAAGAAACTTAGGCCATTCGTTCCCCGAACGTCTGAATTCCCAAGCCCGGATGGAGTGATTGTAAAAGAAACTTCGGAGATTTTAATTATCAGGAGACTGATATATCGGTATCGCTGCCATCTCGGCGGTCTTGATGGCGCTATACAAGATTTAAGGCCATGTGGTACTTTTTAAAGTGTCACAATTGCTTGGCGCACGTGTCGGCCGTGTGTCCCCGGCCCAGCGGAAACGGACAGGCGCGCGTCACGGCTCGCAAGCGCCCCTTGTAAGAATATGTTCTTGGAACAATGTTACTGACACCAACAAACACGGGTTCTGTCATTCCATAACATTTCATTTCACCGATCCTCACGTGAATTATAAAACTTATTTAAAAATCTTATTAAGTACAAATTACTCAAAATAATTTTTCTACACAGACTTGACGAAGTTTCTGCACCGTTTATGATGAAAAGATCTCTCTGATGATATATAGGGACTACTTCCACGCATTGACAGGCACGGTGGGTACTTATAAACCAGAGATGGGCAAAATGTAATCTGATTAATGACGAACGATTACAAAATATAGTCGTAATTTTAATTTTCTTGCTCTGTAATCATGATTAAATCCATTTAAAACATTAAGAAATCATAAATGTGTACACAATCTGAGATTTTGTAGTATTTAAAAAATTAATTAGCAAAATGCAGTCATATTAATGGTAAAAAACGTAAAATGTAATCGTTAATCATTTTCATTAATCTGGTTATATTTTGCCCATCTATGTTATAAACAATGCTCCACGGATTGAAATAACCATTATAAAGGCTTAGAACCTTGGCATATACATAGACTATGCCATTAAATGTATATTCTACCGTTTCTATAAGGTGAAGTGCTCTGGAATGTTACACCTGTTACCGCCGATATTTCCTTTTTGGTAAGAGATGGTTCTTCAAAAAGACTAAGGTGAAAGTACCATATAAAGTTATTTAAACTGTCGCATTGCGTCTAGTTCTATCTTTTAGTGATGGCCAATTATCGATTGATAATAACATACGTTTATTTTTCATTCCATATTCAAAAAACAAGTGTCTTTATAATTTTATATATCAAACTTTTAATTAATTTACAAATATGTGTACAATAAAAGGAGTCTCAGTAGAAATGGTATAGAAACGTATGGAGCAAATTTTAATTTATAAAGCTGTAATTAAAATTATCGAGTTTCTTTTGAGAAATTTAGTTCAAGGCATACTTACTAAAGAAACGATTAGGGTTAATATCCCTTTATTATTAGCTACTGACCTTGTAGCCTATTAGTTACATAATGTTGAACAATATTATCCAAATCGTATTACGTCCACGAGACGGTCGCAAAAAGGTTTAGAAAAAATGAAACAAAAAATCATGATGCAGCGTATACTTGTGAGAATATAGAATAAATGTATAAATACTGCGTATTAAAATAATAGTGAATTGTGGAAACTTTGAAGGATAAACGGTCAAGCTTATATAACACAGTATTGATATACCTACAGCATATATTTACTATATCTGTCCCATTATAGAGTCACGCACTCTAGTTTTTTTCAAAATCGCAGTTATATTGCCTTTAAACACACTAGAAGTAATCAAACTCTTTCCTCCTGTCCTGTCATCACACTATCAAATAAATAATCTTTCTACTAGTTTCAAATTTCCTGTTTAAAATAAACATTAAGATACTTACGTGCATACTGGCATGGTCACGACACCTGTTGTCATATTTGTCCACAGTAATTCTTAACTTTTTGACTGTTAATCCGTTTGTTTTTACTACTTTATTTAGCTTTAGGTTCATTGGATTCCTTTGCCAATTAGAAACAAATCATATCTTTACAATATTATTGTTTGAGTACAGACTTGACCCAAGGCAACTTGATACAAGGCGTTGAAGTAAAACCCACAACTATTTAACAAAAAAATAGCTGAGTAGCGCTGTGAGAATGGCTATTAGGTTAATACGACGTACAAGAATTTTCACCTTTAGTTGCAAGTTACGACTTAATGAAGAAATTCTGAAAAGATTTATAGTCAAATATTATTTAAGATAGAAACTGATAATAGGAGCATCTCAGAGTTTTTAACATTTTATAGCCACTTAACGTGATTACGTATTAATTTTATGCAGTCTACCTATTTCCGTATGATATAAACGTAATTCATTCCTCGATTCCCGTTCTATACATGTGACTGCTCGTCTAGACTTAAGCATTTTTAAGTTATTACGTATATGAGAAGCCGCCAAACGTTCCGGAGTCAGGACGTGCCAGTCCAGCTCCCTTTTATCTTCATTTCTTCAACGTCGGCAATACGCTGCAAATACTCTTATTGTTGTACCCAGTTAAAAGCGACAGTTGCTATTTTTCTATCATCTTGTCTGTGACCTTTCGGTGTGAAAAGGACGTGTATGTTTGTATGTTCAGATACTTTCGACTTTAATATACCCCTACATCAGCTACTATAGTTGTAAGTCCAACTACTGACTCTCATATCGCGTGTATTTTTAGTTGTCCATCTTTATTAATCTGGCCATCTCATAGCTGACCACTAAGATATATTCTAGTGGTATTTTTATGTGAGATCTTAGTTTATGTTAGTGGTGATTATATTGTCTGATAATGTATCCAACCAGTAGCTATTTGAGTTATATATATCATTCTCTAACTGTTCTGATTAATCACTATTTTGAGAAAAATATATGTTGTGATCTCTGTGGTAAGTTTTTATTTCAATTTAATGACGTGTGTCTTCTATTTGCCGAAATATATAAGATAAAATATGTATGAAAATAAAGAGATAATAACACATTTCGATGTCTAAATACGACGGAATATTAAAAAGAATTGACATTTAAAACATTGAAATATATTCTAAAAGCTCTATTAAAGCGAGTGAAAGAATTTAACAGGTAAATTAAACAGATACGCCAGCACAAACAAGATAATAACATGCAGGAAGTGAAAAAAAGTGTGTTAGGAAGAAGCGGCGGCAGTGATAAGTCGATAAATTGTACAAGTCGATAAATGGGCGCGCGTCTCTAGTGGTCGAGTGAGGGCGCGGGGAGCGGCGCGGGTCGACGATCGCCCGCGCGACCGATCGCAGCCGAAGGTCAAGGCTGGCCGATCGAGATCCTACTGCGCGCCACTACCGCAACGAAAGAAAAAGTGACAGCCCAAACCTGAATAGAATGCGAGGACGAATAAAAATGAAAGCACTGTTTATCTTGCCGGTCTAGTCGCTTGCGGTATCCCGAAATTCGAAATTAGAACTTTCGTACGCGCCGGTAATGCCAACCTTACGATACAACATCAACTGCACACTGCTTACGGCAACTAGTTCAGACAGAATATTAACACCAAAGCGTAAGTTAAATGTCGTTTCAACTTAGAAAATATTAACAATTAATTATTCAAATGCATCTTGCTTGTCTTGTCACTTGTATCCTGTAATTTGAAAGTTACTTATACCCCAGTAATGCCAACCTAACGAGACCAAACAATCTACTCTTGGTAGTAAGTTGAGACAGTAATTTAACTCTAAAACGTGACTTAAATATCGTTTTTAACGTATAAAAATATTAACAAATAAAATATTCTAGTGTGTGTGGTGTCGATAAAAAGAGTGTTTTAATAATTATTCAAATTTAAACGGTTCTTAAGATGAATCAGTCGTTCACGAGCGTGCGAAAATATCTCGATATCATGGGTAGGTATCGGTCGGTCATCGACCCCGGTGCAATTAAGATATTCATTAGCCTATTTAAGAGTTCCTGTACGTTTTTGGATTAATTTGAGGAATCGTGGACATAATACGTACAAAAGGGCTTATATTATACCGTTGTGTATTGCAAATTTAAAAAACAATGTTGTAAAATACCTCCACGCCTCTAAAACTAATTTAAATTAATGTAATTATTAATGTATTGTAAAATTGTTTGCTCCGAATTCACTGGCAGCCCATAAGCCAATACGGCTTCACAGTCTTATCTAGTTTTTTTTTTGCCTTTTTAATTTATAATAATTAAAAAAAAACTATATAACTACGAAACAATAAAGCTAAGAGTTAAAGTTTAGGCCCGAGATGTATAGCGAATTTTTACCCCACAGTATTTTATTGTAAATTCTGTTATACTTGGAAAAGACACACTAGAAAAAAATAACGCATAAATAGAGACGCATAATAGAGTTACAGGCAGACCGGCATGAAATCCGCACGAAAAAAATACGCATTGCGGACTGAGTTTTATTTAATTTGCCGGGAATTAGTATTTATTTTATTTCATAAAGTCAAAAGTATTTAATTTTGACCAATATTGAGTTGTATGCCGTCTGTATCACAGCAAGAGTTACTCAACCCTGTTCCACCCTCTCCCTTCTATAAAATAATAATGCGCGCGGGTATGCAGAGCCGTGGCTATACGGTAACTCACATCCCGGCTAGGACTAAGGAGTTCTCTAACTCTTACTGCAGCCGAGTCGTTAAGCTGTGGGCTGATCTTCCGGCTAGTGTGTTCCCACCGTCCTATGATATTGGGTCCTTTAAACGAAGCGTGAATGATCACTGCGACTATCGATTGCTTTTCTATGCTGTTAATAATTTTAGTCGTTGTTTGGACTGCACCAAGCTTACCATCAGGCGAGATGTGGCCACTATATTAAGTCTAGATAAAAATAAAAAGTTATATGTATGCTTTGTACCATGTATTTAAAGGAATAAATATTTTTGAAAACAAAAACCTTGACAGCCCTATCCTATTTACTCGTAAGATGGTGACTACCGTCTAGCGCACCACTTGGCGGTGGGGAGGTGAGCACATCCCACCTCCCCCACATTTCGAAGTAGCCCGTAAGGGAGCTGATCGCGTTCCGGGCTTGCAGAAGTACTCGGTGTACCTGAAGTCCGGTGCAAACGCGACAGAAGGATCACCCCGGGGGTTTTAGTCGGTAGAAGTCCGGCATACCGGGGGCGGCACTCACCGCTCCCTGACGATCCATGAGGATATCCCCCCTTTACCAAAAAAAAATTATAATAAAAAATTAAATAAAAAATGGTGACTACTGGCTGCACTATTGCTCTTCCCAGAGATCGCTTCATCGATGTGCAGGCGCATTGTAATTAAATGTCTGCCGTCTCTTACGATTCCTATCATTTTTATTTAATGATTTCATTTCACAGTGCAAATTTTTAAGATTTTGTACTTCAAAATCAAAAAGAAACCATTAAAAGGTCACTTGTTGACAGCGTGTCTTTTAAGACTTTTTATAAACACTCGAATGAATGAATTAAATATATATAACTTTATTCAAATAAACCGTCTTCTAAACACTTTTAAATCTTCAAAAAAAAAAAAAAGTAAATCGAAACTACCACCGGTTCGGAAAGCAGAATCTACCGAGAAGAGCCGACAAGAAACTCTAGTAGTTGCTTTTTTGAAAATAATAAGTTACATATAAATAATACACAATGGAATTAATTATCAGTGAGAAAGCACGATCAGAATTTTCCGGATTCCAATGGGATTCAGTGCGTAAAAAACCTTAGTCGAAATAGCTTTTAACGTAACTACGTTATTTAAAATTAGACATAGTCACAGGCTTAACGTAGTGATGTAATGATAACATAAATAATTTAGAGACAAAAACTTTTGGTGAATTTTGCAAAATAACACACAAAACTGGAAAAACAAAGTAATAAATGCGTTTTTTGCGTTGACACGCGAAACCTGTTTGATATCTGAGTGGACGTGATAGATGCCGACATATTATCGTGCGTGTACACCATTCTACTAATATTTTCACAGTTTAATTGGGTTCGTTACGCGTTGGGCTTGGCTCACGATTAGTACTCGATGCCGGATTGACTTACTGCGATTGATTTTACTCTTTATTAACCGTTTCAGCGCGGAGGAACGCGATACCGCTCCTATGGTTATATGTTAAAATTGCGGGAAACATGATTCGTTTTAATGCACTTTTTCGTTTTTTTCATGTGCTTGCATGAGTGAGTGTAGCCCTGATGAAGAATTCAGCTTAGTCCATAAATAGCAATAACTATCGTGAAACGAGAATCTATTGACAATTGCCATCGTCGCGCTGTTCCTCATATATCACTACTGAAAGTCTATTGGTATATACGCAAATGGACGTACACAAGCGAATCCCGAAACGCACAGAGCGAATCAAGTTACTATGACGGTCTTTTCACGTTGTCTCTGTGGTCATGATCCAGTTCAGCTTTACCACCGCCAAAATTATTAATAAACTAGACACAAATTTAAGAGTGTGATGGTAGCGGCCAATTTTCCCACGATGAACAGGTTAGTTGTCGCGAGTTATAGATATCTATATGCATTTAAGTATGTATATCTTTGTCTAGCACCCATAACACAGTAACAAGCTTATTTTGCCACTAGCTGATCCGGCAAACGTTGTTTTGCTATATAAGGTTTTGTAATATCTTCTAAGATGTTCATTGAAATTAAGTGATGTCAATGACAATTTTGTTCACAATTAAATACTCTTAATCAACAACACATTTATTTGGATAAAGATTAATATTATTACGTTGATACAACTCTTAACAAATAATGCATTAATTTCGACCAAATTTGTTTACCATAAAAACGGTTCTAGTGACTTAATCTTAAAAGATAGACATATACTGTCAGGGACATTTTTTTAGATCATTTCAAGAGGAATAATTCTTTCTTACATATATTTATGGTATCTTGAACCGTTTTTGCAGCGCACGCAATGGAAGCCCTCAAGGATGAATAATGTTGCCCGTTTTTTTCACATTTTCCATTATTTTTTCGCTCCTAATAATTGCATCGTGATGTTATATAGCCTAAAGCCTTCCTCGATAAATGGTCTATTCAACTCAAAAAGAATTTTTCAATTCGAACCAGTAGTTCCTGAGATTAGCGCGTTCAAACAAACAAACAAACAAACTCTTCAGCTTTATAATATTAGTATAGATTAGATCATTGTATGTCCACAAATACAAAAAAGTGAGTTACGGAGGAAGGCTGGTTGTTTGAATTTATCCACTTTCAGCTGATGTAAAGAAGTTTATAAAGACAGGAATTATGTTACGCTGCTGGCCCACCTCAATAGGGATGCGGTGTAATGATAGATCGGTATCTATGAGATCTGATAGCGAGTCGGATGCACCTACCTCCGCTAAATGTCACTCGGTGAGCCGACGCCGCTTTTAGTCGCTCCGAAATAGAACGCATTGCGTTCAACAACCCCTTACATTCGTCATCGCTTGCGGCCGACCCCTTGTCGCGCTATACATCGCGCTGTCCTCATTTAAATACGAACCATGTATCAAATAGAAACAGCATTGCACATGTCACAATGCGGAAGTCACATCATGCAGTAGTTCTGTTTGCCTCTTTCAACGCACCGCGGTCTCAACCATTTGGTTCAAATCATTGACATAATACTTAGACGTCGAATCTAATAGAAAGTTCGCGAAAGTTCTATGTCGACATAAGCCGCTATTAGACGAATATGTTTGTAATATATTACGTCATTATATATTCACCATATCAAACATTCGACTCACTGAGCTTTTTAAAAAATGCGCTTGCTGCAATATTTTATACGTTTATTTCCGCCGAAAAACTTAGATCACAAGTAGACAGACAACTTAAGAAAAAAAATGTGACTATAACAGAAATTAAAATAATATATCGTCACGCTATATCCCGTTCAGGATGAGCAGAGATACATTAGTGGCCGAGTCCATTTTGCGCTCATATGTCGCGTCCAACGTGACCAGTAGCGCGGCTGATCGCCGTTCTCACATCCCTAGTTCACAGGACATTTCTGTGAGATGCCATGCGGGTTTCCTCGTGATGATTTTCTCCACCGATGAGCATGGGGTGCGTTTTTTTGTAATGCCCTTTTTATTTGAAATTTAATTACTTATATATAATCTGCACTCACACACAACACTCTTTACTCACCCTTTTCTACATATAACACACCTATACACAACACGTCTGTATATTTTTATATATTTTTGTAATTATTTGTATTCTCTGTAATGGTGGGCGCTGACGTCTGCGATACAGTCTCACGGCTAGTGCAGGCGTCAACGTAAATTAAATTATATAATGTAAATTTTTGATCCAATAAAATTATTATTATTATTATTAATTAATGTAGTTAGTTATAATATATTATTTTAAGATTTTGCTTTTGGCCTACATAATTTTTAGTTACAGGTGAGTTTGTTAGACTATTTTAATATTGTAAGTGTTTCGTGCCACTAGTGCTAATTTGTTCCAACGACAATGCACACACGTGTTATACGATGGTTTCATCACACTTGCGTAGAAAATTACAATCTTGTTTTTTTTTATGATGTTTGTATTGTGTTATGTACAGTTTGTGTTATATGTGTTTAGTGTTTTTGCGGAGTATTGTTGTTAATTGTCGCCAACCCCCTGGCATCAGCCAGAGACCTTGTCGTTTTATATACATTTTTTTTCTAAATCTCTGTCGTTTTATTTGTTTAATTTTTGCTAAAACGCTCCACCCTGCAACCCCCCCGACACAGGTTGCCCACCTATGTCCTCTAAATCTAACAATTATGTTACAATATTAAAATCTTATGTGACATTATTTACTTCTAAATATCTACTCTCTTTATTGTTTTTTATACCTCTGAGAAGCAAAGTCAAAAGCTCGGTAAGTCGGGTAAAGCAGCTGAACTCGAGTTCATTTCAGCACTCTTACAACTGCGTTTGTAAACACGCGCTTTACTATATTTCCGCGGATTTGCGCCAATTGTATGTAAACCCACCTGTATTATCGCAACTACACACACACACACTGTGATTGAATCAGCATTAACATCAGTGTCTTATTTGAATTACAAGTTTGCGATGTCAATATAAAGATCACCGTAGACTAACAATAATTTCTGCAAAAGTACTGGATATATAAAATTGATAAATATATAATTAAAATGAAACCGTTAATAAAGGAAATTGTCTGTTATATGTAAAAAAAAAAAATTTACAATATAACACAATTTATCTGTTTCTTATTTTCAATGTAAATACTTTAACGGGTCTTAAAACCATGAGACCCGCAGAAGACTCATTATGTATAGTGAGAAGATAAGTGAGAAGAAATTGACAAAGTTTTAAAATGTTTTACTATATTTAACGAAACGTCTCTTTAATATACTGTATTTAATTATTTCTGTATATGTCAAGTGAGCTTACATTTTTTATGCAATGCGTTGTACGGATTTTATCGGATCTTGAACGGATTTTTGCTCAAGTTTCATTACATCAGTGCTATGAATTCTTAATAATAGAGCACGTGGTGGGATTTCCCGCCAGTGTGTCACAGTTGTGTTTGGACATCGACATTCTGCTAGAGCTCTGTTATTTCCGTCCTACCCGCAGCTCCAAGTTTAGATTAGACGCAGGGCTCATCTGCATACATTATCGTTGTCTGTAAAGCTTAATAATGTTTCATTCAACTCGTAATGAAATATGGCATCGACTAAATTCATAGAACTGTTTGATTATTTATTTACTTCACGAGTACGTTTATTTTAAACTAGCTGATCCGGCAAACGTTGTTTTGCTATATAAGTTATTGTAATATCTTCTAAGATGTTCATTGAAATTAAGTGATGTCAAAGACAATTTTGTTCGCAATTAAATATTCTTAATCAACAACACATTTATTTGGATAAAGATTAATATTATTACGTTGATACAACTCTTAACAAATAATGAATTAATTTCGATCAAATTTGATTACCATAAAAACGGTTCTAGTAAGTTAATCTTAAAAGATAGATATATACTGCCCAGGACATTTTTTTAGATCATTTTAAGAGGAATAACTCTGTCATACATATATTTTTGGTATCTTGAACCGTTTTCCCAGCGCACGCAATGGAAGCGCTCAAGGATGAATAATTTTCCCCGTTTTTTTCACATTTTCCATTATTTCTTCGCTCCTAATAGTTATATCATAATGTTATATAGCCTAAAGCCTTCCTCGATAAATAGTCTATTCAACACAAAAAGAATTTTTCAATTCGAACCAGTAGTTCCAGAGATTAGCGCGTTCAAACAAACAAACAAACTCTTCAGCTTTATAATATTAGTATAGATAATAAAATATCGTCACTATTGGGTTCAGTAGAGATACAGTACAGATTGTATCCACTTTGCGCTTATATGTCACGCCCAACGTGACCAGTAGCGCAGCTGACCATCGTTCTCAAAGCACTTGGACAGGATGCATCGGCAACTCTATAGTGGCTTAATCTGGCAAAACCCAGATGGACGGATAAAGGTACAAACCTGCGACCATTTTCAATGCCGCGCATGGATATCGGCCCGTACCCACGTTACGTTAGACGACAGTTAAAAGAAATCTCATGCGTAAGTGCCTTGAATACAGCAATCAGCTGCGCTATTGGTCACATACGTGGCATGGCATATAAGCGTGAACTGGATACATCTTCTAATGTATCTCTGCTCACCCCGAAACGGAATAGCGTAACGATATTTTTTATCATATTTCAGTTTTACTTCCAAATATGATGTACAGGCCTTTTTTTTAGTGTCTCGAGGGAAAATCCTGCATAGGACCATCAGGACCGTTGTGAGGGCAGCAACCCCGGTGTGTCAGACTCCTACTGACTATAAACCCCCGGGGTTTCACTCTTATTGCTCCACCCGGGCCTGGGAAACCAAATTCATCCAGACGCCCGGAGAGCGAAATGCCTTGCCGAAGCTGCCTCTCTGGGAGGGGTAGGGGTAAAGAGCCCACCCTTCCAATACCTATCTCACAGGCGGCGCGCCGGACACTGCACACCGCCTCCCCCTCATCCGGATGATGTACATGCCTGTACTTACCTGATGGTAAGCATGTGATTGCACCGTGCTTAGTCAGGCGTGGTGTGACAACCGGGCCGAGATAAAACATTTTTTTTTACGATTTTTATTATTGAATTCTAGTATAAACCGACACCCGCTTTCAGTAAGTACAGATATAAACATGAAGCAATCTGTAACGCCTGTCGCGTCAACCCGTTTAATATCTCCCAACTGCTAACCAAGAAGACTTGCCTGGATTCTTTTTGCGTTTTGTGCTGCGAGATCTTTAAGTCTTTAAAGGGCTTCAATAGTATTTAAAAGTATATATCATTTAAATAAGTAGTATTTTAGTAAGTAGTAGTAGTATTTTGTTATATGTTAAAATCACGCCTCTCCTTTGACCTTGTATCTATTTGCGAGGTCAGTGTGTATACCCTATAACCTATAACTAATAAACATAATAATAAAAAAAAAGTATAAACCGACAAAATACAGTAAAGCATACAAATTAGGTCGTCGTTCTTAAAAATGATGATTTTGTGGGTGAATATTATAAACATACATTTATTTTAAAAGCGTTGTTTTACCATTTTGTTTATTATTAAGCGATAAGACGGCGCATTTAATTTCATTTTCCGTATTGTTTATGCGTCTGTGAGTGTAAGTTACGGCCGATGGTGGCGATAATGAAGATTTTAAACTCGGATTTCGCGAATCGTAAACGCAGCGTGGGGCGACCTGTGCGTGTGTTTAAATATGCCAACAGACTTGTAACATTTCGGTGTAATATATAAAAAAAGGAGAATTATTTATTTTGCACGTAACCAGTAGCGTTCATTTCATAGATGCATGAAAGCATTACATGCCCTTACGATAAATAAGTCTAGAATAAATTGCTTTAATTTAAACAAAAAAATGGAACTCTTTATATTCTATTTTCACGACATCTATCTTCCCTATGAAAGTAATATAATATTGATTATCATTATCTAATATTTACATTAATTATGCGAATCTGTCTACCCTTTCCAAATACCCCATGCTTGTCACTGCACGTACCATAACATAAAACACAGAAGGATGGGTTAATCATGATAGAAAACAACAAAAGCAAATACCCTATGCTGTAACAATGCGCTAAAGAGAGTCAGCTCAGCAAATGCTAGGCAGCTAGTTGAGCCTCCCAGCGCTAATGTTTAGCTCCATTTGTTGTGTCAGCGCGTAGAAAAAACGAAGAGACTAATAGACAATAAATACACTGCTCTAGATACTATTTCAAATAGTCGCTGGGATCATGCAGGCCTACACATACATACTCGTATCTTTTTACACTTCGTTCGAGGAATCCATAGGACAATGGATACATGCTCGCCGGGAAACCTTCTCACAGTCCAATGACCTGGCAAGGTAAGACTGGAAGAACTTCATAATTCTAGCTAAAATAGAAGTCACCGTAAAACTGGAGCTTTTCTTTTTGTTAACCCGGTGGAAATCCCTACGGACCGTCAGGGGAAGTGGTGAGGGCCACTCCCCCCGGTGTGTCGGACCTGCCCCGACTAAAACCACCAGGGTGCCAGCACTGCCCTCTCTTCGATTTCGCCGAGCCTGGGAATCTGGATACTTCTGACGGCTCGGCGAGCGTAAAACTGGAGCTTCATAATTCAGCTCGCGTGATTCTGTTATAAAACGTTGAGGGGGGATGAGATGATAACTTCAGAACACTCACCATGAAATAAATGACAAAAGATGCTCAGAGAAGCGATTCCTCCGCGCAGCTAAAGCGACTCGAGGTATTACAAGGAATTAAAAAATATCTTCATTTTTTATTCCAAGGTATACTAGAAAATCCAAAATTTAAATTCGAAATATAACACTACTGTAAGAAAATTAAAGACTAATAAAGAAAGAAAACTTCAAGTAACTTAGCACCTTTCTTCTCGCGATACCTCTCCCTTGCATTTCTTTAAAGCACCCTCGTACACAAAGCCTTCGATTTTCATTAATCCTTAATTTTATTGCTCTTTCGAAGTCAGTATCGCTTACTCAATAAAATATTAGAAATTCAATAGGTTGCATAAAAGGTCTTTAAAAGATGGTCCTTTAAATTATATTGAGTTATTTATTAAGCTTCCAGTCAGATGGGCTCACATATTAGTTTTACCTTACTGGAAAATTCTTTTAAACATAATCTGGTTAGTAAGGATGCCTGGCTAGTAACAAATATTTTAATACTGTTCAATGATGTTTGTGACATATGGCGCTTACCGTGAGCTTCACTGGCAGCAGTAACGTTCATTCCATACATGCATGAAAGGATTGCATGCCCTTACGATAGATAAGTCTGGAATAAATAGCTTAAACTTAAACAAAAAAAGGGACCATTTACATTCAAATCTATTCTATATTCACGACATCTATCTTTCCTATGAAAGCAATATAATATTTACTATCATAATATAATACTAGCTGATCCGGCAAACGTAGTTTTGCTATATAAGTTATTGTAATATTTTCTATGATGTTCATTGAAATTAAGTGATGTCAAAGACAATTTTGTTCACAATTAAATACTCTTAATCAACAACACATTTATTTGGATAGATTAATATTATTACGTTGATACAACTCTTAACAAATAATGCATTAATTTCGACCAAATTTGATTACCATAAAAACGGTTCTAGTAAGTTAATCTTAAAAGATAGACATATACTGTCGTGGACATTTTTTAGATCATTTCAAGAGAAATAATTCTTTCATACATATATTTTTGGTATCTTGAACCGTTTTCGCAGCGCACGCAATGGAAGCCTTCAAGGATGAATAATTTTCCCCGTTTTTTTTTTCACATTTTCCCGTTATTTCTTCGCTCCTAATAGTTGCATCGTGATGTTATGTAGCCTAAAGCCTTTCTCGATAAATAGTTTATTTAACACAAAAAGAATTTTTCAATTCGAACCAGTAGTTCCTGAGATTAGCGCGTTCAAACAAACAAACAAACTCTTCAGCTTTATAATATTAGTATAGATTTAAATAATTTAGGCCAATTCTGCCTACCCTGTCCAAATATCCTATGCACGTCACTGACCGGCAGAAAATAATATATACTTCTCTCTCTCTATCATATTAAGGTGTCGTAAAAGCCGACTAGGGTGTATAGCATTCCGAATTGCAGGCAGATTACTGCTGCATGCACCTTCTCTGCGCGTAGTTCACACCCGCCAAACTGCCTTGGTCGATCGTGGTCGGTTAAACGTCCAAATCCCTTCCAAAGGATTTTACCCATCAGTGGGATGAAACTGCCTAATAGTAATAATAATATGGGGCTAAGATATTATTAGATTTTTGTATGCTACTCAAAAGTGTTCTATGTATTTATGGTCATACTTGTTTATTGTACGTTATAAGGTATGTTTTTGTATATTTGGTTAGGTTCTAATATTGAAATAGCACCGTGACGTCCGCGCAATCGGTTCCCCTGAGCGTCGGCTGAAAAACAGCGCTGGATGGCGCGTACAGCGTCGCCCAGCATATGCTGAGCTGAGTGCTCTTTGAGATGGGTAGCAGCACACAGGTTACATGATGGGATGTTATGTATTATTCTTTCATTGTTGTTTTTATATAAATATGTTTGTTGTGTGTTGTTTCCTTTGCCTCAATAAACTTTTTCTTTCTTTTCTTTTTCTTTAGATTTTGTAATACTCAGATACTTTAAATAAGTTAGTATTTAGTCAATTTTTGTCTATCGATGATTCGTTTGTTTTGATTGTAATGTTTTTTAGCGACTTATACTCCACGGTATAAATTGAACTTATTTCGAACTATAAATTCAGGCCGCACAGTGCCATTTTAACTAATCTAATGTTTGCTTTGTTAGACTGAGATTATATCGCAACTATATTTTGAATGTTTTTAATTTACTAGAATTTCCACCCAAGTTCAATGTGGCCATTTTGTTGACAAAAAACGACTTTGTTAAAAAATATCCACACTAGAGGAGAAATCGTATTTTACCAACTTCGTATATCTTTTCCATGATAAAATTAATATTCTTTGTATCGCCTACTAAATATAATGATATTTGATATGACATCCGCTTATATAAGTTAACATACTATATTTGTATGTAACACAAAAATATATTCTATATCATGTACAGAATATTGAATATAATTCTATTCTAATTTAATTCTTAAAATCCATTCAAAGGCTTTATATAATAAAAATGGTTTAAGGATGTCCCTCCAGTGAATGTTACGGAAGTTCCAAAGCGATAAATATGCGGTTACTTTTATAGAATTGTAAAGATACTTCGGGTTCTGGCAGTCAGTGTTCGGCAGTGGCTGGTCGCGATGTACCGCTTTGTTGGCGTTTATGTAAAAAGCCATCCGATGTACGTGACTGCGCAGCGCTGTCAACTATCACGATCGCGAGTTTAACTCGCCGCCAGTTATGTAATGCCGTATGCGTAAAGTTTGTTTTTGAAGGTTCTACAAATCTTAACTGTTGTTATATATATGAAGAAAAAACAATGGTATTCTGTTTGTTTTAATACGATTTACCTGATACAGCATCTGATTACAATAGTTTTTTTTTTTTTCCAATGGATATTTCTCATATCGCTGGTAGTGTAATGGTGTTATTTCACCGTTTTTATTCTTTCATAACTATTAAATATATATATTTTATATAATGTAACTAACTTTTTTTTTTCACCGATTTAAAGTAAAAGATTTCATGAGTAATACGTGCATAAGATAATCGTATAACCCCATATCGTATTATAGATATTAGTAAAAAAGTATTTCACTTATTAAATTATTTAATAAAGGGTCTGAAGTAATAATTTTTAAAACTAAAGTCAACGCCTGTATTCTGGTTATTTCAGTTTCTCCATTAAACGACAGTTTTTGTATTGGATAAGTTTGGTGGGCTTAATGTCCTAACGCCTTTCCCTGGATATCACAAATATGATGGAAATATGGATGAAAATGACTAATAATATATATTTTCTAATCAGCGCTTTTCACTGACTAATAGCGCGAAGTGTGGCTTAAAGCAAATATCCTTTCATCCCTCGGTGCTAAATAAATAGCATTCACATTTAGTGTGATACAAACCTAAGCAATTATAATCGCAACGACGGTTGGTCGTAGCTTGCGCAGGGTCATTACCGAATAGCGAGCCAAGGTCGAGATACTATCAGCCTTGTGTTTTGTTGTTGCCCGTACTCTATTTACCACCTGGAGAATATGTCCATCCAGAGTTCGATAGAGACGTCGCTTGTCTTTGTAATCGCTTGTTGAGCTTGTTTTGCTATTCTGCAACGCAGATCACAGGGAAAAAGAAGTCATATGTAGCACATTCAAAATCAGGCTACGATTTAAAAGTATCTTTAGCCGTATTTGAATAAAGTTATATTACATATGACGTATGTTTATGGTGTCTTATTACGAAAAAAAATTAAACGAATGTATTTTTGAGCAATCGACTGTTCGTTTGTTGATTTGTACAATGATTCAAATAATTATTCTAATGAAAATCGACTTTCTTAAATATCTGAATTAGAATTCGAGCGCGCCGTGATATTAGTACAGCGTTTAACTTGTTACAATCGACGATCGAATAACATTTATTCGAATACATTTGAATAATCTGAATTTACAAATAATTCGTTCTTATGACGTTGAAAGTTCAAAGTTCGCATCTCGGTATCAGCAAAACTTTCCTAATCAGTTGAAGTTATCGTGAGACTCTGATGACTTTGAGTTGTATTTATAACACAGACGCAGATATAATTTGAAACTTTTTCATTATTTACTTTGGTTTAGGAAATCTCCACCACGCAAAGACAGGGCCCATCACGGTGTAATGTGATTTTGTGGTGAAAAGGAAATAGCGAAATCAGATAATGAAACTGTGAACACACTTTCCAGAGTACAGTCAGTAACCATAGATGGGCAAAATGTAATCAGATTAATGAAAATGATTAACGATTATATTTTACGTTTTTTACCATTAATATGACTGCATTTTGCTCATTTATGTTTTAAACACTACAAAATCCTAGATTGTATACACATTTATGATTTCTTAATGTTTTAAATGGATTTAATCATGGTATCAGAACAAGAAAATTAAAATTACGACTACATTTTGTAATCGTTCATCATTAATCAGATTACATTTTGCCCATCTCTGCCAGTAACAGACTGCGAAGAAGCCGACCTTACGTTGATGCTAGAAGCTCTGCATTCTCGCCTCAGTTAAAGACTTATCACCAATATATCTGCCAAACAGTATAGAATAAATATGTGTATCACATCATGTGTGTAAATTTCCGTAAATATTATTTTAAAAAAATGTGAATATATACGACTAAGAACAAAGATATATTTAAATATGTATTACGCAACAACCTTACAGATGTGAGGTCACTGGCGAATATGTATCTAGGCGGAAACGAGCGTTCGGCAATGAATGAGGTCGAAAACACTGAATTATCAGCATCAGACACGACTCGGTCTTCATGGTGCCCTGGTACCAGCTTTGATATTCGCCGGCAGACCAATAAAACTTACGTGCTGGGATTTGGGGTTCCGCTGATCAAACACCAAACTTTTAATGTAATATTCGTTTCTCTAAAACAATATCCGTATGTAGTGGATGTTTCTTATATCCGCATGAAGAGATTCGCTTCTACATTCATCATGCGAACGGCTAAGGAGTGGAATATGCTTCCAGCGGCCATATTTCCGCGACCTTCTGATCTGGGAGTCTTTAAGAGAAGAGTGAATAGTCATTTGTTAGGCGGACGCGGTTCATCATCGGACTCATCTTCACCTGACCACTTCACTTCAAGCGTTCGCCTGACCTCTTTATATTGAAATCGAAGATCTTTGCGATCAGTCCATTAGTCGATACGACTATCGGCGCAATGCACGAGGAATAAACAACCCACATGCTGATAATCTTCGTATGCGAGGTCTAAATATTTTGAAGACTTCTCTTTTTCTGCTTTCACGAGATTCTCATCATGTGGTATGGGGATATCAACGAGTATTATCCGGCGCGCCGACCGATCTACTATCGCAATGTCAGGTTTATAATAATTATTAAAAAGGAAATTAAAAAAGAATATGTATAAAAATAGTAAGTTGCTTATCTATATACATATGTATGTACATATATAAAAATGAATTGCATATTGTATTGTCAAGCGCATAACTCGAGAATGGCTGAATTGATTTGGCTGATTTCTTTTTTGTTGTGTTTGATGAAGTCTGGGGAAGGTTCTTATGGGGTGAAAAACGTAAAATATACGAGGAAAATAGTAAAAACAACAATTTTCTTTTCCCATACAAACCACTCTGTCCCCAGCTGTCAAACATTTGATGTCAATCAAAACAAAACAAAGGTATGCCTTCAAGTTGATTAGAGGTTGCATGTCATTAATGAAAATTATAATTTATACGCCAAGTTATCAAACAAAAAATAACGTGTCCCATCCTTATGGGACTACTTTACTATAATGCCTTCATTATAGTAAAAATATCATTACCTTAGACATTTATTTATTTATTTTTTATTTATTATTATCAGGCAAGCAGTTAAAATAAAATACATAGACACAAACAGAACATAACCCCAAAACTGCTAGGTGTTTTGTGTATGAGAGAGGTTCACTAGGCTACTGCCCATTTCGAACCTGAACTTTACCGAATCATATCGAAATCAGAGGTAAAAATAAAAAGTTGTGTTTATAATAAGATTAAAAAGAAAAGAATACAAATAAATATAACAAAAAAACCATAATAATAAATAGATATAATAAGTAAATACACATATACAAACACATATATACAAGTAAGTACACATATAAAAGAATATATAATTATACTGTAATTTGGTAGAATACTTGGTAATCATTTAGATACTATTTATTAGCGTGTGTGTTTCTTAGCCATCCATAATATTTTATCCTATCCAAGTATATAAAAAAGCTCCCTCTCTGATTCTACAGTTCCCAACCGGATGAGCCAATCAATAGCCACTTTCCTAAGTTTAATTTTACTATTTATATGCTTCCAGTTGGGAACCTTAGAATATACTTTGGGTGCCAAAAATTGGAAAAATTTTTGCCCAAAAGCGGTTTTCATGTACGGTTTGGCTATAATTTGATAATTTCTACATGACTTAAGTCTTTCAATGCAATTTTATTTCTATTAGACTGTGACAGGCCAATAACTTTTGGCAGAATGAAATCTGACGGGGCAGCTATTAACATAAAAAAAAATCAATGTAACTTTGTTTTAGAGAAATAGGGCAGAACAAGGTCTGCCGGGACAGCTAGTAGATTATAAATATAAATCAACTAGCTTTTGCCCGCGGCTTCGCTCGCGTTAAGAGCATTATAATTAATTAGATATAGTTTTAGTGGCTTTACTTTTGTTAAGCGTGTGTAAAAATTAAGGCCTAATCTGTCATTAGGCGCTAAAACTATCAAGCTATTATATTATATTATAGTCGAAAATCTGAGAAGATTTATACAAACTTTCATCCCCTATTTTATCCCCTTGGGGGTGGAATTCATCAAAATCCTTTCTTAGCGGATGCCTACGTCATAACATCTACCTGCATGCCAAATTTCAGCCCGATCCGTCCAGTGGTTTCGGCTGTGCATTTATAGATCACTATATCAGTCAGTCAGTCACCTTTGAGTTATATATATTTAAGCCGTGGTGGCTGCCGGCAGAATAGAATAGCACCCCCCTCTTCTTGCTGAGGTGTCGTAAAAGGCGACTAAGGTATCTCTTGAACACCACAATTCAACCAGGTGTTTAGAGAAGGGAAAACTCGACCAAACCTGCATCCTGCTCCCTCCCGATCGTACTGGTTCTCCTTTCCATCGGGCCTGAGGGAGCTCGGACAAGAGAGTGCTTTTCTGGCTGCGCGTCCAGTTATGCACTTAAATATCTCCTGCGCAATTGACTGTTTCCGTAAACTGGACCTCGAATTTCTTAACCGGTGTTGAAACAGTCGCCGTGGCCGAAACCGGCTAGGACATCATCATCATATATATTTAGATGTAAAATGTTTGAAATGAGGTTACAATCGCCAATGACCTTTGCATACTATAATACGGAATAAACGGTATCTTCCCACGTCGGGATTTTCGGTGCAACTGAGGCGTGGCTTGGGTTCAGTACCCGATAAGGGACGCACCGTCGCTCATAAATCTTCGTGCAACACCAAATATGACTTTCGTTGCGCAATTTACCTCACAATCTGCCGACATAACACGTCTGAATGATATTAGGCTGATTTGGGATGCACATTGCTTCAAAGCAATTCACACGAGCTTGGTTAAGTTAGGTTTTTATCGTTTCTTCCTGCCAACAGTGGTGTCGGCAATGCTGGCAGGGTATGACAACTGGAGGGCCGTGGTCTCCTCCTGTGAGGACGTCACGTCCCAGAAGGAGGCCGCAGAGCGAGAGCGGCAGAAGGCCACTCGAAGGAGACACCAGGGTGCCGGCGACCTCCCTGGCACATCAGTCCCAGCCGACCGGTCGATCCACGACCAGTTGGCTGATGTCTTTGGGGTCGTGGCTGCTCAGGGTGGGGGCCCTGAGCAACTGGTTTAGCGGCCCTCGAGAAGTTGGCAGGGCATTGTGGCGTGCTCTGCCTAAATACAACGAGCAGTATCGAGGAGGGTATCATCTCCCCTGAGTTTGTGCCCATCGGGCGCGGCGCTACTGGGCTGTGGCGAATTGATTACAGAACCCGCAGTCCCCGCCAATGCGCAGAAGTAGTCACCTTGGGGGTTTTAGTCGGTACAAATCTGACACTCCTCGGCTGAGACGGTTCTATGAGGATTTTCCCCTAGTAAAAAAAAAAAGTTTTTATCGTTTGTATCATGGCGAGTATTCTGAAGAGTTAACCTAATTCCACCTTCTCTCTTTCATAACAGAACCACGCGCGCTGGATCGCGGTGCCAATTTTACAGTTATTTGTATTTCAGCTAGAACTAAGAAATTCGCTGACTTTTACCTTTGTCAGGTCATTGGATTGCTTTGTACTTTCTAGCAGGTTGTGTGCATTAAATGTGCCGAAATGCCGAGCCAGGATAAAGAAAAGGTTTTCCTTGTTTACGTTCATGATTTGTGAAATATTAAAATTATAACTAACTTGTGTCCGATTTAAGGTCGATTTCTGGCTGCAAAAGTTTACTGATCAGCTATTACCACAACTTTCAGCCGAAACTGAATATAAAAAAATCCTAAGTTTAGTTCTAGATTGACAAAAAGTGAATTATGTAATAATTTTAAAAACTTAAAGGTTACTTTTTGACTATAAAAACAGCTTCACTGGTTCACCGGTGATGGAAAATATCGTGAGGAAAATAGCATAGCATCTAATAGAAAGGTAATTTGTAATTCTGTTTAAAGCTGCTAAACTTGTGAAATCTCAAAGTCCACTATTCCGAAACAATGGAAGTGTATCATACCCTAAAAGTTGATGCGATTAGCCAAAATTACTCCTTAGTTTAAATTGTTGTTACCCTGTTAGAAAAAATGTTTATTAATAGAGAAAGAAACTAAGCTAGCAGGAATTAATGCAGTGATTTATGAACCCAAGATAGGTACGATGGCTTAACGAGTACTAGGCGTTTATAAGCTATGAAGAGCATACTAAAACGTCGAGTAACGATTAGGGCAGTGATACCAGCTTGAGAATTTTATCCCTTATGGGGGTTTTATATGTAGAAAGTGAGATTTTTGGGAGATTTTAAAGATATTAAATCTCTTGATTTAAGGCAAATTAGGAGAAAAATTAATGATATACATATTATATAACACCGGTGAATTGAAATGGCCAAATAAATATTAATGCATATATTATGTTTTTAACGAAATACGAATTTAATGATAGGACTCTCCTTGTCTCGCTACACCACTGGTCATGTTGGGTACGACATAAAAGTGCATACAACCACCAATGAATCGCTGATCACCACGAAAAACTTTTATTTATGATATAATCAGTTGATGTTTTTCCTTTTTTCCTTCAGTTTTATTGTCATTCTGATTATCATGGGCAAATAAATCTGTTTACTTTTTCTTATCCTATGGAATATTCGCTTTATCTTCTTAATGCGAAATAAATTCTTCGCAATTATTTTTCCACATTCTTACAATTTTAAAATCTTCAAAAGAAGAATAAATAGACTTTCCTTGGGTAGACAGTCCATATCGGCCTCATTTTCACCCCCAACCAGGTGTGATTGATGTCAATATGTGCCTGTAAATCGTAAAAATTAGGGTAAATTTAGAGTCAAGCTGACAACACTGAATTGGACAGTTTACCGTGAGAGCTGGCAATGTTCCAACCAGGCCACGCCGGTACATTCACCCAGCACGCGCCCGCACGAATCAAGTATTTTTATATAAACTTTGGGATATCCCGAATATTTTATGCAATAATGATGCAATTGATGCTGGCCTTGGCAATGATTCGGAGTAATAAAAAGCAATGTGTTTAAGAAGTGCGTGAAGCTATTTAAAGTTTAATTCGCGCCTTAAGGGGGTGACCGACACATGGTTTTAGATGGCGGTTTTATCGTCGTTCTCAATATCTATCTATTCTAATTCGAATGTCTCTCTATCTTTATTCCAAAGTTTTTTAGATATATTTTTAATTAGGAGAATTTAAAAATGATATATCAGCCCCATCGTAGCCTAATATATACTTTTTTTATCCTGACTGGGCACATTAACCACATCACACCTGACAGTAAGCATGATGCAGTGCGAAAACAACAACCACTGTCAAAAGTAAAAAAAAACTGCCAAGAATCGCAGCAATCACGCCGGCCTGCACAAATATGTCTTCACGCTTCACGTAATAACACCTTTTATACATCATAATTTCACCTTTCATACACTATCCACAGTATTTTGGTAATTGCTTTAGTGGGAACCGCCAGAATGCTAGGGACACAACCTCATCCAATATATTTAATTCATAACATCCTTTCTTTTATTTGCATTCTAAACACATTCCATGAGGGTTTGTTTAATCCACAGGTAAAGAGCTATTTCTTTCTCTCTCAGATAAGCGCGTATGAAAAGAGACCGATTAAGGTTGCTATAGCAACAAAAGTCACATCAGAGATAGACAGGCTATTGAAACTGGTCATCAGTGGTTGGTCGAAACTTCAGCGCCTGCCAAGCGCCAAACTAAGCTTGATCTCATTATATTAGGTCCTTACATATGAAATTGGCGTTTTGTATGGGAGGAACAAAAAGTCGAATATTTTTTAATATAATATATTTAATTAATCAAAGTATGAACCATTATTTTCTATGCACTTTTGCCATCTCATAGGTAGTTCATTGATCCCTTTACTAAAAAAACCAGTCGGACGGGAATCAATAAAATCTTTGAAGGCGATTTGGACTGCCCCATCGGAGTTGAATTTTTTCCCTTGCAAGAAGTTATCCAAATTTCGAAAAAAAATAGTAATCTGTTGGAGCAAGGTCCGGGGAGTACGGAGGATGTCTTAGACTTTCCAATTGAAGCTCTTCTAATTTAGTAGCCGTCTGTTGCGCAGTGTGTGGTCTAGCGTCGTCGTGAAGCAGCAGTGGCGTGAAGATATTGACCAGCCTAGGTTGTTTAGCCGCTAGCTTTTCCATCATGGTTTGCAATTGCTGACAATAGACATCAGCCGTAATAGTCTGGCCAGATTTGAGAAAACTGTAATGAACAATACCGGCACTAGTCCACCAAACGCTTACAAGTAACTTTTTTGGGGTTAATTTTCGCTTGGGGCAGGATTTGGCTGGCTGGCCAGGATCCAACCATTGCGCTGAGCGCTTCCGATTATCGTAAAGAACCCATTTTTCATCACAGGTAATGATTCGGTTTAAAATACCTTCATTATTGTGCCGGTTTAGTAATGTAACGCACCAGTCGACGCGCGTTTGCCGGTTTGCTTCAGTCAATTCGTGAGGTACCCACCTTTCAAGCTTTTTAATCTTCCCAATTTGCTTCAAGTGAATTAAAACAGTTTTATCACTAACATCGCAGCCTGCAGCTAACTCGGACGTGGTTTGCGATGGATCCGCTTCCACAATAGCCTTCAACTCTTCATTATCAACTTGAGTCTCAGGCCGTCCACGGGGCTTGTTCTGCAGGTCGAAATTTCCAGAACGAAAACGTTGGAACCAAAAACGAACTGTGTTTTCTTTTGCAACACGACCGCCATACACATCATTCACCCTTCGAGTTGTTTCCGTAGCACTAGTGCCACGGCGGAACTCGTACCCGTAAATAATGCGATATTTTAAGTTTTCCATTTTGTAAAATGAGTGACGCAAACAGAAAAAAACAGAAGAAAAAAACAAATGAATGACGATCATCGAAGCACAAACATGAGTCTATAGCTGTACAAATTTGAATTTGGAATTCCTTACCAAAGAGGAGTAATTTGTGATTAAAGTGGCCAGTACGAAAAACGCCAATTTCATATGTAAGGACCTAATATTATAATATATAAATTACCTACTTATTATTATACACAATATATCTAAATGGTATTATTATTTTTGTCCGATTTCAAGGTAATTTTAGTTATCGTTAATGTTTTTAAGCACCACATAAACGTTCAATTTGAAAACGTTAAAAATATTTGTAATGTACACTTACGCCGCCAATCTTGAACTGAATTCCTTAGGATTTCTTAACTTTCGATTTATCGTCAGTGAATCAGGAACTTGCGTTGGTATCTTTGGTCTTACGTTGATATTTCTTACCAACGCATCGTTTGAAACCGTAGGTCCTTAATATTTGATTTTATTAATTGCTTCCGGGCTGGCATGCCTGTGGCAAATTCCATTCCAAGAATATAGAAATAAATATCTTAGCCCTATCGCTTAAAAAACAATTAATGAAACGTTGCAAGAACCCAAAACGCAAAACTATTTAGCTCGCACGTCAATCGACGCTGCGAACCGCGAATGAAACCGTTTGTTCTAAAACTGCGGTCAACGCTAGTGTCGATCACCTCCTTTAGTTCATAAATTCTGTTTAGTTTTAAAGAGTAGTTATACATAGTAGTGAGTCAGATGAACTGTTTTAGATCTTGTTTATATGCAAGGATATGATGCGACTATACTTCAATTATTTTACTTATGATATAGGCAGAGATGGGCAAAATGTAATCTGATTAATGATTAACGATTACAAAATGTAGTCGTAATTTTAATTTTCTTGCTCTATAATCAGGATTAAATCCATTTAAAACATTAAAAAATCATAAATGTGTATGTTTCTGGGATTCTGTAGTGTTTAAAACATAGATGAGCAAAATGCAGTCATATTAATGGTAAAAAACGTAAAATGCAATCATTATTATTAATCTGATTACATTATGCCCATCTATGGATATATGCATTGGAGATCCCGGTCCCGGTCCCGGGAGAGAGTTCTCTAATAGTTTTAAATCAAATTCAAAAGTATAACATTCATGAACTTGGTGGATGTTGAAGATGAGTCCCACGATGATCCGCGTCCGTGCTACAAATGCCAATTCATTCTTCTCTTAAAGGCTCCCAAGCCATAAGATCGTGGAAATATGCTCGCTGGAAGCATATTCCACTCCTTAGCTGTTTGCATGATGAATCTAGAAGCAAATCTTTTCGTGCGCAAATAAGGAACATCCATCACATACGGATGGTATCCGACACGGCGTCTAGCTGCTTTATGGTGAAATGGGGCTGGCGGAATTAGAGAACGACATTTGTTAACTTATGTTGAAAACTTTATTTAGATCTGTTGCGTACTTTAGAAGACATACCCGGACATACAGACAAATAGTGACTTTAATTTATACTATATAAAGAAGAGATAAAGATTATTATATGTAAAAATATAGATAAGACGCGTCGGTATGTCGTAGTTACTCACTCAACCAGTTTTCACAAATGTTTTATCGCTTTTAAACGATCTCATAGAATACCTAGAGGCTTGCTGTCTGTCGGTTCGGTGCGCTGTAGATGGCGAATTAGTCATTTCTAGAAAAAAACTATACTTATGCTAAACACTAACTTCCTAGCTTCTATCATAGAATTAGAAAATTTGAAGAAACCGAACACGCGTTAATACTAATTCATTTTTTTTCTTAAATGCAACAATATTATATTTCTGTATGTGGTGGATGTTCCTTAGATCCGCACGAAAAGATTCGCTTCTAAATTCATCATGCGAACGGCTAAGGAGTGGAATATGCTTCCAGCGGCCATATTTCCGCGATCTTATGACCTGGGAGTCTTTAAGAGAAGAGTGAATAGGCAGGAATATCGAAATAAAATAAAATAAATTGAATGGGGAGAACTTCCATGGCAATACTGGGAACGTGCGTAGCTGGTGGACCAGGGAATAATGGTAAGCAAGGCATCATGATAGTAGGTCATGACGTCATAAGGTTCTTGACTCCAGTTGATCCCAAGCGCCTTTTATCAATTAAATCGTCTTTAAACTGATTTTTGTAAATAATCTGAGTATAGATCGCATGTAAAATATATATATTTAATTTTATTTCGATTTTTTTTTCGATGTTCACGAATGATATAATTTACTTATGTATTTTTTCAATGTTATCATGTCAGCAATATGCCTCTTTCGCGTCAGACAGGGTTTTAAAAACATACTGTATATATTTCCGTAGCAGGTGCCTTCAATGTTTTAGCCAATTTTCGTAAGTTTATATCATTTATATATCCGAAATGTTTTTATCATAAAATAGACTTCGAATACTTGTAAAACCCAATGTCATCTAGCGAAAAATTATAATTGCCCTAAGAACGACATCAACAACCGCTACTGGTCAAGTTGGGCACGATATAATCGCTAAGTGATTACAACCATTACTGTATCTCTGCCCACTCGGAAATCAACACCGCGTGATGATGTATGTTTATTTATTATTTAATAAGGTACACTGGTCGCGACTCAGGCGCATGAGAACCTATCAGATATAGAACGCGAATTAAATAATGTATGCTATAAGTAGCCATTGTTCGACGACCAAGGCCGTATAAACAAAGGGTTTACTCGGATACGACCATATTTATTTCTTAATAATTTTCCGTAATCGTGTTAAACCGATTTAATTTTGATGAATGATAAAGTATTTTTATTGGCACTATGCTATGGGTATCTTTGCTCTGTAAAAATTACCAACATATTGGCTGTATGAACTAAAAGCCATTGCCTTTTCAACAATAGGAAAAATTAAACAAAAAAATTAAAAATATCTTATGTGTTTCTGTCTAAATGGCGGGAGAAGTTTGACTTGGCCAGAAAATTTTAATTTATTAATACTAATAAATCTTTACATATTTTTGCAAATATTGCTATTAGTTAATGCCATTTATTTATAATACTTACTAATGAAAACTACAAATATTATTTTGTGTATATTGTTATTAATAATTGTTTTTTTTTTCTTACAGGTAAAACATCACTATAAGCAGAGTTTGATAAGTATAATTTAAAAAAACATGTTAAACTATAATCCAAAATATATAAACAATATAATTTAGTTAACACGTCCATTGTTTAGAATTATAAATATCAGGTTACTAGCTGTCCCGGCAGACCTTGTTCTGCCCTATTTCTCTAAAACAAAGTCACATTGTTTTTTTTAATGTTAATAGCTATTGGCCTGTCGGCTGTTTTTTGAAAATTGTTTGAAGGAACCTGGCCTTAATGCTATATGAATAAAATTTGACAAATATTGACATTAATATTTATACGTCACTCAATAATTGTTTTGCCTTCCCGGAGCCCGTCCACTAACATTTAAACTTTATGCTATGGTGTTAAAGTTCAAATTGACTTATAGCAAATCTTTTGTATGAGAATATAGAAAAGTGTTGTTTTTAGACCTTTTCAGATAATTTTTTAAAATCTTCTCTCTGTTATAACCTTCCCCAGACTTCAACAAACACAACAAAAGAAAAATCAGTCAAATCGGTTCAGCCGTGCTCGAGTTTCGCGGTTATCAAGACACTCACTATAGCTGATCCGGCAAACGTTGTTTTGCTATGTAAGGTTTTGTAATATCTTCTAAGATGTTCATTGAAATTAACTGATGTCAAAGACAATTTTGTTCACAATTAAATACTCTTAATCAACAAAACATTTATTTGGATAAAGATTAATATTATTACGTTGATACAACTCTTAACAAATAATGCATTAATTTCGACCAAATTTGTTTACCATAAAAACGGTTCTAGTGCCTTAATCTTAAAAGATAGACATATACTGTCGCGGACATTTTTTTAGATCATTTCAAGAGGAATAATTCTTTCATACATATATTTTTGGTATCTTGAACCGTTTTTGCAGCGCACGCAATGGAAGCCCTCAAGGATGAATAATTTTGCCCGTTTTTTTCACATTTTCCATTATTTCTTCGCTCCTAATAATTGCATCGTGATGTTATATAGCCTAAAGCCTTCCTCGATAAATGGTCTATTCCACTCAAAAAGAATTTTTCAATTCGAACCAGTAGTTCCTGAGATTAGCGCGTTCAAACAAACAAACAAACAAACAAACAAACAAAATCTTCAGCTTTATAATATTAGTATAGATTAAAATGAATAACATCGAAATACGATGCGTCACCATTTCCCTTTCGTCGGGAAGATGTCTCGAATAGTTAGAAAGAGACGTTTGTTTTCTTCTCTGTCACTCTTACGCGACATTCTTGAGATGCCACGTGTCGGTCTTCATGCATACTGTATCAAGTTGCTGCTGACCTGGTAAATTAAATTGAATTTTACTGCTTACAAAATAGAGTTTCTTATTCTGTGACTTTTTTATTCTTTTTCAGACATCAAATTAAATCAATTTTAAAAAATAAAAATAATAGAGATGGAAATAATTAACGGTAAGAAAATATATGATTCTAGATCTACGACATGATTGGTAGATTGGCAGATAAATTATTAAAATATTTGATGCTAGATGTCTAGTCCGCAACTTCGTTCATGTCAAGAAAGGTAAATGGTTTCCCATTAAAAGCCGAATTAAATGTATTTTGAAATAAATATATGGAAATAATCAATTTATGGCTTTAGTGTAGGATGGTGAAAATTACTGAAAGGTTAACCTGATTTCCTATTCGACTAAGTATAATAAATGTAGTACAGACTATAAACAAATACGTTCTAAGTTATATTGACTTTCGAAAAATATAAAACCCATCAAAATCGTTTCAGAACTGGTCTAGATAAACGGGCATAATTTCTAAAAAAAAACATTTTTAGTAATTTGATATCTTGAATAAACAGATTTCTAGCAAAAACCCATATACTTGACAACCCTACATGACACAAACAATTGTAATACATTTCAACCTCAATGTAATGGATCTTAGTCAAGAAATTCTCGATTAATTTTAAATAAATCTGGGTCATTTGTAGTAAAACAATGACTAGGTAACCCTAGAGAGGTCCTTTGGGTAAAACAAACGTAGGGGCGTTCAACGTTGCCAATTTTAGTTCGATAAACCCCGGGTCCCTTTGTTACCTCCCGTACAAGCGCTAAGATGCGTCATTAATCATTCCTTAACGCACAACCCTAGCACACCGACGTCTAAATGCCGACCTTATTTCTATAACTTTAAGATAATTTCAGAATGAGTGAAAGCGGGAGTTAAGCCATTCGGGTTGTGCGGTTGACGCGTGTCAGCACACTTCTTGCTACCTCTGTACCCCTGGTATTATGTAAGCCAAGTGCAATGGCCGCTCTAAAACTGGGTCCAGCTATTTCCACAATTCTACCCTGCGCTCTAATTTTCTTCTAAGTATATTTAATATTTTGCGCGTTTTTTAAATAATGAGCTTCATTTTCTTTACTATTAATGTTTACAATTTGTAATAAAGCGCACATTATCAAATATTTTCAAATATAAACAACAAATACCGCCATTTTTAATGTTTAATTTTATCCGTATAGATTTGTATTTGGGACAAAGTCAACGTAGATTTTGGTAATATTTATGCTTATTTTTCCTTAATAATTTGTAGGTATGACAGATATTTCGGCGGCGTAATTTAATGTTAAACATTCAATAATACCTAATATCATCAAACTGTATCTCATGGAGTAAGCAGAATCCCCAAAAATAAGTAATCCCATGAGCGCAGAATTTACTTTTTTTTTCATTTTCGCAACGATTTAAAGAAGAAATTTAGACTTGACATACATATTGTGTTTATATATATTTAATAACTTTTTTTTATCTTTACTGGTATTTTGCCTTATTAAAAATGAGATTACAATTGAAAATATCAAAGTAGGAGATTACATTTTCTTGTTTTATTACTGGCACAAAAGCTAAAACTTTAATCATTGGTTTTCAGCAAAGAGCCCAACATAATATTTATTCAATAATCTTCCCTAAAAATTTTGCTACCTCTGTGCACCACTCATACTTTTTGACGACAGCTGTTAACGATGTAAAAATATAAGAGTATTCCATTGCGCGTAGTGCGCTTGTTCCGGTTTGGATGTGGGTTAGGTGAACTTCAATGCACTAGACATAAACGAAAGTTGTCAATTTTTCATAAATTGCACCTTAGCTTTTATTAGCTCTACCGCGCACATCCGATACACATTTAGCTACACTTTTCTTTGATGTAACAGTATAAGGAGTATTCCATTGAACGTAATGTAGACGCCTGCGTTCGAATGTATGTTAGGTAAGCGTCAATGCATTTCCTATTATTGAAGTCGTCAATTAAAAAAATATATATATTTCTGAGTTTATCTACCACTGTACATGTCCGATTCGTGTTGGCGGAAGTTTTGCGCGTTGTAAAAGGACAGGGTGGATTCCATTGAGCGTAGTGCGGATGTCCCGGTTCGAATGTGGGTTAGGCGAGCGTCAATGCACCGGGCACAGACCGGGCGGGGTCGTCGACCGGCGTATCGACCGGGGGTTGTGCGACGCAGCGGCGCCGTCACCCTGGCACCCCCTACCACCGTATGCGTCACCACGGTCAACGCTGTCGCGTTCCGCTTTCCTTTCCTCTCTACACTAGACGAGTCTAAAAGTTTCATTTGACGCGAATTTTCATCTTCACCTTTCATTTTATTTATAACTAGCTATGGTGTTCCAGTGTTGCCAGGGTAAAAGTAATATACCCCTTGAGCTTTGATTTTCAAATTACGTTGAAGGACGATATTTTTTACTTCTGCCTAAAAATTACGATTTTTTAACTTTAACGGTTTAAATTTTACCTCTTTACGAGTGCAATATAAAATATACATCCTTAGTAAAGTGCTCGTCATAAGAATTCAATCTCCAAATTTCATATTTCAAGCTACAGTAGTTTAAACTCCACGGCGATGTATGTATGTCAGTCAAGCAGAGTTTTTCTTACTACCTAACTACTATCGCTAATTATAAATAGTTAAATCAAGTTTTACCCAAATCAACTGTTCAGTTATTTTATAGATTTTATAGCATATTTTTCAATCAATGATGCTAAATCTTTAAATTGACATTTTTTTAAATGTATAAACCACTTGATATAAAACAATCACTAATTATAAGTAAATCCAGCCACAAAACATTAGTGGAAACCGTATTTAAATCAATTCAGCCGATTCTAAGATTAGCGTGCACAAACGCATAGACAAGTAATTGTTTTTCTCATATACCATCCAAGAAAGCGTTCAGTTACACTTTTATTACTTATATTGGCAAAAAGGTTTGCCAAATACTAATTAATTTAAAAAAAAAACGTTCTGACCAATATCTTTCGTTACATATTAAATTGCGTTCTTTGAAGAATTTGTACACACTGTGACCTAGATTCCTTCGTTTTTACTGTACAAAAAAAGCAAACCATTTTGCCGCAGTGAGCGTTTCGTTTAGAAATATTATAATTAAATATCGGCACGCTGTATTACTTATGAGGTAAGCAGTGGTTCTATTTACTTATTCTAGAATTATGACATTAATTTCTTTTAATGTTATAATTTAACAATATTCTTAACTATGTTACAAGCCTTTAAAAAAACACAATTATAATATATCTTCACGCTATATCCCTTACGGGGTGAGCAGTGATACATTAGTGGTTGGTTCTACTACAAAACACTAGAAAAATCTGACGCTAGAAAAATATGCTCAAAATATATTTTTAATTTTTACTGACTTGACATACTGACTATATTGCACCTGATGGTAAGTACAGTGTTGCGCAAAAACGGTAACGACCGCCTAGGGACGTAAAACCTTTGACAGCTGCTGTCGTTATGTCGGCCATACACTTTTTTTTTAATCAGGAGAAAATTTATTATGGACCTTCAGGGAGTTGGTGAGGAGCGTCTCCCCGGTGTGTCGGACACTCTCCGACTAAAAACTCCTGAGTACTCCTTCATCCGCTAGTACACCGGAGGTTGCAATCTTCCACGAGCGGCGCGCAGAGTGAGCCTTGTTAGGCCTCCTCAGTAGGGGACGGGAAGAGTATTCCCGTCCCTCTTTTCCTCAGAATAGGCAGTGTGCGGAAGTACACGCACACTGCCGCCCTCATGTACGGGCAGTGGACTCCCTCAAGTACCACTGCCCGCTTCAATGTCACGGCGGGGGGTTGCGCAGAAAATAACGCGCGAACGCACCCCGTCGGCGACCCGTTCTCCGGCGCCGAATGGCCAGGGTAGAAGTAGACTCCAACGGACCAGCGTTCAGCTGCCTCCTTCTGTTGCATGACCCGCTCAGAAAATTGAAGCATGGCCTTCCACTCGTCCTCGCTGCCGACCATAGCTTGGATGACGGCCGGCAGCGAAAGGTCACTTCCGATGGCCACAATAAGGTCGCGGCGCTCGTTAGCCCAGGCTGGGCATTCTTCTAAATTGTGCTGTGCAGTGTCCGTGGGACAATTGCCGCAGTCTTGACCAGCCACCATACACTATGACGGCAGGACTCTATGCATGTTAACAACTGGATATATACAAACTGAAATAATAAATAAATGTATATCGTTACGTTATATTTCTTTCCGGGTGAGCAGAGATGCATGACTGGTTGTATCCACTTTGCTCAACGTGACCAGTAGCGAAGCGGGTCGCCATTCTCACAGTTCTAGTACACATGACATTTCTATTAGATACCACGCGGGTTTCCTCACGATGTTTTCACCGGTAAGCCTGTGAAGCCTAAATACGTACTTAATTTAAAAATCAAACCTAGACCTACGTGCCAGGATACGGGCCTACTATTCTCGTCGCCGGGCATGTATACCGGTATCATATCCAATTGGATACGTATCACAGCCACAAAATAAAATACACATTTGTCCCGTTACAATTCAAAATTAGTTATTGTTATTAATAAATGCTATAGTTAATTAAACTTTGCTAATGATGCTATAGAAATAATGTTTGCGAATACATACCTCGTTCTGATTGTTTGTTCAATCAAAGTAAAGCGTCTTCACACTTAACGCGAGAAAGAAGCAGTAAATGTGGTTTTGTCACGCGGTGTATATTGCAATATTATTACTAGCCAGTTTTGTCACACTGCAGAGAAAAAGGCGTGCCTTCCCTTATTCCACTATATTTGTAGAATCCATGGAAAAGGGATTTGAACAACCCAGCATACTTGTCCAATGCGGGTTGGCGGGTATACATTATGTGCAAAGATGCATGGAGCAGGTTAAATGCTAGCATAGATGGGAAAAATGTAATCAGATTAATAAAAATGATTAACGATTACATTTTACGTTTTTAACCATTAATATGATTGCATTTTGCTCATTTATGTTTTAAACACAACAAAATCTCAGATTGTATACACGTTTATCATTTCTTAATGGTTTTAAATGGATTTAATCATGATTACAGAGCAATAAAATTAAAATTACGACTACATTTTCTAATCGTTCATCTTTAATCAGATTACATTTAGCCCATCTCTGAATGCTAGCAATCTGGCATTATTCTACTCTGCCGGTAAACGCCACGTTTATATATGTATAAAATATAAATATTTTACTTTATTTGAAAGCAACGTTTCTTGCTATAATAAAATTACTTGCCGTAAAATTACTGATGTTTCCATAATGTCATAAATATGATGCAATTTTTATTAGCTGTGAGGAATATCAGTATTAGACGAAAAGAGTGGTTTTTTTTGTTACCCGTGGGATTTCCCTAACGGACCTTCAGGAGGCGGTGAGGGCTGGCCCCCGGTGTGTCGGACTTGCACCGACTAAAACCCCTGGGGTTTCCCTCTCTCGTTTGCCGAGTGCCAAGGGCAAGGCTGAGCCATCTTCCTCCGCATCCGGCGACGTATGACCTTCTGCAAGCCCCAGCTACTTGGTGAGGGGTGGTTATATAGTTACCATCCCCTGCGTACTCCTAACAGATTGGTGGGGAGAGTGGTGTAAAGTGCCACCCTCCCCTCATCTCCATGATTTATCATTGGAGCGGTGTGCGGGAATACCTCGCACACCACTCACGCCTGGACCTGAGCGGCGCGCTTCCTCAAGCGAGAGACCTTCCTCAAGACGAAAAGAGTTGTTCAGTAATAAATCAAACTCGATAAAATTATTCCTATAGTATTATTATAGCGTTAGAATTCATTGTGAATTCTATATCTTAATTATTTTCAAAGTTATGACTCCTTTAACCAGTGATCAACGCGTTGGAAAACGTAACACGGAGATAATGTATTCTAACTGACCATTATGTAGGCCAATCAAGCAATTTTGGTGTGTTTCACCTGACCTAGTCTTCTTTGATGTGTGTAGAACCCGACAATATGCGCTTCGAGCGTTGATGTCAGGGTCAGCTCTCTGAAGCGACCTGCAGTCAAACTACACATGGGCAAACAACGTTCATTAGAGCGAAAGAGGTCCGTACAAGAACGCTTAATTTGATGCTTCTATCACGTATTTTTTAAATAATAATATTTTATCATGCTATATCCTGTCAGGGTGGACAGAAATGTATTAGTAACAAGTAAGTAAGTAAGTAAGTAGTTTATGTGTAAGTTGTTACTTATACATTCTACAATATTGTCCTTTTGTGTTGTGTCTATGTATGTATGTATATGTTTTTTCTTTTTTTTGAATTTTATTATTATTCTTTAATGTAAACTAGCTTTATATATTAATCACTGTGCATGCTGTGGTGCCCTATAATTGTGGAGGCATTTATATGTTCTATTTAAGTACCATGATCCTTTTGTTTTCTTGTCTAATGTTACCCATGTCGGGCACCCTATTAATATATAAAATAAATAAACAATATCGCCTTCACACCCATAATTCTTGGTGGATTTTTGCGCTTTTTTTTCGCCTTGTTTTCAAGGGTGTTCTTTGCTGTCAGAATATCCTCACACTTTAAATTTAATTCAACACGCAACAACAGTACAGTTCTCTAGTAAATTTACTTTCCATTGTAAGCGACGCTTCGCATGGATGCATGCAAAGCCCTATTGGCTACTAGAGTTATCAACAAACTAATGATACCTTGTATTTGGGTTGTAAATCAACTGATGAACGTCGCCTCTTTGTGTTCGTGTGAAAAAGCATTAGGCACTTTTCGACGATTGTGAGTTCATTGTGGTTCAGAGTACTTTGCGACGTGGATCCAGCGCGCGGCGTTGGCGTCACGCCAACGGTGACGAAACCGTGTCTTACTATTGACCAACGCTTTCCTATTTTTTTTCATCTAGTCCAAATCTACGGTCAATTTACGAGCTTCTGACGTACCAAATGACCTATCTCTAAACTGCGTGTTTGATGAAGTTATAACGATATAAACACACAGCATATGATATGAACCCGTGAAAATAAGTACCAAAATAGTCATACAATTGTTTGTATGGTACATACGCACTAATCCGTCATCCGTTGTACTCTGAGATTCTTCCAACATATATTCATCTATATATATGGTATATATATTAATTTATTTAATCGTTTTTGTTGTCGCGTGATTTCTGTATTTTGACGGATTGCGAACGGAGGCACTGCGTATAGAATCCGCATTAGTTTCGAGTTTTTTAGGTCCGTATTTTCTGAGATATGTTTGGTTTTCTTTGTCCGTTTTATTTTCGATATCGAAATGTGACAAAGAAATTGTCAAACCTGATGGAAATTGACTAAAACAATTGCCATTCTGTAGCCAACCTTGTAGTCGAATTTTGACACCAAAATTGAACTTTATTTCAGTACTCTTTAGTTTTGATTTATTTACAATTATTTATAACAACGCCATGATAAATAACATAGTGATTAATAAAAACAAATTCAATCATTGTCGCATGTAAAAATTGCTGCCCGTGAAATTTCGCCAGTGATATAATAGTGACAATAAATAATTTCAAGCCGTTATTGTCAAAAATATTAGCAATCAATTATATAATTAGTGTGTAGCGCTTTTGGTGGTATCTGTTAGTGCTGTGTGTCTAATTAAAGACGATTTCTACCTAAAAACGGAGCCCATTAATCGGCTATTGTCAAAACCTTCGGCTGAAACTAAGCCGTGTTTAATACTAAATAACTTAATTCAATATTCGTTGAACCGAATGATAATAACATTTAGATTTTTTAATTCTATATATTTAGGGGCCTTTTACGTGTGTACGTATGTCAGCCCCATTGAATCCTGATACAAAAAATACCTAACATATAATATATGGTGCAATTGACCTGAATAGACCAGACGCCTCATCAGATAATATTTCTGTTAAGACTTTGTTAAACATCCCGACTTCTAGTGTGTTTAGGCCAAAGGCACTCACAAACGCCTCTCTCACAGATTCCGATCAGACACATTTCACCAACAAATGCTGGCACTTTTAGATATTAAAATTACATTGCAACTTGTTATCAACAATAATATTTAAAAATAATATCCGCATTCGTAGCGGTTCGTTTGATTTTGGAACTTGCTAGAAACATCGGCTTCGGCAAAAGCTTTGGCCCATCTTGGCCAAAGCCGAAGATTCGGTCGGTCTCTAATATCTATAGATGTGGGGAAGGCGCGGAAAATATTACCTTGGAATACGGCCACCCCGCTCGGCCTACCACCGATGTATTGTCGACGCCGCGTGATTTATTACCTCCTGGTGACTCGACACGTTCAAAAGATTTCTCAATCTCGCCCTTGTTTGTAAGCAACTGACTTCGTAATTTCATAACCAATTTGGACCGCAATTAGCGCTGTAAAGGCCGTTTATTGCAGTAAGTTTTTCAATTTTTACCTCCGCCGTTTCATCAAATTGTAGTTTGACATTGTAGCCGGTGTATTCCTTAATGATATTGGGCCCTTTATAAGTCATAATCATCAGCCCGTATCGATCTACTACTAGACAGGCGTCTCCCAAGGTTCTCCACTGAGCCCAATTCTCGGCTATCCTTAACCTCTACTTGCCTGTCACATTGCGCCAATCGTCGCTACACCTTGCCGAACAGCTTCCTACACTACATTTTCCGAAACACGGTCTCCACTCGAGAACACGTTACGGTTATCGGTTGTTTGGGAAATGTGACCAGCCCATTGCCTTTCCAGCCTGGTGATCTTCGGAGTTGTTTCATTAACTGTAGTTCTCTGACGACCCCTTAGAGAAACACTGAGCATGGCGGCCATTAAAGGAAATGAATGTACTCATAATCGTTGTCTTATTTAATTAATGTTTTATTACTTCACTAGCTATGTTGACCTGGCGTTGCTCGCGTAGTTATGAAAGTTAGCTGTGTTACAGGATCGCATCTGCGTTCTCACTGGAATCGATAACATTTTCGGCGTAAAAAGTTGCCTTTATTCTATTCTAGAGTATAATTTACTTTGTGCAAAATTTTCTCCCAACCCGTTCAGGCGCTTTGGCATAATTGTATAACAAACATGCATCTACACTTTCCTATTTATAATACATAGTAGATGGTATCTAGTTTCGTCTGTAGAGACAAGAACATCGATTATAAAGGGTTTCGGAGGGTAACTTGTGGGTGGAAGACGCTCTATCGATCAGTCCGACCCCGTCCTATCCTACTGTTTGCATTTGGAATAAATAACTTATCTCTTGGCGACTCGATACGTCACGAATATTTTCCCGATAGACATCGTCTACACCAATTTATTTATATAAATTTTTTTTTTTATACCGACTCGACACAGTGACTGCACCATACCTGATGGCAAGCATGGTGTTGTCCTAAAACGCCAACGACTATCGAAAGGTAACAAAAAACCCATCGGTAGTCGCAGCGATCATGCCAGCCTGCACAAATATCTCTTCACGCTACGTTTAAAAGATCCCATATCATACGATGGAGGGAACACGCTCGCCGGAAGACCATTCCACAGCCCAACGATACGGCAAAAGAAGGAGTTAGAGAACTTCTTTGTCCTGGCCGGGATGTGAGATACCGTATAATAATATATTCTAATTAAACATTATTTAGCAATACACAAAGATTTGTATTTATCATAAATGGTAATAATAAATCGTCACTCTATATTCTCTTTAAGGTGAGCTGAGATATACTTTAGTGGCTGTATCCACTTTACGCTTATATGTCATGGCGACGTGACCAGCAGCGCTTTTGATTGCCGTCCTCCTTACACATGAAATTCTCTATTTGATGTCAAAAGGGTTTCCTGACAATGTTTCCCTTCCCTGGTGAGCTTGTAGTGTCCTAAATCCGTACTTAGTATGAAGAAACGCAGAGGTACGTGCCGGGATACGACCCCACGATATTTCGCGTTGTCGCGCATAGATACCGGCTACCACAGCCACTTTACAATACAATATAGCATACAATTGTTACCATAACAAAAAAAAACTGAAAAAACTTTGGAAATATTAAAAGGTTTCTCAATAACAAAGTACTGTCAGTGTAAAGCAATATCAATTATTTTTACGTAACCACCACCGTCTAGAGTCTTCGTCATCGAAACGCAAATTATCAAAAATATAATAAACTGTTTTCAAACAGAATCAAAAGTTTTAACAGTTCATGAAGACGTATAAAGTTATCAAAAGGACTGATAATTTAAAAAGCAAGTAACTTGCGTAAGTTTGGAATAAAATTGATTACAAAACATGAATAACTTTGAAAAATTTTATTACAAAGTTGGCCTCAGGTGGTGTGCGGCAATAATTGTTAAGTTTTTCCTTGAAACTTTTTAAAAGAAAAACAGTATAACAATTGATCTGGAGCTGGAGGAGGTGATTCATTCTTTACTAACTTTTCAAAACATTCTTTCAATATTGACTTTTGAAATATTCTTTGTTGCTACATATTTTGCTCAGTCGGACACGAGTTTAATAATAAGACAACGTGACATTAAATGGGTATGTCACAATAATTCATCATCACGAAATGTCCCAATCCGAAAGTTGTTGACACGGCTCTCCGTATTAGCAAGCTGAACTGTCATTGGACAAGCCATATATGCCGAAGAACGGATGATCGTTGGAGCAGGCGAGTTTTTAAATGGAGACCACGAATCGGCAGACGTAGCGAGAGTCGCCCCCTGACAAAGTGACCGGAAAAGATTGGATGAGAGGAGCCGTAGACCGTGCTCAATGGCACTTGTTGGCTTATGTCCAGCTGTGGGCTAACATGGGCTGATGATGAGGATAACGCTATGTCCTTTGAGCGTGTCACACATTTATTTATTTAAAGAGTAGCTGTGTCCTAGTACTACTAGTACTTTTGTTATGGTAATATATATTTCAAGCTTTTTTTTATTTATTCTCAGACAGCGGACAATTAAAATTTTATGAAAGTATAATATTATATGTATTTCAGCCTAATCATCTGAAAAATTATTTTATACCATTTTCTCCAATAAATAATCGACATGTTTCTACTGTACTCACATAACTTCTTTTATTTATAAACAGGTTAAGTATCAAACCATATAGTTTTAAATAATATATTAGGGAAAGCCGCATTCAAATCATTTAAGCCGTTTCTGAGATTAGCATGCGCAAACAAACAATCATTGTTTCGGGTTCTATTCCTTTAATTAAGGCTCCAAATGAAAGTTTTTCCAATTTATCTTACATGTACAGACAGCTATCAATTACACATTTTTTATGTGTCGATAATAATAAAAAAACATTCATTAAACACAAGGTTATAGATTCACAAAATTATATAATATAAGTTAAGTACGCATTTCCGTTTGGGTGTCGTTATTGAATTTTTACACTCGTCATATAAGTTCAGTGATAAAAAGTGTATAAAAGTAACGGCGCTATAAAATCGTTGGGGGGGAGTGGCCCGGATGGCTACGCGCGGAGTGCACTGGCCGCGTAGCCCGTAGCTCGTAGCACGTAGCGGCGTAGAGACGACTATCTCTAGCTATAACTGTTGCTACGACGGAGTGCCTAGGGTTGCCAATTAGACGTACGCGAAATAATTTCTTTTTAATACATTCGTCGCCTGGCGTGATTATTTTGTTTCTCACGTGACCCAAATCCTACTCCCGGTATGCCGTAGGGTAAACAAGCAATATATTAACAATGTAAGTCGTGTATTGTGATTATATTGTGATATTATTGTTTTCGATTTATCGTAAACAATTTTGTTCTTTTCCTCAAATGTGTTTAGAGTGTTTTAACGAAAAATATGCCTCATAGCATAATGTAATATGCTACCCTATATAAATTTAAAAAAGGTATTTTATGATGAGAATATTTTTAGTATTTCAATGGTATACATCTTATATTTACATATAAATGCTTATTCAATTCATTTTAAAAATCCTATTAACTTTTATAAAAAAAGCGTCACCCATATTTGGGTGACGTGGCGAAGAACGTATTAAAGATAATTGAGTCGTAAATCTTTTAAGTATTTTTTTTATTACAAACAAGCTTATACTAGACCTCAATCTCATCAAATGTATAGCTTTGATGAAGCCGATGAAAGAACATATACATCTATTATATATGATGGTACATATAGATCGGCATGACGGCGGCAACTATCAATGTATTCTTGTCCCGTACAAGTCTTGGACTACACTAGTTTTTGCTAAGTGCGCTGTGGTCTATCAGTCGAGACAGTTCTAAAAAAATGTAGGAAAAAAACAGAATTAGCAGCATCGTCAATCCTGCTCGATACGAAGCAAAATTAATGATCTGTACTGATTTGTATGGAGCATATTCAGATGAAACTGTTATGTTGTTTGGCAGCACGTGTTGACATTAACTTTTGCTGCTGCTTTATCAACATATCGCCTTAATTCGATTAAGCACTACACTGAAAGTTTATCACCTCACAGAGTGATTCAGGTGAGACTTTATTTACTTGCCAGCCCTACACGTAGCTCTGGTTTTCAGTGGTTGTGACCGTATAGCTGAGAATTCCACGAGAGTACGCTTTTAAAATGATTGTTTATAGCATTTGTTGTGTTTATTTATAAAAATATATTTTAAATTAACGTAAAGTACAATATTACTATACTGATTATTTTAGTTGAAGCTGGGTTTATTTGCCTCAAAACCATAGTAATCAAATAAAATCTTTTATACAACGGTCAGATGCTATTCTGTTGCCATTTTCGTCTATTTTTTTCCACAAAAATACTCCTTAATAATTCACCCGAATGTCTAAGTGTCTACACGCGACTCCTAAGCTAAATTGTAAGTGTTAAGGGTGATGTTAATTTGTGTGGATGACGCTTGGCACCGACTGGCAGAGTGCCAGGCCGCCGCCACTGAGACTAGCATTATCAAATGTTCGCTTTCCTATTTCTTTCCCTCGCAAGCTCTCTAGGGCTACACAAATAATCGCGCTTAGTACTATATTTTTATTACACTCATTCGTCTGATGAAAAATACAGTGTCACCACGAACGGAAGTGACTATTCAGGTTCAAGAGACAGTCGCCGTTGCTATTCCGCCTAAAAATAAGCCACGACGCAAGTTGTAATGGACTAACCATCATTTTAAAACATTCCCTTGTACGAAGCTAGATATGTCGTCAGCGCCCCGTAGTCGCCTACTTTGGATGCCCTTGCATATAAATGCATACCGAGCAATACAACGCCACCTGTCGAGCACTGCAGGATCGCTGTATCCTGTCGCAACTGTAAGAATCTAACGCGTAACTTTAATAAAAATACATTACTTTCTGTAAATGAATCTAAAAATATAAATCAAATTATTGCATTCCAAATGTTATATAGATCACAATAAGTTTTTTTTTTTTATGTTACAATTATGAACCCTGTTGGGCAGGCCATTAATATAGGTAAAAAAGGCTTCAATATCGTTAGGGAAATATAATAAAACATATACAAAGACGTATTATTACAAGTCACATTCTATATATTCGAGAGTATGCGTATATATACGTCTCCGCAAACACACACACCATATCACATGTTTTTTTTTTAATATATCGACTTCTTTATTTATATTCCCACATATAATATCTGTAGCTTGAGATAGTTATCTACGGTATAATAACTTTTTTCAATAAGGATCCGCTTCAATTTGTTAATGGACAGTACGTTGTGTGGATCGTCTGTAATATTTTTGGGCTGTTTATTATATATTTTTATTGCTCCTGGGTAGGGACTGTCAGATATGTACCTATGATGGCAATTCCTAATGTAATTTTCTAATATAATGAACCACTTATCCGTTCAGACAAAATATCAATCAGATTTAAATCTTGGACGTGCCAAGAATAGCCTAGATACTAATATTAATCAAGATCTAACAATCGTACCCAAACTGTATTGTGATGAAAAACCGATCCTTTTACCGCCTTGACGTCATTACGTACGCATAAAAGCCTTCACATAAATTTTAGGCCTTACCTCCTCGTGTTAGTGCTCAAAATTGTCGATCAATTCGCTCAGTAGCGAATCACTGAAATACATTCTTTATTTACTGAAGGTTAGAGTCCTAAATCGCGTTTATTTAGGCAAAGGTTAACGATCGGGTCGACAACCCGTGATTCATGAAACTACCCTCGGTTGCGTATAGGCCTTTCCCATTTGTAACCGTAGATTATGCTTCGTTTTCACGCAAACAGCTATTATTTGGACTCAATTTTTTATTTGAGGCATTATTAATATTTTTTAAATCCTGATACAAACTGAATGATATAGTTATGTGACATTAAAGCTCCTAAACGGATAAATCGATTTTATTAAGTTCAATTTTTAAAGATTCTTCATACTAGGGTCTTCTTATAATAACCGTATATTGTCAAGCTATATCCCTTTCGAGGTGAGCAGAGATACTTTAGTGCTTGTATCCACTTTACGCTTATATGTCGTGCCAAACGTGACCAGCAGCGTAGCTGATCGCCGTTCTCGTAGCACTAATTCACGTGCCATTTCTAATGCCATGCGAACTTCTTCACAATGTTTTCCTTCTCCGGGGAGCATGTGGTACCGAAGTCCATACTTTAATATTAATTAAATATTATACGTACAGAGCCAAGACGTGGACACCAGTGGCGTTCATTCCATAGATGCATGCAAGCGTTGCATGCCCTTATGACAAATAAGTCTAGAATAAATTGCTTAAAGTTAAACAAAAAAGGAACCTTTTATATTCATATCTATTCTATATTCACGCTGTTTATCTTTTCTATGAGAGCAATATAATATTTACTATCATAATATAATATTCAAATTAGTTACGCGAATTCTGCCTTTTTTTTTACTTGGGGAAAATCCAAATAGGACCGTCCCGGCCGCGAAGGGGTAGGCAGCCGGGGTGTGCCGGACTTTTACCAGCTAAAAACCTCAAGGTGAATACTTCTGCGAATTAGTGGGGACTGCGGGTCCTGTAATCAAATCGCCGCAGCCCCACTACACGCGAATTCTGCCTACACCGTCTCAACACGCTATGCACGTCACTGGTGGACACTAACTATTGGGCTAGTTCAACAGTTTACCGGATTTATGGTCGATGGAGCGGGCTTTGTTAGGTATACCTCTGTAGGATAAAGTGAAACATAAGTTTATCCAACAGTTGTCGACATAGCTCTCCATATTAGCAAGCTAAAGTGGCAGAGGACAGGCCATATATGCCAAAGACACGATGGTCGTTGAAGCAGGCGCGTTCTTGGGTAGAGACCACGGATCGGCAGACGTAGTGTTAGTCTGCCCCTGGTAAGGTGTAGCGACGACATGCGGAAAGTGGCCGGGTAGGATCGGATGAGAAGAGCCGAAGACCGGCCTCAATGACACAATGGCATGTTTGAGTATACCCAAAGTAGTATTTAGAAATCTCAGTATAAGTCTTTTTATAGAAGATAGATAGCAGATACAAATAGATAAGAAAGATAGATTGATGCTATTTTTATCGAATTAGAAATATTCTCCTTCATTGGAATTTTACTTCAGGTTGTAATATTGAGAATACGTGTTTCTACAAAGTTTATTTATTTATTTATAAGTACACTTACATAGACTACATTAACACATAAAAACTATATAAGAACATGAAGAGGATACATTATGAATGCGACTATATTTATAAGTGTAGACTACATGCACAGAAGAAAAGAAAAATAAAAATACGAGTAACACAGAAAGATATAGACTACTGTAATCAGAAAATTTTTATAACAGAAATAAAAAAAAAATCAATAACCTATGGAACAATCTTCACAAATAACATCTTTTTTTTAAATTTGTATATAGTTTCGTTAAATATGTCGAGATCTATTGATCTCGACATATGCATAGGGGTGCATTTTGACCTAAGTTTGTAGAATAATTTTGAACACGGAACAAGTTAAAATTAGATGCTCTGGGTAATCTAGTAGGAGCAGAAAATTCTATAGATGGTAAGATGTAAAGTTAGCGGTTTATAGGTGTATCTTCGCAAAGTTAAGGCGGAATGTTAGCCAGAGCAATGTCACGTGTATGCCGCATTGGGGTGGTTGTGCGAGCGAGACAACGCAATACACGCTGCACGTGTCAGTGCGGGACAGAGCGCAATGCGACACGTGGCGCTTTCTAAATATTTACGCTCATCTCTATTGAAATTGGGTTATATTCTTAGGCAGTATCACGCCAAAATTAATGGGAAAATAATGACTAGATTCAAGTGAGAAAAATAGTTATTTTATGCAGGCCCGCATGATCATAGCAATTATCATCGGAACTATTCACAGTAGGTACATAAAGACGTACTTTCGTTAATTTCAGTCGTTTTATCATTACTTAGTTACCATCAGGTGAGATGTAGTCAGTAGTCAACCTTTTTTTTAGTGGCTTGGCAAAAAAACATCACGGCTTCTGATGGAACGTGCAGTGTTCTACCTTTCTTCCATTCATGCAGTGTTCAACCTTACTTCCATGCTCTGTAACTGTTATTTTCTTGGATAATACAAAGCGGCTAAATTTGTCATCTAGTTAGTCACATATAGTATAGCGCGCCTTAATTTCCCAATATAATTTAAAGCACGTTTTGTACTTGAAATAGAAACATGCCCAGCGATATAAAATAGTGTTAAACGCTAAATTAAACGAAGTGAAAAAGCGCATATCCCAAGAGGAGCATAAAACGTGAAAATAATGCTAGTCTGTGACCTCCTTTAGATACAAAAAATATTGTTAGGTGAACACGGCTTGAAAGTTCGACTCAGAATGACTGATACATATCGAATCACTAAATATTCGGCCGATGTAACCTTGCGGGTGTCCCTCCCCCCCGTACAACCCCGCAATCGCCACTTTATCCTCTGCAACCTTGATTTCGAAGGTCCTATTTAGGGTTTTCAACTCTCCAAGCGTCAATTGGTAATATTGTTAATTTTCACAAGAACTGGCAATCTAATACATTATTGTATACTCAACGTATAGTTATTAAAAAATACGTATATATCGTCGCGCTATATCGCTTTCTGGGTGACCAGAGATACATAAATGGCTGTATCCACTTTACACTTATTATATCCTACACAACGAGACCAGTAGCGCAGCTGATTCTCGGAGGACTAACACATGATATTTCTATTAAATACTATGCGAGCTTCCTCACGGTGCTTACCTGCTCCGGTGAGCATATGGTGACTAAATCCATCTTTAATCTGAAAAAACCCAGAGGTACTTGTCAGGATTCGAATTTGCGACATTATCCACTAGGTCACCACAGCTAAAAGCAAACAACAAAAAAATTAGTAATTGTTAATAGTTCGTCGATTTCCCTGTCAAACGTAAGAACATGCTTGTATCAACATACCCTCTTACAGACTATCCATTCCCATCGAATGTATGCTGTCAGCGCAATGACATTTATAGTTCTCAGTTGTAAAAATTTTATAAGAGATGTCGCTAGGGTTCACTTTTTAAACTACCAATTATGCTTTTAAGTATAAACAATAAAGTTTATATTCATAAATAACGGTTTATAGAGAATTTTATTTGTGAACGTAACAGGATTATTAATTATTGAAAAAGAGCATTGCTATTATTACCATCTCTATTACTTGAAGTCTATATATTTCATAAGACAGAATAAGAATACTTTAAACTCTTGTGTTTTAAACTTTATAACAAACCGGATCTGTTAAATTTAGTATAAAATGTTTATTTCTTATGTAGAACTCTCTAAAAGCTGAATGTTAATTGTTCCAGGTTGCAAGATAAAGGCGCTGCGAGCGAAGACAAACACATATATAAAGACACCAGTGCGTGGCGAGGAACCAGTGTTCGTGGTGACGGGACGCAAGGAGGATGTCGCTCGCGCTAAGCGGGAGATCCTTTCAGCAGCAGAACACTTCTCTCAGATCAGAGCCTCGCGCAAGTGCGGCGCTGCGCCCCCGCCGCCTGCGGGCGCGCCTGGCCACGTGACGGCGCAAGTGCGCGTGCCTTACCGCGTCGTGGGGCTGGTCGTCGGACCCAAGGGCGCCACCATCAAGCGCATCCAGCACACAACGCACACCTACATCGTGACGCCGTCCCGCGAGCGCGAGCCCGTGTTCGAAGTCACTGGCCTGCCCGAGAGTGTGGACGCAGCTCGCAAAGAGATCGAGGCGCACATTGCCCTGCGCACCGGTGCGGCGACCGGTGCTGCGCCCGCGGCAAGCGAGAGCGAGCCTCTAGCACAGCTGTACCGCGCCGGCCTAGCCTCGCTGCTGCGACCAGAGCAAGAAGCGGCGTTCTCATCCGCGGGTTCGTGCTCATCGGGAGGGTCTTCGGCGCGACTGGGTGATCTGCTTGGAATATGGTCGTCGACGGAACGCGATGAGGGTCTGGGGGAGTCACCGTCATTTGAGTCGCCGGGCGGCGGATGCGGCACGACCAGCAGCGTGTGGGGCTGGGGGCCGACGCGACCGTCGCCCGCTGCGTCGCCGGCGCGTGCGTGCGCCGTGTGCGCAGAGCGCGGAGTCGCGGCGGCGCTGGTGCCGTGCGGGCACAACCTGTTCTGCCTGGAATGTGCACAGCGGCTGGCGGCCGGCGGTGCACCTTGCCCGGCTTGTTCCTCGCCTGCGCACCAGGCGATCCGCATCATCTCGTAAGCGGAGGGCCGTGCATGCATGCTTCCCTAGTGGGAGGATCTTTTTTACTCAAATCGTTATAAAAATATTAAAAGAAGTAAAAAAAATCGCGTAATCGAAATCTTGGTGCCAAAAGTCGGCGCCCGCTGGCGCGGCGGTCGGGCCGCGCCGTACCTATCGTGAGTCGGCAGAGTTGTTCACGATATATTTTCTTATTATAAATGTTTTTTATTAGGGCGTCGGAGCTCCGCGCCGAAGAGAGACTCGAAGTACGTTATAATAGAATTTCGAAAAAAAAACCATAAAATTTAAAAAAAGTTGTATAATTATTATTAATAGCGTAAATTAAAAATCGAAAATTTATAAAGCTTACCTAACGTAATAGCGTAAAGTATTAAGATATTATAATGTTAGGCGAGGGACGGGCGGCGCGGGGAGCGGGGCGCGCGCGGCCTGTTGTCTGTTTGGTGGAGTCTAGGTAATGTGTTGTGTTGCATAGGTAATGCTGAGTTGGCTGAGTTCGCGTCGTGGGACGATGACGCGGCCGGGCTCGCGCTAGTGAAATGATGAGATGGACGGCATCGCGCCAATGTTATTATGAATTTATCACGATTACATAAGTGTAGTGAAGAGTTACATGTGATTGCGCCAATGCAATGATGAGATATACGCGCTAGAGTATTGGCGAAAAAACCGCGATCGCACTAAGGTAATAAATAGTGTGCAGGATGAGCTCGCGCTGGTAAATAGATGAATTTTCTAAAAATGCGCTAGAGTAATGTTTAGGTGTACGCACTCGTGCTAATGTATTTGCGAGTTGGCCGGGATTGGTCTAGAATAATGTTTAGATGAACGCGCGCGCTAATGTAATTGTGAGTTGGCCGCGATTGGGTTAGAATAATGTTTTGGTGAACGCGCACGCTAATGTAATTGTGACTTGGCCGCGATCGTACTAGTATAAAGGTGAAGTAAACGCGCTCAGGTAGTATATTGGCGAATTAGCCGCGTATGCGTTAGAATAAAATTGCGAATTAGCCGCGAAGATGGCAAGGTTAATGGTGAGTTGGCCGCGCTCGCGCTAGGGTATAGATGAGTTGACTGCGTTAGTGAGTTGGTTTGGAGCGCCCCGCCGCCGCCGCCCGCGCCGCTCCCCCGCGCGCCCCGCTCACGTTATTTTGATTATACAATTAATTATTCGCTTGAATGATATTATACAATACGTACACATTACGGTAATATTAATATAATGTTTGTTTTAAGTGTGTTTTAATGTTTAGATTTTTATTGTAATGTTTTTATAAATGATTTATCTGTATGATTATTATTATTGATTATTATTTTATGTGTTGACGATGTTGTTTTGAGAAAGGGGCCCCTCGGCCGAGGCTTGCTCCTTGTTCGACGAATAGTTATGATGTCTTATAATAAAATAATTAAAACAATACGATTCATTCATTATATACTGTAGTACTCTGTAGAAAAACACTGATTAATCATAATTATTGATACTTAATAAGTATTATTATTATATTATTGAATAAATTTAAAGAATGCATAATTATATTTCATAGGAAACATTATATTACTCTAGTTAATTATAACGATGATAAATGATTATTGTATATGTATGGTTGAGAGAGTCATCGCGATGGCTCCACGGGGGGCTGGTTTTAAGGATTGATATTTTTTTATTTTTTTACCGTTATTACTTTTTTGACTAATTCACGTTAAGATATGATGCGAGGATAAGCTACTGCCTATTAGATTATATTTTGTAAAAATAATGTTTCGTAAAACTAGCCCCCAACGTACGTAATTGCATCAAATAATTTTGATGGTTTTATTTTCATAATAAAGTGCGTAGACGCTTTAGGTTCAAATAACGTTGTGAAAATTTGTGAAATTTTGTAGACTACATATCTTACTATAAATCTAATATAAACTATAACTTTCGAAATGTTCTCTTTTATTTATTTCCTTACACCATTGGTATAATCTATGATCACGCCTTCTCTCATCTTAGGGAGGCAGAGAATACTAAGGAACATGATATTTTATCCCGATCCGGCACAGTGACCACGTCTGATGGTAAGCACGGATTTGCTAGCAAGATGGTTCTTTTACAATCTAAGCACAGTGTATCCCAATTAGATATGCTCTAATTAGAAAAAAAACTCACTATATTATAAGCGTGGTAGGTAAACTTCATTAAAGAACGTGCGAGGATCGCCGCCTGCTGTGGACCACACTGATCACCGTCGACAGTTAGAAGACAGGTCTATACTGCTTATGGGAGGCGTATTAATTGAAAATCAGTCTTTACTTGAATCCAATTTCTTTGTCTATGTAGGGGCCAATGCTGTATTAGGGTAATTGAAGTTATATGGAGTCGTTGCACTGAAATACACTGTCAGGTTATTTGAAGTTCAATGCACGATATATAGGTCACGTGAATAATAACGCGTGCCTTATAAATAACAAAGACGATTCAAGTAAAACCTGCCTTTCAATAAATACGCGTCCCACAAGCGCTAGAGGCCTGCTTTCTCAACTATAGACTCCTACGTGATAGGTGCAGTTCACGGCAGACGGCCTGACTCCACAAAATAATCTATCTCCACTCTATTGCACTATCGTGAGCGCTTGGCAACGAGTAAAGTAAGTAAAGGCACTTAGACTTGAAGTTGACTACGGAATCGTAGCGCGTAGCAATGCTACGCAATTATTCTACATTGGCTAGCGATAGTATGATGGAATGTGTGATAAAATACTACAGTTTTGTGGCATATTTCAACATTTACAAGATAATTACAGGCAAATATAACACAGTAAATGAATTGTTGTTCATATACTAGAGGGCAGTAGCGTGCAGCCCATAGAGGCATAAAAAAACAATATCTTGTTATACTTGTACATCAGTATCAATACGTATAATAATTCCGCTCTTCAGCCGCCTCTCTAACATTCAGTGGATACAGTAATTTGCACGAGCTTTTATATATACGAATGACCAGAAAAAAATCTATTGCGCTATGTAGGTTAGTAAATAAATAATAAAAAAAATATAATAAAACATTTAATTGGCACACAACACAACAAACAACATAGCAACCATTAAAGACAGAAAACAAAAAAGTAAACAGCCTGCGTTATGATGATGCGCCAAAGGGAAGTCAGCTCAGCAAATGCTAAGTGACCAGCCGAGCCACCCAAGGCTGATTTTCAGCTGACACTCATTTCAAAAAATTCTGAAATATGTATCAGAACGTGCAAAATCATGGCGACCTGCACAAATATCTCTTCACGTTTCGCTTGAAGACCCCAATATCAAAGAATGATGGCAACATGCTCACCGGAAGACAATTCCATAGTCCAGCGGCTCAGAGCCGCGTGTACAGCTTATTTAAAACGTATATTGACTTGAAATCTGGTAATTTTTTTTTTACACTGGCTCGACGTTGTGACTACAAAGTACCTGATGGTAAGCGCAATGTAGTCCAAAAACGAAAGCGACTATCAAAGAATGAAAATCCATTGATAGTCTACATCGTCATGTCGGCCCACATATACCACGACTGAAGGTCTCTAGGTATATGAGCTACTGGATATACACAAGCTGGTCCCGAAACGCGACAAGCCGAAACTGGTCACTATGACGGGCTTTACACCCATGTACTGTGGTCGCGATCCACACGGGCACCGACGCCCTACCACCTCGCTGCTGCTCGTTTAGCACCACCCAGGAGTCACGTGTAGGGAAACTAGGGTAAAGCCTACGGACGCGAGCAGCTTCGACTCCCAAAAAAAATACAAAACGACAACGTAATTACGAGTCTCAGAATATAAAGTTCAAAAATATATGTTTTATATGTCCAATTATAACAAAGTTATGCTTTTATGGTATGCACGTCACTGCTAGAGACCTTCAGTCATGGTATATGTACTGTCTCTGCCATTCATTGCCTGCAATACTTTCCATCAGGTGTGGTATAGTCACTTGGTATAGACACAGTACAAAAATTAACTTTATTCGATACCTACTTACAAGCACTTTTGAATCGTCGAAATATAAAAATATCTGCCACCGGTTTGCAGCAGCAGCAGAAACTACCGAGAAGAGCCAAGACGAAACCCTGGATATTGCTCTATACAACTAGTTATTTAATAAAAACAGTAATATATATCATCACACTATACCCCGTTCGGTGTGAGCAGAGATACATTAGTGGCTGTATCCACTTTACCCTTATGTAGTGCCCAACGTGACCAGTAGCGCAGCGGATCGCCGTTCTCACAGCACTAGTACACATGGCATTTCTTTTAGATGTCATGCAGGTTTCTCAGAATTTTTTTCTTCACCAATGAACCCGTGGTGCTTAAATCCCTATATAATCGGAATAAACTCAAAAGTAGTCCTTGGATTCGAACCTATGACTATTTATGTTGCCGCGCTGGGATACAGGTCGCTTATCTAATGGACACCATGTTTTTTTCTATTTGCTGCTCTCTTCAACTTTCCTAGAGCGCACTTTACTATCAGCTAACGGCACACTCGTACACTTTAATAGCTTATCAGCTCGCAACAGCAGCAGGATTTTCTAGAACCTTTCGTTGCACACTATAGAGCTGTGGGAGGGGCTTCCAGGTGTATATCCTCTGCATTACGACATGGCACTCTTCAAAAAAAGGAGTCAAAAACATCCTTTCTAAGTCAGCAGTGCAAGATAACACTTTTTGTAACAACTGTCCATAATTGACAGTAACTGCTTGCCATCAAGTGAGCTATTTTGTTTTATACTGGTTCGTTATAGTGACTACATTGTGATGGAAAGTACTATGTAGTCCAAGACCGGCAACGACCGCCAAGGGGTGAAAATCAAATGTCAGTCGGCACCGCTATTATCGGCCCAAATATACTACGACGAAACATCTCTATGTATACGAGTATAAATAACTGGGTATACAAAAAACTGATCCCATCCACTCCTTTTGAGAGTCGAAGCTGCTCGCGTCCGTAGGCTTTACCGTAGTTTCCCTACACGTGACTCCTGGGTGGTGCTAAACGAGCAGCAGCGAGGTGGTAGGGTGTCGGTGCCTGTCTGCATCGCGACCACAGTACATGGGTGTAAAGCCCGTTATAGTGACCAGTTTCGGCTTGTCGCGTTTCGGGATCAGCTTGTGTGTATCCAGTATCTCATATACCTAGAGACCTTCAGTCGTGGTATATGTGGGCCGACATGACAATGTAAACTATCAATGGATTTTCATCCTTTGATAGTCGCTTTCGTTTTTGGACTACACTGTACTTACCATCAGGTACTCTGTAGTCACTATACTATAAAGCCAGTGTAAAAAAAAATCCGACGCAGCCTTGAGTTTCTTTCGGCGTTTCTCCTCAAGGTAGTCACTTCTGAAACGATAGTAGATCACCGTTAGGTGTCGTATATTTTGACTGGCGGTCCAAGTCGAGGTTGGTACCCACAGGGGTGCCCTTGCATTGCCACTCAAGGCATAAACTCTCTGGCTGAGCACCTTCTGTGCTCGCTCCCTAAGCCTGATTGTACTGTATATGCCTGTCCCGGCAATCAGTAGGTATCCGTAACCAAAAAAAACTGATCTCAAAACGCGATAAACGGATTGTAAGACGGCCTATAAACTTGTGTACTATGGTCATGATACAGTTCTGGCAATCACCCTACCACCTTAAAATGAAACCTGTTTGCCTTTCTTTCACATAAAAAATTAAGGTCAATTATTTTACGTCAGCTGCGATAAAATGGATGTCTCATGCGGCTTCAAACAACGGGGATATGACACCACTGCTATCGAAAATAGATCACATCCGGTGTAAAAATATGAGAAAACCGTGTGACTTGCCTGAGCACTCCCACAACCCTGCACAGCTGCGTTAAGTAGATCTAGTTTTTTTTTGTTCGGCTGGACAAACTGTACGCGACAGGCCTTTACAACTTCACTGGGCGAGAGAGGTGATACTTGAGGTGCTCAGCCAGCAAGTTATGAAATGAAATGAAATATAACTTTATTCAAATAGGCCTACTTCCAAGCGCTTTTGAATCGTCAAAATAAACAAAGAGAATCTACCAACGGTTCGGAAAGCAGAATCTACCGAGAAGAGCCGGCAAGAAACTCTGGTAGTTGCTCCTTTTAACATAATGAGGTACAATAACAGGTATAATATATAAAGGATTGAATGCCCCGCGAGAACGATTGCATATATTAAGACCACGCACTTTTATCATACAAACAGTCATTAATGGAATAATATACCTTTCCCAGCAATTTGGTATTAATACTTTTTTTAAATTTCAATAGTGGTAACTCCAAGATGTCTTTAGGTATTGTATTGTATAAGAGAATACCGAGCCCCATATAGGAACCATGAACTTTTTTAAGCCGGAAATTAAAGTTATGGGTAGAGTGACAACGCAAGAGCACCCCTCGACCTTCGCGGCCAGCAAGAAAAAGAACCTTGCAGTGATTTACTGGCGTTTCGGAAGTGACTACGAAGTGAGAAACCACGCCGGAAGAAACTCAAGGCTGGGTCGCAGTGGAGCGAAATAAACGATTTTATTTGATTTTATGCTGGTAGGCCGATTGCCCGAACTGGGTTGTGACCAGAGTATACAAGTGTAAAGACCGTCATAGTGACTCGCTTTGGACTGTAGCGTTCCTGGTTCAGCTTGTAAATATCCAGTAGCTCATATACCTAGAGACCTTCAGTCGTGGTATGTGTGGGCCGACATGACGACGGAGATTATCAACAGATTTTCATACTTTGATGTTCGCTTTTGTTTTAGACTACACTGTACTTATCATCAGATGCACTGTAGTTAGTTTGTCGAGCCAGGGTAAAAAAAAACTAAAAATGTTCCGACACGTCGCAGGCGACGGTTAAAATTTGCGCGTGAATGATTTGCAAAAAAGTCTTGCAAAAATTGCTTAATATCGCAGAGACCATGAGAGGCTTGGCTTTTTTCAAAAGAATTATCACCTAGTTGACCAAAGTTAATGTCGGTTAACACTTGAAGGAGTCTGCTGTCTGGATGAGAGGGTGGCGGTGTACAGTGTCCAGCGCGCCGCCTGTGAGATAGGTATTGGAAGGGTGGGGTCTTTACCCCTACCCCTCCCAGAGAGGCAGCCTCGACAAGGCATTTCGCTCTCCGGGCGTCTGGATGAATTTGGTTTCCCAGGCTCGGGTGGAGCTATTAGAGGGACACCCCGGGGGTTTTTAGTCAGTAGGAGTCTGACACACCGGGGTCGCTGCCCTCACAGCGGCCCTGATGGTCCTGGATTTTCCCCCGAGAACCAAAAAAAACATCTCTAACAATAACGATCCTCGTAAAAATCCTTGACGAGGTTAAATAACAACATGAATGTCAGCTCGACCTTGAAAGAGAACTCTAAACTCAATGGTTGCTTAGTAACTGATCCGATTCCTCTCTGCTTCAGAGAATCATCCAACTAATAAATTAAACAATATTAAGGTCAGGTTCCCTCGATGCGTACTGCGCATTAACGTGATTTATAAACTACAAACTAGGGATGTAACGGAGGCAGTTTTATCGGAACCGAAGTCGGAGTTTTTAAATTTGATTTATCGGAGTCGGAATCGGAGTCAGAAGTAATGTCAGTCACAAATGACAGCAGAAGAAAGTAGTTTTATTAAGGGGCATATAAAAACAAGATTCAGTGTACCTTTTAAATTAGAAAGTAATAAATTTACACATTCACAGACAATGAAAATAAAAATGTATGTTTCTTATTAACATTTTCCCATCAACAGTGAACAAATTAAATCAAATATGTTCCAGGGTTGTTTTTGTGTTAATTTCTATTTCATTTAATTTAATGTAAAATAAACAACCTTTTAGTAATAAATTTAAATGTACAATTAGTTTTAAATTATATTAATCTAAATTTTTGAAATTGTCTTCTTCAAATTAGGTTGTTTGATTAATTGATATTATGTTTCAACAATATACGAGTATAAAATAAAATCAAATGAATTGACTACAACAGTGGTGGTGACCTCCGATTAATACATCCGATTAAAAAGTTTCGGAAGAGAAGTCGGAACCGAAGGTGTAATAACAATCGGAAGTTCCGACTTATCGGACATCCGTAACATCCCTGCTACAAACGCAGAACATTTGGTTTATTTATTTACAAGAGAAAGTTTTTCTTTATTATTTCCAATGCAGTATTTTGTGATATTTACATCTACGAGATTTTGTCGTAGACGAGTTTACACTAAGCCTCAAGTTCAATCCTGTCCAGCATTAATTTCGAACGATATAAACACTCCCAAATTACTTTCCGTAAAGGATGCGACAGTATGAAACCACAAAAAATGTTATTACGCAATTCATATTTTGGATACTTTATCGATTGTTATAAAGCAATTTCGTTATTATAAACAAAAACGATCGCATCCTGCGGGTCATGGGAACGGAAACCTGAGGAAAGAGAAAAAAATCAGTAATCTGAAGAGCGGACGCTGCGCCGGATGTGAACACCGCAGCGTCGCAGCTCGCGCCCGCCTCCTGACGCTCAGGAATATATGGAGATATCGATTTAACCGCAACTTATCAAATACCCATAACAAAAAGAAACGAAAATTTTAATCAGCAGCAGCCAAATAAAGGTGACGACATAATACAAATACATGAGCTGATAGGGCATAGGTAGTGACGCTGCCTGCAATGCTAAATGTCCTGGGTTCGAGTCCCGGCAGCGGCGAACTTCTCTATGATGAATAGGTTAGTTTGTCACGAGTAATGGATGTACATGTTTATTAAGTACACATATGACAAGTGCAAGCTTACTTTGGGGCTAGGTCAATTCGTGTAATTGTTCATTTAATTTATACGCTGAAACTATAGAGGTATTTTTATTTTAACATCTTTTGTGTTACATGTGAAGAAATTTTGCTTTGTAAAATGTTGTAATGTAATTGATTAATAACGCCATCTATTGGTAATTAAAGGAAAGTAATTTTATATAAGTAATTGCAACAAGTTTTGTGTTAAACTTTTGCCTTGTCAGATTTATTTTTTTACGATATTTATAGGAAATACTCTTATGAAGTGTTGCGTTAGTTACCTGTATCCCTGTATATATTAATTAAAAGTTAATATTGAAGCATATAACATTGAAGCTACATAAAACATATTGTGTGACATGTATAATAATAACATCCAAGATGCAGGTCGTCCTAGTTTGGTGTCAGCTGACTATAATATACCGCTTTTTGTTTCTCAATTTTTTTTATTATTATAAGAAAACCATATATAAATATACATGTAGGATGGACATTATGTATGAAGTAGCAAATGCGTAGAACGGATCGTATGTGATGAAAGGAAGGAAGAATAGAATAAGAGGGAGGCTAAACGGTTTTTTTTTTGACGAGATCGCGCTGTGAGATTAAGACGTAGAGAATAGTATTAAGACCGAAAATCAATTAGGAAAGTGCAATAAAGTAGTGTTTAAAAATGAATTTAGTGTTTATTCTGATCCAAAGATCCCCAAAACTACATCCAATTATGCTACTCATGTATTTTTTAAATTGCTTTGAGAAATTACGCATCTACACAAATATTACCTTGCTACGCAAATCGGTGCGGCTATAATGGCACAAAACTTAGACGTAATTACCTTGTATGCTTTAATTAATTCTAAATTTCAAAGGAAAATGAATAGCTAATTAATGACTGCGAAGCCATATAACTTATGGGCAGCCAGTGTAGACTAAGCAACTAATCTTGAAATAACTAATTAATTAACATATTCAAGTACTAAGTACTACCAGCTGTGGGGTTTACTGAAAGAATAGTGGCTCCCTCTTTATCATACTGAGGTGTCGTAAGAGCCGACTAAGGTATCCAGCATGCCGAATTGCACGCAAGTTGCTAGCATCTAAACTGCTGAATGCAACTTCTCTGTACACAGTACACACCCGCCAACCCACATTGAACAAGCGTGCTGGATTAAACGTTCAAACCTCTTCACATGGATTTCGCAAATGTAGTGGATAGTGGGAAAGGAAGCCTCCGCGCTGCTGTGGGACAAATCTGACTGATAATAATGATAAAAACTATTAATTTTATTAATAGACTAACTGACCCGGCGAACGTCGTGCCGCCACGAATACCGTTACAATGAGTAATAACTACTAACACAAATCAATGCACATGTAAATGATTTTAGAGCTACTATATATGCCGCCGAACAAAAAAAATGTGCTAATATGTATAATGTTCAACAGTAACACACGAAAACATATTATTAATATACAAAATATATACGTCAGGAAGATTTAATGACAATCTCAACTGACAAATGAGTTGCGTTTCATTTTACTCAACACATTTTTCCCAAAAAAAAAACCTAAGCCACCGGTACTTATGAGCTCAGAGTGAGGAACCTCCTAACAATGCGTGCCGTATCGAGTAAAACTGTCTTCTGCATCTGGTCCTTGATGCAACAACCAAACAAAAGCCTCCTAAGATGGAAATCGAATCTCTTTACGATCAGCTCATTAATCGATAAGACTATCGGGACAATAATCGTTAAATCCACATCCCACATGCTGGTAATCTCGTGTGCGAGGTCTAAATATTTTGAAGATATCATTCTGCCAAAAGTTATTGGCCCGTCGCAGTCTAATAGAAACAAAATTGCATTGAAAGACTTAAGTCATATCTAAGGTAAATGATATTTTTACTATAATGCCTTATGGAACATTTTTGGGTTATTTTTTTGTTTGATTACTTGGCGTGTAAATTATAATTTTCATTAATGACATGCAACCTCTAATCAACTTGAAGGCATACCAATGACAATCCTAACGCACCTTTGTTTCGTTTTGATTGACATCATATGTTGGACAGCTGAGGACAGAGTGGTTTGTATGGGAAAACGAAATTGTTGTTTTACTATATTCCTAGCATTTTTTCATATTTACTCACCTTTTAAACCTTCCCTGGACTTCAACAATTGATTCAAAACCAAATTTAGCCAAATCGGTTCAGCCGTTCTCGATTTTTAGCGAGACTAACGAACAGCAATTGATTTTTATATATATAGATTAATTCGTTTTTGTTTTCTCTTTAAAAAACATAGCTATGTGTTTTTGTTGTTGGTTACATTGTACCTACACAACTTAACAATTATACTACACAATCGGATAGTTTAAATACCTACTAAATAAAAAAATAAATGTATATTCTACAATTAGTTGTAAAAATAGAAATACTTTATTAATCAATAGTTCCTATGAAGTATTACAAACGATTGGATAGGAAAGCCCAACCCACTGACTCATAGCGTTTCCCCCATAAAACAATCCCCTACTTACAATATTACTACACACTAGTCTTCACCAGTGACTCCGTCTGCCTTGGTAACGTTCTATTACCCATGTTTTAGTAAAATAAATGTGGATTAAATTAGAGAGGCTGAGCTAGCCTAGCGGATAAGAGACCCGTATCCATGCGCGGCGATGCGAATTGTCGTAGTTCGAACCCCGGCACATACATTTGGGTTTTTACACATTTAGTACGGATTTAGGCACCATATGCTCACCGGTAAAGGAAAATATCGAGAGGAAACCCGCATAGTATCTTTTTTTTACACTGGCTCGACATAGTGACTACAGAGTACCTGATGGTAAGTACAGTGTAGTCCAAACACGAAAGCGACTATCAAAGGATGAAAATCCAATGATAGTCTACATCGTCATGTCGGCCCACATATACCACGACTGAAGGTCTCTAGGTGGATATACACAAGCTGATCCCGAAGCGTGACAAGCCGAAACTGGTCACTATGACGGGCTTTACGCCCATGTACTGTGGTTGCAATCCAGACGGGCACCGACGCCCTACCACCTCGCTGCTGCTCGTTTAGCACCACCCAAGAGTCACGTGTAGGGAAACTAGGGTGAAACCTACGGACGCGAGCAGCTTCGACTCCCAAAAATCTAAAATCTAATAGAAATGTCATGTGTAGGTACCCTGAGAGCGGTGATCAGCTGGGCACAAGTTGGATACAACATATAAGTGCAAAGTAGATAAACAAAACTAATGTATCTCTGCCCACCCTGTAAAGGATATAGCAAGATTGTATGTTGTTATTATTACTATTGCAGTGAAAATCACGGTATTTTAATCTCTCAAGTTAAGATATCAAATTTTATCTATGCTTTTTCTCTCTAACTGAATTTTGTAAAACTTGTAATAATTTAGACATTATAAATACGTCCCTATGGTCACTAGCAGAGATGGGCAAAATGTAATCTGATTAATGTTGAATGATTACAAAATGTAGTCGTAATTTTAATTTTCTTGCTCTGTAATAACAATTAAATCCATTTAAAACATTAAGGAATGATAAATGTGTATACAATCTGGGATTTTGTAGGGTTTAAAACATAAATGAGCAATATGCAATCATAATAATGGTAAATAACGTATAATGTAATCGTTAATCATTTTTATTAATCTGATTACATTTTGCCCATCTATGGTCACTATGATGGTGCTAACACTTGTGTTGTGCTCACGATTCATCTCTGGCAATCATCCTACCATTTCAAATGGACAACTGGATATACACAAACTGATTTTGAAAAGCGTCAGGCATAGATGAGTCACTATGACTGTCTTTAAACTTGTGTACTGTGGTCACGATCCAGTTCTGGCAATCGCCTTACCTCACGTCGTATGCCATACGGCCAGGGGTTAACACCCCCGAGTTAAAACTAGGTGAACTGCGAATTAGTTCAGCCGTTGTTTGATAATTTCTGTATCGCGTGTTGTGCTGAGATTCCTTAGCGATATCGCTATTCATGCCTAGATGTACTATGAGCTCTATATATACAGCGTGTATTTTAAATATATCACATAAACTTACTAAAATAGATCTATTTTTTAAATTATAGCATGTGGTCACGCTATATCCCTTACGGGGTTAGTAGAGGTGCATTGATGATGTCCTAGCCGGATTCGGCCACGGCGACTGTTTCAACGCCGATTAAGAAAATCAAGGCCCAGTTTTCGGAAACAGTCAATTGCGCAGGAGTTATTTAAGTGCATAACTGGACGCGCTGCCAGAAAAGCACTCTCTCGTCCGTGCTCCCTCAGGCCCGATGGAAAGGAGAACCAGTACGATCGGGAGGGAGCAGGATGCAGGTTTGGTCGAGTTTTCCTTCTCTGAACACCTGGTTGAATTGTGGTGTTAAAGAGATACCTTAGTCGCCTTTTACGACACCTCAGCAAGAAGAGGGGAGTGCTATTCTATTCTGCCGGCAGCCACCACGGCTAAGAGGTGCATTACTTATATATATATATATATATGTATATGTAGAGCTGTGCCGGCGAAGTGGCTATGTCGTCCGCAAGGCCCTGTCAGAATACCAGCGCTGCAGAGTCTAGTGCTCTGTAGCACAAGCTGAGACAGGGCCCTTATTGGCAGCGGTCTAGATTTTCTTGTGTATTGTTTGTGATTTTTTTTTATGTAGTTTTGGGGATCTTTGGATCAGATAAACATCAAAATAAATCTTGAAAAGTACTTTATTTAACTTTTTATACTAATTTTGCTTTTATACACTTTTCCTTACGTCCTAATCTTTACGAGCGCTAGCGCCAAAAAAAAAACCGTTTATCCTTTCTCTCTTTCTATCTTTCATTCCTTTCACTCACATACATTCCGTTCTACGCATTTACTACCTCATACCACCTACATTTTTGTGTTTTTTTCTGGTTTTTCATGTAATTTATTGTATCATGTTGTCACTTCTGTCTAGCTGCTGCTTATAAAACGTTTTCTTTCTTTCTTCTTTCTTTCTTTCATTAGCGGCTGTAAATAATTTTCGCTTATATGTCGTGTCTAACGTGACCAGTAGCGCAGCTGATCGCCGTTCTCACAGCACTAGTTCACACGACATTTCCATTAGACGTCATATTAGGTTTCTTCATCATTTTTCCTTCACCACTGAGCATGTAGTGTAAATCTGTTCTTAATATATACTCTATTAATCCCTTCCTCGCTGTATTCTCCGCGTTGAATTATAAATTGGTGTCAGCTGAAAGTCAGCGCTGGGTGACTCAGCTGGTCACTTGGCGTTTGCTGAGCTAACTTTCCGTTGGCGGATTATAACAACACAGACTTTTTGCGTTTGTTATTTTCTATATTGAGTGACCAGTCCTTCTGTGTGGGTAATATTGTATCCCAAATAAATGGTTTTTTTTCTTTGTTACAAATCTAAAAGCTCCGATGTACGGGGCGAGATTCGAACCTGCGACCATTCGCGTTGCCACGCATGAATACCGGTATATTATCTAATAATCCACTATAGCCATACACAGCCATTGGTTTTTATAACAATCATAAAATATATATCAAAAGATTTAAGTACCCATTAGTAATATTATAACGGAAATACAATGATATATGTCTTAATGTTTAGGAAGTTAAAAGAAATTTAAATGGAAAATAATAGGAAATAAAATTTGTCTTTAAATCACCAGGGTGCGTATATTCCAGCCATTTGCCAGTCTGGCTGGCAGATGAGTCATGGGACATTAATCCCATACCGAACTCATGATACTATATGTAATATGTGCACGCCGGTACGGGCTGCACTGGTTTTTCCAGTTATGTATTAGTGAAAAAGCATTAGGTAAATTAACATAGAAAATAACAAAAGCAAATACAATAGCAATTTTATGGTGGTAGGACGAATGCATGGACTGGGTCATGACTAGTGATGAAAATGGCCGGGAATTTTCCCAAAGTGCCCGAAACTTCTTTGGGAATTTACGAAATGTTCTCGGAAGTTTTGGGCACTATGGGAAAATTCCCGGCCATTTTCATCACTAGTCATGACCACAGTACTCAAGTGTAAAAACCGTCATAGTGACTCGCTTTAGCTTATTGCGTTTCGGAATCAGCTTGTGTATATCCAGTAACTCATATACCTACCTAGAGACCTTCAGTCGTGGTATATGTGGGCCGACATGACGATTGAGACTATCAATGGATTTTCATCCTTTGATGGTCGCTTTCGTTTTTGGACTACACTGTACTTACCATCAGCTGCATTGTAGTCACTATGTCGAGCCAGTGTAAAAAGAACCAAGTTCAGATTGTTCAGGTGATTTGGCTGGAATACTCTGCTGGAATACTCATAATATTATAACTCATATACTCAGAGATGGGCAAAATGTAATCTGATTAATGATTACAAAATGTAGTCGTAATTTTGATTTTGTTGCTCTGTAATCATGATTAAGGCTCTTTAAAACATTAAGGAGTCATAAATGTGTATGCAATTCAGGATTCCGCAGCGTTTAAAACATATATGAGCAAAACGCAGTCATATTAATGATGAAAAACGCAAAATATAATCGTAATCATTTTCATTAATTTAATTATCATTGATTTGATCTGCCCATCTATGATTATACTTTTAATAAAATTATAACTGACGGCTATCTTTATGATTTTATATAAAAGAAAAGCAATCAAGGGCTTCTATATTATAATTTATACAAAGATATCAGCTTGAAATAATTATCATCCTACCAAGAGTACTTCCACATGACCGAAGTCGCGGGCACTGCTAGTACAAAATATAATAGCCGCGCATCTTTATCAGACAAACAATCGTTCAAAGAATAGTAAACCTTTCTTTATCAACGATCTTTTTATTATATTTTTAAATTTCTCACATGGGAGCTCCAAAATGCATTTGGCGTTTTATTATAAGAAACGAATACCGAGCTCCATAAAAGAATTAGAAACTTTTTTAACCTGACTGGGGATAGTCACCACACCACGTCTGATAGTAAGGATAGTGTAGTCCAAAAAAACTATTGTAACTATAAACAGTAACAAAAAAGGATTTATAGTCGCAGTGATCATGCCTGCACAAATATCTCTACGCTTCGTTAAAAAGATTTCATATAATAGGACTTTTGCCTGAATTGAATCGTGAACTCAGTAAAACACTATCGGTCTTTACACTTGTGTATTACACAAATCCATAGCTTGGAACCACCTAACATACGTCCAGTTATTGATAAGCTTAGAGGCTTTTAGTGATGGTATATGAAGGTCAGCATGATGATGGCTATTAATAGAATCTCGTCCCACGGTAGTCGCTGCCGTGCTGGGAGTATAAAAATCTCGATCTTTACACGTACTGTAAATACAGTCAAACCTAGATAAGTGAGAAAACCCTATAAGTGAGAGTAATAGCCAGGACCCGTCATTTTAAGCTCTCAAAACCTCTATTAGCGGGAAACAGGAACCTCTGTAAGAGAGAGTCGTTTCCCCTCATGGACCTCCGTAAGTGAGACTGCTACTTATCTATACCTCTATAAGCGACAGTCGAGCTTTATTTATTTATATTATTTAGGAGGAACAAATGACAAAACAAATTACAAATATAACATCTGCTATTTTATGACTCATTCTTAACTTTCGTGGAACTTCCTACCATTATTTTTGTTTTGTTTTCGTAAGCATCTTGATACCTACCCTTATAAAGTACTTATATGTCGAAATCTAATGAACGTAACATATACACACTATTAAAAATATATATGTACATAATACATTCGTACTTGCTGTGGCTTGTTATTGCTGCGTACCTCTATAAGAGAGAATGAGATTGTGCTCCCTTGAACTCTCACTTATCCAGGTTTGACTATACTTCTGTTTTATGATGTAACGGGACATTTCTGTAAAAAAAGACGGATTATGAATCCCGACAAATTAATAATTAATCTGTCCGTTCATGGATGAAACGTTAATTAATGGTTTTCGTTTCAAAGTTTTCATGAAAACGGTTTACAATCGAAAATTATACAAGGTTCGTGGCCAAAGATTTCTCACGTTTTCGCCAGTCATCGAAATCTTGTCGATAACATTCTCCTAAAACAATCGCGCTGCAAAATAAAACCGTCTCGATAAGAGTATAAAGAATATTTTCCTTTATTCTTCTAATTTTCGCCGAATTCCCGCTTGTTTGCGTAAGATCTTCTCGCGTCACGTAATTACTTATAATTTTTATAATGGAAACACCGATCGGTTGTTGAAATAAGATTGCATATCTTGGTATGAATCTTTTGCTTGACACTCGCAGCTGTTAGTATTAACATAGCGAACTGATAGCGGACAAAAACTTTCTTTTTGTATTGAACAATATCTTATCTATCACATCACAGAAACGCGAACTTGTAATGTTTCGCTTGTGACAAGTTGCGGTCAAATAATTATTAAATTGTGCGTGATAGGTTGCGAAAAAATTGTTAATTCTATTTAATAAGTTGCGAGAAAATAGTAAATTCTATGCATAGATGGGCAAAATGTGATCAGATTAATAAAAATGATTAACGATTACATTTTACGTTTTTTACCTTTAATATGACTGCATTTTGCTCATTTATGTTTTAAACACTACAAAATCCCAGATTGTATACACATTTATGATTTCTTAATGTTTTAAATGGATTTAATCATGATTACAGAGCAAGAAAGTTAAAATTAATTCTACATTTTGTAATCGTTCATCATTAATCAGATTACATTTTGCCCATCTCTGGTTCTATGTAATAGATTGCGGTAAAATAGTAAATTGTATTTGATAGGTTGGGGTAAAATATTATAGTAACATGTACGTATGAAATAAGTTGTAGTAAAGTATCTATTAATTAATCGTATGTGATAAGCCTTTAACTTGATTCCTTGAAAAAGGGTATAATTTTATTTTATTTTACGTCTGGCTGCATCATTACCTGATTTGTAGAAACGGATCGGAACCTATCAGTAGATATGGAGACGACTGATCTTTATTTTCATTTCCACGTTCATAAATCGTTTATAAACAGTCTACGAACAGTTTCAGAACGGTAACAACAAAACAAACAATACTTCGGCGTTTCAGAACGCATCTCGGCAACAAAGTTATACACACAGATAGCCAATTCACAAGTTTCCCGACGAGCGCTGGAAAATGGAACGCTAGCACGGCTCGCACACACACAAAATGCCCGGGGAAATGTTTCGCACACACACCGTCATAGCTACAGCCGGAATAGGGTTGTGTGGATGTCCGCATACATAACGGAATTTATCGGATATCTGAAATAGACTGATTTAAAATATTCTGCAATAATTTTACACACTTGCTTAAAACAAAATAGATATTATTAACTATACCTTTTAAAAACAATTGAATATTCACCCCAAAATGCTAAAATAGTAATGGCGTCCACCAATGGCGCCACTAATTTCTGTTGTTCGTCTGACCGTTTGTCAAGACCCTTTTTCTCATAAACACGTGGAGGTATTCTGTTGCAATTAATAACAATTACTCAGATCTGTAAACTCATGTGGCCTTGAAAAAATCATGCTTCTGAGTCAACGCAATCAAAAGATATAATATATCCGTTTATGTCATTTTTTTATCGTTTTTGCCGTTTTCACAAGAGAATCACAACCTCTACTTCTGATACTTCTTAATTAGGAATTCTGAATTAGGAAATTTAACAAGAAGCAAGATATTATATCTCCAAATACAGGAAAAGTTCCGAAAATCCTACATTTTTTCATTTATATTACTAAAAAAAGGGTTTTTACAGTTGGTAAAAGGACCGTGACCTTATATTCGTGTATGGGGACGGCTGCTTACTAAAGGCAAAGTTAAATTTGTAAACAACTCTGGGCTGTCTTTCTATTAACCCATTAACGCCGAGACCATCAGAGGTTTTACTAACTTTTTAACGTATATTTATTATGTTATCGGACCAAAAAAATAATGCAATCAATACTTCTATTCCTACGCGAAATTTGAAGCTCCATCAGAATTTTTCTAAAAAAAAAAAAATCTTAATGTTCGAGTGCCATGAGCATCTCTGATCATAGTAAAAAGTTGATACCATTAATACCATATAATTGTTAAAAAAAATTCAAAAAATATTTTTATCAAAAATTTTCACGGTTTTCACGTTCAAATCGGCTTTTTTTTTCTCCTTGTCTAATCGAAATTTTGATTATGAAAGAGCATAAAATTTCGCGTAGGAATAGAGATATTGCATTATTATTTTGGTCCGATAACATAATAAATAAAAACTTTGAAAAGTTAGTAAAAATTCTGATCACCTCGGCGTTAATGGGTTAAAACAATGTACAATACTTTCACAGTATACGGAACCCTCGGTGTCCGAGTGTGACTCGCACTTGGCTAGTTTTTTGTGGATCGAAAATATCCGAAATCTCACATCATTGGCAACACTAAACCAGAGGTTTGATTTCGGTGTGTTGGCGCGCAGAGCGCTGTATACCGTCGGCCGTCGACTGCAGGGTAATGCTTGTGTGGGAGTTGCTCACAGACGCCGAGGTTGGTTGCCCGGGACCGGCGTAGTACTAGAAACACATTGATCCACAGCGGAGCGTCTGGCAACATCGATTGTGCAGTTCCTGCAGCCGTTTCCATGGCAACCGCCCACCTTCGGCAACCTACCCTCGCTCCGCGCACGCCGCGTTTATTTAAGAAACTTTCCTGTTACACTGCTGTATTTATTTACACACGCCATTTTTTTGTTACAGTTTTGAACTGTAATGATGATTACATATTTGATTGATTTGTTTTTTATACTGTCTTGACAAAGGGATGACATCGTATATAGTGGCGTGTGTCACATAGAGGCATAAAAGACATTATCTTGTTATACTCAGGGATATTATTCCATCGATGAATATAACACGACTATTTATGTAACACGTTCGTTGCCCTGAGCGATCGTTTGTGTTTCTCACGGGGCCTAAAACCACGTGAACAAGCGATATGCAGAAATATAAGCAATGTAACCCGATTATATGATATTATTATCTTCGATTTATAGCAAAAAGATTTGTTTCTCATTTCAAACGTGTTTAGAGCGCTTAAAGAAAAAACATGCGGCATAGTATAATATAATATTTAATCCTATATGAATTAATAAAAGGTATTTTATAATGTGACATATAAGGGGCATTCCATTAAATTAAACTTCAATGTTAGTGACAATTTCAGTGTTAAATGACAAAAGCGCGTTGTCTTAATTTATACAAGATTTCTCACGGAACATTCCTTTGTATAGTATACATTTTTATCTCAATACTAGCTGACCCGGCAAACGTTGTTTTGCCATATAAGTTATTTCTAAGTGATAATTGATCGTTATCGAGCGGGATAAAAAAATTATTAAATTACTAAAATGGCTATTAAAAACTAGAGGTTGATGATAAAAGGGTAAAAATTTAGGGTTGTATGTATTTTTTATGCTACATTATAGAAAAAAAAAAAAAAAATTGAACAAAAATAAAAAAAATAATGGTGAACAACCCTTATCATTCTCAGACCTACTGAATATGCATATAAAATTTGGTAAAAATCGGTAAATCCGTTTCGGAGGAGTGAGGTAACTAACACTGTGACACGAGAATTTTATATATTAGGTCCTTACATATGAAATTGGCGTTTTGTATGGGAGGAACAAAAAGTCGAATATTTTTTAATATAATATATTAAATTAATCAAAGTATGAACCATTATTTTCTATGCACTTTTGCCATCTCATAGGTAGTTCATTGATCCCTTTACTAAAAAAACCAGTCGGACGGGAATCAATAAAATCTTTGAAGGCGATTTGGACTGCCCCATCCTAGTTGAATTTTTTCCCTTGCAAGAAGTTATCCAAATTTCGTAAAAAATGGTAATCTGTTGGAGCAAGGTCCGGGGAGTACGGAGGATGTCTTAGACTTTCTAATTGAAGCTCTTCTAATTTAGTAGCCGTCTGTTGTGTAGTGTGTGGTCTAGCGTTGTCGTGAAGCAGCAGTGGCGTGGAGCGATTGACCAGCCTAGGTTGTTTAGCCGCTAGCTTTTCCATCATGGTTTGCAATTGCTGACAATAGACATCAGCTGTAATAGTCTGGCCAGATTTGAGAAAACTGTAATGAACAATACCGGCACTAGTCCACCAAACGCTTACAAGTAACTTTTTTGGGGTTAATTTTCGCTTGGGGCAGGATTTGGCTGGCTGGCCAGGATCCAACCATTGCGCTGAGCGCTTCCGATTATCGTAAAGAACCCATTTTTCATCACAGGCAATGATTCGGTTTAGAATACCTTCATTATTGTGCCGGTTTAGTAATGTAACGCAGCAGTCGACGCGCGTTTGCCGGTTTGCTTCAGTCAATTCGTGAGGTACCCACCTTTCAAGCTTTTTAATCTTCCCAATTTGCTTCAAGTGAATTAAAACAGTTTTATCACTAACATCGCAGCCTGCAGCTAACTCGGACGTGGTTTGCGATGGATCCGCTTCCACAATAGCCTTCAACTCTTCATTATCAACTTGAGTCTCAGGCCGTCCACGGGGCTTGTTCTGCAGGTCGAAATTTCCAGAACGAAAACGTTGGAACCAAAAACAAACAGTGTTTTCTTTTGCAACACGACCGCCATACACATCATTCACCCTTCGAGTTGTTTCCGCAGCACTAGTGCCACGGCGGAACTCGTACTCGTAAATAATGCGATATTTTAAGTTTTCCATTTTGTAAAATGAGTGACGCAGACAGAAAAAAACAGAAGAAAAAACAAATGAATGACGATCATCGAAGCACAAATACATGAGTCTATAGCTGTACAAATTTGAATTTGGAATTCCTTACCAAAGAGGAGAAATTTGTCATTAAAGTGGCCAGTACGAAAAACGCCAATTTCATATGTAAGGACCTAATATATAGAGATGTTGTGCAGAGCAACTATTAGAGTTTCTTACCGACTCTTCTCGGTAGATTTTGTTTTCCGAACCGGTGGTGGATTCATTTTACTTTTTTTTAACGATTCTAAAATGTTTGGAGGTAGGCCTATATGAATAAAGTTATATTTCATTTCCTAGACAATTAGGGCGGCTTTCACCAGTATATTACATCTAGTTTAACCTTATATTTTATTAAACGCTATTTAGCATTAAACTGTACTTATTATCTTGTACGAAAATATTATCGTATGTATTTTAAAGGTTTGTTAACACGAAAACTGGTAAAAATAATAATTTTGAAGTAAAACTCATTGATCAGAAAAAACTCACTTGAAAATGTTTTGTGAATATTTTTAAAAAAATCTCGGAAACTATAAAGCAGAAATAATGAAAAGATTTTATAAATTCATTTCTAAAATCGCACGCCTATAAATCTTTGGGGTGTAATATGTAACAATAAATTTTCTTGTTTTTTTTTCTGCTATTATTTTCATTTTTGTTTATTTGTTTTTCTTTGTTAATATGTTTCTTTTGTAAGTTGTATTGTTTACGTTTCTAACGCACGATGTGGTGGCTCTAAACGGCGCAACACATTAACGTACATTTTTTTACAATTTTTTATTATTGTTTTGTAGTGTGTTGGCCACTGGCCGCCCTTAGTATTGTAAAAAATAAAATAAAAAATTATATATAGTCACGCCATATCCGTGTCGGTGCCAGCAGAGATATATCAGCAGCTGTATCCACTTTGAGCTTATACATCGTGCTTTACGTGACCAGCAGCGCTGCTGATCGCCGTTCTCACAGCACTGGTACACATTTTTTTTTTACACTGGCTCGACATAGTTACTACAGAGTACCTGATGGTAAGTACAGTGTAGTCCAAAAACGAAAGCGACTATCAAAGGATGAAAATCCATTGATAGTCTACATCGTCATGTCGGCCCACATATACCACGACTGAAGGTCTCTAGGTATATGAGCTACTGGATATACACAAGCTGATCCCGAAACGCGACAAGCCGAAACTGGTCACTATGACGGGCTTTACACCCATGTACTGTGGTCGCGATCCAGACGGGCACCGGCGCCCTACCACCTCGCTGCTGCTCGTTTAGCACCACCCAGGAGTCACGTGTAGGGAAACTAGGGTAAAGCCTACGGACGCGAGCAGCTTCGACTCCCAGCTTTGACTTACTATTAGACGCCATGCGGGTTTACTCACATTGTTTACCTTCACCGGTGAGCTTGTGATAGCTTAGTCCGTATTTAATCTAGAAAAACCCAGATATAATATATCCTTAAAAATATACACCCTGAACTGAATCTGTATTTCTTTCCTCATTTTAGGGGTGAGTGACGGCCAAGGTGAGAGGTTTCATCAGGATATTTCCTTCTTGTAAAAGCGCTAACAAGAGATATGAGGTCCAGAAACGCTACCAGATTATTGTTGGAGATTTAAAAAGGACCTAGAAAAAGCTACATATTCAGAAAACCATAACTCACTTTTCTAAATGTAGCTGCTTATTGAGTTTTCACAAAATAAAAATGTTTTGACGTCACAAGGATACCTCATGTGCCAATTTTTTCCTTGATATACTTTTTTGGTGGCTCTTGTACATTCATAACTTGATATTATTTTCGTGTGACGAAAAAATAGAGAGAATTTTGTTGACCAGTGTAATTAATTAGTTTCTAAATTATAGGATTTTCTTTACGATGCTAAGAACAGAGGGGAGTCACGTACCATCATACGATGGGCATCCAGGGGGTACTCACGACACCCAGCATTGAGGAAAGCGACGCGAAGAGGAGGAAGGAAATGTCCAAGATTTACTTCATACGACTGGGTATAACAAACCGCTCAATGAAAATAAATCCACCCCCCCCTCCATCCTCGATAGTCTGAGATAAAACACCGCAGTCCGCAAGTACAAATCCAGGATTCGTTTAATACAGGATTATCATCGGAAAGCCGTTTTGCGCATAATCGTGTTGACTTACTTTGACGAAATACTTGGGTTCCGTACATGATTATTGTTTTCTTAGATGGGCTTAATGTAATCAAATTAATGAAAAACTTTTACGATCACATTTTGCATCATTAGTATGATTACATTTAGCACATGTACGTTTTAAACACTAAAAAATTGTCAATTGCATACAAATTTATGACTAATTGATGTTTAGAAGGGTTCATGATTACAGATTAACAAAATTAAAATTACGATTATATTTTATAATTATTAATCTGATTATATTTTTCCCATCTTTGATTGTTTTAATAATATTGACAACATTTTACATTTTTAGCGTATATTATCTATTATATTAAAGGGAATGCGATAGAAAATTATAATATCCATAATTTTTCATTATTAAAATTAGGAGGTTTTAGATAGAATTTTTACATTGAAGTATATTGTATTCTAAATGGACGTAAGCGCCAAACAACATTACATATTCGGAGGAATCGCTTGTACTAACCCATAAAAAGGACAATAAGTACAAGAAGATAGTAAGAAAATTACAGTTGTCTGGTTGGCTTGGTACAGTTTTTTTTATATGTGTAAAAAAGCAAACAGTCAACCTGATGGTAACTTGTCACTGTCGCCATTGTCGTCATCGTTGCGATGCCAACCTTAAAGAGTGTTTTGAATTACTACCTTAACCTCAACGGCATATGCTTCTGAGCTTTTCTTGATTACGTACAAATTTAATCACCACATGCTCACTGATGAAGGGAAACATCGTGAGGAAACCCGCATGGCATCTAATAGAAATGTCATGTGTACTGGTGCTCTGAGAACGGCGATCCGCTACGCTACTGGTCACGTTGTGCGTGGCATAAGCGCATAGTAGATACAGTTACTAATGTGTCACTGCTTACACCGTAAGGTATATAGTGTGATGATATATTATTCTAAGTAACTCTAATTTTATTAACAAAACGGTAAATGTCAAAATTATTTAATATGTGTAAATTTTTTACACGATTTTCCGCGTTCATTATTTGTCTACCAAATTAAATGGGACAATTTTCTTTTCAACTCAAAATATTGAATTAAATAAACTTATGACCGGTGGTCGTGGGTGTGATGGTAGAAAGATACGGATTTTGGCGTTTTACTGTTTATTTGCACTTTAAGGCACACCGAACTGCGACGCACACGCAATTACTCTAGCCTTGGGTCTCGGTAGTCAACTGCTTTAACTAGAGCATCCCTTGCGTGCGCGCACCCCTTACCCCGCGCGTCCCATAACACCCTAACGACCCTTAGGACGTATATCACATGCACGTATCGGGCGGCGTCGACATGCTATAAACTGTATTTATGTTTTACGGACTTACCAATTTTTAAATATGATAAATTGATCAAAACTTTGACCAAACGTTTGTTATGGTTTTTGATATATGCCGATTGGACCCTAAAAAGTCGAGTGAGGCATCCATTAGCCCGTGAACCAGCCAGACAGACACAAAAGGACGATGTAAACGCCTCTCGGCGGCATCCGACTTTGTTCTGCGACACCTTCATCGGCACAATATTGTTACGCGCTACGTATACAACTCTTAAACATTAAAAAAGTAGACAATAATAGTATTTTTTTAAACAATTGAGACCTTCTCAAATATGTACGCCCTTAAAATAAAAATGCAGTTTTTACTATAGTTTTCAGCGTCCAAAGTCATATTTTACTAATTATTACTGCTTAATTTCTAAAAAAAATGACTAAATACGTAAAAACGGACAAAGACCTCGTACCTACGAATCTACCTTTGTCGTAATAAAATAAACCCTAATAAACCGTATCTTGAGCTAAACCAAACAATTTTTTTAAAAATTTGTTTTTAGTGAGTCAAAGAAAAGGACAAATCTATTCTTCTGTACAATTAACGTCATTTGGCGGTTACGTCAAACAAACATTCTATGTAAAAACGACTGAATTCCGAAAAATCAAAAATCTGTATCAAAAATATGGCAATCCTAATTTTATATGTAATATAATTTAATATATTAACGTTAAAAATGAAACGATGGCAATTTTATTATTATAAGCCAAGTGCCGAACCCGGAAATTAAGTCAAAGACCCCGCTTTTTTCAATTAATGATTACCGTCTGCTTATTGGTATCAAAAGTAATATTGACATAAAAAATGACATATGTCTAATTCAAAAGGGATATTTAATAACAAACGATACAAATATTAGTAGATTACTACAAGCTAGCTAAGTTGGCCATTACAGGCAAGGTGAAATTATGGGCGAGCCACAAGAATCTTCAAACGTCGAGTGAATCGATATTTGTTGTGTGAGCGCGCTCCATCGTCGGTCTCCTCATCACTTTCCAGGAGGTGAGATTGAGGTCAAGCGCAAGCCTGTAAGTAATAAAAAAAAACAAGGCGAGAGCTATAAGAAAACCAAGTCGGTAGTGAACAAAAGGCATACGCGTGTTAAACGTTGATTGTCATCACACTTGCGAAGAAAACTTTTGGGAGTCGAAGCTGCTCGGGTCCGTAGGCTTTACCCTAGTTTCCCTACACGTGACTCCTGGGTGGTGCTAAACGAGCAACAGCGAGGTGGCAGGGCGCCGGTGCCCGTCTGGATCACGACCACAGTGCATGGGTCTAAAGTCAGTCATAGTGACCAGTTTCGACTTGTCGCGTTTCGGGATCAGCTTGTGCATATCCAGTAGCTCATATACCTAGAGACCTTCAGTCGTGGTATATGTGGGCCGACATGACGATGTAGACTATCAATGGATTTTCATCCTTTGATAGTCGCTTTCGTTTTTGCGCTACACTGTACTCACCATCAGGTACTCTATAGTCAATATGTCGAGCCAGTGTAAAAAAAAAAGAAAAGAAAAAAGTATGACTAGTCCACAAATTTTAGGTCGCTCCGCGTGCTATAGGACTTGCTTTGCTTGGTGTTTCTCTGAAGAATCGAATGAGAAATGAGATGATTCGTCAGAGAACTAAAGTTATCGACATAGCTCAGAGAATTAGTAAGCTGAAGTTCCAGTGGGCTGATCATATTTGCCGAAGAACTGTTGGGATAGGCGTGTTCTTGAGTGAAGATCGCGTTTCGGTAATCGTAGTTTAGGAGACGTGGGTGGTGCGTACGTGTCCTGCGCAGATAAAGGGTCCTGAAGATTTTTCCTGATAGACAGGTCTTAAAGATTGGGCTCTTCACACCTACTTCTCTGAGAGATGCAGCTTACAAGGCTGCTTGCTCACCAAGTCGTTGGAGGAATACGGATCCGTAGACCCGGCTAGCAGCGATTGAGGGATGTTTCAGGGGTCTTTAGTCAGTAGGAGTCTGACACGCCGGAGCTGCTACCGTCACAGCGGCTCTGAAGGTATCCAGGAATTTCCCGCGGGATAACAAAAGAAAGTTGGAGTGATCATTTGCACAAAATGACAGGCAATTGTTGGATAGAAGAGCTGAGGATCAGGTTCTGGGACAAATCTCGGGAGAGGCCTAGCAGCCAGCCTAAAGGCCAGCAGTGGATAAATACAGATTAATGAAGCTGAAACTATTTTTTTTAAATAGAGTCTCAAAAGACTACCTTTCAGTCAAAATCAACATTCATTTGCCGTCTTATAGCGAAAAAAGGTGAATGATCCTGCAACGACGGGAGGACAGTGGGTATGACGCAGTATGATGTCAGACAGACGGGCAGCCGCTCCAGACCGAAACAGATCGAAACTGCAGCCCAGACTGTCTCACACAACTATAAAACGAACCTATTAAGTGCATCCACAGCACACGCTAGGGCTCTCACGCGGTTGAGCTTAATTATATTTCGATACTGATTTGTTTTCATCGATAAAAAATAATTCATTCCTTTTTGACACTAGTGACCAACGTTTTGCGGACAAAAAACTTCGAGATGGCTAGATGTCGCCGGGTGCCGAGGAAGATGGCTCAGCCTTGCCTTTGGCTCTCGGCAGGCGGGAGAAGGAACACTCCGGAGGTTTTAGTCGGTGCAAGTCCGACACACTGGGCGGCGACCCTCACTGCCCCCTGAAGATCTGTTATTGATTTCCCCCGGGTTACCAAAAAAGGACAAAAAAATCCGACGTGTTGTTTTTAATTTATTAAATAGATAAGAATAATGAAGAAAAGAAAGAAAGAAGAAGAAAGAATGGTGGCTTAGTGGACACCAAACCAATTTTCATGTGCGGCAACGCTATGTAATGAGTACATGAGTGTAAAGACCCTCCTAGTAACTTGCTTTGACATGTCGCGTCTTGGGATCAGCTTGTGTATACCTAGAGACCTTCAGTTGTGGCATATTTGGGCTGACATGACGACGGAGACTCAGTAGATATTCGTCCTTGGACAGTCGATTTTGTTTTTGGACTACACCGCACTTACTATAAGGGGCACTGTACTCACTTTGTTGAGCTAATGTAAAAAAAACGCTGGTATTATAGAAAAATGCAAATGTATGGAATTGAGGTAACATGGCTTGATAATATATTTTGAAAGTTTATGTCAATTTTATACATTTTGAACTATCCACTAGCGTTATCAATAAACGAATGTTGTTTTGTTAATTTAGGCACTCAGATGTGCTGCGGCGATTTGATTACAGGACCCGCAGTCCCCACTAATTCGCAGAAGTAGTCACCTTGGGGTTTTTAGCTGGTAAAAGTCCGGCACACCCCGGCTGCCTACCCCTTCGCGGCCGGGACGGTCCTATGAGGATTTTCCCCAAGTAAAAAAAAAAAGATGCACTCTGATGTGACTAATATTTATTATCAGTTTGGGTGTCTGTAATTTTTTCACTTGCCTCGCAGAAACTGGTATACCAATATTAACAGACCCTTTACAGTGTTAATAAACATTTTCCGAAATAATTCCATTTATTTGTCAAATATTACTTGCGACTCTCATCCCTTGAGTGAGATTTTACAATATTTTAATTTGCGATAAAAATAACAAACAAAATAACTCCCAACAGATATGATACAGATGCTGCCCTAAATACCAAACAATTAATTATTTTGTAGTAATTTGAATCGAATAGTCTTTTATAAACTCATAATCGAGTTCTCCGAGTCCTTTTCAAAATTAAAATCGCTCTTTATCGCACTACTAGGCTATTGCAAAACTAGGTACTTATAACTCAAGTTGTAAAAGTGTGCGTAACTACCCACAATGGCTTTGTTGTCTTCCCGGTACCTACTCTAATAATTTGGCTGCAATGCTTTCACTACGAAAAGATTACGCATCGCCTATACCAATCACCTCAGTAACCATTGCTGGTTTTTTAGTCAAATATCGTTAAAATTAGTATACATATACAGCAAGCTATCATAAAAATTACAACTGTTGAATAAAAAAATATTAATTGTTTCGTTGGTGGTAAAAGTGACTGTCTCGACACCTACTTGCAACAGAGTGCATGACCTACGGCAAGGCAAACTGAGTTACCCCTTCCTCTGCACCGCAGGGTGCATGTACCCTAGTGTAGGGCGACAGCAAAACCTCCTCATAAATTGATCATTACAATTTGAAGCACCCCATACTGCAAATTTCATATTTATTCTATACTAGCTGTCCCGGCAGACCTTGTTCTGCCCTATTTCTCTAAAATAAAGTCACATTGTTTTTTTTAATGTTAATAGCTTCCCCGGCAGATTTTTTTGAAAATTGTTTGAAGGAACCTGGCCTTAATGCTATATGTATAAAAATTGACAAATACTGACATTAATATAATATTTATACGTCACTCGATTGTTTTGCCTTCCCGGAACCCCTCCACTGACATTTAAACTTTATGGTATGGTGTTAAAGTTCAAAATGACTTATATTCGTAACGAATTTTTTGTATGAGAATACAGAAAAGTGTTGTTTTTAGACAGTTGCAGGGAATTTTTAATTTTTTTCTCTCCGTAATAACCTTCCCCAGACTTCAACAAACACAACAAAAAAGAAATCAGCCAAATCGGTTCAGCCGTTCTCCAGTTTCGCGGTTATCAAGACATTTTGCGATTCATTTTTATATATAAGATTTACGTGTCTTAGCTTAAAAAATATGAGGTCTGTCCAATAAATACAGAGAATGAGGTCGAAAAATATACCTCACTTGGAAGTTATATATCTGGGTAACTCCTTCAAACTACTCTCCTCTCCGACGCACAAACTTATCTTAACGATGTTTCCACTTGTTGAAACAGTCCTGGTACACTTCTTTCGTGATGTCTTGCAGCTTCTCCGTCGAATTTACTTCAATCTTTTTGTGATGATTGGACTATTGCCTGAACTGAGTCATGACCAAAGTAAACGAATGTAAAGACCGTCATAGTGGCTCGCTTTGGCTTGTCGCGTTTCGGGATCAGCTTGTGTATATCCAGTAACTCATACACCTAGAGACCTTCAGTCGTGGTGTATGTGGGCCGACATGACGACCGAATCTCGATAGATTTTTATCCTTTGATAGTCACTTTCATTCTTGGACTTACCATCAGGTCCACTGTAATCACTTTATCAAACCAGTGTAAAAAACAATCTTTTAAATCGTCTCAAATCTTTCCCTTTGAGGGTTTGTTTTTATTTGGATATAAGAAAAAATCACAAGAAACCAGGTCAGAGGAGTAGGGAGGGAGATCGGGCAGGAAACATGAGGAAGTCTGCTACCCAGGTGGCGACGCAGTGTCCTAAACAGGCTGTTCACTCCCCAAGCGTCTGGAAGTATCTGGATCCTCAGGCTCGAGTGGAATGATTAAAAGTTCATCCCGGGGGGTTTCAGACAGTAGGAGTCTGACACACCAGGGTCGCTGCCTTTACAGCGGCCTTGATGATTCTCTGCAGGATTTTCCTCGGGGTCACCAAAACACAAAAAAAAGTTGGGAGGAGGAGAACAATGATAGAGTGTTTGTTTGACCGTTGGTCATCAACAAGCTCCTTAAGGGTCAGACGTCGATTTTCCTGGTGCGCGCCAGGGTGTTGATTTTGTCAAGGTGTGAGTCGTCAGCTGACGTTGGAAGACGCCATAATGAGACAGGGTGATGCGAGTCACTATGTCCGTCTTTCCAATTGTGTATTGTGATAATGACCTAGTTCAAGCAATCGCGCTGCTATCTCAAAATAGAGAATCTATGTGATTATATCTACAGTATTTTATAAAAACCATTTCCGGTCCATGAAGGCGTTATTCAGCATTGATTTCAGATTATTTTTTGGGTTATGTGCTTTATTTAAAGACTGAAAAAAATCGGAACGGATTAAATGTGAAAATCTTACATGGCAATGTTGGAAACGTTCGTAGTTCTTATAACTAGGAGAAAAGGAAAGCCAAGCATGATGCTATTAGGTCATGGCGTTAAAAGAGTCATGACCCCAGTTGATACCAAGCACCGTTTATCAATGAAATCGTGTCCATGGTCTTTAAACTGATTTTTATGAGTTATTTCAGCTTACATCAACATGTAAAATAATTCAATGTTCACGAATAATGTAATATTTTAATGTATTTTGGTAAGTTATCGTGTCACCAATAAAGCCCCTTTGGGGTCGGGCAGGGTTTTCAAAACGCACTGTATGTATAAAAAATAGATCTCTAAATATATATAACTCAAAGGTGACTGACTGGTTGACATAGTGATCTATCAACGCACAGCCCAAACCACTGGACGGATCGGGCTGAAATTTGGCATGCAGGTAGATGTTATGACGTAGATATCCACTAAGAAAGGATTTTGATCAATTCTACCCCCAAGGGGATAAAATAGGGGATGAAAGTTTGTATAAATCTTCTTAGATTTTCGACTGTTTGAACTGAAATTAAAGATTGGAGCTACTATGATGAAGACTCATATAAGAATTCAAACTTGATATAATTAATCATTATCATAGCAAAAGTACTTCTTCCACGCGAGCGAAGTCGCGGGCACAGCTAGTTTACATATAAACGCAATGAAAGCCGACTACACGTAGCTAAAACCTACCAGGAACGTATAAATATATAGGCGTTTAGTATTCGCCGGGCGGTGGTCGTCATGACGACCGACAGATGCGCCGCGTCGCGTAGCGTGGCTGCTGCAACCCTGGATATTCGGGTGACCATCATATCCGGATCTATTTGAACCTATGTGTGTTTTTTTTTTAATTTTAGCCTAGACTGCACAGAGAAATTGTACCACATGGAAGAACTTAACCATAAAAAGTAACTTAGCACGTATTGCAAAAAAGTTTCGCTCTCAAATATGAATTGCTATCATTGATAATATTTCAAAATTTTGGACTTCATTAGAGCTTGAAATTAATTCGAATTTTTAGCCCTTATGGCCGGGCCCGCCGCTCCCACGATCAGTGACGGCCAAGCTTGAACTTGAGGATTTGTGTTCTCTATTTTATCTATAGGAAAATTGCAAGAGTGGGTCTGAACAATTACAAAATATTTGGATGGCAAAATATTGCAGGTGAAATAAAATGGTGATTTTTCTGATGGCGTGTAGAATGCTCTTGGGTCCTTGATTTTGATGTCAATCAAAGACTACTGAATATAAAAAAAATCACTAACGGCGTGCTCAATAGGGCTTGTATCCAGACACGGAAAAAAAACTCTCATGGCGACTATGACAATGCTATGCAAGATGATCCCATTACCAAAAAAAGTATATAATTTCGCTAATAACCGAATGTCTAAAGTGCGTTCTTTTTTTTAAAAAATCGTGACATATCAAGTTTTCATAAACCAAAATAACCAGGACAAATGTATAGGGTTTTATACAAAAAGTACTAGGAGAACATAAACTGTGGTTATTCTAGCACGTTTTATATTGGTTCTATGTTGAATTATGTATCACTGTGCTTTGCAAATGAAATCCTGATGTGCTTACTTTGTTTTTTGTGATGTTAAACCTGCCTGGCATTATATCATTTAATTAGTTTCATAAATTCCTGGTATATTAAAATTTCATTTACTCGTGTACTAAAATAAATACAAATAGTATAAAATGCAATAATTTATTAGTTTATGACCGTCACAAATAATGTTTTAGTGCTTAGTTTTCTAAACAAATTTTGTGAGTTTACTCAATTTACAAAAATATTAGAGTCCGACCGAAACTGGTTTTCCGGCCGAAACCGAACCGAAACCGAATAATCGCCCGTGGCTTCAGTTTCGGCCGAAACCAAAACCGAAACTCACGTGGTCAAGTATAAAAGTCAACGTGGTCAAGTAAAAAAAATGAAACAATACTTACATGTAATCAGTTCCATCAAAACATAACCTCTAAAGAATGTTTACGTCGGGTGATAACGCACCGACTAAGTTCTGTTGATATAGAGCAATGCGAACGGCGCACGAATCCCGAACAGGGCCGCCAGCGACCGCCAAAGCGTTGCCGCGAGAAACGAAGTTAGGCAAGCATGTACGACAACTACCGAAATCAGTTTCGGTTTCGGCAAAAGTTTCGGCAGAAACCGAAACTGCCGCCGAAACTTGATTTTTGGCCGAAACTCGGCTGAAACCGCAACCGAAACCGAACTTTCGGTCGGACACTAAAAAATATACAATTATATTTTTTTTTATTAATTAAGAGTACAAGCGCTTGACTTCAACACATCTGGTGAAAGGTAAGGAACAGTCCGAAGATGGACCGCGTTTGCCCAACAAGTGCTTATTCACTGTTCCCTTAAGAGCTTTCAAGGCATATATACTTGGAAATATGCTGGCTGGAAGCATATTCCACTCCTTACCTGTTCGCATTATGAATGCAGAAGCGAATTTTTGTGGTATATACGGAATTGTAACGTTAGGTGGCTGGCGGAATTCCGGGAGAACTGGGCTGGGTCAGCTGATACTCCTGACCCCTTTTTTTAATGACCTGAAAATCCTGCATAGGACCATCAAAGATGCTGTTAGGGCAGCGACCCCAGTGTGTCAGACCCCTACTAATTAAAAATCCCCGGGGTGCCGATCCAGTCACTCCTCGAGCTTGGGGATCGAGATGCCCGGGGAGCGAACGGCCTGTTTAGACTACTTCTCCGGGAGGGGTGGATGTAAAGAACCCACTCCTCCAAACTTTTCTCACGGGCGGTGCACTGGACAATCCACGCCGCCTCCTTCTCATCCGGGCCATAGACTCCCTCAAGTCCCCCGCCCGGCAAAACCGTCCTGATCCACACACAAAACACACACACAAGCTCTCTTTGACTTGTTACATGATACCTGAATATTTGTCATAAACGTAAGTATCGAATGTTAGGCTACTTTTTATCAATAGAAAGTAAGTAAATCTTGCTGAGAAGGGAATGAAAGTTTATATTACAGCCATAATGTTGAAGCTATAGACAAGAAATATTATTTTTAGGTCCCTTTTTATACCGGAAGGAAATTGTAAATAACCAATTTTGAATTTTATCCACAATGGATTGCCTAAACTAGGTCTTGACTAGTGATGAAAATGCCCGGGAATTTTCCCAAAGTGCCCAAAAACTTCCTTGGGAATATTCCCGGGAATTTACGAAATGTTCTCGGAAGTTTGGTCACTTTGGGAAAATTCCCGGGAATTTTCATTACTAGTCTTGACCACAGTACTCAAGTGTAAAGATCGTCATAGTGACTCGCTTCTGCCGGTCACGTTTCGGAATCAGCATATGGACATCTAGTAGCTCATATACCTAGAGACTTTCAGTCGTGGTATATGTGGGCCGACATAATGACGGAGACTTAATGGATTTTCGTCCTTTGAAGGTCGCAGTCGTTTTTGGACTACACTGTCCTTACCATAAGGTGCACCGTAGTCACTTTGTCCAGCCAGAAGTAAAAGTTATTATAGGAATATGAGTCGAGGATTATCCTTCCTTAAAAACTCAATTATAATGTTAAATTAACACAGATAGTTTAAAAATCAATAAAAGGTTTTGCTTTTAAAAGCGATTTCTGAACCCCTTTAAATTGGAATGTTATAGACGGATGCTGTCCGTCGCGGGATGCAAGGGGTCTGGCCTGAATACAACTTCGTAGTCCATCAACCCTTGCGGGGTTATAAAATAAATGAAATAGGTACTTTAAGCTCTTTTTTTTAATTATGCCCTAACCCTATAATTCCATTAGACAAATAAAATTTAGCGAAGGAACATATACTTTCAAAGAAAAGGTTTAAAAAACAGTAAAAATTCGCTTGTACATTCATCATGCGAACGGCTAAGGAGTGGAATATGCTTCCAGCGGCCATATTTCCGCGATCTTATGACCTGGGAGTCTTTAAGAGAAGAGTGAATAGGCATTTGTTGGGCGAACGAAGTCCATCCTCGGCTTCATCCACCAGATGTGAGTGAGGTCAAACGTCCACCTATAAATCATATAAAAAAAGATATTGGTACTAACAAGGTCTGAAAACACAAAAAAACTAACTAAGAAACGAACCCCTTTGAACCCCCTGAAATCCCAGGTAGATTGTATATTCGACGTATATGTTCCTTGCGTTAATTAAAATCACATTGCGACCATTCTGAAGCAATAAAAACTAAGATACCAGATTTCATTAAAAGTTAAACCAACCCTTTAGTCTCGGCAGAAGATATGATCAAATAAAAATGTCTATTAGCAAACGTTTATTAGCAGGTGGACTGTCAATTTATTATTTACTAGCAAACCCGGCGTACTTCGTTTCGCCACCAAATGGCTTCGTTTTGGTTTTTAGTTAGAGATTGAAAGAACGTGCGCATAATAAATGTCACATGAAATTAACTGAGCAGAGTACAATGAGTAGCTGTCAAACAATGTATAACGCATCGGCGCCATCTACTGAAAATACTGGTGCGATCTGCTCCACCACCATGCAAAACCATATTGGTTTGTAGTACACGTTATGTATCAGAGATGGCGCTGTATGTGAAAAATGATTTTCGCCGTTTTCCTGCTTTTCTGTTGAAATTTTTCCTGAATTTTGTTTACTATAAACTAGGGATGTAACGGATGCAGTTTTATCGGAACCGAAGTCGGAGTCGGAGTTTTTAAATTTGATTTATCGGAGCCGGATCTGGAGTCGGAGGCAATGTCAGTCACAAGTGACGGCAGAATAAAATAGTTTTATTAAGGGACAAATAAAAACATTATTCAGTGAACCTTTTTAATTAGAAAGTGATAAATTTACAAATACACAGACAATAAAAATTGCTGTTTCTTATTAACATTTTCATAGTACTGTGAGAAAGCGATTGCCTGAGCTATTGGTCGCGTAGTCCACGACATTTAAGCGCAAAGTGGATAAAACTACTATTGTATGTCTGCTCACATAGCGTGATAGCGTGAAGATATGTTATTTATTATATCTTAAATTTGATCCCATTTTAATATGGTGCAGGATTGATACATGTATTCGAAAGTATAAGCCAGAACTTTTGAATTGACAACAGCATAATCCATTTCCCTCTACATCTCCCTCGTGTGTAGACAGATGTTGAGGATCGAGACTGTTTCCAAGCGTATATCAGGTTTTTTTTGATAGCCCGGATATTGTTGACGGACCTCAGGGAGCTTTTTGGTTGTCGGACTTGCACCGACTAGAGCCCCCGGGGTCACACAGCGCTCTCGCCTGATAAGTTGGGCGGCACGCTCCCTCAAGCGCATCACCGGCGTATATCAAGTTGGGTCAACAGAACCCAACACAATACAACCCAACACATCACATACCCTTTTTTTTTTTGTTACCCGGGGGAAATCCTCATAGGATCGTCAGGGAAGTGGTGAGGGCCACTCCCCCGGTATGCCGGACTTTTACCGACTAAAACCCCCGGGGTGGTCCGCCGAGCGCTCTAGGACCGAGGGGCATGACTATTCGCCTTCCCAGAGCCCGGCCCTGCGCGTTGCCCCATTACGGGCAGCCTTGAATGTAGGGGAGGCAGATGATTCGCCTCCCCACCGCCTTGTGGTGTGTGCGACCACACACTACACCACCGGAGTATGGTCTAAGCAGCTGGCCCCTCAGCCGAGCTGCCCGACACTCCGTGGGAGGACCTATGTGAAATGGGGTCCTCCTCCCGCGGCACAGCGGAGATTGTATTCTCCTGCTCTGTCTCCATTGCCGCGGAGGCGGCAAGGCGGGCGCCTCTGAAGTAGGCACTCCCTCTTCTCCTTGTCGGCCGTTTTGCGGCGGCGCACGCTGGGCTGCCGACGCGGTGGCCGGCGGGTTTGCTCACAGCGGCGCACAGCACGCAATAGGCACGACTGTCACATTCCTGGGCCTTGTGACCCGGCTGCGCACATCGGAGGCACAGTCCGCTTCGGTCCGTGCCGGCTCTACACTTTTCACTCACGTGCCCCGGCTCCCAACAACGGAAACACCGGAGCACGCGAGGCTCCACCATCTTGACCTGGGCCCTTATCCAGCCGATCTCTAACCCATATTTCAGCACCATTTCGGTGACATCGGCTGGACAAGTGGCCCAGCAAACGCCGAGACCGAATGTGCTGAAGCGGATCTGGCTCACCCGTATGTGTTCAGCCAGGTGAGCCCGCGACTCCATACAGTTGCCGACCATCTTGATGGAGGAAAAGACATCCTCCTTTTCGACGGAGTCGTCCAGGCCCGACACGCGAAGGCTTACGCACTTCACAGGTCGGGTCACTTTGACTTCCGTCTCCGGAAGGATGGCCTTAAGTTTGCCATACAAGAGGTCGGCCTTCTTCGCGGCCTCCTCGGGCGGCCCAGGAATGTGCACCAGTCTGGCATCAGAGAGGGTGCCGGACAAGTGTGCCTCCTGTGCGCCTGCTTCTCCCATAGCTCGCTGCATCTCCCTGCGAGCTGTTCTAAGGACGTCCCGGAGGGAGACGCCACGCTCCTTGGCACCCGGAAGCAGCTTGAACGAGACGACTGCGTCCTTTGGCTTCCGGGTGCGGACCCGGTCCGCCCTACCGCCAAGTACAAGATTGCCCCCCCCAGAGAACAAGGGGCTGCCAGAGCGGGACCGAAGCACCCGCCCTGGGAGGGATTCTCCGGCCGCGGAGCGACCGGTACCCTCCTGGGGTAGTTTCTCTTTGTCTTGCACTTCCATCATGTTTGCTTCACATTCATCAAATTTTCATACTATCATATCTGGAGTTAGAAGAACGAAGAAAAAACAGAAGAAGAAATAGAGAAGGGTAGAAACATAGAAGAAGAAAGAGAACAGAACAAGAAGGGGGGAATACAAAAGAATGACATACAACCTAACACAACCTAAGATAAAATCCCTAACAAAATGATCCTAACACAACTGGCCTGGAGTTGGGGAAGACGGGAGTAAGTGGGGATGGGATGTGAGTGGGAGTAATAACTGGGGAAGGATAAGAGAGACGAGAGAGGAATGCAGGGAAAGAAAAAGGTGGGAGAGGGAATTGTTGGTCCTCTTCGCCAATAGCCAGCAATGCCTAAAACATTACTGCCTATTGTTGCCCAGGGTGCACCACGAGGAGGTGAGACCAACTTCGCACCCCAACACAACACAACCCAACACAACACAACCCTTTTTTTTTTTGTTAACCCGGTGGAAATCCCTACGGACCGTCAGGGGAGCAGTGGGGGCCGCTCCCCCGGACCTGCCCCGACTAAAACCACCGGGGTGTTCCTCTTCCCGTCATATGCTGGGGTCGGTGGTACAGTGAGATCAGCGTCACCGACCCACAGCGACGTCCGGCCTTTGAGATAGGCCTCTGTCTTTCTCAATTGCAAAGGGTGGTGTAAAGAGCCACCCCTCGCTCACCTCGAAAATTTGTGTCTTGGAGCGGTGTGCGGGAGCACATCACAACACCGCTCTCGCCTGGATAATGGACGGCACGCTCCCCCAAGCGGCCGCCCGGGCGTCAATCCGGTTCAGGTAGGAAGGCCATTGGCGAAGGCCCTCCTCCTTTGTCCAGTCCTGCGTGGGCGACGGATGGGGTTGTCAGGGGTAGAGAGTGCCTCCCGTACCCTCTCCGCCGCCTCTTTCTTCACCATAATGTCCTCACAGAATTTGAGGACCGCCTGCCATGCACCTTCGCTGCCGAGCATCGTGAGAACGAGCGACGGCAGCGACAGGTCACCACCCACCACCCTGGTCAGGTCGGTCCTTTCGAAGGCCCAAAAAATGTGGAACGCTTCACGATTTTGCGTGTCATCCTTGCGCAGGGGCCATGCTAATCTTCTCTGTATCGTTCCAATTTTAGTATATGTACTGCCGAAGCAAGTACAACACAACACAACCCAACACAACACAACCCAACGCAACACAACCGAACACAACCGAACACAACCGAACACAACCGAACACAACCGAACAAAACCGAAAACAACCGAACACAACCGAACACAACCGAACACAACCGAACACAACCGAACAGAACCGAACACAACCGAACACAACCGAACACAACCGAACACAACCGAACACAACCGAACACAACCGAACACAACCGAACACAACCGAACATAAACGAACACAACCGAACATAACCGAACACAACCGAACACAACCGAACACAACAGAACACAACCGAACACAACCGAACACAACCGAACACAACCGGACACAACCCGACACAACCGAACACAACCGAACACAAACGAACACAACCGAACACAACCGAACAGAACCGAACACAACCGAACACAACCGAACACAAACGAACACAACCGAACACAACCGAACAAAACCGAACAGAACCGAAGACAACCGAACAGAACCGAACACAACCGAACACAACCGAACATAAACGAACACAACCGAACACAACATAACACAAACGAACACAACCGAACACAACCGAACACAACCGAACACAACCGAACACAACCAAACACAACCGAACACAACCCAACACAACCGAACGCAACCCAACACAACCGAACAAAACCGAACATAACCGAACAGAACCGAACAGAACCGAACACAACCGAACACAACAGAACACAACCGAACACAACCGAACACAACCGAACACAACCGAACACAACCGAACACAACCGAACACAACCGAACACAACCGAACACAACCGAACAAAACCGAACAGAACCGAAGACAACCGAACAGAACCGAACACAACCGAACACAACCGAACAGAACCGAACACAAACGAACACAACCGAACACAACCCAACACAACCGAACGCAACCCAACACAACCGAACGCAACCCAACACAACCGAACAGAACCGAACAGAACCGAACAGAACCGAACAGAACCGAACACAACCGAACACAACCGAACACAACCGAACACAACCGAACACAACCGAACACAACCGAACATAAACGAACACAACCGAACACAACCGAACACAACCGAACACAACCGAACACAACCGAACACAACCGAACACAACCGAACACAACCGAACATAAACGAACACAACCGAACACAACCGAACACAACCGAACACAAACGAACACAACCGAACACAACCGAACACAACCGAACACAAACGAACACAACCGAACACAACCGAACACAACCCAACACAACCGAACGCAACCCAACACAACCGAACAAAACCGAACATAACCGAACAGAACCGAACAGAACTGAACACAACCGAACACAACAGAACACAACCGAACATAAACGAACACAACCGAACACAACCGAACACAACAGAACACAACCGAACACAACCGAACACAACCGAACACAACCGAACAGAACCGAACACAACCGAACACAACCGAACACAAACGAACACAACCGAACACAACCGAACAAAACCGAACAGAACCGAACACAACCGAACACAACCGAACAGAACCGAACACAACCGAACATAACCGAACACAACCGAACACAACCGAACACAACCGAACACAACCGAACACAACCGAACACAACCGAACATAAACGAACACAACCGAACACAACCGAACACAACCGAACACAACCGAACACAACCCGACACAACCCGACACAACCCAACACTTTTTTTTTTTTTTTGGTAACCCGGGGGAAATCCTGCATTGGATCGTCGGGGGAGTGGTGAGGGCCACTCCCCCGGTATGCCGGACTCTTACCGACTAAAACCCCCGGGGTGCTCCTTCACTCGCGTCTACGCCAGCCCCCGGGTACACCGAGGACTTCCAAGAGGGCTGGCGCGCGATCCGCCCTGTGGGCTTCTCCACAGTCGGGAGGGTCTAAAGGTCCCTCGACCACCGCCTAGTGGTGCGCGGAAGCACGCACAACACCACTGGAGCTTTGAAGTCAGGCAACGGCCCCCTCCGGCTCGTTGCCCGACGCTCCCCTAGAGGCAAAACTGCCGAGCAGCGACTTTGGTGCCGCCGCTGGCGAGGCCTCCTTTTCCATAGGTTCCACGCGCACCTGGGACAACGGAACGTCGTCAGCGGTGGCGGGAGCTTTCCTCTGCTGACCCAGAGGCCTCTTAATGGGTCTCTTGGCCGCTGCGCAGGCCGCGCTTCCGAGCCGATGGCCGGCCCGCTTGCCGGCGTCAGCGCAAACGCAGCATCGAGGCTGAGCCTCGCAGCCCTGGGCTTTGTGCCCGGGCTGGCCACACCTATAGCAACGACCGCTGCGGTTTGTGGTTGCTTTGCACGTTTGCCCCACGTGTCCGGGTTCCAGGCAGCGGTAACACCGAAACACGCGGGGCTCTAACAGGCGGATCTGGGTCCTGGCCCAGCCGATCCTAAGTCCCTTCTCAAGTAAGGTTTGGGCCGCGGTGGCTGGGCAAGTCACCCAGACCGTTCCGAGGTTGAACCTTGTCATTCTGATTTCGCTTGCCCGGACTTGATCTTCCGGGCAGCCTCCGACCATGGCGATAGCGCTCACGAGATCCTCCCTGATGACGGTGTCATCGAGGCCCGTGATTTTTAGGTCAGCGCGCTTGTACGGCCGCGTGACCTTCACGTCCTCCACAGGGAGGATCTCTTTCAGGACTTCGAGGAGGGCGTCCGCCTTCTTATTGGCCTCCTCGGGCTCTCCGGGCACGCGCAGGATGCCGTGCCGGATGTCGAGACCGATCAGGTGCCCGTGGACCTCTCCACGTGCTTCCTCCAAGACAGCTTTGTATGTGACGCCCCTTTCGATCGCTTGGGACGTCAGCTGTATAAGGATTCCAGCTGTTTTCGGCGGCCGGATCTTGCGTTTCCGCGCTCCTTTCTTCTTTTTCTTAGGGGCGGCCTCTTTGGAGGGGCCCCTGTTGCCCTTGTTCTGCCTGGAGGGCTTGTCCCTCTTCACCACCTCTGACCAGCTGCCCTCGGTACCGGCGGGCTGGGTCGAAGTTGGAGGTGGTGGGGGTGCCTCCAGAGATGTCGTGTTCGTGTTTGCAGCGGGGCGGCTCTTCTTCCCCTTCCCCTTACCTTTGGTGGGTTTGGGGTTGGGGTTGAGGCTGGGTCCCGGTGCGTCTACATCCGTTGTGAGGACGTCTTCCGCGGCGTCGTCTGCCGGCTTGAGCTTTGCCTTTCGCGCGGCTTTCTTCGCCGCAGGAGGCGCCCTCTCGTGCTGCAGCGGCGGTCGCAGGAGCTTGCCTTCCAGCACTTCATACCGCCGCTGCATGTCCCTCATGGTACCTACGACCTCGCTTAGTACCGAGCGGATCTCGGCGAGGTCGTGGGACTGTGTCTCATCCAGTCGTTGGGCAGGGTCCTTGGCGGAAGGCAGCAAGAGACCCTGCCTGTTGTAATCACGTATCTCTGCACGGAGAGCGGAGTAATCTTCTCGCATCTCCTGCAGCTCCCTCCTTAACCGGGAGTTCTCCGAGTGGAGCTTCCGTATTTCTTCGTTGACCGTGGAGGCTTTGGAGGCCTCTATGTCTGCCTCTAGGGCATCCAGAGCCATCTTAGCGTCACGATGGATGGTGCCCTTAATATTCTTCGACTTGGCGAACAGTTCCCTCACCAAGCCGGCATTCCTCATCATTCTGGCGCTTCTGTCGTACACAGAGTCGCCTTCGTCCTCGGCCGAGGTGACCAAGAGACGGGACGTCTCTCGTGGACGAGAGTTGCGCGACGTCTGGAGCAGGTCACGCCGAGCCTGCAGCTCCTCTGCCTCCTTCTGCTCGGCCTTGAGCTTCTTCTTCGCCTCCCACAGTCCCACGTTCTTCCCGTGGGTAGGGGGGCGGCCTCTGCCACGTTGGGGGAGCACCAAGGTCTTTGCAGGTGTCTCCCCGTCTGTGTCACAGTCAGAAGACTGCGCGCTCTTATAAGAGCGTTTTCGCTCCAAGGTGGATGTGGAGCCCAACGTCATAAGACTCTGTCCAGAGTCGGAATCCTCCAAGCGCTCGCATATAACGCGAGCCACTTGCATACTAAAATCAGTGTCCGTTAAGGATGCCTGGGTCGTCGGTGCGGTAGGGGAGTCGGCCCTACCGCCAAGCGCAACTTTGCCCCCCCCAGAGAACGTGGGGCTGCACCGGTCCGAGGACCGGTGGAGGGATTCTCCGGCCGCAGAGCGACCGGTACCCTCCTGGGGTAATACCTCTTTTAGTTGTGCTTGCATACTTTCTTTTTGGCGTTCATCAAATTGTCATCCATCATCAGGAGTTTAAGAAACAAAGAAAGAATAAAACAGAAGAGAAAACAAAAGGGGTAGAGAATAAGAAGAAGAAAAGCAAAAGAAGAAGAAGGGGGGAATACAAAAGAAGAGATCATTCATCGCCTAACATTACCTAACATACGAGCCTAACAAAGAAACCTAACATGAATATCCAGGAGTTGAGGAACACGGGAGAAAGTGGGTATGGGAAACGAGTGGGGGAGAGAGAGAGTGTGAGAGGGAGGAATTACTGGGGAAGGATGAGAGAAACGAGACGGGAAATTAAGGAAAAGGTAAGGTGGGAATGAGGAGAGGGCTGACTGACTGCACCGGCGAACCGATGGGCGATGGGGTCGTCACGTCCCGACGCCGGAACACAACCCAACACAACACAACCCAACACAACACAACCCAACACAACACAACACAACACAACCCAACACAACACAACACAACCTAACTTGGGCAAATAAAAGCTGTTGTTCACAAAGTGTTGGATATATAAGAAACCGTTATCCTCCAGTGAACATTGTCCAGTGAACAAATTAAATCAAATTTGCTGCAGGGTTGTTTTTGTGTTAATTTCTATTTTACTTAATTTAATGTAAATGTAAAATAAAAAAACCTTTTAGTAATCAATTTAAATGTACATTTAGTTTTAAATTTAATAATTTAATCATATTTTTTTAATCTACATTTTAAAAAATGTCTTCTACAAATTAAGTAGCACTGATTGTTTGATTAATTGATATTATGTTTCAACAACATATAAAGTAAAATCAAATGAATTGACTACAACAGTGGTGGTGACCTCCGCTGAATACCTCCGATTAAAAAGTTTCGGAACCGAAGGTGTAATAACGATCGGAAGTTCCGACTTATCGGAGTCGCAGTCGAAGCTCCGTAACATCCCTGCTATAAACCTCACGGAGCCCGAGACCTTTCCACCGAATGCAAAACCGTGGAAATCGGTTCGTGCGTTCTGGAGTTACAGCGTCAGGAAGGAAAACCGGACTTATTTTTATATAATAGATTAGCCAGTTTCGTGCCACTAAGGGGAAAGGCCTTTTTCCACTATATTTGTGGAATACATAGGAGGAGATTTGAACATTTAAGCCATCACGCTTGTCCAATGCGGGTTGGTTGGTGTAAACTATGTGCAGGGGTTAAGCATGCAGGGGAGGGAAAATGCATGCAGGGAGTGGGTTCACAGGCGAATCAGCGTTCATCTCCTTGAGAGGGACCCTAGCCTGCCACTCCAAGACCGTCGGTGCGTGGTGAAGAGCCACACCCTACGCGAGGTGACCCTGTTTTCGCAGAACACCGCGGATCTAGGCTGGAGAGCCGATAAACACTCCTAAGTGTGGTATGTGAGCAGCGCACTTAGTATCGGGCTGGGGCGGATGAGGACATTTTTAGAGTCCCAACGGCCTAGTTCCGAACAACGGCTGGCAGGTTGATTGTTTTTCTTATATCGACCTGGCAGGCGTACTGCAAACTTGACGTCTAGTAGTAGAGTAATGATGGACGCAAATTTAAATAGGAATTTACCCCAGGAGGGTACCGGCTCTGCCGGAGAATCCCTCCCTGGGCCCACGGGCCCGGGCTGCCCCGCGTTCTCTGGGGGGGGCGAAAGTTTGCGAAAATCCAATTCAACGACCACGGCTATTCCCAAGGACTCCGAAGTTGCAGGTGATATGGATACTGCTGTTCCGGTTGTGCCATTTAAGGAACCAACGGCTTCTTTGGCACCACGGGCTACACATAACCGGCCTAAAGGTCGGCCTACGATGTCCACGCAGACAAAAAGCGCTAGGCAGAATGATGGTGAGGACAGCGATTGCTCTGTCTTGTCCGTAAACTCCGTTTCCGCTACCTCTAACTGCTCCACGGAGAAGAGGCCTCGTAAGCGAGGTGCTCAGCCGCTATTAACGGGCGGTGCTGGTCCTCCAGGACGCAAGATGGTGGCTCTTCCAGGAAGTTCTGGTGAAGATGATATCGGCATTGAGGAGGTATTACTCAGTGATTCCTCCAACATCAGAGTCACTCGTGCAATGAAAACTCTTCCCCTCCCTGAAGTACTGGCCAAGGAGATGCAAGAGCGACAGACTGAAGGTCTGGTCGCCTGTATGGGAGAAAACCTCTCTGTTGTAGGCATGGTTGCGGACAAGTCTCGCAACCTGAAGGGGCCTTATGTCCGCAGCCTTCGCCTTGCTGCGCGTAACATACAGGCAGCCTCAAACGAACTGGCGCATCGTCTGAACCAGTCCGACGCGCAGGTGCTTCATCAGGAGATTGCCGCACTGCGATCGGACTTGACCTGTGAACGAGCCGAAAGGCGCCGCATGGAGGAAGAAATTGTGCTCCTCCGTCAACAAGTGGCTAAAGCAGTCGCTCCAACTGCTGCAGAGAGCGTACGGCCGCCTCTACCCGAATCTTTGTCTGTGGATGTCAGGGTGCCGTCTCCAGCCACTACCAGGGTGCAGCCACCTCCAGACGCCCAGGTACCACCCCGTCGTCTACCTCCAAGCCCAGGGCGAGACCAATTGAGCTTGGATATCAGTGCAGAAATTAGCCGCCAGTTGGCAGCAGCCATTAAAGTTTTAGAGGCGCGATCGTTGCGGCCACCTCTGGGTCAGTCTGTGCCAAATTTGATGGTAGCAGATCCACCGCAGCCTTTGCACTCTCCTAAACCTAAAAAGAAGAAGCGGAAGGTAAAAAATAAGCGGATGGTGTCAGACCTAGCTTCTGAGTGGCCTTCCTTGCCGACCACCCATCCTTCCACTAACCCGGTGCACTTAATGCCCCAGTTGCCAGTACCAGGAACAGAATGGGCTACGGCGGTCAAGAGAAAAGGTAATAAGGCGAACTCTCAGAATGTCAAACCTCCCAGAGCTCACCCCCAGGGAGGCAAAAATAAAAAGAAGGGTGGAATAAAGACGGTGGCACAGAAGGTGCCCAGGGTACCGGCAGTAGCTGCAATCACGGTGACCCTGGCTGAAGGGTCAACAGCAACCTACGGTGAAGTGATGGTTGCTGCTCGCCAGCGAGTTAGCTTGTCAGAATTTGGCATAGAGTATGTCACCCAGCGAAAGACGATAACCGGCGCCCTTCTAATGGAAGTTCCCGGTGAAGGCCGTGACGTCAAGGCCGACAATCTGGCCCGTAAGCTGCAAGAACAGTTGCAGGAATTTGGGGTTCGTGTCTCACGTCCGATCAAGATGGCGGAGCTTCGGATACGAGACCTTGACGACTCTATAACAACAGATATGGTGGCAATGGCGGTCGCAAAAGCTGGGGATTGCGCTGTGGAGGCTGTTAAGGTCGGAGAAATTCATCAGACGCGCAATCGCATGGGCTCTGTATGGGTCCGGTGCCCAGCTATTGCAGCGCGCAAGATTGCGGTTACCAAGCGCATCTATGTTGGCTGGGCGTCAGTACGCGTCGAGATACTGGGGCCGCGTGCTTTGCGCTGCTATCGGTGCCTTGAGCTTGGGCACGTAAAAAGTCAGTGCTCCAACCAGACAGACAGGAGCGTCTGCTGTTATAGGTGCGCTGAATCGACTCATCGGGTCAGGGATTGCACCTCGCAGACTCCTCGTTGCCCCGTTTGCGCGGATCTGGGCCGCACAGCGGATCACAGACTGGGTAGCAAGAGGTGCACTCCACCCAAAAAGAAGAATATAGAGGCGGGGGCTAAGCAGGGGCCCCAAGCCTCCCCGCCCGTTGAGAATGAGGCGTTAAACGGCGCCACGTTGGCTCCTACGAGCCAACACGTAGAGGACCCTAGCATGGAAATCTAATTATGGCCCTCCATAAGGTCCTTCAGTGCAATCTAAACCACTGCCGCGACGCGCAGAACCTGCTACTGCAAGCCGTTGCGGAATGGTCAGTTGCTTTAGCCGTGGTGGCGGAGCCTTATCATGTTCCAGCTGCCCATCCCCGCTGGTTCGGCGATTTGGTGGGCTCCGTAGCCATTCATTGGAATGGAGGTCCTCCCTGTTCTCTCCTAGAATGTGGACAAGGATATGTTGCCGTAGAGTGGGGCCCTCTGGCCATGGTGGGCTGCTATGTCTCCCCTAACGTGTCTCTCGCCGACTACGAGCAATTCCTAGACGAGGTTGCTGCGTGTATTCACAGATGCCTACCTCGTCGCATGATTGTACTCGGTGATTTTAACGCCCATTCGAGGGTCTGGGGTGATCACCGGAACGATCCAAGGGGAGACACGCTTCTAGAGTGGTCTGCATGTCTGGACCTCCGGCTGCTCAACCGGGGTTCAGTAAGCACCTGTGTGCGCTGGCAGGGGGAGTCGATCGTGGATCTCACGTGGGCGACTCCCTCTGCCATCAGTATGGTATCGGAGTGGCGTGTGGCTGAAGAAGTGGTCACTCTATCTGACCACCGCCACATCATTTTTAACATATGCCACTCAGAAATTTCCAGGACCCAAAACAGCAGCTCCACGCGACGTTGGTCCCTTAAAAGACTTGACAGGGATTTTCTTACCGCTGCTGCCAACGTCGCAGCATGGCCAGAAAGAGAAGAAGTGTCCGATCCAGAAGCAGAAGCCACCTGGTTCCGGAATGAAATGAAGTCTATATGCGACGCTTCCATGCCTCGGACCAGGTGCTCTAGGTACCGGGCCGTTTACTGGTGGTCGGAGAACTTAGTTCCACTTCGTGCGGAGTGCCTTCGTACCCGACGCCAGTTTCAACGTGCCCGGAGGAGAAGGCGAGCATCGGCTGACGAAATTGCCACTGCCTACGTCGTATATCAGGCGGCTCAACGGGCGTTCCGTAAAGCCATCTCGGACGCCAAGGCTCGGTCTTGGAAAGAGCTACTTGAGGGACTGAGTAGGGACCCTTGGGGACGCCCATATAGGGTCGTCATGGGTAAACTCCACCCATGGGTTCCCCCGTTGACGCAGACCATGGACCCGTTATTAGTTGCAAAGACGGTCGATTATCTCTTTCCACGGGTCCATGGCGGTCCTTCAAGCCCCCCAGCCACCCCTACATCGCCTTCTGATTGGTGTGACGAGTTCAGGGTAACCGAGGGGGAATTGGACCGAGCAGTCAGCCGCCTGAAGGCCAAAAACACAGCTCCAGGCCCGGATGGCATCCCGGGCCTGGCCTTGGCCTTGGCTTTGGCAGCCCTGGGTGAAAGGTTGAGGCAGCTTTTTGACAGCTGTCTCCGTACTGGAACCTTCCCCAAGGCTTGGAAGTCGGCAGAGTTGGTCCTAATCAAGAAGGATAGCAGGGCCGCGGAGTCTCCCTCTGCGTTCCGACCCATATGCCTGCTGGACGAGAGCGGTAAACTCTTTGAGCGTATTATTGCCGCCCGTCTCAGTCAGCATCTGTCACGCGTCGGCCCCGACCTGCATGATATGCAGTTTGGATTTCGACAGGGCCGCTCAACACTGGACGCAATATTAAGTGTTCGGTCCCTGTCGCAACTAGCTGTCTCTCAGGGCAGGGTGGTGCTAGGTGTAAGTTTGGATATTTCCAATGCTTTTAACACCCTGCCCTGGACTGCGATCAAGGGGGCGCTCGAACATCACAATGTGCCCCCTTACCTGCGCTGTATTGTCGGGGCGTATCTGCAGGACAGGTACATCTCGTACATGGGTCGAAACAATACTCGTTATACGAGGGAGGTGTATTGCGGAGTTCCACAGGGGTCGGTTCTAGGACCCCTTTTATGGAACCTCGCGTACGACGCGGTCTTGCGTGCGCAACTCCCCGGCGGTGTCAGCGTCGTCTGTTATGCAGATGACACGCTAGTACTTGCCGCCGGGGAATCCTTCGCAGGGACCATCGAGCTCGCCGAGCAGGGGGTAGCACGGGTCGTTTCCAAGATCCACGATTTGGGCCTTCGGGTAGCGCCTCATAAGTGCGAGGCGTTATGGTTCCATAAACTGCCGCGAGGCAGGGAACCACCCGATTCGTCGATCCGAGTAGGTGACACACATGTAAGGGTGGGCTGGTTCATTAGGTATCTCGGGCTCACCCTTGACGGTCGTTGGGGCTTCGAGGAACATATCGAGCGCCTCGTCCCCCGGGTTCAAAGGGTAGTGGGTGCTCTGCACCGACTCCTACCCAATCTCGGGGGACCCACTGAGGGTGTTCGTCGCCTCTATGCCGGTGTCGTGCGGTCCGTGGCCCTATACGGGGCGCCAGTCTGGGGTCACAGACTGCGCGTCCGCCGCTGCAGACAGAAGCTACACAGTCTGCAGCGGTTGATGGCCATACGGATCGCACGCGGCTATAGAACCATCTCCTATGAGGCGGCGACAATCTTGGCACGCTTTCTGCCCTTTAACATCCAGGCGGAGGTGGATACGGCAGTGTTCAAACGAGTTCGTGAACTCCGCCTGAGAGGCGTAAGTGTGCCTCCCACGGCGCTTGAAAGGCTGAAGGCGGAAGAGCGTCGATCAGCAATCAGAATGTGGCGCGAGCAGCTCAATGAGGTACGATGCATGCGCCAGCGCGTGGTCGGCGCCATTCTGCCGAACCTCGAAGCCTGGCTGGGTTGTAGAGACCACGTCACCTACCGTCTGACTCAGGTACTCACGGGACATGGATGTTTCCCTGAGTACCTGTGCCGGTTTGGACGAGAAGCGACGGCCCAATGCTACCACTGCAGTTCGGACCTGGATTCCGCCCAACATACGCTCGCACACTGTCCGGCGTGGGATAGCGCGCGGCGGGACCTGGTCCGAAGGATCGGACACGACCTCTCCCTGCCAGCAGTGGTGTCGGCTATGCTGGCAGGGTATGACAATTGGAGGGCCGTGGCCTCCTTCTGTGAGGATGTTATGTCCCAGAAGGAGGCTGCAGAGCGAGAGCGGAAAAAGGCCGCTCGAAGAAGGAGCCAGGGTGCCGGCAACCGCCCTGGTGCATCAGTCCCAGCCGATCGGTCGATCCACGACCGGTTGGCTGATGTGTTTGGGGTCGTGGCCGCTCAGGGTGGGGGCCCTGAGCGACTGGTTAGCGACCCTCGGGGAGTAGGCAGAGCATTGTGACGTGCTCTGCCTAAATATAACGAGCAGTATCGGGGAAGGCAACAACTTCCCCCGAGTTCGTGCCCACTGGGCGCGGCGCGACGGGGCTGCGGCGAATTGATTACAGGACCCGCAGTCCCCGCCAATGCGCAGAAGTAGTCACCTTGGGGTTTTTAGTCGGTATAAGTCCGACACACCTCGGCTGCGCAACCCCCCTGTGCAGCCGAGACGGTCCTATGAGGATTTTCCCCAAGTAAAAAAAAAAAAAAAAAAAAAAAAAAAAAACTATGTGCAGAGATGATACATGCGGCAGCTTATATGCAAGCAATGTGCATGCATACATTAGCCGGTTCTTAGGACGTCTCAAAGTGGTACAGAGGGGGGCATTATCCTGTTCCACCCACAAGCCCCACGGCTAACAATTAAGACTGTCATCACTATTATCATAATTTATTTTGGGATATAAAAGTTATTAAACTAAAGGCCTTGACAGAGAGCTCTAGATGGTAGGCGGCGATCACAATAGATCTTTTAGGTCGCAGTGATACAGGCTGAATTAGATTACATAGCTCCACATTGCATAATAATAATATGGTAGGGCGATTACCCGAACTGGGTCGTAACCATAGTACACAAGTGCAAAGACCGTCATAGTTATTCGCTTCAGCCTGTTACGTTTTGAAATCAGTTTGTGTCCAGTTTTTTTTTTTATTTTGAATCGGACTAACTACTGATTGCTGGGAAAGGTATTTACAGTTCAACCGGGCTTAGGGGGCGGGCACAGAAGGTGCTCAGCCAGCGAAATTTTTGGGTTGGGTGGCAATGCAAGGGCACCCCTGTTGGTACAAACCTCGACTTGGGCAGCCAGCCAAATAAAGTACTAACCCTCCGGGTGATCTACCAGCGTTTCGGAAGTGACTACCTTGAGAAGAAACGCCGAAAGAAACTCAAGGCTGCGTCAGAGTAGAATTGTGTCCAGTTCTATCCAGTTGTTTATATACCTAGAGACCTTCCGTCATGGTATATGTTGGCCGACATAGTGACTTGCAACGGGTTTTTGTCCCTTGGCGTGTCTTTCTTAGGACTACACTGCACTTTTCATCAGGAGCACTATAGTCACTTTATCGAGTCAGTATAAAAAATAGTAATAGAGTGTTTAGTCTAAAATACCATAGTAACCACGTTATTTATAAAACAATTGATTCTTTGACATACAAGAAAAAATATACCGATATATTAACGAAGCCAGCCGCTTATTATTTATCCTGAACCGTCTTATGCAACAAATTGTTCCTGAAACGGACATATGGTGACCCCGACGTGATCTACGTCGTAGAAAATAATAGCAACACCCCTGGAAGACGGAGTTGTGAAGTTGTACGAAGACGGCAAAAGAGAACGGCGGAGATTTATTCAAAGCTACGCCGACAACGGGCCACTGCTACACGCGGGTAGCAGCCGAAGCAGGCCAAGAACTTCAGAGCGCGCGTGGGCGTTCTCCAAATACCAAGTTAAGTGAGCTGGCTAAAACTTTTTCATTCCAATTTTTTGTTCCCACTTACCATCTAATTACCTAATCCAACTATTTTACCTTTATTAATTCTTTATTAAATGTAAACAAATCTGTAGAAGGGATATTAATTAACAAAATGAGTGAATCAGGTCACTCGGAGTATGAGGAAACGAAAGAAACCGAGACATATAAATTAAAAAAATTAATATCTAAACGGGGAATAGTTAAGCGGAAGCTGACTATATTTAAAAAATTCCTTGATTCAGTAAACGTAGCAGAATTAACAGCAGAAACGCTGATAGACATTCAACTACGTATGGAAAGGATACCAGCAATTTATGACGAATTCGAAAAAATACAGGATCGCATAGAGGCGATGTGTCTTGATGGGGACGTAGACAATCAGATGGCAGAACGGGAGGAATTCGAAACATCTTACTATAGATTAACCGCTAGGGCGAAGTTTCTTACAGAACCAAAACAAAAAACCTCGCCTCCTCAGCAGGACAGTGAGTCCATTAAATACCCAGAAATAAAAATCCCGACCTTTAATGGCGACATAAAGCAGTGGTTGGAGTTCCGAGATACCTTCGATGCACTTGTTAATCAAAGTAAAATGCAACCAATTATCAAATATAAATATCTTCGCAGTTCATTGGAAGGTAGCCCCGTAGAGGTGATAAGTTCACTGGAATTCAACAATGAAAGTTATGCTCTCGCATGGCAAACACTATGTGAGCGCTATAACAACCCGAAGCCCTTAGTATTCAACCACATACATGCTCTTTTTGATATTGCTTCTGTCGAGTCAACTTCACATTCAATTAGAACTCTTCATGATAATATTTCTAAGCATCTAAGAACCCTTCGTTCACTAAACGTACAAGTAGAAAACTGGGACTTAATTATAGTTTATTTTCTACAGAAAAAATTTAATCCAAAATTAAAAGCTAGATGGGAGGACAAAACTAATTCTAGGGAACTGCCTACGTTACAAGATTTCCAGACTTTCTTGAGGGAACGTGCTGATAAGCTCGAAACAGCAGAATCAGCAGAGTTCACCGACGACGGCGTCAGTGGCGGCGACAAGGCCGCGAGTCCCTCCAGGAAGGCTATGGTAACCACGTCCGAATCCAATAAGGTACAATCCAAGCCTTATTCGAAACAAAATAAATGTCCCTTGTGTTTTGGTCCGCATTTTATAACTCAGTGCCAGAAATTTCAAGCATTAAGTGTTAGTGCTCGAATCCGAACTGTAAACAGACTACGTTTATGTTTCAATTGTTTATCTGGCACCCATATTTTTGCTAATTGTAGGGCAAGTACCTGTCGTTTGTGCAAGCGGAAGCATCACACGCTGTTACATAGAACAGAAAATGATAACCAACCCACTAATCAATTAATGAACATACCAAGTTCAAATTATACCAGCGAGCAATCACATATACCACCCCAATCTAATATAAATACCAATAACCAATGCTCAAATACAACTTTAATAAGTAGCGTTCCGAGTAACGTACAACCAACACACCAACCATTATCTGTTATACTTTCCACGGCCCAAGTACTTATCATGGATAAGTATAACCGGCCTCAAAAATTGAGAGTTCTGTTAGACTCAGGCTCACAATCAAATTTTATAACAGAAAATGCGTGCAAGAAACTGCAACTTGATAAAAAAATGATTAATATGCAAGTGATAGGCTTAAACAATAATGTATCGAACGTACAACATTATTGTAATATTAACTTAAGCTCATTAGATAATATATATACAACCAATATGTCCTGTTTTATCGTGCCCAATATCTGTAAGATTAACAGGAGTATACCATACAAAGAATATTTTAAAATACCGTCGCGATTCCAGTTAGCTGACGATGAATTTTGGTCGCCGGGCGAAATAGATATACTGGTCGGAGCTGAGCAATTCTATAGCTTACTTTGTATAGGACAGCACAAGCTTGGCGATGGCTTACCTATTTTACAACGCACGCGACTGGGATGGGTGATTTCCGGTCCGGTGAAAACATCACTGATACCAAGGTCAGTGCAATGTAATCTTGCAATAAAAAATCAGTTGCAACGGTTTTGGGAGATAGAGGAAGGTTTCATGCCTAGTTTACCGGATGATGAAAAACAGTGCGAAGAGATTTTCCTTAAAACTCACATGCGCAACTCTGACGGTAAATGCATCGTAGAACTTCCTCTAAAATTATCACCAAGAGAATTAGGAAATTCAAGACATATAACCTATCGGAGATTCAAGTCGCAAGAATCAAAATTTGTACGAAACCCTAAATTAGGGACTCTGCAATTATGATGGCATGGGCCACCATGGTTGGAACAAACTACCAATACTTAGCCAGTATACAATATGAACTCGGAATAATTAAATCACGAAACAGACGTTTAAAATATAAATTTATTATGCAGTTTGCCTACACAAACAAAATCAAATGATACCTTTGAATACCTATTTAAGACATGGTCGAGTGACACAAAGTCAATTCATGTACTAAGTTATGTACTTAGATTTGTGCATAATACCAGATGCAAGGTACGTACACTTCACCCAGATAAAATGTTATCTGGATCCTTATCAGTGGAGGAAGTAAACCTATCACTACATAAATTAATTAAACAATCACAATTAGAATCTTATCCCCAGGAATATAATATTCTTCTACATAATAAATTATTACCAAATAAATCAAATTTATTATCTTTAAAGCCATTTATGAAAGATGGCATGATTCGTGTAGGTGGCAGGATAGGTCTTTCACAATATCCTTATAACAAAAACATCAATTTTTACTTAGTCATGAACACATCTTTACCAATTTAATTATGCAATGCAAGCACAAATGACTGCTACACGCCCCAGTTATTACTTTTCTCTATCCGTTAATGTTTTTGGCCCACAAGGGGAAAATTGTTGGCCAGAAAAATAGTAAACAAGTGTGTTACTTGTTTTAAGGCTAAACCAAAGCCAACCATACCGATTATGGGAAATTTACCCGAATGCAGAGTAAATCCAGTACCACCATTTAATAGCACCGGGTTAGATTATGCTGGCCCATTCAATATAAGGGACAGGAGAGGACGTGGTTATAAGGTGAATAAATGCTATATTGCTTTATTTATTTGCCTAGTGACGAAAGCAGTTCACCTTGAATTAGTTACAGGACTAGAATCAACTGTATTTCTAGCAGCACTTCGTAGGTTTATCGCACGGAGAGGTAAACCAAAAGAGCTTATAAGTGATAATTCTACCACCTCTCACGGGGCACACAATGAATTGAAAGAACTATTACATTTTTAACCCAAATAGAGTCCATATTAAATTCGCGCCCCTTATGCCCCATGTCCATTTCCGATCCTGAACTCCCTATCCTAACGCCAGCTCACTTCTTGGTCGGAAAAGCGCTAACCACATTGCCGGACCAAGACTATACTGATGTACCTACCAACAGGCTCAAACATTATCAGCAAATCCAGCAGATGATGCAAGATTTCTGGAGGAGGTGGTCCCGCGACTATATCAATACATTGCAACAATTAACTAAATGGAGAAGCAGTCAAGGTCCTGGTCTCCAGACAGGAGCCATCGTTCTCGTGCGAGAAGAGCGGCTGCCATCTTACCACTGGAGGCTGGGGAGGATCGTCGCGACACAACCAGGGCGCGACGGCATAGCTCGTGTCGCTTTGATAAAGACGGCCAGAGGAGTAATAAAAAGAGCATTCAACAACATATGCCCATTTTTAAACGGGGGGCAGTATGTTTAGTCTAAAATACCATAGTAACCACGTTATTTATAAAACAATTGATTCTTTGACATACAAGAAAAAATATACCGATATATTAACGAAGCCAGCCGCTTATTATTTATCCTGAACCGTCTTATGCAACAAATTGTTCCTGAAACGGACATAGAGATATTAGTGTAAGTCGCAGTCGGTGTTGTCGCGGGAACTATCGACAGATTTGTTGCTCGTGACAGTCCTAATCCGTTATTCGTTTCCTTTGCTTACCATCATCAGCGTAGTCACTTTGTCAAATTAGAAAAAAAGAGTCCTATATAGCAGAGATGGGCAAAATGTAATCTGATTAATGATCAACGATTACAAAATGTAGTCGTAATTTTAATTTTCTTGCTCTGTAATCATGATTAAATCCATTTAAAACATTAAGAAATCATAAATGTGTATACAATCTTGGATTTTGTAGTGTTTAAAACATAAATGAGCAAAATGCAGTCATAGTAATGGTAAAAAACGTAAAATGTAATCTTTAATCATTTTTATTAATCTGATTACATTTTGCCCATCTATGCTATATAGTACTGACAGAGTACGAAATGAAACCAGTCTCCGCACAATTTATGCTTCCCTAGTACATGACTCTAACTTGTGATGTCTATGTGCGCCTGCATACTTTTTAATAGTGTTGTGTGACGTGGGTGTGTGCTCTCGGCGGTTGTCATGGCAACCAGATTAATCTATTTCTGCGCCTATTGTGATTTTACTGTGAAATTTCTCGATACCTCCTCTTCACCATCGGGTTCGGCGAATGATGGCTTACTTCCAATAAAAGGAAAAATAAATTTGTTTCGAAAAATTATACATTCTGAGAAAAATCATAAAATGGCCTCATTTCCATGAATATCACAATCATTAGCAGCTAAATAAACAGCTTATTCGGGCTGTTTTTCGCCTTTGAACTTTTTTAGTAAAATATTATCATAAAAACAAATTTGTTTGAACTGAATTTTGTTTGAAATTGTTGTTGTGGAGACCCAGTTGACAAAGGACAGGTATCCTGGGCGGCGCGGTTTGAGGGAGTGCGTCGCCCAGATCCTGGCGTGAGCGGTGTGCGATGTGTTCCCGCACGCCGCTCTGATGACAACTTCATACAGATGAGGGGGGGGTGACCCTCTACACCACTCTCCCCGAAATGTGTTAGGTGTACGCGGGGGGCAGCGACTATTTAACCGTCCCCCCGCCTAGTAGGTGAGGCCTGCACAAGGCTGGACGTCGAAGCCGAGGAAGATACAACACCTATATATATTTATAATACATGCATCATTATTAAAAAATTATTGATAAAAAAATCAATTTAAATTTATTTTTTACAAAAAGACTCTCTCTTGATACAGCGCGCAGTACTCGCCGAGCAAGTTTGCTTGTGCTTCCTAAACCGCGGACCAATTATGAAAAACGGAATATCACTTTTGAGGGAGCACAACTCTACAACGCGTTATCCTCCTGCATTAGAAACGCTGGCTCGCTTGGCATATACAGAACTAAATTACTACAATATATTAAAGATAAATACTAACAAATATGGTTCTGTGTTTGCCAAGTGAGCTCTTAGCATTTTACTGTTCCAGATAGTTTTTAAACAAATTGTTCTCATGTAAGTGATTTTGTATCTTAATGAGACTAAACTCTTTGAACTGAGATGGCTCGGCTTTGCCCTTAGCATCCGGCAGACGAGAGAAGGAACACCCCGGGGGTTTTAGTCGGGGCAGGTTCGACACACCGGGGGAGCGGCCCTCACCGCTCCCCTGAAGGTCCGTAGGGATTTCCACCGGGTTAACAAAAAAAAAGGTATCCTTGCGCAGCGACGCTAGTGGCCGTACGTTCGTACACTGGCAAGTACCTCTGGGTTTTCCCATATTAAGTACGAATTTAGGACACAACAGGTTTGCCGGTATAGGAAAACAACGTGTGGAATTCCGCGTGGCACACTAATCAAAATATAATGTGGAAGTGCCCTGAGTACGGTGATCAGATGCACTACTGGTCACGTTGTGCACAATATATATGCGCAAAGTGGATACAACCAGTAATACTTCTCTACTCACCCTGAAAGGGATATAGCGTGACGATGTATTATTATAGAAATATCACAAATCGTTCATAAAATTCACGAAATACCAGCAAAACATATCAATTTCCGACATCGTTAATTAATATCTGGTAATGATGAAAAATATCTGATAGCTTATTTAGAAATAATATTATTTCGTTGAAACACGTTACATGAGTGTTGATGAAATATAATAATTACCAATAAATGTAGACAATAATTAACCTCAAATAATACAGAGCCTTTTTTGGTAAGTTAATATTATAGGCGACATTTTAAGAATGTTATACAACGCAATTTTATACACGAGGGAGATATTTCAGAATACAACTAATTGTACCTTCTTAAAATTAATAAAAATTTAATTAAAAAAAATTGATGAACACATGATAATTGATACATAAAAATAGATATTGGTAAGTAGATAGAAGTTAGAAAGGTAGAAAGAATATCCAAAAATCCATAACCGTGTATGCCGACTCCGGGCTAACTGTCCCACTCATCACAAATCACCGGGAGCACAATAATAACAATATAAATAATCCGTAGCCGTAATTAAAGCTACAAGCAAGTCTTCCGTTAAAAATCCGATGTTCACACTATGGTTGCGTACGAAAGAGTGTGGCCGTCGCTTCCCACCGCATAACGCCATCTAGCGGTAGGCTTGCAGAAATACATATATGTATAAAATATAATGGCGTGTACAGATAATTAACCATTAGATTATTATAATATAGACATCCCAAGATATATTACTGGAACATTGTTATAATATTTGTATTTTTATATAGTAGCTGTAGTGATCTAGTGGATAAGAGGCCGGTTTCCATACGTGGCAACGCGAATGCTCGTGGGTTTGAACCTCGGCACTTACCTCTGGGTTTTTCTGGGTAGAGATTTAGGCACCACATGCTCACCGGTGAAGGTAATCATTGTGAAGAAGCCTGCATGGCATCTCATAGGAATATCGTGTATAAGCGCCTTGAGAACGGCGATCAGCTGCTCATGCAGCTGGTCATGTTTCGCGCGACATATAAGCGCAAAGTCGATACAACCACTAATGTATCTCTGCGCACCCCGTAAGGGATACAGCTTGACGATATATTATTATTATAAATAGCCTTAATACAGAAGAAAAATAAAAATACATTTTAGCGGCTACAATGTTTGGTATACATTCATCAAATTTTTTTTTTACACTGGCTCGACATAGTGACTACAGAGTACCTGATGGTAAGTACAGTGTAGTCCAAAAACGAAAGCAACTATCAAAGGATGAAAATCCATTGATAGTCTACATCGTCATGTCGGCCCACATATGCCGCGACTGAAGGTATCTAGGTATATGAGCTACTGGATATACAGAAGCTGATCCGGAAACGCGACAAGCCGAAACTGGTCACTATGACGGGCTTTACACCCATGAACCGTGGTCGCGATTCAGACGGGCTTCGACGCCCTACCACCTCGCTGCTGCTCGTTTAGCACCACCCAGGAGTCACGTATAGGGAAACTAGGGTAAAGCCTACGGACGCGAGCAGCTTCGACTCCCAATCAAATTAATTCAATAATAATAATAATATAATAAATAATAATTAATATTATATTAATTAATTCAATTTAGGGCATTAGACGAAAAAGGTTAGTTCCAAAGTGAAATAAGAGAAACTATTTCTTCTTCATTATTAAAAAGTCATGTAGAAATTCAATCAGCATTAGTTATCAACAAAATAGACTTCATTAATGCAGATGTTCGTAGTTAAAACTCCTACTCTTTATTGAAACAACTAAAAACGCTTTTTTTGTCCTGAAGCTCAATAAAACGACTATAACGAACCGGATGGAAAGTGCAGCGCATTCTGAAAACGGCATCGGGTACCTAGTGACGAGAAACTATTGATAATCGCCGCCATCACGACAGCCCTCATGAATGTCTCTAGGTACATAATTGAAGTAGACCTAAGCCTAACTTTTAAACTAAGCATCTTGAACCGCTTCAGTTGCGCAGAGATGTTGCCTCACTGAGCGTTTTCCACCGTCTGTATCATGGCGAGTGTTCTGATGAGTTGTTTAACCTTGTTCCACCCTCTCCCTTCCTGAATAGAGCCACGCGCGCGGGTTTGCGGAGTCACATCTATACGGTATCTCACATCCCGGCTGGGACTAAGAAGTTCTCTAACTCATACTATTGCCGTGTCGTTGGGCTGTGGAATGGTCTTCTGGCGAGCGTGTTCCCGCCATCCTATGATATGGGATCCTTTAAGCGTAGCGTGAAGAGATATTTGTGCAGACCGGCATGATCGCTGAACTACAGATGGGTTTTTTCTTACCTTTCGATCATCAGGTATGGTGCAGTAACGATGTCGAGTTAGTTTAAAAAAAAAACTAATGAATCATCAATTCCATAAACATTTACATTTCAGTAGCATTTAAAAGCATCTTAAAATTTAAAGAGCATCTCTGAAACTAGACTTAAGTTTAAAACAATCCTTCGACCGCAGTACTAACTTTGAAAATTTCACTGCAGATTTTCCGGGCCGTCAAAACTCCACCCGCGTTCGCGTAGGTCCGGAAAACGTCGCCTCGGTCCGGTTCGACATCCCGGCTACTTAACCGGTTTTCCTTGACCCGTGATAACTGCAGGCATCATACGTTAGTTAACTACATTGGAGGCTTGGCGGGGTCTGCTTAAATTGGCGTTTTGAATGCAGCGGTGTTGAGCTTTGGTTGTGTGCACCGTGCTAGTGAACTTTGATAATGAACCGAGGGGCTATTGGCCGGGCTGTACTGTGGGCGGAGGGGGGGGGGGGGTACTGGGAGATGCAAGTGGGTGTGGGGGGCGCCCCCAGGTTACGTGGCGGGCTGTGCAACGACCTGCAGCCGCTTCCTATACCTACCCGTCGCAGACGGATGCGAGTATTGTATTCAGCACAATTATAACGTTAGATATTGAAAATAATTTCCGCACGCCACCTACTTTATAAAGGATTCTACTGGGGAAAGGTCAAGAGTACGTGGAAACCGAGGAACATAACGTGATTAAATAATGTTAAGGAGGTAAAAAGATTTGCAAAGTTAGATGCAAATGCCACTCCATTCTGCTTACCCTAATAGGCAATTGCCGTGATACGTAACAGAGAGCATGTCAGCGACGTACGGTGACTATTTGACAAGGAAGCTGTTATAGTCAAACACAAATTCGCTTAACTTAAGCATCCGGAAAGTATTTCAAAGTAAAATAATAATATATCATCAAGCTATATCCCTTACGGGGTGAGCACAGTTGTAGTCTGTGGTCTATTAAGCGTAGTGTGAAGAGATATTTATGTAGGCCGGCATGATTGTTGCCATTACCAATGGGAGTGTTGATAGTCACTGTAGTTTGTTCCGTTATGCAGTCCAAAGACTGTCCATGAACCAACAGGATTGTCGTGGTAACCGTACCGAGTCAGGATCAAAAAGAGATACTTATAATAGAACTAGTTCGTTAAACAGAATATTTTGAGAGACCCGAGAGAGTGGGGAGTTGCCATTTCAAAAATATTTATCCTCGGACACAAAAATGCCATATAATAAAAATTAACATAATAATGTCCCGTACCCTTATCCGCAAAACAATTATTGAAAAGTATACGCCTTCTTAATTGTATTTTTTCGATCCTTACAACTGCTTATAATCTAATACCGAAGAATTTCAGAGGTGTTAGGTTAAATCGAAAACAAAATTGACTAGAAAGCGCATTTTAATTAATAGTCAAATTAAATTTTACCAACAATTCGTCTCCAGGCGATGTATGAAAATCTACCCGTCTCCGTCTGTCTCCTCCGACCCCTGCCTAAACTCAAATTAATTTAAAATACAAAAAGACCCGTCCGTACCCGAACTTTAGTACAGAACAGACGCGTTTGATCTCAAATATTAAAAGACTAACCAATATAACCACGTGAACTATAGGCATGTGTTGAATTCAGACCCCTGTCCTTATGGCGGGAGGTTCACACTTGAATCTCGGGGGAGACGATCTGAAAATTAAATAACGCACACGCATAACCGATAGAGTTTGCCTATACATTGAAGCGAAAGAGGGTTCCAGACAGAAAAATGCACTTGGAACCCCTCGTCTAGACTGCAGACTGTCTGCCGTTTGTCTGCGTAAACAGTGGACTTGGGACATTTCATCAAGGACATTTGGAGTTAATAGTTATTTATAATAATAATTACTTGTTATTCTGTAGTTCGACGTCCTACAGAAGATTATACACGAAGATTACGTTTATAGGGTTAATTTACGATACAAATAGCATTGAAAATATCTTATACCATTGTTGTGGACAGTGAGCCTGAGCATAAACGCCAAGATGGCAGCGGCCGGCCCGGGGCGCGATACCGCGGAATCCGACGCAGCGATTGACCTACTATTACATTTAAACTATATAACGCAGTAATTTAAAGAAAATATCGAACTCGGAAGCCCATTCCACCACAACGTTAGCATATGCGACAATGAAGCTTCCAGAAAACCGCACTATTGTTAAGAGTTTTTGATTTTTTGTATTCTTTTTGGTTTTTTGTGTTTTGGTTTTAGTTGTCTGTTTTGATATTGTTAGTTAATGCTTTTGGGCCATGCTGTGGCTGTCTATTATTGGTATCCGTTACCGACATTAGCTTATGTATGTAATTCAAATTGTGAATGTGAAGTGTAATGGAGCTGTTGACAGCCCATAAATAAATAAATAAATAATAAATAAATAATCCTTAAAGTGTTGCTACGAGTTGATAGTCAACCGCGTTGAATGAACCCCAGGAATGGAGAATAGGGCACTAGATTAATCAATTCTTTAGAAAACTTCCACATACACACATGATAAAATAAGCATATGTTAATTATTTGTAAAATCTTTCGTATGTATAAGACTCGTTAAAACGAAAAATTGTGCTTAATCTTTTCACAAAGACGACGCGTCAAAGTAAAAAATTGTGCTTAATCCTGTCACAATAAGACCCATTAAAGTATTAACAAATTATACCCAAGTTCGAAGTGTAGGTGAAAATGCAACCCCCCAATAAACCTAGTGTATAATTTAGTGGATGTGTACCAGTCTGCGTTATGTCTAGATATCCAGAGGTACGTATGCGTTGGAGTCTGGGCGCACTGCGGCCGACGTGGGGCAGGTCAGGACTTGCTATAAACATGGCACTATAACAGTCGTTACTTGCAACTGATTTGGGGGAAATTTCGTCAGTCTGTTATTTGAACACTAACCGTACCCTTGCGTCCAGTTGCGTTTATTTCGATGGTATAATTATAATATATTGTCGCGCTATATCCGTTTTAGGGTGACCAGAGGTACATTAGAGGCTGTATACAATTTGCAATTATATGTCATGTCTAACGTGGTGTGTTCGAAATGAAATGAAAATGAAATGGAAAAAGTATTTATTTTGCCACAAATATACATAAAAACAGAAATTTAAATATAGCAATACAAACAACACACAAAAACAAAAGAAAATACAGAACATATTAATATGGCGAAAATGGGCCCTTCATCAGCCTAAAGCCACAGAGGAAGTCTGCAGTGCTGATTTTCGTGAAGGGCCCCGGGCGTGCTACATCTTATAAGAATTATCGATAAACAACAAAATACATATAGCTTAAATAATAAATACAGGTGATACTAAAATAAACTATTACATACAATAAATAAATCGACTACAAAATGTATTAGTGATAGATACTATAGTAAATATATATATGTATATGTATACCTAACAATTCCGGTGTTCCGCAGTTGATCACCGTTCTTAGGGCCCTTACACAAGATATTTCTGTTTGATGCCATGCGGGTTTCCTTACGATATTTTCCTTCACCGGTCACACTAGGCCACCACAGATACAAAATAAATAAGTATTTTTTTCATAAATGCCACAAAAGCAAAATTTTTAAGGAAGATAGTTATGTTTCCTTTATTTTTGATCATAAGGAATAGAACAATCATAAAATTAGTTTTAGACCCAGAGATGGGCAAAATGTAATCTGATTAATGACGAATGATTACAAAATGTAGTCGTAATTTTAATTTTCTTGCTCTGTAATCATGATTAAATCCATTTGAAACATTGAGAAATGATAAATGTGTATACAATCTGGGATTTTGTAGTGTATAAAATATAAATAAGCAAAATGCAGTCATATTAATGGTAAAAAACGTAAAAGTTAATCGTTAATCATTTTCATTAATCTGATAACATTTTGCCCATCTTTTATCTAAATGTGCATTTTGTATCTTGTTCCTTTTGGTAAGTACTGTGTAGAATGAAAACGGAAACGAATATCAAAGGATGAAAATCTAACTATATATGTATATATAAAGTCTGCGTCGTCATGTCGGCCCACATATACCACGATTGAAGGTCTCTAGGTATATGAGTCACTGGATATACACAAGCTGATGCCGAAACGTGACAAGCCAAAGCGAGTCACTATGACAGTCTACACTTGTGTACTGTGTTCACGACCCAGTTCGGGCAATCACGCTACCACCATATTAATTAATCATATAGTTATATAATCATTATTATCATATAGTTTTAATTTTTAATTGTCTTGTTTATTTTTGGACTGTGTTTGATATTATTTACAGTTACTATCTTTTGCAATTTTTTGCTTTATTATATGCAATCAGTCTGTTCTGCAGTAATGTTTAAAATCTTTATTAATTTAAATTCTATTATAGAGGCTTTATTATACAGTGTTTACTAATATTTTATATGATATTTTTTTAATGTATGTATTTAATGTATTTTCATATTATTATCTATGATACTTTAAAATTAGTGTATCTCCACTCCATTGATCCCTTTCTTGCTGTTTTCTGCGCGTCGATTCAATAAACGGGTGTCAGCTGAAAATCAGCGCTGGATGGCTCGGCTGGTCACCTAGCATTTGCTGAGCTGACTTCCCTTTGGCACATCATCACAACACAGGATGTTTACTGTTTTTGTTTTCTGTCTTTAATAACCTATTTTGCTGTGTTGTTTGTTGTGTTGTGTGCCAAATAAATGTTTTATTATTATTATTAATCCTTTTTTTCTCAATAAACATTTATTTCATTTCATTTTCCATTTAAGAAACTATCAAATTTGCTATTGGATTGGAGAGCAATATATCGACTTGGCGGATATAATAGATATTACAAGAATTGTTTCAGGGAAAAACGGGACTTACTAAACAAGCGAATCTTTAATCAAATCCCCTAACACTACACTTCCGCAACACAATTAAGATAACTAAAACGCACAGCGTACAAATAACTCGGGGAAAATCAATCTTGAGATTTACACACGTCTAAATTCCTATTTCGTAGCTCTCCAGCAAGAATGCGGACGTAGCAACGTAGTTAGGGTAACGAAGATTGCGTCTATAGAGTTTTCATAATCCTTCACCACTGAATGTCTTTATTACTTCTTAGTTCCAGATAAACCTGTTGTTTGGCAGTTCAATAATGACTGACTGACTTCTTGTTAAAACGCAAAATTCAAGTCAATAATAAATACATAATGGACTGTCTTTGTTTTTTTTTATAATAAATATCGTAAGTCCAAAATGAGCTACTATCGCTCAGTCACAGACACGCTATTAAAGTTTAAGACGCTTTTAAACGTAAATGAATGATTGTCGACTCATTAGTGTTCAAAACCGTTTTAAAATTTTAGGAATGTTTCTAAAACTGAGCGTTAGAGAAATGATCATTAAAATATATTGGCATTCTAAAAATATTATTTAAAAGTTAACGTGTTTTGAAACTGATAAATAATGCCCTATTTTAAACAATTTTGATTATACTATAATTTATATTATTTTAATAAACCAAACACATATCTAGACATTTTAATTTAATTAGTTTTCTGCATGATAACACATCTGAACCTCATGTAAAATTAAAAGCTTCGTCGAAGCACTTCAATTGTTCGATGAATTTACGGTCAAACCCCGTAATTTAGGAACCGTCGAGGTTTGAAGCAGGATCTTGCGTCAGCAGAACGTAGTTTTTAAATTAACACAGCTTACATACCTGTTAACAACGAAATCTTTCTTTATTACTTTTTTACTTTATTATATTTATCTTTATAATTTTAAGTAGCTTGACGAAGATCTTCTTCCAGGACCAGAACAGTTCTTCAACCAGAACAATTACAGAGATACAACATACCTTTTTTAAAAACATAAATGTCAATAATTGATCAAGTAACGAATAATGTTTTAAATAAATCAGTGGCGCGCGCTCCTTAAAAGTTTAAAAGCATTACCTCTATTTATTATATTCATATATTTCAGTAAGGCCTTAACGAGTTAAAAAAAAAAAAAAAACTTATTATATTTGGTTCATTATTATTTACTGATCCATTTTTGTCTTTATATGATTTTTATGTGTAACTTGTTATTACGTAATATACAAATTGCTTACGCACACATATTTTTGAATGGTAGTCTAGTTTATATTCATTGATTGTATGTATGATGTTGTATTCATTATTTCTCTTATATCTTCTTAAAGCTTCAGTAAGACACGAATTTATAATTCATTAGTATTTAAAGGCGTTATATAATTTAAACAGCGTTTCTAAAAGTGAATTTTAATAAATTTTAAGAAATAAAATATTAGTATACATCAGAATGGCTACAGTTAAAATATAAGTACAGGTTTTTTTAAAAATAGTTACGCATACAGTAAGAATTTCTCAACATTTAATTTGTGGGCTGGGTTAAAAACTGCTCATTAATGCTAAAACAAAACGGACTTTTGATTTATGCAATCCGTCGACTGTTAGAGTGAGAGAGAGAGGGACGTTGGCGAGAGTTCCCGAAGGGTCCCCGGGCAGCCTCCGCGGAGCCGAGGGTACCAGGGCGGCATAGACCGCAGGCGGCTGCACGCGGGCGGCGCGAGGCGCATTGCAGGCGGGTGAATGCCCGCGCATCGATCCTTCCCCCGCCACCGCCGCCCCCGCGCCCCCCGCTTGCGTAACGTCCCTCCCGCGCTTATGTAACGTGACGCGCTCGCGTACTGTGCTCCTGATTTTTCCTGCACCCTAATTCACGGCAATTTATTGTACCCGCATAGGTTTGTCACCCGGGTTTTACCATTTCTCTATGAATACTGTCCAAGGACAACAACAAGACCAACAATGGCCTATAACCACATTTAGAGAAACTTTCAAGAGGGCCAAACTTTTAGTGGAAGCCTAATTTTTCTAATAAGCATCGATTAATTTGAATGTAATTGACTACATCTGTCATCAGTTAAGAAAAACAATCGATAATCGCAGTGTTCATGCCGACCTGCACAAATTTCTCTTCACGCTTCGCTTAAAGGTCGTAAATAGAACGGTGGGAACACGCTCGCCGGAAGACCATTCCCAAGCTCAACGACAAAAGTAAGGGTTAGAGAACTTCTTAGTCTTAGCCGGGATGTGGTCAATTAATCGGCATTACCCCAACCTTCAGCAAAACCAGAAGCTGATGGTTTTAAAAACTCAATTCAAAATTGGCTGAAAATGGAAAGAGTATTGATTTTTTATCGTACTGAACATACGGTTTCTGTATACACAATGTGATTTTATAGACGAGGGAGATTTTCGTAAATATGTAAAAATAGTGTTGTCTTAATATAACAATTAAAATAAAGTAAATGATAATCAACATAAATGCAAAATGATGAAAAATTGCAACATACCATTTAAATACAATAGTGTACAGTAAATGCATAGAATTGTATATCTGCAACATAAAGTTTTTTCATAAATTAGTATAAAAATATTATAAAATAGAAAACAATATATAAGAATATATATAAAAATAGAAAAGAATATATATATATATTCTTTTCTAGTTTTCCCTGCATTGTAGTGTACTTGTCTACAAGATATATATATTATTAAAGTGTAAATAAATTAATGCATTTAAGGATTAAGAACAAACCACACACAAGCATGTATGAATAGCAATTAATTATTAACTAGGTATTTTGCCTGTCCTGAGCCAGGATACAGTGCGAAGGGAAAACGAGGCAATTCCTGTTTATCTAAAATTACGTAAAAGGAACTTTATTTACTAACCAATCAATCGTGCGCCGCACGTGCTTCGGTGTCGATATTTTTTACGGTTCATCCTCATTTGTATATGATTTATTGATTTACATCTTTGTCGATACAAGAAGATACAAATTAATAATATTTTGTATCCACTTCGCGCTTATATGTCGTGCCCAACGTGCCCAATAGCGCAGCTGATCGCCGTTCTCAGGGCACTTACACATAACATTTATATTAGAAGCCGTGGTGGCTGCCGGCAGAATAGAATAGCACCCCCCTCTTCTTGCTGAGGTGTCGTAAAAGGCGACTAAGGTATCTCTTGAACACCGCAATTCAACCAGGTGTTTAGAGAAGGGAAAACTCGACCAAACCTGCATCCTGCTCCCTCCCGATCGTACTGGTTCTCCATTCCATCGGGCCTGAGGGAGCTCGGACGAGAGAGTGCTTTCCTGGCTGCGCGTCCAGTTATGCACTTAAACATCTCCTGCGCAATTGACTGTTTCCGAAAACTGGACATCGAATTTCTTAACCGGTGTTGAAACAGTCGCCGTGGCCGAAACCGGCTAGGACATCATCATCATCATCACATTAGGAGCCATATGATGTATATGGGTTTCTTCACGATGATTTCCTTCACCAGTAAGTATGTGATGCCCCTAAAGCTATATTTAATCTGGAAAAACCCAGATGTACGAACAGTGAATCGAATATACGACCCTTTGTGTCGCCGTGCACCGGTCCCTTATTCGCTAGAATACCACCAACCACAAAATTCTCAATATCTTCAACGAAAAGAAACTTCTATATACAGAGTCATAGGAGCATATTATATAATTATACATGTATATATTTATATATAATTATACAGTGAATGTATAAGTAACCGTCGTACCTTGATAAGTATGTATGTAGGTTGAGATTTATAAACACTGCCTTAACTTTGCTTTGACTTTACTGAAAGATTACAAATTGTATTATTATTATATAATTACAATCAAAGTTTATTGTAAGCTACCGATTTTCTCAACTTAGATTCAACTCTGTGACAACTTTCGCTAAACTCAACATTCTATTATCAGTTATTCTAAAGTCATGCGCTGCTATTTAAAATACACATTTTTTTTTAAATGACCATTATTTTATGTTCAAAACAGCAAACAAGTTATTATAAACAAGTATTATGTATCTTTAATTACTAAAATTTAATCATAAAAGGCGCGTTTATCTAAAAAATAGCAATTCTAAGTTTAATACTGAAAATATGATAATTTTCCAGAAAACAATCAAGATTGTTAAGATAGTATGGGTTTTGTGGTGGCAGTATTTTCGCATTTTAATGTAGAAATTTTGTCTAAAACTGTAAACATGATGCTGTATACTTTAAAGATAAAAACCAAATATAATGAAATAATAAAGGAATTTTGAACACGAATCAAAAACCTCCCAAAAAGCAAAAAGAACGCAGCTAATTTTCATCAATAATAAATCAATCCTAAAATCCTAAAATATCAATCCTACTTTAATTGTATTTCTAGTACGTATAATGCATGAGCAAACTTAGTTCAAGGCTAGATCTATATGTGTAATTGTCCGTTAAAAAAACTTGCTTAATCCTCGTAATTCATGTATATTTTCCACGTATTTGGAAACTACATTGCGAGGATAGCTTTCTATTTTTGTGAATAACGCATCAATCCCAGTTATTGAAAACATAATCGATCTCTTTCAGTGATAGGGTTGTGAGCCCTTTAAACAAATCAATAAATAATGAAACTAATCAACGCGAATAATTGAAAAAATACGCGTCTTCAGAAGTCAGTACAATGCGGAAGCTACGCCGTAGCGCCGTAGCGGGGTTACGCCGTAGCCGGGCGCGGTCGGTGACCCCTGGCCGTGAACGGGGGCGCGCCGCACTGCCTGCTGCCCGCGCCACCCGCCGCGCCGCGCGCCCGCCCGCACTGCACACAGCCGCACTCCGCGTAGCTAGACACGTGCGCGCCTCACCCCTGCCTTATATATACAGCGTGATCATTTTTATAACTATTTCTATTTTTATTTTTCTTCTAACTAATCCGACTTAGCTACACTAAAGCAGATTTTTTTACGTACTCATATAATAAAGCGGCTAAATAAAAAGTTTCAAGTTTAAATAATAATGAAACTCTCAAATAAACGTTCTCCCATGGTTTACCGGAAGATTCACCAACTTTCTCTGGATGAAAAGTTGCATAATATTCGGACCTTAATTTTTGTATACCACGCCTGATGGTAAGTACTGTGTAGTCCAAAAAACGACAAAATCTATAAACAGTAAAATAAACTATCGACAGTCGCAGCGATCATACTGGCCTGTACAAATATCTCTTCACGCTAAGCTTAAAGGACTCCGTAGCATAGTACGGTGGGAACACGCTCGCCGGAAGACCATTCCACAAACTAACGATACGACAAAAGGGAGAATAAAAAAAAACAGAGAAGTAATTCATTACTTCGAATCTTTTTCAGTAAAAATCCCTTTCTGCAGTGTTAACGAGAAGCGTGTACAAACACACAACCAGATGAAAATGATAACAAGAAAAATATTGTAAATTTCTTTTTCTCTTTTTATTCGAGGTATATCGCGACAGACTCTCTCACAGTTCTTAACAATTCTATTACATAAATTAAAATAAATAATTCCAAATAAAAGTACATAAACATACATATCAAAATCAGTACCAATATGTTCTAATAATCACTTAGTTGATTGAAATGTCGTATACACATTTATAACCGTGCCCGTGTGGTAGGTGACTTTGCCCGGCCAAAAGCACACATACAAAATCTACACACAAATGAAATCTACGAGTTCAGTTCAAACCCAACGCGCCACACCCCCGTCATCCGTAGAAACAGGGCGGCTCTCACACAACGACACAGCGAAGGAAAACTCACGCACACATACAAATCCGAGACGCGTTCATACATAAAACTTTTATGTATGTGTGGGGGGAAAATGTATGTTAATGCGGCACTTCCGCGTTCTACAGTATTAAAGCTCGTCGCACACAGAGCTAAGGTTTGTGAACTGTGCTTGTGGCTGTATATGTGTTTGTATAGGCTTGTGTGTGTTTGTGTGTGTGAGGTGCATCGACTCGCTTCCGCTTCCGCCGGGTACAACGGCCCGGGCCGTGATTTATGCTCGCTCGTTGAGGTTGCGTGCTATCGCCACGTTACCAACTTATTTTACAACCAAATTATTATTTCACTATTATAATGACTATTCTGTAGAAATCTAGTTTTGTGTAAATTAGAAAATCGGGTCTTTGTCTAGATTATTTTATGGTCTAGTCTGTAATATGAGTTTTTTGAGAGAATTGAATAAACTGACAATGTCTCTGGTATTGAACACGGGCATCAACAGCCACTTTCCACCAGACCACTTTTTTTCTTCTCTTACTTGGGGAAAATCTTCATAGGACTATCCCCGCCCCACATAGGGGACATGACAGCCGAAGGGCGCCGAACTTCTACTGATTTAAAACCTTAAAGCCACACTTCTAATTTTATCATAAATTAACAAGACGCCCTGCGGGTTTGCACCCTTATATGGTTGACATTCCAGCTGTTCGCACGAAGCGATTCGCCTCCTCCTTTTTGCTGCGAACCGCGAAGGAGTGGAATTCGCTTTCTGCGTCTGTGTTTCCAACATCTTAGGACATGGGAATATTCAAACGTCGAGTGAATCGGTAATTGCTGGATGAGCGCGCGCGCTCCATCGTCGGCCGCATCATCAAGTGGCACCAGCAGGTGAGACTGAGGTCAAGCGCAAGCCTGTCAGTAATGAAAAAAAGCAGTATCTTCGCGACAAGGTCTGCCCAGCTGTGGTCGACCAGCCGCGATATACCACTCAGTATACAAACACAATGCCTTGCTGCCTCGTTAGAATCGTCGATTAGACTAGGCTGCCATTAGCACGACAGATGATTAAAGCAGACTATTGCACTAATCGGGGAATCATCGCAACAACTTGCGCCATAATACATCGCAGAAGCCACCTCGAAGGAGGTGGAGGAGCCTAGGAGCCACTGGTGAAAGTTCAGGGAAGTCATCGAGCTTAACTAATGTTTATCACCTCTAAACAAAAGCCGGCTGATAGAAATAGGCACTGAGATTTCTTCTACACTCCATGTACAGACGGATATTGTGTACTTATTACTTCAAAAGACAAATTCAAATTTTTTTGGAGACCCTGATTGAGAGGAGGCCCAGAACGAGCCGCCCAACCACCTCACCCTCATCGATACCCTGGTATATGTAGGATGGATGTTATTGTGTGAAATATTATTATGTATGAAGTAGTAAATGCTTAGATCGGAACGTAAGTGAAAGGCGGAAAAGATAGAAAGAGAGAGAGGATAAACGGTTTTTTTAGGACGCGAGCGCTCTGTGATATAAAGACGTGAAAAAGTGTTAAGACGTTAAATTATATTGAAAAGTGCAATAAAGAAGTTTATAAAGTTTATCCAGAGTTTATTCTTATCCAAAGATCCCCAAAACTACATGTATATAATGTTGTGACTAATCCAAGTAAGAATAAAAAAAAGTGTAAACAAAGCTGCTACAAATTTCAATACACACAGGTATGTGAAATCTTCGGAAATAATTAACGAATCTAAAGGAAAGCAAATAGACGAGTCCGCTCGCCTCCCGACTGCTCCCTGTCTTTTAAATATTTAATCTGTCGCATCATTCGGCACTTCCCCCGATCACGTCCACATGTCTATCAGCGCATTGCAAAAAATCGTATTTACTTAGGTGATGGTTTTAGGTGAAAAGGCGATTGCCTGAATTGAATCATAACCCAGCACACAAATACAAAGACCGTCGTAGTGACTTTATTTTATTTATACAAGGATTGCCAGTGGCACAATACACTATTCCATTCGCATAATATATCTATACTAATATTATAAAGCTGAAGAGTTTGTTTGTTTGTTTGAACACGCTAATCTCAGGAACTACTGGTTCGAATTGAAAAATTCTTTTTGTCTTGAATAGACCATTTATCGAGGAAGGCTTTAGGCTATATAACATCACGATGCAACTATTAGGAGCGAAGATATAATGGAAAATGTGAAAAAAAACGGAGAAATTTATTCATCCTTGAGTGCTTCCATTGCGTGCGCTGCAAAAACGGTTCAATATATTATACCAAAAATATATGTACGAAAGAATATTCCTTTTGAAAAGATCTAAAAAAATTTCCGAAACAGTATATGTCTATCTTTTACGATAAAGTCACTAGGACCGTTTTTATGGTAATCAAATTTGGTCGAAATTAATGCATTATTTGTTAAGAGTTGTATCAACGTAATAATATTAATCTTTGTCCAAATAAATGTATTGCTGATTAAGAGTATTTAATTGTGAACAAAATTGTCTTTGACGTCACTTAATTTCAATGAACATCTTAGAACAACTTATATAGCAAAACAACGTTTGCCGGATCAGCTAGTATACATATAATTACAAATGTACAGAGCCTATTAAGGCATCCGTAACATACATTACAGTAGCCTGTTTTATGTAGATAATAAATAAACCTCAACATCATCAGTTATAAAAAAGCGTTAATACAATACCAAAGGTTTTTTTTTACCTGGGAGTCTTTAAGAGAAGAGTGAATGGGCATTTGTTAGGCGGACGCGGCTCATCATCGGATTCATCTTCACTTTCCACCAGGTTTTTTTTTTTTTCGGCGTGTCCTACGTTGGTGGCCTGGGAAAGACCTTCACAACAAAACCGGGCTTGGTGGGCGAACGCAGAGGGCGCTCAGCCAGCGAAATTTATGGGTTGGGCGGCTACGCAAGGGCACCCCTGTGGGTACGGACCTCGACTTGGGCGGCCGGCCAGTTGAAAAACGAACCTAACGGTGATCTACCAGCGTTTCGGAAGCGACTACCTTGAGAAGAAACACCGAAAGAAACTCAAGGCTGCGTCGGAGTGATTTCCACCAGGTGTGATAGAGGTCATGCGTTCACCTATAAATTATTTTAAAATAACACTGGCTTGACATAGTGACTAGAGTGCACCTGGTTGTAAGTACATTGTAGTTCAAAAACGAAAGCGACCATCAAAGAATGAAAATCCATCGAGTCTCCTACAAATTAAATCCAGTTTAGGACGGTGTAATAAGCTAACATATTTAGTTGAAGTGAATTAAGTCGACGTCAAAGGTCATTTAAATTTTGAAGGCTGTTAAAACTGGATAATGTTTACGAGCAAGACAATAAATATAGTTTAACGCTAAATAGCGTTTTATACATGTTTGGTATAAGACGCCATATAAGTACTAGTTCAAAACTAATTTAGAAGTCTATAAATTGTTATTAATTCTGCACAATTTACTATATATGTTACATGTCCCAGCTAGAACTAAGAAGTTTTCTAACTCTTACTTTTGCCGAGTCGTTAGGTTGTGGAATGGTTTCCGGCGAGCTGGTCCCACCATCCTATGATATGGGGTCCTTTAAGCGAAGCGTGAAGAGATATTTGTTAAGGACGGCATAATCACTGCGATTATCGATAAGTTTTCTTTACTACTACTAGTTGTAATTCTACAACTATGTCTGCAGTGTTCTGACATGCCCATTATGTCACAGGACATTCCTTACTAAGGTGGGTTGCGCAAGTCATCATCGAGCCAACCTTCGCCGAATAGAGCTGCAGCATTCACCTACTTAATATGCTTTGGAAATGTCGCCAAGATTTCACCATCAGTTGTAATAGTTTTTGGAACTGCATAATGTTTACCGTCAGATGTGAAGTGCTAACAATGCCGAGGCAAGATAAAAAACATTAAAAGACTACATTGCCGGTATTTTAAAGACGAAAATAATAAAAATGTATTTATAAGTTTGTACAAAATGATGGAATAAACGTAAACATCGTGATGAATCATTCGGCAGTACGGAGGTCAGCAGACGACGTGGCAATATTTGATTTGTTCACCGGTATCAACACAGGTATCCACTTAAAGCTACGCTAATAAACAATAGCCTTAATATCCTTTAAAATAAAAATAAACAGTGTCATAATTAAGCTGTGTTCCCACCGAGTAGGAACTGTAGCAATCGAATCGCGGTTGACTATTTATTTATAAATTACATCAATAATGATACAGGCAAGCACAAAATCCAAAATTACGTTCAAACATAAAATTGGAACAGTTACATTAATTTTATTAACAAAAATTTAGTGCGGTGGCTTAGGGGATAAGAGACCGAAATCCATTTGCGGCGAGGGGAATGGTCATAGAGTTTGAACCCCCGACACTTACATTTTTGTTTTACCGGATAAAGTACAAATTTAAGTAACACTCGACCATTGAAGAAAAATATCGTGGAGAAACCCTCATGGTATCTAATGGAAATATAATGTGTTCAAGTGCTGTGTGAACGGCGATCAGTTGCGCTACTTGTCGCGTTGTGCATGACCTTTTGCCGAAAACGTTATATAATTTCGGGAATGATTCCAGCGTCTCTTCGAGGCTGTGATCCAAGGGCGCGGCACGCTGGTGCTATGGAGATATGATTAAAGTAGCTACAGTCCTGTTTAATGAGCAAATCTAGTCACCGTGAGGATTTAACCCAATGCAAGTTTGATACATCTTGAGATTATTGTGCTATCACCGCTCACGGCCGGTAGGTCCAATAAGAAATTTCACCAGAAAAATAATTATAGCCCTACGTGTGTGTACTAAAAAGCCAATCAAGCTAACAGACTTCCTGATGGAGTGTGCCTTATCGCCTACAATCGAGAACAATATTAGTTGTTTCAACAGTTTATTAACATTTTATTGTATGTAAAATTGTTTTTACTAATACTAACACTTTTCAAGCACATGTGTGGAGTATTGTTGTCATCTTTGAGACGGGCCTGCTAGATATTAGTAGGCCGCTGTAGACTCGATTGGGTCGCAGGGCTCATAGATAAGTTAAATAACTCTTCGATTGAGAATAAAATGCAGAACATCAAGTAACGACGTAAAGTCGACAGTCTCGCAGTCTTTTATCCTTTGCACAATGACGAATGTTCTCAGAAGATACATTCTCTACTTCCACCAGCCTAATTTCATCATAACACCATAAGATACCATGTCTGATACCATCCGTATTTGATAGACGTTGCTTATACCCGCTCGAATAGATCGTGCGAACAACCGAGGAGTGGAATATGCTTCCAGCGAGCATATTTCCACGATCTTATGACTTAGGAGTCTTTAAGAGAAGAGGCGTTTGTTGGACGAATGCGGTCCAATGTCGGACTAATCTTTACATGCCACCAGCTATGATTGAAGGCAAGAGCCTGCCTTTAAATGATTTAAAAAAAAAATCTTCATTGTAAATAATATATATCTTTCAGTGTGCTAATATCTTAGCAGACAGCAGCAAGTTGCAATGTATAGATTTCCGAAGAGCCGACAAGTGAACGTTTGCTGAGTAAACGGAGGCATATGCGTCGTCGAGACCGTTCCCTTGTGAAGATCAATACCGCTCGCCGCTTATGCCGCCCTGGTATTTACACCGCCTGGTACTTTTCCTCCAGTAAGCTTTTTATTAATAAAAAAATAAAGTCTTTCTTTTTATTAATAAAAAAATAAAGGATTCATTTTTATGGACCAGTTATTTTAGATCCAATACGAAAATCAAATAGTTCGTACAATGTTTAATTTTAAATTAAGCTTTTGGATTCTCCAAACTATATCATTTACTGAATAATATATCACGCCATGTCCCTTCCGGGGTGAGCAGAGATACATTAGTAGTTGTATCTACTTTGCACGTATATATCGTTCCCAACGTGACCAATAGCGCAGCTGATCGTCGTCACACTTACATATTACATTCTTATAAGATGTCATGCGGGTATTCTCACGATGATTTCCTTCACCGGTGAGCATGTGTTGGCTAACCCCTACTAATAATAATCGGCAAGGTAGAGTGACGACCTGCGAAAGGTGGCCGGAAAAGATTGAATGAGAAGAGCTAAAGACCGAGCGCAATGGCACATGTTAGGAGTAGCCTATGCCCAGCAGTGACCTGAGATAGGCTGATGATGATAATATGTCACCACGTTAATAAAATAAATCTTACTGAAAGTTTTTTTTGTTTTCATTTCATACTTTTTTAAATATTATGGCTTACTTTATACTTTTAGTTGTTTTGAGAATATTGAGCAGGCCGGCATGATCGTGGCGACTGTCGACTAACAGACTCCTGTTTCTTGACAAATCCAGGCGGTTTTTTTTACTCCATTGTGAAGTGCTGAGCAAACATACAAAAAAAAATTTTTTTTTGCTTAGTTCAAGTTACCTTTTCGAAAACATTTTATCAATTTCTACTATAAACTTATGTCGCCCAGTTTTAGAAGCCCTTTTTAAATATAAAAACGCTTTTAAACATTAATGAGTCATTTTGTGTATAATTGAGGATTCATTCGTATTTAATAAGGTTTTTAAGATTAATAACCGTTTGTTAAACTAGGAGTTACTACTAGAGATCGAATATTGCCAAGAAAGCAAAATCTTACTGACTCTGGGCCATTATCATTGTTATAAACGATAATTTTTTTTTTTTTTTTTTATTCTATTTATTTAAGGGACTTTTACGTGTGTACGTATGTCAGCCCCATCGTACCCTAATACAGAAATACCTAACATATTACATATGGTGCCATTGATCTGAAAAAGCCAGACGCCTCATCAGATGATAGTTCTGTTAAGATTTTGTTAAACATCCCGATGTCAAGTCTGTTCAGAGCAAAGGCACTCACAAACGCCTCCATCACAGGTTCAGATCGAACACATTCCATCAACAAATGGTGGATATCATCTATGATTCCACAATTTACACACAGTGGAGAATTATTGAGTTTCATAAGATGTTTAAATTTGTTAGATGGAATGTGTCCGGATCTTAGTCTGTGTGCCACTGACACCAACTTCCTGCACAAAGTTGTTCTAGAAAACCAGGGTATTCGAGGAGGTTCGCTTTGCAAAGTTTTGTACCAGATCCCTTTCTCTCTCGATATTTCATTAAAGTAAGCTTTCCATATTTCATAACATCTATTTTTATGTTTTGGTAACAATTCTGAGAAATCTGGTAATGTATTAATAATTTTTCCGGTTAAGCTACCTAACTTTGCAAGCCTGTCAGCCTCCTCGTTACCCTGGATACCAATATGCCCAGGAACCCACTGCAATCTCACAATCATTCCACTGGTAGAAAGTTGGTGTATTAGATTTAGAACCACATAAGCAGTCGATACACCTCTGTTGCCAGAGGCGCATCGTGCTATGTGTTGTAGTGCACTTTTGCTGTCACTAAAAATAACGGTCTTCCTCCTATTGGCACTTTGAGCAAATATAAGTGATTGTGAGATTGCAATGAGCTCCAGGGTCATAATACTAAGACAATTATTATTTATCTTAAAACAATCATATGAGCTTGCAATTCCCAAATGCTCTGGGATATAAATGGCAGCTCCACATCCAAATGTACTCTTGGATGCATCAGTGTAGATCACATTCCAACCAGAATATTTTTCTTGCAGCTCTCTTACGACATTACATTTTAAATTATTTATTTCATATGTTTTCTTTCCTTTCTTTATAGCTTCTAAGTTAGTATTAATTACATCTAAAGTATTGATATTTGTAACCCATGTGCTTAGTTTAAACATCTCTAATGGAGATGAACTCGTAATACATTCTGTTCTTACATCATTAAATACCTCAACAAGAAGTGGTTTTCTTTTTTTAGCCCAATAAAGATTCTGACACAAAGTACACAAATCACTTAACATATCTACAATTTTATTGTTATGCCAGGACATAATTTTTAAACAGAACTTTATTGCTAGGTACCTTCTGCGAATCCATAATGGGGGCAAACAAAGTTCGCTCTCCATTACATGAATTGGCGTTGTTTTAATAAAACCACCTATTGTTCTCAATGCCTGATTTTGAACTTTATCTAGCTTATATATATGTGACCTAGCACTATTGTCATAAAAGAAACAACTGTAATCAAATCTACTTCTAATTAAAGATATATATATTTTCCTAAGATACTTGTTATAAACGATAATAAAACTAAAATAATGTTTTCCTGTTTATTAAGCAGCAAAATCATTATATTTAATTTTAAACAAGAAATAAAATATGAAAATAGAAAATAAATATTTCTCCCTTCTACAATGGAAAAAGCATGGGGCGGATTGACATCCCTTGACCCCGTTCCGTCCCCAATGCCCGACACGTACCAGGACAGCATAAACCGGAGGTAATATTTACAACAGGGAGCTGGCAAAAGTTTCAGTCCTACTACCTGCTTACAACTAAACACGAACATAAATCGAGGGCTATGACTGCCAATTAATATGAATTCCTAGTACCAACTAAGTTGTTAAAATTAATTGAGGCAATTAAAAACCCCTTTAATACATACAAATGTAATTATAAAAAAACACTAGCAAATTAAATAAATATACATGTTGTTTTTTTATATTTTTTTATCAATATATTATGTATCGAATTATACATATAATATATATGTAGCTACGGTGGCTTGGTCGATAAGAGACCGGTATCCGCGCGTGGCAGTACGAGTGATCGTAGGTTCGTATCCGGGCTCTTAGCCGGACATTAGGTTTTTTCAGAATAAGTACAGATTTAGGCACCACTGGTAAAGAAAAACATCGAAAGAAAATCCGAATGAGATAATAGAAATATCATGTGTTAGTGTCCTAAGAATGGCTATCAGCTGTGCTTACTGGTCACATTGGGCACGATATTTTGTAGTGATAGGGCGATTGCCCGAACTGAATCATAACTTTTTTTTTTCGGCGTGTCCTACGTTGGTGGCCTGGGAAAGACCTTCACAACAAAACCGGGCTTGGTGGGCGAACGCAGAGGACGCTCAGCCAGCGAAATTTATGGGTTGGGCGGCTACGAAAGGGCACCCCTGTGGGTACGGACCTCGACTTGGGCGGCCGGCCAGTTGAAAAACGAACCTAACGGTGATCTACCAGCGTTTCGGAAGCGACTACCTTGAGAAGAAACGCCGAAAGAAACTCAGGGCTGCGTCGGAGTGAAACTGCGTTATTTAAACAACAGTTGACGGACCTATCCTTAATCGTCGTCGTCGGCGCTGCCGGCGACGCCGGTGTCTCGGAATGTGACGAGTGCTTGTGTGTACCTCGTTGTTGATAGGATCGGCGGTCGCAAGGGCCGCGGTAATTGAATCGACGGGATCCAATAGGACATGACGCGGGCGGCGTAGTTTGCGCGCGATGCCGCTTTTCGGTGTGTAATGAATCATAACTACAGCACATGAGTGAAAAAATCGTTATAGTGGCTCGCTTTGGCCTGTCGCGTTTCGGAATCAACTTGTGAATGTCCAGTAACTCATATACCAAGAGACCTTCGGACAAGGTATATGTGGGCCGACATGACTGCGAACGCTCAATAGATTTTCAACCTTTTTTGTAATATACTATGCTTACCATAAGGTGCAATGTAGACACTTTGTCAAGCCACCGGAAAAAACATAAGCGCTACGTACAAATACAGCTACAAATGTATTTCTGCTCACCCCAAAAGTAATACAGCGTAATTATATATTATTTATCAAGTTTACATTAATTCTATAACATATAAAGCTATAGCAATGATGAATAGAATTAGAGAACCGCATACACGCGTTTATAGGGAGCCATAAAAATGTTCTTAAACGGAACAACATGAAACATGCGATCCGTAGCGACCGGATAAGATAATCTTCTGATTTTAACTGCATTGGACAGTTTTTGTCTCGTACAAAACAATAGAAAATGAATATAGGCGGGGCGAGCTTATTAAAACAGAAAATATGTTGATTTTTTTTTTTTTTTTTATAATTAGTTGTTATAGAAAATATATTAGATGTTAATCATTGCGCGTACTTCTTATTTTAATGCAATAATGAATCGAAAGGAAGGAATTTGGAACAAGAAGTATTCGTTTCGAGTAGGTTGTAAGTCCCCTCTTGAACGGTTCTTGTGTCCTGGTAGCTAGGGTGCGCTCTATGGGGCGAGCTATGGGGCGCACAATCACATTGACCTAGTTTCCATGGAGGGTGCTTCTCTACCGGTCTGCACCATCGATCCACGGGGTACTGACACGGTAATCCCCAGTTTTAGCTCGTGATTTATACGACCTAATTAAAAAAATAACAATCTAGACTATAAATATAATATTAAATTATATTGTACGTACCTGTCATTATTTATTATAAGAAACGTATATACCATGGAATTAAAAACTATTTGAAAGGATAATCTAGTTGCAAATACGTAAAAAAAGCTGAATATTTTCTATTTGCGTGAGCTCATGCATGCTTATTGCGTTCTAACGTGTTTTTTTTTTCATTTTATTTAAACTAGCTCGACAAAGTAACTACATCGTATCTGACGGAAAGTAGAGCATAATCAGAGATAGGCAAAATGTAATCTGATTAATGATCAACGATTACAAAATGTAGTCGTAATTTTGATTTTCTTGCTATGTAATCATGATTAGTTCCATTTAAAACATTAAGAAATCATAAATGTGTATACAATCTGGGATTTTGTAGTGTTTAAAACAAATGAGCAAAATGCAGTCATATTAATGGTGAAAAACGTAAAATGTAATCGTTAATCATTTTCATTAATCTGATTACATTTTGCTCATCTATGGTATAATCCTAAATCGACAACAACCACCAAGGGACAAAAATCCATTGACAGTAACTATCCCTATATTGGTCGACATATAACACGATGGAAGGTGTCTAGGTATTTGAACAACTGGATATCCAAACAGATACCGAAACGTGATAGACCGAAGCTAGTCACCATGACGGTCTTTACACTTGTGCACTGGTTCTCGACAAAGTTCGGGCACTCGCCCTGTCACCTCAAAACTATGTTTTTTGATACAAGTGCAACACAGCCTGATGAAACTACAAACCAGGAGAAACAGCCTCAAGTCGTTAAAATTTAATGTAGTTCATTTAAAAACATTTTGTTGAGTTTACCTTTGGCGTGTGTATAGGGTATCTCTATATTTTCTAATTCTATGGTGTACACTAATTTACTATGAAACCTTTAGATTCTTTAGAGCTCTTGTTTCAATGTTTTTACATAGAAATTAATTTTACATATGTATGTACGTGAGTGTTATTTTGACGGCTTGATAACTGTTGATGATTAGTCAAGTTGATGTAGCTGGGTTCGATTCTCCGTACTGTGTTATAGACATGTGCTCAATAAAATTCTCAAATTTGATTACTACTAAGAAAAGGCACAATGTTTTTTTCCAATTTCATAGTCGAAACCACCAATTTACTAACTCATTTATTTATTACGGTCTAAATATAACAATTATTATATAATAATAAAACTGAAAATTAAGTACAAAATCAATTTATAAAGACAGAGAGAATTCTTCAGAAAGCATTTATTTGGCATATAACATAAAATAGAGAAAGATAGGTTAATCAAAATAGAAAACAAAAGCAAAAACCCTTTGCTGTGATCCGCCAAAGGAAAATCAGCTCAGTAAATGCTAGGTGACCAGCCGAGCCACGCAGAGCTCATTTTCAGCTGACACCCATTTGTTATGAAAACAGTGAGAAAGGGAATACTAGAGTTTAGATACACAGCTCTAGAGACTATTTCGAAGTGTCATAGATAATTATATGTACTTACACATGAAGACACACATACCATATACCTTAATTTTATAAATTGTACTAGCTGATCCGGCAAAATTTCTTTTGCCATATAAGTTATTTCTAGGTGATTGATCGTTATCGAGCGGAATGAAAAATGATTAAATAACTAAAATGGCTATTAAAAAATAGGAGTTGGTGATAAAAGGGTAAAAATTTAGGGTTGTATGTTATGTATGTTTTAATGCCACATAATAGAAAAATAAAAACAAATATTTTTTCAAAAAATTAAAAAAATTGTTAAGGGTAAACAACCCTTATCACTTACGAGTATGATAAATATATAGTAGCCGATTCTCAGACCTACTGAATATGCATATAAAATTTGGTAAAAATTGGTAAAGCTGTTTCGGAGGAGTAAGGTAACTAACACTGTGACACGAGCATTTTATTTATTTATTTATTTTTTTACATTTTAAGGGCGGCCAGTGGCCAACACACTACAAGACAAGAAAAAAACAATCAAAAAAAAATGCAAATCAATGTGTTGCGCCGTTTAAGGCCACCATATCGTGCATCGAAAATACAAACAATACTACTTATAAAACAAACACACTAACAAATAACAATAAAACAATGAAAGAGAAAACATAGGCAAATAAAAACTGTATACTATATTATATACTCGTATATAAAGATATTCATAATTGATGTGCTTATGTGCTTTTAGTAAAGTCACAAATAAGCCTAATATTGATATTCCAACCAAATCAACATTAACAATAAATAAACATATGCTCTACATTCGCAAACCATTGTTCGGTTTTAAGTAAAACATGAGCACCCAATTAAAATAAGGCAGGTGGACGACGCAAAAGGGCTTGCAATGTGGAGGGACAAGTTCACGAATACTGGTCGGCTGCGGCCGTCTAGCACATAGGTGTTAGGTCGTAGACCTTCGCAGTGACTCACAATCGAACATTCATTACCAGTATTGTTCATTATTCCAACAACCGCACTATTTAATGCATTATTTACACTCAACGGATAACACTGCTGTTCAAAACTAAAAGAGTAATAATAATATATCAACATGCTATACCCTTTACGGTCTGAGCACAGATAAATTAGTGGCTGTATACACTTTGCGCTTTTATGTCGTGCTCAACGTAACCAATAGCGCAGCTGATCGCCGTTACAAATGACAAATTGTCCCTTACAATATTACGAACACGCTCGATTCATAATAATGAATCAGTTCCCACACTTGTATGGTAAATGGTAACAATATCTATGTACACAGTTAATAAAGGATTCGGAAAAAACTTTTGAAACACGTGTGCGCACCCACACCTGGCTTTGGGCTTTTGAACCAAAGCAGCTGCTACATTATCCTAGATAGTGCCTGAGAAATCCTTCATACCGTCTGTCATGCCGGAGACAAAGGATAAACGCATGATCAGTGTTGCTAGCTGTCGTTTAATATCAGGAATATTTATATTTCTTGCATCGTAATCTTGGGAGTCGAAGCTGCTCGCGTCCGTAGGCTTTACCCTAGTTTCCCTACACGTGACTCCTGGGTGGTGCTAAACGAGCAGCAGCGAGGTGATAGGGCGCCGGTGCCCGTCTGGATCGCGACCACAATACATGGGTATAAAGCCCGTCATAGTGACCAGTTTCGGCTTGTCGCGTTTCGGGATTAGCTTGTGTATATCCAGTAGCTCATTTACCTAGAGACCTTCAGTCGTGGTATATGTGGGCCAACATGACGATGTAGACTATCAATGGATTTTCATCCTTTGATAGTCGCTTTCGTATTTGGACTACACTGTACTTACCATCAGGTACTCTGTAGTCCCTATGTCGAGCCAGTGTAAAAAAAAAAATCGTAATGCTGAAGGTCACAGTTTTAGATATTTTTGTTAAAGACGTTAATAAGCATTTTTTAGGTCTTTATCTATGTGACATCATTATTTATTGATTTTTTTACAGATCAAATAGTGTAAACAATATTTTAAAAAGAATAATAATATACAATAAGATATATCGTCCCGGTATATTCTTTTTGGGGTATGGAGAGTTACATTAGTCGCTGCGTCCACTGGCTAGCATTAATGGCTGCGGTGGTCTTCTGGATCAGGTACCGGTATCAACACGCGGCAATGCAAGTTATCTTAGGTTCGTTTCCCTGTACCTTTGGGTTTTTCGAGATTAAGTAGTTTTCGGCACCACATGCCCACCGGTGCAGAAAACATCGTGAGGAAGCCCGTACGGCGTCTAATAAAACGTCATGTGTAAGGCTCCTGACAATGGTGAAGCTGCGCTACTAATATTTCTTGGTATATTAACGACACAGAAACGGTTATTTTTCCTTTTAAGAACATATTAATGGTTAAGCTTTTGGATTGTATGTGTTTTCTTTATATTGCCTCATTCTACTCGTATGCTTGGAATATACGAACGTGCGAATAAAATAGAAAGTTCATATTTCTGTCGCGGAATATTAAATTATTAGCATGGCAGGACTGTTAAGGACCGATCGTCAGCTGTCGAGGCAGCTTGCGCCGTAAAAAATAGGCCAATAACGATGGCGAAAAAAACTTAAAGAAACGTTGAAGGTGGCGGCAGGTGGTCCGTCAGCTGCACTCGCACCTTGGCAGTAATTGCAGTGGCCGCGCCGGCTCTGCACTCGGCGGACCCGCGACGCCGCAAGCGGGTCAAAGACATCATTTTGTATTGTTTTTATCGAGCACTCGCCACGCCCTCATCACGGATTCTACAAAGTGTATAGTAAACCTGTAATCTCAGACAATCAGTTAATGTTAAATAAATATACAAGACGTCCCAAATGTCGTAGCCCAAAGCTAAAGGCATGAGGGAGGAAGGTTAGCTCTATAGCTTACTGTAAACCGATTTCTCCAATTCCAGCACACTTAGGAGATATTTAGAAAATTCAATTTTCTTTCTGAAAGTCGAATAATGATAGCGACAGCCAAGGGTTGAGAATCTAATGATAGACTGTGTCATCAATCTGAGCACACATCTTACATTTCACACACATCTTATGTACCTTTTTTTTTTTTTAGCCCGGTGGAAATCCCTAATGGACCTCAGGGAGCGATGAGGATTGCCCCCCGGTGTGTCGGACTTGCACCAGCTAAAACCCCCGGGGTGTTCCTTCTCCCGCATGCCGAGTGCCAAGGGCAAGGCTGAGCCATCTTCCTCGGCACCCGGCGGCATCTAGCCTTCTGCAGGCCCCGCTTAATGTAGCTACATCCTGCACTCATCTACAAAACCTTCTACTGTAATATATTTTGACCTTCATCATACCTAAGCGCTTCCAGAAGGATCGGCCTTTTTTACTTGGAGAAAATCTTCTTTGGTACACCCCGGCCACACGGAGGTAGCGCAAATTGCAACCGGAAAGTAATAATAAAACATTTATAAAAAAAACAACGCCTAAAGTGCCTAACTTATACTGACTAGAACGCCATTTGCCCTTTTACGGTGATTGTGACTCCTGTAAACAATTCTTCACAGCCCCTGCCGTACTGGACCCCTTGCGTAATAACTCAGGAAGAGGCAAAAATCGCCTCCAATAGTTCACAAAGTTTTCGGTAGACCGCGTAACTTCACAACCCCGATTTCTCAAGCCTAATCGATCACTGATCATGAATTGTCGGGTTGAAGCAGATTGGGCCTACACTATACTTATTATTATGGAATGTGGAGCTATGTAATCTAATTCAGCCTGTATCACTGCGACCTAAAAGATCTATTGTGATCACCGCCTACAATCTAGGGCTCTCTGTCAAGGCCTATAGTTTTAAAGAACTGTAGTACTCTATTGGCAGAGATATCTGGAACCTCTCCTGGGTGTAGCACGTGGCGGCCCAGGATGCGGTTGCGTTTGGGCATTAGTAAGTCACATTCACACAGGAGGTGCTTGGGCGTTTCGTCGGCACTTTCGCAGAATCTGCAATCTCTAGTGTTCCGGCCACCAATGCCGAACGAATGTTTGTTCAGACAACAGTGGCCAGTCCAGTGCTCTGACTAATACACGTAGGTGATTTCTTCTAAGCATCAGAGCCTCTGCAGCTTTACGCTGGTGGAAAGCCCTGACTAACTCTTTGGAATGTTTCAACCCTGGGATTATGTTCCAGTGGTTTGTAGATTTTCCTTTATAAGTTCCTTAAAGTCAATTGCACTATACTTAACATCGTGGGCCTACAATCACAATTTCAGTTCTACTATTAAAAATGAATGTAGTGATGTAGGTACATTTAATTAATTATGCATTGAGCAGTGGGTTCCTTAACCTTGCAAGGTGGTCAACTCGGTAATTCAACGCATGAAATGTCAAGTAAAGGGGGCGAGTTGCATTTCTAAAATAATTGACCACTAAAGATTACATAGTTATCACAGTACCCGAGTAAAAACTGTTTCACAATTGTAATTATTATGAGTTATAATGTAATAATTTCACGCTATATCTCTTTCAAGGTGGGCAGAGATGCGTTAATGGCAGTATCCATTTAGTTCTTGTTGTTGCTCGTGACCAGTTTTGTAGATATATCGGCTCACAAATACCGCGAAAATCACGCTACCACAAAAAAATCAGCGCTGGGTGGCTCAGCTGGTCACCTAGCATTTGCTGAGCTGACTAAAACCCCCGGGTTGTTCCTTCTCCTGTCTGCCGGTGCCAAGAGCAAGGCTGTGCCAGCTTACTCATCGCCCGGAGACGTCTGGCCTATTGATGGAAGGCCACGGCACAGCATTTGCTCACTGTTGATGTCTTAGAGCGGTGCGCGGGAACACATCGCGCACCGCTCTCGCCTTAAAAATAATGGGCGACGCACTCCCTCAAGTGCGCTGCTATGATTTGATATCTTAAAAATAGCGACAAGTGAGGGTTAATTCAACTTTTAGTCTTTTAGGAGAAATTTAACACAGTTTACGAAAATAATTAAATAAATCTATTTTGTAGGGTTTCATTATTTTCTCATGGTTTTGTTATTTATTCCTAAACATTTTTTAAAAAATTGTATGGATATGTAACAATTAATGGTAAAATAAAAAAAATGGTATAAGTCAATCGGAGTACTTTTATCTTTTCTCTCTACAAAATTGCTATGAATGCCTCTACTAGAATAATAATATAAAAAACGAGCAACTGCAACCCTATTGTAGGTAGAAAATCCTCGAAGCACGCGTGTACGCCACTCTAACAATGACCGTCCTACCTGCGAACAGGAATTAATTGCCTAAACGTCTGTTCCCAATTTTTTATCATCCGCACATGCCTTCTTCAACCATAAATTTTCTTTTAATTATTCGCCGGCCGTAATGGGTGTTTCGAAAAAAAACGAATCAACAATTTAGCCTACATATCTTTGGCCAACAATTTAGAATTAGTGAATAGATATATAGGAACAAATTCGACCCACTCAGATTGCAAACCACTACAATTTTATAAATTAAATTAAATTTATCAGCTTCTTTTAAGTTGGATTTTTAATGGACTGTCAAACAATGATCGTCCATTAGTGGTCACCGCCGATGAAATATATACTTTTCATCAGGATAGCGAAGTTATAGGACATATTATTTTTTGCGAAGTGTAAGAAAACAATTGACGAAATCACAGCTATAATGTAAGTCGCCGGCTAGGACTAAGACGTTCATCAATTCTTACTTTTGCAGAATCCTTGAGCTGTTGAATGACCTTCCTGCAAGCGTGTTCCCACCATCCTTTGATGCAGGGGTCCTTTTAAGTGTAGCGTGATGTGATATTAGTGCAAGCCGGCATATCGCTGCGGCTACCAATGGGTTTTTCTCAACTGTTGGTAGTAGTTATCGTTTCTTTGGACTGCACCAAATTTCACTTTGCACTTTTTCTTTGTTTTTCTGCTCTTGTTTTAGGTATAGGTACATATATTTTTGCTATAGTATCACTAATACATTTTGTATGTAATAGTTTATTTTAGTATCACTCGTATTTATTTCATATTTATTATTTAAGCTATATGTACTTTTATTGTTTATTGATAATTCTTATAAGATGTAACACGACCGGGGCCCTTCACAAAATCAGCGCTGCAGACTGCCTCTGTGGCTTTAAGCTGATGAAGGTCCCATTTTCGCCATGTTTATATGTTTTTGTATTTTTCTTTTGTTTCTGTTACTGTATTTAAATTTCTAGATATTGTTAGTGGCGAAATAAATTTCATTTCACCATGCTTAACATCCAGCGTGCTGTGGTCACTGAGCTGACAGGATAAATAAACACTTATTAATTACCCTATCAGCCGCAAGTCATCCACTGCCGCACTCTGGCCTCCTGTTCTGCAGAGCTTCTGGTCAGAAAGAGCTATCATTCAGCGTTATCGTATGATTGAGACTAGTTCGTCTGTCAATCTTATAGATGGACGTTCCACACTGCGCTTGCCAGTACTTGTCTTGGTCTCCACTCGAGAACTTTTCTACGTCATTTGGCATCCTCTTTAGGAATTATGTGCCCTACCCAGTGTCATTTCAGCTTACTAATCCACTGGGCTGTGTTGATGACTTTCATTAGTCTATGGATTTCTCCCTTATATGATATTTGTATGCTGAAAAGGGATTTTTAACAATCTTGGACACATCTATGGTTGAGGAAATAAAAAAAGCACATATCGATGAGAAAAATTAGTTCTTTTTATTTATTTACATAAAAATGCCTTGCGGATATTATATTATTTATTATGTAGTCTTTCACAATGATTACATTTTAATAAATAATTATAAATAACTTCATCAAACCGCCAAATTCTAGACTATGCTAGAATGTAATCAGAATATATTGATACATCGATACTTCTCGGCTATTTTTAATAACAACAAGCCCTATACTAACGACGCGTATTTACAAAATTTACAAACGAAACGAAATAGTTAAAATGATATGAGAAATAAACAGGCCACTGGCTCCAAAGTAACAAGTACTACGTAAAGCTTAATTTAAAAATCGGTCGAATGTTAATTTTTTTAATGGAGTGCACATACTAACCCAATAAAACCGACGGTAGTACTATCAAACATATCTATACCGTCGCTGTGCCTGCAAAAATCGTCTTTTTTTATTATTCGGATTTACTTTTTAAGTTTCTTAGTAAAAATCGAACATTTGAACAGTCAAGAAACAAAAAAAAAACAAATTGTTTGTTTTATCTTGACTATGCATAGTAACCACACCACACCTTATAGTAAGCATGGTGCAGTCCAAAAAACGACTGCCACTGTCGATAGGCAAGAAAAACAATCGGCAGTGGTCATGCCGGCCTGCACAAATATCTCTCTACGCTTCGTTTACGGGACCGTAAGGTTAGTTTGTTTTGATAAGTTACAATTTAGCATTTATTGCTTTTTGCAGACAGGGTGACGATAGTCAGTCGATGGTCAGACTCCCTTTGTTCGGTTTCTGTAGGCGACTATAGTTGGTCTTCATTGGAATGGCAAAGGCACGGCTCGAACTATTATTTATAATGTCTGCATCCGTTTTGAACTTTGTGAAACTCCGAGAAGAACTTTCAAATTAACTAAATCGTTAAGACATAAAATAATTTGTACAACCTATAACTCCTATAGTATGGACTAATTGATCTGTAAAAATAGGGCAGAAGTCATCATGAATAAATATCGTACAAATCACAAAGTTTAGACTTAGTTATTTCTTCCAATTGCGTTCTTAAATATCAAACTCCGGTAAGTTACACCAAAGTATTTTTTTTACACTTTCATGACACAATAACTACAGTGCACCTGATCGTAAAAACAGTGTAGCCCAAAAACGAAAGAGACAATCAAAAGATGAAAATCCATTGATAGTCTACATCGTCATGTCGGCCCACATATACCACGACTGAAGGTCTCTAGGTATATGAGCTACTGGATATACACAAGCTGATCCCGAAACGCGACAAGCCAATTATACCACAAAGTATATTAATTTTATTGCTTAATGTACATTCATAAAATATCTCTCGCTATTACGTACTTTATCTTTAAAACCAGCCAAAATATAATATAAATAAACGCACAACGAATCAATTTACTTTTCTTTTGTTGAAATTCCTATACTTGACTTGGCATAGACATACGGGCGTATGATATTTAGCGACACAACTGTACTGGGCAATAATAATCAGCAATGACTTTACACAAGAATCTAATGTACACATCAAATTTTACAATAAGTTACTCAAACAGTTTAACCCCTAAAATTATATATAAATAATTCCACTAGTGCCTTAGGGCCCGCGTACATCTGTCAGAAAGTAACGCCACGGAATACCCACAAACATTGGATATGTAAGATTAATTAAACTTAATCATATAAACCATAATTCATCTAGAATAATAACAGCGAATGTGCGCAGGCCCTAAAAACAATAAGGTGATGCAGGTGTAATTTTTACATTGTCACAATGTCAATTTTTACTTTCCTACCAGTCCATTTTTTATTTCCCACAAAACAACTGGGGAAGAATATCGATTTCATATTATTATTATCAATAAAAAAAAAACAGTTTTTTGCGTCATATTTACGATGTCAATCATTTATATTTTGCATTCAAATTTTATGTCAACACACGTGTAAAGGATACATATCCCCCCAGATACTATGTTACGATATTGACGCTGAGTTTCAGAAATACTCCTCAAATTTTAGAACACTTAAACACCAATGATTCATTAATGTTTATGTGTTTTGAAATTTGAGGAGTGTTTCCGAAACTGAACTAATATTTTTTAATATTTTTCATTTTAAATTCGCGCCGCTACAGTTACAATCATTATACTGTAAATTAGAATTTTCTAGAAAGTTCCAGTCGAATCATCTATAACCAGAATATCATATAGGTTCTAATAATAAAGATATACGAAGACCTTAAGTTTACGCTAAAAAACTACACATCATCAGTTCATTTATACAGAATACATATTATCACATTCCAAATCATTTCTAAATCATCAAAGATACTTTAGGAATAATATGAGGCCTCAAAAGTCAGAGTAGCTAAGCCAAATAAACTGAGAAAATCTGATCTACTGGGCCAATGTATAATGCAGTTGCAATTGCAATGCTATGATAATTATTTATTAATAGCAAAATCTATTATATTAATAATAAAAGTAATGCAACTTGGTGACTTTGGTTTATCAAGCCTGACATCTTTTGTTGTACGGCTTTTTTCCAATTCTTTTTTTTTTCCCATACAATTAAATACAGTTCTAATCTATTTAATTCCACATAAACACTATCTTTATCTATTTAGCTTTATTTGCGAGATATAGATTCAAGGATTGACGGAATACTCACTAAATCTAAACAAAAAGTGTTAGGGTTTTGTTACGTTTTACATAAAATCATTGAATAAAAGTTATTAGCTTTATGTACCTAAGTCACCTTTATGTTTTACGTTAGTTACCAGTAGCACTTTAAAATTTTTAAGAGTAGTTTTATAATTGTCAAAGTCTCGTGTTGAAGCATACATTTTTCACTTGAGCTACTCTTGCCCTGATGCTCTCATATGAACCTATAATTCGTTTCCCCCGGCTGTCTAAAAACAAATTCGCCTTCCATAATCATTAGAAAACTAACGAAGACCCTCATAGCACGCAAATTATAAACAATCCAAACCAGGTTGAGTGTCGTGGTTAGGTTATCTTGCAACGAAATCGGGTAATGTGGTTTAATACAGGGTAGGAAACCCAATAAAGGGCTGACAGGATTGCATGTAATGACGGAAACAAAATCTACAAAAGTGACTACGGAATTGTAGAAAGTTTGTCTCCGCGGAATATCAGTTTTTTGGTCACATACCAGAAAGGACGGTAAAAACCTCAAACAGCTGACGGCTACTGGTGGGTTTAACGGAAGACGTGAAAGGAATCGAAGGTCATTATGTGTTATAGATTAAATCCGCGACGCTCTGAACAAAAACTTACACGAGGCTACCCACAATGCCAAGAATAGAGTAACGCACTACTATACGACGGACAACGTAACAGTATTCAAGATCCCTCAAATTTGAGACGCGACAAAAGGAGAATCTGACGCCATTTTTAATTGTTTTAAGACAGCCGAAAAAAAGATATTTATTTTTCAAATCGACTTTAATAGCCAATATGTGAACCGAAAAGCAAAAAATACAAATTGATTACAATGTAAATTTAGATTTTCTAAAAGTTAATTAGTCAAGAATATAAGTTTTTAACATTGCTATTCTGAGTACTTTTCGCCATTTTCTAGTTTCGCAATTGGCCATCAAGTCAAGTTGAAAAATTCATACTATATTGGATATCTCAGGGGTGCCCAAACTTGAAATACCCACGTTCTATCTCAAAATTATTAACAGGCAAACTCTGTAGGCGTAGGCAGATAGATGCCGCAAACATCTACGATACAGACTTGTGAATATTTAAAATTTTCATATCCATAGTTGTCGATATAATTTATTCAGTATTTCCCGAGATCAATTCAAACGATCTTGTGATCGACCGTTTGAGTACCCCTGGTATAGCCATGCCACGCATTTAATTATTTCTCTAAATGACGCAGGAATTTAATATAACAATGCCAGACAATCAGCTACAATAACCCGCTTATTTTTTGAGTTGACTATCAAAAAACGTTTATATATGTCGCGCGCTATACATGAGATATATTTTTGTATACCAAAACTTTACGTCTTACGCCGAATTTCAAAAACCCTCCTTAACTTTAAATTGGCTTTAAAACACTAATGAATCGTCAATCGCATACATAAGCTTCATTAGTGTTTAAAAACATCTTGTAGCGCGTTTAATCTATCAGCGGTAATTAAGTCGACTGGGCTCTGTTACGGAAAGCGATCGGCCGTTGCGCTAGTGCGTCATTTCAATATCACGCTATTTTACGAGAGCCAATGAAAATTCATGATCTCAATCGACAACCTAATAACAAGGTCCTAAAATCTCAAAATTTAAAGAGCGCTTCTGAAGCTAAGCATTGGTGCTAATTTGTTCAATCGACCAACAGTAAATTTTATAGTAGACTATTTTCTTTCTATATTTTCAATTTCTATTTTTATCCACATCAATGCCTTATGCTTCAACAATTTTAATATTTAATTATGGATGGGTTAAGGGTACACTTTTCTATTGAGACTAGAGATGGATAAAACGTGAAGTCACTGCCATTTTAGTGAATAAATGAAAATCACACGGACCGAGACAACGATAGCGCCATGACAACACCGCGCGCGCGAAAGAGATAAACCTAATAGCAGGTACAGCACCAGTTATAATTTATCCCATGCCTAATGGAGTTTGTAGAAATATACAAATTGGTCATTTGAACAAACAAGTACTTTAAAGACGTATAGATGACCTTAAAAACATCTATTTTAATTACCATTAAACAGAAAAGCGTTTATTAGCGTTTAGGATAGGTTATAACTTCTTTCCAGGCTTTTCAGATACTTCCTTTTAGGGTTCCGTATCTCATTAGAAAAACCCTTATAAGGATCACGTCGTTTTATGTCTATATACCCAGACCCTTTTTCTTATGAACGCGTCAATTAAGTTGAAATTAATATCAAACACTTAAATCTGCAGCGTCTTGTAGCTATAAAAAAAACTTCGCAAATCAACGCAATCGAAATACAGCCGTTTGTTTTGCAATAGGGAGACAAAGACTTCTCGTAGATCTACTCATGAAATTTGTAAAAAAACAGGTTTTCATACCTGAAGTATAGGAGAACATCCGAAAACAGTATATCGAAAATCAACCCATTTTTTTAGTTATGAAGTTATAACCAATATGTTTGTACGAAACCCCCTCGGTCGTGAGTCTGACACGCACTTAACTGGTTTTTTTTATTCCAACGCACACCACTACTCTGGCGGTGTTACAAAAATATGAAATAATACTTATGTTTATGTACCATAACTCTCGTGGGGCATTCAATCCTTTATATATTATACCTGTTATTGTACCGCATTATGTTAAAAGGAGCAACTACCAGAGTTTCTTGACGGCTCTTCTCGGTAGATTCTGCTTTCCAAACCGGTGGTAGATTCACTTTGTTTTTTTTTTGCCGATTCAAAAGTGCTTGGAAGTAGGCCTATTTGAATAAAGTTATTTCATTTCATAAGCAAAACTGATTGTGAAAGTATGCTCAAAGTGTTGATTTTGTTTTTATGTCGCTTAGCTTTATTAAGAAAAATATAGTAAATAATAGTAGATATTTATAATAAAAATAATGACTTTGATCAATAATAAAAAACGATTAAAGTTGAATTGCTAATAAAGGGATATTATTCAATCAATGACTAAATAAAAAAAAGTGTGTGGTCTTAATGTATTCAATTTTTTAAATGCGACAATCATTCCTTTTTCTGTTAGATATTTGTAACTTGAAGGCTTTTCTCTTCTCTTCTTCGTCTTTTTGAAGTGGTAGTAGATCAATTTTTTTTTATTTTTACGACCCAATAGTGCTTGAAAGTGAGCCTATTTTAATAAAGTTATATTTCATTTAAATATTATCACAATCCATCTCTTGGTATATATATATACCCATAAGTATTGCTTCTTACTTTTGTAACACCCTGTACAGAAGCATTCAGAACTGACAATTTATCGACTATAATATAAACTAATTTTTGCGCTACAAATCAAAGGCACGCGACAATAATATTCATTTTATATAACACCACTATAACTACAAAAAGTTCATAATATCAGCTATGTATAGTTATTTATAGTTTTATGCAGAACAGTTTTTACTCTGACAGTGGTCGTATTCATGTTCCTATCAACACTTATAATAGAAATATATCATACAGGACATAGAAAATAATAAGAAAATCCACACATTTCTCTCCGTTTTGTCGAATTCACCAACACAACCAATGTAGAGTTCTAAATACAACGAGCACAACTCTAGGGACTATCGATATTGCCGTGAAATATACCGACATCGACATCGCGAATAATCTGTATACAAAAGTATGCAGAATACACTATCGATTATTGATAAAATCGATATTATATTTTATCAATATTCGACAGTATCCAACCGAAATGTGAATAAACTTATAAGGGATTACACGGGACATTTCTATTGGCCAATGGCTTTATTTATAAATATATGAACATCGATATCGCAAACCTATCTACAATAGGCGATAGCGCTACTGGTCACGTGGGGCACGACATTTAAGCACAAAGTGGATACAGTCACTAATGTATTTCGGCTCACCCTCAAAGGGATATAGCGTATAGATATATATATATTTTATACTACCCACAACAGAGACTTGATACAAACGTATCAATAATCAATCAAATGATTTTCGATATAATCGAATACAATGAGCTCTTATAGTTTAACAAGAAAATGTATAAACAGGACATTTTTTTTATATCTGCAGGTATTATTTACATTTAAAACATTTAGACAGTGTTTGAAATATAGTAATTTTATCACTTTGAGAAGTTTATTAAAAATATTAGAAAATGAAAAACTTGTTTTCTTATATTAAATTTTTAGTCATATTTTGTACTATAAAAACATAATACCATAGACTTTATTTCGCTGATAAGACGAGTAAAAGCTAAGTATACACTGTGTCGCTTACAATTTTTTTATAATGTCCAGCCAAATTGTGACCGAGTACAATTACTATTATTAAGAAAAAACTACGATTTGTCGACCTCGCATGCTGTTTTAAAAAAAACTTCAAATTTAAGCCGAAGTCTAAGTTATAAAAGTTTTAACTACCGATTTTTTTAAAATAAAAAATTTCCCCATTTTCCATATCGACAATCGGCCAAAGTCCTGTAGTAAAACTCATGTATGACGCTCCGGAGGTCCTTATTTTAGACAGTCTTTATTAGAGTGCAAAGTTTAAATAGTTCAAAATACACGTATATCGATAGATAATTCGATATGCTACAAAGATTTCTTAAAGCACTGATTCAACATTTTATCATAATACTGGCAATATATTATCCTTGGAAGAGCGTGAGAACCCAGGCGACTCTACTCGTAATGTATGTCCATATTGTTTTACTCAAATTTAAGCGAAGGGTTTAAGATACATCTATATCGATACTTCGATACTGAACCAACGTTCATATAATTATTACAAACATTTTAATAGGACATATATACGAATGAACTTAGTTTAAATTATGGCTCAACGTTTCGACGTGGTTTCACAAGTCATGGTCACGAGCAGACTGACGCGTCGCGAAATTTTCATCGGGGGGGAGTTACTTCTTCTACCCCCTTTCCTTCTTGATATTTTGAATAGTCACGAAACACAGTCACAGTTTTATGTCGCCTTGTAAAAATTACTTGTGAAACCACGTCGAAACGTTGAGCCATAATTAAAAGTAAGTTCATTCGCGCTTAAGTCCCATTAAAGTATTTATAATGAGTACAAAACGCGAGTTTAAAATGTGTTATTTCTTTTCCAAATTCTTCAATAATTAATATAAATGATCAAGCAACATCATGCAGTATGATACCCGTTGATATCCGTTAAATTAGAAAAAAAAACGGTTTAGAATAAACATGACCAGTTTGAACCTTGATAAACATATCGATAACTGAATTTTCCATATTTTTCGATAATCGACATCCGACATTCGGCCAACATCGCCCATCCCTGTGAGTGCGACGCGCGTGAGTTAATCATAGTCGATGTCCATATTGTAACGGCTCCTATCGTTCGAGTTGAGCGAGGACGCGGAATCCGAATTGCTCGAGTTGGTTGTGTTGGATCGTGTGGTTGGCGCCCACACCCCGCTACTGGTCACCGAGGACCCTGCCGAGGAGCTCGTGTTGCTGTTCGAGTACCAGTTCTGCGCGAGGGGCACCATGACGCGGCGCCTCGTGTCCTGACGCATCATCAGCTGCGAGATGAGCGCCGGTATTGCTGTTGAGACAAATCACACGTCAGTCGTATTTCTTTGCAAAAAAAAAAACTACAGTAATACCTCGCTTTACGCGACCGCCGTTATGCGCGGTTTAATTATAACGCGAAATTAAAATTTAGCGCTCAATTGCCTCTTCCAAAACCTTATTCAGGTTTGGCCATATTGCAGAGTATAGACAATAATGACGACCGTGTCTTGACCGTGTGTCAAACAATTAAAAACAGTGTTGGGTGTTAAGAACGTAAAAAAAAAAACGCTACCCAAAAGACAATACATGTATTTTTCCGTAAAAAATAATTAATAGTATGTATTGCATTATGTGTTCTTAGAATTAAAGTGATTGATTAAATTGATTCGTATGTTATTGTACATATTAAATTTTAACTATGTTTAATCTTAAACTTCGATATACGCAAATTTCAGTTAACGCGATTTTTTCCGGAACGTATCACTCGCGCAAAGCGGGGCATTACTGTATTTGGGCAAAATCAATTTACCCGAAAGGTAAATAGCGTGGCGGTATATCATTATTACATTATTAATAATCATAAATGGTTACAATTGTGCCGTGTGGATGAGTTTAAATAAAAATAAATGTGCCTACAATCATAGTATGATGATGATGTCCTAGCCGGATTCGGCCACGGCGACTGTTTCAACGCCGATTAAGAAAATCAAGGCCCAGTTTTCGGAAACAGTCAATTGCGCAGGAGATATTTAAGTGCATAACTGGACGCGCAGCCAGAAAAGCACTCTCTCATCCGAGCTCCCTCAGGCCCGATGGAAAGGAGAACCAGTACGATCGGGAGGGAGCGGGATGCAGGCTTGGTCGAGTTTTCCTTCTCTGAACACCTGGTTGAATTGCGGTGTTCAAGAGATACCTTAGTCGCCTTTTACGACACCTCAGCAAGAAGAGGGGGGTGCTATTCTATTCTGCCGGCAGCCACCACGGCTACAAAATGGCTAATCACAGTATAATGTGATAAATATAAACAATCAACTGTTATTACAATGTGTGATAGGTTTGCAAAATAAAATATTCTTGCAATTGTATAGTGCAGGGGTCGGCAACCTTTTGAGTCGGTAGAGTCAAAAATTACAATTTACAAAATTTTAAAGAGCCACAAAACCATTTCTTGATAACAATACTATTTTTTTTTACACTAGCTCGACATAGTGACTACATTGCACCTGATAGGTGCAGTGTAGGCCAAAAACGAATGCGATCATCAAAGGATGAAATCCATTGATAGTCTCCGTCATCATGTTGGCCCACATATACCACGACTGAAGGTCTCTAGGTATATGAGTTACTGGAAATACACAAGCAGATCCCGAAACGCGACAGGCCAAGGCGAGTCACTATAACGGTCTTTACACTTCTGTACTGTGGTCATGACCCCACTCGGGCAAAAACCGTACCACCAATTACTATTTTTTTGATAACAAAAAATCTAATCAATTTAGTCATCGAATTAAAACGAGTTCTAATTTTTTTTTTTATAGTATAAAGTATATTTGCGTATGGAACTAAATAGCCGCAGCTTCACATCCAAAGAGCCGCAGGTTGCCAACTCCTGATATAGTGTGGATCAGTTTACAAAATGTGTTTGTACAACTAGTGTCTGTGATAGTCTAGTGAATTAGGGGCCGGTACCCATGCGCGGCAAAGCGAATCGTCGTGAGGTCGAATCACGGCGCGTACCTCTGGGTCTTTCCAGATTAAGTATGGATTAAGGCAACATATGCTCACCTGTGAAGAAAACCATCGTGAGGAAACCCGTCTAATAAAAATATCATGTGAAGTACCCTGAGAACAGCAATCAGCTGCTCTACTGGTCACGTTGGGGACGACATATAAGCGCACAGTGGATACAGCCACTAATGTATCTCTGCTCAACCCTAATGGTGTGACGATATATTAGTATGCAAAATAAAACATATTTACAACTTTAATGCAAATAGTTGACAAAATGTAACGCATATTTGAGGCGTCTAGTTTCAAAACCCGCTATAACATTTTTTTTTTTCAAATCCCAATTATTTATAAAAATTAATAATTAATCTTTGTTTTACAATCGCATTCTTATAAGATATTTAAATTATTATTCTAGAGTAAAAAAGCAAAAAAGAAAAAAATCGTATATAACATTTGCTTTGATAAAAACATTTCAAATTACTATTAGAACTATTAAGTAATTTTGTACGAAAAAACGTTTTAGCGGGTTTTGAAATTAGACACCCCATATATGACTAGTGATGAAAATGCCCGGGAATTTTCCCAAAGTGCCCAAAACTTCCGAGAACATTTTGTAAATTCCCGAGAATATTCCCAAGTAAGTTTTGGGCACTATGGGAATATTCCCGGGCATTTTCATCACTATATATGACCCGCATATTTCCCATACAACAATGTGCAACGCCACATCTACCCATCGTTTAATACAAGTACTGAAGTTGACTCATTGCAGTGGGATTCCCAACTGAAGATCACGCGACCCAACTCTTAACAATGGCATGAGTCGACGAGCTTTGGGAAACGACGGGCCCGCAGCCTGACGCGGTCCACCAAGCAACCAGAATTCGTCAGGCTCTAGCATCGACCGGACGTGTTCCATTAGACATTAGAAACCTTGTAATCTTTTTAACTTTTGTGCATTAATCTATTAAATCATTTTGAAAACCTTTTTTTTATACCGACTCGACACAGTGACTACACCGTACCTGATGGAAAGCATGCTGCAGTCCAGAAAACGCTAACGACTATCGATAGACAAAAAAAATCCATCGGTAGTCACGGCGATCATGCCGGCCTGCACAAATATCTCTTCACGCTACGTTTAAAAGATCCCATATCATAGGATGGTGGGAACGCGCTCGCCGGAAGTCCATTCCACAGCCCAACGACACGGCAAAAGAAGGAGTTAGAGAACTTCTTAGTCCTGGCCGGGATGTGAGACACCTACTCTGGTTACAGCAGTTCATATTTCGCACTTACAATTGTGCAGCGTGACCGGCTGCGACTGCGTCGTCGATGCAGCTGACGTCGCTGTCGTGGCTGCAGTCGCCGTCGCGGCCGTAGTGACTGCGGCGGCGGCGGTCGCGGCGGCCGTCGCGGTGGCGGTGGCCGCCGGCGCAGGCGTGGCGGCGGCTGTCGCGTTGCGCGGCGGCGCGACGTTGTCGACGATGACGGGCACGATTGGCGGCTCGGTGGACAGCAGCGACCGCCGGCAGACCGGGCACGTCGCGTGCAGCTGCAGCCACGGCGTGATGCACTTCGAGTGGAATATGTGCTCGCATTCGAGACGAGACACCATCTCCGCTGTGTGAACAACAACACATTATTGTTTTTTTTAACCACTGACGGAGTAAGAAAAGTGCTATATATATACACCGTAGTAATTAGGGTATACCTAAACTTACTGTAGTTATAGGGAGTAACTAAAGAGCATAGCTTCTCTTTCACTCTACATCTTAAGAATTTAAGAGCTAGCTTTTGATTGAAGTGAGCGGCCTTGTCAGTCTGGATATATTCCCACTTCCAGAAAAGGTCTTCCACTTGCAGTTCTGCATCCCTGCTACTTAAATTGTAGGGCTTGGAATAAAGCTGATGAGCTTTCCACATCCTCTTTTTGCGTATAAGTGCGTATTCCATTAAATTTCTTTTAAAAATCTTATGAACTAAAACAAGACACACGTCACCCACATTTGGCTAACGTGCGTGATAATAGGCTCACTCATATGGTGTGCGTGTGTGTGTCAGGCACACGCATTTCATCGTCAGCCTTTCACTAGGTAGAGCTGAGATGACATGTTTGCTCGTAAATCAAATAAAAATAGAGAAGTGGTATACCTAATTGGAAGTTCTCCCAGCAGACGGAGCAGGCTGTGTTCGTGGCGACCTGCGCCTCGGTGATCGGCTCTGTGGGTATGGCAGCGATTTGGTCGCCGGGCAGCGGCGGGGGGCCCGAGTTCTCCAGCTGGCCTAGCAGCTGGGTCACCACCGAGTCCAGACCTTAACATTAAAGACGAGTTATTATTATATTGTTAATACTCCCTCTAGATTATATGAATTTCGAGTATGTTACAACAGTGTGATTTTCTAGAACCAACTTGTCGCATACTATAAGGTTGTGGAAAGACCTTCCAGGGGCAGTATTTCCTCTGGACTACGACATGGAGCTCTTCCAAAAAGGAGTGAAAACACTTTTACAGGTCAGCAGTGCAGTAATGATACTTCTTGAGGTGGAGTTGTCCATAAGATCACACGCAGAAGACAGTGATCGCTTGCCTTTGGATGTTTGATTTATGCTGTTGGCCGGGAGAGGTCTTTACAACTTCAACGGGCGAGAGGGGCGACTACCTGGGATGTTCAGCCAGTGAATTTATGGGTTGGGTGGCAACGCAAGGCAAACTTACGCGTACGGACCTCGACTAGGGCGGACAGCCAGGGAAACAACCTAAGTTGGTCTACCAGAGTTAGAGCTATTCGCCTGTATGCCTTCCTTTTATATAAAAAAATTCCAATCCCTTTTATCGAGCGTCATTAGGAGCATGTAAGACCTAAAAGAAGCCAATGTTACAAGCAAGCTAGAATATTGTAAGGTCGAAATCTAAGAGTAGGAGAGCCGCGGTATGTCGGCTTTGCAGCCTGGTTCCTATACATCTAATGCTAAGAAATATTTTTACTATAATCTACTTTGTTTTAATGGAAATAATAAGGTATCGTTTTTTTTTTACATATTTGATATTAGATTCGAATTCTAAATACGTTCTCGAAATATCTCTATGTTGTTGTTCTGACAGCCTTTACTGGAACGTTATACGCACCTTCGCCGCCAAACACGTAATCACCGGGCGCTCCGAGCAGCACGAAAGGAGCCCTGCTCGTGCCAGTGCCTGCGCCGGGCCGCGACCCGCTCACCATCCACACGAGGTCCTCCACCAGCGGATGCCTTCGGTTCTGACCGCCTCCGCTGAAATATCATACCAATGACTTTGTTATTTACTTCTACACGCGACCTACCACCGTCTCTTATGAGGGCTTTAACACATTCGTCGCTACGTTATCCAAATATGGGTGACACTTTTCTATTTGTAGTTGGTAATGATTACTTCAAGCTAAAATCTTTGTATATAATAATATCATAAATTCAAATCGGTAAAACTGTTTCGGATATTAGCGAGCACCAGCACGTAAACAAACGTTTTAATAATAATTGTTTTTGGTTCTATGGCATTAAGAAGGGCCCCTAATGCTCGCAGGGTCTGTAGGTAGTATACGGATACCCAGGCCCGGCGAAGGCGAAGAGAGGATATAGTTGGCACCCCGGTGATTTTAGTCGGTGCAAGTCCGACACACCGGGGGGAGTGGCTCTCACCGCTCTTATAACTTTTTATTTACAAATTAATGGAAATAAAATGAAAACTAAATGGTGAAGGCAGGTTTTCACAATAAATTAATGAAAACTAATCCAAATCAGTTTAGCCGTTTCTGAGATTAACGGGCACAAACGCGTTCCAAATATGTGTGTATTGACTAACGGTTCTGATACATTTTTTACTAACTACCCTTCCTCTGTCAGCTCTTTAGCTTTGGCCCTTGACTGTAGATTAAAAATAATACATACCGTCCCGCCCCTCCGGACATCAATACGGCGATCTCATTTAACATGTCTGAACGACCCTGGAAAAAATAAAGGACACGGTTGAATATAAAACCAAAAACGGATCTAAGAAATTTAGACCATTACTTCAGCTCGACAAAACAACTTTACCGCACCGTTATCAAGCACAGTACAACAGCGGCGACAGTCGATAGAAGACAATTAAACGACAGTCGCTTTGATCACAGCGGAATGTAAATACCACGATGGTAGACATCTAGGTACTTAACTGCACGTACACGGGCCGATCCCGGAACGCGACAGGCCGAAGCGGCTGACCGGTCTGTGACGGGCTTTATGTCCACGCTCTACGGTCACGATCCAGTCGTGCACAGACACCCTGGCACCTGACAATTTCATCACATATTATAAGCTTACTCCAGTTAAACTACCAGTTATAAGAACCGTTAAAGAACGATAAGCCATTGACAATCGCTGTCGTCATAAATAACCACGATGAAAGGCTTCTACATATATTGATAACTGGACAGACACGAGCCTAATGAGAACTGCGACAGGCCAAAAGAGTCACTATGACGAACTGTGTATCTATAATTTTCTGGTTACATAATAAATACTTAATATATTTTATAAATTTTCACACATGTGAAATGAAGAAATATTGTATTAAATCAATTTAAATACGTGTGAAAGTGAAGAAGTCTTGCTATATTGTACTAAACTAATTTACAGACGTGAAAAATGAAGAAATATTGTATTAAATAAATTTAAACACGTGTGAAATGAAGAAATATTGTATTAAATAAATTTAAACACGTGTGAAAGTGAAGAAGTCTTGCTATATTGTATTAAACTAATTTTCACACGTGTGACGCAATCTTGTGAGCGTTATCAACGCGTCACCACATCGCATACCCCTTATCAGCACATGACCGGTGATACTGATAGTGCACTGTGTTTTTAAAATGACTGGTCACGTTTATTGCATGTGCAAATCAATGGAAATGTTATATTATTCCACAATATTTTCTTCCCACGACTTTGCAGATGTTTTAATTTTTTAATAATATGTGTTCTAAATCTCCTTATCTTTGGGCAAAGGACATAAATAGATAAAATCATTAAAATTCATAAAAATTACATGTATATTTTAAATCCCTTATCCAATACAACTCATGATGATTAAATACTTTTCATGTAACACATATAAGCATTAGATATGGCAAGACTATAAATTTTATAATAAATTCAAATATTTATTGCAACTGGTTATGTGGAACATGACATTAGGGCAAAAATTATACAGCCACTAATTTATCTCAGCTCACCCTGATAGTCATTAAGCATGATGATATATTAATATTATATTTATGCTATTTTGCAATATATTATATGACCAAATCTTAAAAGTAATTATAGAAAATATATGTTTCATAGACATCCACTCTTTAAATTTTACCATGCAGTATTTTTCCATGAATTCTGTAATACTCTAAGCATACGCACACAATAACGAAAAAATAAATGGGTACCAATTCTGAAAAATACCCATAATAAGACCCACCACAGAACAAAATCTTCATGAAAAAATATCACATGGTAAAAATTTATAGTGCTGTCTAGACCTAATATTCTGTTTCTTTAAACATGAAATTTGAGTTAAGTAGCTTGCAATATTTATCCTAAAAAAGTTCGATTATATTCTATAGTTTTATTTAGTTTTAAAATATTACAATATACATGTTGAGATTCAGCTTTATTTTGGGTATGACAAAATCCTACAGGTCAGCTTCAATGTTAGATTAAATGAAATGCAATCATATTCTTGTCCTCTATGTGCATTCTAATAGTGTAACTATTTGTTTTGCTAGACTTTCGTAAATGTTATCAATATTCATAAATATCAAGCCTCATCAGCAAGGGCATCTGATTTCAAAAAAATATTTTTGATTATAGTTATGAGTGAGATATTTTCAACTAAAGACTACAGTTATAAAAATAAATTTAATAATCAATAAGGTCAATACACCAACATGAGATTGCACAACACAACATAATATTGCTCAGGTGTATGAGACATAGCATTGAAAGATACTTCCTAGCACTATACTACATGACATTGTTCAAAAATATTTATATGAACATCACATCCCACAATTCATGCAAAAAAGAAAGTTTTAAAATACAAACTTTTAAGAACCATTACACAATAGTATTCTCACATCATATTTCACTTTTCTTCATTTAAATAATATAATTTTTGACATATAAGAAACTAACATTAGGTTGTAATTAAATGTTAAATGTTTTTTAAGCTTTAAGAATTTTCATTGCACAAATAATGTCACTCCATGGTGACTCTGTGCTACATCCTGCTGTCTTAGCTTACTGCAAATATTTTAATAATACCTGTGTAATGTGAATTTCATCTCCGTCAACTAAATTGCCCATTGTAACATCATTTTCCATTTCATGCATTTCATCCAAGTTATTTATGTCATCTAAGTCTGCCATGACACGCAAGTCTTGAATCATGGACATGTCTTCATCATAAAAATCATCACTAGAGCCCACTTCTGATTGTCTGCTTGCTTCCATCTGCTCAATGAACTCACTTGAGCAGAATGGGCATTTGAATTCCTGAAAATATATAAAATATAAATGAATATTATCCATCACACTATATCCTTTTTGGAATAATCCGAAAACCATTAGTGGTTATAACCATTTTGCGATTGTAAATAGTGTTCCATTCTGATTTCTGGGAAGATAAGATTTCTTATTAGATTTCAGGGCAATACACATTGTTTTTTTTTAATGTGATAAAGGGATGCTCATGACGTTTTCTTTCATTACTGAACATGCGGTGCTTAAATACATAATTAACGTATAAAACTCAGACATAAGAGACAAAATTCAAAGCTATGGTCATTTAAAATACATAAAATTAGCACTTTTATTTTATTATAAAACTTGTTAGTCAGTGATAATAATAATATATCATCACACTATATGCCTAATGGGGTGAGCAGAGATACATTAGTGATTATATCAACTTTGCACTTATATGTTGTGTACAATGTAACCAGCAGCACAGATGATCCCAGTTTTCAGGGCACTAAATCTGTATGAAATTAAAAAAATCCTGAGATATGTGCCAGGACTCAAACATACAACCATTCACATTGTTGCACATAGAAACAGTTCTACTAAATCACCACAGCCACAGTGATGAAATTAACTTTAACCTTATGAATGTGTTGTATGCATATCATAATAGTATTCTTTACAATGCAAAATGCATACTTATTATATTTATTTTTGAAAACAAAAACGTTTTTAATCCACTCATAGGCCTGATTCTTATTTATATTTGATTGTCGATTACTTATCGAAATTCTATCATTGCATGCAAATTCTCCATTCTCTAAAAATAAGATTTATGTTATTCAAACTAATCCCAAAAGGTATAAAACTATGGAACTAAACATAATAGATACAGTATTAAGAAAATAAAAAAAATATGTCAAATCTTGTTTTTGTCTCAATATTATTGAATTGACTTTGAACATCATGTTTGTGTAATCGTTAAGTATGTGCCAATTAATTGCTATTGTATTATAATTTGATTCAATTTATATCTAATTGGATTCAATGTTTAGTGTTCTTGAACAATGGTTGGTGTATACGACATTCTTTGTAATCTATTTTAATAGCAGTTGATGTAATTATGCAGAACGATCTAGTAATAAAAGTCATCAATCTAAGTAATTTCGCAAATGTCGTATGATAGACGAACCGGCTGCATGAAATGTCTGAAGATGTTCAACGTATCATACATTATTCTTATTAGTATTTGACCAATATGTATTAATACCACCGGTATGTTCTGAATTGCGTGTCAAGCATGCGCGTAGATGGCATAATCAACTATTTCCAAGTATGAAAATAACTTTATTTATTGATTTTTACCTGCACTGCTTCATCAAATTCCATGTTACACCTATGACAAAAGAACCGCGTAGCTGGTCTCTGTTCTACAATCGCATCAGCCATGGTAGTAGTTTATGATAACACAAATACACTGTTAAATGTATATATTTTTTAATATGTTCTAGATTGTGCTTTCAAACTCTCAACAAGAATTTATCAATCGCCATTTTTTTAGACATGCTCAATCTATGGATTTCATCACTTTTTTTAGAGGAAAAACACAGATGATTACAGTATCGTAGACAATCTTGTTTATTTTTTTAATTAAAGAGTCCACTAGACTGTCAATATTATTGTACAAAAGTTGTTTTGTGTAAAATATTACCTACATTGCTTGTAATCTGATAGCATCACCGCAGTTAAGAAATTACTTATAGTCATTTATAGACCGTGATACTACTTTATCTTCATGATTGGTTTCATAATTTGGTCCACATAGGTTAACAATGGATATCACATAATGGTGTTCTACGTTGATAAATGATATTAAAGTTAGCTACAGATGTAATATTTTTTTTTTTTGATTGTTACTTTGATTGTGATTATTATTAAAAATCCAGCAATAGTTTACGAACTCGGTTAGGAACGCATGTTTTCCTTTCCATTAATATTAAGAAATTACCATTTACTACTGCTTAAAATTTGAACTATGCAAGAAAAAATTATAAACATAATGAGAAGTAGTGTTCTTTTTGCTTACACTCTATGGAATCGGTGTAATGATACAAGTTAATAAAGGGATCATAGACTGTCAAGTCAGTTTTTCGAGCTAAAGACAAAATAAACGAACATTAATAAATGTACAATATGTAAATTAATACAGTTATTATTATTAATTCGTAAATAATTTATTTCCGTGTTTTTATTGTAATAAGCTATAAAGATATTTTATGAAGTACTATAAAGTACAACACTGAACTATCTGTCATCGAATTCACTAATCGCTTGCGTGTTGTGGGTCAAATATATTTTACATTGTACTTTTATCTTTTATCATGAAAATTATTGTTCATTGTGATACTTTTGGTATAAAATATGCTTAGGTTAGTACTCGCTACCCTTGCAACGGTCAGAGATCAACGACCGCAAGAGCATACGCGCCCAGACGTTGCAGTGCTTTCGATTAGGATTATTATCAAATATAAGTGAAATAGAAGGAAATCATGTGGATTTCTGGTGAATTAGATAACTATTACATCCCTGACAATCCGTTATAAGTGTCAATCTGTGATTTATTATTGTAAATAGTATTTTTTAAATCATTAAAGTGGGTCAACATCGCGTGAGGCAAATTCGATTACGATGAACGAGAAAAAGTTGGTTCAGAATTTCAAAAGCTACCTCGTTGATGTATCTCCTTCGGTAAATTACATTTTTCCTTGTTATCATTTAACATATCTATATTATGACATTAAAATGTATATAAACATTCATAAGTGTGTTCACTTTGTTATTTCTTGTATGTCTTGCTGTTTGCAACGTCTAGTGCACTAGTCCTATTACGTCTACACTAGTTTTTGTAATTCAATTAAAAGAAAAAAATATAATTTTGTTTTTAATCTATAAATGACACCATTCTTGGTCTTCTTTGGTCTATATTTCTTAAAACTAAATTCCTTGCCCATCTTGTAATCTGATTTACATCATAGTGGAGATCTTATAACTTACAAGGTTATATTATTGTCTAATATAAACAAAGAGAAAAACATTGTAATATTACATAATTTTTTTATTTAAGTAGATAATTAGTCTTTTATCCATAGACAAGTTATTTAATTCAAGGTCAGCAAATATTTATTTATTAATTATGTGTCATTCTATAGCATCTTGAATTTTATAAGTTTTAATAATTTATATTGCTGCATAAAGATTAAAAATCAATAAATAATAATTGGTTCCTAATATTTTCAAATATATTAAACTACTTTTATTTATATTGTAACATATGGGTATGCTAAATCTATCAAGAAAAGCTTTTTCTTCAGAGTTAGTATGCTATGTTGAGAATATTAATCTAAAATAATATTTATCAAAATTAATTCTAGTTTATGTAACTCCGGGATAGTTAAGCTATTTTTTTTTATGTTTATTTTGTTTTAGAAACCACTTCTTTGACATTCAAGAAATAATTTATACTTATACCTTTTTTAGGATAAAAATACATCATTTAAATAAATAAAAACATTGATTTATGTATACAATTACTATAATACACCAAATATACATTTTAATCAATATTTTTTTTTACATAATGTTGATGTATAAGATTGAAACAGACAGATAGCTAAGAAAAAACTATCTTCGGAAAAAACAATGATAATAATGTAAAAAAAAAAGCAATGTTAAATGAGAAAATGAGCAATGCCAGCAACATATGCTATACAATATCAAAATGCTAATATCAGTTTATTATGACTGAATTGTGAACTACTTTCACTTGTCTCTTGAAACCTGCCAGGGTGCAGTTGAGAATATCAATATGAGAGATTTTTTTTATACTTGTCTCCCAATCTAAATAAAGATGTATTACCGGCATATCTACTTTTTGTACTTTTTGGTACATCAATAAAGATATAACATTGCAAACATAATCTAGGGCATTTAAAGTGAAAATTACCCAGTAATTACAGTTGTATCAATTATTTAGTACTTTATAAAAATATTTGATCCTTTTCCCTACACCTCAACATAATTGAGGTGAACACATTGTAAAATATATATACATATATATAATGTGCTTATATAAGTTTATGAACAATAACAAATGAGTTTCTCTGAAATCAAAGAATGTTTATTTAACACAATTGTGCATTTACACAACAACACAACACACCGCTTATACTAATCTCACCTGAAATCAAAGAAACAACCATAAAAGCTATTGTTTCGTCTTTCTAATGATATTTATGGGAAAGTTAATTATTATTGTGCGATATCTTGGGTTAGTTTTGGTTCGTTCATATGACGCTAGTGACAGCTGTCAATTCTAGGCCAATGAACAGCGCCGATACCGACCATCGTGTCTAGAGATAGTATAGATAATATCTTTACATCTCCCCCCCTGGAGGAAGCGAATTGTCGAACAGTTCTCGTAATTCGGCTTCACTGACATGTTTATACAATCTATCTTCGAAAGTACTGTTGTGATAAATCAAATCTGGTGCAGGTATAAGTTTGGTGATGTGAAAGAGATTTGACTCAGTTTTTCTGTGTCCAGTATCTATTTTGTATATTGAGTTTGATATCTTATCTATTATTTTGTATGGTCCGATTCTTAATTCCTCTATTTTTCTTCTGTTTAATCTGTTCCCATTTTCGACGTATACTAAGTCTCCTATGTTCAATTTATATTGCTTTCTATTTTTATCAAATTGCTTTTTATTGTAATGATGTGATTTTATTGTGTTCTGTAAAGCTTTATCCCTATTTTCTTTTAAATTATCTTGTGTGTTTTGTTTTTCCAATTCCTTTGGCATAACTGTTGTATTTTTTCCTTGTAATAAATATTTGGGTGAAAACCCTGTTACTGTATGTTCAGTTTCATTGTATTTCTCTATACATTTGTGTGCTATTGTTGTCCATGTCTTATTTTTATTGTTTTCGTTCATTACGCATCTAATTTTGTTGACTAACGTTTGGTTTAGTCTTTCATTTAAACCATTAGAAAATGGCGCATTTACTGCAGTGAAAATTAGTTGTATGTCTTCTTGTTCTAAAAATCTCTTGAATTCTTGTGAGTTTATTCCTGGATATTGGTCTGATAAAATGGTACCGATTTTATTTTCTTGCGACACTTTTGTGACTATTTTTATGAAGTCACTGGCATTTTGGGTCTTTGATGTTAATATGTATGCATATCTCGTGAAGTGATCCACAAGAAGATGCAAATATTTTTTTGTAGATCGAGAACCTCCAAATCCTCCTATTGTGTCTATGGAGACTATTTCAAATGGGTATGTGGCAGGACCTAGATGAGACATTGCTCCGTATTTATATTTTCCTCTTGATTTGTTTTTTATACAGATTTCACAATTATCACAGGCTATTTTTATATTATTTGTTAAATTTTTAGCAACATATGTTGGTTTTATTTTACTTTCCATTTGTTTCCTTCCAATGTGGCAATAGTTACGATGTATACTTTCAATAATTTTCTTGCTGAATTCTTCTGTCAGTATAATCTTTTCTCTATTCTTTATTTTTTTATAGTATATTCCATGTTCAAATTTTAATTGTTTTTTCATTGTTTTTATTTGTTCATTTTTCCCTTGATCTTCTATAATATCTTTTAATGTTATTAAGTTTACTATTTTTAAATTATCATCTTCATTATGCGGCTCTAACACCGGATTCCTGCTTAAGCAGTCTGCTTCCAGATTGTACTTTCCTGGGGAATATACTATTTTAAAATCATATTGTGATAAGTAATATGATAAGTCCCCTAATTCTTCATCTGTTCTTGCTTTTATATTCATTTTCTCTAGTGGCTTATGATCCGAATATACTGTGAAGGGTTTACCTATGAGCCAATGTTGCCAATATTTTACTGCTTCTTTTATTGCTATACATTCTAAATATATTGCTTTCTTTCTTTTTTGTGTTTCATTTAATTTTCTTGAAAAATATGCTACTGGTTTTTCTTCTCCATTTTTCTGTATTTGTTTCAAGACAGCTCCTATTCCCAATATACTAGCATCTGTATAAATATTTATCGGTAGTTCTGTACTAAATATTGAAAGAACTGGTTGTGAACAAAGTGCGTTTTTCATCATATCAAAAGTTTCTTGACACGTTTTTGACCAAATAAATTTTTGTCCTTTTCTTAATAAGTTATATAATGGTTCTAATTTGATTGAAAAATTTTGTATATATTTGTTATAGAAATTTATTTTTCCCAAAAACTGTCGAACATTTTTTTGTGTTTTTGGTATTGGAAACTTTTTAAATTGCGACTAAATTATCCTTCAAGGGAGTTACTGAATTATCTTTTATTATATGGCCCAAATACTTGACTGAATCTGCTGCAAAATTACATTTTGATAGTTTTAATCTGAAACCTTCTTTTTGAATTGAGTCTAATAATTGTCTTAGATGATTGATATGATCCTCAAAAGTTTTTGAAAAAATCAATATATCATCTATATAATTAACTGCAAAGTCTGATAAGTTATATTTTCTTATTATACTACTCAATATCCTCTGAAAAATCGCTGGTGATGTTTTTAATCCAAATGGCAGACAGGTCCATTGATAGTGTCCTTCTTGTGTTACAAATGCTGTTTTCTGTCTGTCTTCTATTCTTAGTGGAATAGACCAGAATGCTGAATTTATGTCTAATGTTGTGAATATTTTACAATCCCGTGTTTTCACCATTAAGTCCTCGATTAAAGGGAAGGGTTGTGATTGTGGAATAACTATTTTATTTAATTCACGAAAGTCTATGCATAATCTTGTTTTTTTTCCTTCTTCTCTTTTATAGGCTAATGTTACTGGTGCTGCAAAAGGACTATATGATTCCTCTATCAGCTTGTTATGTAGTAATCTTGAAATTTGTTGTTCTATTTCCTTTTTATCTGTAATAGTACATCGATATGGTCTCTTACTGCAATATTTGTCTATTGTTAGATCTATGCGGGCTTCATATTCTTTTACAGTCCCTATATCATATCTGTCTTTTGCAAAAATGGATTTATACTGTTCTATAATTTTTTGTATTTCAACTTGTTTTTCAATTTCTAAATGTTTTAATGTTATATCGAAATTTTCTACTTTTAAGTGTTCATTAAAATTAATTTTATATTTTTCTATGTTCTCAACATCCTGCTTCTCCCTTATGGTGTTACCTGATAAGTCAGGAATTAACTCTATTTTTCTAGAAATTACTTTTTCTTCCTTACTGATTTGATTTTTCTGTGTTATTTCTAACTTTTCATTTTGTATTAGTTTAAAACTTTCTATGCAATCTAATCCAATTAAGAAATCGTAATCAAAATTATTACCATCTATTACAAATACATTTATATTTTTTTCTATATCAAATATTTTTACTTTTATATTTACTATTCCTTTTGTACTTTTCATGCCACTAATTGTCTTGAGATTTATATTTTCTTGATTATTTATGTGATTATTTTTTATACATAATAATTTTGAATTTATTAGGGAAACATTTGACCCTGAATCATATATACCAAAAATTTCTAAACGATCATCAAGTAGTATTTTAGTTTTAATTAATGGCATCACTACTAGTTTTTTGGATCTATTTTATTTAATTCTGTTTCTATTTCGGAGTTATTTACAGTTTTTATTTGATCTCTTTTTACTGTGTCTTGATTTTTATTTTTAAACCAGCATAATGATTCTGGGTGGTAACGGAAACCTTTATTTTCCTTTTCACAAATTGTGCATGATTTTTTCCTTTCATATCTTTCTTTTGATATATTTACATTGTTGGTAAATTTTTTATTTACTATTTTTTTATTTATAACTAAATGTTCTAAACTTCTAATATTATTAAATAAATCACTGGTTTCTTTTAAATTATTTCTATCTATTTTATCTGTTATAAAATTTGGTAATCCTGTAGCAATAAGATCAATTAAGGTGGTCTTGTCTATCGCTTTATTTACTTCCAACAGTAGCTTTTCTTTCTTCAAAGCATATTCTAATAGAGATCCCTGTATGTACCTGAATGAAATTGCATATCTGGTAGGTGTCCAGCCTTTGTCCGCATAAGTTTCACAAAAAGTCCTTTTCCAAATTATCCAGTCTGAGTTTATGGTATGTTTTATGAGCATTGAGCTGTACCAATCTATGCATGAGCCATCTAAAAATAATCTGAAAACTTCTATTTTTCCAATATTTTCTGTTATTCCTAACCGTTGACACTCACTTTCAAAAATTTGCATCCATTGAGTCACATTTGAGTTGTTTATAGTAAATTTTTCAATAACAAATTTTTCTGATATTTTTTTTAAATTTTGTCCTCGATTTTGCATAGCATCACTCATTGTATATGAAATTTTTTCTAAAATTCTGGTTAAAGTTTCTTCAGATATCCCAGATGACATGACAACATCTTGCATGCTTTCAACGTTTTGTGTTTTTTCCTGTAGGTAGTAATCATTAATCCGAATATTCCCATCCGTGTCCCTATAATACCTCATAGAATCTTCTGATAATGTAATCCACACTTGCCTTTTTTCATGTCTTTTACACAGAGTGGCTTTCACTTTTTTATACGCATCAGATTCCTTAATTTTAGGGTGAAATGTTATAGCTTGAATTTCTTTTGGGACTATGTAAGACTGACCGTTACTTGTTGAGATTGAAGTTATTGCAATTATATTGGTTTTTGAATCATCTCCAGCTACAATTGTGAATTCAAATTTTAATTTATCCATCTTCTTTTGTAAATAGCTGTAGAAATGGTTGTTTTATAATGTGCTTATATAAGTTTATGAACAATAACAAATGAGTTTCTCTGAAATCAAAGAATGTTTATTTAACACAATTGTGCATTTACACAACAACACAACACACCGCTTATACTAATCTCACCTGAAATCAAAGAAACAACCATAAAAGCTATTGTTTCGTCTTTCTAATGATATTTATGGGAAAGTTAATTATTATTGTGCGATATCTTGGGTTAGTTTTGGTTCGTTCATATGACGCTAGTGACAGCTGTCAATTCTAGGCCAATGAACAGCGCCGATACCGACCATCGTGTCTAGAGATAGTATAGATAATATCTTTACATATATATATGAGATGATATCATAATGAAACTCAATACAGTTATAAGACAGGCTCCACAATGGTAAATTAAACTACATATTTGTTATCACAAATATTATTGTGGCTAAAATCTGTCACCAAATGAGTGTGATATTGTAAAACACCAAATATACATACAAGAACAAAACTAATAACGTTGCTGAATTAGTTATTTAAAATAAGGGATATATTTACTTAATGAGTAGTTTGACTTCAATAAATTACTTTACTGGGGTAGATTAGCTCTTGTGTAGAAAGCACACCTCAATCAGTGACAGTGTGTAGGGTATTTGGACTGGGTAGGCACAATTCGCGTAATTAATATGTTTATTATATTATGGTAGTAAATATTATATTGCTTTCATAGGAAAGATAGACCGCGTGAATATAGAATAGACATGAATATAAATTATTCCTTTTTTTGTTTAACTTCAAGCAATTTATTCTAGACTTATTTATCATAAGGGCATGCAATGCTTGCATGCATCTATGGAATGAACGCTACTGACTTCAATAAGCATAGTTTAAGATGCCCTATAGGTAGATGGAGCGCCAATTTGTGCAAAGAGGCGCGCAATTGTTGGATGAGAAAAGATTGGGCTCAGTGGCAAACCTTGGGAGTACATTATGTCTATCAGAGGACGGATACTGGTTGATGATGAAATAAATTAGTTTTGCTGAGATAAACTCTACTTTGGGTTTGCTTAGAGTATACTCAAAAATTTAAAAATATTTTATTTAAAGGCAAAACATAGCAAGTCACTGATCTCATCAACTTAGACTTGTCTCTCTGTATGCATAAGCTGTAATCAAGTGTCTATTATATATTCAATTTTTGGCTAAAGATAAACTTGTATTTCTTAGTAAATTGTAAGCAAAGACAAAGCAGTGTTTATAAATCTCAGGCTTAGAAATATAGGTCTCTATAGTACTAACCCTTTGATACAGCATGCCTCACTGCAAAGTTTTTCACAGAAAAGGAACCTTCATGATAAAAGTGTGCACATCAAATGTGCAGTCTTCGGCATTCATGGCTAAAGTTTACAGAATCAGCGGTTTTTATTGGTTCCAAAAAATACATATATATTTATGTCACCAAAAAATGTTGCTTAAGCCAAATAGCCTTTCACCCCTCAATATGGGTGAATAAAATATAGTCACCCATCATGTACAGGCGGCGTTTATTAGCTGGTGGCTACCATTGTAGCAAAAGATTTAATACACTTTGAAAGTCAAATGAAATAGTTCTTCCTGTTGACAATAATATTAGGAGTAATTGTACATATTTGATTCATATTTTAGGATCAGCCTATGAATATCCAGCTCCTTCTTCGCTTTCCATCTGGTGGTCTGTCAGCATGATTACTAACTTTTGGTATAAATAAATAGAAATCAGTATTTCTGTTCTTAATGACTCAGGCTTGTATAATGTTATCCATTGTATTGTTTCCTGTTATTTTATTTGTCAGTTGAGTTTCATCTGAAGCACATACTATTTGCATATATGATATACAATACATTAATATTAAAAAGTGTGACTGATATAGAGTTGGCCAGTTACTGGGCAATTTTTTAATTAATGTAGTGGCTGTCGCTGAGTGCATATGCTGCACAAAGTGTATACAGCCATTGAATGTCTCTCTGCTTACCCTAAAAGTGATATGGCATGACAATATATAATTAAAATTATTTAAATATTAGCCATAGACAGGAAGAAGACTGCAAAAATACATGAGATAATTGAAACTACAATTTTACACAGCATAATATCATGATTTTTTATTGTTTCCAGCACAAGGGAGAAACAAATGGTTCAATTCAAGAAATTAAACCGAAACTGCTAAATGGTAAGCAAACATTTATTTTCCTTATTTCTTAGTAATATAATCTTATTGTGAAAAAGATTTTAACTTTTGTTTGATAAGTGAATAATGATTACATTGGTTTTTAATTAAAAAAAAATGTTTATGGCTTTATTCCAAGAGCTGGTATTCTGTGACTTTGCCAATATCAACTAGTGATGCCACGAATAGTGAATTGGCCGACTACCGAATATTCGGCAACGCTGTCGGCCGAAGCGCCAAATATTCGGCCGCCAAATATTCTTGGAAGTACCGTGTTTAGTGAGAGGTTATTTTCTGCGGCTGGTAACATTTACGATGAAAAGCGTAATAGTTTGCTACCAAAAAATGCTGAAAAGCTTGTTTTTATCCATCACAACTTACCACTGATAAATTTTAATTACTAAAGTGTTGTAATTTGGAAATAAATATATAATTTTAAGTAATATAACTTCTCTCTTTTACATGATTTTCACTTTTTTTATATTATTTATGAATAATACGTACTATTCGGCCGAATACTGAGTAGTTGCTGAATATTCGTGACATCTCTAATATCAACATGTTAAGTTAAAGATGAGGAAAGTTGTGAGAGAAGCGGTGCATGGTTTTCCGGCGCATCGCCTGGGAGAGAGGTTTTTGGAGGGGTGGGCGTTACTCCTTCCCCTCCCAGAGAGGTAGCCCCAGCAAGGCTTCTTGTTCTCTGGGCGTCTGTATGAATTTGGCTTCCCAGGCCCAGGTGGAGCAATCAGAGGGTTTTTAGTCAGTAGGAGTCTGACACACCAGGGTCACTGCCCTAACAGCGTCCCTAATGGTCCTATGCAGGATTTTCTCCCGGGATATAAAAAAAATGATGTGAATATTTTTAAGTTGTATATCCTATATTCAAATATAATTGCTTATTCCATTAAATTCCTTTTAAAGATCCTATAAACTACAAGATAAACAACACCCATATATGGGTGTAGTGGCGACAAACGTGTAAAAATGTTTTTTTTTTTATTGTTTATCATTTTTAAAAATGTCTTGAATCGAGAACGTGTACTAAGCTGGCATAGATTAGAAGCGATGATGCAAATATATTACAATAACATTGATTGCGTATGCGTTACGTACGCTTAACTGTATAGCCATTTATGTGAGCTTGGCAGTTCATTTATGGCTGGTTAGGAAGTAGACCCCCCATAGATCATTCTATGGTTTATTGTGTCTCGAAATGCGTGTGTTAAAGCGAGGTATGATATTTATTATACTTAAATCAAATAACTCATAAGTATGACGTTAAAATACCCAAAATTAATTGACCAATAAAAACATTTTTCAAATGTATACTTTGGACCGTTAAATATTCGAAGTGTGTAACGATGTTCATTCAGTCATATTAAGGAAGTGCTAAGTGTATTTAAACAGAATAATTAATAATATAAAAATATATAATTTTATGAATGTGTGTACCAGAGATACAATTAAGAATGTTGGTGTCTAATTTTCGATGTGTTTAAAGTTAGATTTAAGTAAACAGGAATATTGTTAATTATCGTACAGTATGTATTAAAATCTCTGTCCGACCCGAAAGTGGCATATTGATGCCACAATAACATTACCTAACCTAATTATAATCAATTAATATTGAAGCATTATTGTCATATAAAACTGAAGGAATTTGATTATTTTACATGTGATCTATGATCGTGCTACTTACAGAAATCAATTTAAAGGCTAATAAAATTATTAATTTGATAAACGGTGTTTGGGATCAACTGGAGTAATAAGTAAAATTAACCCTTTTGACGTCATGACTTACTAGCATGATCCTTCGCTTTCTGTTTTTCCTTAGTTTACGAGCAACGCTCAGTTCCATTGTTGCTATATAAGCTTTCAACATTGAATTAATGATTATTTTATTAGCTTTTTGCTCTTTAAATAAAAGGATAACCTAAATAGATTCTATTATCGGTACCGAGTAGCGCCTTCACAGGTCAGACAAGGTTTTAAACATACTGTGTAGTAAAGGCGACTTCCACTAACACATTAAACCCAGTTTAGACTTGTATAAAACAACTACTCGATAAAATAACTAGATCGACACTCCAAAAGATTCGAGTACGGCTTCTAGCTGCGCTGCTGGTCATGTTTTGTTTGACGTAAAGGCGCAAAGTGGATAGAGCCACTATTGTATCTGTTCTTACCCCAAAACGGATATAGCGTAATGATAGTACGAGCATTGTATTTGTTGTTATAATAATTCCAATCGCTCAATAAACGGTGAAGGGTGGGGCAATATGCATACATTAAAAACGATGTTGGTTTTCCACGCAATATCAGATTCTCCAAAAAGGGACTGAAAATCGTTCTTCAAGGTCAATTCCATGACAGCCACACTTGCTGTTGTAGTTTTTCGTAAGAAGGGATTTACAGGGGTGATTTTAGCCGCACTATTTTTGCTTAGTGGCGATATTCTGCCATCCAAATAGATATTCATCTAGGCCGCGAGTCCTAAAATCGCAAATCCTAAAGAAAACTATAGTGTAGATGGAGTTAGCGTTTATATATGTCTACCTCTCCCGTCCTGTCCTTCATATACCTCAGGAGATGATTATCACTTGCGTGTATATTGAAGTATCCGAGTTTTGGCCTTGCGGCTGCTGGGAGCAAGCTGCTGGTGACTAATATCAACCGTGAAAATGGTTAGACAGACGATCATCCGCATGATGAAGTTGTAGTACGCAGAGTTTGCTTCGCTGCCATATTTCTAAGTATTTGCTCTTCCAGAAATTCGTAAATAATTGCTTTGCTAATGAATTAGAAACCGGCTTGTTAAAACGTCTATTTGACTTAAAATTTTCGAAGAAAATGACTAAGCCATTTTCTTAGCTTGCGATTTAAGTCAACTGTGTAAACGGGTTAACGATGCGGCTTCATGAGGCGATTTGTGATGCGATTAGCCGGTCGGCGAAAATGGATCCATGTAAATCCTCCCTAAGTGACAGTAATAATTCTACTTCAGGTAGACTGTCAGCTTGCCACCTTTGGCATTAGAAATACCAAATAACTGACTCCCGTGCAAGTTCCACTAAAAGCTCAAGTTATATGCCGCAAATTATACTTTTAAGCATAGATAGGCTAAATGTATTCAGATTAATGAAAATGATTAACGATTAAATTTTACGTTTTTTACCATTAATATGACTGCATTTTGCTCATTTATGGTTTAAACGCTACAAAATCCCAGATTGTATACACATTTATGATTTCTTAATGTTTTAAATGGATTTAATCATGATTACAGAGCGAGAAAATTAAAATTACGACTACATTTTGTTATCGTTCATCATTAATCAGATTACATTTTGCCCATCTCTGCTTCTAAGCAATAATTGTTAAGTAGCATTCAGTATAAAATTATATCGTCAGGTTTGGAAATGTCTAACACCGTTATATCGGCAGTAGATTATACGGCCTTGGTCTGATACGAAAAAAATTAACCTTATTTTTTTGTAATGGCTTGGCGTTTGTTAGTGTTATCGACAAAATACGAAATCGGGTGAGTCAACGTCAAGTCACGGTCATTGAGGTTGTGCAAAATGTTTTTGTTTATTTCTAAAGCCGGCGAACCATGTCGGATCATAACACCCGAATAAAGTTGTATTCGCAGATACATCGCGCCGTGACCGTTTTGTATCTAATGTGTTACTAATTCATGCTAAACCGAGTCACGATGTAAGGCAAATCATGCTTGGAGCAACATATAATTGATTCAGACCCAGATCTAGAAAGTCTTCGAGGTGGGCCAAAAACTGCTGTCTGCCTGCTCCCTGCCCTAATTTTTACCTTTTATTTCTAAATTATATGGATTAATCTTATAAAAAAAATATATACTTCATTTGTAGATAGATTTGTCTTCTACTGATTTTGTAAAAATATTTATCGCATAGGGAGAAAAATATTCACGAAAAAAAAACAAATATCGTGACTTTTGATCTTCAATGAATTAAACGTGATATCGATATCTTATGAAACTTTCGAGTTAACTTTTATGACGTCTCTAAATAAATGCTTATACAAAATTCCAGCCAATTTTATTCATGGACAATCAGTTCATGAATAAAAGGGCCCAATTTTTTAAATATATTTATTATTAAGTGGATATGCTGAGTGATGTTCTCGTCTGTAACCCTCAAAATTTTACGTATTATTTAAATACGGTACAGAGCTCAATTTATCCGCCGCTCGCTATAACGTTTGCGCTGGTTTCTAAAGTCGCTTCCTCTGGCAAACCAAAATACTCTCCCAAAAGTAGTCTATTGCCAGTTACGAAATATGGGAGTCGAAGCTGCTCGCGTCCGTGGGCTTTACTCTAGTTTCCCTACACGTGACTCCTGGGTGGTGCTAAACGAGCAGCAGCGAGGTGGTAGGGCGCCGGTGCCCGTCTGGATCGCGACCACAGTACATGGGTGTAAAGCCCGTCATAGTGACCAGTTTCGGCTTGTCGCGTTTCGGGATCAGCTTGTGTATATCCAGTAGCTCATATACCTAGAGACCTTCAGTCGTGGTATATGTGGGCCGACATGACGATGTAGACTATCAATGGATTTTCACCCTTTGATAGTCACTTTCGTTTTTGGACTACACTGTACTTACCATCAGGTACTCTGTAGTAACTATGTCGAGCCAGTGTATAAAAAAAAAGTACGCTTTTGTTCTCTGATTAATTTCTTGATTTTTAGTCATCATCATATCAATCTTACGACGTCAACTGCTGGGCTTCGGCCTCCTTTAATGGTTTTCATAACAACCGGTCGGAAGTAGCTGGCATTCAACTGCAATGTAGATTAAGTCGTCTCTCCATCCTACAGATGGACGTTCCACACTCGATTCACGTGTACCACTTATGTGAGCTCCATTCGAAAATTTTGGATGGATATGAGTGGGTTGTAGTTGTATGGGAGGGTAACAGAAATTTAGCATTGTAGTGCTTACTTTCTTAGCGGCAAACCCGGGCTGACGCTTGGTAACTGATATTTCTATACCGCGCGCTGGCGGTTTTTTTTAACATCGCGCGACTTTTCGATAGCCAATCAGAACAGTCGTTGCCTAGCAACCAAGTAATTCCTACAGTATTTTTTTTTTGTAAATATTATTTTCGGCTTGTCCTTCGTTGATGGCCTGGGAAAGACCTTCACAACAAAACCGGGCTTGGTGGGCGAACGCGGAGGACGCTCAGCCAGTAAAAATATTACATGTGTATATATTTATATTAACCAATGTGATGTCTGTTTCTATGGCTAAATAGTACCACAGTCATGCCGTAAGAGTATTTGTTTATTTAAAAAAATCCAATAAGGAGATGGTTTCCAGTAAATATGACATATTGAAAATAGTTAATATGAAATGAATTTCTATCATAATAAAATCCAGGCTGCATCGGGGATTTTTATGAATAATGTACGTTCTACGCGCGAGCATATCTGATTCACTTGTGTATTCAGATGTTCGATTTGTGTATGAATGCGTGACGTAACACCGCAGCCATGCCCCGAAACACAAAGTAAAACATAGCGAAATAGCGATAGAAATAAGGATAGTTTCATTGGCGGCCTGATAGCGCAGTTTGTAGTGAACCTACTTGCGATGTTAAGGATCCTGGGTACAAGTCTCGGCACAAGGAAACTGCGTTGTGATGAGCAGATTAGCTTGTAGCGTGTAATAGATACGTATGTCGATGTAAACACTAACTGAGCTGACCCCACGTCGCCCGGTAGAAATCCTTGGTTTTTTAAAAACCTCGAAACACGTTTTATATTTCTTACCAAAAAGCTAAATATTAGTTTCATAGAGCCTTAGATTATACATAGAGCTTAATTCAACATTGACTGAGTTTAAAACAAACTTTTAAACCCAATTTCATCCCTTTATAGTCCATATAAAAAATTGCCCCTAGCGGGTGTCTAAGTAATAAAAATAATCCGAGGTAAAAAATTGCATGTTTCCAGTTTCAATAGATTAGGCTCTACGATTATGTCTGTTAGGACAGGTGTATTTAAAAAAAATATAATAATAAAAAAAATTGGATTCTTTATAATAGTTGTGCCTGTGTGGGCTAAGTGGATAATGGACCGGTTTCCATGCGCGGCAACGCGAATGGTCGCATGTTCGAAACTCGGCATATACCTCTGGGTTTTTACCCTGATTATATTATTTTATAATAATTAAATAATAGCACTGGGAACTAATGTAAACTGTGTTGTGAATTGTATTGTAAACAGTCTAAGAATGGCGACGACCTTCAATTGACAAAAATGTCGTCAGTTCGTCGTATTGACAGTTTTCGTCGTCATACCGAATTGATCAAATCAAATGATATCAGATATCATTGACCGTCAACAATCGGCATTGATACCCTCAGTCATGAGACGAGGAATGGCCTTCTTCAGACATATGCAGAGAGGAACCCAATATAAATTTCCTAGGTTGATCCCTGAAAGCAAAATTCCGGGATAAAATAGCCCAGGCCGTCAGACGGAATTGGCTGAACTCCATGTGTGTATCCAGAAGAGTCCTATGTGGATTTTCGCAAAAAATTGCATCGTAAACGGTACTTAGTGCTGATATTTTTTCAGGCGAGCTGGTGACCGGCGCCGCCCACACAGTGGTGATGCTCACTCCGCTCAGTGAACGCGACCGAGGGCGCTTCGGTTCTCTATTCGTAACCAACTACAAACTCTCCTTCGTGCCGCTAGAGAACTCTCATTACGATGTAAGTAGATTTCAGTCTTTATTGAGCGCTTCATCTAGGATACAACTGTCGAGAATGTGGAGCGCTGTTAGATGTCTGACAGCGTCACGCAGTTGCCAATATCGTACGCTTTTTCCAGTGACGTGCATATCCTTTTCACTCAAGGCAAGCAATTTTAAGAAAACTTACTTCGACTCTTCTATTACTCTTTCTTTATTAAAGGACTCTGAAAACACGTTATTTTTTATTAATTTCTATAAGCACGCATTCCCATCACAATCACAATGGTGAATTTATCTATTATTGATTGATTCATTCATGTTAGAATTAGATGCTCGTAGAGCGTAGGGTAAGCATTGCTTTAATGCTTGTATGAGATGAACGCCACTGGCTTTTTCATATACATTCAACAAAGCGCTGCAAGGCAACCTGGCAACCGTTAATTGAGTCGCACCTGCCAAACAGCAACTGCCAGTATCCAAAACCTTGTAAAAAATTTACAATTCTATCACGTATATGAATTACATAAATGGTGTTTAATTCAAGATAAGTCGAGTGCCAAAATATACTGTTTGACAGAAATGTAGCATTTTTCCGTACTTGAATTGAAAAAAAAATTTAAATGGTATATGGGGTGAATGTGGCAACTCTATTTTTGGTGAGCTGCTGTTGCTCCATCTACCACAATGATAAGGCATGACACGTGCAAATTTTGGCGCGGAAATTTTATGGCCAACTAGCTGACCCGGCAAACGTTGTCCTGCCATATAAATTATTTCTAGTGAATATCTTCTATATTTGACAAATATTGATAATATTTATACGATACTAACGTCGCTCAATTGTTTTGCCTTCCCGGAACCCGTCCACTAACATTTAAACTTTATGGTATGGTGTTAAATTTCAAATTGACTTTTAAATATTATTACGAATTTTTTGTATGAGAATATAGAAAAGTGTTGTTTTTAGACTTTATCAGACATTTTTTTTAATTTTTCTCTCCGCAATGACCTACCCCAGACTTCATCAAACACAACAAAAAAGAAATCAGCCAAATCGGTTCAGCCGTTCTCGAGTTTCGCGCTTATCAACACATTTAGCGATTCATTTTTATATTATAGATGTATGAGCGGACGCCATCTTGTCATCTTAGCTAAATGATTGTTTGACTGACAAAACGGACCGAAGCAGCCGTTTTAATTCAGGAATCCGAATTGTACCTTTAGAATTAAAATTAGATTAAACGATTTTCCCATAATCATTTTTTATAATAATAATATGTCGTCATGCTATATCTCTTACGGGGTAAGCAAAGATACATTAGTGGCTGTATTCCCTTTGCACTTACATGTCGTGCCCAACGTGACCAGTGGCGCAGTTTATCGCCGCTCTGATAGCACTAATGCCATGCGAGTTTCCTCACGTTGTACTTCAATGGTGACCATTTTGTGCTTATATCAGTACGTAATCTGGAAGAACCCAGAGACAAGTGCCGTGATTCGAACCTACGACCGCTTATATCCATAATTCGTGTTACTAGGAGTGCAGCCAACGCAACAACTTGCTCGGCGCTCACGATGTGCCGCTGACCGCCGTGGGCGCGGTCTGGCTCACGGACGGCGGCCCGGTGAGGCGGCGCAGGCTGATGCCCTACGGCGACATGCCCGGCAAGGTGAAAGGGCTGCAGGTTATATGTAAGGTGAGCTGTTTCCCACTCATGCTAGCCTAGTATCAGTAATGTAAAAACCATCTTTTGTTTTTAAAATATATTAGAGAAGACGAAATGTGTACCCCGTCTTGACATTTATGTTATCCTGGTATTTGGACTATCAAATAAGAAATTTATATCGTCGGATGAAAGGCTATTTGGTTTAAACAACATTTTATGGTGATATAGTAATATATATATTTTTGGAATCAGCGTTTTTTACCGATTCTAAATATATATATATTATTACTACATCACAAAAATGTCGCTTAAACCAAAAAGCCTTTCACTCGACGATATGTTTTTTTTTTCCGAGGACAATATGTGGAAATCCTAAAAAAGTATAAGGGAGATTTGGCTTTTTTGCTTAAAAATAAAATAGGGAGTATTATCGTTTGTGATACCCCTATAGTGTACTCGTTAAAACTTTGTTCCACCCTCTCCCTCTCATAATACGCGCGGGTTTACGGAATCACATTTAAACCGTAGCTCACATCTCAACTAGGACTAAGAAGTTCTCTAACTCCTTCTTCTGCCGTGTCGTTGGGCTGTGGAATGGTCTTCCGACGAGCGTGATCGCACCGACTAATGATATGGGGTCCTTTAACGAAGAAATATTTGTGCATACCGGCTTTGTACGCTCGCTACAACTACAGGGTTTTTTTTACTGTTGATAGTTGTTTTCGTTTTTTGGTTTGCTCCATTTCCCCATCAGGTGTGGTGTGGTCACTGTGCCGAGCCAGGATAAAAAATAAAACATTATGTATACAGGGTGATTTTATAGACGAGGGAGATATTTCAGGACACAATAAAATGTGCCTTCTTGCAAGTAATTAAAATGTAAATAAACTATATTCTCTAAAAAATCATTAAGAAGTTTTATTAATAAATAAGAATTGATCTCAACAAGTTTGGATATCTTATGAAAATTCGGCAGTCCAAACTGTATCCGCTGTGGCACAACAGAGGTTATCCAACATTTGTTGATGGAATGTGTCCAGAATAAAAAAGAAAGAGAAAGCTTAAGGAGCACCCTAAACATCAACTTTTTGAACTTAGGCATTTATCAAAGCTATTTAAGTAATCCCAGCAGTCGAGAAGCTCGCAAAATGTATAAATTTATTTACAATAGTTTAGTGGAACCTTAAGGTTTCTCTATCTTCTATAGTGTGTCCATAACACTTAGTGTAATGTTTTTCCTATTTTTTGTATCTATATATATGGTGCAGCACGATAGGGCTGGCATGACTGCATGTGCAGTCAAAAGCCCTTTAAAATATTGATTAAAAAAAAAAAGAATTGATCTGTTAAAAGTGTGGTTACCGCAGCGCGTGTGGTGCATGATTCATTGGTAAGTGAACAAAGTTCCATTTACCTAATTTTAGGTAAATAGGTATTTACTCGCTTTTCCTTCGCCTTGTATCTTGGCTTAGGACAAGCAAAATACCCACATAATAATCAGTTCTTATTCATTCAGTGATATGTGTAATTATCTCAATATGTTAACCATAATTTGCTTTATTTTTTATTGGAAATATTAAGATATCACTATTTTTACATAGTTGGAATTGCAATAGAATGCTAAATATCCTCCCTGAATATCTCCCTAGTTTATAAAATCACCCCGTATAATCTAATGTGGAAATTACTCAAACGCAAGTAGTGTCCTATAATCTACAAAATACTTTCGAGTCCAAGCACATAAGAACAATGAAACGATATAATTTCATTACCTATCCAATTACCGATGATGCGTGACAATGGTTGTACAGTTAAAAAATGTATCTTGCAAAATACAGTTAAGAAATCTCGTTTTGATAAAAAAAATAAAGCCCAGATTGCGCTGAACGGTGATGATCGTTATTGTGAATTGAGCGCAATCTGCCATGGTCCCTTATCTAATCAGATTAGAGCGCGTGACTCAGGATTATGGATCGTGTCTGTGTATTTGAACATATGGCTGCTACGTAGATGGTTATGGTATCAATGATCCGATAGTACTGTAATTAAAATATGTGATATGATAGTATTAAAATAATGTTGCTGATGATTGGATATCGTTTTTATTTATTTATTTTAAAGGGAATCATACAGTAATATTAAAAGATAACAAAAATACACAAAAAAAACATAAGCCAGCAAAGATGATGATTAATAATTTAACCCTTTCGCTACGGCAGGCCTCATAGCAAAGTGTTTCGCAGGAAACGAAGCTCCGTGCGCACAGCAAACGCACGCAGTCGCGCAGCATTTAAGGCTAGAGCTTTGACTCAAAATGATTTTCATTAGTTTTCAGAAGAAAAAAATATATAGTCACCCATCGTGTATAAGCAGTGTTTTGTAGCTGGTGACTGTGTCACCGATAGAAGCGAAACGGTTAAAAAGTACCCTACAGAGGTAGCCTCAACAAGGCTTTTCGCTCCCCGAGCGTCTGGATGAATTTGGTTTCCCAGGCTCGGGTGGAGCAATTAAAGGCACACGAGGGGTTTTAGTCCTTTAGGAGTCTCGGGGTTGCTGCTCTCAGAGCGGGCCTAAAGGTCTTATGAAAGATTTTTCCTGGGTTACAAAAAAAAAAGATTAAGAAGTTAAATAAGCTTCCTGCGTCTAAAAAGAAAAATATCTCAGAAGTGGGATTGATTTTGTAATCACATCAACTAAAATATGGAGAATACGATATAATATTAAACATAAGTGACTACAAAAAGCGATATACTTAAAACTTTGTGTAACATAATATTCTATATATGTGTAATAATTGTTTATTTGTTTTAAGTAATATTTATAAATAGATATGTATTGAGTATTCCTTCTTTGATATCGATGGGGAATATCCTGCATAGGACAGTCCTGGCTACCATAAGGGCGTCGGACCTGGTCTGCTAGACTCCTACTGGTTAAAAGCCCTGGGCAATCCCTCAACTCGCAGCACCCTGGGCTCTGAGATCACTTTTCCTTCTTCAATTCAGCAAGCGATCAGTCTTACTCAGGCTGTAACTCTTGTAGCGATGGATGTAAAGGGCCCACTCCTCAGGACCTCTTTGTGGAGCGTCCATCTCATCCGAGCAGAAACCTTCCTCAAGTCTACTGTCCGATGTATTTAATATTCTGAGTTAATCTCAAAAATATCATCTTTACAGAATATGAAAGTTTTAACGTTCAGTTTCGCGAACTCGCCAATAGACAGCGGAAGGAAAATAGCCTTGGCGCTAATGCATCACGCCTTCCCTAAGCGCCACGACCTACTCTTCGCCTTCGAGTACAGAGAACCTTACTACCCGACCCTGCCGTCCGACCTGAACATGTTCCAGCGGCCCGGCGACTGGAAACGAGAGCTGGAGAGGTGCGAATGCCCTCATTGGAGGATAACCTGCATCAACGGAACCTCAGACGCCTTCATGCTGACGGCAGGGGAGACGCTGATAGTCCCCAGTTCGGTGCTCGATTACAACCTGATGGAGTCTGCGAGGCACTTCAGGTCGGGTAGGGTCCCGATCTGGGTGTGGGGCAGGCCGGAGGGTGCGGCGCTTTTGAGGAGCGGGGAGCTTCTGCCCACGGAGCAGTCGGCCACGGCTGAGAGCGTCCTACTGGAACAGGTGAGTGAGGTTCACATTTTGATAAGTCAAGTGAGACCCTATAAATACATTAATGAAAATAACCCCTTATTTTTCTACTAACTAACCCGGTGAACTTCATACCATCTAACAGCCATATAATGTCGGAATAGCTTTTAGCTTATTAGGTTTAGCTCTCCGCTCCTCACATTACCCTCCCTCTCCCACTCTGCCCCGTATTATGTACTTTTTTAGGCCATTTCATTATAGTCGTTTTGGAACTAATTAACCTTAATAATATACCAGTAAATGACATTAAATTCCAATGTTCATAAAAATAAAGTTGTAATTGTTTAAAACTATATTTTATCAATAGTATAATAAATAGATAATGCCGATCGAGTGCCGGTAGTAGATAGAAGCCGTGGTAGCTGTCGGCAGAATAGAATAGCACCCCCCTCTTTTTGCTGAGGTGTCGTAAAAGGCGACTAAGGTATCTCTTTAACACCGCAATTCAACCAGGTGTTCAGAGAAGGAAAACTCGACCAAACTTGCATCCCGCTCCCTCCCGATCGTACTGGTTCTCCTTTCCAACGGGCCTGAGGGAGCTCGGACGAGTGAGTGCTTTTCTGGCAGCGCGTCCAGTTATGCACTTAAATATCTCCTGCGCAATTGACTGTTTCCGAAAACTGGACCTCGAATTTCTTAACCGGTGTTGAAACAGTCGCCGTGGCCGAAACCGGCTAGGACATCATCATCATCATCATCAAATAGATAGTGGATAAGGGATCGATTGGACCATGGTCAGCAAAGCGAATCGTAGTAGAATCAAGTCCCGATATGTACCTTTGGGTGGTTCCAAATTACGTAGGGGATGTAAGCACTATAATACGCTCAGCGGTGAACGAAAACCTGATGAGGAAACCCGCACGGCATATAATTGCGAGTCGAAGCTGCTCGCGTCCGTAGGCTTTACCCTAGTTTCCCTACACGTGACTCCTGGGTGGTGCTAAACGAGCAGCAGCGAGGTGGTAGGGCGCCGGTGCCCGTCTGGATCGCGACCTCAGTGCATAGGTGTAAAGCCCGTCATAGTGACCAGTTTCGGCTTGTCGCGTTGCGGGATCAGCTTGTGTATATCCAGTAGCTCATATACCTAGAGACCTTCAGTCGTGGTATATGTGGGCCGACATGATGATGGAGACTATCAATGGATTTTCATCCTTTGATAGTTGCTTTCGTTTTTGGACTACATTGTACTTACCATCAGGGACTCTGTAGTCACTATGTCGAGCCAGTGTAAAAAAAAAAACGGGGATACAGTCCCTAATGTGTGCTCTGCTCACCTCGTAAGGGATATAGCGTGACGTATATATCGACGCGGGTAAGGGATCTTGTCGTATCTCGAGAAACGCAACTTTGCACCAGACCCAAAACAATATTACAAAAATTCCTAACTTGTAAACCAGAAGACTTAAATATACCATTTTTTAGCGATTGAATTATAAACTAAAACCTTCTATTTGCAATTAATGGAGTCATTCTCAGAGGCATTATTCGATGCAGTATTTTTTTCTGATTCCAATGATGTATATAACTCATTTTTTCGAGATACTACAAGATCGCTTTCCGGCGTCGATATATTTAATTAATATGTTTGGTTTATGACGTAATATTGTATGATTTTGTTTTCCTTAAGGTGCGTCGTTCCCACCCTAAGCTGACCCCTCCGCACGTGTTGTATCTATGCGGCAACAGCTTCACGAACGCCGGATCGAGCTCGAGCATTCTACCGCCTCTCCAAACGTTGCAGTCCTCTTTCAAGAAGCTAGTCGAATTATGCACTCCGACTACCCTCGGTGGATTCTGGGTGAGTTATCTAGCGAGACTTCTTTAGGTAGAGCGGATGAAGGACCTACTTCCTAATAGCGTACTTCCTAAGTGGCTTGCCTTTCAGTTTTCTATAGACTATACTCTGGAGAGTGTGCGGCTGAGTTGTATGATTTAGTTCCACCCTCCCCCTTCTACCATAAATTGACGAGACGCCGTGCTGGTTTGCACCCTTTTGTGGTTGACATTCCTGCTGCTCGCACTAAGCGATTTGCCTCCTCCTTTTTGCTGCGTACCGCGAAGGAGTGGAACTCGCTTCCTGCGTCAGTGTTTCCGGCGTCTTATGACATGGGAATCTTCAAACGTCGAGTGAATCGGTATTTGCTGGGTGAGCGCGCTCCATCGTCGGCCTCATCATCACTTTCCAGCAGGTGAGATTGAGGTCAAGCGCAAGCCTGTATGTAATAAAAAAAAAGTATATATATATACTGTGAATAGATACCGGATACAACTAAAATCTTACTGGTAATACCTGAATATATTAGTATTAATGTCATTAGAAGTGATAGGGCAATTGCCTGAACTTAGTCGTGACCACAATACTCGAATGTAATGAAATAAAATGAAATGTAACTTTATTCAAATAGGCCTACTTCCAGGCACTTTCGAATCGTCAAAAAAAACAAAGTGAATCTACCACCGGTTTGGAAAGCAGAATCTACCGAGAAGAGCCGTCAAGAAACTCTGGTAGTTGCTCCTTTTAACATAATGAGGTACAATAACAGGTATAATATATAAAGGATTGAATGCCCCGCGAGAACGATTGCATATATAAAGACCACATTACATTTTTACATACACATGTAAAGACCGTTATAGCAACTTGCCCCTTAAAAATTCCCCTGAAACTTGTCAGCTTTTGATCCTAGTGCTGCCAGATGTCGTGGGATACCCCTCTTATTAATAACGACCACTTCCCTTTCAGTATAGCTATTTGTAAATATATTAATAATGTAACAAATATTTGCTATTAACTTAGAAAATCATATAACAAAAAATACGTACCAACCTTCTTTTGGCGTGTTATTGGGCTGTGGAATGGTCTACCAGCGAGCGTGTTCCCACCATCCTATGATATGGGATCCTTTAAGCGTAGCGTGAAAAGATATTTGTGCAGGCCGGCATGATCGCTGCGACTTCCGTTGGGTTTTTCTTACCTGTCGCTAGTCGTTTGCGTTTTTTGGACTGCACCATGTTTACCATCAGGTATGATGCAGTCACGGTGTCGAGTCAGAATAAAATAAAACCTCCATAAAAAATTGGCTCTCGGGTTTTTTTCTTCCTCACGGAACTGTAATAATCAAGAGAATAACATGTACGGTTTCTCCCCAGATACAAGATTCGCAGTACTATTCGATATTAGATTCGAGCAAATGGCTACGGTACGTGGCAAACTGCATCGCATTCGCCGACGACGCTGCGCAACACCTCACCGACAATGTTACGGTTGTCTTGCAAGAAGGTACGCCATTAACACTAAATGTATTCATTTTTTTTTACTCTTACGAATTTCGCACCACTCCATTCCACTGCCTTCCATACTTCATTATTTCATCCATCCGCTGATAAGGTCTGAGTGGTGCCGTTTATTGCATCAAAATGTACAATATAACTTAAGACTATTGGAACCGCCATGAGTTGGAGGGTCCCGTGGAATTTAAAAGTGGACTGTAATTTTTCTAGGTCATAGGCTCATGCGATATAACTGTTGCCACCCACCTGTTAGGCTGTTCGGCAGTCCTGACGATATGTGGTATCACTTCCACAGCACAGTATTTGTATGAAACCAAAATATAAATGATTAAGGTGCACCGTCGACGCATACGTATTGATAGCAAGACGAACAGTTTAACAGTAGTTAGGCAAACTACCCCCCTCTCGGACTGGGTGACAAGCAAACGCAACAAGAGCCAGACAAAGCAATAATATTTTGTTATCTGTGGCGTTACCAACTATATTATAAATTCTTATACAACTAGTACCTAATTAAACCTTAACTAACGTATGATGATGTCCTAGCCGGTTTCGGCCACGGCGACTGTTTCAACACCGGTTAAGAAATTCGAGGTCCAGTTTTCGAAAACAGTCAATTGCGCAGGAGATATTTATGTGCATAACTGGACGCGCTGCCAGAGAAGCACTCTCTCGTCCGAGCTCCCTCAGGCCCGATGGAAAGGAGAACCAGTACGATCGGGAGGGAGCGGGATGCAGGCTTGGTCGAGTTGTCCTTCTCTGAACACCTGGTTGAATTGCGGTGTTAAAGAGATACCTTAGTCGCCTTTTACGACACCTCAGCAAGAAGAGGGGGGTGCTATTCTATTCTGCCGGCAGCCATCACGGCTTAAACTAACGTATATACAAAAACTAACCTAAGCCCTAAATAAAATAAAAACTCAACAACAGAGGAATTTATTTACATTTAAAACTTAGCCTAATTACAAAGTATAATGGGGGACTGAAGCGGGAAGCCGTGTCGAGGCGGACCTCCTGTTTTTATTCTTGATGCCTGGTTGTAAGCATAGATGGGCAAAATGTAATCAGATTAATAAAAATGATTAACGATTACATTTTATGTTTTTTTACCATTAATATGACTGCATTTTGCTCATTTATGATTTAAACACTACAAAATCCCAGATTGTATACACATTTATGATTTCTTAATGTTTTAAATGGATTTAATCATGATTACAGAGCAATAAAATTAAAATTACGATTATATTTTGTAATCGTTCATCATTAATAAGATTACATTTTGCCCATCTCTGGTTGTAAGTATGGCGCAGTCCAAAAAACCGGCCACGTTCGAGTCGCAGTAGTGCACCGGGGTTCCCGTACAAATTTAAAATGTATGAAAAAATATATCAAATTTCACTAATTTACGATGTTCCGTATTTTTTTTCATGGCAAACAAAATAATGAATCTCACATAAAAGTTAAGAGTTTATTTCTATGAAATGTGTGTGAGCGGCTGTGGTGGCGTTGTGCGCAATGAACCGGTAACCATGCGTGGCATAGACAATGGTCTTGGGTTCGTATCGCGGCATGTACCTCTGAGTTTTTCCAAATTGAGTACTATTAATTGGTGGACTACGGCCTGATGGGTTCAGTAGACCGTCTTTCGGCTATGTACGGCGCGCAGCCGTGCTGCTCCGAGGTCTAGAGTCTATGTTGTGGAAGCACTTCACACGGGGAATTTCAAACGGCGAATACAATCTCCTTTAGCGTGGTCACTCCCGTCTCTCCCACTCACATTATTCCCTTCACTGTTGTGCCTTTTTTTTTTATACCGACTCGACACAGTGACTGCACCATACCTGATGATAAGCATGGTACACTCCAAAAAACGCCAACGACTATCGAAAGGTAACAAAAAACCCATCGGTAGTCGCAGCGATCATGCCAGCCTGCACAAATATCTCTTCACGCTACGTTTAAAAGATCCCATATCATAGGATGGAGGGAACACGCTCGCCGGAAGACCATTCCACAGCCCAACGACACGGCAAAAGAAGGAGTTAGAGAACTTCTTTGTCCTGGCCGGGATGTGAGATACCGTATAGCTGTGACAACGCAAACCCGCGCGCGTGGATCTATTCAGGAAGGGAGAGGGTGGAACAAGGTTAAACAACTCCTCAGAACACTTGCCATGATACAGACGGTAGAAAACGCTGAGTGAGGCCACATCTCTGCGCAACTGAAGCCTTCCCTTTCCCCCTTTTTGTCATTGACATTTTTGTTGTCGAAATGTCATATTCTATTGTCTGGAGAGACTTATCCCCAAAGTGAGTTAATGCCGTGTTGCAGGCGACGGCGTCGACTACAGCGCAGTAGTGTCGTCTCTGACCCAGCTGCTGGTGGACCCTCACTTCCGCACGATCACCGGGTTCCAGTCCCTCGTGCAAAAAGACTGGGTCGCGCTCGGACATCCCTTCTGTGATAGGTTAGTTACCTCATTGAAGTGAAACTTCTTAGGTGGCGATTCGATAATCGATAAATCGACAAGAATCGAGAGTTTTAACAGGCATTACGAAGGATGATAATATGTAGAGAGAAAGAAAAATGTACATATTTTGACAACGCGGAAGTGGAGTAAAGGAGGTTGACGTACATTGCAATGGTAGAACAAGGATGGTTGGTTGGTTGGCACATGCGTACGTTACAGACGCTACGTATAAACAATTCAGGTGTCACATTGTGTGTTGTTTTATATAAGAAGCTTCGTTTCTATAATGCGTATGATCCTACACACATTTTTTTTTTATTTAACCGTTTAAGATTCTTCTAGAATGTTCAATCTATTCACTATTTTTTATCAAGTCCTTATGACTATTTTATTTTACATAATAGGGTGCCCAACATGGGTAACATTAGACAAGAAAACAAAAGGATCATGGTACTTAAATAGAACATATAAATGCCTCCACAATTATAGGGCACCACAGCATGCACAATGATTAATATATAAAGCTAGTTATGACTATTATTTCCGAACTGGAGTTAGATGAATCACATGTAACACTGAAATAAATACAACACACACACACACAACTGCATGCACACACATATAAACTCACTCGTCTACCCGAATACCGTAGACCGACCCAAAACACGTTAAAAAAAATTAACATGCAAATGTAACTTCGTTACTGGCTCTGTAGTTTTTTATTTTATTTTCTATTTCGTGTAATGTAACTTTGTATTGTGTTGTGAAATTATTATTAAAATAAATAAATAAATTTCATCTTAAATTAACATTGATTTTCCGTCATTTTGACTCATTCTGAAGTTTGAAATGAAATGTATTTATTTCGCCACAAACTAACAAAAAACTAGAAATTTAAATGCAGTAACAGAATCAACATACAAAAACAAAAGAAAAATACAAAAACATATAATCATGGCGAAAATGGGACGTTCATCAGCTTAAAGCCACAGAGGAAGTCTGCAGCGCTGATTTTCCTGAAGGACCCCGATTGATCTATCGAATTTGATCTATAGTTAAATAAATACCTTATCCTTGAAAAAATATTTTTTTGTAGATCCGGTCTCCCGAGACCGGGCAACCCCAAAGACTCGAGCAAGGAGTCGGCCGCTGCTCAGACGGCCCCCGTGTTCCTGCTGTTCCTGGACTGCGTGTGGCAGCTGACGCAGCAGTTCCCAGCCGCCTTTCAGTTCACGGAGACCTACCTCACCACGCTGTGGGACTGCGCCCATAACCACATCTTCGACACGTTTCTATTCAATTGTGCGAGGGACAGAGAACTAGCTGTTTCTAAGGTGAGCTCTAGAGATTTTATATTTTCCTGGTACTTACGATCTTTTTTTTGCTATAACCATATGTTCTATATTATTTTCCTAGTCGTTAGTCGATGGACAGAGATTTTGGCGGTTTCGAAGTCTTCAGCTTTTATGTTTTCCTGGTACCAACATTTTTTTTTTTGCGATATTTACCATATCTTCTACACGTTCCCTGTTTAATTAATCGTCGTATAGAGAACTGGCCGTTACTAAAGTGAGCTCTCCAGTTTTGATGTTTTCCTGGTACCAACAATTTTTTTTTGCGATTTTTTCCATAATTTCTATGCGTTCCCTGTTTAATTAATCGTCGTATAGAGAACTGGCCGTTACTAAAGTGAGCTCTCCAGTTTTGATGTTTTCCTGGTACCATCAATTTTTTTTTGCGATTTTTTCCATAATTTCTATGCGTTCCCTGTTTAATTAATCGTCGTATAGAGAACTGGCCGTTACTAAAGTGAGCTCTCCAGTTTTGATGTTTTCCTGGTACCAACAATTTTTTTTGCGATTTTTTCCATAATTTCTATGCGTTCCCTGTTTAATTAATCGTCGTATAGAGAACTGGCCGTTACTAAAGTGAGCTCTCCAGTTTTGATGTTTTCCTGGTACCATCAATTTTTTTTTGCGATTTTTTCCATAATTTCTATGCGTTCCCTGTTTAATTAATCGTCGTATAGAGAACTGGCCGTTACTAAAGTGAGCTCTCCAGTTTTGATGTTTTCCTGGTACCAACAATTTTTTTTGCGATTTTTTCCATAATTTCTATGCGTTCCCTGTTTAATTAATCGTCGTATAGAGAACTGGCCGTTACTAAAGTGAGCTCTCCAGTTTTGATGTTTTCCTGGTACCAACAATTTTTTTTTTGCGATTTTTTCCATAATTTCTATGCGTTCCCTGTTTAATTAATCGTCGTATAGAGAACTGGCCGTTACTAAAGTGAGCTCTCCAGTTTTGATGTTTTCCTGGTACCAACAATTTTTTTTTTGCGATTTTTTCCATAATTTCTATGCGTTCCCTGTTTAATTAATCGTCGTATAGAGAACTGGCCGTTACTAAAGTGAGCTCTCCAGTTTTGATGTTTTCCTGGTACAAACAATTTTTTTTTTGCGATTTTTTCCATATCTTCTATGCGTTCCCTGTTTAATTAATCGTCGTATAGAGAACTGGCCGTTACTAAAGTGAGTTCTCCAGTTTTGATGTTTTCCTAGTACCAATAATTTATTTTTTGTGATTAAAACAGTATGTTCTATATTGTTCCGTTCAAAAATACACGAGCGATTGAGAACTGACGGATCGAAGGTAAGATCTTCAGGTTTATATTCCCCTGGTATCTATGCCCACTGTTATATATTTTAAACATCATCATCATCTAGCGACCTCAAAGACTCGATTTTACTTTATGCTTGGATTAAAAATCAGTTTAAAAACTAATGAAACGATTTAATGCTTGGGATTTTGGAGTCATAACTCTTTCGACATCATACCTTTTTTTGTAACCCGGAGGAAACCCCTTCGGACGTCAGGGGGTGGTGAGGGCCGCCCCCGGGTGTGTCGGAGTTGCACCGACTAAAACCCCCGGGTGATCCACCTTCCACCTACCGGGATCGCGGGCACGACTAGGGACTCATCCTCTTTCGATATCATACCTCTCTACTAGCAATTATCCTTTGCTTTCTTTTTTCCTTTGTTCACCAGCTACGCACGCTCCCAGTGTTACTATGTAAATTTTCCCCGTTTAATTAATTTTGTTTTTTTTTTGTGCTGTTTAACTAAAAAGAATAACCAAAATACCGAGTATCCCCTTCAACGGACAGACAAGAATTTTTACATAACGTATACGGCATCCGTTTTTTTCTTTTGAGAGACAGAACTCTAATAATCTAGTTTGTGCTGCACAAAAACATAACATTTTATTTAAAACAAACCTATATTTTACTTTATTCGACAGAACTTCGTACAAAGGCCCGTGTGGGACTGGGGCGAGCAGTTCCCAGAGCAGGACAAAGCGCTGTTCTACAACCCTCTGTACATGGGCAACAAGCCTTCCAGCACACCGTTACATAGGCTATGTAAGTTTTAAAACTGTTTTTATTATCTACAAGAGAACGCGTGACGCGAAATGAGGTTATCTGACAGAGAACCAAAGTTGTCGACATTGCTCTCCGTATTAGCAAGCTGAAGTTTTTTTTTTTTACACTGGCTCGACATAGTGACTACAGAGTGCTTGATGGTAAGTACAGTGTAGTCCAAAAACGAAAGCGACTATCAAAGGTTGAAAATCCATTGATAGTCTACATCGTCATGCCGGCCCACATATACCACGACTGAAGGTCTCTAGGTATATGAGTTACTGGATATACACAAGCTGATTCCGAAACGCGACAAGCCGAAACTAGTCACTATGAAGGGCTTTACACCCGTGCACTGTGGTCGCGATCCAGACGGGCGCCGACGCCCTACCACCTCGCTGCTGCTCGTTTAGCACCACCCAGGAGTCACGTGTAGGGAAACTAGGGTAAAGCCTACGGACGCGAGCAGCTTCGACTCCCAAAAACAACGACAAGACATGACGACATGACATTCGAGTTATGACTTGGACATTAATCAAGCCTGACGTGATCACACATTATAACTTCACAATTGGTGATCCCGACGCGTCAACACATTATAAACTCCAAAGTGTTAACGGCAAAATTTTCTATCGAAAAACAAAATAAAGTTGTCCTCGATTTCCAGCACAGATCAGCGTGTCGAGCAAAAGCCGGTTGGAGTCCCGGCTGGAGCCGTGCACGAGCGTGGCCGGCGCGGAGCTGTGGTCGCAGTGCTACGAGCGCTGGCTGGCGCCGCTGGACACGCCCTGCTCCGGCCTCGCGCAGTACCACCTGCACAACTACAGGCTGCTCAGGGAGGTGCGTTCTCACCTTGCGCTCTACACATTTTTTTCATATCATACAAGAAAATTTACGTCTCGTAAAACTGAATTTATTTCTATATATAAAAAAATGCAACAAAAGAAAGAAATGGGAACAGCGATTAGCTGCGCATAACGCATGTTGCGCATGACATATAAACGCAAGATGGATACAGCTACTATTGTATTTCTGCTTACTCCGAAAGGGTTATAGCGTGATTATATACTATATTATTATTATTATAGATTTTCCCATCCATAATGTTGCATTATTTATTATTATTTTGATGTATTGTTTCCAGATCAGAATAACTCATTTAATTTGGGTCTCTATTATTTTGACAATATTACGTACATAACATCTAAAAACAACCTTTTCAGATCCAACAACTGAACGAGAGGATCTCATCATTGTCGATAATGTCGCGGCAGTCTAACGGGTCCCAGGAGCAGTGGAGCGAGCGCTGGAAGGAGCTGTCCGGTGCCAGCGGGGCGACGGCCCCGGCCCCCGTCTCGCGGTTCTACCCCTTCAGCGAGTCCCGCGGCGAGTGCGCCCCCGCACCCCTCGACTCCATGCACCTGAGCCTTATAGACGCTTCGCAGCTTCTCGATTCGCAGTCGCTGCTCAACGCACCTGATTAAAAAGCCAAGTCAACTTTAGACTTTAAAGCCAGCAATTAGTTCTATAACATTAATCGATAATAGAATACACACAAGCCCCCTCTCCTTGCATCTGAAATGAGTAACGTAACGATAAACGCTTCCCAGATGACCCTCAAAGTGCTAAAAGTTCTAGCGAAACCTCCCTGAGACTTGGAAGTCACTCCGTAATATTAATCGATAAACACTCCTCCCTTCCCAAATATACTTAATTCATATACACACCGGAACTATATTACATAGATATCTTACAATTACTCGATTCACAGTCGCTCCTTAACGCCTCGGATTCAGAAATTCAATCATCCGGAAACTTCGAAGTTAATAATCTGGAAGGTGCCAAGTTTTATAACATTGTTTGATAAATTATAATCTCCTAACATATATAAATCGCTCCATACACATAAGTCTAGATACATTGCAACTGCTTTATTATTTAATAGAAACATGGAAAATTGGGAGCCAATAGTTCGATAAACTTTTTCCCTTCCTATAGTACGTAAAACCCCATCACATTAAACTCACTACAGACGTTTTAGTATTATTATTTTGATAAACACTATTATATTGATAACAATAGACTAAAAGGGAGTCTTATAATTATCGATAAATAGTTAAAGAGGCTTTACTCATGTAATTCCTTTTGTTCTTAGATAGTTTCCATCTTCCTTTATAAGCTAAAATAATTGTATAGGCATTAAGAGATAAGTTAATTCAATCGATACGATTTTAAAATCGACCAAGTATCGATCTGATAATACAGTAATAATGTCGTCGATCCGATATCAAAATATCGTTAAAAAAGCGATAATATAGATTTATTTATTTTATTTTTATAATAAATAAATATAATATATAGACACCGTTAGAGTGCCTGGCTTCGGTCTAGTTGTTCATACACCTAGAGACCTTCCGCCGTGATATATGTGGGCCGACATAGCGGTGGCGACTGTCAACGGATTGTCGTCCATTGGGGGTCATTGCCGTTTTTGGACTATACTTTGCTTCTCATCAGGTGCAGTGTAGTAACATTGTCGAGCCACTAAGAAATAAAAACAATGTTTCGGATCCAATTTTACTTAAATTAATAGTTAATACTTTTGTGAATATAGAACAAAACAAAGAACAATCCGTTTGTATCACCGAAGCCATTAAAACAAAGTATTACATTGTAAATTACAAATAATATATAAAGGTATTGTTTAAGAATAATATGCGTTTTTCTGTGCATGAAATGTATTAAATTATAATGTTTAAAATATGAACGTGATTGGCTAAGCACGAACGTTAGCCAATTAAAAGATGTATTTGAAAGAAACAGACTGGGTTTGGAGTCGATAATCTAATCCTTACGAGAACCAGCGAAAAGGAAAGAGAGCGATATAATGACGTTTTAATTTCTCGATCTAGATACGGCTCGAAGAACCATGATGTTATTTTTCCTGGCATATATATGGCTTTTAATTTAGACTGGCATACGTGTAAAGTAAAAAAGCGAGCCCGATATCAATATCGGTCACTCGTGGGTATAGAAATAATATGAAACTGAGATCGATTTCACACACTTTATACGGCTCGAAGGACTAAAATATTTTTTGGGTTCTTGAGCGTCTGTATCAGACTAGATCATGTGTAGGATAAAAAATATAAGCGATATTCGTCTTTGATGTCTGTGCAAACAGTATTAAGGACGTTTTTTAGGTGTTCACGCAAATGATAGGGACCGAAAGACCAAAAATTTTGTTTTGTTTTTGGGCCTCAGCGCCTGACGGGAGGGTCGGTCACTGTGTATAGTCCATTTTACCTTGTCCACATATTGATTAAATAACGTATTAACCATTGTAATGAAATACATAAAAATACTTCCAGTTTTTATTGTAAATTGAAAATCCATAATACCTAATAAGTGTCAATGGAATTTATTAATTTTAGGTTTTGGTTGAAAAAAAAAGAATATTTGTAAAAAGTTGTATGCTGAAGATTTATTTATATTGGTCAGGAGAACTTTTGTTTAAACGCAAATATTTTCATTGTTTCTCCTTTAAAAAGTTTAGAAATATTCACTAGGCGCAATAAATCCTGATTGCAACTTCTTTGTGCTGTTTTCTCATTAGATATTAAATCCTTTTTTTTTGTATCTCGGGGAAATATTAATCAAGCACCAATTTGCTAAAACCCCCGGTGTTTCTCCTACTCGTCTACCTGAGCCAAGGGCACAGCCACGCCAACCCTTCGGTTCCAGCGACCTCCAGTCTTCTTCAGGTCTCTACCTAATTTATATCTATTATCTCTGATACACCAGAAGACTTTAATTAAAATAATTAACAAACTGAAGTTTATGGTCTTCCCTTTTTATTTGTCTATAACAAACTCGTCTATGATACTTGGTTTGTTTATGCCATGCCATAGATTATCCCTTGTCGTAATTTTTTTAAAGCGATGATTCCGCCAATTTATTTGATGGGTTAGCTTGATTATGTTGGTAGCAAGTTATAAGTTGATTGATACATATGTATGCAACCTGAAAATAAGTATCCGGGCACTAAAGTGATACGAGTGACGTAACATTAGTGCTATTCTATTAATGTGTTACCATAAAGGTTGGATATTCGAAGTCTTGTTAGTGTTAAATGAGGCCGTACATTCCCCATCTTAAAAAACTTCTGTTATAATTTATACGTGCAATCTGGGCGTTTCCTCTGAAGTGCAAAAATAGTCATATTTCCATAATATGACCTTTGTAAATAAGATGAATAAATTACGTATAAATAAAAAAATTAAAGATAAAGATTGAAGATTTTAAGATAAAGATATCTTATCCCATGCAATTCTGAAATAACCACATATTTTGAATTTTTTGTTTAAGAACACACACAAGCAACTTATCAAATTTTTACCGCATTATAAATACTTTAACGGGGTTTATACGTGAATTTGTTTACTCAATTTATGTCGCCTTGAAAAAATGCTGAAACTGAGATAGCTTTGTGTCGTGGCTAAATTATCTAGAATAAAAGCGGGTAGAGGAAATAACTTCCCGCCTCCGACGAATACTCCGCGCTGCTTCAGTCTGCTCGAAACTGTGGTCTGTGTAACCATTGAGCCATAATTCAAAGTAAGCTAATTCACGCTTAAGACCCGCTAAGTATGTATAATGAGTACAAAATGTGAAAGTTTTAAAACATGGTTTCCTTATTATCTCGGAATATAGTGATGATTTTAAAATCCTTCGGGAATGAAGTATCTTTCCCTTATGTTGTATATACGGCAGCTATATTTTTAATGTAAACATTGTTTGATTATTTATTTGGTACATTTAATTGAAACTAAGTTTTTCGTAAGTTACAACTGTACCTAAGTTATAAGTTTTATTTTTAAGGATACAATTTAAACAAGAATTGGATTATATAGAAGAAATAATAGTAAAAATTACTAGTTACCGATTATTGGGCAATAGCGCATGCGGATATTTCGTTAACATGTAAAAGCATATCCGAATTGGTAATTGCGTAATACTCGAGGAGTAAACGGTAATGAACGACAAACTATTGAATTACTTAAAGAAAACTCCGGTAATTAAGATTATTGTCTTATTTATACCTTTATACGTATGTAGGCACGTTATTATTGTAATATTATATAATGTACATACGAGTTACCTATTACAAAGTACGCGGCACGTATCTCGAGCGCGGGACGAATGTTCCGAGTTTGGTTCACGCGTTATGCATTGTAATAAAAGGCTTCGCCAGCTGAAAATAATGCGACACTACTCCTGGTTAGATTTATTACTAGTATATATTAATAATATATCTCTTTTGGGGTGAGCAGAGATTTATTAGGGACTATCCACTGTGCGCTGATATGTCGTCCCCAACGTGACCAGTAGCGCAGCTGATCGCAGTTCTCTGAAAACTTACATATGATGTTTCTATTAGATGCGATGCGGGTTTCCTCGCGATCTTTTCCTTCACCGGTGAGCACGTGGTGGGATTTGAACCTACGACCATTCGCGTTGCCGCGCATGAAAACATATCCATTATCCACTTGGCCACCACAGCCGGGCTAGTATAAAATAAGGTGTCGAAATAAAAATGAGCACGTGGGTCGGCAGCAGTACAGTTCACTTCTCTCCAAGAATGGAGAGAGAGAAGGGATTTAGGAGGAACGGCGTGTTCCGGGGACTGATGGTGATCTTCAGCCTGCTGCAGGTCGCCTTGGAACCTCCGTCTATGTAAACGACGCGCCGTGTCAGATGACTGTAGACTACGGAGGTCGCCCAGGAGCAGAGCCGTCTAGGGTTCCGAGTTCCTATTTGTGTATAACTCTTAATATTAGTTCTTTAGTCTCTTTCTCTTCTTTATTGTTAGCAGTACGATGGAAATCAGGTGATGCTCTCATTTATGGGCGATAGTGTCCAGATTACATCAGCTGGACGCCGTTTCGAACACCATCCGTATTGATAGATATTTCTTGTTTTCGTACGAAAAGATTCGCTTCTATATTCATCATGCGTGCACCTAAGGAGTGGAACATGTGGCATCAGTCTCATGATTTGATAGCCTTTAGGCATTTGTTGTACAAATGAATGGGCATTTGTTGTACAAATGCGTTCCACCGTTGGGATCGTTTTTGCCTTCAGCTAAGTGGGATGGAGGTTAAGCTTCTATCGGCCACATTTCAATATTAGAAGTGTTTTAATATAAAGAGATGTTACTTAATTCAACCCTTTTAGATAGTGTTTGTTGCAGACATCGATCGCAAATCATTCGATTACCGCTCAAGAAACGTACCGCGACCTATATATAAGCATTGCGTCTATGATAGAGCGATAGATTTAGAGAGTCTATTAGTTTGAATCAAAGATGGGCAAAATGTAATCAGAATAATGAATAACGATTATATTTGACGTCATTATCATGATTATATTTTGATTGATTAATGATTACAAAACGATGCAATTTTAATTTTGCTAATCTGTAATCATGATTAAATCAATTTAAAGCATTAAGGAGTCATAAATGTGTATACAGTTGAGGATGCCGTAGTGGTTAAAACATAGATGAGCAAAATGCAGTCATATTAATAATGAAAAACGCAAAATGTAATCGTAATAGTTTTTCATTAATCTGATTACATTTTGCCCATCTATTATTCGAACAAAGATCGCATGTAATATAATTCAATTTCTTCAATTTTATATGGCAATAACTTTTTAATGCTCACAAATAATAACATTTTCTGATTCATTCACCAATATGCCCCTTTCGGGTCGGATAGTGTTTTCAAAACACACTGTATATGATTTAAATTAACACGTTCACGCCGGCGTGACCCTACGGTGGGTCACACTTCACTGTTCCGGGAAAACGTAGATATTCACCCCGGTGTGAACGTGTTAATCTAAGTTAATTCATTGATTGATTCACAATTAACTGTGAATTTGTTTTACACCCTATCGCTCTATTATGAACGTTGGTCATTAGCGCAGTGTTCTGCGAAGAAATACATATTGTTGAATTGTTCATTCATGTGTTAGTATATAAGTTAATTTAAACAATATTGATGTAATTATACGATTCTACGAACTGTTATATATATTGATATAAATATAAATGGCTTCTTGGTTTAAAAAATGTTTGTGCCATGAGGCGTTGCGCTACTGGACATTATTTTAAATAGACGCTTAAAGATTGTACCAAATTCTGTTGTTGACTGTACCTGAAAAGGGCAAATGTTTAATAGAAATAAAACGAAATAGAAGTCCCGTGTTTGTTTTACTTTTGTAACAATCTTCCGCTACGGCAGGCCTCGCTGCAAATTGTTTCGCAGGATATGGAGCTCCGTGCTGACAGTGAGCACATCAAACGCACGCAGTCTTCAGCTTTCAGGGCCAAAAGTTTGGCTCAAAACAATTTTCATTAGTTTTCAGAAAAACAGTAGATTTTAAATTCTGGGGCTGAGGGACGCTCCATGTATTCTATACTTGCATACAATCAAATTGATTGAAATTGATGGGCAAAATGTAATCAGATTAATGAAATGATTAACGATTACATTTTACGTTTTTTACCCTAAATGTGACTGCATTTTGCTCATTTATGTTTTAAACACTACAAAATCCCAGATTGTATACACATTTATGATTTCTTAATGTTTTAATCATGATTACAGAGCGAGAAAATTAAAATTACGACTACATTTTGTAATCGTTGATCATTAATCAGATTACATTTCGCCCATCTCTGCTTGCATATATATACGTCTACAGTCTACATTAACAAGGAAAACCAAACTTAGGTGTCTGTTTGATTCTGACAGTCGGGACCCACCAAAAGCTGCCCGTTCGCTTTGTAGGCATTTATATGAAAATCCATGTGATGAAGGCGACTGTGTGGCGTTGCCGGGTTACGTCAAGTGATTAGGTACCGCGATTTGTCTTATTTATCTTACAAGTGACATTTGATCTTGACAGAAATGCTCCACAATACTCTCGTATATCTACCGCTTCGTCTGCATGCCGCTATTATAACCGCAGCGACACCCAAAATCTAACTATTATAACTCCTATACAGCAGTGACGTGCATAAGATATTCGAATAGGGTAGGCAGATTCACATAATTAATGTGAATATTATATAATGATAATAAATATTATATACTCTCATAGAGAAGATAGATGGCCTGAAAATAGAATAGATATTAATATAAAGGGTTCCTTTTTTTGTTTAAATTAAAGCAATTCATCCCAGACTTATCATAAGGGCATGCAATGCTTTCATGCATCTATGGAATGAACGCTACTGCTATACAGTAACGCACTCAGGCATATTCAAAATTGCTAATTACTTTTAAATGTCATTTTGTAACTTTAACATTCAATATAAATATTTATTACATTTTACAGAGGTCTTCATACACACTGAATAAGTGTTTAATGGGACGCTAATGAGAATGCTATTTTGTTGCATGATCGAGCCGTAATTCTAAAAGTGGGGTAATTATCTAATGTTTTTTTATCGACAAACAAGCTAACCATACGCGTAATAGTAAGTGATACTGCCATCTGTAGGCAACTGCAACACGAGCAGTGCAGTTTTTGCTCCTGTTGTATAGTTTATTTCAATTCACTGTACAAGAATTCAATTGAATCTATATGGTTTTGTTCTCTTCTCTGGCAGCCCGTAGTTTCATTATCTTATCGAATCTTCTCTTCGCGATCCTGAATCTGTTGATGAGCATAGTTCGCTGCCAGCTCCAACTCGACCATTTCTATAAAAAAACCAATACCGAAATATTAAACTGCACCTCGGTGAGTACAGCAGTCCCGGAACAATTGTGATCACTAATTGTTGAGTCTCTTTTAACAGTGACCGACATTATGCCGAGGTAAATATAGCAGGACTGAAGGTATCCATCCAAAACATTAAATCATACAGTTATGAAATATCCCACTTCTGAGTTGTTAAAAGCAATGATAAAATTTAATGTATTATAATTTTATTTATGTATTACCATAATAATTAAAAAAGAAAATATCCCACCAGCTCATATAGCAGAATCTACCGTGAAGAGCCGGCAAGAAACCCTGGTAATTGCTCTTTCCAATATTCTAAGGTATAAATCGGACTACCGACATTTAAATTCCCTTTCGGAGCGAGCTGAAATACATTAATAATCTTTTCACTTTGTGCTATTATGTCGTGCCCAAAGTGAGTAGCGCAGCTGATCGCCGTTCTCAGGGCATTTACACATGACATTTTAATTAGATGCCATGCTGGTTTCTTCCTGACTGGCTGGTTTGGTGCCTAAATTCATACTTAACCTGTGAAAACCCAGAGGTACGGAGAACAGAGTTCATTTGTAACTTTGAAATAAAAAAAAAATCAACGAGCCATATTTTTATTCGTCTTACGGAATAAATTAAACACACAAATTCTCATAAATAAAACCAAATAACACTATTTATGCAGTCCACAAATACAATATATGTAAAGCAGTCAACCAAATCAATATTTGAGCCTCGACTAAAATCTATTTACAATACATTGGTGCCTTTTGAACGACAAAATAATTTCCTTTTTTATTATTATATATAATTATGTCATTCAATATCTACCTACAAATATAAAACCGATTCCTAAAGTTATAGTCACGTATTGTCCTTGCCCGCTGTTGTTTGTTGCCTTGTCAGCTGTTGTTTGTATTAATCTAACAGAGTATCGCCGTCTGTGGTATACAGCCCGTAAGCGAAATACTACCTCCATATTTTAGCATTTAAACTAAAATATTACTAAAAAAGATAAGCATTAGTCGTTGGGTTTAACGGCGGAATAGAATAGTGGCGCCCTCTCCATCATACTGAGGTGTTGCGAGGTATACAGCATTTCCAATTGCACGCAGATTGCTACAATCTTAACTGCTGCATGCACCCTCTCTCCTCACAGTGCACACCCGCCTACTCGCAATGGGCAACCGTGCTGGATTAAATATACAAACCCTTTCCCATAGATACAACAAATATAGTGGAAAGAAGGAAGGGATACCTTTGCCTTACACTGGAACGAGACGGCCTAATAAAAATAGTTAGGAATTTAATAATTTTTGTGTTAATTTGAAAAAAAAATCATATATTAAAAACCTTTAATGACTTCCAAGTCGTTCAAAAAACACCATTTAACAGAAAAATCAATAGTGACGAATAAGAATAACATAAATCTCTGTCTACACCAATAGGGGATCGGCGTGATTATAGTATAACAAAGCTGCGATCCAAACGAACATACGGAGTCAACCATTCAACACACATTCCTACCCTCTTCTACCTCATACCACTAAATGAACCCAAAAACTACTGCGAAAATTTGACTCATAGTTCAATTGCGGTTCCTCCAATCATACCGTTCGATCTATCGCGTTTACCCAAAAACTTTCATCTACTTTGACATTTTTTTTCATTTTATGTTATGTCAGGCAAATAAACTCATCATTAGTCACAGGAATGTTAAACAATTTAATCAGTATATCCTTCTGTCAGTGGCGTGCATCCCATAGAAGCATTTTTGCGTCTTTTAGCTTTACTTTGCTTTTTTTTAGATGTAGACAGTTGTCATCTCCCTTATGAGCTTATCACTCAACAATCCCAGTCTCCAAGACCGATTTTTGATGCAAAATATGAACGCAAGATGGCCTTGCGCTGCATTGTTTTGATGAGAAGTGAGACCATCTGAAGGTCCGTCCTGTGGCCACTTCCTACAACTATATCAACGATGTCACGGAACATTGCGCGCTAAGGTGGATTACGCAAGCCATCAACGAGCTCGCCGTCGCCGTATGAAGCTGCAGCCTGCGCCTACTTAATGCGATTTGGAAATGTCGCCAAGGACGAAATCGGCTAGGATTTCATCATCATCAAATGTCAAAGTATAACAAGATAATGCTTTTTATGCTTCTTTGGGATGCACGCCACTGTATAAGATAAAGTTCAAAAAGTAAAAGCTGAATCTATAAACAAGGAAACAAAATTAACCTAATTTCAATATAGTTTGCTATGTGGAAGCATACGCTAGTCAAATTGATGGATGCGTAATAAAAAAAATAGGAAAAGTGCACATTCCAAATTATCAAAGAAGTGTCACTTCGAGCTGCACGTAACTACTATAAGATTACCAAATTTTCTTTGAAAGGCACCCATCTAAACATAACTGTACACGACATTATAGTTTAGAAGCCGCTTTATTTTTATATCTATATCGCACCTTTAAAGGGTAACTAAATGGTCAACCATTACTAAACAAGAATTTTAAGAAAAAGATGGCGATAATGATCACAAACGCTTCTTCAGAATGTGTGTGAAAGTGAGAGCAAAGTCCGACAGGGACCTACACAGCCCAAGTAAACATCATTGTTTTATCATTATTTTGGGGTCTATTTCGTTACTACAGACTAGAAATTATAGTTTTTCTAATATACTTTTTATCTATACTAATATTATAAAGCTGAAGAGTTTGTTTGTTTGTTTGTTTGAACGCGCTAATCTCTGGAACTACTGGTTCGAATTGAAAAATTCTTTTTGAGTTGAATAGACCATTTATCGAGGAAGGCTATAGGCTATATAACATCACGATGCAATTATTAGAAGCGAAGAAATAATGGAAAATTTGAAAAAAAAACGGGGTAAATTATTCATCCTTGAGGGCTTCCATTGCGTGCGCTGCGAAAACGGTTCAAGATACCAAAAATATATGTATTAAAGAATTATTCCTCTTGAAATGATCTAAACAAATGTCCGCGACAGTATATGTCTATCTTTTAAGATTAACTCACTTAAAACCGTTTTTATGGTAATCAAATTTGGTCGAAATTAATGCATTATTTGTTAAGAGTTGTATCAACGTAATAATATTAATCTTTATCCAAATAAATGTGTTATTAATTAAGAGTATTTAATTGTGAACAAAATTGTCTGTGACATCACTTAATTTTAATGAACATCTTAGAAGATATTACAATTTCAAAATAAATAACTAACTAAAATGCCCAAAATAACTATTCCACGCGGATGAAGTCGCGGACACGGCTAGTATATTATATGTATTGCTAGCAAAACCAAAAGCCGATACTTCCAGTAAACGCAACCGTTTTAATAACAGACGCGTATTGCCCCGAGAGCGCATTACGGCGTTGTATGCGAGTATGTCGTGGTTACTTTGTCCACTTTGTGTGAAAATATTCACACAATACTCGATACGACGCGGGGAGCGACCCAAACATATAACAAAATTTAATATGTATGTGTAACTACGTTATTGGCATTTTAGATATTTATTTTATTTCCTATTTTTGTATATAATTTTCTTATAATGTGCTGTGTAGTTACTATTAAATAAATAAATAAATATTAGGGTGGCGTGAGACATTTTTCTTGTTCAATAGCCGTGTTGCTTTATTTGTAATTTGGAGTGAAAATTATTGTAGGATAGTGTTTCGCGAGTTTTTCTTTTTTATATTTAATCTACTGTTTTCCCTAAATGTATTTAATTTTTTTCTGTAAAACTTTATAATTTTGTTTAGTAACGGTTTAATTTTAAAGGTACGACATAGCATGAAGGTTTTAATTTTTTACTTTATAGCTTTAACTTTAATATTTAATTATTTTTAAAAGTCCTTCTCGTGTCTACACGAGATCAAGTCAAAAGTTAACAATATTTATAACACTTTCTCCAGGATTGTGCTAACACCGCCAGCCGCCGCGGCACTCCTTAAGGTCAATTGTCATCTTCCTCGTTATCAAACATATCATTGTACTCTCGGGAATGGTCCAGCTCTTTCAGGTCCTGAACAGAAAATAAAATGCATTACCGACTTTAAATTCATTATAACGCATAAATGCATCGTTTTTATATTAACATATCGTCACGCTATATACTTTTTGGGGTAAGCAGAGATACATTCGTAGCTATATTCACTTTACGCAACCGGCATGGCAACTAATACAAGTGCCCTGAGAGCGGCGGTCAACAGCGCTACTGGTCACATTGGGCACGACATATAAGCGTTTTTATATTAATGTAAGAAAATAGCGTGACGTCAGGAACGTCAGGCAGAATCGAAGCTTTTAAGCATAATGAGTGATATAAGTGATAAAACCGAGGATTAGCACGCACGCACGCGCGTGTGCCTTTAATTTATGTAGTTTGTTTTAAAGTTCCGTTTTGATTTTTATTATTATGTAAACTAAATTGAAACAAAGACTGTATGGGATTGCGAAATAAAATGAAAAAACTGGCTTCGCTTCTACAATTCAAGAGGCTAGGAAAAAAAAATAATGATAGAAAAAAACATTACAAAAAATATCATGTGAGTGTTAATTGGTATTAATAGATATTTTCATTATTAAAAAAAATGAATAATACATTCTAAGCTTTCGTGTTTTGTACTCATTATAAATACTTTAACCGGTCTTATGCGCAAATAAGCTTACTTTTAAATATAGCTGACGTTTCGACATGGTTACACAGGACATGGTAACAAGATAGGACGAAACGTCGATCCATAATTAAAAGTAAGTCAAATCACACATAAGACCTGTTAAAGTATTTATAATTGAGAATGAAGTCGGTTAATCGTAATCTACGATGCATTTGAGGGTTAAAATGATTTTTCTCCATTTTTTACTTGTGCCAAATGTCACAATTTTCTTAAACCGTTTATAAAAGTTATTTCAATATAATGCTTGTATGATAGAAGCTATTTTTAAAACGAAATGAGAATATGAAATTTTTAGATAAGCGCATTTGATTTTATGTTGCAGGAATCAAAAGAGACCTCCAAAGTCATCATGCGTCTAGTTTCAGAAACACAGTGCATTGTGTACATACCACAAAACCTGCATTTATTTTTAGGCATGTAGTGATGTTCATATGGTTAATACTAGCAATAAACACAAATTACTTAATTAGTGGCTTAAAAAAATACATTGTTGTAACCATAGATGGGCAAAATGTAATCAGATTAATGAAAATGATTAACGATTACATTTTACGTTTTTTACCATTAATATGACTGAATTTTGCTCATTTATGTTTTAAACACCACAAAATCCCAGATTGTATACACATTTATGATTTCTTAATGTTTTAAATGGGTTTAATCATGATTACAGAGCAACGAAATTAAAATTACAACATTTTGTAATCGTTAAGCGTTAATCAGATTACATTTTGCCCATCTCTGCTTGTAACATGGAGCTTGGTATTAGCCTGTACCAGGGGTCAGCAACCTAAAATTCGACTGATAGCTATAATTTTTTTGCCAACAACAAATAGTTCTTTCATAACTAAAACTGTTTGATAGAAAGAAAGAACTAATGTAATTAATCGATTCAGAACGATTTATAAAAGTCTTTATATATATATATATATATATATAAAATAAGTAATATTTGCGTATGGAACTAAAGACCTGGAGTTTCATATCCAAAGAGTATGAGGTTCGCGAGCCGCGGGTTGCCGACCTCTGGCCTATACAATATCTAAAGACATCTCAGAATTATAGCCATCGAAATTTAAAAAAAAGTATTAAAACTAAATTGCTAAAAAAGGGATATTATTCCATCAATGACTGTTTAAATGAGAAAAGCAAGTGGGCTTTATATATACAACATTTCTCACGGGACATTCCTTTGTGTATTATATTTTTGTATTTCATTATGTTGTGCAGAGCAAATACCAGAGTTTCTTACCGGCTCTTCTCGGTAGATTCTGCTTTCCGAACCGGTGGTAGATTTATTTGACTTTTATTTTACTACTCATAATTGCTTGAAATAGGCCTATTTGAATAAAGTTATATTTCATTACACTTATTGAATTTTATGACACTTCTTTAGCCGAAATGAATATACTATCCACTACCATAGATTTGATACTATAGCAACTATAGTCCATCTCTTTTTGCATACACAGGTTTGAAAGGGAGAGGATAACTATCGATCTACGAGTTAAAGATAGATGGTTAATATAATAGGACAGGAAAATTTGGGCAGTTACGACATTAATGAATTATCAATTGCATGATAAATTACGATTCATTCCTGTTTAACACGTTCGTCGATCAGCGCGATTCATTTGTGTTCCTCACGCGGCCCAAATTAGACTCCCGGCACGCCGAAACGTAAACAAACGATATATTAACAATGTAACTCAAGCATTATGATATTATTATCTTTGATTTATAGCAGAGTTTTGTTCTTCGAGTGTTTTAACAAAAAACATACGAGATAATATAATGTAATATATTAAGCTATATAAATAAATAAAAGGTATTGTAAAATGTGAATATTTTTAGTATTTTAATGTTGAATATCTTATATTTATATCTAAGTACTTATTCTGTTAAATTCCTTTTAAAATTCCAACAAATAATCCTATTAACTTAACGAGAAGCGCGTCACCCATATTTGGGTGTCGTGGCGACGCACGTGTTAAAGAGTTACCTTCTAAAATAGTACAAACCTGAAACATTCCATTGGCGAAAGCGTAGCCGGTCATGGCGACAGCCGCGAACAGGGCCGCGAAGATCTTGTTGCGCGTCTGGTTGGGGAAGTAGGCCGCCTCGCGCTCCGACTGCGTCCCCGTCGACTGCTTCTTCGCCGCCTGCCTGTTGTATTCTGGAAATATCACGCCTATGGGTTCGGATGTGTATAGACCGGGGCTTCTTAAACTTTTGCCATTCACGACCCCATTTACGATTGCGAGTTTCTTGACGACCCCATACAAATATTAAAAAAATATATATTTTTTGATGATTTATTTATTAGGTAACAATATACATATACATATAAAAATATATAGTTTTACAATTCGTTTTGAAACATACAAAAATCTAAAATTAAAAATTGCACAAAATATTATAAAATTGTATTTATTATAGTTTTAAAAATAAAAGTGGATTCTGAGCGTCTTAATTCGCTCGAATATATTCAAGTAGTTGCTTGGTAAGTATTAAATGAAAATATAAGTAAAATATGTAATGAGATGGATGTGCCTGTTTTTTATTGAATATCAAATCAAATCTTGGTGGAATGTTTGAAACTGCTGGACGTAAGACCTCTTCAACATTTTTTAGCGCTGAACGATATTGGGATTTAATATGCGTTCAATCAACAAATGCGCGTGTCTAGACGCTGCAAGTCCACTGTATTCCGCCAACTCTAGTGATGTTATAAAATGGTATATATAAATATTTCACATTAAAATCTCTCGCGACCGCAGAAGTTCGCTACGAGGCCCCATTTGGGTCTCGACCCATAGTTTAAGAAGCCCTGGTATAGACGGTGAGTAGTTATCTCTGTCACTCTCTCTCTCCACGGAACGAATAAGGTCAACAATGTATAAGGCAAGCACTATTTAATTTGGCATGTCTTGGTACACGCGCGCGGGTTAACTGAGTTACAGTTATAAGGTAACTCGTATCCTGACTAGGACTAAGAAGTTCTCTAACTCTTACTACAGCAGAGTCGTTGGACTGTGGAATGGTCTTCCAGCGAGTGTTCCCAGGGTCTTCTGACATTGGGCCTTTAAACAAAGCGTGAAGAGATATGTGCTGGCCCAGTGATCGCTGCAATTATCAATAGGCTTAATATTGTTGATAGTCGACACTTCTGCATAAGAGACGGCATTAGAAAATGAAAGTTTACCATCAGTGACATGTCTAAAATTCTTCTGGTTAATCCTAGCTACGAATCTGGTCAGATTGGCTATGCCCTTGACGTGATTCGCGAGCGTCGCGTTGGGGAGCGGCGCCTTGACCAGCGGCGCGAGGTACGCAAACACGATAGCATCGAAGGAGGATGGCCGGCTTCCGAAGAAGTACTCGCTCTCGCCCAACCGGTCAGACAATGTCTTAAGGCACTTTTCTGCTTCACTGTAAATCTGTATGGAGAAAATCACTGATACAATATTTCATTTCTATTAAATCTAAGGAAATTAACTCTTATATATTTTTATTCCTCCAAAGAAGTTTAATATTTAATGTTTATTCATTATGATTACTCACTCTTAAGAAATAGATAAAAGTTATAAGAACCATACCGTTTTTTCTATCTCTCTTAGGTCTGTATGCTCCCCATACAATGCATCAATCATTTCTTTCGCAGCATTCTGATACCGTGATGGATAGTAAAAATTAAACGGTATCCTCAATGCTTTAGCATATGTTGGTCTCGTGAGGTCACTGTAATTCTTTTCATCTACCCACCATGCATACTGGTATGCAGGATATAATTTATCTCTAAGATATTGTGTAAAAGCACTAGCTTCGGCTGCTTGTTTCGTTGTTAAATGGACATCAGTACTGTAATGCTAAAATAGGTTTATATTTATAGTTTACAAATAAAATGTTACACAGAAATAATAAGTAGTTAATAGTTACACATTCACTACATATTATAAATATATATAAGCATGGGGGAATATTAATACCAGTTAGCAGCCTTGGACTGAATTAATTGTAGTGGTCATAGAATAGTTGGGGGCAACTCTTTAACTGAGACTAAAATGCAGAACATTGAGAATCAATGTAATGTACTGAATGAATGTCCATTTGGTTCACCAGTAGGAAAGAGACTGAAAGAAGAGATGGAGGAACAATAAATAGGGGAAAAGGAACAGGGGCGTTGATTTAGCTAAAAGTTAATATGAAATTCATTAATTGTTAGGTGTGCATAGATCATAAGCTAGTGGAATACAAGATGTTATTTTAAATTTGGGAAAACAATAAACATAATTTGAGTTACTTTAATTTACAATTATATAAAGATATAGAAAAACAAACTATATTTTTAGCTTTTGCAATTTCAAAATACTATATTACGTAAAGTATGCTAAATATCTTGCTAGATATTTAGGAATTATCAAAGCATGGCTTAATTATGATTGCCTGTAGGTAAAGGGAGGTCTTTTTTGAAGAGCACTGTGTGAGAACACAAAAAGTTTCATATATTGGGTTCTAAACTTCAATACAATATCAAATGATGATACAAAAGTGGAAAAAATTTCAAGGGTTACCTATACCATTGTTTACTAAAAAACATTCTTCTAAACAATATTACAGAATCAAGTAAGTTTCCTGGATAACAAACATACTATGTAGACAATAAAATTACATAAATATCTTATTAAATTCATATAAAAGATTTTAATTTCATCCAGGTTTCATGATACTAAGCAAAATTATTCATAAGGTATAAACTTATGATGTACAAAGATTTATAACATTTTTAGTAAGAACAATGAAAAATAGATTGAAGCAAATATCAACGTACCCCAGGTAGTGTCCGACCGAAAGTTCGGTTTCGGTTTCGGCCGAGTTTCGGCCAAAAATCAAATTTCGGCGGCAGTTTCGGTTTCGGCCAAAATTGGCCGAAACTTTTGCCGAAACCGAAACTGATTTCGGTTGTTGTCGTACATGCTTGGCTAACTACGTTTCTCGCGGCAACGCTTTGGCGGACGCTGGCGGCCCTGTTCGGAATTCGTGCGCCGTTCGCATTGCTTTTTTTTTTCGAATTTACGTGTGTTTGTTGACCGGAAAAGGTCTTCACAACTTAACCGGGCGGGTGGGTGAACACTGAGGGTGCTCAGCCGGCAATTTATGGGTTGGGTGGCAATGCAAGGGCACCCCTGTGGGTACGAACCTCGACTCGGACCGCCAGCCAAAAATACGAAACCTAACGGTGATCTACTAGCGTTTCGGAAGCGACTACCTTGAGAAGAAACGCCGAAAGAAACTCAAGGCTGCGTCGGAGTGTAACTGCGTCGTTTAGACGAAAGTTGACGGATCTAATTCGCATTGCTCTATAGCAACACAACTTAGTCAGTGCGTTATCACCCGACGCAAACATTCTTTAGAGGTTATGTTTTGATGGAACTGATTACATGTAAGTTTTTGTTTCATTTTTTTTACTTGACCAGGTTGACTTTTATACTTGACCACGTGAGTTTCGGTTTCGGTTTCGGCCGAAAAACCAGTTTCGGTCGGACTCTAACCCCAGGTAAGTAGTTGTAGAGTCAATAGATAACTGCTACTTCAGAAATATAATAAAATAAATAACAATATATTGTCATACTATGTCCCTTTCAGGATGAGCAGAAATATATAAGCAGCTGCATCCACATTATTCTTAATGTCATACCCAATGTGACCAGTAGCACAGCTGATCGCCATTCTCAGGGAACTTACACATGACATTTCTATTAGATGCCATGCGGGCTACCTAATAATGTTTTCCTACACCAGTGAGTGATTATGTGCTGCCTAAGTCCATACTTGAACTGGAAAAACCCAGAGGTACGTGCCAGGATTCGAACATATGACCATTCTCGTTACTTCAGAAATAATTGTTAAATTATGAAAGCTATCCACAGATTTTCAAATATCAGTTAGTTTTAACATTTAAAAAGTTGCATAATAAGTTATACATAAACAGAGTAAAATCTCTGAATGCTAATTAGGATCCAGTACGCTATTAATTACATATGTGAAAAACTTACTAATGATTTTAAATGATCTATAACTTCTTCAAAACTTGTAAGAACTTTACGGCCGTCTCTCATGACAGGAAAGCAGCCTTTAGGTGTGAAAAATGGATTGTTCGCCTCCCGAACTCTCACAGGCACACCAATAAATTTCATGTAAGTCTGCGGAAAAATGAAATAATCGTAATTTTTGCGTAATACCGGTGCTTAAGAATAGGTTATATTGAAATACTTACTAAAACTTTAAGGCATTCTAAATCAATTGAAGCGAGACCCCACTCTCCTCGCCATATATCTAATTCTATACTAGCCATAGCTTTATACATATATTATTATAACGAAATGAACACAACAACATTAATAATTTTTAACATTTAAAATGTGTGACATTTTAAATTTTTCTGATTTGACATTTTGGTGTTGCAGCTAGTGATGGTTTGACATTCGGCATAGTATGTACTAGCTGTGTCCGCGACCTCGTCCGCGTGGAATAGTTATTTTGGGCATTTTAGTTAGTTATTTATTTTAAAATGTTAATATCTTCTAAGATGATCATTGAAATTAAGTGATGTCAAAGACAATTTTGTTCACAATTAAATACTCTTAATCAACAACACATTTATTTGGATAAAGATTAATATTATTACGTTGATACAACTCTTAACAAATAATGCATTAATTTCGACCAAATTTGATTACAATAAAAACGGTTCTAGTGAGTTAATCTTAAAAGATAGACATATACTGTTCCTGACATTTTTTTTAGATCTTTTCAAGAGGAATAATTCTTTCATACATATATTTTTGATATCTTGACCCGTTTTCGCGGCGCCCGCAATGGAAGCCCTTAAGGATAAATAGTTTTCCCCGTTTTTTTCACATTTTTCATTATTTCTTCGCTCCTAATAGTTGCATCGTGATGTTATATATCCTTCCTAGATAAATGGTTTATTCAACACAAAAATATTTTTGCATTTCGAACCATTAGTTCCTGAGATTAGCGCGTTCAAACAAACAAACAAAATCTTCAGCTTTATAATATTAGTATAGATATGTACATTACTGTGATAAATATTAAATATATTTTTATCCTATCGTATTTCCCAATTTATATATTTACTAAATGCAACAAATTTTGACTGGTTTTGATAGTTCAAGATATTCAACAAAATTGACATTTGATTTTTGACATTTCTAACAAATTCATGGAGTTGCAGCAGTTTGATTTGCGGACATGTTTTGATCATAAGAAGTCGTAAAAGTATTGCACAATAATTACAATATCGAATACAAATATAATCAAAAGGACAGATTTGTGTACGGTGAATAACAAAGCTTAGAGCTTTATTATTTCCCTTTGATTTGATTGCTGTTTGTGTTAACTTTACAAAAAATGTCTATACAATGGACCTTTATTGCCGCTTATTTATATTTCGAAATTGCAGTGGTGATAATTATGATACTACCTATATTTAGCCCTCGGAGATGGCACACGTTCTTCAAATCTCGCTTGCTTTCTCAGCTCAGAGAACACGCATCTTTATATTTTTACATGTTTCTTGGAATTTTAATACTATTTCTAATTGATGCCGTGAGAGAAATGAGAAAGTATTCACACACTACTGACCTGGCTAAAGCTCATTTAATGGACGAAATGAAATTACACGTAAAATTATTCAGAGCACAGCGCAACTTTTATATTACTGGCTTTGCTATATTTCTTACATTTGTTATCCGCCGATTAGTAACAATGCTGATCATACAAGACGAATTAAGCATAAAGGCGGAGGATATCATAAAAAAAGCGGAGGCTACTGTGAAGCAGGCTAAAATGACTGTCTTGGAGAAAAGATTGCAGGCTAATGATAAACAGGAAATAGAAGATATAAAGAATCAATTGCAAATGACCGAAGTAATGTTGTGCGATGAAAAAGTACTAGTAAAGAACCTTAAGCAAGAAATTGAAACATGGAAGGTGAAGTATGAACAGCTGTTAAAGGACACTTCTGGTAAAGGGGATGAATAAAATTAAAATTTAACATTTATTGTCTTTGTTAAATAAATTGATGTCTATATTATCCTGCTTCTAATAAGCAAAAGGTTTCTCAAAGACTATATTGGTATATATAATTAAAAAACAACCAATATCATCATGTTTGTAACTCATATTTCTTAAAATCTTTTTTTTGTTTCTTTTTTCTTTGTTCATTTTACAAAGTCACCTGTGACATACAAAAAGTATGTTGGTTTTGTTTGTGAAACAATTATATGATGTTTTATTTCTATTCTAATTAGTTTTAATAGTGTTTTAAGTACTTTGATTTATAAATATTTATTTTCGTTATTTAAATATGGAAATTTACATTCAAAGACTTGTTATAAGGGATTTCGTAAAATGAGCAAGGTATAGTAATGATTTGCAATTAACTAGAAATACTTGATGTCTATTGTAACTTTCATGCTAGACTCTAACATCCTTAATACATATTTAAAAGCTTATTTTTAAAACGACATTATATGCTATTACTATCTGGTGTACTTATGCACTGAGATACAGTCCCACTATTTTTTGAGTTTCGATTGACATATCTTTTCAAGGTAATCATGAAAATGCTAGTACATTATTATCGATAGTTCTTATTTGGTGGTAGCCAAGGGAAAGTTAATACCTAATAAAAATTCCCAAACTGAATGCCTTAAACATTTGCCACTCCTGGGGCAGTTTCAAAAGACCACACTCATATAGTAGCATTTTATCATGTAGAAAAAACATTACAGTGTGGTGAATGTTCAATATTTTAAACTATAATATATTTCTTATACATATAAGAATTTCCTTGTTATTAGCTGTTTCTGATATGTATTACATACAAACTCAGTCTTATTTTGAGCACACTTTATAGGGATAAGATAAGCTTTGTTTCGTTGTGAAAGTATAAAATTCCTAAAATTTATTATTAAATACTTTTTATATATTGTTCTATTACTATTTTTATCTATTAAGATTGACTTGTTATATATGATTGTTGGTTTAATGGTTGACTAGTTAGAAATTGTTAATAGAGTTTGTAAAAGCCAAAGGAATGTAAAATTATAGTTAAGAACGAAGGAAAGACTTAAAAAACAAGGTATGTTTAATATATTGAAATATGCTTATTTTAGGGTAAAATATTTATTTCTGTGAAATCTTTGTGTTGGCTTTTAGGGAATTTAATGTCTAAATGGCCATAACTGTTCTTAATGTACCTTGAAGGTTTTTTTAATTGGGTAAATACTCTTTCCATTATAAATTGTTTGATGAAATGTAGTCTTTAAAAAAAATTATTAATTGCTAATAAAATATATATGTTATCAATTGTAATTATGTTTGTGAGAAAGTCATAATTAATTAATAATTAAGTGATATATTAAAATAAAAACTTTATTAAAAACTTTAATTAAGTGTTATGAAGGCATTGGAAGCTGCTGGACACCTTTGGTTATATTTGCAATATATTATATAAAAATAACTAAAAACTAAACAGATATTTTTTTCTACTATTATACCCACAGACAGTGATTCTGGGCTATGGATATAAGGCCAGACTATTCTTAAGAGTTTATTATTAGAGCTGAATTTTAAATTTGTTACGAAAGATATTGTATTTATTATCTTCTGATATGTTGGTAACTGATACTAAGTTTATTTAACCAAAGGTGATAATATAGTACTTTGACTGCTGTGTAAAACTTATATTTAACTTTATTTTATAATGGGCCTATTAACATTGTAATAATACATACAATACATCTCTATACAATATATGAGCCATACATTTTGAAAGTGACTTAAGTCCACTTATCTTTAATTTGAAATACTTAAGGTTTTGCGTTTTTTATATTATTTTGAAAATGTACATGTTATAAAATTATCAAATGTACTAAGTATATTTCAATACCAATTTATTTTTTTAACAGTTCAACATAAATTATATATGCACCAAGTGCCAACTTGATAAAAGATGAAAATGAACTTAAGCCACTTTCAAAATGAACTGCTCATATATATTTCTTTAACTATTAATTAATAAGTTTTGTAATTATTTTCAATAAATATTTGTGACAAGATTATTGTTTGATATTCCAACTTATAGTGTCTATTGTGTCCCTGCTTACTCTGAAAAGGATAAGTGTAATTATATCATTGTTACTATTAACATAGTAGCTGTTAGGTATATGTTTTAATGTGTATTCAATTCCTTTGTGTGAATGCTCTTACATGGTATGATTTTTCAAACTGGATTGTTGCAGATGCTGGTATTCTAAACATAAACATTAGTAGCTGATGATTATGAGTTATTACTTAAATCTTACTATGAAAGCTGAGAGGTTTCCAATATTTTTTTTAGTTAAAGCAAATATTTCATTTGCAGTGTTTTGTTAAATCATTGTTGATGTTTCACAATCTTAACTCCTAAATAAGAAAGGGATTCTCCTTACTTTTAGCTACACTGTTTGCGAGCTGTCAGCGCTAATCCTCGACTTTAATGGTCATTTTGAAGGTGTAACCTCGATTGAACATCAAATGACATCGTTTAATACAGATACCGATATTGAAAACAATATGAACAATTAGCTGATACTGATATTCGCAAGAACATTAATACCCATAGTAGCAAACATAAGCGATTACTATTGCTGATTAGTAGTACTATAACATTGGTATAAGGTAAAAATGTGAGATTATTTTTGCCCTGTGGCGGCATGATAGATAGATTAGATCGAGGTCTTGGAGTAATAATAATTTATGATGGGCTGATCCCTGCATCAATCCAATGCCAGTACGACTCGCGAGTGAGTGGACTTATTGTTTTTCAGTTACACATGCGCGCTTAGTACGACGTGTCATGCCTTTCTATTATTATATTCTCTTAGGGTTTTTTTCTATTATTCGATTTCTATAAGCTTTAATATTGGAAAAAAATACCAACAGAACTTTACAAATAAGAGAAATATAGAATTTAAAATATCAAAATATTTAGGCATTATGGCTCTGGTTCTTTGCTCGGCTATTGTCACTTTGCCACTTGAAATTATTTGACAATAACAACTTTTTTTTAAGACTGTATGTACATAGTAAGTAGCGAAGTAAACAACTAAATTTTAAGTAGTCTAAGAGCCTGTATATACGTATTAAGTAGCGAAGTAAATAACTAAATTTTAAGTAGTTTAAGAGCTTGTGTACATGTATTAAGTAGTGAAATAAGTAACTAAGTTTTAAGTAGTCTAAAGTTTACGTGTGTTTCAGTGAAATTATAAGTACACGGTAACATCCAACTTACGCACTTCACTAAATTTGTTATGGAGTTCACACTTGCTACAAAGTAATTTAGTAGTCACGCCTTCCGGAGAATTTGCGAGGTATGGGTGTGGGTTGCTCCGTTAAAAAATAGGATTGATTCTATTTTTCTTACCTACTTATTCGTTTAACTAATATTCAGTTAAAAGCTATTAAGTCGTTATTTACACGCCACAAATTTAGTTAAAATTTAGTTATTTACTTCGCTACTTAATACGTGTATATAGCCTTATGTTTGTGAGTTATAAATAATAATTGGTGGCAAAGAAAAACATAATGCTGCACGACTGGGCGGTTTAACGCATATTATAATCAGATATTTAAGGAATTAAGTAATATTGATTTAGAGTAAGAGCGGCTAGAGATAGGGGTAAGCTGGTGGTTGGTTTCGAAAGCGAATAATCTTTTCTAAACGCAAAATATGCCTAATCATTTTTGCAGTTTCATAAATTGATCTTGACTTCTTCGCTGTGCATGGTTACCCATTTAAAGGGTACAGTTACTCGATATTTATGAACGTCGGAATCTTTAATAGAGTAAATCACAAGGTAAGATTTTAAAATTTAATATTTCCATGTACTTATCTGTAGCTAAATTTTAATATCTACAAAATGTACTGTTACGATATTATATATATATATATATATTGATTTAGTAAAAAGCTTTCATTCAGCACAAAACCACATCCAGTGTAATTGCAATTTAGATTTTTTGTTAAAATACCTACAGAAACCATACACTAGTATTTATTATGATATAATTAATCCCAACACTCAGTATGTTGTAAATACTAGATTTTAAGTCTAGATATTAATATATATATATATATATATATATATATATATATATATATATATCCAAGTTAGGTATAAGGTTCTACTTTTTATGTTCTTATATAATTAAAACTTAGTAATATATAGGCTTTATGAATGTTTTGTTTGTCTGGTATTTGAGCACACACTAGATAGAGGACAAAATTGTTTACATGCCCAGATCTAGTATGGTTGCTATAAATACCAACTTACATGTTACTTATTTTGAAACCAATAAATACAATAGATATATTAGTGTTTGTATTCACTGTGTGCTTGTATGTCAAATTCTAATTGAATTTGTTTTAAATACCATGTGAGTTTTCTCATGGTGTGTCCTTCACCGGTGAGCATGTGTCTAAAATTGTACATAATCTGGAAACAACCCAGAGGTATGAACCTGGATTCCAACCATTCACATTGCCTGTCATGGAAACTAATTTTTTATTCACTAGGTCCTCACAGCCACTAATGTATCTCTCCACACCACTGTAAGGGATATAGTGTGGCAAATTATTATTATAATGTTTTATTCCATATTCCTAAGAATTTTTCAAAATCATATTCTTTACCCATATGTAAGAGTGTATACTTAATTTGTTGTAGAGCAAAGACAGTGACGGGATGTATTCAGAATGGAGCTCCCTGCCATTGGAGGGAGGAGGGTGTGGAGTCCTTGGTGCAGTGGGCGGCCGGGAAGTGGTATTGGCTGTTGTCAAGCAACTAGCATCACATGACCCTAGCCCTCTCACCACTGATGCAGAGGTATAATGATTTTATAGAGTTCAAATATAAAAAAAACAAAGCTCTCTTGTCTCTCCTGTAAAAATTATATAGTTTTATGTTCATGGTTTTAAATATAAGGGGCAGGTTGCGCCAATAGTAGATGTGGTGTTCAAAAGGGAAACAAAACGGAATAAAACATTCTTACTGTACAATCCTGGCCGCTCTGGTGACATCAGATTCTATCTTCTACATCCGGTTTTGGCATAACAATATAATAATTATTACCACATGCTTGTGTGACTGGTAGCAGGTGAATTAAGGAATGTAATATCCCACGGAAATACAATAATTACAGGATGATAAGATGTCTTTGCGGTATATACAGATATGCTTGTGAAGCCACCATACAAAAATTACATATTAAATAACACTTGTTAGCTGTGCTCAGTGGCTCAGTTGAGTGCATGGTAAAAATTAGAGTAGGAAAATAATAAAGGGTAGTTTTATTTATTATTTCACTGGAGGGATTGACCCCTTACAGTATACAAATAGATGGATTAGTGAATCAATTAAAATAGTTATATTTTTTGCTCTGGAGATTTGGAAATAATTGTAAATTACACCTATTCCCCGATTTACACGGTAGATACGTTCCTGAGAAAAAAGTGTAAATCGAAAATTAAAAATTTTCAAGTCAAAACCGTGTAAATCGAGAAGCTTGCAGAAAATGCATAATTTTGCTATTTAACAGTTGTGATTTTTTTCAATATTTTAGGTGTACACAGAAATAAAAATAAAATGCATCTACAGGTTAAAATATGTAATATATTACGGAAACACTGTTTTTTTATTTAATTACAATACATTAAACAGAAGAACAAAAATTAAACCAAAGGTGTTTTATTATCCTTCATCATGTGCAGCAAGTCAGCACATAAGCTCGGGATTCCCCGTGAGATGTGTACACAGCGCACGTGTTCAAACACAGTAGCATTTAGTAGAGTGCGATAAAAAAAAAACTTATTTGGAAAACCGTGTAAAAGCGAAAACGTGTAAAACAAGTACCGTGTAAATCGGGGGATAGGTGTATTTTTATAATGATAATGTTAAGAAATTATCTTTTTTTTTAGTATTATGTCCTCTGTGAAATTAATTATTAAGTTTTTTTGGTACAGTGTTGATATAAAGAACCTCAATTAAAACTTAGTCTAAAGTGTTGAGAATAAGATTAAAGTTTTTCTAAACATGTTTTCAATATATCTGTAGATCATATGACAACTTGTCCTATCTTTGTGATTGTTTCACCAGTGCCGAAAGGCAAGTAGTGCCATCTCCTTCTACTTGATTTTTAACAGGAGCTACAAATTTAGTAACTTGTGGATCACATGATTTTATTTTATCATCTTTACTAATTATAAAGCGTGTATGTTCCATCTCTACACCAAAACAGCTGAACCAATTTTGATGAAATTTAGCATAGAAATGGATTAGAATTTGGAGATGGGCATAGGCTATTTTTTATTGCGAAAATAAAACTTGAAAGGGATAAAATAGGGGATGTCAGTTGTTATGGGGAAATTATTATTTTTTAAGTTAGGGGTTCAAATATGGTTTTTGTTTTTGATTCTTTGATATAATGTAAAGGATAGAATGAGAAGGGGATGGGGAGGAAAGAGAGGATTGGGAGGGGGATTAGGTTTAAGTGAAAGTTAATATGATGTTTATGTAATATTAGGCATTGTGAAGTTTATTGGATCAGCTTGGAATATTCTATGCCCATGCTTATTAGAAATTATTTCTGAGAGTTGCCGTCTTTACACGACGCGGCAAGTCTGGATTGCACATGTCGTGGTGCAGGTGGAATGGGTGCTGGAGGTGATCCGGTTTGGACTGACGCTGCCACTGGCGGAACACGAGGCGCTGCGCGATTGCGTGCGCGTGCTATGCGCATGGCTTGGAGCGCTGCTCCCACCAGCGCCGCCTGCCATGCCGCCCGCGCCCGCACTGCCGGCGCCCCTCGCCGCTGCGCCGCATCGCTATGCAAGGAAGATACTGCGCCATCTGCAGAACCTCTTCGTGCCGAGACCTAATGAGAGTGAGTATTTATGCAGAAAAGGGATGTCGTGAAAAAATCGAATGAATAGATAATGCAGGATCAACCATTAAATTATCGACTTTCTACGGTTATGCGTGGGCAGGTTTGAGCTAAACCGAGTCACCCCAATATATTTAGTTTCCTGGTAGTAGATTTAAGGGAGCCTGTTACCTGGGGGTAAAGGAAGTATCTTGCAATGTCTGGCGTACCAACTGTGAGAAAAGTTTGCAGGGGTGGGCTCTTTCCACTTTCCTCCCAGAGTGAATAGGCTATTTGCTCCTTGAGGTACTGGATAAATATGGTTACACGGGCCTGGGTGGAGTGACTGGAAAGATACTCCAGGGGTTTTTTAGTCAGTAGGAGTTTGACACACGAGGGCCACTACCCTTATAGCGTTCCTTATGTTCCTATGTAGGATTTTTCTACATATATATATATATATATATATATATATATACAATGTTACTGGTAACTAACGCACAACCTCTTAAAGGTAGCTTAGGTACATCAAGACTAACGACTTTTGTTCTACGACTTTTGCCAAAACCTAATACATCGTTAGATTTTTTTTTTTTAGTTTTAGTGTGAATATCTAGTCATCGTTAGCTCTATATTCCAACTTTCATTCGATCTGGCGTAGGTATCCAATCAGCTGGTGCTATGCATTCGTGCGCCAAGTTACGTTGCTACGCAGCGTTAAGGATCGTGTAGCAGAAAGTTTATTAACCCTATACCTTGTTTATTTTACAAAGTCGCTTATAACAATTATTTGAACGTAAATTTCCATATTTAGTTAAATAGTGAAAATAAATGTTTATTGATTGACGTACTAATACACTATTAAAACAAACTAGAATCAAAATAAAACATTAAATAATTGTTTCACCAACCTATTATTTGTCTGCCATAGGGAACATCGTAAAATGAACAAGGTAAAGGCCTCTACATAAATTAATGTTTCAAAGGTTGTACAATCTGTACATATTTATACACTGAATCCACAATCCCTTCATACTTATCCAGGCTTAGGACTGGCTACACTAAAAAATATAAAAGTAAATAGAAAAACACGAACACTGATTCGTAATCAAGCAATTCATCGCACCAAAAGAGGCGCGCGGTCTGTTTGAAGATAGATAATTGCAAACTATTTTTTAATGTAGGCGTATTTAAAAAGTGGATTCACTCTATTTACAATAATTAAACTATTTACAAAAATACTCACAAATCTATTTACTCGGTGTCAACACATTCGGAAATAGTCTCGCGGACTCACGGCAAGCTTCAGACAGATTGTCACCGCACCGAGCATAAACACGCACCATTTCGGTATATTCAATGTTAGTGTATCGATTTGACATTGTGATTTATGAAACGAACGCGTCACTGGGACAACTAACACTTCACGGCCGGCGCACACGCAAGCAAATTTGCGACTGACATGACTCGTGTCACACAGTAGTCAAGCACATGTCGCCACGCCCGCTCACCGCGCCGCAGACCCCTTTCTTTGTTAGTAGCGACACAAGACGCCGCGTACTACGTAAGTCTGTCTACGGTCGCCTTTGTCGGCGTGGCGCGATCGTCGCCTTAGGAAGAGTTAAAAAGTTCAGAACTGCAAATCTGATTTTTATTTTTTTTTGTATGGGAAAAAAATAATTGAATTAGAAAAATCGTACAACAAAAGTTGTCAGTCTTGATAAATCAAAGCCACCCTTAAGAGGCTGTGCGTTAGTTACCTATAACCCTGTATAATTTGATTTGATTGTCCTCTGACATATACAGATAACCTCTAGGTTAAGTGCTCTAGCACTAGGAAATTTTCTTTTGTCTTTGATACTGTTGAGTATCCTCGGATGCTCAATTAGTTATGTACATATGTTATTTTAGGTTACTTTTTTTTATCTTGTTTTTTAGCAGTGCATAGGCCAGAAAAAGCCTTTACAACGTCACCGTGCGAGAAAAGCGAATTATGGGTTGGATGGCAACGCAAGAGCACCCCTGGGGTAGGAATCCCATCTCGGGCGACCAGCCAAATAAATATGGTGGTCTGCTAGCGTTTCGGAAACGACTACTTTGAGGAGAAACACTGAAAGAAATTCAAGGCTAAGTCTAGTGGAATTTTGGCTGTGTATTGTTTTGCATTACAGATTGCTCAAATTCTGTCTTTTATTATAGATTCATATAAGGTGTCTCACAATACCTTTCTGAAAGATGCATTCTTTTGTTTTGGAGTCATGTGTTTTATTATAACTTATTGTTAACGTATTGTTATAATTTCGTTTCAAGCCCTCACATTTATATATCAAACGGAATTGGGTAAGTGTCTGTTTGTGTTACAGCGTTAAGTTTGATATTACATGATTATAAAATATTTGTCATATTTATTGAACTATGGCTCATGAGACTTAATTTTATCTTAAGGCATACTTTGGATTCTAGCAGGGATTAAACAGCAGCGGTTGCCTGGTCAATATATATCGCTTTGTATAAATTTATATGGAAAACCAGTGCAGTGCTCTCAGACGGTGTGACAAACTCGCAATCGTGACAGCGCTGAGCAGTCGCGTACTTTGCGCGACTTTCAATATATACATACAGAGCGGTACATCGCAGCCTAACAGCCACGACTGCCAGAATCCAAAGGAACTTTAGAAATAATACTCATTAAAGCGTTCTGGTTAAGTAGGGCTGGCTGTGTATTATTAAAACTGAAAAAAAGTAAGAGATAAGTTAGGATTTCGAACTTATGTCCTTTTGCATGATCGCCAGCACTTACCCAAATATAAATTTGATAATAACAACGTCATAATCGAATAATATAATATTTTTTGTATAAAATATTTATTTACATATAATTACATGCGCTGACTGAGAACTAGAATGTGTACTTTTATGGTTTCCTTTACTCCGCCTTGGGTCTCAAACGCGTTTTTAATCAGTTCATCGTGCATCTATAAAAAAGATACCACTGGGCCGTCAGTTTCTTTGCCGACAAAAGCTTAAAAAATACGTTTACAGGCGGCGACTTGATCAGCAAGCAAGCGGTGCTGTGCCATCGGGTGCTGCGCCTGGCGCGCGCGTTAGCCGATCGAGGCAGCCTCGGGGCAAGCGAGTGGCGCGCGCTGCTGCTGCTGCTGCTGTCGGCGGCGTCGGCGCTGCTGTCGCCGCCGGCGGCGCTGCAGCCGGCCGGCGAGCAGCTCTGCGAGCGCGTGCTCTGCGTACTCTTTGAGGTTAGCTTTCATCTTACTAATTTTTTATTTATTCTATTTATTTAAGGGACTTGTACGTATGTCAGCCCCATCGTACCCTAATACAGAAATACCTAACATATTACATATGGTGCCATTGGTTTGAACAGGCCAGACGCCTCATCAGATAATAGTTCTGTTAAGATTTTGTTGAACATCCCGATGTCAAGTCTGTTCAGAGCAAAGGCACTCACAAACGCCTCTCTCACAGATTCAGATCGGACATCTTACTAATGATTCGAAAATTTTGTTTCCAATGGCGGTCAGATGCGTTACTGGTCACATTGGATACAATATATAAACTCAAAATGCATACAGCCACTAGTGTATCTCCGCTGACCCCGTAAGGGATATAGTGTGATGATATATTATTATTATTATTATTATACTTTTTATGTTTTTATCCACGTTTTGGATGCACGCCATTTCCTGATACCACACTATTTTTCTCAGTTATGGTCAATTCAGGTGTGTTTTGTGCTAATATATATCTAATGTTTTGAATTCCCACCTCTGTGCTGCGATCAGGTGAAAAATGTGTTCGATGTGTGTGTGCGTACAGGTGTGGATAGTGTCGTGCCACCGCAGCTTCCCGTCGCCGGCGCTGTGGCGCACGCTGCGCGAGCAGTGCATGCGCTGGCGGCACCGGGCGCCGCTGACGGACCACTGGGCGCGCGTGTCGCTGTGCCTGACTGCGCGGCTGCTGCACCACATGTACGGGCCGCTCTTCCCGGCGATGCCGATCAGTCAGTACACAAAACCACTCTTTTCTCTTACCTAGGGACCGTTCAGAACAACGAGGCCACCGCATTTGTAATGTGTCTATTTCATGTCATATATATTTTTTTATGTGTTAATGTAGATAATGTAAGTGTTCTTACAAATAAATAAATATATGTATTAAATAATAATAATAATAAAACATTTGTTTGGCACACAACACAACAAACAACACAGCAAAATAGGTTATTAAAGATAGAATACAAAAACAGTAAACACCCTATGTTGTGATGATGCGCCAAAGGGAAGTCAGCTCAGCAAATGCTAAATGACCAGCCGAGCCACCCAGCGCTGATTTTCAGCTGACACCCATTTATTGCGTCGACGCGCAGGAAACAGCAAGGAAGGGATCAATGGAGTACAAATACACAAATTCTAAAGTATTATAGATAATAATATGAAAATACACATATACAAGAACAGAAATATAAGATCAACAGATAAAATATTTAACACCCATTAAAAAATTATCATATAAAATATTAGTAAACACTGTATAATAAACCCTCTATAATAGAATTTAAATTAAAAAAGAGTTTAAATATAAATCTCCAAGTATGACAAGATCATAATGCTTTTTATGCTTCAATGGGACGCACACCGCTGCTCACAATTCACTTTTCGGTTATGAAATTGTCGCCGGAGAGACTTCAGTCCAAACGTTGTTCCGTAGGCGAGGAGGACGCGGCCTTGATCCCGGCGGACATGAGCGCGGAGGCGGTCACCCAGGCCTGGTACCGCGTGATGCACACCATAGGGAACCCGGTCGACCTGTGCCGCCCGCACGTCATCAGCCAGACGCCGGACTTCCTCCAGGTACTCATTTTTTCGTGGGTACATTTTGTTGTTGACCAAGAAAGGGCTCTGCAACTTCACCGGGCTTGAGAGGGCGAGCACTTTACGTGTTCAGCCAGTAATTTACGGGTTCCAGGTGTTAAGGTCAGCACAGACAGTGCCATTGTATTGCATTTGCTGCATACTGCAATCTAAATATAGGATGTAGAGTAATAAACTATATGAAAAAATAAATGTTAGTTCATTTTTTCATGGCTATATGAATGGTCATAGGTTCGAATTCCGGCACGTACATCTGGGTTATTGCTGGTTTAATACGGATTTAGGCGCCATATGCTCACCGGAGAAGGAAACCATTGTGAGGAAACCCACAGGCATTTAATATAAATGTCATGTGTATTAGTGTAATGAGAACGGCTATCAGCTACACTACTGGTCACGTTGGGCACGACATATAAGCGCAAAGTGGATACAACCGTTAATTTATCGCTGCTTATCCCGAAAGACATATAGCGTGACGATATAACACATAGTATACAAGTGTTATGGTGTATTTCAGTACTCTATAACTCAAGAGGAAGGCGGCAGGGACCCCAGCCAGCACCCGTGCCTGCATGCATTGCCGGCCATCTTCCACAAAGCCATGAAAGGCATCGCAGCACATGTGGACGCTTTCCTAGGTATCTATTATAATTATTATGTGTGGTGGGGCTTGTAGTTAAATGTAGATTGTTGATTGGTACGCTAAATTATTATCGATTTTGTAAAATATCACAAGTATATATAAATTTGAGAATTTTTGAAAAAAAAATCACGCTTTATAATAAAATACTTTGTATAAACAGTCGGAAATATTTTATCTCTCTTACATCCTTTTAGTAATATTTTTACTACAAGTTTTTAATTTATTTTTTTGTTGTGTTTTTCTTTTGTACATTATTTATTAGTATGGGTTCAAACAATTTGCAGTGGGGAACATTGTACTTTTTTACCAGTTTCGTGGGCTTTTACATAATATCACAAGTATAGCATATTTTGTATAACAATATAGCATATTTTTTTGGAACTTTTAGTAAAAACCAAACTATATGACCTCTCATAATAGCTACATTGGGTTGCATCTAACGCAAAAGTCGGTAGCAGTGAGACAAAAAATAAATAATAGTTATGCCATTCTACTTCTTTATATAATATAAAAGCGGGCGGTGAGGTTGAGCACCGCTGTATGCAGACGCGTATGGGCAAACTGTGTGATTAGATCGCGACGCGAGCGCCGCCACCGCTCGTTGCAGTCTTGCTATACACTCAGATTAGCCTCACGTATCGCCCGCTCATGTTCCATACTGTTTTCCTATTTGTATTGCTGTCTTTATAATTCTGCTGTGAACTTTATGTCTCCTTGGACTATTGAACCTGTGTTTCCTTGTGCTATATTATACGCCCACCTAATTCCTGTCGAACTTCATTCATTCTCAACTTTATACGTCTTTCTTACGCTATACTATCAGGTAGGTATACTTGATCTTCGTGCCCATCTCACTTTCTTATATTCACTAACTATTAAATTGCTTTTTTTTTATCCCGGGGGAAAATCTTGCATAGAACCATCAGGGACGCTGTGAGGGCAGTGACCCCGGTGTGTCAGACTCCTACTGACTCAAACCCCCGGGGTGTCCCTTTGATTGCTCCACCCGGGCCTGGGAAGCCAAATTCATCTAGACGCCCAGAGAGCAAGAAGCCTTGTTGAGGCTACCTCTCTGGGAGGGGAAGGAGTAAAGCCCACCCCTCCAAAAACCTCTCCCCCAGGCGATGCGCCGGACACCGTCCACCGCTTCCCTTTCATCCGGGCAGCAGTCTCCCTCAAGTCTACTGCCCGGGATGCCTTAAATTGCTTGATTATAATCAGATCATCCATATAATCATGTGTTAATATGACAAAAACTATTTAGAGCGGTCGTAAAGATTGGCATTACATATATATGTATATTGATTTATTTTACTTTTCCAATTAGCACGTAAACGACATTAAACTTCTTAATATGGTTTTTACTTTTCTATTAGTGTGAACAAGGTATGTGAACGCATTTTATGTATTTATCGAATGAATATAATGTAAATATATGTGTCACGGTTATAATTTTGTCCATTTCAAATATTATTTTAACGCCAAAAGTATATATAAGGTTTTTAAAATCAAGTAGCTACATTAAATGCGTTGATGTAAATAGATTTTTAAGTATGCGTCCAACTCGACTCTATACTAAAGTATTGTCAAGATGGCGTCTAAATTTTATGCAGTATAACGTATATTTAACAATAATGGATCCATTGCACAGGAATTAATACGAATTTAAACATAAAAAAAATCGAAAATCACGAAATACTAGCATAAGAGAAGAATCCTTAGTCGATAAATATTAGCATGGGATAAGCGTTCATATTTGATAAATATTGGCATTGGTAAACTGTTGATATGATGAGTGTAGATAGTCGATTTGGCGCATACGTGTGGCGCGTAGCACGGTGTGGGGGGGGTGCATAGTAGTGTATAGTATAGTGCGGTGTGGGCGGGCGCAGGCCGCGGCTCGGAGCGGTGGTGGGCGAGCGGGGCGGAGGCGGGCGGCACCGCAGTGGGGGGCGCGCAGGGGCCGGAGGAGGGCGAGCTGACGCCCCCCGCGCACCGCCGCCTCGCCAAGTCGTTCAGCGTCTCCACGGCTAAGCCGAGGGACAAACTGCCTGAGAAAAGTGAGTACAGCAATGTAAAATATATTTTTAATATTCACCGTATTCCATTACCTACGAATTATTTCATTAATATCAGTTAACATACAGTATGTAATAAAAACCCTGTCCGACCAGAGTAGGCGTTACTCAGTATCAATATTAGATTCTATTTACGTTATCCTTTTTAATTATATAGTAAAAAAGGGGAACTTACATGGTAACACTAGGAGCGTACGTAGCTTGATAAATGATTGTGATAGTAATTAATTACAAAATAGAGGTCAGGACTCTCCGAAGCACTGTGCTCAGTTAAAACTTTTCATTGCTCTTTAACCTGGCTTGTGTAAGAATAATCTGAGTCAATTCCTTAAATTGTGTACTCGTATGACAATAGCGTTATAATTTTCATGAATAGTACAATTTTCTGATGTATTTCTGTAAGTTATCGTATATGCCTCTTTCACATCAGACAAGGTATTTATTACATACTGTATTATTAGAATCGATTGTATCCAAGTGTCTCCTATACTCCAGGCACGCCGCGCTCCTCGTTGATCGCACTGTCGAGCAGTCGTCCATCGAGCGTAGCGCCGACCACTCCCCCTAACTCTATCTCTTCTCAAGGTGAGTACCGACTTCCCCAATGCATCAGTATCTTATCATAAAAAGAAAAAAAAAACAGAAAAAGTGACTAAACTGCATCTATTACATCGAGGGGTGATAGGATATTTGGTTTAAGCGACATTTTTTAGTGATATAGTAATATATATGTATATATTCGGAATCAGCGTGTTTACTGATTTCAAAAATATATATTACTATATCACCAAAAATGTCGCGTAAACCAAATAGCCTTGCACCGCTCGATATATTCGTTTTAAAACTATAGTCGTGTGGATACCTAGAAGCTTTGAAATGTAGGGTGAAAATTTCACCCTAGTTCTATCAATAATAAACAATATCTATAGTGGCCACCAGTTTCTCATAATCATTTGTTTTACAAATTTATATTTTTTTAATAGAGCTTGTGATGTATTGTGAGGAAAAAATAAATAAATAATTGTAGCGTGCACTCTGCCGGCCCACTCTCGCGGCCGCCGTAATGGTTGGACGGACCGCTTGGTGGGAGGGTAATCGTGTGACGTCTGAATGATCGACAGCTCGTCGTAATGCGTAGCTCGCTAGTTCATAGATATTTTCTACAGTTTTGTTTTATTTTTAAGTTTTGGACAATATAAAAAAAAGCCCGTCATAGTGACCAGTTTTGGCTTGTCGTGTTTCGGGATCAGCTTGTGTATATCCAGTAGCTCATATACCTAGAGACCTTCAGTCGTGGTATATGTGGGCCGACATGACGATGTAGACTATCAATGGATTTTCATCCTTTGACAGTCGCTTTCGTTTTTGGACTGCACTGTACTTACCATCAGGTACTCTGTAGTCACTATGTCGAGCCAGTGTAAAAAAATAAATAAAAAATAGACAATAAACGTTTCGTGATGGATTAATCGTGTTTTTTACTGCCTTTGAACGTTATATAATTATTATTATAGTTGGAGAGTCCGACAAGCCCCCGTTGACGCCATTGCGTCCGAAAGTGAACTCGATATTCCATCTCTTTGGCGAGTGGTTGTTCGAAGCTGCTCTCATTGGCACCACCCCGAATTATAACAACAACCAGCGTGAGTTTATCATTAATTTTTTTTAGTGAAAATTTTCCTTGTATATATATCTTTTTTATTATTTATATATTGTTGTATGTTTCCCCGAAAATGTGAAAAATAAATAAATTATATATGTAGGAGGAAGAGAAAGGACCGAGGCTGACATCATTAATTGAAATAATGAAGATTTCACAGCCCAGTAGATCCATCTCCATATTTCTTCAACAATTTTGATTATCTATCCAATTACATTATTAGCCCAATAACTATTGTAATTTAACAAAGGGGTCATATAAAATTAACACTGCAAACGATTACTTTGCAATACGTGCACCGAACGTGCACGGGTAACCGATCGAACCGTCGAATGGAGGAGCCTGCCCGGTGGCGGGTGCTACTCACAATAATAATAATAATAAAACATTTATTTGGCACACAACATACAACACATCAGAATAGGTAAATAAAAACATAAAACAACAAAAGCATATACCCTGTGTTGTGATGATGCGCCAAAGGGAAGTCTGCTCAGTAAATGCTAAGTGACCAGTCGAGCCACCCAGCGCTGATTTTCAGCTGACACCCATTTATTGCGTCGACGCGCAGAAAACAGCAAGGAAGGGATCCATATAATACAGATACACTGCATTAGAGACTAAAATACATGAAAATACACATATACAAGAACACAAATATATAAGTATATCACATATACATATCATATACATCATTATCATTAATATACAGACACAGACAAAATAAATGCAAATAGAATAATAAATAAATTTAAACAAATATAAACAACTAAATGAAAGAGGCATCCAGTTTTTGCACGGTATGCTGCTCATTCAGCAAGAAGGTTTCAAGGAGTTTCAAGGTTTCATAAGCAAGGGTAGCCAGTCACACCCTGCTTGTTATTGTTAAAACCACATTCACAAACCAAACACAAACGTTATATTTTTATTCTGTTAGCCGAATAATACCCGACCATAAAAGATAATTATTTATAAATGATTCCAGAACGTGCTGACGGCACTCCCCCGCCGCCCACTCTCCCCGATGCCGCCTTTAGGCTAAACATGCTGAGCTACCAACCGGGTAAGTTACAAATCTATTTATTTATCCCGTAACGTCACAGCGACCACACCTCGCCTGATGGTAATCATGGTCCCGTCTACAAATAGGAACGACTATTAACAGTAAAAAAAACTTATCGAAAATCACAGCGATCATGCCGGCCTGCACAAAGATCTTTTCACGCTTCGCTCAAAAGGACCCAATATCATGGGACGATGAGTACACGCTCAACGGAAGACCATGCCATAGCCCAACGACTTGGCTGCAGTAAGAGTTAGAGAACTTCTTAGGTCCTAGCCGGGATGCGAGTTACCGTATAGTGTGACTCCGGAAACTCTCGCCATGATACAGACGGTGTAAGACGCTCAGCGAGGATATATCTCTGCGCAACTGGAGCGGTTCAAGATGCTCAGTCACGTCAGGGTCATTCACAATGCGGTCGGCCCTCCGCTGCAGCCTATCCAGGGCGTCGAGTACTGGGCAGAACCGTCCCAGAGATGTAAACAGTATTCTATGCAGGACTAGTGATGAAAATGGCCGGGAATTTTCCCAAAGTGCCCAAAACTTCCTTGGGAATATTCCCGGGAATTTACGAAATGTTCTCGGAAGTTTGGGGCACTTTGGGAAAATTCCCGGGCATTTTCATCACTATGCAGGACCTGATATCCAACGATCCGGCGAAAGAATAGACTTTTAGTCACCATCATTTCGAGGGGTATGTGTAACCGGGCTACCCCTCAAGACTTCTCTGTCTGCCCTCCGTCACATCCGGGCAGCAGATACCTTGAAGTCTATCGCTCGGTAACTCTTAGCTGGTGACATGAAAAATTTATAACGCTATAGAGGACATGACGGCTCACAGGCTACCACTTTCAAATTTATTTTTGTTGGGAAAATCAACTTCCTTGTTCTAAATTTGTGTTGATATCCAACTATCGGTATGTAATGAAAAACTCATCAGTAAATTAAATCAACTTTCTTTATAAGATATTAAAAAAAATTAGTATTAATACTTAGTGGTATTTTTCAGCCTCAATTGGTATGAAATCCTTAATCTACGTTTCAATTAGAGTCCGACTGAAACCGAATATTCGGCCGTGGCTTCGGTTTCGGTCGAAACCGAAACTCACGTGGTCAAGTATAAAAATTAAACAAAAACTTACATGTAATCAGTTCCATCAAAACATAACCTCTAAAGAATGTTTACGTCGGGTGATAACTAGTGATGAAAATGCCCGGGAATTTTCCCAAATTGCCCAGCACTTCCGCGAACATTTCGTAAATTCCCGGGAATATTCCCCATACAAGTTTTGGGCACTTTGGGAAAATTCCCGGGCATTTTCATCACTAGTGATAACGCACTGACTAAGTTGTGTTGATATAGAGCAATGCGAACGGCGCACGAATCCCGAACAGGGCAGCCAGCGTCCGCCAAAGCGTTGCCGCGAGAAACGAAGTTAGGCAAGCATGTACGACAACTACCGAAATCCGTTTCGGTTTCGGCAAAAGTTTTGGACAATTTTGGCCGAAACCGAAACTGCCACCGAAACTTGATTTTTGGCCGAAACTCGGCCGAAACCGAAACCGAACTTTCGCTCGGACACTAGTTTCAATCGACTTTATGCGAGGATAGCGATGAATTTAACACTTTTTACTTAAAATATAATATAACACACGCACGACGCCTGTGAAACTCCATGTCACTAGTTAAAGATTACCAAGGTGTACCAAATTCAATAACCAAATCAAACTCTCCTGCAGTAGGTATTACTGTTGTGTTGTGTTTGCCTGCGTATATTAGTGATGCCACGAATAGTGAATTGGCTGAATACCGAATATTCGGCAACAGTGTCGGCCGAATATTCCTGGAAGTAGCGTGTTTAGTAATAATAATAATCTTTATTTCAACACAAAACTTATGCATATACACAGGGTGATAAGTCTCACCAATTAAGTAAATCTTGTCTCTGGTGAGACTCGCACTTCCGTTCGGGTTATTCAAGGGTGTCTTGTGTTTTTATATGGATATTCACGGTATAAGTTTATTAGTATGTGTGTGAGCGAGAGAGTGTGTGTGTGAGAGGTTATTTTCTGAGGCTGGTAACATTTACGATGAAAAGCGTAATTGTTTGCTACCAAAAAATGCTGAAAAGCTTGTTTTTATCCATCACAACTTACCACTGATCAATTTTAAACTAAAGTGTTGTAATTTGGAAATAAATACATAACTTTGAGTAATATAACGTGTCTTTTTTACATGATTTGGTATTCGGTATTCGGTCGAATAGTACGTATTATTCGGCCAAATACAGAATAGCAAAAAAAGTGGCCGAATAGGCCGAATACCGAATAGTTGCCGAATATTCGTGGCATCTCTAGCGTATATTGAAATGTTACAAGTCGGGGCTCGCGGTTATGTGACGTGTGGTACGGTGTGCGGCCAGGTCGCGCGGAGGCGCTGGGCACGCTGTGCCGCGTGCTGTGCTCGAAGCAGTGCCGCGAGGAGGTGCTGGCGCCGTACCTGGCGCGCAGCTACGCCGCCATACACCGCGGCCTGCGCGACCCCGCCACCGCCGCCGCCGTCGTGCTCAACGCGCCCGACATCTTCAGGTTGCTAGACCTCGACCCCCACACTACATTACATTCATAGATGGGCAAAATGTAATCAGATTAATGAAAATTATTAACGATTACATTTTACGTTTTCACGCAAAATAGGCGCACTCAGACGTCGAGTTGCGGAAAATGAGCCCGTGTGAACCTGATACCTGATACATTTTACGTTCTTTACCATTAATATGACTGCATTTTGCTCATTTATGTTATAAACACTACAAAATACCAGATTGTATATACATTTATGATTTCTTAATGTTTTAAATATATTTAATCATGATTACAGAGCAAGAAAATCAAAATTACAACTACATTTTGTAATCGTTCATCATTAGTCAGATTACATTATACTAAATATTTTGGTGGTAGGGCGATTACCCTAACTGGATTGTGACCACAGTACACGAGAGTAAAGACCGTCATAGTTCCTCACTCTGCCCTGACGCGTTTCGGGATCAGCTCCTGTATATGCAGTAAGCGACTATCAAAGGATAATCTATACACTGATTCCGTCGTCATGTCGGCCCACATATACCGCGACTGAAGGTCTGTAGCTATATGAGCTACTGGATATACATGAGCTGATCTCAAAACATGACAGGGCAAACTAAGTCACTATGAAAGTTCCACCCAGTTCGAGCAATCACTCTGCCACTTCAAAACATTTATTTATTTATATGAACACTTACATTATAACACATATATAAATATACAAGACATGAACAAGACACATTACAAATGGGACTATATTTCAAAGTGTAGACTACTTTCATAGAAGGAAAGAAAAATGAAAATATTAGCAACACAGGAACAGTAACAATAAGAAAAACACTAATTTAATTTGCAAAAAAAGAGCATAAAACAGAGGAAAAGAAAAAAACAATCCAATTCTGTTACATCTATTCCTTATTGTCATATTAATTTTTTTTTTAAACCGACCCGACACAGTGACTGCACCATACCTGATGATAAGCATGGTGCAGCCAAAAAACGCCAACGACTATCGAAAGGTAAGAAAAAACCCATCTGTTTGGGCACAGGGCATGGGTATAAAAAAGGTACTTGAGATTCCCTTCAGTCTCCCTACATTCCCTTACATTCACATTCCACGGTCGGTCCTTAACGGTGATACATGTGTACGCACGGCGGTATCGCTACACTTATCATCGGCGGCGAACTCGGTCACACTACGGAATAGTCAGTTGCTTTGGACATTACGGCGGAACATCTAATTAATTGTATACGGTGAACGGTGCGGAGCTGCAGTAGCCTGTCCTCATCATCCAGTTTCCAGGTAAGTGCCTTTTGAATATTTCATTGTCACTGTGCCTGAACGAACTCTTTGTTCCCTAATTCTCTACGTGGAAATCCAGACCAGCGACGCTCTCCGGCGGCTACATAAACTTTTAATTACCTACGGTCTCTCCTGCGCTATCCTGCGCACACACACCATCGGTAGTCGCAGCGATCATGCCAGCCTGCAAAACGATATCATAGATCTTCCAAACAAAAACTCAATTCCTTCTATAAAAATAATATTCCAGATTGGATCTAGACGGCGTGCTGGTCCTAGTGCCAGACTTTATAACGGCCCTGGACCAGATACTGTCGGAACGCGAGCCGAAGCTGGAGTGCGGGACCATAGACAAGAGGGAGCTCCGGAAGGCGGCCATCAGCGCTCTGCTGTCGCTGGTCGCGTTCCCCTACCACTACAAGTCGTTGCCCGTGCCCGAGTTCCCTGGATGCAACGAATAGTTAGTTATTTATAAATTCATGTTACTATTGTGCAGTAGCGTTCATTCCATAGATGCATGCAAGCATTGCATGCCCTTATGATAAATAAGTCTGGAAAAATTGCTTAAAGGTAAACAAAAAAGGCAACTTTTATATTCATATCTATTCTATATTAACACCGTCTATCTTTCCTATAAAAGCAACATAATATTTGGTATATATTTAGTATCATAATATAATATTCAAATTCTGCCTACCCTGTCCAAATACATTATGCACGTCACTGCTGTTGTGTATAGATCGGCAAAATGTAGTCAGATTAATGAAAAACGAATACGATTATATTTTGCATTATTAATCATTAACATTGGGGCTGGCATGTGCCGAGGCACAAAAGTCCCTTAAATAAATATAAAAAAAAAAAATCATTAACATAACAGTATTTTGCTCATCTATGTTTTAAACACTACAGAATCTCAAGGGATTGAATCACGATTACAGAGCAATAAAATTAAAATTGTGACTACCTTTTGTAATCGTTAATCATTAATCAGATTACATTTTGCCCATCTCTGCTGTAATGTTTTGTATTTAGTAACTTAAAAAAACGAAAACTGGAAAACGAAAGTCTTACGTTATTATCTTTTAATTATTGTAAGAATTATTGAAATTAAAATTCTCACATTTTGGTGGCAACTCGCATTTCGTGCTTCAATTAGTATTTCCTATGGGGCAAAATCTACGTCTTGCTATTCTGCACTATATGAAGTTGACATTTTTGATAATATTTACAACAAAAATTTTAACATTTGCTTGCACAAAAATAACTTATTAGAATGACCCGTTTACTTTTTTATTACGCATCACGCAAGCAACGCGCGAAGCATACGGTCTTTAGAAACAAAGATGTTTGTGGATATTCAAAAGCAATATGTAATTCTGTTAAGAACATATTATAATTTGCTGCGAGGTACACATTCAATTTAGTTGAGATATCACAATACGCAATTCGAGTGCGACAATGTCATAGCACTAGTGCGTGATGTAGATAATTTACTCGTTATGAGCAAGTGTCGTAAATATATGTACTCTATTTATGATCATAAAATTTAAATAGAGACTTATTGACCTTTTTTTGTTCTTGAAAAAAAGGTCTCTAATTACATAGTCGTGCCGGCCCCGTAAACATAAAAAGATAATTAATTTATTAATTCTAAACATTGGTTTACTGACGGTGAGGTGTTAAGGTGTTGTACTGTAAGAATCCCACGGCGTTCCGCAGCGCCGGCATGACCGTGGGCGAGCTGGCGCGCGCCAAGGTGTCGCTGGTATGCGTGTGCGCGGTGCAAGTGGAATGCAGCGAGGCGCTGGCGGTGCCGCTGCTCAGCGCGCTGTACCTGTGCGTGCGCCACAACGCGTTGGCCGCGCCCGCGCCTCCAGCGCCGCCCTCCTCCACGCATAGCGCGCCCATCGCGCCTCACGCCACGCACTCGCATGGAGACAAAGGTACCCGCTACGGATACTGCCCACTTCTTTTTAAAGGTTAACGTTGTTCAGAGAGGGCTTTTACAGCTTAGCAAAACAAATAATAATATATCGTCAAGCTATATCCCTTACGGGGTAAGCAGTGATACATTGGTGGCTGTATCCACTTTGCGCTTATATGTTGCGTCCAGCGTTCTCAAGGCATTTACACATGACATTTCTATCACATGCCATGAGGGTTTCGTTTCGATCTTTCCTTCACCGGTGAGCTTGTGGTGTCTAAATCGGTACGTACAAATCAAATCTATTTAGTATTAGCTGTGGTGGGTCTATTACGAGTATATAAGGAACAGGTATTTATTTATTGAAACGCAAATGTTCATAGGCGTCGCGAACACTGCACTTTAAGCTGGATGTTCAAATAAAAGACGTTCTATAATATATTAAAATTCTCAATATATTTACAAATTTATGTAACAAAACAATTGTGAGTTATAATTCCGCTGTAGCGCCATCTAGTTTAGTACAAAGATACTAAATGGGTAGAAATGATTAGTTTTAACTCTTTACTATTTTAAACAATAGGTTTGAATTCCGGCACATTCCTCATTAAAAAAATATTTTAGGCACCACATGCTCACTATTGATGAAAAACATCGTGATGGAACCTAAATTTAATACATTTAATGACATTTTATGTGTAAGTGCCCTGAAAAAGGCAATCAGCTACACTACTGATTACGTTGGACAAGACTCATAATTTCAAAATAAATACACTCACTATAATGTATCTGCACTTTCGAAACGTCGCCGGGGGCGGCGAAGAAGGGGGTGTGTATTTTCATATTATTATCTATGATATTTTAAAATTAGTGTATCTGTACTCCATTGATCCCTTCCTTGCTGTTTTCTGCGCGTTGATTCAATAAATGGGTGTCAGCTGAAAATCAGCGCTGGGTGGCTCTGCTGGTCACTTAGCATTTGCTGAGCTGACTTCCCTTTGGCGCATCATCACAACATAGGATGTTTACTGTTTTTGTTTTCTGTCTTTAATAACCTATTTTGCTGTGTTGTTTGTTGTGTTGTGTGCCAAATAAATGTTTATTATTATTATTATTATTATTTTTAAGAACGATAGTTGAGCCAACTGTTGCTGGCTGACGCGAAGTCCGACATAACCTTGAGTTGCTTTCAGCGTTTCTTTTCAAGGCAATAGCTTTCGAAACGCTGGTAAATCGCCCTTAGGCTATTTCTCTGACTGGCCGCCCAGGTCGAGGTCCACAGCCAGAGGGATGCCGTTGCGTTGCCGCCCAACCATAACTCGCTGGCTTAGCACTTTAAGCGGGCCGTTTCGCCCGGTGAAGTTACGAAAATTAAAAAAAAAATCTTTAAAGATCTTTTAAAATCGAATGCAGATAATTGACACTGTTCGCTAAATGTTATAACTATATTGAATACAGTAATTTTTATAATTACTGGTTGACATAGTAAGTAATTTTAAGCTTCGCCACACTGTTAAGTGATTGCTCACCACGCAGCAACAAATACATTAAGGTCCAAGCACACCAGAACACGCTAAATTTTATTTTGCCAATCATGTACACAATCATACATAACACCTAAAAGTCGTGCCTGATTCCCTCGTGTGACAATAACGACATAAAACAAAAGCGCCGTCACCTACAAATATGGCTAAAAATAACTCTACCATCCGTAATAATGGTCAAATATTTTTGTCCTGCACTGTATTACAATACAGTTTACAATCTAGTTTGAAGACAGGATAAAAGATTACGGGCTGTAGACTTGAGGGTGTCTGTGGCCCAGATAAGGCGGAGGCGGTGCGTACGCGCCTTGGGCACCGCCTGATAATGATCTTGAGGGGTGGGCTCTTTACACCTATTTCTCTAAGAGATGGAGCCTAATAGGCTATTGGCTCGCCATGTCCGGCTAGCAGCGATTTGAGGGACACCCCGGGGGTTTTTAGTCAGTAGGAAACTGGCACATCAGACTGACCGGCCTCACGGCGGCTCTGATGATCCTTTAGAATGATGAAGATATTCCCTCGGGCTACAAAAAAGGACAAAAAGTTAAGTCGAGATTCATGCTTAAAAAATTGTCACCAAGAATTCATTAAGGATTGTAGTGATGGCTAAGGTTCAGAGTCCCTTTATGCTCTGCGGAATGCGGGGTCTGAAGGGTTGTGAGGTAGAGTGACGGGTGTGGGCGTGTTGTAGCGGGCTCGGACAGCGGCAGCGCGTCCGGCAGCGCCGAGGGACATTCCCTAGACGAACTCGCGGCCGACTTTAGGGACCTAGAGCCATCCTCGCCTCTCTTTGGTAATTACACAATTTTTGTTTTACTTTGCATCCCGGAGAGCCTAGTTAAAGTACTAATTGATCAACGATAACGATTGTAGAAAAGTGCAAAATGTATGAGAATGACAAAACGTGTTGACGTGATAGTTCACATTTCACATATTTCATAAATTTTGCTCTGTTCTATTTGCGTTATCTCTGATCGAATTTTGGTTTGACTAGACCCTCTTGTTTAGGCGATATTTTAGTCACTACTTTACAAATATCCCATTTTCATGATCTATATTGATTTAATACGAATATTTGGTTAAAATGTCGCCTAATTTATATTTGTAACTAAATTGTTGGTTTACATTACATTCTATTTATTATCTTTATCGTTAAAAGAATCTCGTAATATTCTAATAAAGGTAAAACGATGTATAGCCAGCAGTTTGTTTGCTTCTTAATTTATATTTTGTCAAATCGTTGTTTGCTTGCCTCTATTTACCTACTATTCATTTAACATTTTCATGTATTGTAATTATTGTTTGGTCCTTTAAGTAAATTCATTTCTTAATATTGTGTAAGATAAGTTATAGACGTTAATTAACCGCTTATAAATAGTTTCATGGAATTTTAATTTCATTGTCTAAAATCTTATGTTTATTTATTAGCACATCTTCTAAATGTTTATGACATCATAGTTAAACCTCTTTAATTTCTTCCCTTTAGTCTAGACCATCTATAGAATCAAATTCTGCATTACTTGTATTATTAGTGTTTCTCTGTCTACTGTTAACTGTGTGGGTCCTACAAGGCTCGAACATAGAGCCAAAAATGTCAGTGGTAATATTATTAATATGGTTTTTAGTGCTCGTGTGAGTTTTTGAGTTTGTTTTGCTAGGTGCAGCTCTGGTAGTACGCGCCACGTATCTCGTATGTCACCGACTGATATCCTCCTGGAAGGGTGATCTCCAGGTGTCTCTGGCTGCTTTGGAATTCCTCTCTGGTCTCGCCAAACTGCACTCTTCGAAGCCAGGTAAGGTTTATTATCCTTAAATATGTATTTTAAGAATTTGTCATTGTCGCCTTTTAAATAAAAACAATGAAGGCAATAACTTGATTGACAAAAACAATGATTTTATTAATGAGAGTCATGTCTTTTAACTTATTTTATATTTTGGATTCGACATTGAACTGTAGTTTTGAAAATAAAAACAAAGGTGTAATTACAATTTTCCTTTTTTCTACTTCCATGCTTCCAGAGTTTATTATAGGTAAGAAAATATTAACAAAATAACACGCTACATAACATAGAACCAGTAACGTGTATATATAAATAGACATGAATATAAATGTTTCTTTTTTTTGCTTAACTATAAGCAAGTTATTGCGAACTTATTTATCGTAAGGGCATGCAATGCTTTCATGCATCTATGAAATGACCTATACTGCATGGAACGTACTGTTAGTTTGTGTCACCTAATACCGGTGTAGGATATCAAGCGTCAATGCTAAGAAGTATCAGTATCTTGGACTGCAGTGTAGGATATTGGTTATTAACATTTGAACTATACATATTCGTATCTGGACTATAGCGTAGGCTAGAAATTTTAAATCGAAGCGAGACTTTCCAATATCTTGTTCTGCAGTGTAGAGTGCTGAGAGTCAGCTCCAAACATTATCAATGTCATGGGTTCAGATGTATGTTATCGAGTATTACATTCAGCATCAGTATCTTGTCATGTAGTGTAGGTTACCGTGAGCCAACTTCAAGCATTATCAATGTACCATAATGTATTGTAGTTCATGGTATCCAGTGTTATCTGTGTAGTTTTGGGGATCTTTGGATCAGAATAAACACTGAATAAACTTTCAAAACTTCTTTATTGCACTTTTTCTAATTAATTATTTGTCTTTACACTTTTCTACGTCTTAATACTACAGAGCGCTCGCATCGAAAAAAAAAACCGTTTATTCTCTCTCTCTTTCTATCTTTCCTGTCTTTCACTCACGTTCCGATCTACGCATTTACTACTTAATACATAATAATATTTCACACAATACATCCATCCTACATCGGCATGCAGTATTAGTGTCATAGAGTGCAGAGCATAGGGCACGGTATTGAATGTCGATTCCAAGCAGCAGCAGCAACAGTGTTGCCTCGTGCTGTGCGCAGAGGCGGTGGAGCGAGCGCGCGCCGTGCGCTGGGTGTGCGACTACATCAGCGTGCAGTGCGCGCGGCCGCCGCAGCTGCATTCGCGCGACCTGCACTCGTGCGTGGTGGCCGCGTACGCGTGCCTGTCCGCCTGGCTGTGCCCGGCGCTGCTGGCGCGCCAGGACTGCCTCGCCGCGCTGCTCGAGGTCGTCGAGCTCGGCATCTCCGGCGCCAAGAGCCACGGTAACTGCGCTCGATCCGCTCTCACCCGGTCCAATACCTCGCCGCTTCTAATCAATATCATTGTGTAGTATAATTACTAATTCACATACATTGTGCGTGTCATTTGTCTATAATCAGGTACTCTTAAAAAAAAACGAACTTCACAGTTACTTTAAAGAAAAATTCGATAGTCTGACATCTCGCTGCAAAATGTTTATCGGGTAACGGGGTATCCACTGTTCTAGAATTGTCCATTATAGCAACAACATATTATTTTACCCATTATCCGCACTTAATTGATAACACTGTGTTTTAAAAATTAAAAAGTACAAACATAAATCATTCGAATCAAGACTGAGATAATACTATGACAAAACTACGCGTGCGAAAGAGATAAAACTAAATGCAAGCACTCTCTATTTTATAATTTGTTCCATGTATAATGTAATTTTAAATTTTATGCCATTCGTTACCAACGGGTACAAGCATGGCGTTTTTTTATTATCTACATTCTCTACTGTGCGGCATCATTGCGTCTTCATATTTTTGTTGAATTATTTCCTTTAAATCATATAACGGAAATATTTGATTATTTTAACAATTACACTATCTACATTAAAATGTGCACAGCATAATCATCGACTCACAAAGCCATAAGCTTTATTAACCATTTTCTCGAATCGTCGAAAAATTGCAAGTTTTTTTTTTGAGATTTATTTCAATAATGAATTTATTAATTACCAAAATACATGATGTTATATTTTCCAAAGGATTTATTTGTGGCGCGGACGAAAATTCTTAGAAAAAATCTCCATACAACTTATATTTAAAAACAGTAATTAACTCAAAAAATTAACCTTGTAAAACCAGACCAACAGAAATTTTAGTTAGAGAACTGTTCACAGTCACATTGTGTATTGTGTACAAATAATGAGTTGTTTTATAAAGGAGTTATTTGCTCAGGTAAACCAGGAGAGCCGCCCAAGATGAAGGATGAGAAGGAACTCAAACCAGTTTCCATGCGAGTTCGAGATGCAGCCGAGTCTTTACTGATGCAGATACTGGAACAGGTACAGATATTGCCTAGATAATCTTGACAGTAATTTTTGGCCCATTTGATTCTAGTGGGATGATAGTGTGGGTATATTTGACGTCTCAGGGTGGGAGAAAGACAACGAGAGGGCCTCAAATAAACATTGTGAATGAACCGTCATTGGCCAATATTTGACAAGGTCGTGTAAAACTCGCTCAGAAAGATATTAAAACGAATGCTGATAATTATTTCCACTTTTGGTTGACTCACTTTGATAAACTCTATTACACTTGTTTCTCGCATGGGAGCTAGCAGACGAATGACCGTCCAACCTCACGCAAGCTCAAATCAAGACAAAGAAATAGTGAAAGAAAGAATATTAATAATGAGCGTAACAGTCGACTCAAAAAGCTTTCACAATTGATCGTTTATGCATCCCAGCTTTGGTATTAGTTAGGAAATTATAGATTCTCAAAGTGGGTTGGTGGTTCATGTGGGCTGTAGATGGAAATGTTTGAGAAGTTCAGGTGTAATGTACAGGTCGGTAACGGAACCAACGGCACGGCGTGGTGCCGGCTGGATGAGCGGTGGCTGGCGGCCCTCGGACACCAGAAGCTGAGGCACTTCATCGCCGACGGCAGCATCCTGCTGTCGCTGCTGGAGGAGCCGCTGGCCAACAGTCAGGAACCGCAGCCCACGCTCATAGGTAACTGCTCCTGCTGACCTCGTGACGTCATCTACACCGGACGATTTTCCATATAAATGTGGAGCCTATTCACTATCTATATATTTACTTCTATCTTTAACGTTATCTATTTTCTACATCTTTGTATTATACTAACCAATAACTAACGACTATTTTCGCTCGGGTAACAAAAAAATGGATAATATCTCCAAAGAAGATAATAAATACAGTTTAACGTTAAATAGTGTTTTATACAAGGTTATATTAAATTAAATTTCTTGGTGTAAACCGCCTGAACAAACGCTATATAGATGTCACCACTGTAGACTCGGGATGTGATTTAAATAAAACAAATAGTTGCTATGTTGCACTCATCATTTATTCATATTTTGGTAGAATATATATTATTGTGTGCTACCAAACGATATCGCGTGTTAATTCACTACCCGCGCCATCTCTTGACCTATTAACCAAATTAAAATATACACCCATTTCAACACCGCCTTATGATTGAAATAAAAAAATACGTATTTTTAATTATATATAATAGTTATTATATATAATAGTTATTATATATATCTTATACAGGATGAGTAGAAATACATTAGTGGCTATATCCACTTTGCACTTTGTCAGTATAAGTGTGACACACCGGGGTCGCCACCCTCACAGCAGCCCTGTTGGTCCCATAAAGGACACTCCCCTGGGTCATCAAAAAAATAATGGTTCCAGTGATAATCCGCTGCGGCTGGGGCCGGTACGCGTGGTCGCTGAGCAGCCGGGGAGCGGCGCGGTGCGCGACGCGTGGCGCCGGCGGCTGCGCGCGCCCCGTCGACATCCGCGAGCCGCGCCCGCCGCCCGCGCCCCTCTGCAGGCCCCTGCCTCCCGCACCCCCGGCGCCCGTGTGAGTCTTACTTACTTATAGTATCCCCTACTTCTAAACAAGAGCTCCAGGAGTCTCGCTCCGTCAAGATCCTGTATCTCAGAGACGCGTGGAGGTAACAAGTTGAAATTATCAATTACCCACGATTGCCGTCTCTTGTGGCCTTGAAAAAAATCATACTTCTAAGTAAAAGTCACCAAAAGATATATCTGTTTATGTCGTATTTTTATCGTTTTCACATGAATAAAAATGGAACAGTGGTAGTCAGTCAAATTCAATAATAACTTTTTTAATACGTTTTCACGGAACCTTCAGTGCGCAATTCTGAATCACACATGTCCGGGTTTTTCTTATGAAATTATGAAAGCCTAAAAATGTCTCAAATAGGGACTCAGCATTTCCAAGCTTGGACGCTGTGCTGCGTCAGCTGAACGACCCCGACGCGCCGACGCTCTTCAAGCTGTTAGAACAGCAAGCTGCGATTGAGAAGGCCGTGAGAGAGAGCGAGGATAATATTGTAAGTAACGTTATCGATTAAACAGCACTGTTCGAATATCTAAAATATCGCTTTTACGTTTCAAAAAATATATCTTTATAGAAGTAAATGCACTTATTAGGTTATTTGAAGTTAATTGCGTTAGTAAGTGCAATTCACTGTGATATTTAAGTCACAGGAATTATATAAAACACACACCAAGTAAATAATTAAAAGTGGAATTCAAGTTAATATTGCCTTCTGATTTACATGCCTCCCACACGCGGTTGAGGCCTTCCATCAAATCTTCTTCTCAGGTGCCGGAAGAGTACGTGCCGCCTGAACCCGTGACGGAGTTCCAGACGGCGAGACTGTTCCTGTCGCACTTTGGCTACCTCAATATTGGAGATAAAAAGGTATCTGTATTTATTATTATAGTGTGTAAGAAAACAAAGATCCACAAAATTCAACAAAATTGTACAAAAATCATGCACAAGTCAACAAAAAATATTTAACAGAATAAAAATCGGTCTAAAGAACATCTAATCATACACAAACAAACAAACAATAATGACAAATCAGCACATAAATAAATACTGCCACTACCGTGGGATAATATTATGACACCCGTGTTGGCGAAGTAATTGCCGATGGCTCCTCAAATCCAGTTGATAAGAGCACGTCGAGACAATCTCCACGTTTTAAAATCATACCTGTGTGATGCCTATAAGTCTAGAAATCTAGGGCTCAAGATTCAACCTTGTTCCGTCTTAAACTTAAATTCAATATCTTTTTGCCTCAGTAGTTCCGTAAATCAACTTATTGAATAAGACAAAATGATATAGGTATACAAAATTTCGATATTGTTCATTATTTTTGGAAATGTTAGATGCGCTAAATGCCGTACTATTAACTTTTGTGTACTCTTTACAAAGGTTCTTAATAGAATAATATAAATCTATTATTTTTTTAAGGAATGGATTAGATTAGCATGGTTCAATAGAGACTTATGCCTCACACGATCGCACCAACCGCGCATTTGTATCGCAGTTCTGCCGCGTTCGATCAGAGCGCCATTGAATCGTCTGGTGTTGACTTATTTGTCATCCATAGACCGTTACAGTTTAAACCAGAGTTTCCCAAACTTTTTTGTGTCGTAAACCCCTTGCCGTGTTTTTCCGTGTTGGGTAGACCCCCTACTTACCTGATATTGATTTCCTGTAATTTTCTAACTGTAGTGAAGTTTAGTGTTAAAAACTTAAAACTATTTGGCCCAAAATGTGTTCCGCGCCGTGTGACGTGTCAATTTAAAGCAGCCATTTCCCCTCCCCGTCTTCCCCTTTACGCCCTGTCCTTCGTGTTTCTATGCCATGGCGCTAGAGATAGTCTGTGCGACTAATCACTGGCGCTAACACATATATAATAATTTTTTTACTTCATAGGTACTTTTATAAATAATGTATATGTTTTGATATTATAAGATAGTATGACGTAAGTAAATAGGTACTATCAGTGTATGTGTTAAGATCCACTATCGTGGACCCCCATTTTCATTTCATGGACCCCCAAATTTTTTTTCGTTGACGTAGACCCCTTGCAGGTTGTCATAGACCCCTAGGTGTCGATTTAGACCACTTTGGAAATTACTGGTTTAAACTTTTGCTGTTGGCCTGGGAGTGCCTTTACAATCTTCCATATGTCCCTCGCCTCTATTCTACCTTGTGGCCTTGTGTGTAACCTTTAACATTTACTTGACTCTGCAATATGTTGTTTTGAAGGGTGGCGGCGGGCGGCTGGTGGCACTGGACAGCTCCCGGGCCGGCTTCGGCGCGGCGCTGCGTCGCATAGACGCGTGCGGCGCGCGCACCGCGCTCACGCTGCACGTGTTCTGCGTGCGCGCGGGACGCGTCAGCGCGCGCGACATACTCGCCAACGCGCACGCGCCCGCCTCCGACCTGCCCGCCGGATACATACGCATGCTCAGGGGGTACGTGCACGCGTTGCCCCGGTGGCGCTGGACAGATCTTCCCAACCTTTTTTTTGCTTAATACCGCCAAGTATATATATATATGTATAGCTATATGTATTTTTATTGTTTATTGATAATTCTTATAAGATGTAACACGACCGGGGCCCTTCACGAAAATCAGCGCTGCAGGCTTTCTCTGTGGCTTTACGATGATGAAGGTCCCATTTTCGCCATGTTTATATGTTTTGTATTTTCTTTTGTTTTTGTGTGTTGTTTGTATTGCTGCATTTAAATTTCTGGTTATTCTTTCTTAAATACTTTTTCATTCATTTTCATTTTTCATTCAAGTAGAAGCAGTAGTCTTAAGATATGGGAATCTTCAAACAACTTTTGAATAGGTGTTTATTTGGTAAGGGTGCTCCATCATCAGTGTCAATCAGGTTTGTTTGAAGCTCTGGCGCAAGCCTGGCTATAATAAAAGGATCATCGTTGGTTCCAGCCTGGGCAAGCCGGTGCGCGTGCGCGGCCACCCCGGCTGGAGCGGGCACGTGGACACGAGCTACGACTCGCAGCGCGCGCCGCCCGCCGCCCGCGCGCCGCCCGCCGCCCGCGCGCCCCCGCCGCTCGACGAGTCCGCGCCGGCTGTGTACGACGGCAGGGAACAGGTCAGACCGTTTTATGACAAAGTTTACTATGTGACTTACAAAATTTTCCTTTTAACGTTTTGCGTGTACAAGCAAAACATTTGTTTATGGCGTGCGAGAAAGATAAAAGAATTGCAAAGAAATAAAAAGATGTTTTGCGCAACATAAAACAATCCGATCTGAACCTGTGAGGGAGGCGTTTGTGAGTGCCTTTGCTCTGAACAGACTTGACATCGGGATGTTTAACAAAATCTTAACAGAACTATTATCTGTTGAGGCGTCTGGCTTTTTCAGATCAATGGCACTATATGTAATATGTTAGGTATTTCTGTATTAGGGTACGATGGGGCTGACATACGTACACACGTAAAAGTCCCTTAAATAAATAGAATAAAAAAAAAACATAAAACAATTACTCCGGACGCACCATGATGCTAACACTCCAAATATTGTTGTACTCTAGGATATATCGAATGCAATGTTATCTGACGGCAGGTGCTGTACTGGTCTGATTGCATGAACGAGCTCGCAATCGTTGTGCCGTCTGGCCGCAACACCCCTCCCCCCGCTGACGAACCCGCCAAGACCGACGTCGACGGCGGCTGTCTCTCTAACAGGTAATCTTAACCTTCCCTCTATATCTTCCATATTTTAGTAAATAAAATAACTGTTTAAATAAAAAAGGAGTGTTTAATCGTGATTGATATCAGTAAAACATGGCCAGGGAAACACAGAGAGAGAGGTATTTTTTGTGAGCCTTTATAAGTATACATTTGCATATACGCAGACACTTCAATTTTATTGGCTCTTGATTCAAGTGGACAGACAAAAAGTACAATATTAGTGTTAGCCATTTTTTTTTACATGATAAAGAGCTATCGGAAAAAAAAAAACTTGCAAAGTAATTCTAATGCACAATAGTTGCCGGTTCCGATGCGAATGTGGCCGTAGAGTGCCGGATAACGCCATCTAGCGGTAGGCTTGCGAAATTATTATTTTTTACACTGGTTCGACCTAGTGACTACAGAGTACCTGATGGTAAGTACAGTGTAGTCCAAAAACGAGAGCGACTATCAAAGGATGAAATTCCATTGATAGTCTACATCGTCATGTCGGCCCACATATACCGCGACTGAAGGTCTCTAGGTATATGAGCTACTGGATATACACAAGCTGATCCCGAAACGCAACAAGCCGAAACTGGTCACTATGACGGGCTTTACACCCATGTACTGTGGTCGCGATCCAGACGGGCACCGACGCCCTACCACCTCGCTGCTGCTCGTTTAGCACCCAGGAGTCACGTGTAGGGAAACTAGGGTAAAACCTACGGACGCGAGCAGCTTCGACTCCCAAAAATAAAATAAAATATAAAAAATAATATAAAATATTTATGTAAGGAAATGGCGTGCATATATATGTATTTTAATTTGATTTTTTTAGTGGCAAGGGACCGGACAAGGGTGTTGGCTCTTGGTGGGACGTATCCGGCGGTGTCTCCGGCGCCGGCAGCTTCGAGCGCAGCACAAGCGAATCCGAGAAGGCGGACCGCGCCAAGCACAGCCTCACGGACAAGCTGCGGGCGCTCTCGCTAGAGCTGGACAAGCACCCCACCTCGGCCTCCGCCCCTGCCTCGGCGCTCTCAGGTATTTTTTTGTGTCCCAGGAAAAATTCCTAAATAGTACCATCAGGGCCGCTGAGAGGGCAGCGGTGTGTCAAACTCCTACTGACTATAAACTCCCGGGGTATTCTTGCAACCACTCCACCCGAGCTTGGGAATCCAGATTGTTCCAAACGTCCAGGGAACAGTCTGTTTACCCTTCATCTCTGGGAGGGGTGAGTGTAAAGAGCCCACTCCACTAAATATATCACACTGCGCGCCACCTCCCACTCATCTGGACAGCAGACTCCCTCAAGTCTACTCCCCGGCTAGACGCTCTCAGGTCTCTATACTGTCCCTCTATGTAATGACCGCCCGTGAGCCTTCAAGCTTGTTTCGGCCAAAAAAACACATTCGGTAAAACTTTTTTTTTTTAAACATACAAGCTTGCGTTAGGTCTCAATCTTATCTTATGGAAATCTGAAATCTTAGCTAAGCTTACTCCTCACATTTTTAATACGCACTTCTCCTTTACAGGTAGCGGCAGACGTAACAGAGATTTCACCACAAAGATCCTCATATTCTGGCTAGAAGATTTCGAAGATCACCTCAATTTGCCCATCGGTGAGTAGAACATGCGGCCTTTGCTTAATAATTTCAAACAAACTTTCATATACTGTTTCAATTCGTTGTTCCTGAGGTCTCAGACAAAATAACATTCAACATAACATATAAAATAAATTTATATATGACTAGCTGATCCGGCAAACGTTGTTTTGCTATATAAGTTATTGTAATATCTTCTAAGATGTTCATTGAAATTAAGTGATGTCAAAGACAATTTTGTTCACAATTAAATACTCTTAATCAACAACACATTTATTTGAATAAAGATTAATATTATTACGTTGATACAACTCTTAACAAATAATGCATTAATTTCGACCAAATTTGTTTACCATAAAAACGGTTCTAGTGAGTTAATCTTAAAAGATAGACATATACTGTCCCGGACATTTTTTTAGATCATTTTAAGAGGAATAACTCTTTCATACATATATTTTTGATATCTTGAACCGTTTTCGCAGCGCACGCAATGGAAGCACCCAAGGATGAATAATTTCCCCCGTTTTCTTTTCACATTTTTCATTATTTCTTCGCTCCTAATAGTTGCATCGTGATGTTATATAGCCTAAAGCCTTCCTCGATAAATAGTCTATTCAACACAAAAAGAATTTTTCAATTCGAACCAGTAGTTCCTGAGATTAGCGCGTTCGAACAAACAAACAAACAAACTCTTCAGCTTTATAATATTAGTATAGATATACGCAAAAAAACTTGTACCCCGACTTAAAACAATCGTGCTCGTTGACAGTAAAAGATCCGAAATTCATATTTATGGTATATTTAACATTTTCCACTTTTCTACCAGCGTTATGGTTTATCGAATGTTATTATGTGACTGTGATGACCTAGTGGATAAGGGACCGGTTTTCGTACGCGGCGACACGAATGGTCGCAGGTTCAAATACCGGTATCACCCCAGAGGTACCAGATTAATCCCAGGTTTTTCCAGATAACATACGAATTTAGACACCACATGCTCAAGGGCGTAGGAAAATATAGTGAGGAAACCCGCATGGCATCAAATAGAAATGTCATGTCCACCGGTGCTGTGAGAACGCAAAGTGGGACGGTTCTGCCCAGTACTTACTCGACGCCCTGGACAGGTTGCAGCGGAGGGCTGATCGCATTGTGGATGATCCTGACGTGACTAAGCATCTTGAACCGCTCCAGTTGCGCATTAATATTGCCTCACTGAGCATTATTACCGTCTGTATCATGGCGAATGTTCTGAAGAGTTGTTTAACCTTGTTCCACCCTCTCCCTTCCTGAATAGAACCACGCGCGTGGGTTTGCGGTGTCACAGCTATACGGTATCTCACATCCCGGCCAGGACAAAGAAGTTCTCTAACTCCTTCTTTTGCCGTGTCGTTGGGCTGTGGAATGGTCTTCCGGCGAGCGTGTTCCCACCATCCTATGATATGGGATCCTTTAAGCGTAGCGTGTAGAGATATTTGTGCAGGCCGGCATGATCGCTGCGACTACTGTTGGGTTTTTTCTTACCTTTCGATAGTCGTTGGCGTTTTATGGACTGCACCATGCTTATCATCAAGTATGGTGCAGTCACTGTGTAGAGTCAGTTTAAAAAAAAAGTGGATACGGCCACTGATGTATGTCTGGTGGCCCCGTTAGAGACATAGCGTGCGTGTACATGTGACAGACGAGCTGCTGCCGTTCTGCGAGAGCGGCGTGCCGTGGCGCCGGCACGAGGTGAGCGCGGTGTGCGTGAGCGCGCGCCGCAGCGGCCTGGTGCGGGTGCGCACGCCGCCCGGCTCGCTGGTGGCGGACGGCGCGCTCGTGGCGCCCGCGCTGCTGCCGGACTGCCTGCGCCGCGCCGCGCTCGACGCCGCCTGCAGGCCCACGCTCAACACTGACCTGTGAGTGCTCCGCGCGCCGCCTCTTGCTGACTGGTTTTTGTAGGCGTTTCCGAAAAGCCAGTGGATCACCGCTAGGTGCTTTCCCCGGTAGACCGCCCAAGTCGAGGTGTACCATTGTTTTGCCATCCAACTCACGTTATCACAAGCTACCTTTAGTGCCCGCCCACCTCGCCCAGTGAAGTTGTAATAGCCCGCCCAGGCCGACAACGTCCTGTTACATCTGATTAAGTATTAAAGCAATATTATTTTATACTCTTAAAACTCTTTACGAATTATTTGTTTACCACACATAATAAAACAACCCTTTATACAAGGTGTCTCAAAAGAAAGTTCACATTTAAATCTTTTTTTAAAAGAAAAGTCTTAGCTTTATTGAAAAAATGTTTATTTTATATTAAAGTACACTGTTTGGGAATTTATTTTTTAAAAATAACATCGTCCAAATGTAAACCGTTGCGCTCTTGGCATTCATTTAGTCGGGCACTAAAATTGCCTATGACAGCTCGGCAGGTAGTCTCCGTGATGGCTGCCATTTCATGACGGATATTTTCTTTTAATTGTGCCAGGGAAGTCGGTTTATTAGCGTAAACTTTTGATTTGACATAACCCCACAGGAAAAAATCCATAGGCGTTAAATCGGGACTCCGTGGAGGCCAATTTATGTCACCTCGCCTGGAGATTAATTTGTTCGGAAAAATTTCTCGAACTCGAGGCAGAGATCTGTTGGACGTGTGTGAAGTTGCTCCATCCTGCTGGAACCATGTTCTTTGGTTGTAACCAGGAAAGTTTTGCAGTTGGGGTACGAAAAACTCGTCTAACATCTCCACATAACGCTCTGAATTCACTGTGAGTGTGCGTCCCCTTCCATCTTCAAAAAAGTAAGGGCCGATAATTCCTCGCGCCGACATCGCTGCCCATACGGTGACTTTGGGTGAATGTAGCGGTTTCTGATGTTTTTGTTTTGGGTTGGTTGCACTCCAGTAACGACAATTTTGCTTGTTTACATGCCCATTCAGGTGAAAATGGGCTTCATCGAAAAACAAGATGTTGGTGAACGTTGGAAAGCGCTCAATCATCTGATTTACAAAGGCAAGCCGATGACCAGCATCTTGAGGCTTCAGTTCTTGCACTAACTGAATTTTGTACGGGTGCAGCTTTAAATCTTTGTGTAAAATGCGGCATAATGAAGATCTGTGCACATTTAAAGCAACAGCACGCTTCCGAATCGAGAGGTTTGGATCATCTCGAATAGACTGAGTAACACTGTCCACGTTTTCGGCTGTTCTTGATGTTCTTGGCCGCCCAGATTTTGGTTTCTCCAGAGTTGACCCAGTCTCTTCAAACTTCTCAACCCATTTTGCAATGAGTCGAGTGCTAGGCGCATCATTTAAGTGACGAATATGTCGAATACTGCAGAATTTTCTACGCGCTACAGTCGCCGAATTACCGCTTTTGTAAAACTCACGTACGCACAACGCACGGTCCGCACCAGAGAAACGCTCTATAGCGACTAAATTCCCAAGAGCCAGACTACCGACTGACATACCCCCCGCGCCCCTCAGAATAGTTGCTTTCGCGTAATAAGATAAGCAAATGTGAACTTACTTTTGAGACACCTTGTATTTAGGTACTCCTTTGGCTTCGTACTAATCGATGGACACCTGTTCTGATCATTGTATCAACCCTTGGCCTCGTAATTATTTGTTATTCATTCACAGAGTACTGTTATTTAATATCAACATCTTTCCACAATATTTTATTTAAGCCACCGCCATTAAAAATCTCCTGTCACACTTCCGTATCCGTTCTGACACTTCATATTGTTTCCTACAACAATATATAATAATTATTACGAAATATAAATAAATTGTTAATAGTATTCAACAAGAATATTAAGTACTAGCTGATCCGGCAAACTTTGTTTTGCTATATAAGGTTTTCTAATATCTTCTAAGATGTTCATTGAAATTAAGTGATGTCAAAGACAATTTTGTTCACAATTAAATACTCTTAATCAACAACACATTTATTTGGATAAAGATTAATATTATTGCGTTGATACAACTCTTAACAAATAATGCATTAATTTCGACCAAATTTATTTACCATAAAAACGGTTCTAGTGACTTAATCTTAAAAGATAGACATATACTGTCTGGGACATTTTTTTAGATCATTTCAAGAGGAATAATTCTTTCTTACATATATTTTTAGTATCTTGAACCGTTTTTGCAGCGCACGCAATGGAAGCACTCAAGGATGAATAATTTTCCCCGTTTTTTTCACATTTTCCATTATTTCTTCGCTCCTAATAGTTGCATCGTGATGTTATATAGCCTAAAGCCTTCCTCGATAAATGGTCTATTCAACTCAAAAAGAATTTTTCAATTCGAACCAGTAGTTCCTGAGATTAGCGCGTTCAAACAAACAAACAAACAAACTCTTCAGCTTTATAATATTCGTATAGATCTAATAATAATTATTTATATTATATATATCATAGCTTATTATACACCTACTTAAAATCACCTACTTAAAATCACGAAAATTACTTTGAAAATGTTAAAACAAAATCCATTGTATGTTGTAGACACCAACCGCCGCACGTGAGGCGTCGGCACCTGATCCAAGAGCTAGCGCAGCAGTACAAGAAGGATCTCACGGAGCCCGAACTGCTCGAGTCACTGTTCCGGACCCCGGCCTAGGATGTCATTCCAAACCTGTGAAGTAGCCGTTATTCTCTCTGAAAGTCTTCTCCCACCAGTGATGTGGATCTCATAGATGCATAAAAATATTATCATATTATATTGGGATATTTAATGAGTGTATTAACTTTAAATTTGGTCCAGTTTAGATTCTGAGACTCCTATTCTAGAATTAACCAGATTTTATGTCAATATATTTATTAGATGTTCAAGTATGCAGGTAATGCTTTTTATGCTTCTACGGGATGCACGCCACTGCATCCCACTATCGAGATTTATAACCGGAAACATCCTGTATTTTATTATAATCTTAATTTAAGACTGATATACTCGAATAAAGTAAATACACTCTATAATTAAAAGATAAATGTAAATTAGTATCCTTAATTTAAAAAAATATATTTTTCCTGTAGTGAATAGATTCCCCCTAATTTCAACATCTTCAAGTTATGTTGTCCTAAAGGTAGCCTTTGTCTGACTCCAAGGTTTAATCTACATCTATCCTAAAATCCATCGAAATTAGTTTAGCTGTTTATATGTGAAAAACATCTGATATGACATAGAAAATATACACTTTCGAATTTATAATATTAGGTCCTTACATATGAAATTGGCGTTTTGTATGGGAGGAACAAAAAGTCGAATATTTTTTAATATAATATATTTAATTAATCAAAGTATGAACCATTATTTTCTATGCACTTTTGCCATCTCATGGGTAGTTCATTGATCCCTTTACTAAAAAAACCAGTCGGACGGGAATCAATAAAATCTTTGAAGGCGATTTGGACTGCCCCATCGGAGTTGAATTTTTTCCTTGCATGAAGTTATCCAAATTTCGAAAAAAATGGTAATCTGTTGGAGCAAGGTCCGGGGAGTACGGAGGATGTCTTAGACTTTCCAATTGAAGCTCTTCTAATTTAGTAGCCGTCTGTTGCGCAGTGTGTGGTCTAGCGTTGTCGTGAAGCAGCAGTGCCGCGGAGCGATTGACCAGCCTAGGTTGTTTAGCCGCTAGCTTTTCCATCATGGTTTGCAATTGCTGACAATAGACATCAGCCGTAATAGTCTAGTCAGATTTGAGAAAACTGTAATGAACAATACCGGCACTAGTCCACCAAACGCTTACAAGTAACTTTTTTGGGGTTAATTTTCGCTTGGGGCAGGATTTGGCAGGCTGGCCAGGATCCAACCATTGCGCTGAGCGCTTCCGATTATTGTAAAGAACCCATTTTTCATCACATGTAATGATTCGGTTTAAAATACCTTCATTATTGTGCCGGTTTAGTAATGTAACGCAGCAGTCGACGCGCGTTTGCCGGTTTGCTTCAGTCAATTCGTGAGGTACCCACCTTTCAAGCTTTTTAATCTTCCCAATTTGCTTCAAGTGAATTAAAACAGTTTTATCACTAACATCGCAGCCTGCAGCTAACTCGGACGTGGTTTGCGATGGATCCGCTTCCACAATAGCCTTCAACTCTTCATTATCAACTTGAGTCTCAGGCCGTCCACGGGGCTTGTTCTGCAGGTCGAAATTTCCAGAACGAAAACGTTGGAACCAAAAACGAACTGTGTTTTCTTTTGCAACACGACCGCCATACACATCATTCACCCTTCGAGTTGTTTCCGCAGCACTAGTGCCACGGCGGAACTCGTACTCGTAAATAATGCGATATTTTAAGTTTTCCATTTTGTAAAATGAGTGACGCAAACAGAAAAAAACAGAAGAAAAAAACAAATGAATGACGATCATCGAAGCACAAATACATGAGTCTATAGCTGTACAAATTTGAATTTGTAATTCCTTACCAAAGAGGAGAAATTTGTGATTAAAGTGGCCAGTACGAAAAACGCCAATTTCATATGTAAGGACCTAATATTACTAGAGATATTCATATAAAAAAAATGAATTAATAGTAATCGTATGCGAATAAAAATGAAATAACCGTGGGCGCATATCTGTCGCCTCACAGTGTAGTATTGCGGGCGGGTTGGGCACATGCCACTCCATTCTCAGAAAAGTTATTATATCACACATGTTTGAACTGAAATACGAGGCCTGTTTAAAAAGTGTCGCTAACTATTTTTTATATGTTTATTTATTAATTAATGTCCATTTTGTTTCCTTCTAAGTAATATCCATCAGATATTATGCACTTGTGCCAAAGTTTTTTTCCAATCCTCGAAGCACCCTGAAAACATTATTTGTGATCTTGTTCGGCTCCTCTTTCGATGCCATCTTTATCTGCTCAATCATAGCGTAGAGTCGGGTAAGATTTGAGAAATACGGTGGGTGCGGTCTCGTCAGTGTGATGCTTTTGATCAAAAATTTGCGCACAGTTTTGGCACGATTTTTGCGGCCACCCGCCCATGCCCAAATTATTGATAAAAATCATTTGGCACTAGCCAATCGGTATGTTTGGTTCTCGGCAACTTCTCTAATGATTTTTTTTTCACTTCATCCATATTTTCGTATATTGTCTTGGACATCCACGTTCTTCGTCGTTCATATCTTCTCACCACTTTCAAAATATTTTGTACCGCCGATAAACGTTGCTATGGTTCAAGATAGCTTCACCATATCCCAAAGTCAACATTCACAATGCGTCCGCGTATTTAATACTCCTTAATCTATTTGTTGAAATAGGCAAAAATCGAAGACGACCACATGTCTAAGTAAAACAGCTATGAAAAATTAAGTGGACATTCAAAATGGCCGAATTTTGACGACGTGAGGCACATGTGTACCAACATGACACCACAAAAAATAGAACATACGTAACCCGCGGAAATTCAAAATCCGCGATACTTTTTGAAGAGACCTCGTACACAGTCTGCCGGACACGGTACATTAATTTATTTGTTATATTTATAATTTAATGGTCTTTAATATATTACAAACTTTATTAGCATTCCTAAAAGTTTCTTTAGTTTTTAAAGGCATCGTGTACTTAATTTATATTGTTAATATTAAAATAAATATTTATTCACCAAAATTTGTTTTTTATTCTTTAATTCACTGGTAACTCATTTAAGAACACAAAGATAATGGAAAATAATATACACAGAATATTCTGGGAACGACTTCAGGAGTTGAAGATAATTGATACATATTTTCTGTTAACGCAAATGGAATGGCACTAATGATGTCTTGGGTATTCGTGTCGTTTATGTGACCCGTTTCCACACCGACGTAGCCTTGAGTTTCGGCGTTTCTTCTCAAACTATTCGCTTCCGAAACGCTAACAGATCACCGTTAGGTTTTTTACCTGGCTGACCGCTCAAATTAAAGTCCATACCAATAGGGTACCCTTGCGGTCGCCGGGTGCTGAGGAAGATGGCTCAGCCTTGCCCTTGGCACTCGGCAGTCGAGAGAAGGAACACCCCGGGGGTTTTAGTCGGTGCAAGTCCGACACACCGGGGGGCAACCCTCATCTCTCCCTGAGGTCCGTTAGGGATTTCCCCTGGGTTAAAAAAGGGTACCCTCGCGCTGCCATCCAACCTATAACTTTATGACTGAGCAGCTTATGTGCTTAAGTAAAGGCTTTTTCTGGCAAACAGCATTCAATCTTACTGAAAAAAATAATTGAATGATCGATCATTATTTTTCTACGTCAATAATTTGTCATGGACTTATAATTAGTTAAACTCCTAGTTTTATACCATCATCCAAAAACTACAAGTTGTAAATTGAATTAAGATTTTCTTTAATTTTTTTTGTGTAAGGTCGTTGACTGACTTGATTTTCAGAATAAGGTATTTATTGGATTTTTGGCGATGAGCAGGCTTACGGTACCGCGTTCAATTACTATGCTTTTTTATCGGCCGATACTTTGATGCGCTTGTTTTCGAATGTGTGGGCGTTAGTGATGAACGCGGCGTATGTTTGCAGAAATCGATTGATAATGAAGCAAATGGGTAGGAAGAGTCTACAAGTAACACTGTATTACTACTACTGCTGAATACTGAAAATACTAACGACAGGCTCGAAAGGACGTCGAGGAAGTGGCCAATTCTGTACCCTTGTCTCCGGCAGATGAGTAGGAGGGACACCCCGGGGGGCGGCCCTCACCGCCTCCTGAGATCCGTTAGGGATTTCCTCCGGGTTACAAAAAAAAAGGCTCGAAAGGACTTGTATCCAAAGACGTAAAGCTTAATATAAAAAAAGGTTTTTTAATTACTAGTAACGTAGCAAAGAGATTATGAAGCAGTCATGGTTTACTGAAATTCGGAATACAAATCTGACATATTTGTTTTCCTATTGGTGACTTTTGAACACAATATGTTGACTTAAAAATTTACAATTAAACAATTTTGTGTTTTATACGTGTTGTATACTGTATTTTGGATGCAATATTTTATTTGATAGCGTGTGAAGTTTAAATTTATGCAGCGGATATGATAATTAACGGGGTATCGTATGGGGATGGACAGGATGGCGGAATTACGGGGGATGTCGAAATTGGAGATTGTTCCCATGCGTATCAGACGGCAAGCGAGCTTTTCGAACTTATGTCAAAGGATCACAGCTTTGATGCTGACGGTTAGATTTATTTTGAGCAATACACCTCGGCAGATAAAGAGATAATTAGAGAAGGAACTAACGTGGATGCCATCGTGTAAGAACTAGCCAACAGTATAACAATTAAATGCCATTTATACCATTTGATTTATTAGATATAATACATAGCAATATGTTTAAATACACTGAAAATGAAAAAAACATAAGCCAGAAACCCGTTCCTCAACCTTTTCTTTTTTTCACTAAACATATAAGTAATTTTCAAAGTATTCATTAATTTCTTACCATAATACAAAAAACAATATAACAACATTCCTTTCTATTCTCTTTTCACATTATATTCCTCCATTATTTTTTTCCCATTCTCAATTTCTTTCCTCATACGTCTCATGCGCGCCAAAACTTTCTTACGACCATCGTCCATCTTGTTTTTTTATTGGTTAGATCAAGACCGGACGATGAAGCTGTTTTCAATCTTATTTTCGAAAAATTTACTACAAAGCTCTTAATTTATAAAACTATATTTATCAACAATTCTTTTTAAGTCATAACTATTTCTTCTGTTTGTAATTTTACATGATACCGAGGCGCAGTTTTTGTTATACAATAAATAATCAACATTCGTATTATAAACCGGAAATTCGATCATTTTATTCACTTTACACGAAAATGACAATAAAATTGTTATCTTTTTGGGTAAAATTTTACAATAGGTAATTGAGTAAGCAAGCTCAAGTGGTCTGGTCATATTTGTGAAAGAACTGAGCCGTTGGGGTAAATGCGTTCTGCAGTGGAGATCGCGTCTCGGCAAATGCAGTGTGGGTCGCCTGGTGGCGAAAACTTGTAAAAAGCAACTGAAAGTATCTATATATATGCGAACAGCCTCAGTTTAACAGTGAGCCGGTGCGGGCACAAACGATGATGATCTAATTATCTGCTTTTATATTGCACTACTTCTACCTATTACTCTAAATCTATTTACGAGAGAACCGAAATAAGTTGGCAGTTTATTATAAACCAGCAGATGGATAATGGGCTGCTTTCCATGCGCGGTATTGCGAATAGTCGTAGGTTCGAAGCCCGGCACACACCTCTGAATTTATCCAAATTACGTAAGGAAAACATCGTGAGGAAGCATGTATGGCATCTAATAGAAATGTCACATGTACTAGTCAGAGATGGGCAAAATGTAATCTGATTAATGATGAACGATTACAAAATGTAGTCGTACTTTTAATTTTCTTGCTCTGTAATTATGATTACATGCATTTAAAACATTATGAAATAAATAAATGTATAAATGTGTATGCAATCTGGGATTCTGTAGTGTTTAAAACATAGATGAGCAGAATGCAGTCATATGAATGGTAAGAAACGTAAAATGTAATCGTAATCATTTTTATTAATCCGATTACATTTTGCCCATCTATGGTACTAGTGCTGTGAATACAGCGATCAACTACACTAATGGTCACGTTGGGTACGATTTGTAAGCGCAAAATGGATTCAGCCACTAATGTATCTCTGATCACCCCTTAAGAGATATAGCATGACGATATATACTATCTTTGACATCTATCTAATCTAGATAGAATGGAATACGCTACTTGCGTCTGTTTTTTCACAATCTTACAGGAGCCTTTAAAAGAAGAGTGAAGAGGCATTTGTGAGGCAAATGACGGCCTCATCTTCATCACCAGGTGTAATTAAATTCTAGTGTTAGACTTTACATCATACAAAATATCTAAAATAGCTTAGAATTTAACTAGGGCAAAGGACTTTTTTTTTGTTGTCGTGAAAATGTTAGATTTTGGGATAAAGTCGTCAAACATTATATGGCTTTTAATTACGCTATTGTTAAATCCGCAGATGAAGGTTCTCTCACCCCTAGAGACCTTGTTATTCTCTACAAAAACATTGACACAGGCAATAAACTTATATCGGACGCGAATGAATTAAAACTACAAAAACCAAACCAATACGTTGAAACTATCGTGTACAAAGACGATGCAGAATCAGATGATTCTAATTTGAGTGACGCTCTTAGTGCTGAAGATTTGCATAACGTATTCACTGTCAATAAAGAAACGATAGACTTTCTCAGTGATCGTCCATCATTTAGCAATAGACTATGCCAGAAATTTGGAGACATCGAAATTCAGTCGTCGAATTTAAATGCGGAATACAATAAACATTTTTTATTTCAAGACACATACATAAAGAGTCAATTGAACGCTTTTAATTTTGATTCTGGTATTTGTGAAGGATCGCTGCTACCAACCTCTTTGTTAGATTACATCTGCTGTAAGAGACTAGAAGACAATTATAATTTCTACATGGATAATGTTATAAAATACGTGAAACATACAATAGAGCAACTTAGACGTATTAGTAACGGTGAATACTTGACGGACAGGGTAAAAGAAAAATGGAGAGAAGTCGGTAATAACGAACGGGCTTTAAACAAATCAACTAAAATATTAACCACTTCTACAAGCATTCCTTTGCACGTCGAACGCAAAACTAATCGTTGCATTTCAACTTGGGATGACTTGGTACATTCAGAAGTGGACGTTAGATCTCTATCGAAGATTCTCGAAAAGAAAATCATCATAGAGGTTCCCAAATTGATTTGTAGTTCATTGAAGTTGTTCAGTAGGCATTGTGCTGATAACTTAATTATCAGTTGTAAAAACGAGAAGCGACCTGTTATGGAAGAAAACAAGGAAGACGAAAATGTTTCTAGAGTTGATTTAGTGTTTACGTTACAAAAATCACAGTCTGGTCACATGATAAGTAATATAAATTCTATAATGATTCTTCAAACACCATCAAACCTTGTGGGTAAGTATTTTCTTTAGGATAAATATATCTTTAAGAAACCACCTGATAACTAAGATTTATCATGTGTTTTTCGATAACCTTACAGAAGCATTGCCTATAACCTTTGAAGAAAATAATGACAATGAAATCACAGAGGATACATTAAAAATAACAGAAATATGTCAAGAAGAATACGATCGTGATACAGGAAATGCAATTGAAGAATTAGTAGAGTCCAAAGATACTTATTTTGGTGACAACAAAGCTGAATATGACTTTGATGTATGTACGAACGATTATCCGTGTAGCGAAAACGAGGATAATATATCTAAGACGCAGAGCTTTAGCGAATCGAATGACTCTGGTGATGTATTGAAAAATATATTAAAAACTAAACCTATATTTCATGAAGAACCTAATTTTAACATTATTTCATCAGACGAATTAAGTATAACAATGCAAAGGCTAAACAAGCAAATGTCTTTACTCGAGGAAAGTGGAGAAGACATTTCAATGGAAACAAATCCTACAAATAAAAAGAATTCGCCAACTCGAGTCAGAATAAAATCACCCTACGAGAATCAATCTTACATCTTAGAAGAGAAAAAAAGGAAAAGATTGTTGGAAATTAGAGACAAACGTGAAAAAAAGAAATTAGCTTTAGGCGAAAATTGCAAAATAAGTAAACATAAATATTCTAAAGGTGGTGTAATGCCTCAGTCTTCGAAATCTGTCACAAAGTTACCAATAACAAATAAATCTTTTTACAATTCTATATATGGGCAAGCAACAACGCTTGAAACTAACAAACATATAAGAGGAAAAGAGCGGGCGATGGTAAAAAAGGACACTATTTCTGAAGTACGTCTTGATCAATTTAGTGCAGAAAGTGAACTTCCTCTATTAAGTTCAGACAGAAATAGCAAGAAATATATTAACCGAAGCTATTACTTAGATGACGCGGAAACAGAGGTAATGCACATGGAGATGAAGAAAATAGTTGATTGTGAGATGAAAGCCTGTTCAGCATCAACTTCTGCGGTTTCCAGCGATTTTAGAGAAAATTTAAAATTACTATCACAACTGATTAGTCCTTCATCGTCGGATCTTAACAAAGATGATGTTAAAACTGATGATACCTCTACGTAAGTCTTAGTTTATATACTGTAGCTTTTAAAAATTAACAAAACAGAACCTAGCAATACTTGCAACAGGTATATAGTAGTTGATAGAGCGTTCATTGAAATGTAACTTGAAGTATTAACATCCATAATATTATTTATTGCAGATTAAGTGAATTATTTGTTGGCCAAAGAGATCTCCAAACAGTAGAAAATTTAAAAACACCTAAAAGTGAAAACAATAAGCCGTCCGCGAATAGTCCAGACAATGCACTATCTGAAAAAAGTTATAAAAGTGACTCAAAAAAAATTACTTCATCTGTGGAATGTAGAAAAAGCATTGATAAAATCTATGATTTAATGAAAAAATTAGGGAAGGATGTAAATGAAATCAAAGTACCCCTTCAAAATAAAGCCATATCACCAATAGCCCTCATACAAGGTCGAGGAAGCTCAACAATCCAGGGTAGCGACAGTGGAACAAGCCTCAAACATCATCTTACATCCTCCGATCCTAGTTGTTTCAGTTTTGAAAAAGATGTTGAGCTTAAATCGAAAATCCCATCACTTCAGAAACCTGAAACTCCTGTAGTGCCTAAAGTGATTATAAGTACTAAAACTCAACCTTTAAAAATGGATGCTGATAAATCTAAAAAGAATAAGAAAGTTCTTTTTAACACTTCGAAGGCGGGAGATAACCCTTTAAAGGCTATATCACAATTACTACATCAATTTGATAATGTTCAGAAAACTAGGCAGAAGTCTACAGATCCAAAAGTTGTAAAAAGAGCAGAAGTACCCTCACCAGATGTTAAAAATATTTTTCGGCGCCCTACAGTCGTCAGGCGATCACGTCTTGACCAGCATTTAAAAGATGCTGAATATTTAGATAAAAATATTACTATGATGTTGCCTCGTAAGCCAAAACATGTGGTTGATATATCTAAAGTGCAACATCAACCGCCTTTGTTGGAAAAAAGTCTGGCAAATAAGAAAAAAATAGTTGATATTATAGAAGAGGTAAAAGAAGCCAGAGGCGAAGCTGTTCGGGGGCCTAGTAAGTTCCAATCAAGATTGAATTCTCTTGCACAACCAAAAAAGTCCTACGTTCAAGCTCGCAGTGAAGAGTGTCAAATTAAATACGGAAAAAATGTAATGTCAGATAGATTACAACGATTGGCTACGGTCCAGTCTTCTGTCTTTGAAAGGAATGTTGGATCTGCGAATTCTAGAAATAGGCTTAAGAAAAATGGGACCACAGCTACTTCTCCAGCATCCATAAAACCACGTCCAACGCATCCTATAGGTGTGTAAAGGTGAATTTTATTTAATTTACAATAATAATTTCATCACTTCTAATTGTTCCTTGCATTAACTGATTATATTTTCGTATATTACATATGATATTTAAGTTCTTAGATCACAGACATTTTTTAATAAAATTTTGATTTGAATAGTCAATCAAAAATGTTAATGCATTGCAATGTATGAAGGTACCTATTTATTATTTATTATTCATTTCGAAGCAATGGAGGTGCGGCGGTCGATTAGTACCAGTCCGAAAAGAAAACCTTTGACACCATGCAATGTTAACAACATGCCTCAAACAGCAGAAACAATGTAAGCTTATGAATTTCTTAATTTAAAATAGGCTATTAAAACTGCTTTTGTTATTTTGCTTTGATTGACTAAGCTGAATCTTGCCTAATTCGAACAACGACGGTAACTTCAAGATTCTGAATCTATCGGCTATTATGAACAACTACAATGAAAGACGACGAGATAATTTCGGCCACAAGTCTCGTTATTCTTTTTTTAAAGGATTGAATATCAAGAAGGGATAAACCTAGTTGAAAGACACTTTAATGACACTGACAATAGTCTTAAAGGTGTTTTTTTCCTGAACTTGGTGATATGTGGGTGTCCCACTCCGCTTGATTTAGAGGATATGAGGGGTGGTTTTTATGTAATTTTGCCAGAGAGAACCTGAGAAAGGCTATTCGCTTGTCAGGTTGTAGGAGGAATATGGTTCCTCAGGCCAGGCTGGCAACGAGCTGAGGCACACCCTAAGGGTTTTTAGCCAATAAGAGTCTAGCATACTGGGGCCTGCCTTAATTGTTCTATGCTAGATTATCCTCCGGGATTCAAAAAAGCTAATTACCCTGCGCAACTCCAGCGTATTTATAATTTTGAAACATCAGTATCATTAACATTAAAATAGTTTGCCGTTGTAACTTGTCCAGAGCAACAAGGATTTGGTATGATGTTTCAGGAAAAAAATGTTTGCCGTGGAAACGTACGTGAAGGGTCATTACGGGAGCTCACCCCTGGGGACAGCACTGAGCGAGGGAATGCATCCGGGACACATGTCTCGCGTCCCTCTGCTCCCCAACGACATTGATCTTTGTATGTTTTGCTAATGTTTTCAAATTTTTGGTAAATTTAAATCTGTTTTTATTAGTATTGTTTTGTGAGACTATGACGTCTTGCTTTGTGCTTTTATTAATGTACCTGCACCTCGTATAATAAACTCTACTAATTTGCTATGTACTTTGGTGCAAAGACTGTCATTTGTCTGCCAGCTCTTTCCTCTCTCTTCATTCATAGTTGGGAAATCGTGATGATACCTCTGGTGCTGCACTGTCTAATTCACTCCAGCCTTAACTCATTGCCTAACAAATATTCTAAATAACATTTCAATACATTACAATTACTAAATACATTTTTTATCGTTAAAGTTTAAACTCGTAGCTATTGTAGATATGAATGCGTTACGCTTTAAATTCCATAAACCTTTATTTTGCCTTCAGCATCAATCACGTCAACAAACACCGTCGAAGAATCTAATGAAATAGGCAATACACTTCACTGCATAGTTAATAAAATGCTCAATAAGAAATCTTCTCCACTGGCCATTCTTACAGAACGCGTAGAGACTAGCACAAAGTCCAAGGAAACAGATGAATTTTCTCTACAGAATAGTTTATCCAAGATTGATGAATTTATATCAGAAAATTCAGACTACTATACTATTGATATATTGGAAGACAAGAATATAGTTACTGCCGTCGGCGAAGATCACAAAAAACTTAAAGGAACTAACAAAGAGTTATCTAAAGGCAGTATTCCAGAAGTAAATAATGTTATGATGGAATTAACAAAATTAGACAACTCGTTATGTCGCCAAACATACGTTGGATCGTTTCAAAAGCAGTTAAGAATTAAAAATTTTACATTGAGCCCAAAAGCGTCTAACAATCTATCTTTCCTTATGGAAAGTGGTGATACAGGATCTGTTGTCCTGAAATCGTCATTGTCGCAAAACTTAAAGAGTAGTTATGATGAATTAGGAGATCTAAAAGCGTTGCCAGTGCTTTCTAAATCTGATTTAGATTGGAGATTTATTAAGTTTCCTATGCAGATCGCGACTATTGGATACGTATTTCCTCAGTACACATTAGTAAACACGGATACTAACATCAAGATAAACACACTACGAGATAACTGCACACAGAACGTTAAGTCAGTAAGCACCCAAGAAGTCGAAAGCGTACCACAAAACGATCAATTTTTTGAATTTCTCAAAAACAATAAACCACAAGTAAATTCAGAACAAGCTGTCCAAGTCGATCATAAAGAAATCTCAACAATAGTCAATATAGACCCCAAAATTAATGTCACAAATGAAATTAAAATAACTGAATCTAACGATCTTACTAAATTAGATTTTGAAACTAAAGTTGAAGGGGTGAAAAATGTAGATGAGGGTTCTATAGATTATACAACATCCTTGGACATGTTAGTTGGGCTTTTAAATGAAATTAAAAAGATCACTACTTGTCAGACTCATATAACAAATGAGAGTAATAATGAGCAACAGCGCAAAGAGTTGGAAACCATTCTCAATAATGCAACTACCACAGAAAATTACTCTACTAAAAAACATCCTCCAGAGATCGATTCCGTCAAATCTCTCAATAAATTGAGGCAGTTGAAATCGAGTCCTAGTATTTATACTTTCTATTTATCTAGAGATGAGGAATACCAATCTGGTGTTATAAATCACGTAGACAAGATTCGACATAGAAACATCTATGTTGATAAAGAAGTTGAGGCGGATTTTAGAGATCACATAACAATGAACCAGTTTACAGAAGTACCGTCTATATTCCCCATAAAAATCAATCATAGCACCAACGTAACTAATTCCCTGATAGGCGTTCTAAGCGAGCCGTCAAGCCAATGTCTGTTTTGGTCCAATTTTGAGCAAAAACCAATGTGTTCCGATAATAGTCCTGAGGAAAAGATTACAGAACTGCCTCAAGCTATAACTCAGGAGGAATACCCCAAAAATTCTACAGTTTATTTCGAAAATAAAGTGAAATTTATAGAGAAAATTAATTTAGACAATATACGGATTCCTATAAAACAGATAAGTAATAGCACATTGAAAATATCAAATGACATAGATACTAAAACAAAAATCTTTCCCAAGAATATAAAAAGCGACAATAATGATGATTTGGACCCAACTTTAAAAATGAAAAGAGATGTATTAGTGACAGTATACTCAATTTTGGTTTTTACTGTTTTTGCAGCGTTGTCGTTCCCCGAGATATATGCGTTTAGGATTTGAAAAGTTTTTTAAACTCCCTATTTTGTAAATTGTTATTTGTTACTTTGGCGCCTGTCTATATTTATTTTAATAAACATTATAAAATATGTTTAGTTTTTAATTTAATTCAGACTGTAATGATGAAGTTCACCATATGCACGATACAGAGCATTCCTAAAAGTGGCCGCTATCGAAAGATCGCAAGAGAATAGCCACATATTGTCGCCATGGTCACACCGACTAACTATAGTTTCTTAGCATTTTTAAAGACCTCATATCGTAAGAGAATGAAATATTTTAGGAGTAACTCAGATAACGTTAGATAATAATAGACGCCAGATTTAGAAGATTGCACTTAAAAAAAAACTATTGAAATGACATGGATGAGAGATCGTTCGAAAATGGCAAGCATAACGTTGTCTTTAAAAAGTGCCTGATAATACTATGGCTGAGATTTATAGACGCAATTTTAAGTTTGCTTAGTCTTTACTAAAAGATTACAAATTGTATGAAAGTCAAAGGATTTGGTAAGTCACCGATTTTGTCAACACGGACTTTTGGCTCTGCAAATACTATGGCTATACTCAAGTTGTTGTTATACATTCAGGTTTTTGTCAAGACGAATTTATTTTTTGAGAACTTTGCTTAGCAAAGTGGAAATAGCGTTTATAAATCTCAGCTTAAGAGTACTTCGTATATATCGTAGAAGTCCAGTAAAATAGTAGAAGTAGAAGAGGACGATAGACTTGGCTGTACAGTTCTTAGCTTTTGGCTATAATCTGTTTTGGAAAATAATAAAAAGCTTTAAAACAAAGTTTTAAAACAATACTTTTCGTAATTCTAAGAAACTAGTCTTTGTAAAAATGCAGAAAAGAAGGCTGCATGGTTCATTCATTGACCTGTATTTTAATAACGGTAAAAAGTTAGGATGAAAAAAAAAATCTCTGACATGTCTGTATGGCGAAAGCCATTGCCTTTCCCGCAAAGGGAAGAATATAAGCAAGAAAAAAAACCGTAATAAACGACAACAACAAAACTGCTGTCAAGAACATATGGTACGTTCAGTGTCGCCAGATTACGAGCTATACCTCTAAACTTTAGGTTTTAATTAATAAGGGGTTTTAATTAATAAGGGGTTTTAATTAATAAGGGTAATAAATGGTTAAGGATTTTTACATTTGTCATTTAAAGACAGCATTAAGAGAAAATAATATTTTTTTCATAAATTATCTCGATTTATAATACGTTATACGATAATAATACGATACGACAATGAATATGATTATGATAGTACATTTAAAGGTGCTTCCGTAGAAAATGTTTCATATTTCGCGATACATCTACTTGCAGTTTTTGAAAGAATGTGTTTGCAATTATTTTTTGCATACCATATGCAAATGTATCGCTTGTGTACACAAAACATAGAAAAAGAGAAAAAAAACAATGCTTAAATTGTTATAAATAATCTAATATAACTTTAATGATCCATATATAATTAAATTTTATAATTTAGGTAATGAATGTTAAGATCTACAAAGGAATTGGTATTTTTAGGGGGATTCTCTTGTGCGAAATTGGCAGCATCAGGTAACCTGTAGCCGGCAAAGAATTATAGATGTAAAATTTAAATAATTGTACTTATTGAGCTTACACTGTAATTACGAATAAAAATTCTGCTACTGACTTTATAAAGCATGGATGAAGACAGTAAACTTAATATTACAAAGGTAAATAAAAAAATATTGGCGCACTCACTTTCCATCATTGCTCGAAATATTTTAATAAAGATTATTTAAAACTATATATTGAATATGTAAATGCTGATACTTAATTACAATATTAACACTGTAATTGTAATAGAGCAAGGCTGTGGCGTGAATATAAGTATTTAAAAATATCTAATAGGTTAGGAAATAACTTAAGGTGGAATGTTATTTTACAGAAAAAAGAAAAAACATTTGTTGCTGAAAGCCTGGATAATAATGCATCGGTGAAAGAAATAGTAGAATTTCTCAAGTCCAAACACAGCACTAATAAAGTTTATAATTACTATTGTAATTTATTACGACCAAAAACATTTTACTCAAAGGTCCAAATCACTCATTTTTTACAACCAGGCCTTACGTTAAATGCCTTCAGTGAAGACTGGGATGGAGGACTTAATTCTGGTTATTTTGAAACATTTTCTCATAAGAGCTTGATGCCTAAAGTGATCACTTCCAAGTTGCAGTTTGTGAATGAAAAAGATCCTGTCACTAGTTTTATGAATAAAAAAAATGCGTGGGTTCGTTGTTGGGATGGCTTTAAAGGTAAGTTTCATAATAGAGATTTCTTTATGCCAATTTTTGGTCATTGGTAATTAAGAATTGAAAATTTCTGTTTTTACAACTGTATCAATAAATATTAAATTGCAATCTTACTTCAGTAGGTGAGGTAGTAAAGCAATTACCAGAACTGGGTCGTGACTACAGTACACATATATATCTACCCTTCAGTCATGATCTATGGAGGCCTTCTCTTGTGATATATTTGGGCCAACATAGAAATGACAACAATCAATAGATTTCCATACTTTGGTAGTCTTTGCTGTTCTTGGACCACACTATATTTTCAATCAGGTGCAATGTGGTCACCTTGTAGAGCCAATATGAAAAAAAAAAACTTCAAAATACTTCTAAATTACTTATTTCTAATTTGCTATTTCAGTTTTTGTAATCAACTAAACTATTACTTCCTTTAAATTATGATTAAATAACACACAGTTGCAAAAAACCTCTTTAAATATTAAAGATTTATTGAATCTATTATTTGTTTTATTGACATTCAATTGCATCCCATGATTTATGTTTTTAAATTTAAGAATCATTCTGCAACTGATTTATATAAATTGCAGCAACATATACTAGAACAAAAAGTACAAAAGGATATGATTGGTTAAGTGAAGATATAATACACTGTCCTGAGCCATTTTTGGAGATGGCGGAGCATTTAGACAATGACCCTGATGTATATTTTGACAGCGGCTACAACTGGTATTATGCTGGTAATGGAAACATGCATCTGATATCGTTATATGGAGAGGAGTACTTGCTGCATAGTGTTCTCAATTGTATTTGTTAGTATTCATGTCTTTTTTACTTAAATATTTTATTTTTTGTTTATTTGTGATGTATTGCTGGTTTGTCAAATAAGTAAAAAGGGGGATTCAAGCTAAAACTGCCTCTTAATAACAAACCTCCTGCAAATGGTGACCAGCCATTACAATTCATTATCATTGAACACACACAGTTTAAGCACATTAACTTAAAGTTTCACATATGTCAATTACATAATGAATTTATTTAAAAGTGTCTAACATGTCTGTTTGTAGGTATATATTATGATGACTTTAATTATAGTAAAACTAAAGTCATCATAATATCACAATCTTTACAGTTCTTTAAGGAAAGTGTCTTAAAAAAATATTGCATGGGAAAAATCACAGGAACATCCAGCTCAAGCTGCATACAACCCCATCCTAGTAGCTTGGAACACAAATTTTAGCGTTATTGATTTTTGTTGTTTCTATACTGTGATAACATTATTAATATATTGTCACACCACATCCCTTACAGTGTGAGCAGAAATACATTAGTGACTGTATCTACTTTGTCTACATTGTGTTTTATCTACATGTCGTGTTATGCCTAACGCGACTAGCAGTGTGGCTTATCGCCATTGTTTTCATTTTGTTTTACGGTTGAGGAGTGGAATATGCTTCCAGCAGCCATATTTCTGCGATCTTATGACCTGGGAGTCTTTAAGAGTGAATAGGCATTTGCTGGGCGAACGGGTTTCATCATCAATCTCATCTTCACCTTCCACCAGTTGTGATTGATGTTAAGCGTTCCTCTATAAATTATAATTTAAAAAAAACATGAAAAATAAGTATATTTTTTTATTAATTAAGCAGGAAAATATAGAAAATTAAGTAGTGATTACATTATTATCAAAAATTATAGGTTCTAATTTTCTTTCAGATATAATACCATTTAACAGAAAAACCTTGACACTCCAATATGACCAGGAAATTACTTTCGAATTTACAGAAGATACTAGAATATTCGAAACGGTATTCTCCCAAAAAATAATTGCAGTCCGAACTAGACACAAAGTCACTATGCTGAAAATTGTTGAAAGCGGTAATGAATTAAAAATAGAAAAACTGAAAGACATGGAATCGAAACTGCCTTTCACTGGGATTTCTTTTGACGAATTTCACAAAAACATATTATATGTGACCACTTTAGATTATAAATTAACTATAGTCAATATTGATAGAATGACGGGAAGAAGTAAACAGTTGAGAGGCAAAATTGAATCATTAGTTAATAACTGGAGCACTGTCACTGGCACTGAGAGGCCATATTTTACACATGTTACTAAACATTATCTCACGTTATATGACAAACGGACTAACAATGCTTTCGAACGTTGGAAAAATCTGCCAAACCTCATTGATAATGTTACATGTAATAATATATCTGTGGCTAAATATTGTACAGGGAAACCACTGCTTTACATTGGGTCAAACCACCATGCATTCCTCATGGATATGAGGTATAACAAAGTAGAGAACAAGACGGTGAAAGCCGTTCAGAGATGGACGCACGGAATGCAGTGTAATCCTACATATATATCTATTTGTGATTTTGACCATGGCAAAGAGCTAGTCAGCTTGTCAAGTCAATGGTGCGAAGATATGTGCGTACTTAGTAATTATGCTGACAGACATACAAGAGTTAAGGATATCAGAAGCGTAACAATACCTTATAGACCTCCAAGCATTTTCACAACACTAAATCAAGCTCAAGAGAAATTGCTTTGCAGTGATCTACACAACCCCATTCAAGATCGCTTAGCAACAACAGTAACAGGTAATGTTGTGTTCGGACAAAATGATAAATATACTGTGTTGATGCAGAATTCGCTCGGGGACATAACCGCACATACAATGTGTCCTGATAGTATGATGATGTTCTTCGAAGATGATGGTTGCGAGCAGCTCCACGCGTGGAGTAAATTGTACAAACCGGACTCAAAAGATTTGGAACTAACATATTTAGTTGACATCAGTAATATTTGGAAAAGTTTGAAAAGAGTGCCAGAGTCATATGAGATTGGAAAAAATAAAATTTCGATAAAGAGCACTAGTAAATTTAATGAGCAAGATATTTATGATATGTTCGAGAATGAAGAAATCGATCCAGGGTTATTGGATATATGGAAAAGAGAGGAGGGTGAAACTGTGGTAGAACCAGAAAAGACTGCAACACAATTATTTTTCTCTAGTGATAGATAATATCCCTTAAAATCTGACAGGTCAACCAGATTTTACGGAATATAAATTATAAAGAAATAAATATATTTTCCGCAATATTCACAAAGGCAGAATATATAATAAGCATAAAACGAAAATTAAATATGAAAGAACCAGTGTCAATAACGGTCCTTCGAGCCGGATTTAGAATTCGAAAAACATTTGTTAGAACAATATTACAGAGAATTTTATATTAATCTGCAATCTTAAGCTCGCCATCCAGCGTCCAGGTTCTGTTAGATAAAAAACAGAAGTACATTGGGGTGGGACCGTATTATCATAGTTGCTAAACAAGTGTCTATACCTAACAGCCATATAAGAATTATGTATACATTGCTTGTGACAGGTTTCTGTAATGTATCTTTGAGTTAAAAAATTGTAACATTTAGTCATTGTTTTATAGATATTATTGACATAGGGATATATGTTATTGCGGATGCCTATTTTCTAATATTAATATTAGACATTTGTTAACTTTGTTTACCTATATAAATAAATAAATAGTTATTTGTTAAAGATTTTTTTTTAGTTTGTGACAAAGGTGTCGTTGATAAGCTACTAAAATAACGTTATCAGGCTGTGACACGAACAGCCTGCCGCTACCTGTGGTGTGTTAAGAATGTATGGTGCAATGCTGTATAAGGTTATTTTAAATTTAATGAACTAGTGAGCGCAATGCACGGCGATATCTAGGTCTCGTGAATTATATAAAACGCGCGCCAAATAAATAATAAGGCGTATTTGAGCTAAGACTGTCTTCTGATTTACAAGCCTACCACAAGCGGTAGAGGCGTCACCTCAACTAGTGGCTCATCCCCCACAAAAGTATTGAGCGGAAGAGTTCCCGAAATGAGAACATTATTATAAATACAAAACTTCAATAAAACCAACGTAATAATTGTAAACAACTATATTTCCTACTTATGACTTGAGATAACATGCAGACGTCATCACTCACAATCACACCTTTACAAATACATTAAATATTAAGAGATGTTTTATTTAACTATACATATATCATAATGCTTAACGTCCACTAGACAGCCTCGCCTTAGCAGCTGTTTTATTAAAAATGAACTATAGGCTGGAGAGAGTATTTTAAATTTAAAATAGTCTCTTCGCATTGTCCACTTTGCGCTCGCGCGCTGTTCACTGCTGAAGTTGTAAGCGCGCGGGCGCCGAGTGGACAACTCGCGCTGGTGAAAAGGCAGTTTAGTGGACTACAATCATGATTATGGACTTTTTTCTTGAAATGATTTGGATATCAATTCACTGACAACATTTTTATTAAATAAATCAAAGGAACTTCACACAGTTATTTAAATGATTTCCACAACTATACCTAAAGTAAAATCAGATAATGAAATATAATTTAATTATATCATAATAAAAACGACAATTGAAATGTATTTTAAGGAAAAAAACAAATATTAACAATTCCGAAATTTTATAATTTAGGAGTAAACAAATCAAACATCGCATTTCCATTCCCAACGATATTTAAAAAGCAAAGTCTTGTTTAAAAAAAAAACAATTTCCACAATTTTTTTCCTTTTGGAATTGTTGTTTCATCTAAATTAAACAACTTATGCATCTCAGATTTGTAGCATAATAGGGTAACAGTCCCAAAAAAATGCTAAAGTGTTTTATATTGCTTACTTCGATATATTTTTAACAATATTTCATGCAGTAACCCCATTATATTATTTAAAAAAAAAAATATAACAAAGAACATATAATTTATATTTGTACAATTAAAAAAAAAACATTTTACACATCAACAATATTAAGATCGGAATCATCAACCACTTTATGAATTTATTAGATAAGTACATTACAAATTTTCTTTACAGTAGTGTAAATTTTCACAAAAAACGTAATTTTCTATTGGAGCCATTTTTTTTAACAATTTTTCGGTCACGAAAACCAGTGGGCCACAAGTATTCATTAAAATGATTATCAAATGTAATGAAATAATACAATTTAGTAGTTGTATTCCTATAAAGTACATGCATGAAACATAAACTAAAGTAGGATCATTCTAGCCTTAAAATATATTCATAACTATATAAATACTGTGTTAATTTTTCAAACATTTCATGCTGAGGCCGTTTTTATATTAGCTTTTATCAATAACAGTACATCAGTGCAGCTTTAGGTATAGACAAAGAGTAATAATGGAAAGAAACTAGTCTACCAATTATAATCGAGATGTTTTGGCACCGGGTTTCCGCTATAGATACTGTATTTAGATATATATATATATATATAGCCTAAGCTGATGATCTTTAATCGGTATCAGTATTTTTTATCAATGGCGGCTAACAATAAAACGGTCTTAAATATCAACCGAGTTAGATGACAAGGTAAGGCATTTAACTTATAAAAATGCGCCTAAGACCACATCTATCAACAATCGGGGAGCTTACCTTACAGATAGCGCGAGTTCCGAACAGTAAAAGTATTAATAGCATACTTTTAGGATTAACAACGTAAAAATAATAAACCAAGGGTCTTCTTAAACAGTACGTCATAATGCATAGCCAGGGACTATTACAATCGACATATAAAAATAATATTAACCCTAAAAATGTCAAATCTTCGGTACTGATTGTACCCGACTTCATGGATGAGATGGAATCGTATAATTTATTGACGACAGTGTTGAAGCTTAGCTTTATAAGATATGCCGCTAAATAGAACAGTCTCGACCTTATTCTGTGTATATCTGCAAAAATACATTAATATTTATCGTTCATGAAATGGATCAGCACCCTAACAGAATATTTTAGGTTTGTAAATTAAAATAGCACTCAACGCAGGGATCGCGCGATATCATCTCTATATTATTTTACTAAAATATATCGTGACTCGCACAGTTTGAAATTGGTTTTCAATTAAGAAGATTGTAAGGTGTTAAGAAGTGAAGGAAGGTTTTAGGAACAGCTGGGCTTGATGCCGATAATCCTATGAAACGCAAACACAAGGCAAATTTAAAAGGGGGTTCTTTTTATGTAAGTATCTTGTCCAAAATAACGAATCCTAACACACTCTTGTTTACCAGTAGAACATAAATTAACTGACCCGGCCTCTAGCGCCTCGTGAACGACCGCAGCCAGCTGCCGGTGAGGGGACCGGTCTGCTTGGAGTCTCTCTCTCGCTCCCGTTCCTCCATCTGCTCCATGAGCTTGCGTTGGTTCTCCCTGAACGCCGCGATGGGGTCGTCGAACTGTCCATAGTACGTCAACACTTCTCGTACATCCGTCACTTCGGACATCACTATCGCTGCAATACATTTGTCATGTCAACAGAGTTCCCTTTTTTTTACACTGGCACGACGTAGTGACTACAGAGTTCCTGATGGTAAGTACAGTGTAGTCCAAATACGAAAGCGACTATCAAAGGATGAAAATCCATTGATAGTCTACATCGTCATGTCGGCCCACATATACCGCGACTGAAGGTCTCTAGGTATATGAGCTACTGGATATACACAAGCTGATCCCGAAACTGGTCACTATGATGGGCTTTACACCCGTGTATTGTGGTCGCGATCCAGACGGGCACCGACGCCCTACCACCTCGCTGCTGCTCGTTTAGCACCACCCAGGAGTCACGTGTAGGGAAACTAGGGTAAAGCCTACGGACGCGAGCAGCGCCGACTCCCTTTAGCGGACCTTGGATTTTTTACTAAAAATAATTTGAGGTGACGTATATTATGCAGAGTAAGGCTAATGGAAGGTTTATGCATTTAAGTTTATTTATAGTTCAATATATAACGCGCGTCAAATAAATAAAAAAGGGTATTCAAGTGAAGATTGCCTTTCAATTAACACGCTTCCCACAAGCGGAAGAGGCCTGCTTACACAACTATCGACCCTGACGTGATCGGTGCTGTTTATGGCAGGCGGCTAGCCTCGCGCCACCTACCTCCACAATATATTTTTGTATAGGTAGATATATGTAGAATGGATGTTATTGTGTGAAATATTATTATGTCTGTATATCAGTCGGAATAAAAAATGTATGAAAGTAAAAAAAAATAGAGAACTTACTCTGCAAGAGATTTGCGAGATCCAACAGCGCCGTATCGTCGTCCGCTCCCTTCCATTTCTTGAGGATCAGGGCGTTTTGTGGATGGTACTTTGTAGCTGCTTTATTCCAATCTACCACAATCACCTGTAGGTCGAATAGACAATATTTATACCAGAAAGAAATAAAAAAAGATGACAAGAAAACATTTTGGTAGTTGAAATTGAAATTCTCTGCTTTGGATTTACATATCAGAAGTCCAATTTCCCTTTTTTTTGGTTAATTTTTGAATCCCATTTCAACTAATGTCACTTTTGACACATTTGAGATTTATATTAGATCAAAATTAGATTTGGAACGTTTTTAGTTTACAAAAATTGTTAGTCCAATGTCTTTCAAAATCCCTACTGTTCACAATTATGAAAGTTACTTTGTGGCTATGGTGGGCTAGTGGATAAGGGACCGATATCCATGCAAGCAACGCGAGTGGCCCCAGGTCCTTATCCCGGCGCGTACCTCTGATTTTTTCCGGATTAGATACGGATTTAAGCAGCACGTGGTCACCGGCGAAGGATAACATTGAGTGGAAACCCGCATGGCATCTAATAGTATTGTCATGTGTACTTGTGCTGTGAGAACGGCGATCAACTGCGCTACTGGTCACGTTGGTCACGACATAAAAGCGGAAAGTGGATACAACCACTAAAGTATCTCTGCTCACTCAGAAAGGGATATAGTGTGATCAGTGGCGTGCATAGAGTATTTAAACAAGGCAAGCAGAGTTCGCGTAATTAATTTGAATATTATATTATTACAGTTAGCATAATACTGTTCCTATAGGAAAGATATCTATACTAATATTATAAAGCTGAAGAGTTTGTTTGTTTGAACGCGCTAATCTCAGGAACTACTGGTTCGAATTGAAAAATTCTTTTTGAGTTGAATAGACCATTTATCGAGGAAGGCTTTAGGCTATATAACATGACGATGCAATTATTAGGAGCGAAGAAATAATGGAAAATGTGAAAAAGAACAGGGAAAATTATTCATCCTTGAGGGCTTCTATTGCGTGCGCTGCAAAAACGGTTCAAGATACCAAAAATATATGTAAGAAAGAATTATTCCTCTTGAAATGATCTAAAAAAATGTCCGCGACAGTATATGTCTATCTTTTAAGATTAAGTCACTAGAACCGTTCTTATGGTAAACAAATTTGGTCGAAATTAATGCATTATTTGTTAAGAGTTGTATCAACGTAATAATATTAATCTTTATCCAAATAAATGTGTTGTTGATTAAGAGTATTTAATTGTGAACAAAATTGTCTTTGACATCACTTAATTTCAATGAACATCTTACAAGATATTACAAAACCTTATATAGCAAAACAACGTTTGCCAGATCAGCTAGTTTATTATAAGGGCATGCAATGCTTTCATGCATCTATGGAATGAACGCTAGTGTGATGATATATTGTTAAATACATGTTACTTTGAAATAGACATATTGCATACAAAATAATCACTTCCAGAAGTCAAATAGCAGGAAACAGGTTCAGACCTGGTACTCGAAGTTAACTTGAAATAAAAACAATTGGTACCTTAGAGAGGTCACGATTTAACCCATCCAAATTCTTAACGTGAACTCCGTCAATAAAATGCGTCGAGTCTCTGAACAACCGGTAGGTGATGTATTTGTTCTCCGGGTCCAGCTTGTCGATCACGGGGTATATCATGAAAGCGTTCTCCGTCGTGAAGATTATCACCTCGTAGTTGGAGTTGGCCACGGCTTGGAGGAACTGGTCGACTCCGGGTCGCTTTTTAAACCTGTATGCAGAGCGTTGCAATTATACAAAAGGGTATACTGTTGACTTACATACAAAAGACATGTGAAAAAATGATCTTGAAGGTTTAGAAAAATGTTTCTAACTCATTAACAGCTCCATCTCCATCTCCAGCTCCAGAGGCCATCAGCTTAAGCTATGTACCAGTCGGTAAAACAATCCACACAAGCACTTTCTTAGCAACAAGATTTCCCGAACGTGGAATGATCTCTCAGAAGACGTAATCGCAGCTCTAAATATAACCAAGTTATAAATCACCTGGACAAATACTATCTCAATTCCAAAAATAAATAATTAAAAAATAGTGAAATAGCAGGATAGAGGCACTTATCAGTTGGTTCAACTGTTTGCCTGATACTAATTTGCGCTAACTCTACACTTCCCGCGGTCTCTAGGACCTTAAAACACGGCACGTCGTGAATCAACGCCTCGATTAGTGATGAAAATGCCCGGGAATTTTCCCAAAGTGCCCAAAACTTCCGAGAACATTTCGTAAATTCCCGGGAATATTCCCAAGGGAGTTTTTGTGCACTTTCGGAAAATTCCCGGGCATTTTCATCACTAGCCTCGATATTACTAATGTAAATAGTGTAAATTTAAATCGCCACACTGAATAAAGCTGTTTACCCTGCTAACAAATATATTTTATTTATATACTAATAATATGACCTAGTAGATGAGGAACCAGTATCACAGCTCAGAAACACAAATGATATAAAGTTCGAATCTCTGCATGTACCTCTAGGTTTTTCAGGTTAAGTACAAACGTAGGCATCATATGATAACTGGAAAAGGAAAATGTTAAGAGAAACCTGTATAATGTATAATAAAAAATAATGATGATTAAGTGCCCTGAGATTGGCTATCAGTTGCACTACTGGTCACGTAGGGTATAATATATAAGCATAAAATGGATGCAGCCATTAATACATCTCTGCTCAATCCAAAAGGCGACTGTTTGATGGCAAATTTAGCTGATTATATAATATGATAAATAAACTGTACTTTAACGATCTTTACCTCCAACCTGTCTGATAGGACCAATCAGGGTGAACGAGCACATCAGTGAACTCCAGCACCAGAGTGTATGTGGGTTGGTACGGCGGAGGCAAGGGATCTGGCAATAGCTTCTCACGAGATGGCTCTTTTATCATCTGCGTAACAAAAATAATGTTTGGAATCACACTTGCTATTGTACAAAGAAGAACATAAATTCACTATATTGTTGATACACCAACTGTTCCTCTGACGCTATTCCTCTCCTTTATATTGCATACTGCCTGGAATACTGGAGTACTGTACTGGAGTAGATTTCACTGCAATGATGTCAAACGAGAAAATGTAAAATTAATAGCTATATACCTTTTCATAAAATGTAAGCTCTTTCCATGTGCGCCTGAGGTATTGCAATACAATTGGCAAATGTGAGAATTCATCTTCCAATATTTGCCCTTCATCATCACGCCGAGGCGCCCCCATCTCTACTACAAGGCATACTCCCATCACTGTCATTGCACCACCAAACACTCCAAATCTTAAAGCAAAACATATGATATAGTGAAATAATTTAAAAGTAGCCCCAACCTGATTTAATTTTTGATGTTATCAACAAACTACAAAAAACAAACTAACAAATTCATAAAAGAATTTTATTTAATTTCTATGAAAGTAATATGTAAAACTATTATTATTTTGCGATGGTAGGGCGATTGCCCAGACTGTATCATGGCCACAGTACATGAGTGTACAGATCGTCATAGTGACTCACTCTGGCCTATCATTTTTCAGAATCAGTTTATGTATGTTTACCAACTCATATACCTAGTGGCCTTTAGCCATGGTATATGTGGGCCAACATGACGATGGAGATTTGACAGCAATATATGTGCCTGCTTTTCTTGTCCCTTCAGGAACCTTTAAAAGAAAAATGAATAGGCATATGTTAAGTTACCATACTAATTATAAGTCACAACTTCATCTTCGATCAGGTGTGAATGAGGTCAAGCATTTATTTATTATGAAATGGGCAATAAAAATATCCAATAATATCCCATGTCCTTTTTTTTTGTTAACCTGCTGGAAATCCCTACAGACCGTCAGGGGGAGTGGTGAGGGCCACTCCCCCAGGTGTGTTGCACCTGCCCCGACGACAACCACCGGGGTGCCAGCACTACCCTCTCTTTGCCTTCGCCGAGCCTGGTAATCCAGATACTACCGACGATATCCCATGTCCTGCTATTTTACAATTGTGCAGACACATCATAAAAAAGATTATAAATGAGATTACCCCATTTTCATTCTTCTCCAACTCTTTTCATTTTCTTCTGTTTTCTCCTTGTTCTCTTTCTCAAAGTTTTCTTGCTCCTTCTTAATATTCTGTGTATCTTCAGCATTCAGTGGAGATTGAGGAAAGAATCTACCTAGAATATCTACTTTCTCTGCTTTCGTGTCTTTTGTTTTATCTTCTGTAATACAATGATTTTGAACTGTAACATTTTTAACATGTAACATCTCAAAGGCCACCAACTTATGTATTAGTCAATAAAAAAAAAACCACACACAAACACTTTCTATGAAACGGGATAGTCAGAGTATGGAATGAACTACCAGAAGATGTAATTGCAGTTTAAAATGTGAATAAACTCAATTTAATTGCCTAGACAATATTTTTAATCCATAAAAATAAATAATTAATTGATTAAATATAATAATTCCATTTAAGCTTAATCTTAATTTTTTGTTTAATATGTTTTGCAATAAGCTGTGATATTTATGAAATAAAATAAATAAATAATGTATGATATGGTTCTTATCTATTGTTTCAAATTCTTGCCAGATACTAAAGAAATAAATAAATGTAAATTAAAATTCGAAAATTAAAAATAAGTTTTGATAATAAAAAAAGAAAATATTTTGTAGCAACATTTGTAGACCAAAATATAGTTTAATTCTAACTTAAAGCCTTGAAGCAAACCCATAAAGTGTTCTTTTTTTATTAAATTTAATCAAATTTCCATCAAATTCAACGAAACCTTAATAAATCCATGTCATACCCTAACTATTTATCTTTAATTAACACTGGGTTTACAAAATATTGTTAATCATTTTCGACTAAAAAATTGCTTAAAAAAAGATGTTTAGCTTAGGTACTCAGTTTTCATGATTGTTGGTTAAGATGTTAACATCGCATATTATTATTATGTTTTATTCATATAATTCATGGATTTAATTTATTAATTCTGGAAACTTATTAAAAACTAACCTATATTTTTGTCGGCTGAGTAAAATCTCGGCGTATTTGCTGTGAGTAACCATAGTTTTTGTCTTGAAATACTTTGCGTTTGTAATTTAAAAGTTTTGCAACAAGCTGTTCTAGACAATAATAGCACTTTCCTTAAATACATTATTATAAAATAAATTCAAAATCTCGCACAACAAATGAACAAATGTCATCTGAGAAATCTGAAATGTCAAAATTTTTACTGAGATCATGTTGTGCAATATTGAAGAAATTTATAATCATTTTGATATTACTACTAGAAATAGACTAAAACAAATATAGTTTAATTTATAAAAATAAATGTACGACCGAAGGTCGATTTCTTAAAGGAGTCGAAGATGGAGCTAATTAATAGTCCACCGCTACAACCAAAAGCAGAGGCTGAAGGTCTAAAAATTCTAAGAAACATAGTTACAATAAACTGACCTGAATTTAATAGTATAATGATTTTAAAATCTTTCAAATCGAAATTAATATACCTTTATATTATTTATTGAATGTATAAAAACACTTCTCTAGATGATTAAAGTTACCTTCAAAATATCAAAACATGTAACCCGTAAAACATCACTACGAAATATAATCAGGGTTTCTAAAATGATACTTTTGTAACATTTTTTAGTCACTCTAATTTCATTTTGCTCAAAATGCTATTTTTGTGTTTCTTTTCATGACAGAACTAATTGAACGTAGAATTCCAGAAATAATGTAGTCCATTTTTGCTGTCATATTATTAAAAAGCCTTTCATTCTGTAGTAATTGATATTTTGAATAATAAGTATAAACCTATAAATTAGTTAAGCATACGGTTTCCAAATGAAAATTCTTTAGTAGTTCAGACACCCATAATACGCTTTTTACAGATAAAAAACTAATTTAAAAATAAAATCATCTTATCTTGTGGCTAATTGTTATCACCTTCACATTATAGAGTTTACAGTTTATAAAGAAGACTTGTTAAGATCCCACGAATAATTTCTTTACTAAAATTATTAAAATTCTATCATATAAATTATTATTAACGTTTATCAATTAGTAAGTTAAAAGATTTAAAAATTAAAATGTGTTACTTTTGAGATTAAATGTTGTTAGTTTTTAATAATTTCGTGTCACTTTTGACGATCGTGTATTGGCAGCACTGGATATAAAAAAATAAAAGGCTTATATAGAATAGCTTGTGCCCAAGGCCGTAAAAAAAAAACAAAAAAAATGACACTTTAAATATTGCCGCTTAAAGGATTTTTGTATTTTTCTTTGTTTTTAATGTAAATATATAATAATGGCTTCACAGAAAATATCCATAACAAATAAACAAACGTCTGTCATGAATTTTTTTAAGAAAAACAGTGACTCTACCGAAAATAGAAGCAGGTTTGGAATTTAAAAAAAAATCAACAATATTATATTGTTATATAAAATAAAGTTTATTTTTACGGATACTAGCCAATTTCAAGTAATAAAATTCTACTGGTTATAAGTATATAAAAACTGGTTTTATATTTAATTAATTACCTACTAATTTTTATTATTGAAAACTTATTTTATCCTAACTACAGGTCATATATAGTATTACTTTATATATATACTCAGTTATAATATTAATATTTTAACCTTGCAGTAACACGTCTAAAGAGCTGGCTTCAGAGAAGAAATCTAAATTTATTTTCAAAAAAGCATCTACTTCTACAGCATCTTGTAAGTAGTAACTATTTGTATGGTCATTTGTATAAAAAAATAAAATTACGCATAGATAAAAGCGAAATGGATTAATTTTAAAGGATTTGTGGGTGACATATATTATGTAGAGTAACATTAATGGAAGTTTTATGCACTTAATGCAATTATTTACAGGATATTTACAGTTCAATTAACAATATCTACGTTGGGCGTATTGTATATAATGCAAATCAATTAATAATAAATAGCATTGGAATCTCTAGTCTCCTCTAGTGCTAGAACTTCCATCACAAGCAGTGGCTAATTCTCCTACGGCAGGCTTCGAGTCTCTTCATTAGTAATCATGTGTATTGCAGTAAAGATGGTAGTAAATTACATGTAATTAGCATTTTTCAAATAACTTCAGAAAACAGAACTGATTTCAGAAATCTCAGAATTAAGTAATTTTAGGTTACTTTGACACACCACCTGACTGCTTTGCACAGTCACCTACATGAGATGCCTTTGCAAATAAATGCATACTACTCACAAGACTTAACTTGAGACCTAAGTATAATGTGCACTGATCTTCCGACTCCCCCTGCTTACTGCTCTCGCCTACTATGCGTCAGAACTCCTAGCAATCTCACAATTGACCTCACACTTACGTTATCTGAGTAAAATCTGTAGTTAACTCTTGCGGGATGTACAGAGTTGTACCTTGTAGCCTGCCATCGTTTGTCGAGTGGCAACTGCCAAAATCCAACAGTAACATTCATTGCATCTCTAGATTAAACTGTTTATATACTTATTTCTACTCTTTAACCATATCTAAATTATATTCCAGGGACTCCACCGATTAAGAAATCTCTTGATAACTCTCCACTGACTGTAAGTACATGTAATTTTCATCATAATCACTTTTACCATTCACTCAATAACAGAGTACATAGAGTAGTCTGCTTTTGAACATGACTTATTTAACTAGTTTAAAACATAATTAAAAGTAAATTAATTTGCTCATAAGTTCTGGTAAAGTGTTTATAAAGATTATTGCATGTTTGTAATAAATTGCCTCAGGACATTGTTGACACACCATCAACTAATTGTTTCATAATTAGACTGAATAGATGGCTCTCACCTCAAACAGATTTTAATGCATGGTGAACCCAGTGCCAAACCTTGTGTGATAGTTGAACACACCACCTGAGACATAGGCACATCAGCTAATAGTTACTCACCTATTATATGATAATAATAATAAAGTTCCTTGAGTTTTATGCAATTGTAACAAAGTACATAAGTCAAAAGGCGTTCATAGTGACTTTATTTAACCTATTGCATTTCAGTGGCAGTTTTTCTTATACCTAGAAGCTTTCTGCCTTAGTGTATGTAGGCCAACATATTGATGGTGACTGCCAATAGGTTTTCATCTTTTAGTGGTTGTTACCATTCTTGCAATACTCTGTAATTTTCATTAGATGTACTGTAGTCACTTTGCAGTGCTAGTATAATAAAATACTTTTATTAACATGAGTTCATAAACTTATAGCTACATGAATAACAAATGTCTCAGGAGCCAGAAAATTTCTGGACGTGTGTATGGCTATTATAATAAAATAAATAATAATATACTGTCATGTTGTAGCACTTTCAGGGTAAACATAAATACTTTGTGACTGTATTCATTTTGTGGTTTTATATTGTATCAAACCTGACCAGTAGCGCAGCTGATTGCCTTTCTCACAGCACTAGTACACATGCCATTCCTATAAAATGCCATGCGGGTTTCTTCACAAACCCACTAATAACTCAAAAATAAAATTGTTACCTGCTAAAACAAAATTGTTTTGTTTTAGATTACCAGTGACAATAATTTACCAAAATCAAGTGTAACACCAACAAATAAACAAGGAAATAATAAATTTGACAAAACCGATAACCCTGATGATGTCATCTGTGATTATATGGATATTGTAAGTATTGTATTTAAAATTCTTTTTAGTTTATCTTATTTGTACCAATTCAATTGTAGAAAATAAAAAAGTGGTATTATTTATTAGAGCAACTTTTAAACTGTATTTTGTAACTTATACTACTTTTCTAGAAAGGCTTAATTAATTTTTAAGATACTCTTTACTTATCCCAATAGATATTTTTTGTGCACTAAGTCTGTTAATGAAACTGTTAATAGGACCTTGCTCTTAAAGATAGTATAAGAGGAAAATCAGAATATTTTTTGCCTTAATTAATATTATTTTTTTTACATGCTTAATGAGCTTTATTGAGTCATTAAAACTGAATGAATGTAACATAGGGTGCCAATATTCTTTTTCAGGATAACTTTGATGTTAAAACAGATTTAAATAGAAAAAGTAAACCACCATCAGCAAAGTCCATAAGGATAAGTTCAACACCGACACCACCTAAAGAAACAGTCAGTAAAAGTGAAACAAAAAGCAAAATACTAAAAACACCCGAAAAAACTACCAACAAAGATAGAGATCCGTTAAGGAATTTAAAATTAGACAGCTCTCTATCACCATTATTAACCAGTATTTCGAAAAAATTGGCATTGAAGAGCAACGATAAGGTAAACTATATAAAACATTTGCTTTAAATAGTGTCTTGTGATTTTATTGGCTTCTGAATATAATGTTAAATGTATTTCCTTATTTTTAGGCTGAAAATGGTACAGAAAACTTAGATCAATATAAAAACATGTACATAGATTTACTAGAGAAAATAAGTGATTCTTTCGATAGAATACCTAATTGTATAAAAGAAAAATTTCCTGGATATGATAGAAAAACGTATGCTAAAATAAAACATTTACAATTAAAACTCAAATCTGTAGTAAATAACAAAAAATTCAATACTGTAAATAAAGAATTATCAAAGTCATGCGAAAAAGTTAATAATGACAATATTGAACTAAGTCCTTCCATTATTTCTAATTTACCAGATAATAATTTTAAATTTAATTCAAATAATGACAAAGATGTTGTAAACACAGAAATTTATAATGAAAGTAGTACTTCCGATGTGCTTACTCCAGACGTTTCGAATTTTAATAAGACTGGGCCAAGTAAAACGATATATACAAATCTAATGGCTAAGAAATCATTGTCTTTCGATGTACTATCACCTGCTAATGATTCATCAATAAATCTCAATAATAGCAATAATTCCGATACTGATAATTCGATTACTAGTAACGCTAGTAAAAAAGGCAAATTTATTTTTAAAAAACCGTCAAGACTGACGATAGATGATAGTAATACTTCAACACCCGTTAGAGATGTCCCGTCCGGGACTTTTGAAAGATTAAAAGATGCTTCAGAAAAGCTAAAGCCAATCCCACCTAAAGAAATACCGAAATGTCAGCCAATTGCAAACAGTTCTGTAGATTTCCAACCACCTGAATTTAGTAAAAGTTCTTTTGTAAACAGCAACAAACCTTGTACTATAGTCACGCCTATTGTTCAAAATGGTCAAGAATATGATGAAATCGGTGATTACGAGGTTCCTTTAGATATGGATGATGATATAGATACACTCCAAGCATCATCTCAAGCAAGTGTGATAAGTATAAGTGATTCCATTGCGAGTACAAGTAATGTAGAAATAATTAATAATAAAAAGATAGCAATTGATGAGGACGGATGGCCGGAGTATAGACTAGAAGATTTTGAAGATGATATTAGCATGCTGAATTGTAAAGATTCCGAAGAGATGAATTTGATGGAACAATCTGTAATGCCAGAAAGTACACCTAAGTATGAGGGGATGGGTGACTTCCATGCTGGTACCAAAAATGATGGGATCACAGGTAAATCATATTTGTATTATATCTGTCATATACATACCTACTTCTTAATACTGAAAATAACTTCAATTTAATAGCTTTATTAGGAGCCCTTCTAAGTCATCAATAAAATGAATGTACTATTAGTTTTGACAGCAGAATCTAAAGAAAAATGTCATGAAGTAACTCATACTCATTTCAAAATGTCGTTCCATACTTATAAATAATGATGATATTACATTAAAATTCTTCGTCAAGCCTTATATGACTATTATAGCTGATCCGGCAAACGTTTTGCTATATAAGGTTTTGTAATATCTTCTAAGATGTTCATAGAAATTAAGTGATGTCAAAGACAATTTTGTTCACAATTAAATACTCTTAATCAACAACACATTTATTTGGATAAAGATTAATATTATTACGTTGATACAACTCTTAACAAATAATGCATTAATTTCGACCAAATTTGTTTACCATAAAAACGGTTCTAGTGACTTAATCTTAAAAGATAGACTGTCGCGGACATTTTTTTAGATCATTTCAAGAGTAATAATTCTTTCTTACATATATTTTTGGTATCATGAACCGTTTTCGCAGCGCACGCAATGGAAGCCCTCAAGGATGAATAATTTTCCCCGTTTTTTTCACATTTTCCATTATTTCTTCGCTCCTAATAGTTGCATCGTGATGTTATATAGCCTAAAGCCTTCCTCGACAAATGGTCTATTCAACTCAAAAAGAATTTTTCAATTCGAACCAGTAGTTCCTGAGATTAGCGCGTTCAAACAAACAAACAAACAAACTCTTCAGCTTTATAACATTAGTATAGATTAGTTTGTTTCGTCCCACTGCACGGCAAAGACCTCCCTTCCTTTCACTATATTTGTGTAATCCACAGTAAGGGGTTTAGATATTTAAGCCAGCACGCTTGTCCAATGCGGGTTGGCGGATGTGCATTATGTGCAGAGGTGTAAACAGCAGCTTAGATGCTAGCATCTAGATGAATGCTAGCAATCTGGGTGCTATTCGGCATACTGGGTACCTTAGTCGGCTCTTACGACACCTCAGTATGATGAAGAGGGAGCCACTATTCTATTCTGCCGGTATACTCCATGGCTTATATGAAAAATGCTTATTTAATTCGGGCCTAACTTTGTAGCCTGGATACACAGTGTGCTTACAAAAAACAACTGGAGTGTGTAGATCGAAACTTCATATCAAAATCTTCACCTGAACCTCACCTCTATTCTTTTTCTCAACCTCTCGTCTTCTCTTCACCTCTGGTCCGGTTAAGTAGTAAAGATTCATCTTGGCCAACAGCATAGTTTACATTAAAAGAAAGCATTTCTCATATATAGGGGACTTTAAATTGCTTGATTTGGCCTTGTGTGATATTTCTAGGTGAGTTTGATGGTATGAACTACCCCCATTCGGCGTTGATGATGGAGGTGTTTAAAGAAAAGTTTGGTCTGAAGTCATTTCGTCCAAATCAATTGCAGGTCATCAATGCTACCTTGTTGGGGCATGATTGCTTTGTGCTCATGCCCACTGGAGGAGGTCAGTACCGCATTAAATTATTATTTTATCTGTATAAACCTTAATCATATACTAATTTTTATCACTAAGCTCAGAACAGTGTTCGCAACCAGCTCAGTGCAGTGCCAACCTCAGAAAGCCAGATCCCAGTTTTGTTTATTGATATCTGAAGCATATAGATCTAAATGTATTGTGTTTAGTAATATATGTCAGGTCACGACCTCAAGACATGTGAAGTGGACATGGATATAGCGAACGCCAAGGTATCGGCACAGGTTACTCTATCTAAACCCTACCGTCTTTTTTATTTCTATCAAATCCCGATAGGTATTTTTTCTACACTGGCTCGGCATAAGGACTACAGAGCACCTGATGGTAAGTACAGTGTAGTCCAAAAACGAAAGCGACTATCAAAGGATGAAAATCCATTGATAGTCTACATCATCATGTCGGCCCACATATACCACGACTGAAGGTCTCTAGGTATATGAGCTACTGGATATACACAAGCTGATCCCGAAACGCGACAAGCCGAAACTGGTCACTATGACGGGCTTTACACCCGTGTACTGTGGTCGCGATCCAGACGGGCACCGACGCCCTACCGCCTCGCTGCTGCTCGTTTAGCACCACCCAGGAGTCACGTGTAGGGAAACTTGGGTAAAGCCTACGGACGCGAGCAGCTTCGATTCCCAAAAGGTATTCAGTTTGTCGTTTGAAATAGGCTATTGTCATGGGTTTTCTCATTTGACATAGTTTGTATCAGAGGTGACCACACTGAATCTAGCACATAAGGACTGCTACCATCACAGCAGCGCTGATGGTCTTATGCAAGATTTTTACCCAGGTCACCAAAATAGATGTCCGTGTACCGCACGTTTCTCGTTCAAAAGCGAGACAATTTTCATCATGGTACATTTCGTTGTTATTTAGGCTGATATAATAACTGCGATTATCCATAGATGCTTGTTCGTTGACAGTCGTCGCCGTTTTTGGACTACTCTGAATGAACCACGTTGTGCCAGTAATGTTTTTTTTATACTGCCTGATGGTAAGCATGGTATAGTCCAAAAGCGACAACCACTGCCAACAGCATAAAAACCATCGATATCCGTAGCGATCATGCCGGCCTGCACAAGTCTCTTCACGCTTCACTTAAAACACCCAATATGAAAAATGAAAATGAAAAAGTATTTATTTCGCCACAAATATACAAAAAAAAACAGAAATTTAAATGTAGCAATACAAACAACACACAAAAACAAAAGAAAATACAAAACATATAAATATGACGAAAATGGGACCTTCATCAGCATAAAGCCACAGAGGAAGTCTGCAGCGCTGATTTTCGATAAGGGCCCCGGTCGTGTTACATCTTATAAGAATTATCGATAAACAGCAAAATACATATAGCTTAAATAATAAATAGAGGATAGAGGAAAGTTCGCTAAGCTGACGGCCAGCCTCCGGTAGTGGAGAGGCACTCTAAGAAGAAGAAATAATAAATACAAGAGATACTAAAATAAACTATTACATACAATAAATAAATCGACTACAAAATGTATTAGTGATAGATACTATAGTAAAAATCATAGGACATCAGGATATCATAGGATGATGAGAATATGCTCGCCTGAAGACCATTCCACACCTCAACGACTCCGCTGTAGTAAGAGTTAGAGAACTTCTTAGTCCTAGCCGGGATGCGAGTTACCGTAAAGCTGTAAATCCGTAGACCCGCGTGCGTGGTGATGCTATGGAAGGCTACTAGTGTTTGTTTCGATAACGCTGCTTAAAAAAATCTTTAAGACGGTTCTTGATCAAATAGACCTGTTATTAAAATTATAATTCTCGATAAGTGTATATGGTAATATAGTGGTATATGGCATCGGTTTTCTCTCGTTCTATTTGCAGGCAAACCTATATTTCTTTTTAATTTACAGGAAAATCTTTGTGCTACCAGCTACCAGCAATTTTAACTCCGGGTGTGTCAATTGTTATATCACCATTGAAGTCACTAATTCTCGATCAAGTCAACAAACTTTTATCTCTAGACGTGAGTTTCTTTACAGTAACATTACAGTTTTAGGCTACTCTCTGGTAATTCCGCATAAATTGTACACCTATCCCCCGATTTACACGGTAGATACGATCCTGAGAAAAACGTGTAAATCGAAAATTAAACATTTTCAAGTCAAAACCGTGTAAATCGAAAAGCTTGCAGAAAATGCATAATTTTTCTATTTACCAGTTGTGATTTTTTTCAAAATTTTAGGTGTAGACAGAAATAAAAATAAAATGCATTGACAGGTTAAAATATATTACGGAAACACTGTTTTTTTATTTAATTACAATACATTAAACAGAAAACAAAAAATAAAACCAAAGGTGTTTTATTATCCTTCATCATGTGCAGCAAGTCAGCACATAAGCTCGGGATTCCCCGTGAGATGAGTACACAGCGCACGTGTTCAAACACAGTAGCATTTAGTAAGAGTGCGATAAAAACAAAAAAAAAAACTTATTTGGAAAACCGTGTAAAAGCGAAAACGTGTAAAACAAGTACCGTGTAAATCGGGGGATAGGTGTACTAAGTTTACATCGGTTTTGTCAAGGAGCTCCACTGATCTTTGTCCTGGGCAGTTCTCATCCAGAAGCATCTAGCTGCCAAATCATCGGTCGGTCTAACCTTGAGGTGTCCTATACTACGCTTGCCGAGACGGGTTCTCCACTTCAGAACTCGTTCAACCCAACAGATATCGGTTCTACGACAAATATAATAAGCCCATTGCAGTTCCAGTGTGCTAGATCGGCAATGCCATCTTTTATATTAATATGACACAGCCGTGGCCGTGCCACCTTTTATTTATAAAAAAATATATAGTAAAAAAAAACCAAAAGTAGTACTTCTATGGCCACTACTGGTGAAACAGCAGGTATGATTAAATATTCTTATTTTTTTATACAGAATTATGTTTATAAGGTAATCGCTGCTATTTATTCGATAACTGATGCGTTAAAGATGCCATTAATTTATATTTCATTATTATATATTTTACTTCATTTATTAAATTCTAAATAATAGATACGAAATTTCTTAAAGTGGCCACAAACGGTACATCTATCCTATATATATTTCTTACTATTTCTCCATGATCCGCATTATTGATTAATTCAGCATCCTTTTGGTATTTATTTATGAACTTGGAATAAGTCGTGTCTATGATTAGAAAAATTTGCAATTTTGTTTTTATTACATCTACCGAGCAACAATTTCAGACATTAGACAATTTTATTGCTATTAGTGTCAGACGTAAATGAACGAATTGAACGATTCCCACATCTTATTAAATGAATAGGCCGTCCGTATATTGGATGACATAATCGAAATCGGGACCATCTCGACAGAATCTGGACAAATGGCTCCTCTGGATATAGCTTCTGCACCGTTCATTGTTTCTTTGGTCAGATCCCTGCCGCTCATCTGTCAGGCGATGTGTCCCTGGCCGCATGTGACGAGGTTTACGAGAAACTGTCCATGAGAGAGCCACTTCTGAAGCTTCTCTACGTGACTCCGGAAAAGATAAGCAGCTCGGCCAAATTCCAGGCTATGCTGGATACGCTGTATTCTCGAGGAAAGCTGGCCAGGTTAGATTTTCAGATTATGTTAGTTATTGTTTTAGTGGAAATACTATTTGTAAGCGCATCTAAAACGATACAAAATATAACTGTGAAGTAAAATAGAGTTAATTTAAACAAATATATTACAACTGTTACGTAATACGATATCTCTTAGCACCTGAACTAAGATAACGCCCATATCGACAAAATAAGGAATAAGGGACATACACACAAATACTAATATAGTCTCTAAGGCTATATTTAATGCAATCAAAATATTTTTTATCTAAAAAAGCCATATATTGTTTTTTTTCCATTAAAACATTTATGAGATCGAAAAGTATAACGAATTATAAGAATATTGCAAGTTAATCACCAAGTACAAGAGATATAAAATTTTAAAATTAGCACATTAGTGTGGTAAATAATTGAATCCAGTGTTACTCTAGTTTTGAAACTAATTTACTATAATAGAATTAAAAAGCTCAGGGAATCGGTTCACAGTTGATGGTGTTAAGGGAGTTCGAACCATGGGACGCGTGGAGCTAGCATAAAATCCAGAGCGCTACACGAGTTCTTATTCTTTAACGGGGAGGAATCACAAGCCTGCACTGCACTATATTATGTGTATGAGTGATAAGCTATCACTTACTAATAATGCAACATGTTATGTAAATAAACATGAATATGTCTTGCTAATTTGTCAAGGTATTACACATTGCATCCCCTTTATCTCTATCTTTATCATTAATCCACCCTAGTCCACTCCTGGATATATGTTTCTCCTAAGAAGCGCCTTTGAGCCCGGTCCTCAGCTCTTCTCATCCGATCCATTCCAGTCACCTTCCACAGATTGTAGCTCCAACTTGTCGGAGGGCGCCCCACGCTATGCTTGCCGATCATTGGTTCTTCTGCATGTATGGTTAGCCCACTGCTACTACAGTTTGCTAATACGGAGAGCTATGTCGACAACTTTGGTTCTCTCCCCGATAACTTCATTTCTGACTATATCCTTCAAAGCGGTGCCCAACATAGGTCCACCCATCGCGTGCTGAGTGACTTTAAACTGATGGTCTAGCCTAGACGTTAGTGTCTACGTTTCGGCTCCGTACGTCATACCAAAGACGCATTTAGCTGAAAATTGTAGGAGAAAAGGTATAGATGAGGAGCTGGTATATAGGTTCGTGATCGACGAGGCGCATTGCGTGTCGCAATGGGGCCACGACTTCCGCCCGGACTACAAGCGGCTGAGCGTGCTCCGGGAGCGGTTCCCGACCGCCAGCATGATGGCGCTCACGGCGACCGCGACGCCGCGAGTTCGTCTCGATATATTGCATCAACTGCAGGTAAAACAATGTAAGTTCATTTTTTTATTTTTTTGCCGTAATGTTCAATACTTCGAATGAAACTTTGTCTACTGCAATTTTCAAGTAAATAAAATAAAACCCCCCGCAAAATTTTCCAGCAACTTGGTAGAAAATACACGTGGAGCGTCAGGGCAGTCGTGTGGGCAGCGGCACGGGTCTCCCAAACTCTAACTGGCTAAAATCCCCCAAAGTGTCTCTAATCTTGTTGCAAGCCAGCCCTTAGGGTCCAAATTCTTCCAACGATCCGGCAAGCGAATAGTCTTTCTCAGGCTCCATCTCTGAAAGAGGTGGATAAAAAGAGCCCAACCCTTAGGATCTCCATTAAGCAGCGTACAGGATACGTACGCATCGTCTCACGCGGGCAACAGACTTCAAGTCTTCTTCACATTGTACTCTCATAATTCTTGGTCTTACTTCAAGGTAAGTGGTTCCTGTGCAGCTTTAACCGGCCGAACCTTGCCTACAGGATCCTGGAGAAGAAACCCAAGAGTGTCAACAAGGAAATTGCTGACGTCATCAAGGATAAATTCTTTAGGTTCGTAGTTGATTTTCCATTTATACGTACATATATAGATTATTCAACCCTTGGGAATGGTTCTGCCTTTTGGATATTATTGTATTATAGGAGAGATGTGTGGCTGATGTGTTGTAAGAGCGTAACAGCTGGGTAAGGGAATCTCGACGCCTTGCACGCAGATTGCTGCTGCATGTACCTTCTCTTCGCCCGTCAACCCGCATTGGACAAGTGCTATGGGTTAATTGTCCATACCTCTTCCCATGGATTACAGAAATATAGTGGAAAAAGGGAAGCCTTTGCTCTTCAGTGGGACGAAAGTGGCAAATAGTAATAATAATAAGAAAGTAGAAAAATATTAATGGGAAAGCAGAATAAACTGTATGGTGGTACATTTCAGAGATTCCGGCATAGTGTATTGCCTGTCCCGCAAGGAATGCGAGAACCTCACGTCTGATCTACGCAAGGTAGGGATACAGGCGGCAGCGTACCACGCCGGCCTGGCTGACAAGAAGCGGGAGATGGTGCAGGCAGGCTGGGTGGCTGATAAGTTTAAAGTGGTCAGTATATTAGTGATTATAATTTTTCTTCATGTAGATTAAAGTGATACAATAATAACATCAATAAATTGATCCGCCTAATTTTGTAGGTAATCCCACTTCTGATAAAAACTAAATAAAAAAATAAATAAAAAGCAACTTGGACATTATTTTTCTAAGATAATGATTTCAGTTAAAATGAAAATTTTATAAGTCATTGATTTTTATTATTACACTTATATTAACAATACCTGAAATTGATTTAGTCAACGATTCCAGAAAACTTGTTTCAGGATGGTCATTAATTATGTTAAGCAGTTTTAGTAATCTTCTTGCTGTTGTAAATCTTGATTCTGAAGTATAACAAATCCCACTTCTGATAAATACATTATCCCACTTCTAACTAGATATGTGGGACGGTGGAGTTCGATATGAGTATGGAAAGCCAGATATGCGCTACGTGATCCATAACAGTGTATTCAAGGTTTAAAGAGTAACTAATGGGCTAAGCTAGTCACAGTGAAGACATTGCTATCAAAAGTTCATGCTTAACCAAAATTCAATGCCAATTTTTGTTTTTCATTCGAAAATATCTAAGTATGTCTTTTCTAGGACTATATTATCGTATCCTTTGTTATTTCGAAATTCCCAATGCAGTTAAAAAAAAAACACAGAACAGGTAATCTCATTTCTGATAATCCCACTTCTGATTAGATTTGTGCGACGATAGCGTTCGGTATGGGCGTGGACAAAGCGGACGTGCGTTACGTGATCCACCACAGCATGCCCAAGTCCGTGGAGGGCTACTACCAGGAGGCTGGCCGGGCTGGTCGTGATGGGGACACTGCCACCTGCCTACTCTACTACTGTTATGCTGACGTGGTGCGATACCGACGACTCCTCGACAGTATGTCACTTTCAAAAGTATATTTGTAACCAAAAAGTAGCAAGCAAACTTCATTGTACCTGATGGAAATTGGCTACAGTCATCGGTGCTGCTAATCTTTAAAAATAATAATATATCGTCACGCTATATCCCCATTGGGGTGAGGAGAGAGACATTAGTGGCTGTCTCCACTTCACGCTTATGTGATGTGCTCAGTGTGAACAGTAGTGCAACTGATCGCCTTTCTCGAGGCACTTACATTTGACATTTTATTAGATGCCATGCATCTTTCACTGGTGAGCATTGTGGGGCTTAATAAATCCGTCCGTAATTTGGAAAAACCCAAAGTTATGTGCCGGGATTCGAATCTAAAACTATTCACCATGCCGCGCGTGGAAACCAGTCCATTATTCAAGAGGCCTCCGCTACGATTATCACTTTTTTATTTATAAACGAGGATAAAGAACCTGTATTCATTCATTTCACTGACAAGACGCCGCGAGGGCTTACATCCATATGTTGTTGACGATCTAGCTTTTTTTTTTTACAATGGCACGACATAGTGACTACAGAGTACCTGATGGTAAGTACAGTGTAGTCCAAAAACGAAAGCGACTATCAAAGGATGAAAATCCATTGATAGTCTACATCGTCAAGTCGGCCCACATATACCACGACTGAAGGTCTCTAGGTATATGAGCTACTGGATATACACAAGCTGATCCCGATATACGACAAGCCGAAACTGGTCACAATGACGGGCTTTACACCCATTTACTGTGGTCGCGATCCAGACGGGCATCGACGTCTACCACCTCGCTGCTGCTCGTTTAGCACCACCCAGGAGTCACGTGTAGGGGAACTAGGGTAAAGCCTACGGACGCGAGCAGCTTCGACTCCTAGCTGCTTGCACAAGGCCATTTGCCTTTTCATTTTACGTTGCGAACCGCCAAGGAGTGGAATTCGTTTCCTGGGTCTGTTTTTACGATATCTTTTAACATGGGAATCTTTAAACGAAGAGTGAATCGGTATTTGTTGTGTGAGTACGACACATCATCGGCCTCATCATCTCTTTCTATCAAGTGAGATTGAGGTCAAGCGTAAGTCTATCTGTAATAAAAAATTCCATGTATTTTTTTTATCCTGACTTGATATCGTCGTGACTCCACTACGCCTGATCCCATGCATGGTGTACTCTAAAAACAACGACAGCTATCAACAGTTAAAAAACCATCAGCCGTTTATTTACTTGGAGAAAATCTTCATAGGACCGTCTCGATCGCATATGCTGTCGAGATGTGGCAAACTTGTATGGGTTTGTGGCATACTCACTATCTATTTATTTATTTCTGTCTTTAACATTACCTATTTTCTAATTCTTTTCACTATACTAACCTATCACTAACAACTATTTTAAATAACATTATTATATCTTCACTTATTTATCTAAGTAATTTTATTAACACATTTCGTACTAACATACTTGATATTTAATCTTTAATATCGTGTCGTGCGATGGAAACGGCGCTAAGCCAGAGAGCCGCGGGATACCGGGGCGCGCGGGGGGATTGTACATGTACACACGACGCGAGCGCCCGCGCACCCGGCAAACAGTCTCGCTATCACATTTGACGCGTCATTACGTTCCTCTCGCTCGCCATTCGTACTGTTCTCATTGTTATTATTTACGTGTTGTTATTTGTATTATTGTGTCGTGAACTTTATCTTACTTGAACTGTCTTACTTGTGCTTCATTATTCCTACTAGACTTTATACTGTGCTTATTAAACGTCTATCAACTTGCTGTCTGGACTTTCTTCATTTCATTCTATCATCTCATCTTTACACGCTATCCTGCGCTATAGTGTAAGGTAGGTCACTACCATCATACCTACCACGCTAAAGGTTGGAACCCTCGGCACTAACTCACCCGCGGTCCTCGAAGTGTTTGTGAGGTGTGGACAACTGTGCAGTGGAGCGCAACGCGAGCCCGGAGGCGAAGCGCGTGCACATCGAGAACCTGCTGCGCATGGTGGAGGTCTGCGAGAGCGTGTCCGAGTGCCGGCGCGCGCAGGTGCTGGCCTACCTCGGCGAGCGCTTCTCCCGGGACCTGTGCGTGCGGGACGAGCGCACCGCCTGCGACAACTGCCTCAACGTGCAGGAGTACAAGGTACGACTGCACTAATATAAAAATAAATAAAAATAGCCTTTATTTTCTCTGACCTTTCCAATTTTTTGTCAATTTAAAAAAAAAAAACAATATTGTAGTAAATAACTATTAATTATTAATTTATGTTTTTTTTTTTTTAATCATCAGCAGCCAGGTCAGGTTGTCTTGCGACATAGGCCTCCTCAAGTTCTCTCCATGCGTACCGATCTCGTGTTATATGCCTCCAGCGTTTGGGCAGATCATCTTCCCACCTTTTAACTTGTCTGCCTCTACGTCTTTTTCCATCTCTTGGATACCATTCTATAATTTTAATAAATGAGAACACAAATTGAAAAATGGACAACAAAAAAAAAATATAGAATGGCACTAATATAACCTGACTCTAATAGTTGCGCAGGAGTCTATTTTTGGGCACAAGGCGTTAAGAGGAGTCTAAGGTGAGGTCGGTTTTATAATTGCGCAGTAGCCTTTTAAGTACTAAGTACTTCAGGGGTCAAAGATGAATTGGGTCATGTAATTGCCCAGTAGCTTTTTGTGTACAAGTTGTATCAGGGTTTCGAGATGAGCTGGAGCACCTGATTGGGCTATAGTCTTTTGGGTACAAGTTATTGTAACAGTCTAAAGTCTCTTGGCCATTAAGTCACAACAGCGACCATTTTTAATCTCTTGGTATTGTTTCAGCCAGTGGACGTGACGGAGGACTGCAAGGAAGTGGTGCGCTGCGTGCGCACCGTGAGCGCCAACACCCGGTGCTCGTTCACGCTGCTACACCTGGCGGACGCGCTGCGCGGCTCCATGCAGCAGCGGCTGGGCGCGCTGCGCGACTCGCCGATACATGCCAGGTGACGTGCCACCGACCAGGGCGCCCCAATCACATTAGATTAGAGGCGAGTGAGGAGAGGCCACCACACATCCCTACGTAATAGCTGCTGAGGCTTGCAGGGGCCTGTCCGCATTGCGAACGATCCAGAGGTTACTAAACTGTCGAAGCTGGGAGTCGAAGCTGCTCGCGTCCGTAGGCTTTACCCTAGCTTCCCTACACGTGACTCCTGGGTGGTGATAAACAAGCAGCAGCGAGGCGGTAGGGCGTTGGTGCCCGTCTGGATCGCGACCACAGTACATGGGTGTAAAGCCCGTCATAGTGACCAGTTTCGGCTTGTCGCGTTTCAGGATCAGCTTGTGTATATCCAGTAGCTCATATACCTAGAGACCTTCAGTCGTGGTATATGTGGGCCGAAATGACGATGTAGACTATCAATGGATTTTCATGCTTTGATAGTCGCTTTCGTTTTTGGACTACACTGTACTTACAATCAGATACTCTGTAGTCACTATGTGGAGCCAGTGTAAAAAAAAGGAAAACGTCTTGAGACACATCAGTTGCGCAGGGACATTGCCTGTCTTTACGTTTTTTATTGTTGTATCATGGCGAGTGTTCTGAAGAGCTTGATCCACTTTCTCCCTTTCATAACAGAATAACGCGCGTTGAATTGCAGTGACTCCTATTTCAGATAGAACTAAGAAGTTCTGTAATTGTTATCTTTGTCGCGTCAATGGATTGTGGAATCACGTGTATTCGTTTCGTCCGACAATATTAGGTTCTTTAAGTGAAGCGTGAAGAGATAATCATGTAGGCTGGCATGATGGCGGCGACTATCGTCAGGTTGTAGCTCGATAGTCTTATTCAGTTTTTGGATTGCACTGTACTTTTGATCAGGTACGGTGCAATCGTTGTGCCAAGTCTTTATTGAGCTGCGTTCGGTGTGAGAGATGGGATCAGCAAACCGCAATGAGAGGTCGGCACGTTGCAGATGTAAATCGTGGCAGCGTGGAGATCCAACGCGGCTGCTGCGGCAGATGGTGGTGCGAGGGCTGCTGGCCGAGCGGCTCGTCGTCAACAACGACATCGCCAGCGCCTACGTCGTGCTCGGACCCAACGTTGATAAGTACGCCTAATTTTTTTAACTCCTTATGGCCAAATATTGTGTAAGTTTATTGGAAGTTTAATGCACGATATCCAGATCACGTGAATTATATAAAACGCACGGCAAATAAATAATAACAAGGATTCAAGTAAACACTGACTTTCAATCAATACGCTTCCCACAACGATTAGAGGCCTCACCACAACTGTTGAACCCCACGTGATCGGTGCGGTCCACGGCAAATGGAGAGCTTCCTGCCGGCCTGCACATCCTCTATAATTACTTAAAGTTTTCCAATTCTTATCTCTGTTGAGTCAGTCATCAGGCTGTGGAATGATCTATCTTCTAGTGTGTTCCCTTTAAAATGAATAAACTCCCTTTAAAAGGAGTGTGTGATTTTTCAGTGAGCCGGCATGGCGACTGTTGACAAATCCGCTTTTTGATAGCTGTGTTTAATTTTTAAACTGCACTGTGCTCAACCACAGAAAATCGGGTACAGTGTCACTTTGCCGTGCTAATATTAAAAAAGCGAGGCAACTATCGTGCACGCAATTGCACAAGATGCAAATCTACACAACTCGTGCGTGTGCGATATTACCTTGATTAAAAAAAAAACATTATTACAAATTGATCGGAAAGTACCAGGAGTGCATAGCGCGCGAAGAAGTGCGACGGATACGTGTATAAAAAAAGCGTATTAGTAACTAGACAGCGTATTAGTCTCTTCTTGTCTCATGCTAATGTCCTGGTACTCGCGCTGCCAAATACAACATAATATATAGCTCTATTTATCTCTATGTCATATCTTGTTTCTCTCTCTAATGTTATTAAACTTGCCTGAATGTTATATATCCTGAAAATTTTACTCTCAATTCTCGTTTACTTGTCGATTACTGAGTTACTGTCTAAGTAAATGTGGAGTCAAGTTATAAAAGGGGCGCAGTAGCCGATAGTTCTCCGATATAGCCTTGAGTTTTTCTCAAGGTAGTCGCTTCCGAAATGCTAGTACATAACCGTTAGGTTCGTTTCCTGGCTAGCCGCCAAATTCGAGATCCGTACCCACAGGAGTGCCCTTGCGTTGCCGCCCAACCCATAAATTCGCTGCCTGAACACCTTCAGTGCTCAGTCTCTAAGCCTGGAGTAGTTGTGAAAGCCTTTCTCTGACAGCAGTATATAGTCCTGTTGAGAAAAAAAAACATGTTCCATGATATTCTTTTTATTCTCTTTTTTTTTCTCATAATAAGATGGAATACGACCGGGCTCCTTCACGACCCAGTTAAAACTTTAAATTTTGTTCTGTGTGAAGATTAATGACCGGCAACCTGCGGGTGGTGTTCCCGATGAAAGTGGTGAAGAAAGCCAGTTTGGTGGTGGCGCCCGCGGCCTCCGCCCCTGCAGCCGAGTCACCCGTCATGGCCGCGCTCAAGCGCCTCGAGGAGCGCTGCTACGCTGACCTCGTCGAAGCGTGCCGGTGAGTCACTTAGCACCGGATCTTGAAATTTTTTCTTCCGAAGGATATGTGGAGACATATACCACTACGTGTAGCTTGTTAATCGAACGATCCCAGTGTCCAATCGCCGAAGATTCCAGAAACCAGTCTATGAAAGTTACCGAAGTTTTGCCGTCAAAAGGCCAATCGCAAAGAGTGCTCGTAATGCTGGTACAAAAGCCAGTGGAAATATTCGCTCTTAGAAACATCCAATCGCAATGGTCTCAATAATCCAGTATATTTGCTAAACTCATATTCGATCATTTGAAAATATAGCTTGTGTCGCTTCCAAACAGAAACTGCCTTGCAATCCAGCACGGCACTTTTGAGAAAGATCTAGAGAGATGTATGCACCTTGTGTATTTGCCCGGATGCTCGAGACTCGCTTATCGATCTTTCGCGGCTCGACATTCCACAAGTAAACATTAGTCTAATTATGAACATAAATTAGCGACGTGTTTGTGGCCCACGGGCAGGGAGATGGGGTCGGCGCGCGGCGCGTCGCTGGCGGCGGTGATGGCGCAGACGGCGCTGCGGGCGATGGCGGCGCGGCTGCCGGAGACCGCGGCCGAGATGCTGGCGCTGCCGCACATCACGCGCGCCAACTACGACAAGTACGGCGCGCAGCTCCTCACCATCACCTCCGCCTATGCGCTCGAGAAGCTCGGTCAGTGCTGCGTCGGCATACTCTTGTATTTGCAGCCTCTACACAATTTATTTGTAATAATAATAATATCTATTAGATACCATCCAAGCGGGTTTCCTCATGATATGTTTCTTCACCGATGAGCATGGTATAATACTGACGACATTATATAATTAATTAGTTTTGCCTCATTTTGTGTGTCCTTAGCTTGAATTGTTTCTTTTTTTTTATTGTGGAAACATTGTTCGCTTATGTATCTGTGGCGGAGGCCATCAATTGTGCTGAGCCTCTACCGCTTGTGGGAGGCTTGTGAATCAGAAGGCAGTTTCAGCTGGAATTCTCTACATTATTTATTTGGTGCACGTTTAAATAATTCGCGTGATCTGGATATCGCAGTACATTGCAATCACTAGTGCATTGAAACTCATATAACTTTAGAGAGCATTGCGCTATAAATATATTTTAATTATATTATATTATAATATATTTTTTGAAATGCACACATTGCAATGTCGTAGCCAGTTTTTCGACATGACATTTATCTATAAACTCTTCCGTTGCCGTGTGGACGATCCGGAACTTCTGGAGCAGTTTAGTATTGCGGTACCTCGCAGGCTGCCTCGGTATCTCCCATGTTTGCCACTAAACGATATAAGACCAACCTTGGTCACTTTTCTATAGTGCCAAGACTGTCACGTTTATATAACGAGTGTGTGTCCGGGGATGGGAACATCGATATTTTTGCGGATTCATTGCCGGCCTTCAAGAGAAAAATCAGAGAGCAGGTGTGTTGAGCTTGGCATTGTTCTTGGTGTTATATAATTTTTAATTTTAATTTGAGATATTATTGTCTGCTGTTGTTTTGTTTATGTTTTTTTGTTTTGGTTTTAGTTGTCTGTTTTGATATTGTTAGATAATGCTTTTGGGTCATGCTGTGGCTGTCTATTATTGGTATCCGTTACCGACATTTAGCTTATGCATGTGATTCAGATTGTGAATGTGAAGTGTAATGGAGCTGTTGACAGCCCATGAATAAATAAATAAATAGGCGTGACGATATAACATTTTTTTTGAATAACAATTTCTAGGTCTACTGATGCAGTACCAGGATGAGCTGGAACAAGGGCAGGCGAGTACGAAGGAGAATGACTTCAAAGAGGACTCCGGCTCGGACACGGACTGGGGCCGGCTCGGCAAGGAGGCGGAGTCTTCCATGAGCGGCAGCAGCCAACGCGGCAGGAGGACATACAGGGGCGGGGTCAGGAAAAGGTAAAAGACAAACTTTCACCACATTGCACCTGATGAAAAGTATAATGTAGTTCAAGAATGACAGTGACCGCCATAGGAGCAATCTGATGAGAGTCGGCATCGCCATGTCGGCCCGTACGGACACTGCGGCTGGCTTGGCGAGGAGGCTGAGTCTTCCATGAGCATCAGACTTATGAGGGGAGATAGAAGGCTCAGGGAAAGGAGAGGGAACAACGTACGCTGGCTATGGTAGCCTAGTGGATAATGAATCGGCTCCCATGCGTGGGGAAAAAGAAGGTGATTGGTCACGCCAAAAGGCGCAACCCCAGAAATACACAATAAAAATATAAACGCACTCAAACGCAAACGCCATCTGGCGTACATCAGTCACATCTTTTTTATCGTTCTCGCTTTTAAATTACAAACATCGCATCGCATCCTTTTTCTTTATAATCGCATATAATTATTTCTTACTCGCTATACACATCGCAAATCCTCAAACACCATACTCCACATACGCATTCAGATACATAAATAGTGAGTGGTTTTTTGAAGTGCCTTAATACCGCTGCCAGCCGGTATGTGCTGTCTCAAATTATCGCAAATCTTTTTTATAAAATCATCCCGCCTACGAGGGTGCATTTGTCCAACGGCATAAGTCGATACTTATCCCGGCCCGCGTAAGGATAAAATTGAAAAGGTTGTATTCAAGTATATCTCTCTACTCCGACGCAGCCTTGAGTTTCTTTCGGTGTTTCTTCTCAAGGTGGTCGCTACCGAAACGCTGGTAGATCTTCCGTAGGGTTAGTACTTTATTTGGCTGGCGGTCCAAGTCGAGGTTCGTACCCACAGGGGTGCCCTTGCATTGCCACCCAACCCAAAAATTTCGCTGGCTGAGCACCTTTTGTGCTCGCCCCCTAAGCCCGGTTGAGCTGAAAATGCCTTTCCCGGCAATCAGTAGTTAGTCCGCCTCAAAAAAAAAAATTCAAGTATACCTTGTTTTCAACTTTAAATTTTTGAATTTATTGTTTCATTTATAATTGACAATATTGAGATTAAATATTTATTTGAGATTATCTATTTAAAGCTTTATGATTTTTTTTAAATCTTACTCAAATGGTTGTACATGTCTGGACAAGGTAAGTAATAATTCCTTTTGTTTCCAGATTCAAGCGCAAATCCTACTCAGCGGCTAAGAAGAAGGCGGCGCGCGGCGCGTACGCGGCCAGGGGGCGTGGCCGCGGAGCGGGGGGCGGAGCCACAGCCGCTACAGGTACACTGAAATATATGCTTATACACGTAATATCAAGCATAGTTTTATTGGCAGGACATTTTGCTGTTGTCCGGGAAAGGCCTTTAAAACTTCACCGGGCGTGAGGGGCGACCACATAAGGTGCCCTTTTACTGTACACACTTTAACACACACACACTTCAACTGTGTGTTAACTGTAACTGTAGGTGGTGTATTTTAGCGATTTAAAGAAAAAAAAAGAAATCATCTAATCAGCAGTAGTCAAACAAAAGTGACGATATAATACAAATAAATGACAGGAGATAAAAAGAAAAATTGGAACAAAAAAAGCAATACAAAAAAAACTAGGCCGCCGGCGACAAGGAGCCTGTCTCAGCCTCAGTTACGAGCTGGGTGGGTGTCAAAGCAAGAGTAGACTTGAGAGAGTCTGCTGATGAAGACAGCGCGCTGGACGGATGTTTTAGTCTGGGTGGGGCACTTTACTCCTCAACAAGGCTTTCCGTTCCCCGGACGTCTGCATGAATTTGGTTTCCCAGGCCGGAGTGGAGCAATTAAAGGGACACCCGGGGGGGGGGGGCTGGTGTTTAGTAAGTAGGTCTAGTATAGTAGGTTTAGTAAGTAGGTAGTCTGACATACCGGGGTCGCTGCCCTCACAGCGTTTCTGGTAGTCCTATGTAGGATTTTCTTCCGGGATACAAAAAAAGAGTATCCCTGTGCGGGAACACACCGCGCACCGCTCTCGCATGAAGATGTATGGACGACGCACTCCCTCAAATGCGTAATTTTATGTAAACAAGTTTAAATTAAATACATAGGTGCGCGGGGATCTGTTTTTCACGATGTGGTGGGCCCCTTTAACATATATTTATAGGATAACATTATTTTATTTTTTGTTTGTTTTTGTTTTATATTTAGCTTAGAGAAAGATTTGGCTGACTAAATTGAAATATCAAATTGTATTCGGTTTTTGTGCTTATTTGTGCTTGTTTGTGTTTTTTTTTGTTTTTTTTATTTTTGTTGATGGTTTTCTTTTCTTTGTTTTTGTTGTGTAAATAGATCCTAATAACTTATATATATATATGTATATGTAGAGCTGTGCCAGTGAAGTGGCTGTGTCGTCCGCAAGGTCCTGTCAGAATACCAGCGCTGCAGGGTCTAGTGCTCTGTAGCACAAGCTGAGACAGGGTCCTTATTGGCGGCGGCCTAGACTTTAGTTATGTATTGTTTGTGATTTTTTATTTATTTTTATGTTTTTTATGTTTATTTTCATGTAAACTATTGTATCATATTGTCACTTCTGTCTGGGTGCTGCTAATAAAACGTTTTCTTTCTTTCTTTCTTTCTAATCGCTCTACTACCTCAACAAGATTATTTAGATTTGCCTAGCCAGTATAAAAAAAAACTATTGTTGATAAATAAGAAATGAAGAGATATTTGTGCAGGCCGGCCTGACCACTGCGGCAATCGATTTGCAGTCGTTTTTTTGGACTCCACCATGCTTACTATCGGTTGTGTTCACTGAGTAGGGTCAGGATAAATGCAATGTGAATGAGCAGGTGCGTCGGCCGGCAACAAGTTGGGCAGCATGCCAGTGCCGCGGGCCCTGAACACGCGCCCCGGCATCTTCAAGCCGAGCAGAGTCAATCTCATATGAACATAGACTGCTCGGGACGAGACATCGGATGTGAACGCTCTCTGTCCGGTTACACGTCTGTGGAATAGCGAAGTTTTAATGTACACCTATCCCCCGATTTACACGGAAGATACGTTCCTGAGAAAAACGTGTAAATCGAAAACTAAAAATGTTCAGATCGAAAAGCTTGCAGAAAATGCATAATTTTGCTATTTAACAGTTGTGATTTTTTTCAATATTTTTAGGTGTACACAGGAATAAAAATAAAATGCATCTACAGGTTAAAATATGTAATATATTACGGAAACACTGTTTTTTTATTTAATTACAATACATTAAACAGAAGAACAAAAAATAAAACCAAAGGTGTTTTATTATCCTTCATCATGTGCAGCAAGTCAGCACATAAGCTCGGGATTCCCCGTGAGATGTGGACACAGCGCACGTGTTCAAACACAGTAGCATTTAGTAGAGTGATATAAAAACAAAAAAAAAAAAAACTTATTTGGAAAACCGTGTAAAAGCGAAAACGTGTAAAACAAGTACCGTGTAAATCGGGGGATAGGTGTATTTTTATTATAATTGTTGTGATGCGTCCGCAGCAAATGTTTCGTGTTTCGCTAAACATCCACTATTGAAAATAAATAAATAATAATAAAATGCGCTAGTTTCTAATGTTAGTATATTTCTATGTAAAATTAGTGAGTGACAATATCTATCAAAATTAAATATAATTCTAAGTAAAAAAGAAAACAATGTTAAAAGAAGATTTATAACAATCCACTTATCTTTTTCTTTCTCCTGTATTTGCAATCGTGTATTTCTTTTATATTGGTAGTAGGGTGATTATCAGAATTGAGTCATAACCACAGTGCACAAGTGTAAAGACCGTCATAGTGACTCGCTTTGCTTGTCGCGTTTCGGGATTAGCTTGTGTATGTCCAGTAACTTATATGCCTAGAGATCTTTAGTCGTGATACATTTTACTCTTTTGACAGTCGCTTTCGTTTTCGGACACTGTACATACTATCAGGTGCATTGTAGTCACTATGACGAGCCAGTGTAAAAAAATATATATTCTTCTCTTTCTCGCACGCCATAGACAAATGTTTTGCTTGTGTACGCCAAACATTGTGCAAAAGGGATAAATAATCGTAAATACACGAGAGGGAAAAAGACAAGTAGATGTTTTGCGAATTAGAAACGTTTGCTGAGAACGCACTATTAATGTCAATTAATTAATAATTTTTTTTAATAAAAAAATTAATGGAATTTATTGTTTTATTTCTGTGGGTGTATTATGATCTTCATAGCGGAGCCAGACTTGGCTAAGTCGAGAGCTTCCTTGGTCTTCTCCAGCGGGAAGTGATGTGTGATGAATTTCTTCAGGTCTATCGCGCCGCTCGCCACGGCCGCCAGCGCAGGCTGGTACCTGGAGGGCATTCATTTGTTTTTGTTTACAGATTGTCATTGAAAATATTAATAATAATAAATATATCGTCACGCTATATCCCATACGGGGTGAGGTTAATATTAGTGAGTTTATTCCACTTTGTGCTGGTATGTCGTGCCCAACGTGACCAGTAGTGCAGCTGATCACTATTCTCACAGTACTAGTTCACATGGCATTGTTATCAGATGCCGTGCGGGTTTCCTCACATGTTTTACTTCACCGGTGAGCATGTGGTGCCTAAATCCGTACCATAGATGGGCAAAATGTAATCAGATTAATGAAAATGATTAACGATTACATTTTACGTTTTTCACCATTAATATGACTGCATTTTGCTCATCTATGTTTTAAACACTACAAAATCCCAGATTGTATGCACATTTATGATTTCTTAGTTTTAAATTGATCTAATCATGATTACAGAGCAAGAAAATTAAAATAACGACTACATTTTGTAATCGTTCATCATTAATCAGATTACATTTTGCCCATCTCTGATCCGTACAAAGTATGGACAACAAATACATACGTATTCATAATTCTGTAGGAGCCCCTGATATCTACTTCCCGCAGCAACGCTTGCGAGAGAGGCACCTCCACCTTGCTCTCGCCGATACCCACCACTAGCACCACTCCTGCTGTCCTCGTCACCTGGAATTCAAAATATATGTCAACTATGACTGGTGGTCGTGGGTGTGGTGGTAGAAAGACACGGATTTTGGCGTTTTACTGTTTATTTGCACTTTAAGGCACACCGAACTGCGACGCACACGCACGTACTCTAGCCTTGGGTCTCGGTAGTCGACTGAATTAGCAAGCGTCCCGTACTCGCGCGCATCCTCTTACCCCGTGCGTCCCGAAAAACCCTAACGACCCTTTGGTGCTATACAACATTATTTAGTCCCGTCAAAAAGTTTGGTTATATATCCCATAGTTTAAATACAGTTTTCTTGTCTTTGCATAGTTTACCATAGATACCATACCAAAAGAACCAGCAAAACAAAAATAAGGAAACATTAAAAGGCAATAAGTAAAACTAACCAGCATAGCGACTCTTTGTGCGGAGGCATAGCCGCACGCGTCGATGGCTATATCCGGCCGAGCTCCTAGCTTCCGTATGACCGCGTCCACCACGTCATCGTCAGAGAACTCCTTGCTGATGAGCAGCGTATGGTCTGCAGCCAGCTCGACCGCTGTGTCCAGACGGGACTGTACTACGTCTGAAACGTACATCATGATCAGCTTATCCATCCCCACTGCTGGGAACAAGCTGCCCAAAAACTTGACAAAATGTCAAGTGTTGTGTAAAAACGCAGCGGAGAAAAAACTAGTATTGGCCGTCAGCAAGTCCTTTTATTTTATTTCTCAATTATATTTATATATTGGTCAATGCTATAAAAAAAATGTTTACAGCACAAATTGTAGAGCATTTGTGCGTTACAACTTTCATAAATAATCATTTATCGCATAGGAAGAAAAATATTCACGAAAAAAAAAATCATGCAAGACCTTTGTTCTTAAATAACTTGTATATAATAGCGGTATCTTATGAGACGTTTGAGTTAACTTTTAAAACGTCAAAACAAATGCTTATATGAATCTTTAGCATATTTTTAATAGAGAGGTTAGGTTACTTGATTGCTGCACCTAGAATTTGGCTTGCCTCACCTCAGAGTGAATACATCATAAGACCACGAGCAATCTGCCAGAAGGGTATGACTGAGGAGAGAGGATAACCAACCAGTTATGAGGATATCGCTGGCTCCCATAGCTTTAGCCGTCATAGCGCACAGAATGCCTATCGGTCCAGCGCCAAGTATGATCATCTTGGACCCGAGCGTGATCCCGGCGCGGTTGCACGCGTGTATGGCGATTGCTAGTGGCTGCACGGCCGCGCCTTCCTCCATTGACATGTTTCCTGGTATTCTAGAATAAAGCCATCGCGCTTAATTTCTTTCAAAGTGAGCAAAGGCAATACGATTTGCTTTTGACTTACATCAGGACTTCGTTACATTTTCTGGCGGGATCATAAACTGTTGACCAGGAAAGGCTTTTATAACTTGATCGGGCGATGAGGGTGAGCACGTTACGGGATATGGACCACTACTATTTGGGTAGTCAGCCAGGTGCGATCCAAGCGGCGATCTACTAGCGATTCGGTAGCTACTATCTTGAGAAGAAACGCCGAAAGACACTGAAGTCTACGTCGGAGTGGACGTTTCATATATCTATCTATTTTCGTGGCAATACGGATGGTCGTAAGTTCTAATCCCTGCACGTGTTTCTGTGTTTTTCTAGATAAAGTACAGGCTTAGGCATCACAAGCTGGCCGGTGAAGGAATACATGTTTTTTTTTTACACTGGCTCGACATAATGACTACAGAATACCTGATGGTAAGTACAGTGTAGTCCAAAAACGAAAGCAACTATCAAAGGATGAAAATCCATTGATAGTCTACATCGTCATGTCGGCCCACATATACCACGACTGAAGGTCTCTAGGTATATGAGCTACTGGATATACACAAGCTGATCCCGAAACGCGACAAGCCGAAACTGGTCACTATGACGGGCTTTACACCCATGTACTGTGGTCGCGATCCAGACGGGCACCGACGACCTACCACCTCGCTGCTGCTCGTTTAGCACCACCAGGAGTCACGTGTAGGGAAACTAGAGTAAAGCCTACGGACGCGAGCAGCTTCGACTCCCATGGTGAGGAAACCCGCATGGCATCTAATAGAAATGTCATGTATACTAGCGCTGTGAGAACGGCGATCAGATTCGCTACTGGTCTCACTGGGAACAACATATAAGAGCCATGTAGATACAGCCACTATGGTATCTCTGCTCACCCTGACAGGAATAAAACTTGACGATATAAATAATATTATAAAGCTGAAAAGTTTGTTTGTTTGTTTGTTTGAACGCGCTAATCTCAGGAACTACTGGTTCGAATTGAAAAATTCTTTTTGAGTTGAATAGACCATTTATCGAGGAAGGCTTTAGGCTATATAACATCACGATGCAATTATTAGGAGCGAAGAAATAATGGAAAATGTGAAAAAAACGGGCAAAATTATTCATCCTTGAGGGCTTCCATTGCGTGCGCTGCAAAAACGGTTCAAGATACCAAAAATATATGTAAGAGAGAATTATTCCTCTTGAAATGATCTAAAAAAATGTCCACGACAGTATATGTCTATCTTTTAAGATTAAGTCACTAGAACCGTTTTTATGGTAAACAAATTTGGTCGAAATTAATGCATTATTTGTTAAGAGTTGTATCAACGTAATAATATTAATCTTTATCCAAATAAATATGTTATTAAGAGTATTTAATTGTGAACAAAATTGTCTTTGACATCACTTAATTTCAATGAACATCTTGAAGATATTACAATAACTTATATAGGAAAACAACGTTTGCCGGATCAGCTAGTGATTAATATAGCCGTGTGAAGGCAGGCTTACTTGTGGCAGAAGTCGGCGACGTGCTTGTAGTACCGGCAGAGGTTGCCGGGCGCGCCCATCGAAGAGCAGTAGCGCGGCCGCACGCACAGGTTGTACTTGCCGCGCTTGCACATGTCGCAGGCGCGGCAAGGCTGCGTGGGCTCTATCGCCACCCTGTCTCCCGCCACGAGGCTCGTCACATTTGACCCTACCTGCAATCGTCTTCATCATCAGCTCACCATAGTCCACTACTAGACATATCATATACACATATTTTATTATCAATCTACCCTATCTCTATTATATTTTATTTAGTATTCTACATTTTTCTATGCTACTTAAAAGTATTCTATGTATTTATTGTCATACTTATTTGTTGTACGTTATAACTTATAAGGTATGTTTTTGTATATTTGGTCCTAATATTTAAATAGCACCGTGACGTCCGCGCAATCGATTCCCCTGAGCGTCGGCTGAAAATCAGCGCTGGATGGCGCGTGCAGCGTCGCCCAGCATACGCTGAGCTGAGTGCTCTTTGAGACGGGTAGCAGCACACAGGATACATGATGTGATGTTATGTTTTCTTTCATTGTTGTTTTTTTTTTTATATAAATATGTTTGTTGTGTGTTGTTATCTTTTTGGCTCAATAAACTTTTTCTTTCTTTCTTTTTTTTTTTACATAGGCTTTTTTTTTTGGTGTCCCGGGGGAAAATCCTGCATAGGACCATCAGGGCCGCTGTGACGGCAGCAACCCCGGTGTGTTAGACTCCTACTGACTAAAAACCCCCTGCTAGACATAGATCTCTCTTAATGAGTGTCATCGAGCTTGGTCTATGGCTCTTCTCAACCTGCACTACACAGATTTTTATCAAGCGGGTTAATTTTATTAAAATGTATTAGTACTCAAATTGGTTAATAGATGGCGTTACTAGGCACTGTTTATTGTGCAATCTTCTTTGTTATAATGATATGTTAGGAGTCCGTGTGACTCTGACTTTTTAAAAAATAATTTGGGTAATACATTTTGGAAATAGTGAAACGACCGTCTCTGTAAGATGTTGGAATAAGACTGACTAACTGATGGACGCTAAAAGTAGGGCTGTGGTTTTAATATGTTGAGTTGCATCCGGATATCATAACAGAGGGCACAAATGGTTTATAAATATGTCTATAGTACGCTACGTCAAATATATAGACGTAAATTAGACATAAATAGGCAAATGTTGCGTTAACTTGTAGCTAAGCCGAGTTCCCCTCTCCCCACCCTCTGTTGTTACATGAGGCGTTTGCAATAACCGCATCCAATCAAACCCTCTCTGTTGTTAACATTCTAGTACCATCATCGTGGTGAGACCTGCTCGTGGTTTGTATCTTTATGGTAATAAACTCTGAACTCAATTCCGGTAATTTTGGTATTTTGTATTGGCGTTATCATCTCTGATCGAATTTTATGTTGCTTAGGCCATCAAGTGAAAAACCTTGACGACGACTCCAGCGCCCTCGTGGCCGATGACGATGGGCTCGGTCAGCACGTCAGCGCCGCACGTCCCAGTGCTGTATATCTTCACATCCGAGCCGCATATGCCCACGCATTCTATTTTCACCAGGACCTCTGCAATAGTTTGAGTAATTTGGGTTTTTCAAGAACTTTAAAATATTCAAACGGCGCTCAGCTGCTCTACTGGCCAGGTTAAGCACGACACATAAGCACAATGTAGAAACAGCCACTAATTTATCTTTGCTTACCAAGAAAGAGATATAGTGGGATGATATTATTGTTACATTTTAAAATAAATAGTAAAAATATATATGATGATGATGATGATGATGTCCTAGCCGGTTTCGGCCACGGCGACTGTTTCAACACCGGTTAAGTAATTCGAGGTCCAGTTTTCGGAAACAGTCAATTGCGCAGGAGATATTTAAGTGCACAACTGGACGCGCAGCCAGAAAAGCACTCTCTCGTCCGAGCTCCCTCAGGCCCGATGGAAAGGAGAACCAGTACGATCGGGAGGGAGCGGGATGTAGGTTTGGTCGAGTTTTCCTTCTCTAAACACCTGGTTGAATTGCGGTGTTCAAGAGATACCTTTGTCGCCTTTTACGACACCTCAGCAAGAAGAGGGGAGTGCTATTCTATTCTGCCGGCAGCCACCACGGCTTAAAAATATATATATAAATATGTGGGCCTATGAGAGCGAGACCAGAAGTCCAAGCCACCGGTAGTTAGGAGCTCAGAGTGAGGAACCTCCAAACAACATGTGCCGTATCGAGTTTCAGCCTTCTACCTTTTGTTTTCGACTCTTGTCTCGACTCAATGTCAGGTCTATTAGCAAAAATTGACCTATCAGTGGTAATAGATTGATCCCAGTACAGTATAGCTATTATTGTAATTATTAGCCAGTTTCGTCCCACTGTAGAACAAAAGTCTTTTTCCCTTTCTTTTTCCAGTATGTTTATGAAATACATGGGAAGGGGTTTAGACATGTAACACAGCACACAATGTCCAATGCGGGTCGGCGGGTGCGCGCTGTGTGCACAGAAGGTGCATGCAGCAGCTTAGTCGACTCTTACGCTCTTATTGCACCTTAATATAATAAAGGGGAGGCTCTATTCCATTCCGCCGGTAAACCATATAGTATTGCTATTATATATTATAGTTAAAGTAGTCCAAAGAAGTCAACTTTAAGATTTTATCAACTTATGGTTCATGGTTCTAGGTCTACCAATAAAAGCCAGCAAACAGTGGAGTCTACCTTTTAAAATATAACTTTATTAATTCAAATGCCTCGTCGAATAGTTATTGTAAAATGGTAAACTATATGCCCCATTACTGAAAGGGTTTACATTTCAAATGCTTTTAAATTCCCACACTACTAACGATCCTTTCTAGATTCCACCATCACCAACCACGAATTTTCCCCGATTAGGGACTATTAGTACAAAGTATACCTTCATTGTTTAATGTGTGTATTGACTTGATTTCTATATCTATTAATCGGCATTATAACTGTTTTTTACATATTTTTATCAATCACAATTGGTTTTAGTTGGATAAAATGATTACGGAAAATGTATAGATTTAAAAAATATGCGTAAAACATATTATCGGTCCTCAAAACTTACCATTTTCATTTATTTCTGGCATCGGCCATTTTTGCTGAAAGAAGGGAAATATTTGTAAATTCATAGAGCCATACAATAAATATTGATGAGATAATCACCGTAATACGCCCATAACTGAATTGAAAAATGTTTTGGAATGATCTTCCAGCCAATGTATTTTCTTTCTTATATGATATTGGCTTATAAAATAATTATAAAGATACTTTTAAGCAGGTTAGCATCATCACGGCAACTATCGGCGAAATTTCCTGTTTCTTGATAGTTGCAGTTGCTTTCTAAACTACATTGTGGTTAACCTCAGGCGAACTTCATAATGCATGTAATCTATACTAATATTATAAAGCTGAAGAGTTTGTTTGAACGCGCTAATCTCAGGAACTACTGGTTCGGATTGTAAAATTCTTTTTGTGTTGAATAGACCATTTATCGAGGAAGGCTTTAGGCTATATAACATCACGATGCAATTATTAGGAGCGAAGAAATAATGGAAAATGTGAAAAAAAGGGAAAATTATTCATCCTTGAAGGTTTCCATTGCGTGCGCTGCAAAAACGGTTCAAGATACCAAAAATATATGTATGAAAGAATTATTCCGTATAAAGTGTCCGCGACAGTATATGCCTATCTTTTAAGATTAAGTCACTAGAACCGTTTTTATGGTAAACAAATTTGGTCGAAATTAATGCATTTTTTGTTAAGAGTTGTATCAACGTAATAATATTAATCTTTATCCAAATAAATGTGTTGTTGATTAAGAGTATTTAATTGTGAACAAAATTGTCTTTGACATCACTTAATTTCAATGAACATCTTAGAAGATATTACAAAACCTTATATAGCAAAACTACGTTTGCCGGATCAGCTAGTATTATATAGATGGCGGAGGAACGGATTGATTAAATGTATTGATGATTGGATAATCCCTTAAAGACTTGCTGTTGATCAAAACTAAACTTGTCAATATCGTCATATAACTTACGATTTCTTTAATATATTTCTTTCTTTCTTTGTTTATACAAATCACTTACAATTTGTACGTCGTAGGGCCCGAACAGCACGGCCGCGTAGTTCTCCGACATGCTCACTCGATAACGATGTGTAGCGGCGTTTCTTGGACTGACGGGACGATATATTTGGGCAATAAATAAGTCATTGTTTACACTAAATAATGATAATTTTATCATTTAACGTTTACATACATCGATAATGTTGCCTACTTAGTTTTGTTTGTGGTCTCGACACTGTAAAAATTCATATTTGATTTTATTTTGTAGAGATGTTGCCTCACTGAGCGTTATCTACCGTTTGTATCATGGCGAGTGTTCTGAAGAGTTGTTTAACCTTGTTCCACCCTCTCCCGTCCTGAATAGAACCACGCGCGCGGGTTTTGCGCTGTCACAGCTATACGGTATCTCACATCCCGGCTAGGACTAAGAAGTTCTCTAACTCCTTTTGCATTGTCATTGGGCTGTGGAATGGTCTTCGGCGAGAGTGCTCCCACCATCCTTTGATGTGGGATCCTTTAAGCGTAGCGTGAAGAGATATTTGTGCGGGCCGGCATGATCGCTGCGACTACCGATGGGTTTTTTCTTACCTTTCGATAGTCGTTGGCGTTTTTTGGACTGCCCCATGCTTATCATCAGGTTTGGTGTAGTCACTGTGCCGTGTCAGTGTAAAAATAAAAATTTAAAGTCCGGTTCGGATCTATGGGGGTTCTGTCAATTAATTCGCAATTCATCAACTGACGGTCGCTACCATTCTGGAACTATACTGTGCTTTCGATCACGTGCGATGTCATCATCTTATCAAGCGAGTATAAAAAAAAAATTAAAAGCTGGCTACTGACTATGGCTTTATTACACTAACATATTGTTATAAGACCGTCATAGTGACTCGCTTCGGCCCGTCGCGTTTCGGGACCAGCTTGCGCGTATGCCGTTGTTCATATAGCTAGAGACCTTCCGTCGTGGTGTATATGGGCTGGCACAGCGGTGGCAACTGTCAGCGGATTTTCGTTCCTGGGGGGTCATTGCTGTTCTTGGACTCATGAAAATTGATTATTTTTCATACATTTTGTTCATCTACGTTTTAAAAACTAAGGAATCTTCAATTATATTCAAATTTATGACACCTTGATGCTTAGAAGGGTTTTAATCATGATTACAGCGTAATAATGATGTTAAAATTACGACTACATTTTGTAATCGTTAGTCATTAATCTGATTATGTTTTGCCCGTCTCTGCTTGGACTACACTGTACTCTCAATCAGGTGCAATGTACTCACTTTATGGAGATAGTATGAAAAAAAAAATTAACCTTTCGTATCAAATTTATTCTTCGTCCTTTTCCTTTTATATTTTCCTCATTTAGAAAACGTTAAATTGTTATAAAAGGTAATTCAATTCATTCTGTTTAAATTCAAAACTAGTATAGGACAAATATTATATTTATATGTAGTTATAATAATTAATTTCTAAAAGTAATTTGTTAAAAAGATTTATTAATATTAGTAAACATTATTTTATGATTTTGTGTTACATAATGACTTCAACAATCAGATACACAGCGCTAGGGGTTATCGGAAGTCATTTTAAATGTTTTCTCTTGAATATTGCTTCTAAACGAGATAAAATCGTGTTATTAAATGTGATATACAAAATTGTATATAAAAAATATAGATTTGTAAGAGTCACGCGATTTAAGAACGAAGTAATGTACTGTAGACATGTTTATACCCATTTGTGTGTTCGTTATATCAAAAAGGATTGCGCGATTTACAGTGCTATTCACGCCACCTATTAACCAATTTAAGAACCAATAAATTTTAATAAAACTTACTTGCTTGATTAAAATCTGTGTAGTGCAGATTGAGAAGAGCCATAGACCAAGCTGGGTGACACTCATTAAGAGAGGCCTATGTCTAGCAGCCGGGCAGTAGACGTGAGGGATTCTGCTGTCCGGATAAGAGAGAGGCGGTATGCAGTGCCCGGCGCGCCGCCTCTGAGATAGGTATTGGAGGGGTGGGCTCTTTACCCATACCCCTCCCAGGGAGGCAGCCTCGACAAGGCATTTCTCTCTCCGGGCGTCTGGATTAATTTGGTTTCCCAGGCTCGGGTGGAGCGATTAGAGGGACACCCCGGCGGTTTTTAGTCAGTAGGAGTCTGAAACACCGGCGTTGCTGCCCTCACAGCGGCCCTGATGGTCCTATGCAGGTGTTTCCCCTGGGACACCAAAAAAAGGCCTATGTCTAGTAGTGGCCTAGGGTGAGCTGATGATGATGACGATTGCAGGTAAGTTTAAAGGTAACGAGTCTCAAGGCTGGAGTCAGGGTGGCGGTAGAGGCCACGCAGCCTTGCCGCGTCTCTATGATGACACGCAGAAGTCATTATTCAAATGCAATCATTGTTGTATCGTCGGATTATTGTCGCTCTCTGGTGTTTAACACGTAACTCAACCGAACTTTTAATTTTTTTTTGCCGCATTGCCTTATTTTTGGAGATTTACTACATTGTTTGATTCCTGCCCCTTTGCCCTGCCCATTGGAACCTGCCCCATTCCACCACAAAACCACAAGACATCGTGTCGGATAATTTTAGAAGAAGCTTCTACATTCATAATGCGAATGGCTAAGGAGTGGAATATGCTTCCAGCGGCCATATTTCCGCGTTCTTATGACCTGGGAGTCTTTAAAAGAAGAGTGAATAGGCATTTGTTAGGCGGACGCGGTTCATCATCGGACTCATCTTCACCTTCCACCAGGTGTGATTGAGGTCAAACGTTCGCCTATAAGTTATAAAATAAAAAAAATATTGGTGTAAATGTGCAAATTAAACTGTTCCGTGCCCCTGGCCGCTGACTAGAACCGCATCCTAGACACTTGCTTCTTGAACAGCAGTGCTGTGCATTGGATATTTGGACAAGGTAGGCAGAATTCGCGTACTAAATGTGAATATTATATTATTATATGATAGTAAATATTATATTGCTTTCATAGGAGAGATAGATCACGTGAATATAGAATAGATATGAATATAAATGGTTTCTTTTTTGTTTAACTGTAAGCAATGTATTCCAGACTTATTTATTGTAAGGGCATGCAATGCTTTCATGCATTTATGGAATGAGCGCTACTATTATAGGACAGCATATTCCTACGTAGATCTGCAGACCTACAAGTTAGTGGATACAGTTATTAGGGTATATCGGCTGTGATTTATGGAGTGATAAGTTTCCATTGTTCGTTTTGACCAATAAATTCTCTGACACAGCCAAGTACGCAAGTGGCAAGTTACGATCACCGCGACTATAGAGGCCTATTTAGACGCCTCTCCAGAGGTTTGAATTTATAAGGTTTTAAATTAAACAACTCTTTAGACTCTAAAATTTCTATTTTATAAAAATATACATATGTATTTTATCTCGGAAAAATTCGAGCAAATAATTTACATAAAATAACCCTGTACTTTTATAATATGATTGAATTAAATTAAAAAACAATAAATTAATTTAATATACTAAAAATTAGTGAAAATTGCCAAAATATCAATATTAAGGTTTAATATATAATATAAATGAAATAAACTTGTGCAATTGCACGATTATCCAATCTATTTTCTTCTTAATATATATATTACATTTATTGGGCAAATATTTATCTAATTATACAATTATAAATACATTAATGGGTCTTATGTTTGAATTAATTTGCTTTAAGTAATAGGTAAGTTAATTCGCGTATAAGCCCCGTTAAAGTATTTATAATGAGTACAAAATGCGACAGTTTAAAATGTATTAATTGTATTATTTCGTATTTGATTTGTAACTAACTAAATTTTTATGATAAAATATTTTTATATCGCCGAATGTATGGGACAGAACAACTAAGAAATACGGATAAAGGTCATACAAATTTTTAATATAACATATAGTTTTTATGTAATATTTTGCCTTTCATTGCCTATGTTAAAAATACATATTTTGCTTGCTTTGTGTACAAAAATATATGGTTACATGTCAAAGTTTGACAAAAATCTATCCTGTGTGGTCGTATTCAATACCAAATGTAAGTGAGGGGGTGTGGCGCAAGGCAAGACCCATATCCCGAGCGCCAAATTCTAGTGGCTGCAAACGAGCTCATCACCCAGCGTACATATTAAATAATATAACAATATAAATAGGCTGAAAATTTGCATAATCCCCTGTTTTGAAGTTTTGAAAGTTAACTCAAAAGTATCATAAGATATCGTTACTGGGTCCTAAGTTGTGCAAGGTAATTTTCTGTAAATATACCACTTTCAACGCGATAAATGCTATTTACATAATTGTTAAGGACAAAATCTCTTAACTTTGTGCTGTAAATACCTTTTAATTGAATAAGCCCATATAATAGAGAAGCAAAGGTAAACAAAACTGGTTGGGGAACAGACACTTTTGCCCTGCCTCGTAAAATTTCAAATTCGCCCCCTCTTTTTTTTTTTAGATATCGCCAAGGAGTATGATTGAGGTCTAGCATAACTTTGATTGTAATAAAAACCAGGACGTACATTAAACCTTAAGTATTTATAAATCATTTATAGAAACATCTAGAACTTCTGCGGGTTGTTGGCGTCTCGCGGCTGAACGTGGATCATGACCTTGATGCCGGCGCCCTGGCGAGCTACCTCGTAAGCTTCCAACGTCTCCTCAATACTGAAGTGGTGGGTGACGAGGGGTTTCACGTTTATTTTCCCACTCGCCACCAACGCTAGGGCTGTCGGGTAGCTGTAAAATAATATTTAACTTTATTTATGAGCTGTTTTAGCTGCGCGAGTTGAAGGCGGTCGGGGGCCGAGGTGCAGGGCGGGCGCATCTCCCCCGCCACGCGTGCCGCTCGCCTTTCGCGCCCTTATTGTAGTGTTGTGGCAGGTAGGTGTCGCACGCGTATCGAATCTCTCCGACGCAGCCTTGAGTTTCCTTCGGCGTTTCTTCTCAAGGTAGTCGCTTCCGAAACGCTAGTAGATAACCTTAGGTTTAGGTTTTAATCTCAAATTGGCTGGCCGCCCAAGTCGAGGTTCGTACCCACAGGGGTGCCCTTGCGTAGCCACCCAACCCATAAATCGCTGGCTGAGCACCTTCAGTGCTCGCCCACTCAAGTCCGGTGTAGCTTTAGAGGCCCTTACCCGGGTCACAAGCAAAGATCACGCAGAAAAAAAAAAAAAAACGCGTATCGACCTCGTTAAGCGCAATATAATATATCGTAACGCTACATCCCTGTCGGAGTGAATAGAGATGCATTAACCCTTTGTGGATGTTTTAAATTTGGACGTGGGTATCGTACTGGGGCCTAATTCTGTATTACAATTTAGATTTCACACTCAAATCTTACCATTTGAAAACCACGTTAACATCGTGTCTTGTCTATATCATGTCACGGTAACGAATCTGATTCATTACAACAAAGTATCATAGAGAATACGATTTTTGCAAATATCGTAACTTTTTACGAAATTGACGTGATATCAAAGCAAGGAATCGCTAAATTCTCTTAGAGAATTAGGCCCCTGGTCGGAATTAATTTCCGTCGAATGAGCACGGATACATAACACGTAAGATTACGATGAATAAACAAGATTTTGTAACTCTTTTCTAAACTTTAGATATCTATTTATTTAATATAGACACCTATCCATCCATTTTATTTCGATAAAGTGTAAGCTGATACATTGTTGCATAGAGTATAGGATTCGTATGGTTCCTTGCTGTGGTGGCTGAGAGCAGACATACGACCGCAAAGGGTTAATAGCTGTATCCGTTTTGAGCTTATATGTCGTGGCCAACGTGACTAGTAGCGCAGCTAATCGCCGTTCCCTGACCATCTGCACACGACATCCCTGTTAATTGCGGGTTTTCTCGCGATGCTTTCCTTCAATCTTGAGCATGTGGTGCCTAATTCTGTACTTTACCATTATTATTATTTACAGGCGCGCGCTTGACTTCAATCACTCCTGATTGAGGGGAAGATGAGTCTAACGATGTATCGCTTCAGCTCAACAAATGTTTATTAACTTTTCTCTTAAAGGCTTCCAAGTTTACATTCCGAGACTAAGGATAGGTCCGTCAGCTGTCGTTTAAACAACGCAGTTTCACTCCGACGCGGCCTTGAGTTTCTTTCGGCTATTCTTCACAAAGAAGCACCATCCGAAACGCTGGTAGATCACCGTTAGGTTTGTTTTTAACTGGCCGGCCGCCCAAGTCGAGGTCCATACCCTCAGGTGTGCCCTTGCGTAGCCGCCCAACCCACAAAATTCGCTGGCTGAGGGCCATATGCCGCCCACCAAGCCCGGTGTAGTTGTGCAGGCCTTTCATGGCCGGGCAATACAGTCAGTCAGAAAAAAAGTTCCTAAGTCATAAGAAACTGTAAATATGCTCGCTGGAGGCATATACCACTACTCAGCTGTTCTCATGATGAATGTAAAAGCAAATCTCTTTTACATTGAATCTAATTCCGTTGTAACAATATATAAACAGCATTCAATGTAGGCCGCATGGTCGCGAGATTGACACGCCTCCAGACAACGCTGCACGGTCGCCTGCGTCGGACATCTTTCCACCGTTTGTCACAGTTTCCATGTCGCGACTGTCAGAATTCAACGGCAACCATTAACTGTTTAACATGGACAATAGGTTTGTCTTAACAAGCATTGAGCTGGGTTTCGACTGTTCCGATCCCACAATGGCAAATATACCAAAATACTAACTCGTTGACGTATCTGAAGATTCCCCTGATGTCGACCTCTCGCGTCAGCGCGCCGGCAAGCGGCACCGTCTGCTCGGGGGCGCCCATGCCGACCAACACGGCCACTCCGCCTGATTTTGTCGCCTGGAATTATCAATAAAGAATCAAACATTATTCTATTCTGCCGGAAACCCTACGGCTTACAGCACAGAACAGTACAGAAGTAGTATATCTTAAATGATTCATAGAAAAAAAAATGAAATAGCCTTACCAATAAAGACAGCCTGACAGTCGCCTGAGCTCCACTGGCGTCAAACGACACGTCGGGGTGCCCGCTTAGTAGCTCGTGGATCTTCATCACCAGCTCTGCTTCGTTTGACTCCCGGGTCACCAGCAGAGTATGGTCAGCGCCCATCGACCGCGCAAAGTCTAACCGAGACTGAAGAATGTCTGCAAAAATAGTAATGAACAGGTGACAATGCTCCGGACACATTCCATCTAACAAATATAAACATCTTATGAAACTAAATGATTCTCCAAATGTAAATTGTGGAATCATAGATGATATCCACCATTTGTTGATGGAATGTGTCCGATCTGAATCTGTGAGAGAGGCGTTTGTGAGTGCCTTTGCTCTGAACAGACTTGACATCGGGATGTTTAACAAAGTCTTAACAGAACTATTATCTGATGAGGCGTCTGGCTTGTTCAGATCAATGGAACCATATGTAATATGTTAGGTATTTCTGTATTAGGGTGCGATGGGGCTGACATACGTACACACGTAAAAGTCCCTTAAATAAATAGAATATAAAATAAAAGGGTGACAATGCGATCTTGCCTGGGAACAATCATCACGCCATATCAAGTTTACCACGCTTAAGTGCTAAGTTAAAAGCTTAGTTCGTAAGTGCTAGTCAAATTTGCTAGACGAATGCGTTTCATCATCGAACTTATCTCCACCTTCCACCAGGTGTGATTGAGGTCAAGCGTTCGTCTATAAATAATAATATATATATACAACGTTACTGGTAACTAACGCAAAACCTCCTAAAGGTAACTTAGGTACATCAAGACTAACAATGTTTGTTCTATGACTTTTGCCAAAACTTAACACATCCTAAGATATATATTTTTTTAGTTTTAGTAGGGATTTCTATCAATCGTTGGCTCTATGTTTAAAGTTCAGTCAGCTGATGCTACGAAATCGTCTGCTCCAGTTGCATCGCGCCGCCTTTCAGTGTTAAGAAGACTTATTGGTGACAACTCTTTGACAAAGATTAGACTGCACAGCATCGAGCTTCGACGTAGAGTTGCCTGCCTCTCGGTCTTTTACCGGTTGCACGGTGGAGAGTGTTCTCAGGAACTACATTCTTTGATTCCACCAGCCCCATTCCACCACAAAACCACAAGACATCGTGTCGGATACCATCCGTATGTGGTGGATGTTCCTTATATCAACACGAAAAGATTCGCTTCTACATTTTCATGCGAACGGCTAAGGAGTGGAATATGCTTCCACCGAGCATATTTCCGCGATCTTATGACCTGGGAGTCTTTAAGAGAAGAGTGAATAGGCATTTGTTAGGCGGACGCGGTTCATCATCGAACTCATCTTCACCTTCCAGGTGTGATTGAGGTCAAGCGTTCATCTATAAATTATAAAAAAAGAAGATCAGAACTGCAAATTTAATTAATTTTTTTTTTGTATGGGGCAAAAAGATTGAATTATAAAAAGTCGTAGAACAAAAGTTGTTAGTCTTGATATAAAAAAGTCATCCTTGAGAGGTTTTGCGTTAGTTACCTGTAACCCTGAATATATGAGATGCAGGGCAGGAGAGGTAGACACTCGACTGGACGAATTTGGTTTCCCAGGCCTGGGTGGAGTGATTAGAGGGACACCCGGGGTTTTTTAGTCAGTAGGAGTCTGACACACCAGGGTCGCTGCCCTCACAGTGACCCTGATGGTCCAATGTAGGATTTTCCCCCGGGCTAAAAAAAAAAAAAGGAGAGGTAGACAAATGCGAATCTAACTCAGTCTGCCATCGACCGCCGTCACGGTTACACGACTCAACTGTGCATGCTAAGTTGTTAATAACAATAATATATCATTACGCTATATCTCTTAAGGGGTGAACAGGGCTACATTAGTGGTTGTATCCACTTTGCACTTATATGTCGTGCTCAGCGTGACCAGTAGCGCAGCTGATCGCCGTTCTCAGGGCACTTATATTTCTATTATGACATATGCGGGTTCCCTCACGATGTTTGTAGAAGTAAGCATGTAGTGTATAAATCCGTACGTACGTATGTGCGGGGATTATGTTTTTGATAAATCAACCCCCAACGGAGTGACAGTTTATTCCAAAATACGTCAATGTTTAAATAATTAATAAGAAAAACAATACGTAGCTTTGTCGTTCAAAATTTAAATATACGATTTTGACGTTTTTGGAAAATCAACCACCAAGTAAATTATCTTTACCCGAGCAACGCCGGGTTGTTTCAGCTAGTATTCGATAAGAGCATACCTGTGATGAGCACCTTGCTCGCACCGAAGGCCTTTGCAGCGAGCATCGTGAGCAAGCCTATGGGCCCTGCACCGAGCACCAACACCACGTGGCCAGCGGACACGCCGCCGCGCCGGCACGCATGGATGCCTACAGACAGGGGCTCCAGCATGGCGCCTTCCTCCATCGATACGTGCTCTGGTAACCTGGGAAAGAAAAAAGAAAGAAAGAAAAAGTTTATTAAGGCTGTAGCAACTGCACGAATCCTGTAAGGCACGCGGGGCTGCGACGAGAGGGGTGTGTGGCAACCATCCACGCGGCTGCCTACAGTTTCAGCGCTCGCGCCGACAGTGTCGTATATACTAGTTAAGAGATCGTACGCGTCAGTCTGCCTTGTACACCGTGCAATACAAGTTGTACCGGATTCATTATCTAGTTTCATTTTCATTAATAATAGCATTGGGGTTAGTGCAGCACCCCAAAAGGCAAAGGAAACAACACACAACAAACATATTTATATAAAAACAACAATGAAAGAATACATAACATCACATCATGTATCCTGTGTGCTGCTACCCATCTCAAAGAGCACTCAGCTCAGCGTATGCTGGGCGACGCTGCACGCGCCATCCAGCGCTGATCATCCCACTTCAGGGTAAGACCCTGGTTGCGCCAACTTACCCCGAGGTTTTTCTTTTTTATTATTTATAAGGGCTTTTGCCATTTTGGCATATCAGCCCCATTGTACCCAATACGGTGAAATACACCTCAGTGCTGAGAGAGTCACTGATGAGTCAGTGCTGCCATGTCCACCAACGATTTCTTGGTATTCCTGTCGGATCACATGGGACGCCTTGAAAGGCACCTATATCACATAAGCTGACTCTGCATTGGCTCATCAGCGACTCTCTTGCACTTTTATTCCGGTCACACTCTATCAGCAAGTGATGCAAATCCTCCCCCGAGAGGTTCTAATTTCTAAAAGTGTAAATACCGTCATAGTGACTCGCTTTGCCTAACAGTATAGTGGGTAAGTGGTACTGGGAACTAGGCATAGTGGGTAAAGACATTTATACTAACTTGAAGCAGAAGTCGGCAGCGTGCTTGTAGTATCGGACGAGGTTGCCGTGGTAGGGCGGTGTCGCGCAGAACTTCATGTCGGGGCAGAGGTGGTAGCGGCCGGTCTTGCAGAACTCGCAGTACCGGCACGGCACTCCAGGCTCGATGGCCACGCGGTCTCCTACCTTTAAGTGCTTCACGGTGGCGCCGACCTGGAATCATAGAAGGTGGCGTCAGCCCAAGCCTTAAAGTTAAAGACATTTATGCTTATTACGTTGGTATCGAATCATAATTTGATATTACTAAATTCCATAAATGCATTTTTTTTTTGAAGCGGACTAACTACTGATTGCCGGGAAAGGCATTTTCAGCTCAACCGGGCTTAGGGGGCGAGCACAGAAGGTGCTCAGCCAGCGAAATTTTGGGTTGGGTGGCAATGCAAGGGCACCCCTGTGGGTACGAACCTCGACTTGGACCGCCAGCCAAATAAAGTACTAACCCTACGGGTGATCTACCAGCGTTTCGGAAGTGACTACCTTGAGAAGAAACGCCGAAAGAAACTCAAGGCTGCGTCGGAGTAGAACTGCGCCTCGGTGCGAAAACGCACCGGTTAGCAGCAGTTGACTGAACTATCCTTCTTCGGCGCCGCCGGTGTCGTGGAATGAAACTAGTGCGTGTGTGTACCTCACTGTTTGATCGAACGGTGGCTCTTTTAACAGCCACTGTGATTGGATCATCCGGGTCCCCTAGCACGTCGCGAGGGCGACGAATGGCGGGTGCGAATTCACTCTTGCGTACGTATACGCAAGACCTACTGATTAGATTGTTAGAATGGTGCTGCGCCTTGTCGAAGTAACGACGAGACGCTTCACCCCATAAATGAAGTCATGAGCAGACAACTTGTAGTGGTAGCACACAGGCTGAGGTCAGGTCACATTCCATCAGGCAAATTTAAACATCTGATGAAGCTTGTGGAGTCACCGAACTCCAGGACGTGTGACAAAGTAGATGACGTACAGCATTTGCTGTTCGGGTGTGTCCGATCTCAGTCTGCAAGAGATTCTCTGATGGGAGCCTTTAGTTTGAGCAAATTTGATGTAGGCATGTTCTGGGGAATTTTAGCAAGACCTTACTCAGCCGAAGCAAAGGAGTTGTTCAGGCTGATGGCTCCCCACCAGAAATAAATGTTAGTAGTGCATGTTTAGGATACGATGGGGCTGGCATGTGCCGAGGCACAAAAGTCCCTTAAATAAATAGAAAAAAAAATCCATAAATCCGGTGATTAGTGCATACTGCATACACAGCTGATAGCCGTTCTCAAGGTACTTACACATGACATTTCGATTAGATGCCATGCCGGTGTTCTCACGATGTTTACTTTCTCCGATGAGAATGTGGAGCCTAAATCCAAAAGAAATCAGAAAAAACTCAGTGGGTCGTGCCGGGTTTCGAACCTACAACCATTCGCGTTGACGCACATGGAAACCAGTACATTATTCACTAGGCCACACAGACACTATGATATTATTATCTTCGATTTGTTGCAAAGAGATTTCTTTTCCATCTCACATGTGCTTAGAGTGTTTTAACGAAAAACATGCGTTATAGTATAATGTAATATGTTATCCTATATAAATCAATAAAAGGTATTGTATGATGTGAAATTTTTAAGTATTTTAATCTTATATCCTATATCTATACTAATATTATAAAGCTGAAGAGTTTGTTTTTGTTTGTTTGAACGCGCTAATCTCAGGAACTACTGGTTCGAATTGAAACATTATTTTTGTGTTGAATAGACCATATATCGAGGAAGGCTTTAGGCTATATAACATCACGATGCAACTATTAGGAGCGAAGAAATAATGGAAGACAGTATATGTCTATCCTTTAAGATTAAGTCTCTAGAACCGTTTTTATAGTAATAAAATTTGGTCGAAATGAATGCATTATTTGTTAAGAATTGTATCAACGTAATAATATTAATCTTTATCCAAATAAATGTGTTGTTGATTAAGAGTATTTAATTGTGGACAAAATTGTCTTTGACATCACTTAATTTCAATGAACATCTTAGAAGATATTACAAAACCTTATATAGCAAAACAATGTTTGCCGGATCAGCTAGTTTACTTATAAATGCTTATTCCTTTTTAAAAATCTATCTAAAAATCCTATTAAATTCAACAAGAAAAGTGTGCTTCATATATTTCTGTGACGCGGCAACGAATGTGGTAAAAATAATCTAAAAGAGTTTGGAAGCTGCTTTACAAAAAAAAAAATTGTAATGTAAATGCAATTGTAAATATATACTCGCAAGTTTGTACGAAATCTTCTATGTATGTACTTATGTAGTAAAGATAAACATAACAAACAAAATGACAATAAAAAAATAATAACACCCCTGTAAAAGATTACACAAATAAAACTTCACTTGTACCATTTAAATCATTGTTACAATAGATAATCACTTTCCAACAGATTCGGATCTTAATATTTTTCGAGGCGGGCAAAAACAAGACCCTGCTACCCCGCTTTCGCCACTCCATTTTGCTTTGCTTCTCAATTATATGGATTATTCTAACAAAAAATGTTTACAGTACAATTCTTAAAGATTTGACTCAATAACTTTGTGAAAGTGTAAATATCGTTATCACATAAGAAGCTAAGTCATTGACATTACAAAACTTAAGATGTCGTAACGGTATCTTAGTAGACTTCTGATTTACTTTTAAAACGTCAAAACCAAAGGCTTCTAATTTTCAGTCAATTTTTAATGGAGAAATTGACCCACTTTTTTAGATATATTATATTATTTAGAGGGTACGCTGGATGATGTGCTCGTCTACCGCTGCTGGAATTTAGCGACCGGGGGTTGGGCCCCGGTATGCCTCCCACTAGATCCGTTCCTACTTTCTGATAATATAGTTTGTTAACTTATCTGTACTAATAGTTTCATTCTAGAATATTTTATATACAATTTAGATTATCTGTAAAGATTACTGCGTCAGTTAATGGTATTCGTGATGGGGATTATGTGGTAAAAAAAAAAGAAAAAAAAAGAAAACGGTACGTACATTGAAGATAAATGTTTTTCTTATCGCTTATGGAATGAAATATACTACTTTCAGCTAAGAGCCCTAAGATGTAAACTGCTGATGATTACCTCAATATTGTTAGACTATACTAGATATATACTATATAGACTAGACACAGAATTTGCCACTTGTGTAACACAAAAGAAAAAATCACTATTAGATCATGTATCCACCAATCTGAAACAACATAGTTTTCATTTTGCTGTAATAGAATCATCCATGTCGGATCATAAACAAATATATTTCGAAGTAAAAAAATATCAAACAGAAAATATACAAAAAAATGAGTATGAATCAATTAACTATCGACTACTATACAAAACTATGAACAGGAGAGACACGTACAATGAAACTGATGATTACATGAAATTAGAAAACAAAATATTACAAAGTATTAAAATCGGTAAATCTATAAGCGATCGACTCTACATGCGCTTGTAGGTAGATGCCGCAAGCATAGATGGCCAAAATGTAATCAGATTAATAAAAATGATTACGATTTCATTTTACGTTTTTACCATTAATATGACTGCATTTTGCTCATCTATGTTTTAAACACTATAGAAAGCCAGATTGCATACACATTTATGATTTCTTAGAGCGGCTTGCACTAACAAATTAAATCTAGTTTAAGCCTGTATAAAACGCTATTCTGTGAAGCGGTTTCATTCAATCTTAATGATGATTTTAGTTTAAGAGTTGTTGCAACTGGATTTTGATTCTATGCAAGACAATAAGTACAATTCAGCGCTAAATAGCATTTATAAAGTCTAAACTAGATTTAATTTGTTTGTGCAAGCCGCCCTTAATGTTTTAAATGGATTTAACCATGATTATAGAGCAACTATGTTTCATTAAAATTACGACTACATTTTGTAATCGTTAAACATTAATCAGATTACATTTGGCCCATCTCTGGTCGCAAGTAAAGAAAGAAAGAAAAGAAAAAAAGCATATATTTGACACATAGCATAAATTATTGAGAAGCTAAAGCAAAAAGTACTAGCTCAGATAATAATTTTTGTCCTGTCTCGAAAATTTTCAACATCCGGGCCTATTTACCGTATGGAACAGAACAACCTACTTTTCGGCCTCAATAAAACGCACGCTACTGTAAAGACGCGTTATGTAACTGCGAAGAATCCGATTTATTCAAAGCAACCATGTGCTATTTTAGTAACTCACGTAGATTGGTATATCTACGGTCAGTCGGACGTGGACTATTTCATATTTCACTCAACGAGCTTGTTTTCATAGCAACACACGGTGTTTGCCAAATCGGACTCCAGTATTATTAGTCTAGGAATTTTACCCGTATTAAATTTTCTAATGTTAAAATACATTTTCAATTATTGTATGTTAACTATTTTAGCCGTGGTGGCTGCCGGCAGAATAGAATAGCACCCCCCTCTTCTTGCTGAGGTGTCGTAAAAGGCGACTAAGGTATCTCTTTAACACCGCAATTCAACCAGGTGTTCAGAGAAGGAATACTCGACCAAACCTGCATCCCGCTCCCTCCCGATCGTACTGGTTCTCCATTTCATCGGGCCTGAGGGAGCTCGGACGAGAGAGTGCTTTTCTGGCAGCGCGTCCAGTTATGCACTTAAATATCTCCTGCGCAATTGACTGTTTCCGAAAACTGGGCCTTGATTTTCATAATCGGCGTTGAAACAGTCGCCGTGGCCGAATCCGGCTTGGACATCATCATCATGTTAACTATTTATTAGTACATATATAATAATAACATCGTTACGCTATGTCCCTTTAATGGTGAGCAGAGATATATCAGGGGCTGTATCCAGTTTGCGCTTATATGTCGTGCTCAATGTAAGCATGTTACAGTCTAAAAATGACTCTAACTATCAACAGTAAGGAAAAACATTTAATAGTCACAGTGATCATACCGGACTGCACAAATATGTCTTCATGCTACATGTAAAGGATCCAATACCATAAGACAGAGGAAACACGCTAGCCAGAAGACCATTCAACAGCTCAACGGCTTGGAAATCTAAGAATCAAAGAACCTCTTGGTTCCAGCCGTTGCTATGAGATACTGTATAGCTGTCACTCTGCAAACCCGCGCTCGTATTTCTATTATAGAAGGGAGAAGGTGGATAAGGTTAAATAGTTCTTCAGAACACTCGCCATGACACAGGCGGTAAAAAATGTTTAGTGTTGCAATATCTTTGCGCAACTGAAGCGGTTCAAGATGCTTAGTCACGTCAGGATCATTCACAGTGCGGACAGCCCTCCGCTGTAACCTATCCAGGGCGTCAACTAAGTACTAAGCAGAACCATCTTAGAGATGCGAACAGTATTCCAAGCAGGGCCTGACCTGGTCCTTATACAATAGGAACAGTTGATCCGGCGTGAAAAACCATCGTAAATCTGTTGAGGACACCGAGTCTACGTGATGTTTTGAAGATGACAGCTCATGATCATCCCTAAGATTGAGACATATTTAGTTATTCGTCAAAATCAGACTTATTGATTGAGTAAAGTCTAGGCAAAGTTCAAGTAGCTTCTATAAATCTAAACTTAAATGTTTCATTCTCTTGAGATACGTAACCCAAACAATGCACTAACAGGTTATTTATCTGAAAGACAAAACTTAAATTAATTATTATAAATTTCTTATAACTGATAATGTTTTTAAAGAAAATATAAGCATCTGTTGAACCAGTTATCTTAATTGCATAGTGACTGTATTTATTATATCTATATTTTATCTTAATAGCAACAATAAACTCAATACTAAAACAATTAATTGAATCGGTTAGTTACATGGGTCGTAGTTTCAATGAGATTCAACAAATTATTCCTTCATAATCCCACCCAATCAACACACCTTAGTCCACAGCTGGACAAAAGCCTCTTACCTCTTATAATAAGCGCCAGGTTTCGCCCAAATACAAGGCATAACAACGCATAACCTCATAAAGGTGACTTACTCGTAGATACCACAAGACTAATAACTTTTGTTCTATGCCTTTTGCCAAAACGTAATACATTCTAAGAACGATCTTTTAAGTTTTAGTGTGGCTTTCTATAAATCATTGGCTCTATGTCTCGTAAATAAATATATTTCAACTTTCATTTATTTGATTCTGGTGTAGGTATGTCACAGTCCGCTGAATGCCGTCGTCGGAATCCGCTAGGTTAGGCCGCCTTTGTAACACCCGTGCAGCCGTGTCTTGAATAAAGTTTATGTGAAGGTACGATGATTAGAACAGCAAATTTATTTTTTCTTTGTATGGGAAAAAAATCATTCAATTCAAAAAAGCTGCCTGCCTTGATAAACCAAAGTCACCATCAATAATTTATGCTTTATTTGCCAGTAACCCTATATTTACGCTCGGCAGACAGCATCATATGTAAGCCTTATTATGCTATTGATGATTGATTAGTGTTTAAAGGTGCTTTTAAATTGAAGGAGCGTTTCTGAAACTGTGGGGAAGTTTTAAAACATTTTCATCACTATGTATTAGCCGAAATAAGGTTTTAATGTAAAACAAAGCAAATGTTTTGTAACATTTTGTAAAGTAATGGATGGCTCTCATTTCCTTATTTACACAGTTTGTATTATTGTCTTTAAATTAAGATACAAAGACAAGTAAATTTTTATTTATTTCCATTTGATAAAATTGGGTACCTACCATGGGTGACATTGAGAAAGAGAATTAAAAACCGAGGTACACAAATTAGAACATATTAGGTCCTTACATATGAAATTGGCGTTTTGTATGTGAGGAACAAAAAGTCGAATATTTTTTAATATAATATATTTAATTAATCAAAGTATAAACCATTATTTTCTATGCACTTTTGCCATCTCATAGGTAGTTCATTGATCCCTTTACTAAAAAAACCAGTCGGACGGGAATCAATAAAATCTTTGAAGGCGATTTGGACTGCCCCATCGGAGTTGAATTTTTTCCCTTGCAAGAAGTTATCCAAATTTCGAAAAAAAATGGTATTCTGTTGGAGCAAGGTCCGGGGAGTACAGAGGATGTCTTAGACTTTCCAATTGAAGCTCTTCTAATTTAGTAGCCGTCTGTTGCGCAGTGTGTGGTCTAGCGTTGTCGTGAGCAGCAGTGGCGTGGAGCGATTGACCAGCTTAGGTTGTTTAGCCGCTAGCTTTTCCATCATGGTTTGCAATTGCTGACAATAGACATCAGCCGTAATAGTCTGGCCAGATTTGAGAAAACTGTAATGAACAATACCGGCACTAGTCCACCAAACGCTTACAAGTAACTTTTTTGGGGTTAATTTTGCTTGGGGCAGGATTTGGCTGGCTGGCCAGGATCCAACCATTGCGCTGAGCGCTTCCGATTATCGTAAAGAACCCATTTTTCATCACAGGTAATGATTCGGTTTAAAATACCTTCATTATTGTGCCGGTTTAGTAATGTAACGCAGCAGTCGACGCGCGTTTGCCGGTTTGCTTCAGTCAATTCGTGAGGTACCCAGTTTTCAAGCTTTTTAACCTTCCCAATTTGCTTCAAGTGAATTAAAAGAGTTTTATCACTAACATCGCAGCCTGCAGCTAACTCGGACGTGGTTTGCGATGGATCCGCTTCCACAATAGCCTTCAAATCTTCATTATCAACTTGAGTCTCAGGCCGTCCACGGGGCTTGTTCTGCAGGTCGAAATTTCCAGAACGAAAACGTTGGAACCAAAAACGAACTGTGTTTTCTTTTGCAACATGACCGCCATACACATCATTCACCCTTCGAGTTGTTTCCGCAGCACTAGTGCCACGGCGGAACTCGTACTCGTAAATAATGCGATTTTTTAAGTTTTCCATTTTGTAAAATGAGTGACGCAAACAGAAAAAAACAGAAGAAAAAAACAAATGAATGACGATCATCGAAGTACAAATACATGAGTCTATAGCTGTACAAATTTGAACTTGAAACTCCTTACCAAAGAGGAGAACTTTGTGATTAAAGTGGCCAATACGAAAAACGCCAATTTCATATGTAAGGACCTAATATAAATATCCCAAAAGTTATTAGGCACCACAGTATACAAAATAATTAATATTTAATGCTAGTTGACAGTAAAGTGCAGAAGAAATAAAAAAAAACAGTATATTCTACATGTTGTTTAAAATGCTGTGCTGTGTTGTTTTTAAGCGGAATTTTCTACTAACGATGTAAGATTGCCAGTTTTCTCAAACTTTAAACAGGCCAGGATCTACGGGAGGCAAGGCGAGGCCCACGCCCTGGGAGTCTAATTCCTGGGCGGCAGACCAGCATATCACCCAGCAAACCCACTGAATAATATATCTAACAAAGTAAGCCAACTTCTCCATAGAAAAATAGCTGAAAATTACAAGCTGACGTGAACGTTGGTTTTGACATTTTAAATATTAACTTAAAAGTCTCATAGGATTTTTTTTAATCCTGACTCTTCATAGTGACCACATCACACCAGATAGTAAGCACGGTGCAGTTAAAAGTAGGACTACAACTATCAACGGTAAATAAAAACAATCGATAGGCGCAGTGATCATGCCGGCCTGTAGAAATATATTTTTAGGCTGTGTTCAAACGACCCAATATCTTAGGACGCTGTGAACACGTTCGCTGGAAATGCATTCCACAGCTCAACGAATTGGCAAAAATAAGAATCAGAGAACTTCTTAGTCCTAACCGGAAAATGCCAATTCCAAAATGTATCGTTATATTTCAACTAGTTTATGCAAGACCTCAAATTATACACCTAATTTATCCTAGTGAACCCGCCTATCTATTGGTGAAAGCCGTATGAAAATCCGTCTAGTAGTTTTTGAGTTTATCGCGAACTTATCGCGATATTACCCAAGGATAATATACCTATAAATGCCTATTATCATGATCGTTTTAAAAGGTAGCATTTTAATGAGTATATTATGTTAATTTTAAAACTCGTACCAGATAATGCGCGCCACCGCACTTCGAATACCAATGTCGTGCAAATATACAAACTACCAAGTTCAAGGTTGTATAAACACAGGGTTGCCGCGTGCGCACTTTGAGCAATCGAATAATAAACAGTATAAGAAAACATTGGGCGACTTGTTGTCTACTAATGACTTAATTACAGAACCATGATGAGTGAGGAGGCTCACATATTATCTCTACCGAATAACTTTGACCAGAGATTTTTTTTTCTTAAAATGACATTTATTTATATATTTTTACATAATTAAGGGCGGCCAGTGGCCTACACACTACAAAACAATAAAACAAAAACAATCGCAAAAAAATTTACATTTATGTGTTGAGCCGTTTACAGGCACATCGTGCATCAAAAACATAAACGATACAACTTATAAAACAAACACATTAACAAATAAGAATAAATCAGTCAAAGTGAAATCATAGGCAAAAGAAAAATCACAACAAAAATTAAAAGAAAAATCATACCAACAACTACACCACCGCCATTTCGCCCATTTCGTTTCATTTCACTTTTCTTGTTCTTCCTTTCCTCTTTTGTTGGTCTTTATTTATTTATTTCTTTCCTCTCCGATTCAACTAACCTACTTGTGTCTTCTCACAACTGTATTCACTTAATCAAGTCAGTATAAGAGAGTTTATACATTTTTGTAAGAATGGACAACCCTAATTGTACAAGGTACGCCACGCCACCTCACTTGGCCTCGTACGGAATTAGCTACGTCACAAAAGTAGCGGGTGTGTCTGCAACCGTAGTGAGAGGCAGGCTTCATTTTTTTATAACACACCTCTGTAAGTACCGGATTTAAGTGGCGTGAAGCCCAAAGCATTTTTTTAATAACAAAATGTGGTCTACAGGTATTTTTATGATTTACAATCGAACACTTGACTTCAATCACACCTGGTGGAATGTGAAGATGAGTCCGACCATGTACCGCGTCCGGGCAACAATTACCTATTAATATTGTACTTCTCTTAAAGACTCCCAAGTCATAAGATTGTGTAAATATGCTCGCTGGAAGCATATTCCACTCCTTAGCTGTTCGCATGATGAATGTAGAAGCGAATCTTTTCGTGCACATATAAGGAACATCTACCAAAAAATAAAATAAAATTAAATTAAAATGATGTTTATTTTATAATCTATCAGTTACAAGTAGTCTATTTAATTTATTTTCTCGTATACCTTTGCTCTTGTTTTGGGTATTCATACATTTGTGCTATGGTGTCACTAATACATTTTGTAGTCGATTTGTTTATTGTATGTAATAGTTTATTTTAGGATTATTTATTTTTGAGTGGGTGTATTGTTATTATCTATACTTATTATTATAATTTATACTTAAAATTATTTAAGCTATATGTTATCCTATTTATTGTTTCTTATGTTTTTTATTGCTTAATAAGATGTAACACGACCGGGGCCCTCCACGAAAATCAGCGCTGCAGACTTCCTCTGTGGCTTTAAATGGAGGTCCCATTTTTCGCCACGTTAATATGTTTTTGTTTTTTCTTTTGTTTCTGTATTTTGTTGTCTTGTAACAGAATTGTTGCTTTTGAATTTCTAGTATTTTGTTAGTTTGTGGTGATAATAAATATATTTCATTTCATTTCATATACGGATGGATATCCAACACGGTGTCTAGTGCTTTTATGATGTAATGGGGTTGGCAGAATAAGAGAATGTGGCTTTTGAGAACACTGTCCACTGTGCAACCAGTAAAAGAGGCTAGCGAGCTGTATTTTTTTTTTCAAATTGACGCGCATGATTGTCCGGGAAAGGTCTTCACAACTAAACCGGGCGGGTGAGTGAACACTGAAGGTGCTCAGCCAGCGAGCTTATGGGTTGGGTGTTAATGCAAGGGCATCCCTGTGGATACGAACCTCGACCGCCGCTTGGCCCGCCAGCCAAAATATACGAAACCTAACGGTGATCTACCGGCGTTTCGGAAGCGACAACCTTGAGAAGAAACGCCGAATGAAACTCAAGGCTGCGTCGGAGTGTTAGCGAGCTACGTGTTGGAAAGTGGCCACTGCCGAGAGACCTTTGGTTTGCTGTAGGTTTTTTTTTGATACGGATAAACGTTGATGGCCGGGACAGATATTTACAACTCAACCGGGCTAATTGCTGTAGATCTTACTTTAATTTAAAAATAAGTCAAGTTGGAGAATATTAAGCTTTTCACAAACTTATGATACTCATGGAATTAAAAAGTCGATAGAAGGATTATCTAGTACAAAATGTAGAATTTCATAAGCCTATTAATGCTCATTTTGTTCCATTACGTTTCCTTTTAACTCTATAGCATTTCTTGATGAAAATACAGTAATAAAATACTATAATGTATTATAATTATAACTATATCACGAGCACGACGCGTCAATTCGTTATTGGACAACGAATTTTTTCTTTGAATTATTTTTTAAACAAAGTTGTGTAATTTTTAGCATCAGCTCTCTGAGCTCGTAGTAATGGCTACCTTTACGACGTGGTTAGTCCGGCACTGACCTCTGCCGAATATTATTTTCAGAGATCCCGTTTAAAATGTCAATTAGTTTAGGCGAGAGGAAATTAATGCCGGCGACCTTGGAATGTCTAGCAATCGAGTATCAAGTTCATTATGATTCGCAAGTCTCTATCTGTCTATATATATATATATATATATATATATATATATATACCAGTAGCGTTCATTCCATAGATGCATGGAAACATTGCATGCCCTTATGATAAATAAGTCTGGAATACATTGCTTAAAGTTGAACAAAAAAGGAACCATTTATATTCATATCTATTCTATATTCACGTCATTATTTCTCCAATGAAAGCAATATAATATTTACTATCATAACATAATATTCAAATTGATTACACGAATTCTGCCTACCCTCTCCAAATACGCTATACACGTCACTGATATACACCTATGAAAACACTTGCCCTAACTGTTATATCACCGTAAAACCTAAAGTACTGATGCTAGAAATCTGAAATTTGGACATCGGGTTCTTTGTAAGATGCAGGGACCCACTAAGGACGTATGTTTTGATATTCCACCCCCCACGGGGGTTAAATAGTGACCATTAACGGACGAGAATCCGTAGACAGTCGGCATTGCCATATCGGCCCACATATACCACGTCGGAAGGTCTCAAGGTTTTTATTATTAAAATTGCCGCATAGGGTTTTGGGCAGTAGTTTCCCAAACAAAAATTTAAAGTATAGTTTACCTTAGAGACAACTCCTGAGGCTTCGTGTCCCATTACCATGGGTTCTTTGAGCACGAAGTGGCCGCACGCGCCGCTCTGCCAGTAATGCACGTCCGAGCCGCATATGCCGACGCAGTCCATGCGTAAAAGAACTTCTGCGAATTATAACGACAGCTTATAAAGTCAAGGCTGTGGTAAGCCTGTGAACAAGCGACCGGCATCCATCTGCGGCAACGCGTATGGTCGTATCTTCGAATCAGCGCTGGGTAACTCACTTGGTTACATGGCATTTGCTTCGCTGACTTCCCTTTAGTGCATCAGAGCACAAGGTATTAGCATTTGTTGTTTTCTATCTTGACCTATCTTTCTGTGTTATAAGTAATGTTATATGCGAAATAAATGCTTTTTTTTAAACTTTGCCGATGGAAAACATAGAGACTTGCTCAGGTTGGTCGCATTTCGGGATCAGCTTGTGCTTCCAAATGTTCGTATACCTAGTGAGCTTCTGTCGTGGGATATGGTCAATGGATTCTCGTCCCTTGGTAGTCGCTTTCGACCTTGAAATATAATTTACTTTTCATCAGACGCTGGGTAGTCAAGTTTTAACCCAAAAAACACAAAAGTTACTTTTTTGTATCAATTTAATTCAAAATTAAGATACTTGCGACAAATTTTTGAAATTTCATCTTGTTCCATTTAACATGATATTTTTGGCTACACATTTCGCATAAATGTGTGATTTCTTTATATTTCTTATTTCTATACACATTTGTATTTTCGTATTGATTATTCGTTCCTATGCAACAGATCTAAATTCAAAACGGGGATACTGCAAGGAAAACATACCATCGTCAGATATTTCCGGGATTGGGGTCTGTACCTGTAAATAATATACATAATATTATAGATACCTGTTAATTTTACATAATAATATCACTACGCTGTATCCCTTTTGGGCTTACCAGTGATACATTAGTGGCTGTATCCACTTTGCATCTATATGTCATGATATTTTAATTAGATGCTATACGAGGTTGGCTATTGATGCTTAAATCCGTCCTTAATCTGGGAAAACCCAGAGGTACTGGGATTCGAAAATATTACCATAGTAACTATATGTCTATGTCAATTTTAGTGTTCTGAAAACGGAGATCTGATGCTGGGCACACTATCATAACATCATACGCAATGATATTTTTTAATTGGTTCGGCATACCGGCTTCACGCCTGATGTAAAGTACAGTGTAGTTATATATCGAGATTGGCTATATGTTAAGTCACCGATTCCGTCAACATGGGCTTGGTTCTAAGAATCTCTTAGGGTATACTCACATTCCTATTATTCATTTTCCTTTTTTGTTAAACATCCTATTTACTGAACAACTTCTAATTAAAATGAAAGAAGCGTCTGCAAACTCAGCGTATGAATGGCAAATGGCGTCAAGTGACGGGAATCCATTGAGAGAAGCAGTCCCTAAGCCGGCACGCATGTACCACTACACAATACCTCTAGGTATATGAATACTGGAGTTCGTGGACGATGTCGTCGCAAGAGCTGCTAGGAGACATTCGTAGGCAGGCTGAGTCGGTGAGGAGAGAAGCGGGACGCGCTAGAAGGAAGGAAATGGGACAGAAGTACAAAGAAAGAGCAGAATGTCTACGAAGCGTAGTTTATAAGGAATTGAAAATTGTTAATAGAATTCAACTAAAATAAAATGTTTAAAATGCAATATGTTAGAAATAAAATAAAAAGAACTGTGGCATGTGCCAGATGTACCGGGTAAATAAACGCATTTTTGTTCACCCCGAAATGGATATAATTTGATGATATATTACTTATTATTAGGTACTATCCTAATTTATCATGACATTGTAAATAGTGTCCGTAATGTCTTATCACTACAATGTCTCAATATTTGAGTTAAAGTCGAGTTGAATGACACAATGACATTAACTAGACAGCGGGGTCAACAAAATACTGTCAATCTAAACTGTCATGCTCAAATCTCCCTGTTTGTATGTATCGTTAGCTATCTGACCCGGTTTCACCCGTATGCAATGGACTTTAATTTTTTTACACTGGTTCGACATAGTGACTACAGAGTTCCTGATCGTAAGTACAGTGCAGTCCAAAAACGAAAGCGACTATCAAAGGATGAAAATCCATTGATAGTCTACATCGTCATGCCGGCCCACATATACCGCGACTGAAGGTCTCTAGGTATATGAGTTACTGGATATACACAAGCTGATTCCGAAACGCGACAAGCCGAAACTGGTCACTATGACGGGCTTTACACCCATGTACTGTGGTCGCGATCCAGACGGCCTCCGACGCCCTACCACCTCGCAAAATTGCACGTGGAGAAAAATATTAATATTAAATAATTTTCATGAGGTCTGGGGGATTGTCAGAACTGGGTCGTGATCACAGTACTCATGTGCAAAGACCGTCACTGCGACTCTCTTTGGTTAATCGCGTTTTGGGATCAGTTCGAGTGCATCTAGTTGTCCATACACTTAGAAGCCTTCCGTTGTGGTATACGTGGGCCGATATGTCGACGGCGACCGTCAATAGATTTATTCTTTGATAGTCGCTGCCGCTCTTGGCCTACACTGTACTTCCCACTAGGTGCGGTGTAGTCACTTTTTCGAATCAGTATAAAAAAATATAATTATGTAAAAATTAATTAATTCATTATGGATTTAGGCACCAGACGCTTATCAGTGAAGGAAACATTGTGAGGAATGTATTAGAAATGTCATATGTACCTACTAGAGCTGTCAGAACGGCGATCAGCTGCGCTACTGGTCACGTTGGGTACGATATGTAACTGCGGCGATTTGATTACAGGACCCGCAGTTCCCACTAACTCGCAGAAGTAGTCACCTTGGGGTTTTTAGCTGGTAAAAGTCCGGCACACCACGGCCGCTACCCCCTTGCGCGGCCGGGACGGTCCCATGAGGATTTTTCCCAAGTAAAAAAAGGGTACGATATGTAAGCGCAAAGTGGATACAGCCACTAATATCTGATCAACTCGAAAGGGATTTGTGTAACGATGTTTTATTATTTATTTTGTAAAGAACCATTCGCATTATATTCGCAAATACTGGATTAATTTTTTATCTCTAATCATAAAGTTTCTAATCATAACTATTTATCAGTGACGTGCATAGGGTATTTGAACACGGTAGGCAGATATCGCGTAATTAATTTGAATATATGTTATTATAGTAAACATTCTATTTTCCTCATAGAAAAGATACATGGCGTAGAAATAGAATAAGTATGAATATGAATATTTACCATTTTCTTGTTTACTTTAAGTCATTTATACCAGACTAATTTTTTGCAAGGGCATGCAATGCTTTCATGCATCTATGGAATGAACGCTACTGCTATTTATATACAAATTACATCAATTTCCTTGTTTATGTATACTAGTTACAAGCAAATTTAATTTCATAAAAAAATGCGTAATTAAATATTTTTATAATGTTCAAATAATGTACTTTTTTAAAATAAAAAGCTGAGTATTACTAAAATATATTTTCGGGCAAATTTTTATTTTTATATAATAACTAGCTGATCCGGCAAACGTCGTTTTGCTATATAAGGTTTTGTAATATCTTCTAAGATGTTCATTGAAATTAAGTGATGTCAAAGACAATTTTGTTCACAATTAAATACTCTTAATCAACAACACATTTATTTGGATAAAGATTAATATTATTACGTTGATATAACTCTTAACAAATAATGCATTAATTTCGACCAAATTTGATTACCATAAAAACGGTTCTAGTGACTTAATCTTAAAAGATCGACATATACTGTCTCAGATATTTTTTTAGATCATTTCAAGAGGAATAATTCTTTCATACATATATTTTTGGTATCTTGAACCGTTTTCGCAGCGCACGCAATGGAAGCCCTCAAGGATGAATAATTTGCCCCGTTTTTTTCACATTTTCCATTATTTCTTCGCTCCTAATAGTTGCATCGTGATGTTATATAGCCTAAAGCCTTCCTCGATAAATGGTCTATTCAACTCAAAGAATTTTTCAATTCGAACCAGTAGTTCCAGAGATTAGCGCGTTCAAACAAACAAACAAACAAACAAACTCTTCAGCTTTATAATATTAGGTCCTTACATATGAAATTGGCGTTTTGTATGGGAGGAGCAAAAAGTCGAATATTTTTTAATATAATATATTTAATTAATCAAAGTATGAACCATTATTTTTTATGCACTTTTGCCATCTCATAGGTAGTTCATTGATCCCTTTACTAAAAAAACCAGTCGGACGGGAATCAATAAAATCTTTGAAGGCGATTTGGACTGTCCCATCGGAGTTGAATTTTTTCCCTTGCAAGAAGTTATCCAAATTTCGAAAAAAATGGTAATCTGTTAGAGCAAGGTCCGGGGAGTACGGAGGATGTCTTAGACTTTCCAATTGAAGCTCTTCTAATTTAGTAGCCGTCTGTTGCGCAGTGTGTGGTCTAGCGTTGTCGTGAAGCAGCAGTGGCGTGGAGCGATTGACCAGCCTAGGTTGTTTAGCCGCTAGCTTTTCCATCATGGTTTGCAATTGCTGACAATAGACATCAGCCGTAATAGTCTGGCCAGATTTGAGAAAACTGTAATGAACAATACCGGCACTAGTCCACCAAACGCTTACAAGTAACTTTTTTGGGGTTAATTTTCGCTTGGGGCAGGATTTGGCTGGCTGGCCAGGATCCAACCATTGCGCTGAGCGCTTTCGATTATCGTAAAGAACCCATTTTTCATCACAGGTAATGATTCGGTTTAAAATACCTTCATTATTGTGCCGGTTTAGTAATGTAACGCAGCAGTCGACGCGCGTTTGCCGGTTTGCTTCAGTCAATTCGTGAGGTACCCACCTTTCAAGCTTTTTAATCTTCCCAATTTGCTTCAAGTGAATTAAAACAGTTTTATTATCATTCACCCTTCGAGTTGTTTCCGCAGCACTAGTGCCACGGCGGAACTCGTACTCGTAAATAATGCGATATTTTAAGTTTTCCATTTTGTAAAATGAGTGACGCAAACAGAAAAAAACAGAAGAAAAAAACAAATGAATGACGATCATCGAAGCACAAATACATGAGTCTATAGCTGTACAAATTTGAATTTGGAATTCCTTACCAAAGAGGAGAAATTTGTGATTAAAGTGGCCAGTACGAAAAACGCCAATTTCATATGTAAGGACCTAATATTAGTATAGATAAAAAAATACTTATGTAAATAATGTTACCACTTTTTTAATTAGTAAAAGTATTTTATTATAAATACAATAAATGCTGTATCTTTTTAAAATACATTTTTTGTAAAAATCTCTCATATATAATAAAAACTACATTATTCATTACAGTTAATTATGATTATTTTAAATCTGTATCATTACTTCTTAGATTTAAATTTTCTCTCAAACTATATGGAACATAGATTTTTTTTATGTTAGTAAACAGCTTATCTCTTACAAAATTTTACTCAGAATATTGAAAAAAACATTAATATAGTAAAGAATATGAGAGTTGACAACCTTGTTTTGATTAATTATTTATTTCAAGCTGTGTATTGATTTATTTCGACATAAATATGGTCGACTGATAACTTTTGTGAGAACTGGGGATATTGATCGTAGAAAATAAAGGAAACAAAACTATCTTTGCATTGCGTAGTTGCTCGAGGCCGAGTAGCGATAGTGTTTATTAATAACTCACTATTTTTGATTAATGAAATTAATATGGCTACCAAAATTCGTTGTAACTAAAATAAAATACTCACGAGTTGCAAGTCTTTGGTTTTATATAGAAGCGCGGTAAGATTATCCGTGGCCATTTTATACGTGACGTGTCCGTCCGGCTAGAGACTGCGCTTAACTGATTAAAAGGAGCAGATGAATGAAGTCCGTTATAATAATAATGGCGGGTGTAAGGGAGGTGTGTCGCCTAGCTGCGCGCGAAAACATTCACGTATCACGTTGTACTGCCATGTGTTGGTATATTATTGTAAACGCGATTATCTGTTAGTACAATCGATTGGCATTTCTTTGAAATGGACATGGGATATTTCACGGATGGTTATTATTATTATCAAATATTAGGCTAGCAACGTGATCTTAGCTAGCAACTAAGTGTTCTGAAGAGTTGTTTAACATTGTCCCACCCTCTCCCTTCCTGAATAGATCCACGCGCGCGGGTTTGCGTTGTCACAGCTATACGGTATCTCACATCCCGGCCAGGACAAAGAAGTTCTCTAACTCCTTCTTTTGCCGTGTCGTTGGGCTGTGGAATGATCTTCCGGCGAGCGAGTTCCCACCATCCTATGATATGGGATCTTTTAAACGTAGCGTGAAGAGATATTTGTGCAGGCTGGCATGATCGCTGCGACTACCGATGGGTTTTTTCTTGCCTTTCGATAGTCGTTGGCGTTTTTTGGACTGCACCATGCTTACCATCAGGTATGGTGCAGTCACTGTGTCGAGTCGGTATATAAAAAAAAAACTTTATGCTGATGTCCCTATGTCCCACAGTCTCACCTGGTGAGTTCAACTATCACATATTTACCTTTTTTTTTATCCCGGGGGAAAATTCTACATAGGACCATCAGGGACGCTGTGAGGGCAGTAACCCCGGTGTGTCAGACTCCTAGTGACTAAAAACCCCCGGGGTGTCCCTCTGATTGCTCCACCTGGGCTTGGGAAGCCAAATTCATCCAGACGCCCAGAGAACAAGAAGCCTTGTTGAGGCTACCGCTTTGGGAGGGGAAGGAGTAAAGCCCACCCCTCCAAATCACATATTGACTGCGGTGACCTTCACAGATAATAATGGCTGTTTCTCTATATTTAGCTATCCTTTTGTGTTGCTTACAAATGACAATTTTTATTAATTCTTATACAGGGTTATAGGTAACTAACGCACGGCCTCTTAAGGGTGGCTTTAATTTATCAAGACTGACAACTTTTGTTGTACGACTTTTGCCAAAACCTAATACATCGTTAGATTTTTTTTTTTTTAGTTTTAGTGTGAATGTCTAGTCATCGTTAGCTCTATATTCCAACTTTCATTCGATCTGGCGTAGGTATCCAATCAGCTGGTGCTATGCAGTCGTGCGCAAAGTTACGTTGCTACGCAGCGTTAAGGATCGTGTAGCAGAAAGTTTATTAACCCTATACCTTGTTTATTTTACAAAGTCGCTTATAACAATTATTTGAACGTAAATTTCCATATTTAGTTAAATAGTGAAAATAAATGTTTATTGATTGACGTACTAATACACTATTAAAACAAACTAGAATCAAACTAAAACATTAAATAATTGTTTCACAAACAATACCAACCTATTATTTGTCTGCCATAGGGAACATCGTAAAATGAACAAGGTAAAGGCCTCTACGTAAGTTAATGTTTCAAAGGTTGTACAATCTGTACATATTTATACACTGAATCCACAATCCCTTCATACTTATCCAGGCTTAGGACTGGATACACTAAAAAATAAAAAAGTAAATAGAGAAACACGAACATTGATACGTAATCAAGCAATTCATCGCACCAAAAGAGGCGCGCGGTCTGTTTGAAGATAGATAATTGCAAACTATTTTTTAATGTAGGCGTATTTAAAAAGTGAAATCACTCTATTTACAATAATTAAACTATTTACAAAAATACTCACAAATCTATTTACTCGGTGTCAACACATTCGGAAATCGTCTCGCGGACTCACGGCAAGCTTCAGACAGATTGTCACCGCACCGAGCATAAACACGCACCATTTCGGTATATTCAATGTTAGTGTATCGATTTGACATTGTGATTTATGAAACGAACGCGTCACTGGGACAACTAACACGTCACGGCTGGCGCACACGCAAGCAAATTTGCGACTGACATGACCCGTGTTACACAGTAGTCAAGCACATGTCGCCACGCCCGCTCACCGCGCCGCAGACCCCTTTCTTCGTTAGTAGCGACACAAGACGCCGCGCACTACGTAAGTCTGTCGTCGGTCGCCTATGTCGGCGTGGCGCGATCGTCGCCTTACGAAGAGTTAAAAAGTTCAGAACTGCAAATCTGATTTTTATTTTTTTTGTATGGGAAAAAAAGTAATTGAATTAGAAAAAGTCGTACAACAAAAGTTGTCTGTCTTGATGAATCAAAGCCACCCTTAAGAGGCTGTGCGTTAGTTACCTATAACCCTGTATATTAATATAAACTCTATTACTTTTTACCTAATTATGTTGAATGAAGTAGTAGATATATTTTACTTTTTTTAACGATTCCAAAGTGATTCGAATTAGGTTTATTTGAATAAAGTTATATTTAATTTCAATTCAGCTACAAGACGAACATGTTCGAGCTAAATCGAATCTTATTCTCAATCGCATTAAGCTTTGTTTTCATTGAAGTAAAAAATAACTTTGCTTGTTCACTAGTGATATAAAAGTTACAAAAATAGCACGGCATTAACATTTTTACTTTTATTTTATGTATTGCTACTTATGTTGTCTTTTAGGTAGATCTTATGTATTAATAGTGATCGGATTACATTAACCTTGTCACCTATGCAAATTCTCCATCGTAAGCGGTGGTTTTACGCACGCACTTCTACGTACGAATCATATGGCACCAATTCCGAGGAAAGGCGCCCGTTTTTTTTCGCTTCATCTTTTGAGGGTACCGCACAACACACACACACACACACACACACACATCGGGCACAACATTATATTTTGTATAGCTATGCGTAAAGTAAACACAGCCAATATATCTTTGCTCACCGGGATAGGTAAATAAATTATCTATAAAAAATATTTACTATTAGGGTAGGCAGAAAGAATGGAACGCCATTTCTCTCTATATTTACAAATCTCTTTTGCTTCTTTAGCATTCATTAATTCATTCATACACTCTCACCGATTCCGTGATATTATTGGCATTACTCTCCATCAGAACTCTATTTGATCTGTGCAGGTAAGTCTCGGTCTGCCTCTCCTAATTACTTCCACTCACACTCATATTGTAAATATTTTTCATCATTCTTCTTCTCCACATGCTTAAACCATCAAAGAATGCTTTAATACATGTATAGCGATGTGGTGTGCGTTGGTTTATGACAAGATGCACACCTGGACTGCTATTTATGATGAAGGTGCTTGATGGTAAATGAGAGATGGGCTACGACTACAAATATTTAATGATGATAATATTACAATGGTTAAATGCGAAAGCTATTTATAATACACTGAGTATGCAACAGGCAAGCAATAGTGTGAGCCGCGCGGGTAGCCTAAGCCGAATGCATCGCGCGCGGCGCCTTAGCAACAATGTTGCACCGGCTCAGTCATGCGTAACTAATTACGTTGTGCGTGTCCATTTGCCGCCAGCTCGATCGACTCGATGCGCTTTGACAATGGTAAAATCGGATGACGGCAAATGGACTCCACACATGCTATTGATGACACTATATTTCAAACCAACTATTTTGCGCAGCTCTTCGTTCCTAACGCGATCCGCAAGCGTTACTTCGCATAGAGAACGAAAAGATCGCATTTCTACCGCATTCATTCTACTTTCATGCTTCTTCTGACAAAGCCTCACTCCCGTACAACCATAGATGGGCAAAATGTAATCAGATTAATTAAAATGATTAACGATTACATTTTACGTCTTTTACCATTAATATGACTGCATTTTGCTCATTTATGTTTTAAACACTACAAAATCCCAGATTGTATACACATTTATCATTTCTTAATGTTGCAAATGGATCTAATCATGATTACAGAGCAAGAAAATTAAAATTACGACTAAATTTTGTAATCGTTTATCATTAATCAGATTACATTTTGCCCATCTCTGCGTACAACAAAGTGGGCATAAAAACCGCTCTGAGCGTTACTCGTGCAGTTTACGTAATATTTTGACTAAATAAAAAATATATGTTCAACAATTAGTCACTACTAAAAGATATATTACAACAATTACTCAAAAAGTTGCAAATATTAATAAATACCTGCGTAATCAACCATAATTGTTATCAGCGATAAGCACTTGAGTTAAGATTACCACATGAACTATCATCATTATAATAAAAGTAAATTAATTTATTTAATCGTTTTACATCTTTATTGTTTTCCATATCTTTTGAGCGTTCATTGCATAACTGTCTTACTGTCAAGGACATTGACGTATCAAAGGAGCCAGGAAAGGCATTTGTCGCCCGCCCCTGGATTCTGTATACTTTTTTACTGTGTACTGTTGTCCATTAAAGTATTTAAATCTCAAAACATTACTGTATGCCTCTCCCGGTTTAGTTGTGAAGGTCTGTCCTGGCAACCAATGTATTGCCCAGGTCGAAAAAACATCACTGTATGCGTTAACTTTTACAATCCGTGCGACGGATATTTATTAATTCTTTCACGGAAGACGTCATAAGCAGTTTTGTTGAAAATCATTGAAAGCTTTTTTAATAGCTATCCAATATGTATATTAAGAGATTTCAAATCAAAAAGAAAGCACTTTAATGTAGGTTTTGTTATTCGACTAGGTACCTATAAAGAACTATGCTTTCCATCAGGTGTGGTGCGGTCACTATGTCGAGTAAGGATAAAAAAGGATTAGCAGGATATCCTGCGGGTGTTCTCCTTCCGGGCAATAGACTCGAGGAAGTCTGCTGAGAGTCTGAGAGTAGGGAGTGACGCGTAGTATCCGGCAAGCAGCCCGTGGGAAAGGTTTTGAGGTGTGGGCTATTTACACCCACCCTCCCATAAATGAAACCTAAACTATGGTGAAATGGGCTCTAGCAGACGGAGTTTGTAACGCTAGTGTATGCGCACATTCGTAAGGATTCGTTTAGTTTCAGCGTTTGCTAAAAACCTGCAGCTGCTCTCGATACTTTTATCCATTTGCCTGAAGCCAAAGCTTCAGTCAGATAGTCGAACCTATGATTACTTAATTTAATACTCGGCCTTCACGCCTGGAATGGATTTGATGTTGAAAATGAAATTATGGGCTCCCATTAAAATTATATTAAAAAAGCATTACAATCATGTCATGCCAAAAACAATGACCGAATATTGAATAACGTACAATGAATGTCAGCAACTTTTACTAAATATTTTAGCAATTGACCGAGCAAAATTACTACTAGTTTAATATAATGGTTCCTTTTGGGTTACGGAACCCCAAAAACATACTATTTTTTTAATACAGCCTGTATCTTATGGTACTTTAAGTTGTACGTTAGGAGACATTGTAAGAAAAGAGTTTGACATTCATTCCATATAAGTATATTTAAAATTAGTTTAAAATCGATGTCAAGGCCACCACATGGCCTTGTAGATAAGGGACCGAATTCCATGCGCGGGAACCCGAATGGTCGTAGGATCGAATTCCGGTGCGTACCTATAATTTTTTCTAGATTACTTGCGGATTTAGGCACCGCATACTAACCCGTGAAGGAAAATATCGTGAGGAATCCCACACGGCACCTGATAGAATTGTCATATGTAAAAGTCAATTACACACATTAATGAATAAGGTAAGAGAATAAGAATAATAATTAAGTAGGTACTTTGCCTATCCTAAGGCAGGATACAGAGCGAAGGTAAAACGAGTCAATACTTGGTTCTAAAATTACCTAAAAAGAACTTTATATATTTACCAATCAATCGTAAGCTACGGTGTTTACAATTTTTACGTATCAATTCTCATTTATGTATCAATATTTATTTATGATTTATTAGGGGAATATAGTTATCTATATTTTTATAAGTGTCGCAAAAAGGAATAAATTATTGTACCCTCAAATATCTCTCTCGCTTAACACGTTGAACGCCGTGGGGGTCACCGGTGACCCCCAGTAAACTTTCCGTTTGGGCCGCGGGGGGGGGGGGGGGGGGGGGCACCGGTGACCCCCAGCTAAAAAATGTGATAAAACGCAGATTTATAACACTAGAAATGATAAGAAAAACATATTTCGAAATAGAATTTATTGCAGAATAAAGAGATTAAAACGGCCTGAACGGGAAGTATTGAGAAAAAGGGCCGGCGTTCAACGTGTTAATAAGATCACCCTGTATATTTATATTTACATAATCTTGTTATTATTATTTATCTCAAACTTTAGCCAAAAAAATACGTAATTCATATGATAACAGATAAACCACTTGTAGGTGATATTTATTAAAAAATTCCACTCCACTTGAAGTATTATTCCGCTGTTTATTGCATTAAATAGACATAATGACAAGTCAATTAATGCCATGTTTTGACAGAAAGAATTAGAGAGCTACACTAAATAAAGTTTCAACGCTTTATCTTAACGTAGTTTATTCTTACAATATTTGAGAATTACATATATGTAACTTTGTTGATGGAATGTGTCCGATCTGAATCTGTGAGAGAGGCGTTTGTGAGTGCCTTTGCTCTGAACAGACTTGACGTCGGGATGTTTAACAAAATCTTAACAGAACTATTATCTGATGAGGCGTCTGGCTTTTTCAGATCAATGGCACCATATGTAATATGTTAGGTATTTCTGTATTAGGGTACGATGGTCCTGACATACGTACACACGTAAAAGTCCCTTAAATAAATAGAATAAAAAAAAAAAAATACAAAAAAACATATATGTAACTAGTTATTTTTAATGTTAACATTAGATTTCATGCACATTATGAATAGTTTAAAAAAATCGATTAAGTCAAACATTTTGTTCGCAAGTGTACCTATGACAATTTTAAAGTAGAATAAAATAAATATACCTACTAGAGGTAGTTATCTACGTAGTGGTGTATACTTACTATTATTCTAAGTTATTTACATTTAAATATTTCACTGAAATTAATCCTTTAAAAAATAAATTAAGACTATAATTGAGATATATTGACGCTCTTTAACTTTGCTTAAACTTTATTAAAAGATTACAGTTTATATTATTCAGTTAATGTTAAAGGATATGGTAAGTCAGCGATTTTATCAACTTGGATTTTGCTTTACGAATACTCAGGCTACATACAAGATCCTATTATACAGAGTTATAGGTAACTAACGAATTAACTTTTAAAGGTGATTTTGGTTTATAAAAACTGACAACGTTTTTTAAGTCAATGATTTATTTCCCAAACAAAAGAAATTACAATTCTAATTTTCTTAACTTCATATAAACTTTGAATCTGCGATACAAAGGTGACCCTATCTAGCGGGTTATGACGAGGCGGGTGGGATCGGGCATTCAGTTGAAAGTGACATACATATAGTTGAAATATAGTTATTTACGACACCTAGAGTTAAATATTTATAGAAAGCCCCACTAAAACTAAAAAAATATATATTTCTTAGGATATATAACGTTTTGGCGAAAGTCAATAGAACAAAAGATACCTATTACTTTTTATGTACTAAGTCGCATTTAAGATGTTATGCGTTAGTTACCAGTAACCTTGTATATTCAGTTTTCTGTCAAAACGATTTTTTTTTCTGGGCAGTTTGCTAAGCAAAGTCAAAGTAGCGACTGTAAATTTCAGCCTGAAAGGAGAAATTAAAAAAATCTATAAAGTATTCAAGATTATACATTTTTTAATATAGACTATTTCGATTAATGAAATTATGTTTGTAAAATTATTTCCCATAAGTTTTATTATATCCGTGGGAGTTTTGAGTTCTTTAGCCCCGACTAGGCTGATGGTATCCCGCGTAGGTCCGTGCGAAGAAGCACAAACGGCTATAGTTACTGTCACTGAACTAAGCATCACGACCAAGACTTACGATTCCTCGCTCAGCGGGGTGCTTAACATAACTGAAGATATTTCGAACGGGTGGCAGGTTCAGGTAAGTACAGCGAGATGGCGCTGCGTACTTTTTTGTACACACATTCGTCAATCTCTTTCTAAACTTTTTTATACTGGCTAAACAAAGTAACTACAGCGCATCTAATGAAAAATATAAAAAAGTAAGAGTAAGTATTCCAAAAATTTTAATGACGACTAAAGGTCTAGAATTATTAATTTAAAATTTAGTTTTGGAATAACTCGAGGTACATACACTAATCCCGAAACGCGATAGGCTGAAGAGAGTCACTATGACGGTCCTTAAAGCTACGTACTGTGGTCACAAACCAATTCGGGCAGTCGCCCTACCACATCAAAAAGTTACGATACAATTTTAACGCAGTGCGAAAAATTTAACACAGCTATCGAGAAACTGGAGAGTGGATATGTACTGTCCCGGGATAACTGCTGCGATCATGCTGGCCTGCTTGCGATTCATAGCAATTATTTTAAAGGATTTTAAAGGGAGGGGAGTGTGCTGTAAGGTCCTTTGATAGCCTTACTTATATTACTTAACTTTTCTACTTATTTACTAGCTGACACGGTGAACTTGGCTCTGTCTGACAGATAACGAATGTCGTTTAACTTTTAGATAAAACAACACCCCTTCTCAAATTTACACCTCACTCCTCTCGCACCCTTACCCCGACATTCTGTCAAATAAATTAATATAAAAATTCCATATTTGTGCCCCTAGGTTATAGAATAATCATTTTCGCGTAGTAATCTGTATCTCCTATTTCCACGTATTAAAGTTTTTTTTTTCGCAACAGATTAATAATCAGATTACAAGTAATCATGACGAATGTAATCATGATTACTTGTAATCTGATTACTCTTGATCATGATTACATGAGTAGAAAAAAGGCGAGCGCCGCTCTGCTGTCGGCAGCACATTTTACGTATCAAACAGAAAAGTAATCATAAAAGTAATCATGATTAATTGTAATCCGATTAAAGATTAATAACCCTTAATCTCCGAAAAATGATTACTTTTTTTGATTAATTTCGTTAATCATTAATCATGATTAATGATTACAAAATGTAATCGTAATCGTTAATCATTCATCTGATTACAATTTGCCCATCTCTGGTTAATGTCTATCTAAAAGGTTTAATATATGCTATAACTCATTAAAATCGGTTCAAACATAAAAATTGAACACAAACATACATACTTTCGAATTTATAATAATAGTACCTAAGGGTTATGATGAATTATTCATGGCCTTTTCCCAGGCAGTGATGCAGAAATGTCTAGATATTCGTAACACTGATACATGTGACTACTTCAAGTCTTACAACTTGGTGAAAAACGGCTGCGCTGATGAAGAAGATGAAGACGAGGATTTCTACACGATGTTCTTCCACTACACGAATCCAAGGTACCTAATAGTGGCAAGGTATATTTAAAAAGTAGATATGAGTTTTAATTTATATCTTCTCAGTTGTTCTCTCCTCAAAGTAAGCCTCATAAACTATTTTTTATAATCTATAATCTATACTAATACTAATCTATACTTACTAATATTAGGTCCTTACATATGAAATTGGCGTTTTGTATGGGAGGAACAAAAAGTCGAATATTTTTAAAAATAATATATTTAATTAATCAAAGTATGAACCATTACTTTCTATGCACTTTTGCCATCTCATAGGTAGTTCATTGATCCCTTTACTAAAAAAACCGGTCGGACGGGAATTAATAAAATCTTTGAAGGCGATTTGGACTGCCCCATCGGAGTTGAATTTTTTCCCTTGCAAGAAGTTATCCAAATTTCGAAAAAAATTGTAATCTGTTGGAGCAAGGTCCGGGGAGTACGGAGGATGTCTTAGACTTTCCAATTGAAGCTCTTCTAATTTAGTAGCCGTCTGTTGCGCAGTGTGTGGTCTAGCGTTGTCGTGAAGCAGCAGTGGCGTGGAGCGATTGACCAGCCTAGGTTGTTTAGCCGCTAGCTTTTCCATCATGGTTTGCAATTGCTGACAATAGACATCAGCCGTAATAGTCTGGCCAGATTTGAGAAAACTGTAATGAACAATACCGGCACTAGTCCACCAAACGCTTACAAGTAACTTTTTTGGGGTTAATTTTCGCTTGGGGCAGGATTTGGCTGGCTGGCCAGGATCCAACCATTGCGCTGAGCGCTTCCGATTATCGTAAAGAACCCATTTTTCATCACAGGTAATGATTCGGTTTAAAATACCTTCATTATTGTGCCGGTTTAGTAATGTAACGCAGCAGTCGACGCGCGTTTGCCGGTTTGCTTCAGTCAATTCGTGAGGTACCCACCTTTCAAGCTTTTTAATCTTCCCAATTTGCTTCAAGTGAATTAAAACAGTTTTATCACTAACATCGCAGCCTGCAGCTAACTCGGACGTGGTTTGCGATGGATCCGCTTCCACAATAGCCTTCAACTCTTCATTATCAACTTGAGTCTCAGGCCGTCCACGGGGCTTGTTCTGCAGGTCGAAATTTCCAGAACGAAAACGTTGGAACCAAAAACGAACTGTGTTTTCTTTTGCAACACGACCGCCATACACATCATTCACCCTTCGAGTTGTTTCCGCAGCACTAGTGCCACGGCGGAACTCGTACTCGTAAATAATGCGATATTTTAAGTTTTCCATTTTGTAAAAGGAGTGACGCAAACAGAAAAAAACAGAAGAAAAAAACAAATGAATGACGATCATCGAAGCACAAATACATGAGTCTATAGCTGTACAAATTTGAATTTGGAATTCCTTACCAAAGAGGAGAAATTTGTGATTAAAGTGGCCAGTACGAAAAACGCCAATTTCATATGTAAGGACCTAATATTAGGTCCTTACATATGAAATTGGCGTTTTGTATGGGAGGAACAAAAAGTCGAATATTTTTTAATATAATATATTTAATTAATCAAAGTATGAACCATTATTTTCTATGCACTTTTGCCATCTCATAGGTAGTTCATTGATCCCTTTACTAAAAAAACCAGTCGGACGGGAATCAATAAAATCTTTGAAGGCGATTTGGACTGCCCCATCGGAGTTGAATTTTTTCCCTTGCAAGAAGTTATCCAAATTTCGAAAAAAATGGTAATCTGTTGGAGCAAGGTCCGGGGAGTACGGAGGATGTCTTAGACTTTCCAATTGAAGCTCTTCTAATTTAGTAGCCGTCTGTTGCGCAGTGTGTGGTCTAGCGTTGTCGTGAAGCAGCAGTGGCGTGGAGCGATTGACCAGCCTAGGTTGTTTAGCCGCTAGCTTTTCCATCATGGTTTGCAATTGCTGACAATAGACATCAGCCGTAATAGTCTGGCCAGATTTGAGAAAACTGTAATGAACAATACCGGCACTAGTCCACCAAACGCTTACAAGTAACTTTTTTGGGGTTTATTTTCGCTTGGGGCAGGATTTGGCTGGCTGGCCAGGATCCAACCATTGCGCTGAGCGCTTCCGATTATCGTAAAGAACCCATTTTTCATCACAGGTAATGATTCGGTTTAAAATACCTTCATTATTGTGCCGGTTTAGTAATGTAACGCAGCAGTCGACGCGCGTTTGCCGGTTTGCTTCAGTCAATTCGTGAGGTACCCACCTTTCAAGCTTTTTAATCTTCCCAATTTGCTTCAAGTGAATTAAAACAGTTTTATCACTAACATCGCAGCCTGCAGCTAACTCGGACGTGGTTTGCGATGGATCCGCTTCCACAATAGCCTTCAACTCTTCATTATCAACTTGAGTCTCAGGCCGTCCACGGGGCTTGTTCTGCAGGTCGAAATTTCCAGAACGAAAACGTTGGAACCAAAAACGAACTGTGTTTTCTTTTGCAACACGACCGCCATACACATCATTCACCCTTCGAGTTGTTTCCGCAGCACTAGTGCCACGGCGGAACTCGTACTCGTAAATAATGCGATATTTTAAGTTTTCCATTTTGTAAAATGAGTGACGCAAATAGAAAAAAACAGAAGAAAAAAACAAATGAATGACGATCATCGAAGCACAAATACATGAGTCTATAGCTGTACAAATTTCAATTTGGAATTCCTTACCAAAGAGGAGAAATTTGTAATTAAAGTGGCCAGTACGAAAAACGCCAATTTCATATGTAAGGACCTAATATTATAAAGCTGAAGAGTTTGTTTGTTTGTTTGAACGCGCTAATCTCAGGAACTACTGGTTCGAAATGAAAAATTCTTTTTGTGTTGAATAGACCATTTATCGAGGAAGGCTTTAGGCTATATAACATCACGGTGCAACTATTAGGAGCGAAGAAATAATGGAAAATGTGTAAAAAACGGGGAAAATTATTCATCCTTGAGGGCTTCCATTGCGTGCGCTGCGAAAACGGTTCAAGATACCAAAAATATATGTATGAAAGAATTATTCCTCTTGAAATGATCTAAACAAATGTCCGCGACAGTATATCTCTATCTTTTAAGATTAACTCACTTAGAACCGTTTTTATGGTAATCAAATTTGGTCGAAATTAATGCATTATTTGTTAAGAGTTGTATCAACGTAATAATATTAATCTTTATCCAAATAAATGTGTTGTTGATTAAGAGTATTTAATTGTGAACAAAATTGTCTTTGACATCACTTAATTTCAATGAACATCTTAGAAGATATTACAAAACCTTATATAGCAAAACAACGTTTGCCGGATCAGCTAGTAACGAATATGTATCTACTACTATTTAATGCCATACTATAGATAAAATTCGAATTTTAATACGAGTACGAACAGTAAAGGAGTGAATCACGCTCCCTGTAAAATTTGTATGTTATATATGTATTACTTAGGTTATATGGACAAATCATTGGGTTAATTATGTTGGCCCAAAAAGGAGAAAAAAAAGCAGTTTAAATTGACTTACGATCTCCAAGCAATTTATAACGTATAAGGCTCAAGCATGCTTTGACATAAAAATCGAAGAAATTAAAGTATAGAAACGTCAGGATCCTGCTTCCGCTGCCGGAGAAGTGGACGCTGCTGTGCCTCCGGTCCCGGCTAGACGGAGAGGAGCACCCCGGGGGTTTTAGTCGGTGCAAGTCCGACACACCGCGGGCGACCCTCATCGCCCTCTGAGGTCCGTTAGGGATTTTCCCCGGGTTACAAAAAAAAGGATTCTGCTCCCAATGAGTGTTTATTCACGGTTTTATAATTTGAGTCTTTAAAAGGATTATTTGTGGCACGAAAGCCATTTGGTTCATCATCGACTTCAACTTTCGACGAGTGATTGTGTTAAACTTTGTCTAGATAAACTTTACACATTACCTTATTACATTACTATTCGTGGAATTGTAGGCTGACTTGTCCCCTGCAAGCTGGTACCTACAAGGTGGTTGAATATCCAGTTTTCACAGAAGATAACTACCTCGCAGTACACGAATCCAGGATATCGACCAGCGTCTTTGGTTACACTTTTAGGTTAAACGGGTATTTTGATAGCAAAAAGGTGGGTAAAAGTTTGCTCCTCATGTTTTTTTTTTGTATTTATAGAAGATTAATATAAATGTGTTTCAGATATTCTGCGTGGAGGCATATCTTCAGTTGCTTTACATCAGAAACCATAACTGGATAGCTGAGAGAGACAACTTAAAGAATATATCAAACAATCAAGCGTCTATTGATACCAGCAAAGAAGAAACTGAATATTAATAATAATATACCGCCACGCTTTATCCGTTACGGGGTGAGCAGAGGTACATTACTGGCTGTAACCACTTTGCGCCTATATGTCGTACACATAGATGGGCAAAATGTAATCAGATTAATAAAAATGATTAACGATTACATTTTTTATGAATAATATGATTGCATTTTGCTAATTTATGTTTTAAACACTACAAAATCCCAGATTGCATACACATTTATCATTTCTTAATGTTTTAAATGGGTTTAATCATGATTACAGAGCAAGAAAATTAAAATTACGACTACATTTTGTAATCGTTCATCATTAACCAGATTACATTTTGCCCATCTCTGGTCGTATACAATGTGACTTGTAGCGCAATTGATCTCCGTTCTCAGGATATTTACACATATTTCTATTAGATGTCATGCGGGTTAAATAATTTAAGATAATAAAAAAATATATATATATATTTTATATTTTATTTTATTCATCCCATCCCCACAACCCGTGACTTTCTCTTATCGTTTCTCTATTATCTCTTCTATGTCTTGTCACTGCACTAGCTTCTCCCTTCGCGATCGCCTTCTTTCTGTCAATCTTCTTCTGTCTCAATTCCAGGTTCTTCTTCACTTGCTGCTTTATCACTTCTGGTGCAATTGTACTGGCCGATGTGTATGACCTCATCGACCTGACATCGGAGAGAGCTTTCTCTATCATAGCCAGTCTGTACTTCTGTGAATTTTTATCAAGTTCTGCAATATTCTCTTCTTCTACATGTTCTGTTGTATCCTGCTTAGCTGATATTAACGTTGGTACTTCTTCATCTTTTACAGATTTGTTTTGATCATTGATTGTTAATTTTACTGTTTTTGTTGTAATTTCGTGGATTATCCTTTTTTCGTCATTTTCAATAGACTCGTCAACCTGAGAATGAGATTAGGATTTATTAATAGATAAATTGACACTAAAGATAGGATAAATATTACGAGTCGTACATGCTTATTAGCTTTCTCTTTCGCACGTGTGGTTTGGACATAATGCCATTTCGATATAGTTCCGTGTTATTTTAAATAGTAATAATATATCGTCACGCTATATCCCTTTCGGGGTGAGCAGAGACACATTAGAGCCTGTATCCACTTTGGGGCTTTATTTGTGGTCAATGTGATCGCCATTTTCACACATGACATTTCTATTTGATTTCTTCACAATATTTTTTTAATTCACCTTGGGCATGTGTTGCTTAACTCCGTATGTAATCTGGAAACGCCAGAGTTAAGTGCCGGGATTCGAACCTACGATCGTGTGCGTGGCAATGATTCACTAAGCTACTACAGCCACAAACAATAAACAAAACACAAGCTAGCAAAATTTCCACAAAAAAAAAGATCAAGCTAAGGGAAACAAAATAATACGAAAAATCTGACAAATTATATAAAGAAAAACAAATACAGCAAATGAAAAGTTTTTTTTAACTGAGAATTTCAGAGAGCCATCATTGCTGTACTTGGCGATGTCGGCCGAGTTAAATCGCATTTGTACCAAAAAAGACTCTAAAAATATCAATTATTTGTTATTTTAATTTTGCTATATAAACCCGTACCTCTTTTCTAAGCATGGCGACCTCATCTTCTGTATACTTCTCACTTCTGTCTTCGTCATTTTCGCTTCCTTCTTCATCTGACGCGTCATCGTCACTGACTTCAAGACCGATGCCCATTTCCTGGAATATAGGACACAATTCTTGAAGCATGTGCTAAACGCCTTGTGGTTATGTTATGACTAATGACTAGCTTCAGGCTGTCACGTGCGGGGAACTAATTCTAATGTATTTATTGCATATCTATAGGTAACTAGTTGTCCCGGCAGACCTTGTTCTGCCCTATTTCTCTAAAACAAAGTCACATTATTTTTTTTTTAATGTTAATAGCTTCCCCGTCAGATTTTTTTGAAAATTGTTTGAAGGAACCTGGCCTTAATGTTATATGTATAAAAATTGACAAATATTGACATTAATATTTATACGTCACTCAATTGTTTTGCCTTCCCGGAACCCGTCCACTGACATTTAAACTTTATGGTATGGAGTTAAAGTTCAAATTGACTTTTAAGTATTATTACGAATTTTTTGTATGAGAATATAGAAAAGGGGTGTTTTTAGACTTTTTCAGACAATTTTTTTAATTTTTCTCTCCGTAATAACCGTCCCCAGACTTCAACAAACACAACAAAAAAGAAATCAGCCAAATCGGTTCAGCCGTTCTCGAGTTTCGCGCTTATCAAGACATTTAGCGATTCATTTTTATATATAAGATAATAATATATAGTAACACTACACCCGTTACGGGGTGAGCAGAGATACATAATTGGCTGTATCCACTTGTGGCATACTCACTATCTATTTATTTATCACCACCTTAAAATCTATCACTTTCTGAAAATATAGACAACACTAATAGATACCTGTAAAAGTTCATCATCAACACCCTTAGTCCGTTTGTACCCGGAACAGGCGACCTCCGAGTCCAGCTCATCATCGCGCTCGAGGTCAGAGAACCGGGGGTGAAGCTCGCTCTCGTACCCGAAACGTTTTTTGAAGAATTCGCGGACGCATTTCACATCTCGATCGAAGTATCTAGGCACCAATAACAAATATCTATATATATAAAATGCAAACTCTATATAACGACCTTCAAGGGACTGTGCATATTTTGACGTTATAGAGAGTTGTCGTTATATGGAGAGAAGGAAAATCTGTATTAGAAAAAGTTTATTTCAGACTAGTGTTAGTAATTACATAAAAACCAATTCTTATTTGATCGCTATTGAGTATAATCTGTTATTTTTGTCTGACGTCTTTTGCTGCACCAGTAATTTTGTTGTATTTTTTAAATTATTTTATTTGTGTATTGCAATATTGAGGCATCTTGGTGATATTCAGTATGTGTAATGCCGACATTCGAGTTTATTACGGGCTACGATAACAAAACGACAAAAGAACAAATACAGCTGCGCACTTTTTACTAATTTTGGCAATTTAAAAAGTATTTATATAATTAAATTGGTGTCGTTATTGAGAGTGGGTGTAGTGCACATAGAGTGTATCATTGTATGGGAAACAAGCTAAACCAACCAAAGCCGAGTGATATCGACGTTTTAGGGAGTTTGTCGTTAAATCGAGTGACGTTATATGGAGTTTACACTGTATATAAAAACATTTGTCTTCACTGACATATCCTAGAGCCTAAACAACCGAGGATAGACATACGAAATTTGGATATTGGCTTCCTTTTATGACGTAGGCACTCACTATTTTGATAATCTGCCCCTAAAGGGATGAAACAGGGGTTTAAATATCTTTGATTTTTTTTTATTTTACACAAAATAGAACATATAAATGGCCCCATAGCTATACGGAACCACATCATGCACAATAACTAATATATAATCGCTCCTCAATCAACAACGCTCCTTGTGTTGTCTACAGGCTCCGGTAACCACTTACCAGCATGAGGGCCAACAGTCTGTTTGCTAATAAAAGTTTTAATAAAGATTATGTCTTCTATTGAAATTAAATGTAATATGTCACTCACAGCTCAGCATTAGCATGCGACGTGGACACCATCTGCGGGAAGTCGATGATGATGGGATGGTTGTCCTGGTCTATCATGATGTTGAACTCGTTGAAGTCTCCATGGATGACTCCGCAGTTACCAAGCCTCACTATCAGGTTCATCAGCTCATCGTACAGGCTCTCGGGGTCTTCCACTGACGTCACATGTGTTCTGATGGTGTAATGGTCTTTGATTTAAATATATGCAACAAACATGTATTCAAACTTAATATATGCACAAAATGAAAATATAGGGATTGAGTTATATAACGAAAGTAGAGTAACAGATTGACATACAAAACGATAAAAGAGAAAGGTTTAAGACATAAACACAAAGAAGAGCAATTTTTTAAGTCATAAACGAAAAAACAATAATTCTTTGAATCAAAAAACATAAATAGAGCAATGGTCATAAACGAAAAAGAGCAATGAGTCAAGTCACAAAATATAAAAAGAGCAATAGAGTCCAGTCACAAAATATAAAAAGGGCATTGGTTTAAGTCATAAACTAAAAAGAATAATTGTTTAAGTCATAATCCAAAAAATAATAATAGTTAGAGTCACAAAACAACAAATACTATTATATCATTTATGTTGTAAATGCAATGAAAGTAGAAATATATTCATGTCTACACAATCCATGCCCATTTACTCTTAAGACCTCTAAAATTTGCTACATGCTTCATTCGGATTTGATTAATGTCTATAAATAAGCTGCAGATTTGGATATTTATAAAGTTACATTATTTCATTCCAGTCCATGTAAATATATGATCCCTCTATGTATAAGCAATAAAATTATTTAATTACTTCATTATGTTCTGATCACTTGAGTTTGTAAACTTTACAAGTTATATTCGTGGTGGCTATAACAATTGGCAATATGTATACTTACAAAGGTCCACCTTGTACTAGCTCCATCACTACACAATGTCTGTTGAAATCAATCGGTTTTGGTACTGGGAAATCCCTGTCATATAAAGCCTTCATGTAAGCAAACTCCTTTGTAGCTGATATACGAGAGAGGTAGAGCCAGGAGGCACGGTTTCTGTGAGCATGGTAGTCTCTCTTCCCTTTGATGTTTCGGAAACACGTTCTTCCCAGTCTGTAATAATTTATATGAATTATTAGCTGACCTAGTGAAACTTATATTACCTTCACACCACTTTCACCTACTCCCCTCCTCACTCTCCTTCCGTTCTTTCTTTGCTCCCCCATCCCACTCTCTATCTCTAGGCTAAATTTATCAAAACCAGTTCAACCATTTTAACATGTACACTGAACACATATATAAACAAAGATATTTTCAAATTATAATATTAAGTTCAATTAATTTTCATCTGTAGATACATGTGTATCTCAATCAGAGATGGGCAAAATGTAATCTGATTAATGATGAATGATTACAAAATATAGTCGTTATTTTAATTTTCTTGCTCTGTAATCATGATTAGATCAATTTAAAACTAAGAAATCATAAATGTGCATACAATCTGGGATTTTGTAGTGTTTAAAACATAAATTAGCAAAATGCAATCATATTATTCATAAAAAATGTAATCATTCATCATTTTTATTAATCTGATTACATTTTGCCCATCTATGATCTCAATGGTCAATGTGACCAGTAGCGCAACTGAGTGACATTTTTAGAGCACTTACACAAGAAGTTTTTATTAGATATCATGTGGGTTTCCTCAAGCTGTTATCCTTCACCGATTAACATATCACATGACAACATATGAAAAAACCCAAATGTGTGCTGGGATATGGTTCACATTACCATGCTTGGATACTGGTCTCTAATTCACTAGGTCACCAGTCATTAAAAACATACAAATACAATCAAAATACATATATGTAATTGCTAACATAAAAAATAGACTAACTTTTAACTATTACTAAAATTTTTATATACAATATAAGCAAATTTTTGTAGTAATTGACTTTTGCCAGTTTCAATCTTTACTTGGGTACAGTAAATTAATAGTGGTGAGAAATAATTAATTACCTATGCAGCTTCAAGCACAGAGGATTACGATCTTCATCAGCAACTGTGTAAATATTAGATTCCTTGCCGACTCCTATTTGATTACCAAATGATGAGATCACTTTCCGATTTGTTAAAGCTTTCAGAGCTAAGTAGTCATAACCTGCATTTGTGAGACGATATCCATCATCTGGGAACAATTATTATATGTATATTCACGTATGTATAATATCTTCCTAATTAAATGACAACAATATTTGTAAAGTAAACTAAAGGGTATTAGTTTGCTAGAACGACATGTAGAGGAGCATGATGGAGAAAAAGACTATCAGACATAATTAAAATAACCATTTTAAAAAATATCACCCAATCAAAAAAAGTTACTGTGACAATAAAGTATCTAAAGTGGCAGTTAGCCAGACATACTAATCCAGGAACAAATAAATGGGGCAAGTCTGTCATGCATATATTCATGGACCCTAAGAAAAGAAAATGTGATAGTCCACAGAAATGGTGAGTGTGTGACACAGTAAACAGTGATATGTTGAAAGCTGTTCCAAGTGGCACACAGATTAGGGAAGAACAAATATTATTATTTATCTGCTTAAAGGCTCATTTTATTTATGTAATAAATAAATGAGCTTTGCTAAAGCTTTTTTTTTATTTCTTTATGTTTTTGTCTGTGTTTGGAATTCACAGGTCAACAATGTTTTAATATATCAGAGAAACGATTAAGTTATTTATATGTCTTTATAATAAAGTTTAACACTTACAGTGTTTTCCTCTTTCATACGTCAATAACCTATGTTTGCATAGTTCCTTCATCAATTTATGAACACCGCCGTGTCTTAGATTAGCAATAGACGCAACTAATGACCCAGGCACAAGTTCGTGATTCTTCATGCCCATTTCGACCTTATAAAATATTTAAAAACATTAATTAAAGAGATCAAAAATATGTACTTTTACAAACTTTAAATAAGCTATTGACCTTTAAAGCTTTGTCGAAGTCATGCTCCGAATTTTTTTACTGTAAGTAATTATAAAAAAAAAGGATAAATACAAAAATTAATCATAAGAATTAGGTTAATCTAGGTCATAAAGAATGACTCCCTGAACCTGGTACTTACAGCAGTTAATACGCGGAAGTCTTCGCCAGTTAAATAACGCAATATAGCGACATCAAGTTTCCCCATTTTATAAATTTTTACATGGACAACAATAATAAAAACAATGTTTTAGCCCAACGTGGGATCAAAAAAACCTTTAAACGTCACAATTTACAAAATGTCAAATTATGACTACTCTAGTGTTGCCAAGCTCGGCGAAAAAACTATTAATTTTGAGTCCGCAGTAAATATTTATAGTTTACATAACATCTGTTTACGTCTCTCATTATAGATTCATAATGTATTAATAAAATAGTTTATAATAAAACGATTAATAAATCAAAATGTCTTTATTTGAATAAATTGTTTATTTAAATAACAAATTCTTTTACAAAAATACAATAATTATGCTTATAAAAATATTACTATCAATAATATTCTATTAATATTTAAAACAAAGCCAAATTAGGCGATTAAAGGCACTTTACAACTGGTAAACTTAATATTCATTACAAAAGGCACATTCAGTATTAACTAAAATTCAGCAAAGATAAACCATTCACAATATGAAAACAAATTTCAATAAATTCATAAACAAAAAGTTATAAGTTTCTAACAAGACGATTATAATTATATTTTTATTTAAAATAAAAAAATCAAAATATATGCATATTCAGACTGTAGAGTCCGTAAAAGACAGACAAAACATAGATAATACAGAAATAAAATTTGATATTCTGTCTAGGAATTCTGTTTTCACAAACATTCATAAGGATCAATATCTATAAATAAAAGCTTAAGACTTCCCAGTAAAATTAATTAACTTTTTAGATTTCTTATTTAGCTACATAAACAACCGGAAATTATCATCTAAATGTTAAAACAAAATTCAACAATGAAATGTATCATTAAATCATTAGCATATTATTGTACTAAAGTATTTAAAAAATATAAAATCGTGATTCTAAGGTTTTGTCAGTTTTACATTCAGAGTCTATATTTTAATTCATGTTTACTATTTCATTAATTTGTTTATTTTTATACATAACATATAATTTTGCAACAATCGTGTACTTTTAAAAACTATAAAAAAGGTAACTCCATGAAAAAAATAAATAAAAAAAAAACGATACGATAACACGATATCGGGGTCGTCACACTTTAAATCAGATGCAGAAATAGTTAACAGTTTTAGTAAAGAAAATACAGGATGTTTATATTAACCTGTTGTGCGTATAGTTATTATGGATTTTATTGTAATATTCATACAAACGATTCATATAAAGTACCTTATTGATATATATATTTTTTTAATAACAAATATTTATTGCATATTCAATGACTATTTCATTGAAAAGACCATATTGTTATACAACTTGTATCGTATACACATTTTAAAAGTAAATTATTGCTGGAAGACAATGAAATAAATTATGAAAAATTAGTAACATACTTAAATATTTAACATTATTTATAATATGCATAAAGAGTTGCATATATGTATATTTTTTTCTTTCAATAACATATCAAATAAAAAGTGGTTCAGATTAGCAGTATTTTAAATAATAACTTTATAAACATTTAAAAATGTAAATTTTGAAAAGTATGAATTTAAATGGCACATGCTTTACATGAGTTATAAAATATGTTTATAAAAAATTATAAAAGCTAAAAATGCCTAAAATAGGATAAATGCGAGAGCATTATGCTTGCGTTCTCAAAGCACCATGTAAAATTACGTTTTCATAAGGTTCTCAAAGTTTTCTGTACCACCCTCTCCTTAAAAATACACCAAGCCCCCCCTTCCTAATTACTTCATTACCGATTGATTTTACTACACGGCCAGTCAAACTACAAAATTTGTACAATATAAATTGTCGAAATGTTATGAGTTATACATCCGCAATATATTTTTTTAATTTTAAAATCTATTTTTTGGAATTATCAATAAATAAATTATTTAACAAAATAGGCTAACAATATATTCTGTCAATAGTTTATATTCTAATATATATAGACATATTAGAATATAGGGGGAAAATTACATATATATATATATATATATCTAATTATTCCTCTATTATAAAATAGCTGCCACATTAGACCATAGTCTTTTAGAACACTGAGTAACTTCTTCGATCTTCTTCTACAAATCTTCGATATTTCTAGGGGGGTGGTCGCCGGACTTTGATATAAACATGCATTACAACAACATCAATATATCATTTAACATTACATTATATTATGTACTTAAAAACAAGTGTACTTAGACGATTAAGATACATTTTAAATAAAGACAATTTTTAGATCAATAGCATGCGATAGTGGAGTGTGAATTATAACTAATCTTCATTGACTAAGCGATTATGTGTCTGGATTTTTATTATGGTAAAATTAAGGTGTGTTTAAAACTACAATTCGGAGTCTGGCAGTCGAAAGCAACCCAATAGTGGCTGCCAGGTCCGAACCGAGCTTTAAAAACTACAAACACTCAAATTTTATAAACTTTTGTTCGCGGATCTACGAGTTAATTGATTTAACACGTTCCTGCCGGCGGGCACCACCGGAGGCTCGCACAAGTCTGCCTCACAGAACGGCACGTAGCACTGGTAACTCGCAGTGTGCATAATCGGGCGGTTCGTACTAGCTCGCACGAGTCTGCCTCAATGGGTCTAGCGTACCAACGGTGGTGCACAGATGATTGTGATACTAGACGGTAAGTATTACCAAAAATATACACCAAATATTTAGTATATTAATTAAAATGTTTATTCAGACCCGTGGTATAGAGCAAAAAGGTGTCTATGGGCGAGAAACGTTAGTTATAGCGCCAACAAGAACGTGTTAAAGTACAGTTTAACTTTATTAGAATTTATTGAAAGCATAAAAAAAAGAGGTTAAAACACGTGTGCAAGAACTAAAGGCCAATTCTACTATTATATTTTCGATCAACCTTACAATATCATTATTTATCGACATTTGACGTTTGCATCAAACAACCGATCCCATTTTTGACATATGCGAGATTGACATTAGATCCAGTTTTCAGAAGTTTTTACTTTAGGAGAATTGCTCTTCAGAAGTACTATGATAAAATAAAAATTTATAAAGGCATTTCACACCCACTTCTGAGTACTTAGTACATTCTTTACATAGCGTACCAAAAAAATAAAATGGCGAAATATAGTAATATAAATTGAAGGGATTTTTTTTCTCTTTAAAATATTAAGAATCGTAACAATCGTTTTCAACATTTCATCCTAAACAAAAGAAAAAAAAAAGCATTTATTGATCTCTTTCTTTCTCGTATATTTACAATTATTTCTCTTTCTCGCACGCCATAGACACGCATGTATTGCGTGCACATACAAAACATTTGCAAGAAAGAGATGAACAATTATAAATTCACGATAAAGAAACATATTAAAATAGATGCTTTGTGCCATTGGTAATGGACGTAGTTTTTTTTTAGACTAATATTTATAGAACACTCAGGAAAGAAGTTCGAATTTGACAATAAACTGAATATATATTAGGAACTTGAGTATAACCTAAGTAATTTACAGAAGTCGAAGTTGAGACAAACGGTAACTTATCATTTACTTAATAATAATAATCGTCATGCTATATCCCTGTCGGGATGAGTAGAGCAGAGACACATTATACAGAGAATAAAAAAATGTATTTTGTAATTTTTGAGTGAATTGAAAGAGGTTTGCAAGTATAGAGAGAAGTGGCGTTCATTCTCTCTGTTTACACCAAACGTGATGATGTATAGACAGATGTAGTAAAGTGTGAGTAAAATCAAAGATGTGTCTATAAATATCAGTCTAAGTCCCTTTCGCGTGAGAAAATCCCGTTTGATTATAAAAACTTATTGAAAATTCGGGTTGTAAGGCGGGTTGGGCGGTAGAGCGCTCGCTGGTGTGGACGAATCCAAGGGTTTTTCTGTAAAATTGAATATATTTGCCATTAACAGCAATTATCAGTTCAACACCAGATTTACGGGCATTTGTTATATACTTATTTCTACGGGCATCCTTCAATTTGACGAATAAACGAAAATACATATTTCTTTAAAAATAATCGATGTATTCAAATACAATCTGAATGGAACGTGGGGATTTTTAGAAGTATAATAAAAACATATCCTCACGCTATATCCCTATCGATGCTAACAGAGATACATTAGTGGCTGTATCCACTTTGCGCTTATATAACTTGCCCAATGCGACCAGTAGGCAACTGATGTCCGTTTTTTTCCCATTACGACTCGTTGCTATTTTGTAACGCAACATCATTGAAGCTCTTTTAAAGTGATTTCACACTTTTTTTTTGCTGATCGCCTTTCTTGCAGTACTAGTCTAGTACACATGACATTTCTAATGGATACCATGCGGACTTCCTCATGATATTTTCCTTCACCGGTGAGCATGTGGGGACTAAATCCATACTTAATCCGGGAAAGCCTAGAAGTACGTGGCTTTAACCTTACGAACATTAGCGGAAACGCTACTGGCCGGTCTTCTTATCCCCTAGGCCTCCACAGATAGCTTTATTCTTTTTGATGTTTTATACGTCTACTTGATAATATACCTAGAGACCTGTCGAAGTATCGCAGGCTAGCATGATGATGCGAACTATTCATAGATTCTCATTCCTTGAGGGTTCCCTTTTTTTGGTAACCTGGGTGAAATCCCTGACGGATCTTCAGGGAGCGGTGAGGGCCGCCCCCCGGTGTGTCGGACTTGCACCAACTAAAATCCCCGGAGTGTTCCTTCTCCAGTCTGCCGAGTGCCAAGGGCAAGGCTGAGCCATATTCCTCGGAACCCGGCCCTTGAGGATCCCTGACGTTCTTGGACCATACTGTATTTTAGATCAGGTAAAGTTTGTTTTAACACAGACAGGCTTGCGCTTGACTTCAATCTCACCCTTTGGAAAGTGATAATGAGGTCGATGATGGAGCGCGCTCAACCAGCAAATACCGAATCAATCGTCATTTGAAGACAACTATGTGATGTTGGAAAAACAGACGCAGGAAGCTAACTCCACTCATTGGCGGCTCGGGTCGTGCGAGCAGCTGGACCGTCAACCACATAAGGATGCGCACACGCATGGCGCGCAATCAATATAAATTGACTCCCCCCAATTCCCCCATCCCCTTCTACCATAAGGTAAAGGGGAAGAAGGGAGAGGGGGAGAACTAAAGTAGTATAATCACTTTGTCAAGGTAGTATAGAAAAGGAAAGTCAAGATCAAGTTCTAGGATATTGTCCAAAGTCCAGGAGTGAAGTAAACTGGGTTAATAATGTTACATACTGTTCTCGCTATCCGGCGTCGCAGGCTCCGGTGCAGTGGCGGACGCGTACGGACTTGCCGCTCTCGGGGGCTGCAAATATAAAAACACACGATCAACATCGACAACCATTTTGACAATTTGCGTCAAATACGAGGAAAATATAATAATTTGAATAATCCTATAATATCATTTTTGATGATAATAAACTGATGAAGGTCCCATTTCCGCCATGTTTATATGTTTTGTATTTTCTTTTGTTCCTGTGTGTAGTTTGTGTTGCTGTTTTTTAATTATTTGTTTTTTTTTTTGTTGATTTGTGGCGAAATAAATAGATTTTCATTTCATTTCAAACACTAAAAGTCTTCCTTGCGCATGCTGGTAGCGTCAAATTTTAGCTGCGGATTTAGAGTGATGACGCAAATGGGTTAAAAACCAAATGTACTTACGTAGGGAGAAGTGCCAGTTGGTAGGAGAGGCATCGCGGCCTCATTCCCTCTCGCCGGATCCGGGACAGTGAACCCAAACGTGCCGGTCTTCAGTAGAGTCGTCCCGGTTTTGGCTGTGTTTGGATTCACGGGCGGGTACGGCGACGGGGTTACGCCCGGATACGGTGTGCTCGATGGATAGCCCGGGCTTGGCGCCGTCGAAACCGGATTCGCTCCTGGGTATGGCGGATTCGCACCCGGGTAAGGCGGACTTACGCCCGGGTAAGGCTGGTTCCCACCCGGGTATGGCGTCACTGTAGGATTGGCACCCGGGTAAGGCATGTTTGCGTTAGGGTACGGAGCATTACCACCCGGGTAAGGTGAAACTGTTGGCAGCGGTTGATTGGTGATCGGTTGCGGGTAGCTCGATGTTTGAAAGTTTTGCACCGCTTGAGGCATTTGGTCTTGCATTGGGTTTACAACGTTGTCTTGGAAGCCCACTAGTGGGACACTGCCTATTATTATCGGATGATACTCTTCACTGTCATTGTGACAGCCCTCGGCTTCAACTATCACCTGGAAAACGGAAATAAATAATCAGCGGCCGTAGCATGATAGCAGCCGCAGCATGAGTTTGTCAGCAAGCATCCTGACTATTTTTTCTTTATTCTAACTCGCCACAATGACTACATCGCTCCAGATGAAAAGTTCAGTGCAATTAAAAACTCGGCAACTACCTGCCGAAAGTCGCCACGATTACGCCGGCCTACACAAATACATCTTCATGTTAAGAAACCAACTTCATAGGACGAAGGGGACACACTCGGCGGCAGGCTATTTAACAGGTCAAGGACGCGGCAAATGTGAGTTAGAGAACTTCATAGTTTTAGCCAAAAAGAAGTTTGCGTAACACTGTGGGCTCCCGTCCGGAGAGGTTATAGAACTCTTCGAGAGACTTGGCATGGATACAGACGATAAAAAGTATCCAGTGAGGCGATTCCGTAACGTCCCTGCGTAGCTGAAGCGTCTGTAGCTACTTTTTTTTTACACTGGCTCGACATAGTGACTACAGAGTACCTGGTGGTAAGTACAGTGTAGTCCAACAACGAAAGCGACTATCAAAGGATGAAAATCCACTGATAGTCTACATCGTCATGTCGACCCACATATACCACGACTGAAGGTCTCTAGGTATATGAGCTACTGGATATACACAAGCTGATCCCGAAACGCGACAAGCCGAAACTGGTCACTATGACGGGCTTTACACCCATGTACTGTGGTCGCGATCCAGACGGGCACCGACGACCTACCACCTCGCTGCTGCTCGTTTATCACCACCCAGGAGTCACGTGTAGGGAAACTAGGGTAAAGCCTACGGACGCGAGCAGCTTTGACTCCCAAAACTTCATAGTTTTAGCTAAAAAGAAGTTTCCGTAACACTGTGGCTCCCGTCCGGAGAGGTTGGTATGAGGTTATATAACTCTTAAAGAGACTTAGCATGATATAGACCATGGATCGGCAACCTTTTCTTATACAACGTTACTGGTAACTAACACAAAACCTCTTAAAACTGAGTTTGGTACATCAAGACTACTTTTGTTTTATGACTTTTGCCAAAATTTAACACATCCTAAGTTATATATTTTTTTTTTAGTTTTAGTGGGGATGTCTATCAATCGTTAGTTAGCTCTGTGTTTTAAGTTTAGTCATCAGATGCTACGAAATCGTCTGCTCCAGTTGCATCGCGCCGCCTTTCATAGTGTTAAGGGCAGAACTGCAAATTTGACTTATTTATTTTTTGTATGGGGAAAAAACAAGATTGAATTAGAAAAAGTCGTAAAACAAAAGTTGTCAGTCTTGATATACCAAAGCCAGCCTGTATAAGGGCTACAAATATTATGAGTATATTGGTGCGGGCCACATTTCACCTAATAAACACAATTTTTTAGATAAAACTAATTTTTACATTTTAACCATATTTATTGTTACTATCATTTTACTGGCTGTGATCGCTTGAACTGAATTTCCGGCTTCCGCGCACACAAAACAATAAAATATAAATTTATTTTTATAGGTGTTTTTAACTTATCGCCTGCGGTGCGGCGTTCTATGGAACGGCTCTTATTTGCGCGGGCCGCACCGTATTGGCTTACGGGCCGCTGGTTGCCGACCCCTGACACAGACGATAAAAAACACCCAGTGAGGCGATTCCACAACCTCCCTGCGGAGCTGAAGCGTCTAAAGCTACTTAAAAACGTTCAAACTTAAAAAAATAACCCCACCTTGAACATGTATTCGACGTCGATATACCGGCAGCCGTTCATATTGAGCACGTCCATGGCTGGTACTTCCATACTCTCGTTCCAGTTGCGCGTAGAGTTGCCCGGGACGGAGCCCTTCTTCTGTTCCGCCAGCACAAAGTTCTCTTCCCGAGTGTCCGGCTCGTTTGCGGCATTGTATATTATTTTCTAAACAATGTTTTTGTTATTCATGATTACCTTTAATTTCTTTTTAATAATTAAGGATAAACATATAGTGCTGGGACCCATGATGAGATGTGGTAAGGTGTTGCACGTGCACTGGACTTACGCTTCCGAAACGAGGCAGAGAGGAGTGCACGCGTTGCGATGCCGGAGCGGTACCACTCCGTAGATTTTTCCGATATTTTTTTTATAACAGACTGCACCCAGCGATGCCTCTTCGGTATAATAACGTTGCGACGTTTTAGGAAGTTATTATGAAATGAAATTACGAACGACCGAACGACTGTTGTTTACTAAAATAAATTTTACATTTAAAATTTTTTAAAACATTATTTGTTATTATTAACCTGTTAACTGAGTATGACGACATTTTTCGTCATGGAAATTAAACGTAATATAATAAATATTTTATCAAAATAAATAAAAGCCATAAGTTAAAAACTATATTCTTTTATTATTTGAGGTGTGATATTACATATCGCTGCGAACAAAAAGTCCCCATTCTGAAACGAGATGAGCAAGGGGTATAGCGTAAATATATATTATTCACTTTTACCCAATATTAAACTCATTTTTTTGGAATTTAATACCTTTGGCTTCGATTTTGGCCGAAGGTTGTGGCAATGGCTGATTGGTTGAAAATCGCCTATATTCGGATTCTTATAAAAAGTAATTTAACAATCACTAAAATTTCGGTTCATTTGGAAGTTTTACGGATGTTTTTAGTCGTACTCTAGTCAAATGTAATCGTCTATCTTGAATCGTGGAATGATTAGACAGTTTACCTTCTCCAGGGAAAACTTGATGAAGTCAATCTCCACGTTGCTGCTGTTGATGCAGCTTATCTCGATCGGGATGACCTGCCCGGGACAGAACCCGCTCACCGGTATCTTCACCAGGGTCTGCGCGCCGCCGGAGTTCATGCACCAGCAGCAAAACGTGTTGGTTATCTCGAACTGTATCGGTTCCTGAGATGACAACAATAGATTATGAATACGTGACGAAGGTAATTGAGCTCATATTAATTAGTTGCCAGGTTTTGATGTATTAGCCGATGAAGTTGGCAAGGCCGTACGCTTGGACTCAGAAGACGGGAGAAGGAACATCCCGGTGGTTTAAGAAGGTGTTCCGTATTCGTATTTATGTGCGGGTAATTTTCGACAGCTCTGGCAACACCGTACGGGTTGTCAATTGAATTTTGCTCTCGCTCGAACCGATCCGCCGAGTAACGACATAAAACATACAAATATACATAAAATTCAACAAATTATCCGATTCCATAGTGTATAAGTGTGCTTGGAAGATCCTCAAAGACACCAGTATCCTGGAGGAGAAGCAGGGGCCCCTGAGGAGTGGGTGAACTGGTGATCGCGGTAAGTGAGACTCTTTAGGCAGCCCGTGCCACTTGCGGAGCTATCGAAGTACCGTACAGAAGGTAAGAAAGAGATCGGCTGGGGCGGCGGCCCTCATAGTTGCCCTGGTAGTTCATGAGGATTTCCAACATGTAACCACAAAAAAGGACTTGATGTACTGTACTGTCACCTGTCAGGATTGCGAGCTTGATGCGCCGCCTGACTAGTGATGAAAATGCCCGGGAATTTTCCCAAAGTACCCAAAACTTCCTTGGGAATATTCCCGGGAATTTACGGAATGTTCTCGGAAGTTTTGGGCAGTTTGGGAAAATTCCCGGGCATTTTCATCACTACGCCTGACATCGATGCGCAGTCACCTAAATCGGACGCTTTTCGAAAGCCAACCATACAGTGCGGTACCGGTGTAATGGATTTGATATCCGCTGTTGGATCGCCGTAGCCGATAAGGTACTTCAAGATCACGACTTTTACATTTACATTTTGATAACTAAAGAAATTATAAAAGAAACTATTAAAAAAAATTAAAGTGGATGCACCTTTATGCAGAATGATAAGGTTGTAAAATTCTCTTTTGAGATCTACAGATTTCAATATATTCAAAGATGAAAATTTGAAACTCAAAAAAGGACGTTATTCGAGAGGATTGGAGATTAATACGCTCACGCCGGGGCGAATATCTACGTTTTTCCGCGTGAGGCGGGACTGAACACGGAACAGTCAACTTCGACCCACCAGTGGGTCACGCCGCCCCACGGAACAGTCAGATGTGACCCACCGGTGGGACACGCCGGCGTGAACGTGTAAGTTATTGTTTGTTTATGTTTTTTAATTTTTTGTAAATTAGGCTAAGGTTTTATTTTTTGTTCCTAACCGTGTGTTGCTCGTATTTTCATTATTCTTTCCTTCTGTGCAAGTAGTCTACAGTTTTAAATATAGTTTAGCATTTACAATGTACCTTGTTCATGTCTTTTATATTTATGTGTGTGTTAATGTACACTGTGCAAGTGTTCTTATAAATAAATAATGGTCTCTTTACCTTAAGTGAGCCTTACAACGCCATTTGGTGTTTTAATTAGTTTTTTAAATACTAAAGCGTCATTGTTCCGTTGTGAGTGACTTTGTCTTTATGAAAATGAATTCTGGGAATCTATATTATAATATCAGCATATCAAAATGAGTTGCCAAAGTGATGTTATCAAAATGATTATGACTCAAATTAAGTGGGTCATTCGAGTCTAAGAATAATGCAAAAAAAATAAATTATATGTAATGTATGAATGGCATAATCTACTAAATTAGTTGCCCGCGGGAGGAGGACTCTATCTCAGAGAGAGCTCGGCTGAGGGGCCAGCTATTTAGACCATACTCCGATGGTGCCGTGTGTGGTTCCACACACCATAAGCCGATGGGGAGGCGACCATTTGCCTCCCCTACACTCAGGATGAGCCCGTAATGAGGCAACGCGCAGTGCCGGGCCTTTGGGAAAGGAAACTTCCACCGAGGGACGAAAATTAGTTGACAGTCACCATCGTTATGTCGGCCCACAAATACCGTGACAGTAGGTAAATGAACAACTGGATATACACAAACTGATCCCGAAACGCGACTCAACAAGCGAGTCACTATGCCGGTCTTTACATTTGTGTACATGACCCAGTTTGGGCTATCACCCTTCCACCTCAAACTTACATCTACCACCAGGTGTGATTGAGGTCAAGCGTTAGCCTATAAACAGAGATGAGCAAAATGTAATCTGATTAGTGATTAACGATTACAAAATGTAGTCGTAATTTTAATTTCCTTGCTCTGTAATCATGATTAAATCCATTTAAAACATTAAGAAATTATAAATGTGTATACAATCTGAGATTCTGTAGTATTTAAAACACAGATGAGCAAAATGCAGTCATATTAATGGTAAAAAACGTAAAATGTAATGGTAATCATTTTTATTAATCTGATTACATTTTGCCCATCTACGCCTGTAAATCATAAAAAAACGCAAGTAACTCACCTTACAGTTCGGCATTGCGTTCAAATCCAAGGGCGCGACGATTCGGAAGGTGGCCAGCTTCTCCTGGTCGAACTTGAACGGGCGGTCGACGACCACCTTAACTTGGTACCTGATGTGACCGTAGTCGCCCTCGAAAGACGACGGGCAAGCGTCCGGTATACGCCACTGAAATGGGAAGACGTGGTGGCCTGGCTGGAGATGGTGTTCGCCTGGAACGATCATAGCAATTTAATTGAACGCTGGTATATCTCCCATCTAGCTTAACCTAATAAATAGTTTGCCTGGTCTGCCGGCAGAATAGAATAGCACCCCCCTCTTCTTGCTGAGGTGTCGTAAAAGGCGACTGAGGTATCTCTTGAACACCGCAATTCAACCAGGTGCTTAGAGAAGGGAAAACTCGACCAAACCTGCATCCCGCTCCCTCCCGATCGTACTGGTTCTCCTTTCCATCGGGCCTGAGGGAGCTCGGACGAGAGAGTGCTTTTCTGGCTGCGCGTCCAGTTATGCACTTAAATATCTCCTGCGCAATTGACTGTTTCTGAAAACTGGACCTCGAATTTCTTAACCGGTGTTGAAACAGTCGCCGTGGCCGAAACCGGCTAGGACATCATCATCAGTTTGCCTGGTAACAAGTGTTACGCTCGTTGTTAAAATGGCAACACTAATCGCTGTCTTGACGTCAAAGACAACTATTTAGATGGCCACCCTATTTCTTTGCCGTTATATATCGCTTCCGCGAGCTTGAATAGTCAGTCGTCGGCCAGCTCCCAAGCGAGGAACAAGTCTAAAGAGAGTATCAAAGTGGGCCAACTAAAAGTGGAATTGATTATCAGGATTCATTTTAATATATTTTCAGAGCGAGTTTTACACAAGCAGGATGTATGCCTCCACGCCCCTAAACCTTTCACTAAAATAAAACATTATTTGAAATTAGATCGTCATGAATATACAGGCTGATTTTATAGACGAGGGAAATATTTCAGAATACAATAATTTGTACCTTCTTATAACGAATAACAATGTAAATAACAATATTCTCTAACAAATCAACATTGATGAACAAATGAGAATTGATCCGTAAAAAGTTTGGACATCGCAGCGCGTGTGGTGCACGATTGAATGGCATGCAGATAAAATTCCTTTTACGTAATTTTAAGTAAACAGGTAATTGACTCTTTACCCTTTCGTACTTTATCCTGGCTTAGGAGAGACAAAATACCTACTTAATAATTAATTGTTATTTATTCTATCATGTGTGTAATTGCCCCTTAATATGGTGACTATAAATTACTTTGTTTTTATGGAAATATTAAGATATCAATATTCCTATATATTTGTAATTAGAATCGAATGCTGAATATCCTCCTTGAATATTTCCCTCGTCTATAAAATCACCCTGTATATTACAACATGGTGATACGATTAATTTAGGCTAATCATATTAATTTAAGTAATTAAAATAGTCTAGGTTGTAAATTGTTTACTCCGAACTCACTGGCTGCCCATATGCCTGACATATGGTTTCGCAGTTTTTAATAGTAATATATTATCCGTTGTAATATAGAACTAATCAATAAAAAAATACCATTAGGCCATTATTTAAATTGTCGTTCATTTTTAAGCGACTTCAAAAAGGAGTTTGATCTGCACATGACTACATTTATTTTTTCATATATTTCCTTATAATATGACATTAATTCCTGGTGACTCCGCTTGATATTCTACATGCTAAAGTCCAAGAATGACCTAAGAATAAAAGAGAGTTGCTGAGTGAATTGAGACGAATTGTAGATATTGAGATGTTAGAGCCCAAACTGTTTCGTAACAGAACACAAGTATAAAGACCGTGATGATGACTCGCTTGCATCTTTCGCGTTTCGGGATCAGCCTGTAGACGTCCAGTTGTTCGTATATCTATAGATCTTCATTCCTGGTATAGGTAGGCCGATATAGTGCTGGCGACTATCAATGGATTTGTTTCTAGGCAGTCGCTGTAGATTTGAACTACCATATATTGCTTTTTCCATCAGTTACAGTTTAGTCAATTTGTCGAGACAGTAAAAATATAATATTACTGTGAGCGAAGCTGTATTTTTTATAGTTCCGTACCTCAAAAGGGAAATCGGAACCCTAATAAGAAGATGATATATTTATAGTATATTACTTATAATTATATATTAAACTAGCTGTCCCGGCAGACCTTGTTCTGCCCTATTTCTCTAAAACAAAGTCACATTGTTTTTTTAATGTTAATAGCTTCCCCATCAGATTTTTTTTGAAAATTGTTTGAAGGAACCTGGCCTTAATGCTATATGTATAAAAGTTGACAAATATTGACATTAATATTTATACGTCACTCAATTGTTTTGCCTTCCCGAAACCCGTCCACTGACATTTAAACTTTATGGTATGGTGTTAAAGTTCAAATTGACTTTTAAATATTATTACGAAATTTTGTATGAGAATACAGAAAAGTGTTATTTTTAGACAGTTGCAGGGAATTTTTAAAATTTTTCTCTCCGTAATAACCTTCCTCAGACTTCATCAAACACAACAAAAAAAAAATCAGCCAAATCGGTTCAGCCGTTCTCGAGTTTCGCGCTTATCAAGACATTTTGCGATTTATTTTTATATTATAGAGAAGATATCGTGAATGCAAATAAAAGATGTTTGTTCCATTTGTAAGTTTTATAATAACAGCCTTCAAATCTCAGACGCATGCGCGTAGTTGCCGATGCTGCTCCGCGCATGCTCCTGGAACTATCTACACGGCGCTCCGTAACATATACATCAGAAGATCATTTTGTTGTTTTTCTATCTGTCTGTCAATACCCTCTTTTTCAGGAACGCGTGAAGATATCAAGTTACAATTAATATCAATTACAGAGGCCTACAATTCTATGTACTCTCTAAAAAAACATCCGTCTAACTTATACCCATTCGCTACTATCTGTGACTAAAGTTACCAGGTATAAAACGCCGCCATTACACGATGGGTCTATTCTTTTATCATTTTATTCACCCGTAGTATTTTACTTCTGAAAACTAATGAAATCTGTTTTGAGCCAAAGCTTTGGCTCTCAATGCTGACGATTGCGCCCGTTTGTTGTGCACACTTTCGGCATGGAGCCCCGTTTTCTGCGAACCACTTAGTAGTGAGGCCTGCCGTAGCGAAAGGGTTAATGCGATCAAAAGATATGTCATTTTTTTTATTCGACGGGATTATTTATTGATGACCGGAGTAACGGTTGCTACAATTTCACCGGGCTTGAGTGGGAGAGCACTTATGGTGCTTCAGCCAGCAATTTATGGGTTGGGTGGCTACGCAAGGGGCACCCCTGTGGGTACGGATCTCGATTTGGACCGCCAGCCATTAAATACGAAACCTAACGGTGATCTACTAGCGTTTCGGAAGCGACTACCTTGAGAAGAAACGCCGAAAGAAACTCAAGGCTGCGTCGGAGTGTGGATATGTCGTTTATGTCGCATTTTATATCGTATCTGTCGTTTTCGCATAGGAATCAACATCTATAGTGTACTTCCCATTGTCCTAGAATCACGAAATTTCACAAAAAGCAAAGTCTTAAAGAAATACCGAAGATTGTAAATTTGTAGTTACATAAAATTATATATTTCTATGCCTACTAGAGATTACTCAGAGCATTTAAATTTATTTTGTTTCGAACTCCAAATTACTCGACAAATTAAGGCCACAATGCTATGTAAAATGATAAGGCTGTACAGTTCTATGTCGACATCTACTGATCTCGATATATTCAACGATAACATTTTGAATCTTAAGAGAGGATGTTATTCGAGAGGACTTTGGAATAGTTTGTTGTATTTTTTCTTATCTTCTTTATTTTTTTTTTGCAAATTAGCTTTAGTGTTTTTCTTTTTGCAGCCGTTCATGTCCACGCGTTGCTTGTATTTTCTTCTGTACAAGTAGTCTACACTTTTAGGTTGAGATTTATATACGCTATTTGCTTAGCAAAGTTCCCAAAAAAATAAATTCATTTTGACAAAATCTGAATATATAATAGGAATTTGAGTATAGCCGCAGTATGTGCAAAGCCCGGTCCATATTGACAAAATCGGTGACTTACCAAATCCTTTGACATTCATTGAGTAATATCAACTGTAATGTTTCAGTAAAACTAAGCAAACTAAAAGTTTTGTCTATAATTCGCACCTGTATCTTGTTCATGTATTATATACTTATTTATGTGTTACTGTGGACTGTGTGAGTGTTATAATAAATAAAGAAATACAATCAAGTCTGTATAGAACCATCGGTATATGAGTACAACTCAGATTTGGTTGCTTTTACGTTTATCTCTAAACAAACCCAGGCATTATCTAAATGGCCTGACGCAGCGACGATAGGTACATTTTTATGCAGGCCTAGCGCTATTATTAGTCGGCGCTCGATTCGCTGCGTCTATACATTACTACAAGTCTGTATTTTCGGTCTCAAGGTCAATGTTTGAATACATTAAGCACTGAATACGATTCTTTTATCGTAATTTAGTGTCAAAAGAAACCTGTTTATACCGTGACAGATTCGTTTTGGTAGACTATTATGCTATGTTTACTAGCCATGGAGTTTGCCGGTAGAATAGACTAGTGCCTCCTTTTTCATCATACTGAGGTATCGCAAGAGCCTACTAAGGCATACAGCATGACGAATTGCACGCATTATGCTATTTCAAACAAACTTTTAACCCTTTTCTTTGTAATCCGGTGAAGATTCCCGTATAGCATAATCAGTGCCGCTGTGAGGGCAGGAGAAACAGCCCATCACTCCGCGCAGGCCTGGGAATCGAGATTCTTCCAGACGCCCGGATAGTTAACAGCTTGTTTACGCTTCATCTCTGGAAGGGGTAGATGTAAAGAGCCCACCTCTGCAAACAGTGACGTGCATAGCATATTTGGACAGGGTAGGCAGAATTCGGATCTTTAATTAGAATATTATATTATTATAGTGAAAATTTTATTCCTTTCATAGGAAAGATAGACGGCGTGAATATAGAATAGATATGAACATTGTTTCATCTTTTGCTTAACTTTAAGCAATTTATTCGAGATTTAGTTAACGTCAGGTCAAGCAATGCTTTCATGCATGTATGGAATGAACACTACTGCCTTCAAACCTATCTCACTAGTGGCGCGTCGGACATTGCGCGTCGCTTGCCTCTCATCCGGGCAGCAGAGTCACTCAAATCTTCTGCCCAGCTAAACAAGCTTTCAACCCGTTTTCATCATTTCAAGGGTCGAAATATAAAAAATCCACCGCTAGTGTAAGCTAATATCATAAAGAAATCATGTTTTTCGCATCAGGACATTAAGCTCTACAACGGTGTCAGTCGGGACAAGTGAGTTCATACATATAGATTATGCTTTGTTTTGTTTCTTCTTTGATTTTTCATAATAGCATATAATATCCAGTTCAAGGAACTTAAGATCCTGAGGAAAACCGCACCGCTTAAAACAAAACACCGTTAAGAGGAAATAATAAGTTTTATTTAAACACTAGTGTTTATAAAAAATAATATATCGTCTCGCTATATCTGTTACAGTGTGAGCAGAGATACATTAGTGACTGTTTCCACTTTGCGCTTGTATGTCATGCCCAACGTGACCAGTAGCGCAGCTGATTGTCATTCTCACAGCACAAGTACACATGACATTTCTATTAGACGCCATGCGGGCTTCTTCACAATGTTCTCCTTAAGGATGTGGTGCCTTAATCTGTACGCAATCTGTAAATCGCATAGGTACGTGCCGGGATTCGCGCCTACGACCGCACGAGTTACTGCTAGTGGAAACTGGTCTTGTATCCGATAAGCCTAAGCCAAGTCAGCGACAATATATTTACTCATTAATTTATTATGTTTGTTCATTATAAATATTTAAACCTCTTAAAGCCTAAAGCTATTAAGATTACCTATTAAGTTAGTGGCCGTGTTGGGCTAAGGGCTAATAGACCGGTTTCAATGCGAGGCGAAGCAAATGTTCATAGGTTTGAATCCCGGCACAAAAATCTGGTTTTATCCATATTAAGCACGTATTTAGGTTCCACATGCTCACAGGTGAAGTTTATCATAGTGAGGAAGCCCGCATGGCCTCTAATAGAAATGTCATGTGCACTAGTGCTGTGAGAACGGCGATCAGCTGCGCTACTGGTCACGTTGGGCATTACGACATATAAGCGCAGAGTGAATATATCTACTAATGTATCCCTGCTCACCTGAAAACGCATATAGCGTGAAGATATGTTATTATCCTCACGATATTTTCCTTCACCAGTGGTCTTTATATCTGTACTTAATAATTCTTAAGTTTAAAAAAAAGTATTTTTAAACATTTATTAAACAAATACATATAAACAAAATACCAAAAAAAAAAATCATTCGACAAAACATATAGCTACTAATTGTATACTATGGTCCACAGATTAGCTCTTTAGTATGCTATGTATTTACATAGCATTTGAGCCATTTGGCTACACTCAGATTTTTTTGAAAAATATGATCTTATATATAAAAATGAATCGCTAAATGTCTTGATAAGCGCGAAACTCGAGAACGGCTGAACCGATTTGGCTGATTTCTTTTTTGTTGTGTTTGTTGAAATCTGGGGAAGGTTATTACGGAGAGAAAAATTAAAAAAATTGTCTGAAAAAGTCTAAAAACACCACTTTTCTATATTCTCATACAAAAAATTCGTAATAATATTTAAAAGTCAATTTGAACTTTAACACCATACCATAAAGTTTAAATGTTAGTGGACGCGTTCCGGGAAGGCAAAACAATTATTGAGTGACGTATAAATATTAATGTCAATATTTGTCAATTTTTATACATATAGCATTAAGGCCAGGTTCCTTCAAACAATTTTCAAAAAAATCTGACGGGGGAGCTATTAACATTAAAAAAAACTACGTGAATTTGTTTTAGAGAAATAGGGCAGAACAAGGCCTGCCGGGACAGCTAGTTACAAATAAGGGTAAGTTGCACCTCTCTAATTTTAGTATCATCTTGTGGTATATGCGGATCAGCATGACAACTATGACTCTAAATAAATTCTGATCATTTAGCGGTCACAATCATTCGGAAATACACTGCACTTTCCAACAGGTAGACTGTTATCACTTAGACTGAGATTTATACACTTTGCGAGGTGGTAGGGCGTCGGAGCCCATCTGGATCGGGACCACATACATGGGTGTGAAGCCCGTCACAGTGACCAGTTTCGGCTTGTCGGTTTCGGGATCAGCTTGTGTATATCCAGTAGCTCATATACCTAGAGACCTTTAGTCGTGGTATATGTGGGCCGACATGACAATGTAGACTATCAATGGATTTTCGTCCTTTGATAGTCGCTTTCGTTTTTGGACTACACTGTACTTAACATCAGGTTCTCTGTAGTCACTATGTCGTGCCAGTGTAAAAAAAAAGAAAACTTTGACTTTGCCTAGAATTCACTCAAACATTACAATGTGCATTACTCATGGAATATAGCAGAATATGATAAGTCACAGATTTTGTAAAATTGGTGAAGGCTTTGCAAATACTTACACTATAATCAATGTTCTATTATATATTCAGTTTTCTGTTAAAGACTAGTTTATTTTTTGAGCACTTTGCAAAGTGATTTTGAAGTACTGTCTCAGACTTAGACAAGTCAGTATAAAAAAGTTTAATAAATATATGTTTTTTTCAACTATATATATTTTTTTTTCGGCGAACAGGTTGATGATCTACATGATGGTAGGAGATTACTATCACTTATGAAAAACTGCAACACAACCATCATCCTTGTTGCGTTCTTGTCCATGGGTGTTGTTCACTGCCCTCTTGAATAATCCCATTTGATAGATTATAATTTTACAATTATTAAAATATATTGTATACTCACCATCTTTTCCACCAGCAAGGAAGATTTTAGCATCAATATATTCTTCATATGACTCGTGGGTCACAGTATAGCTGACATCCCGGTCACCCTCCCTCCTAGTATGATCTGTTGTCCAATGAATTTTACAGAAACCCTTAATTTTTACATATAAGCCTGCCAACAACAGAAATAAAGTCAATATTTCATCTAACATTTTTAATACATAGACTCACTTTAATTAATAATTATGCATATATTTTCAATATGATAATAGTCATTATAAAGTGGATAAAATGAAGGATGTATTTCTAGTCACTTTTAAAAGGTCACAAAGGTTTCAAAGGTCAGGGCTTCATATTATTATTTATTTCATTTATTCAATTTACATATACACAACATTTCTACATTTTTGATATATTCCATGATAACTAAAAACTTATTCAACTAACATTATGAAACTCAAAAAAGGAAGTTTTTCCAGAGGATTGTGGAATAATTAATTTTTGCTTGTTTTTATTTTCTTTTTTCTTCTTTTTATGTTTTTTTTTTCATGAGGTCAGTGTTTCTCTTTTTGTTACTGTTCCTATTTATGTGTACCTTGTATTTTTGTTTTTCTTTCCTTCTGTGCAAGTATTCTACTCTTTTAAATACAGTCACATTCATAATGTATCTTGTTCATGTCTGATTATTTATGTGTGTTAATCTAGACTACATAAGTGTTCTAATAAATAAATTTTACATAAATATATACATATTTATTATACCGACTCGACACAGTGACTGCACCATACCTGATTGTAAGCATGGTGCCATCCAAAAAAAGCCAATGACTATCAATAGGCAAGAAAAACCCATTATATATATATATATATAAGTATAATATATTTGATAAAGTGCAAGATATAATATAAAATTATTTTCAATTATTAACAAATAATTGACTACTTATTAATGAAGTTTGTGGTGAACCTACTCAAGATACTAAAGTCCTGGGTTATAGTCTCTGTACTGGTAAACTTTTCTATGATGAGTGTATCAGTCTATCGCGAATTCTAGTTATGTATACAGTATGATTTTATAAATGAGGGAGATATTTTAGAATACAATAATTTGTACCTTCTTATAACTAATAAACATGTAAAAAACAATATTCCCTAACAAATCATAAAGAAACATTGATAAACACATGAGAATTGATCTGTAAAAAGTTTGGACACCGGAGCGAGTGGTGTGCACGATTGAATGCCATGTAGATAAAATTCCTTTTATGTAATTTTAGATAAACATGTAATTGACTCATTACCTTTTCGTACTTTATCCTGGCCTAGGAGTGACAAAATACCTATTAATTTATTGTTATTTATTCTATCATGTGTGTAATTGCCCCTAAATATGTTGACTATAAATTACTTTGTTTTAATGGAAATATTAAGATATCACTATTCCTATACATTTGGAATTAAAATCGAATGCTGAATATCCTCCTTGAATATCTCCCTCGTCTATAAAATCAGCCTGTATAAATATGTATATTTGTGACTATCACCCATAGTACAAGCGCAAGCTTAGCTTGTGATTAGGGCATTGTGTGTAATTGTTTATAAATATTATTATTACTATTAATTATTTAAAAAAATATCCATCACATAAAGTTTGTTTTCTTTTTACCATATTTGATTGACCAGAGTAGCCTTAATTCCACATTAATGATACATTTTTATTATACAAACGAAGGTCATTTCTTTTTGTTAACAATTAAAACCAATTAAATCGTAACTCACCACGAAATGTTTTAAGTTTATCTTGATCAAATTCCAGCCGGCCAAACAAAGTCTGCCCTGGATAGTACGCACCGTTGGGGCTATCTAACACAATACGTCCTTCATCAAATCCCATTTTTCAATTATTCCACTTGTATCAGTTACCTGATTATTTTTAGACTTGAAAAATTATTAAAATATTGAAAATATAATAAACGGTCGCAAAAAACGCTTCCAACGACGATGTATACGAAACTCCCGAAATAGAAAAAAACAGATAGACCATAAATTTAGAGTCGACCATAAGTCAACGAATAGTTTAGTGGAACTTAATTCTAATACCGTTATTATAATTGTTACTGTTTGGCTAACGCAACTTACATGTGACAAAACCCGTCAAATTCAAATAAACTTTGGTATCCTCAAAAAACTCGAAAAAGTATGAATTTTAATTTAGTTTTCCAAAAGCTGGTACATAGACTGTAGAGATTAACTATAGCATTAACATTATTATGAAATTGAAAGATACGTATAACTAAAAATTTATGCACATAGCCTGAATAAAAGTTAAATAACATATTTTCTGTTTTTGTACGTATATTTATGTTTTCATGCTAGTTCTGTTGTGTTTTTTTAACTCTGCTGCATTTCTTAGTAAAATACGACATGAAAACTTTCGATGACAATTGTTGATATTTTTATTTAAGAACGTATTTATGGATTTACTTATAGGCGGCTGTTTGTTTTTTAGTCTATATACAAAATTAATGTTATTTATAATTTAGTTTATAATAATTAAAATAAATTTAAAGCTTATAGTCACGGTAATATTGATTTTTTTTAATTACTTAATAGTAGATCCGGCAAAGAAGGAATTTAATGCAATTATATGCATTAATAAACGGTTATATTTCATAGCAGCACTATGTTTGAGTAACTATAACGTATCAATTCTCATATATAAAAAAAACAAAATAAACAAATAATGAAACATTAAGTAACGTATAATAAAATAGAGCGTTGACAATATCTGAAGCAACATTTTTTTTTTAAATAGCTAGATTCGAATTGCGGTACCCAGATACTTATGTCTATGCCCTTATAGGCAGCCCATAGACATTGCTGCAACACGATTGTTTCTTAAATTTAGTTGCAAAGAATAAATAGTTATTTAAGACAGTTGGTTCTTATAAAATGAAACTATTATAACGATATTTCCGTAACGACGTATACCGCCTCCGGAACACCGTGAGCTGTTAATATTTGGCATATAAACGTCATATGCAGATGTCAAATATTAGTAGTGCTGCCAGTACTATACATTTTTCTAAATTTAGGGATTCAAATGTGAAAGGCAGGATTTCTCAGAGGAAGTTGTTGATACTGGTAGTTCAATTAATTAAGTAGTCATTTAATTTGTTATTAAAATTAGCAAAATTATAATTTGAATATATAAAACGAAAGGAAATATATATACATAGCTAACTGAATCACTGAAAAGTATAATAAATATTACATATTTATTATACTTTTATATATTACATTATTCACATAAGTATAATAAATATTACAAAAAAAAAAAAGAAATGTAAATACGCGAGAGAGTAATTACACCCACAAATGTTTTGCGAAATATGAAACATGTGCTGTAGCTCCTACATGCGTGTAGGTACATTTAATGAGAAAGTTCAATAAGGGTTGGAAGTATTGTTTTGGCTGTCAATTGTCTTTTTTTACATTTCTTGTGGCTTTTCCCTAATTTTCATTTTGTCACTAGTAATTTATTACGTTTACTATAACTTCAGTAATGCCAACCAGACAGATTTCTGACAATACTATAACAACAAAACAAGAAAGTCGCCAATATAAGCAATCAGAAGGATCACTTTAATATGTGAACAGTCAAATTATAATGCTCTTGATGATGATTTTATAAACATATTAGAATTTATGGTAACTATTTCTTACATTCTACGAAATTATATTTTAGAACAACATTTTATTCGAATACCTACTTAAAACTCAATAAGTTTTGAATAACCCAAATATTCTGCTAATCCTATGTTGGTCTTTCAGCGAGCGTGTTCCCAGCATCCTATGATTTAGGATCCTTTAAGCGTAGCGCGAAGAGGTATCAGTGCAGGCCGGCATGATCGCAGTGACTACCGATGCGTTTTTCTTAACTGTTGATAGTCGTTGTCATTTTTGGGATTCACCATGCTTATCATCAGGTGTGTTGCGGTCAGCTCACTAACCGCATCTCCTGACTCGACTCATCGAGTCAGAATAAAAAATAAATAAATCGTAATACGTAGTCCCGCTTTATCACTTTCGATGTCAGCAGAAATACAATAATTATTGAATTCATTTTTTCAAACAGTATATTCGCTTGATATCCTTTTTTACTTTAAATAAAAAATATGAGTAAAAAAAGAATAAGGCACCAAGGATTATATTTACAAAATATTTTTACACGTTTTACTTTTTAGGGTGAGCTAATTAATAATTTATAGAGGAATTTTTAGTTCGGGGTTGGTAATACTGACCAGTTTTTCAGTTAGTTGTTGAACCAATATCATAGGAAGTGGATTACCGTTATATACGTTTTTTTTTCCTTTAACGAGTTTGAATATTACTTCGCTTGTGATAAAATATTAAATAAAGCAGAGTAGTTTTTACATTTAGAATTGATTTTAATAATCTATTTCATCAAATTTATAATTTAATTTATGCGTATTTGTAAAATAACTTGAAGTTTAGTATGAGTTTGATTTAAAATAGTTAAAAATGTCTTCATCACCAAAAAGTATAGCAGATATAGAATTAAGCCCCATTACAACAGATCCCAGTACCACTACGGGTCAACAATTTGTAGAAAAACCAGCCGTACAGGTGGCTGATGAAGAAGATGTTATTATTGGGAGATTTCGTAAAATAAGTTCTGCTAAGTCCATGGCTGCGACCAACGGCAATATACATTATCCAGTGGAAATCCCCACTAGGAGCGAGGACACGGATGCTGGGTCTGGGCTTCAGTTTAAAGCGAAAGAGTGCGAAAAAGAAAAGCTGTTATCTGAATTGGTGACAACTGGAGCTGCAATCGTGCAGTCTCGGTCGCCGGTGGCTAAAAGTAGTTTCCGTGACGTTGAAAAGCCGTCCAGGTTCAGGGATCAACCCTCAGCCACTAGATTTCAGGTGAGAATCATTTTTTCCCACTGCAACGCTTAAGGTCCAGGCCTATAGTCTGTCGCGAGTCATGGATGTGTGTTTGTATATATGTTTGCTTAGTAACCATAATACAAATGCAAGCTTTGTTTAGATTAAGATAAATCTATGTAATTATCTGTTATGTTACTGTGGCAAAGTAAAGTGACTACATCATACTTTATGTAAAGTAGAAAGCAGAACAAAAATATCAGGAATTGGTTTTATGTAGAGTCCATTGATAGTTGCAGATATTTAACTGTTCTACTATGTATCATTGGTATAGCGACATTATAAGGGTGCAAAAAATAATTAACAGTAAAATAGTTAAGTTACTAGATATACTCCAGTTGATCTTGAAATACATTTATAAATAATGAAGGCACTTTTCAGTAGACAAGATTTACAATGATATTTTTAACTGTAAATTAAAGGGTGATTATATTGTATTTGTAAACATAGTCTAGAGGCTGTGTGTATGATTGCTGTGGTTTCCTTTATGGATAGTAACAGAACTCTACTGTTGATGGTTTTAAGCCTTAAATACTCAATTTAGTTTTTCAACAACATTATTATAAGTAAATTTAACTCAATGATTGTAGTTTAGTGACAAGTTTTATTTATATTTCTTTAAATATTGCTTATATCCATATATTATTTCACGTAAAATAAAAAAAACCATATTGGACCATATCACCATCATATTCTGAAGAATTATTTAATCCTAGTTCACCTCTCTCTTCTAGTGATTGTTTCAATAAAATAACCACACCCACAGCTTTACAGAGTCATGGCTATATGATTACCCCTTATACTGGTTAGGCCTATGAAGTTACTATCTCTTCCTTTTGCTAAGTCCGTAAGCTGTGGAATGTTCTGGTGAGTGTGTTCTCACTGCCCTATGAAATGGTTCCTTTAAATGATGTATGAACAGATACTTGTGCAAGCCTATATTGCTGCAACTATCAATTAGTTTTTTCTTTATTGTTGATATTTATATTCATTTTTTCAGTTGTTTGTGGTCTATACCATGCCCTCAAGCATGTGGTGACTACGCCAAGACAGGACAAAAAAATCTCCTCCCACAAAGCTCAGTCCAAATGGGCTTATCAATTCAGTGCAGTGTTTCGACACATATCCAAATCATCACAGTTGGGACATGGTACATTCGCTAATAGTTGTGTGAGCAGTAATAATAGGCGACTATTATTTGATAATAATAATAATTAGTCAAATTTCGGCTAGTCTACAGGTGTTCAGTAAAGATTTGGTCACTTTTGTAGTCTGTGACAAGTTGGCGACTAGTCCGCAAATAGCGCCAACTATCCGACTTTATATTTTGTATGTGTATCTCAATAAAATGTATATAAGATATATTATATTAAACCTTCATTGATATAATAATAAATCTTTATTTTACAACATTACATCCAATGAAAGTGATAATTTTCACAGTCGTACAAAACCCGCGCTCTATCCCGTGCAAAACTAAAAATGGAGATGTAATACGAAACAAGTAAAACATTATCTAACAATTTCGCAGACGGCAATCACAACCTGCGCGCGAAACAGTTATAAATGAAATACCACTGACATTGCTAATACTGATACTCCCGAGCCCTTGATCAACCGGTTAATCGACTAACCGACTTGTCGTCTAGTTGGCTATAGTCATAGCGCAATTTATAGTCGGCGCAGGTCATTGTTGGCGAATCTCTATGAATAATAAATAATTGTTATAATGAATTTTTGATTGGAATCAGGATTTAGAACATGAAGACTACACAAGCAATCATTCATCTAACATAAATACAATACTGAAATAGTCACTGACCAAACAAACAAATCAGATTCGAACAAAGATAAAAGGTTTTATATACGAATATTCTTTATTTTAAAACAATTATAGTAAAACAATACATAGTATGTATATTGTTATTTAAATTAGATTAGTACTTTAATAAATGTTCCTAGATTTTTTATATTAGCCCGGTAGTTTGTGTGTTCTGTTGAAAATGGTTGTATGGGATTACAATTTGATTTACGTATGAAATTTTTATTAGATATCTTGAATTTTGATCTTATTTCTTGATTCGTGATTCTTATTTAGATATCTGGATTTCCCCTCACCAGTGAGCATATGGTGCCTAAGTCTCTATTTAATTAAGAAAAATCTAGAGGTTTTGCGTTTTCAACGCACCAGGTAATCACAGTTACAAATATTATTAAATTGGATTTGAGGCGCATTATTATCAAACGCCTTGCCACCCGTGTTCTATTCTGACGTAGCTTTAAATTTCTTCTGGCGTTTCGTGTTAAGGTAGTCGCTATCGAAACGCTTGTAGATAAGCTTAGGTTCATTCCTTGGCTGATCGCCCAAGTCGATGATCTTACCCCCATGAGTATTGCGTTGGCTGAGCACCATCATAGCTCGATGCAGTCGTAAAGGTCTAGCCCGGCTAACAGCTTTAATCACATCAATAGAAAATAACTTGTCACTACGCTACTGCTAGTTTAAAACTACTCAAAGTACATATGTAGAGTATCAAGGACATAATGTGTGGAATAGGAATGGGTAATCATTCCGAAAAAAAAAAAAAAAATTAAAATTGGCATTTAAATAAAATTAAATATCGAAATTAAAAGTAATGTGTGCTACCTCGGTGGTATTGCCTGTAGCTGTTATAATAGCTGATTATCGAATAATATCGATTATTATCTATTCACATTATTCTATTACAGACCCACAAGCTTTTTTACAATCGATGAATTTCAAACTATGTCGATTTTTATTCCAAAACATTAAATAAAGAGGATATTCGAAAGATACGATTATTTTTTGTAACTATAGATTACTTGCCTACTGTCTATGTATATATATATATATATATATAAATACCTGTTCTGACTGACATAACACCGTAGACCAACTAAGCTAGAAACATGAAATTTGGACATTGGTTTTTCTTATACCTTAGTCAGTCACTAAGAGCGGATTTTCTGATATTCTAATCCTAACAGGGTAAAGGAAGTGGTGAAAATTTGTTTGAAAACCCGCCAGCTTTTAATGCAAATCGTACCAGGGCAAAGCAGGCTAGTTAGTCGCTAATATAGGGACGGTGTAGTATAGAATATACTATATAATATATAATCATATTATATATTATATATAGAATATATAATCTCTTTCACGTGGCCAGAGCGTTGATCGGTCTAGGTCATGGGCGACTGGTTGTTACCGACAATAAATCATAATAGCAGCGAATTGGATAATCGCACGGACGCTGGTTGCCTTCCTATAGCCTCGCTATATTCTTGCGGCCCCGGAGACGGACGCTCGATGGCCGATCAACGATATTTGCAAATCAAGCAATCTTATCAGCCTCTTTTAACTTTACTTATAAGAATAGCCTTCGGTGATGGATATTGAAAACAATAAACACGCGAAAGAAAAACTATATACCGACACTATATATCTTAGGGTGGGTCAAACCAAACCAATGTTTTTTTTTCGCTTGGTACTCTGAAAAATAGGTTCCTAGAGACCTCTAAGAAAGCCTCTCCAAGTATGAGCTCTTAATTATAACAGAAAGGTCCTCCGCCTTACAGTTTTCTATTTTTGTCTTATCATCAGATAGAAAAACTCATATCTCGTTTCCAACCATTGGAAAAAATACCTCGTTCCATAGATTTTGTAGGAAATTGAATGCTCTACAAAAAAGGTCTCTTAGGATTTTTTCGTAAATCTAACCGTAGAGAGGAGGGTAGAGTAAGAGAGTAGACGCGACGTAGAGTCGCTTTCCTTGCAGTCTTTTACCGGTTGCTCAATAGAGAATGTTCTCAGGGGCTACATTCTCTGATTCCTTCAGTTCTATTTCATCATAAAAGCACTAGACACCGTGTTGGATACCATCCGTATGTAGTGGATGTTCCTTATATACGCACGAAAAGATTCGCTTCTACATTCATCATGCGAACAGCTAAAGAGTGGAGCATATTTCTACGATCCTATAACTTTGGGTCTTTAAGAGAAGAGTGAATAGGCATTTGTTGGGTAGACGCGGTCCTTCATTGGACTCTTCTTCACCTTCCACCAGGTCTGTTTGAAGTCAAGCATTCGCCTGTAAATCATAAAAAAAGTCTACTATATACTGTAGCATATCTTCATGTCATGAGGGCTTAGACAAGGGACCATTGGATCTGCGATTCAGCTACTTGAAAAGTACCAAATGTATGGATTTGATATTTTTTACAAACGGGAAATAATTGTGGGACTTTGGCGATAAATAAGTCAGTTTGAACTTTTGAACTCAAGAAAATGATGAGGTCATAACATATTCATAAAACATGGGTTTACTGTTTAAAAGATATCCTGAGGTTAAAAATAGCTCCAGATAACTCTGGAGGCGGGCTTCTAATTTTAGACGGGATATCGCGGGTTGTTGACCAAAAATATTCCTTATTAGTAGAGCAAATGGCTCTATTTGCATTGAAATTATCCGTGAAGAAACTATTGAGGACTGAGAAGATCGTAGGCCTTATTATTTGTGCTCCCTTTTTGTATATTTCCTGTGATGTCATATAATACTGACTAGATGACCCGGCAAACTTGGTATCGCCTAAGAGTCAATGAATGTTATATAATCTTTTAGGTAAATCTATTTCTCTCTCGTACTCCCCCGATGGGGATTAAAAGTACAATAAACCTTTAAAACAATATTACCTAAATAAAACGTATCTATCTGGGCAACGCAGGATGACTATAGCTAGTATGTCATCAGAGTCCTATTTTGGTGTTTAGGGCAGGGAGAAGTCGGCGGAGTAGTGTTGGGGGAAGCGGTATCTCCCCCAAGATTGTGCCTGCCAGGCGCGGTGCGGCGGGGCTGTAGCGAATTGAATACAAGACCCAGCAAACGCCATCAATGCGTAGAAGCAGTCATTTTGGGGTTTTTAGCTGATAAAAGTCTGATACACCTCGGTTGCCCTCCCATGTGCGGCCGGCAAGTTCTTCTGAGGATTTTTCCCAAGTAAATAAAAAAAGATAGTACATATATCCTGTTTTTTTAAGGCTTTCGCCATTTTGACATATCAGCCCCATTGTACCCGATACGGTTAAACTCATCTCAATTCTGAGAGAGTCGCTGATAAGTCAGCGCTATCATATCCACCAACAATTTCATGGCATTCTCAATCGAATCACATAGAATGCCGTGAAATGCATCTACATCAAATAAACCGATCCTACACTGGCTCTTTGACGATTCTCTCGCACTTTTATTCCGGTCACACTTTATCAGTAAGTGATGCAAATCCTCTGGTTTTTCACAAGTACTGCAGTTTGGCGAGTCTTTTTTCCACATAAGATACGCAAAACTTACCGACGGATAGAGACCAGAACGAAGTTTTAATGATATCATGTTTTAGTTACATAATAAACGATGGTTTAAATGTGACCTTAAAATAACAATGCGTGGTTTCCCCGACATTGAAAACTAAATCACGTTTTTATATAATTTACACATATTTATATTAACATATATACATTGTTATTCGTGCTTTTATGTTTAGCAGTTTGAAGGCTATTTTCTATGCTCTAAAATTGTGTTTTATATGATAACACAATACCCACAATATAATTATAAGTTTTATACAGGTGATTTTATAAATGGAACAGATATTTCAGAACACAATAATTAGTGCCTTCTTGTAACTAATGAAAGTCCCTATATTCCTTAATAAATCATAAAGAAAAATTGATGAACAAATGAGAATTGATCTGCAAACAATGTGGATACCGTAGTGCGGGCTGTGCACGACGGAATGGGAAGTTGATAAAGTACCTGTTATATAATTTTAAGTAAAGTAAGATGATGACTCTTTTCCTTTCATAATTGCTCCTGAGTTAGAACAGGCAAAATACCTACTTAATAATGGATTGCAATTTTTTAATGCTTGGGTGTAATTTGTCTATAAATATTATGGAAATATGTTGTATGTTGTATTGTATGTTTTAATGAAAATATTAAGGCTTCACTTTTTATATACATGTATTTTTTACATACATTTTTACATGTATGTATTTGGAATTTGAATCGAATGCTGAATATCCTCCTCGAATATCTCCGTTGTTTATAAAATTACTTGTATATATTGTGTCAACAACAATATATTGCCACAGTAGAGGCAGCGGGGTTCCGTACTAACTTGTCTGTACAATCACATTTTTATGTTTTCTTTTTTTTCGAGCAGGACATTATATTGATGGCCGGAATAGACTTTACAACTAAACCGTGCGAGCATTTTTACGTATTTACAGCTTTGGAATTTTTTCCAGTAATTGTGATACTTTTTGGTCAATATTATGATTCTAGGTTTTTTTTTTATTCTGAGTCGACACAGTGACTGCACCATACCTGATGGTAAGCATGATGTAGTCCAAAAAAACGCTAACGACTATCGAAAGGTAACGGTAAGACCTCTAGATTTTGATTTCCTTACTAAAATGGTAAAAATAGTAATATAATTAATTTTTTGAGAGTTACTACAGACTTTAAACTAAGGTTTATTTGAACGCAGTATTTAATATTAATTCTAACTTTAAGAAAAAGGGTCTTGACAGATAGACAGACCAACATCGAACTGATTATGTAAGTTTTTTTTTTTTTTGATGAACGAAATCCTATAGGCAATCATAAACTTTTGCATTTGTAATAGATTGAATGTGATTGCAGATGGAAGAAGAAACACATGATGATAAGTATACGGTCGAAGATTCGGAAGCGTCAGGTATGGACAGCGACGACCCCCTGACGGTGACGGACACGAAATATGGTAAAAGTTTCAGGTTAGACTATAAATTATTTATTTATCTGGTCAGGTTTTTTAAATTATGGACAAGCCTGTGCCTGATCTCAACCTCATCTGATGATCAGTGATGATGAAGCCGGTGATGAAGCACGCTTGCCCAAGAACTGATTTACTTGTTACTATAATACCCATTATATGATGATGGAAAAATAGGTGTTAGATGAACAAGCGACAAGACTTAGAGGCTGGACTCCCATGCCGTGGTTGGACTAGTTTTCTGAATAGCAGGAGATTCCCATAAGCGTCGTTTTCCACCATTTCAACAAGACAGATTGAAACAGTTGTTTTCCCGAATGAAATAGAATCACGATTCTCAGCAGTGAGGGGACGATGAGAAGAAGAGAGAGATGCGGGAAGCGGAATCCAGTTTTTAGCGCTATGCAGTAAAAACAAGGCGAATAGCTTAGAAAATATGTATCACGGCAAATGTAGGTTGCCCTCCAACTAGGCGGACCGATGCCTTTTTTTGGTATCTTGGAGGTAAATCCTGTATAGGAATGTCAGAGCCGTCATGAGGGCGTTAACCCCGGTGTGCCAGACCCTACTGACTAACAACCTCAACTTTTTTTTATTCTGACACGACACAGTGACTGCACCGTATCTGATGTTAAGCATGGTGCAGACCAAAAAAACGCCAACGACTATTGACAGGTAAGAAAAACCCATCGGTAGTCACAGTGATCATACCGGCCTGCTCAAATATCTCTTCACGTTACGCTTAAAGGATCCCATATCATAGGATGGTGGGAACACGCTTGCCGGAAGTCCATTCCACAGCTCAACGACACGGCAAAAGAAGGAGTTAGAGAACTTCTTCGTCCTAGCCGGGATGTGAGATACCGTACAGCTGTGGCTCCGCAAACCCGCGCGCGTGGTTTTATTCAGGAGGGAGAGGGTGGAACTCGTTGCTAATTGGGCCTGGGGATCTGTATGCCTCTAACGTCCTGGCGAGGGCAACGTCTTATTTAGGCTCCGTATCTGGGAGGGGTGCATCTAAAGAGCCCGGTTATTTGGGTCCCTCTGTTTCAAGTGGTATTTAGGATATACGCACCGTCTTTGCCTCAACTGGGCAACAGAGTTCCTCAAGTCTACTGCTCGGTGAATATCAGGGAGAGATGCCGCGCTCGATGCAGTGACGACTTGCGTCAAGTCGTTTGGTTTAGGCGTTTTGGGAGTCGAAGCTGCTCGCGTCCGTAGGCTTTACCCTAGTTGCCCTACACGTGACTCCTGGGTGGTGCTAAACGAGCAGCAGCGAGGTGGTAAGGCGTCGGTGCCCGTCTGGATCGCGACCACAGTGCATGGGTGTAAAGCCCGTCACAGTGACCAGTTTCGGCTTGTCGCGTTTCGGGATCAGCTTGTGTATATCCAGTAGCTCATATACCTAGAGACCTTCAGTCGTGGTATATGTGGGTCGACATGACGATGTAGACTATCGATGGATTTTCATCCTTTGATAGTCGCTATCGTTTTTGGACTACACTGTGCTTACCATCAGGTACTCTGTAGTCACTATGTCGAGCCAGTGTAAAAAAAAAAGTGACTGGCTACTGTTGGACGAGAAGGAGCCAAAGATTGGAACCAGTGGTGAACCTTGACAGATACCTACATCCTGCAGTAGACAAATGCAAGCTGATGATATCAGTACTTCAAATATGTAATCGCATCCAAATATAATGGAAGGAAATCAATCAGATTTTAACATGAATTCATTGATTACAGTCTTTTTTTTCTCCTATAGGCACTTTACAAGGGAAGCATTACCCAGGCTGGATAATTATAGGAATGTTTTATCCTTACACGCCGCTCCAAGACCAACGCTCGACGAGCTTCACAACGCTTCCCTGTCGAGGAAGGTAGGTTTCTATGTTACCTGGTCATTCGCACCATGTTCTCGGCTGTAGATTGCGGTTTTAATGTAATTTGAACTTAACATTATACATAAGCAGATTTGTAGCCTATTCACTACCTATTTATTTATTTTTGTCCTTAACATTATCTTTTTTCTAATACTGTATACTATACTAACGTACAACTAACAACTATTTTAAATAACATTATTATATCTTCACTTATTTATCTAAGTAATTTTATCAATACATTTCATACTAACACACTTGATATTTATTTCAAACATCGCGTCGCGCGATGGAAATGGCTCTAATTTAGAGAGCCGTGTGATACAGGTGCGCGCGGGGGGACTGCGCATGCGCACGCGACGCTGGCGCTCGACCGCCCGCGCAGCCGTCAAATTAGTCTCGATATCACATTTGGCGCGCCACTATGCACCACTCGCTCGCCGTTCGTACTCATCTCATAGTTGCTATTTACAAAAAAAAAAATAGAGACATAATATCTAGATAGATATCTAATGGTAAATGAATAACAATTTAACTCTAAGAACCAAATGGCGCCGATGTAAATAATTTAATACAACAAAATGTTTTGGTTGGGGTGTTTTTTAGTTTCATTTGGTTTTATAGTATAAGTACATTCATACTAATATGGCAAGATCTGTGATTCATGCAAACTTCTATTTGAATAAAACTCATGATACAATTAGATCGTTTACTTTAGGACATATTATTACACATTTTCCATACTTATTATTGGATCTTATTTACAACATTCTTGCTTGCCTTCCGCCCCATTACTGGATGCTACGCACAGATGAGCAAAATGTAATCTGATTAATAAAAATAATTACGATTACATTTTACGTTTTTTACCATTAATATGACTGCATTTTGCTCATTTATGTTTTAAACACTACAAACTCCCAGATTGCATACACATTTATGATTTCTTAATGTTTTAAATGGATTAATTCGTGATTACAGAGCAAGAAAATTAAAATTACGACTACATTTTGTGATCGTTAATCATTAATCAGATTACATTTTGCCCATCTCTGATTCTACGTAAGATCTTTGGTTTTCAATTTCCTGATTCTATTCCTTTTGTATTGTTCGTTCTATATCATCCATACGCACATATATATACATATATTTATTCTTATCAGCCGTCATTCCTTTGTATAAAAGTAATTTTTGTTAGCCTCTTATCACACATACTTATTACAGCACTTACTCTGTAATAGGGTATTGAGACAGGGTAGGCAGAATTTGCGTAATTAATTGGAATATTATATTATGATAGTAAATATTATGTTACGCTTATGGGAAAGATAAATTGTGTGAAAATAGAACAGGTTTGAACATAAATGTTTCCTTTTTTTTAAACTTTAAGCAATTTTTTGCAAACTTATTTATCGTAAGGGCATGCAATGCTTTCATGCATCTATAGAATGACCGCTACTGACCTGAAGTGAGTAATGACTCCCAAATCCGGAACCTGTCGACACTTCCGTGCTTGATTTGGTTTTCGACTCACGTAGATTCATTGATAATTTGAAGTGAATGTTGGATTGTGTTGGCCATTGTCACCAATCCAATCCACTGCAAATGGCTCAGCCAAGGAAGATCTTACGGTTTCGTTATATCAATGATGTTAGACTCTTTCACAGACTTTATAACCTGACGATTTAGGACTCGTCATGTGCCATTAAGATAATGTATTTTAACCGAAATTATTTATTATATCCTTGGAAGAAAATGTATCTTAATGTGAGTGGTTTCACTCTTTTTGCATATCTCTTTTTTATGTATTTAGGAACTACATTCTTTGATTCCACCAGCCTCATTCCATCATAAAACCACTAGACATCGAATCGGATACAATCCGTATATGGTAGATGTTCCTTATATCCGCATGAAAAGATTTATACGAATTGCTAAGGGGTGGAATATGCTACCAGCGGCCATATTTTCGCGGTCTTATGACCTGGGAGTCTTTAAGAGAAGAGTGAATAGGCATTTGTTGGGCGGACGCGGTTCATCATTGGACTCCCGCACGGTTTTGTTGTGAAGATCTTTCCCGGTCAATAAATGCGCGACATTTCGAAAAAAAAAAACATCGGACTCATCTTCACCTTCCACCAGGTGTGATTAAGTTCAAGCGTTCGGATATATTTATATATATATAAAAAAAATGTATTGTTATAATAATCCATTAATTAATTAATTAATTTATTTATAAGTACACTTACATAGATTACATTAACACATAAAACTATATAAGACATGAACAGGATACATTACAAATGCGACTATATTTACAAGTGTAAACTACATGCACAGAAGAAAAGAAAAATAAAAATACGAGTAACACAAAAAAAATAAACTACTGTAATTAGAAAAAATTATAAAAGAAATAAAAACAAAAAAGCAAAAAAAAAAAAAATAATCTATGCAACAATCCTCTCTAATAACATCCTTTTTTTAATTTATAAATACTTTCGTTAAATATAATTGATGCTTTCCTGAGGATAGACCTTTTTGGGATACTCTAGAGCATCTTGCCAGACAGAGATTAGAAGATCCTTAGAGTTGGCTAAGTTTTGCAAGATTCTCGCATTTTCAACAATATCTGGGTTCAAGGTCTCAGAAATAAGACGGTAAAGTAACAAGCCAATCCGAGTTGTTTGACCTGGCCCTCCAGCAATTGCTGCCATGGATGAAAAAATGTGTATATGTATATGCTAGACACGTGTCAATTAATGGAAAGGTCAATAGGATACTGTGCTCTGAGTCACTTCATTAGTAAAACATAGACCGCCCATATTAAGAGGTCTAACTGGTTATAATCCCACAAACTATAGACAAATGTTTTAAGTATTTATTTTCAAACGGGTAAGAGGTTCTTTGGTGGTAGGGCGATTGCTCGAACTGGATCATAACCACAGTACAAAAGTGTAAAGACCGTCATAGTGACTCACTTTGGCTTGTCGTGCTTCACATATAAACAGTACATATATAGTATAAAAAGAAATAAAGAAAAAAAAACAAAATTGAACTTAATCTAATATTTTCCTTCTTACAATTCGTCTAAAGCATGGGTCGGCAACCTTTTCTTATATAAGGGCCATAAATATTATGAGTATATTGGTGCGGGCCACATTTCATCTAATATACGCTTTTTTTTTTAGATAAAACAAGTTTTTGCATTTTTAACTATATTAATTGCTACTCTCATTTTACTGGCTGTGATCGCTTGAACTGAATTTCCGGCTTCCGCGCACACTAAACAATGAAATAGAAACTTACTTCTATAAGTGTTTTTAACTTATCGCCTGCGGTGCGGCGTTCTGTGGAACGGTTCTTACTTGCGCGGGCCGCACCGTATTGGCTTACGGGCCGCTGGTTGCCGACCCCTGATTTAAAGGGCCCAGAAGCACAGGACAGTATGTCGATATCACAAAAATGTTTTTTATATAGATCACAGGCACGAAAAATAAAGTATTATTATACATATGTCAATACACTTCAGAGAAGTAAAACTGGGGATTATGAATTCTATAGGCTCTGGGATACAAGAACAATATAAATTTTAGATTTCTTGTATACTTATAGCGCATGATAATTTTATCTAATATCAATTTTGTTATAATGATACAATAAGGCAAAAGGTGACTTAGACTAGGTAAAAATATACATCCTTGAAGCCTTTACTACGAAATATAAATGTATAAGATTTTTTTTTTATATCTCGGGGGAAAATCCTGCGTAGGACCATCAGGCACGCTGTGAGGGCAGCGACCCTGGTGTGTTAGACTCTTATTGACTAAAATCCCCCGGGGTGCCCCTTTGATTGCACCACCCGGGCCTGGGAAACCAAAGTCGTCCAGACTCCCAAGGAACAAAAGTCCTTGTTGAGGCTACCTCTCTGGGAGGGGTAGGAGTAAAAGCCCACCCCTCCGAAACCTCTCTCAGGCGGCGCGGCGGACACCGTGCACTGCCTCCCTCTCATCCGGGCAAAAGACTCCCTCAAGTCTACTGCCCGGCTAAGTATATAAGAATCTTATCATGGTCAGATGTAACTACTTATTTTATAACGAGAAATGCAATCGAAGTTGCGGGTAACAGCTAGTTAATAAGTCTAATATATCATCAACTTTCTTGTATTCCCAATTTTATATTCAACATTTCCACGCGGTCCATGAAATCAAACACGCGCGAGGTTTACGGGGTGACAAGGTGACTTCGTATAATGATGAGATTAATTAATTAATTTTTGCAATTGCTGGTATTAATGTACCCACCTGAGTGACTAATAGGCCTTGACAAGGGCAAATGGTTCATTACATAGATTGGTTTACGTTCGTATTAGTACAGGCTATTAAGCTATTAGATATTAAGTCAAAGGTCGTATAGAGGAACATTGAAACGGTAGGTATAGCATTGGGATGATATGAAAGAAAAATATATAAAGGTCTTTTGCTTTTCGCACATTAAAATAAGAAACAACACAATAAACGGTAGATTTTTTTAATCCTGAGTCACTGTTAATCAGCGTTAGGACTTTTTTCTTCCTATCGGTTATCGTGTAGTCATTTTCGAGAGTTCGAATTAAGAAGTAATCATTTAGAATACTTGAGTTACCATAAATCTAAATGGTTCGTTCTAGAAATTGAACCTGCTTTGATTCTATCCAAAGGTCTCTGTTTCTTTCCAGCCGGGTCAAACTTTGGAGAAAGACTTAGAAGATTGCACAATCATGACTACGAACGTTAAGTTTGGATGGATCAAGGGTGTCCTTATGAGGTGCCTTCTGAATATATGGGGTGTGATGCTGTTTCTACGGTTATCATGGGTTGTGGGGCAGGCTGGAGTGGGTTAGTCGATGTAAACTTTGCAAACTACAATTTATAGTGTCATCCTAACTGGAAACCTAAGTTATTGTTAAGATTTCTGTGGTTTTCTGTTGGTAGCTTTACCTGACTTTACTCTGCGTTAGGATGTCGGTGACATGAATCCTGTATCTTGTTTTTGGTAACCCGGGAATATGCCAGACATGATATAGCAGATTCTGTGTACCAGACTTTTACTGATGAAAAACTACCGAGGAGTCTCTCAATTCGCTGTTAGCCGAGCCTTGGGATCCATAATTCTCGAACGATCTGTCGAGTAAATAGACTTTCTCAGGGTATATCTCTGGGAGGGATAGGTGTAAAGAAGTCACCTTTTAGGACCTCTATCAGACGCATACAGTGGATACATATAGTGGAACACATACTCAACGCTTCCTCCTCATCTAGATAACAGATTTCCTTAAGTCTACAGCCGTGTATCTAAAATCGGAACACCTGTAGTACATATAAATGTCTGAGCTATTATAATTACTCGGCCTGTCGCGTTTCGGGATCAGCTTGTGTACTTTCAGTTGTTTATATATCTAGAAACTTCCGTCGTGGTATATGTGGGCCGACATAGTGATGGCAACTACCAAAGCGACTTGTGGCAATCGTTGCAATTCTTAGGCTACACTATGTTTTCCATCAGAAGTAATTTAAAATGTCGAGCCAAAAAATAACTAAAAGAACAATTTGGTAACTACTGCGCAATTGACTATGGTACTTCCATATATTATTCCATATATATTTATCAGCTTGCTCACCTTCGCTGAATGGTGCTGCAACCCGCGTCTACTTTATTTGATTTGGAAATGTGGCTAGGACCGAAATCGGCCAAGATTTCATCATCATTATAATTACCATCACAGAAAATATGTCGACGAAAGCAGCAGCAATATCGTAGCTGCTTCATCAGCGTAATTTATACAAAGCAGTAGTTTCGTTCGCTGCCGGCAGCATTCTTGCTGCGGCTTCCTTAGACATACCACCTTTATAATTGTGTTTTTTGGCAGCGCAGTCAATCCTTCTAATATTGACCACATCGGTGGTGACGACAATCACGGCGCTTTCCATGTCGGCCATCAGTACCAATGGAGTTATCAAAGGGGGTATGTTGAAAAATACTCTGTTCTCATACTCTTCATTTAAGGTTTAAAAATAGACTGGTTTTTTCTTGTATCACTCTACTTTCCTCGTATATAGTTGTTTGTATACTTTGAATTTATTCTCCAACACTGATGACCCAAACTATAATGCAAAGCTAGTAAATGTGGAAGACTGAGAATGGGTTCACCCGATGTGTTGCGAAGTCGAATAAAAATTTATCGAAAAAGACTATATCTCTGCGCAACTCGAGCGGTTCAGGACGCTTGGGAACGTCGAGATCATTCGCAATGCGGACAGCCCTCCGCTGCAACCTATCCCGGGCTTCGAGTAAGCACTGGGCAGAACCGTTCCAGAAACGCAGACAGTATTGAAATGAAATGAAATATAACTTTATTCAAATAGGCCTACTTCCAAGCACTTTTGAATCGTCAAAAAAACAAAGTTAATCTACCACCGGTTCGGAAAGCAGAATCTACCCAGAAGAGCCGGCAAGAAACTCTGGTAGTTGCTCCTTTTAACATAGTGAGGTACAATAACAGGTATAATATATAAAGGATTGAATGCCCCGCGAGAACGATTGCATATATTAAGACCACGCACTTTTATCATACAAACAGTCATTAATGGAATAATATCCCTTTTTTAGCAATTTAGTTTTATTAGTTTTTTTTAATTTCAATAGTGGTAACTCCAAGATGTCTTCAGGTATTTTTAGATATTCCATGCAGGACCTTAACTTATGCAATATGCAGGCCTTATGCAATAGGATTAAAAATTTCTAGCTATATGTACTTTATTTTTGATGTAGCTGTGGAGGCTTGCTTAAATTTAAACTCGATTTTCAGGTGGAACGTATTATATGATATCTCGATCACTGGGCCCAGAGTTTGGTGGCTCGATTGGTCTGATATTTTCGATGGCGAATGCGGTGGCATGTGCCATGTACGTCGTGGGCTTTGCGGAATCTCTTATCACCCTCATTCCTGAGTCTGCCTATATGGTCAGCAAGGGCTGGGTAAGTTATCCAATATTTTCTCTGAACGTCAAAGTTTTTACTGTATATTCAATGAAGTTATCACACAATTTTCGGCAACATTCTATTGATTGTTTATTTACGCGGTTTTTTACTAAACGTTATTTCTTGTAGCTAAATGACGTATAAAAAGAAAGAGGTAACGTTACTCCAAGGGTTACGTATGGGATTGAGGAAGGGGTTTTCTGCCACCTACGGCAATGAAAATCAAAAATTGATCAAAATTGTTTTTATGAAATGATATCAGTTTCGTTTGAGTCATTAACTTCTAGGTCATGACAAAATCGGAACAGCGTAACTTACTTAAATTAAAGGATAACTTTTTTCATACATTTGTACGGAACTCTCGGTGCGCTAGTTTGACTAGCACTTGGCTGGTTTTTTAAGGATATAATGGCATTTCAGGATCAAGCTATATACGGGTGTATAACGATAGTGCTTTTAACTGGGATAGTAATTGTGGGGATGGAGTGGGAGGCAAAAGCACAGATATTGCTGCTGATTATACTGTTGGCTGCTATATTAGACTTCTGCATTGGCTCTGCTTTGGGTCCTAAAAGCGATTTGGAAGTGGCACAAGGTTTCGTTGGATATAATAGTAAGTGTTTACATGTACGCAGAACATAATATAAAAGAAAAAAAAACCTTTATTTAGCACATTTTTTTTTTTGTGATCCGGTGTAAATCCTTATGGGCTATCTGGGCCGCCGTGAGGGTAGTAACCCTGCAGTAGCGTTCATTCCATAAATGCATAAAAACATTGCATACCCTTACGATATATAAGTCTGAAATAAAATCATTTAATTTAAACAAAAAAAAGCAACCCTTTATATTCATATCTATTCTATTTTCATGCCAGATGGTATGAAATGATCTTTCCTATGAAAGTAATATTTATTATCATTAGATAATATTCAAATTCATTATGTGAATCTGCCTATCCTGTCCAAATACCCTATACACGTCACTGCAACCCTGGTTCTGATTCTTACCGATTAAAACCACTGGGGTGTTCCTCTTACTCGTTTACCAAGGCCAATGAATGATACGGACATATCAACTTTCTCGGCTCCTGGAGTCTTCTAGCCTCATGCAGGCGTCACCTACTATTATGCGGGGCTTAAAAGTCCAGCCCTCACTCGTCTCTGAACTGATGTTATTGGAGCGGTCCACGGAAACTCATCACACACCGCTCTCGCCTGGGTATGTTGGATGGCGCATTCCTTCATCTACACCGCCCAAGGCCTCATGTCCTTTGGAGAAATTCCTCTGGTGAAGGTTCTCTTCCTTTGTTCCATTGTATGTGGGCGGTGGATAGAGATTTCGGGCTTGGCGATAGCTTCCCGATCTCTTTTCGCCGCCTGCCATACTCTGTCTGGCACATAACATAGAATACAGAAGGATAAACTAATTAAGATAGAAACAGCAAAAACGAACACTATGTGCTGTGATACGCCAAAGAGAAAACAGCTCGGCAAATGCTACGCAGCGCTGCTTTTCAGCTGACACCCATTTTTTGTGTTAACGCTCACAAACAGCGAGAAAAGGGATAATCGAGTAAAGTTACACACTTTTATATTTGCTGATCTACCTTCGTTAGAATATCGGTCAATTTTGTTCTAACCCTGTACGCCATTTATTCTAACCTAACATTTATTCTAATGTGAAAAAGGGGGGTGGCCTAATGCGTAGAGCATTTTACTTATTTATTTGTACGTATTCTGTCACATTGTTAGTGGAAATTATTATTAATCGATGTTTATTACAGTGTCAGTTCTAATGCAAAACATGGGATCCGATTATCGATACTTCGAGGGAGTGGAGCATAACTTTTTCTCTGTCTTCTCCATATTCTTTCCGGCTGCCACTGGGATATTGGCGGGTGCTAACATTTCTGGGGATTTGAAGGTGAGTCTATTTTTCACAATTGAACGTCTCGGTAAAATTAATAATGAGAGTGAGTGAGCTGTGTGGGGTAAGTTTGTGGTGGTAGGGGTGCTTGCCGGAAATGTGTCGCGACCACAGTACAAGTGTAAAGACCACCATAGTGACTCGCTTTAGCCGGTTGTATATCGGGATCAGCTTGAGTGCGTCCAGCGACTCATATAACTAGAGACTTTCAGTCCTGGTATATGTGGGTTGATGACGGACTGTCGATGGGCTTTCGTCCTTTGATAATCGCTATCGTTTTTGGACTACAGTGGACTTACCATTAGATGCCTTGTAGTCGCTTTATTGAGCCAGGGTAAAAAAAAAACAATATGTAAGTTATTCATATATTGTATTCATAGATGGGCAAAATGTAATCAGATTAATAAAAATGGTTAACGATTGCATTTTACGTTTTTTACCATTAATATGACTGCATTTTGTTAATCTATATTTTAAACTCTACGGAATCCCAGATTGCATACATATTTATAACTTCTTAATGTTTTAAATAGATTTAATCTTGATTGTACAGCAAGAAAATTAAAATTACGACTAGATTTTGTAATCGTTCATCATTAATCAGATTACATTTTCTCCATGTCTGATTGTATTACGTACAGTGTGTAAATAACTACATGACGTATACTAAAGATATGATATTTATCCAGGATCCCCAAAAATCGATTCCTAAAGGAACTCTCCTGGCTATCTTGCTGACGACGATCTCGTACCTTCTGATAGCCGTCGTGGCTGGCTGGACGGTCCTGCGTGACGCTTCGGGAGACGTCGCCGATGTGGCAGCCTGGGCGATGGCTGATTGCGTGAAGAACGGAACCTGCGAGCACGGTCTGCAGAATAGTAATGATGTGAGTTTTAGCCGTGGTGGCTGCCGGCAGAATAGAATAGCACACCCCCCTCTTCTTGCCGAGGTGTCGTAAAAGGTGACTAAGGTATCCCTTTAACACCGCAATTCAACCAGGTGTTCAGAGAAGGAAAACTCGACCAAACCTGCATCCTGCTCCCTCCCGATCGTACTAGTTCTCCATTCCATCGGGCCTGAGGGAGCTCGGACGAGAGAGTGCTTTTCTGGCAGCGCGTCCAGCTATGCACTTAAATATCTCCTGCGCAATTGACTGTTTCCGTAAACTGGACCTCGATTTTCTTAATCGGTGTTGAAACAGTCGCCGTGGCCGAATCCGGCTAGGACATCATCATCATGTGAGTTTCAAAACCCTATGTTTGGATCCTCGAGAAAGCGTGGAATTTGTATAACCATCACACTATGATGCAAGTCAAGAAGAGCGTGCGACAGGATCTTAGTACGTGGCCGGCGCACACGCCTGTTACCAGTGTCGTGTATACTGTTACATTTTCCGTATCGCTTTGTTTCCGTGTTGCGGTTATGTATTAAATAAGTCCGCAATTCGTTAATCCAGGGTCTAGTTTTATGTTCCAGATCAAAATAGGTAATGGAACATATACGTATATACAAATGTGTGTGTATGTATTATATATACAGAGCTATTTTATAAATGAAGATATTTTAGGATATATAATATTAATTTGTACTTCCATGTAATGAATAAAAATGTAAATATATTCCCTTAAAAGTCATTAAAAAAAACTGATAGATTGAAATTGATCCGTAAAAAATGCGGGCGCCGTTGCGCATTTGGCGCACGAAGCAGGGATGTTACGGAGCTTCGACTCCGAATCCGATAAGTCGGAACTTCCGATTGTTATTATACCTCCGGTTCCGACTTCGGTTCCGAAACTTTTTAATCGGAGGTATTCATCGGAGGTCACCACCACTGTTGTAGTCAATTCATTTTATTTCATGTTATATGTTGTTGAAACATAATATCAATTAAGCAAACAATCAGTGTTACTTAATTTATAGAAGACATTTTAAAAAATTTAAATTATAAAATATTATTATAATTATTAAATTTAAAACTAAATGTACATTTAAATTTATTATTAAAAGGTTTTTTTTTATTTTACATTTACATTAAATTAAGTAAAATATAAATTAACACAAAAACAACCCTGAAGCGAATTTGATTTAATTTGTTTACTGTTAATGGGAAAATGTTAATAAGAAACACAGCAATTTTTATTGTCTGTATATTTGTAAATTTATCACTTTCTAATTAAAAAGGTTCACTGAATAATTTTTATTTGTCCCTTGATAAAACTATTTTATTCTGCCGTCACTTGTGACTGACATTGCCTCCGACTCCGATTCCGACTTCGGTTCCGGCTCCGATAAATCAAATTTAAAAACTCCGACTCCGACTTCGGTTCCGATAAAACTGCCTCCGTTACATCCCTAGCACGTAGGTAAACACGGCGCAGTTCAAAGACGACAAACTCTATCAACAGTAAGAATCTGTCGAAAACTGCAGCGATTATGCCGAAAATAAGGATAAAAAATGGACAAACATCTAGTTTTTGGGAAGAAAAGTAAATAAATAATTATGATTATTATTCTAAAATTAATATAGTTTTTCGCATCATAAAGATTTTTAATATTATATATTTTTACCGTTTTTATAGGTTATTCGTCTAGTATCAGGTTTCGGTCCGTTAATATACGGCGGGTGCTTTGCTGCAGCGTTGTCTTCGGCTCTGGCTTCTCTGGTTTCGGCACCGAAAGTTTTTCAGGTATGCAAACTTCCCGATCTTCGTGCTTTCTATACAAGGTTTAGGCAAACTCGGAGATTATGTACGTCTACGGAAACACATCACACACCACTCTCGCCTGGGTGTATTGGATGGCGCACTCTCTCATCTACACCGCCCAAGGCGTCATGTCCTTTGGAGAAATTCCTCTGGTGAAGGTTCTCTTTTTTTGTTCTTTGTTTGGGCGGTGGATAAAGACGGTAACATATCGATATTGTAACGTCTTGTAAATTGATATAAATTCAATTGTACAACTTGCATACCTATTTTATAATTTGCATATCGATTATGCAGTTTGCATATAATAATAATAATAATATAAGCCTTTATTATAGAATATTTTACATACATTATTATCTTTTTTTTTTAAATTAATTTAAGGTTCTAAGGATTTCCATTTTCTTCTATCTCTAGCTTCCCTTAGCCATGTTTTTCCTGCCGTCTTTTTTAAATCATTTTCCCATCTCTTGATTTGTCTTCCTTTATTTCTTTTTCCGTTTCTGGGATACCATTCCGTAATGTTTCTGATCCATTTTCGTTTGTTGCCATGCAACATATGGCCTGACCAACGCTATAAACAAAACCATAAACCATAAACGACAAACTGCGTTGGTCAGTTTGCATATAATATTGTACAATTTGCATATTATTTGTACAGTTTTCATTTTAACCAACATGATTGATTTTCAATTTTGATTTTTACTAACCCGAGTTTTTTTAATTCTATGGTTGATTAAAAATCAATGTTTTATGCGATATATACATACTTTAGAGATGTTGTGAACATAATTCGCATGTTTTAGAGTTTCCTGGGCGGCGCACTTGAGGGAGTGCGTCGGCCAACGTCTCCAAAGCGAGAGCGGTGCGCGATGTGTTCCCGCGCACCGCTCTAAGAAAATGAAGGAGAGCGCAATGGTGTCCAGGGGCCTTTCATCAATAGGCCAGACGTCGCCGGGCGCTAAGCAAGCTGGCACAGCCTTGCCTTTGGCCCCGGCAAACGGGAGAAAGAACACCCTGAGGGTTTTAATCTTGCGATTCCGACACACCGGGGGAGTGACCTTTATCGTTCCCTGACGGCCCATAAAAGGTTCCCCCGGGTTAAAAAATGTATTAGAGTTTCGAGTATGTCATTGCGGTGGTAAGTTAATGTGAATATAACGTAAGGGTATTTATTACAGGCTCTGTGTCAAGACAAACTGTACCCTTATTTGGAGTTCTTCGCGAAGGGCTACGGGCAGAACAAGGAACCAGTGCGTGGATACGTGCTCACGTTTCTCATAGCCACCGCTTTTATACTCATGGGTGAGTTAGACTTCTGCTGTTTTTTTTTCTATAAGAAGTTATGTTGAAGGTAACAGCAGCTTCCAGGCAGCAGTAGCATTAAGCATGGCAGTTTCTTATTCTATCTTGGTTCAGTGGCCACACCATGCCTGATGGTAAGCCTGGTGCAATCCAAAAAATGACGGCGACTATCAACAGGTAGGATAAACCCTTCGGCAGTCGCAGCGATCATGCCGGCCTGCACAAATGTCTTCTCACGCTACGCTTAAAGAATCTTATATCATAGGACGGTAGGCACACGTACGCCGGAAGACCATTCCACAGCTCAACGACTTGGCAAAAGTAAGGGTTATAGAACTTCTTAGTTCAGCCGGGACGTGAGTGATTAAGTTTTTTTTAAGGTAGTACAATGATTATTAGTGATGCCACGAATAGTGAATTGGCCGAATACCGAATATTCGGCAACGCTGTCGGCCGAAGCGCCGAATATTCGGCATGGAATACATGCTTGTCGGGGGCGCGTTAGCTGGATTAAGGCAAGTTGCAACCTGTTTTCCTCGTTGCGTTGGCGCGGCCAGCAAAGACAATACAATACCCAATAAAAACGAGAAACAATACCCAAAGCTTTCGAAATTTGCTAAAGTTTATCTTTCTTCTCCTGGAAGAGCGTGTTTAGTGAGAGGTTATTTTCTGAGGCTAGTAACATTTACGATGAAAAGCGCAATCATTTGCTACCAAAAAATGCTGAAAAGCTTATTTTCATCCATCAAAACTTACCACTGATCAATTTTAATTACTAAAGTGTTGTAATTTGGAAATAAATAGATAATGTTGAGTAATATAACGTGCCTTTTGTACATGATTTGGTATTCGGTATTCGGCCGAATAGTACGTACTATTCGGCCGAATACCGAATAGCAAAAAAAGTGGCCGAATAGGCCGAATACCGAATAGTTGCCGAATATTCGTGGCATCTCTAATGATTATACGGACTGGGTCTTGAATGTCATCCTCGGAAGTATCTGGTTCTCCGGCCTGCCGAAAGCGAGGAGTAGGCAGTGCTGGCACCCCGGTGGTTTTAGTCGGTGCAAGTCCGACACACGGGGGGAGTGGCCCTCACCACTGCCCTGACGGTCCGAAGGGGTTTCCACCGGGTTAACAAAAAAAAGGTCTTGAATGTCATAGTGACTTATTGGACTGTCGCGTTTAAGGGTCAGTTGGTGTATCTCCAGATGCTCATTCATCTAGATACTATTAATCAGTAGCGTTCATTCCATAGATGCATGAAAGCATTGCATGCCCTGACTATAAATAAGTCGGGAATAAATTGCTTAAAGTCAATAAAAAAGGAACCATTAATATTCATATCTATTCTATATTCACACCATCTATCTTTCCTATGAAAGCAATATAATATTTACTAGCATAATACAATATTCTAATTAATTGCGCGAATTCTGCATACCCTGTCCAAATATCCTATGCACGTCACTGCTATTATCATGGTTTTAAGTGCCGACATGACAACGACGGCTACTGTCAATAAATTCCCGTCCTTTGATAATCGTTGCCATTCTTGGACTACGCTGTACTTTCCACCAGGAGCGCTGTAGTTAGTTTAAAAAAATTACCAGTTTTCTTTCATTGAATAATAGATTGATGGTTAAATGTAGGGTAGGCAGTGTTTTTATGCGTCTATCGAATGACCGCTACTGTTTTCAGGAGGCTTGAATCAGATAGCTCCGTTGATATCAAATTTCTTCCTCGCTGCGTACGCGTTGATCAATTTCTCCACGTTCCATGCGAGCCTGGCCAAACCTGTCGGCTGGCGTCCAACTTTCAGGGTGAGTAATTAAAATTAAAAAAAAAAAGAGTCTACTTAATGTACCCAATGATTAGAAAACTAAGACCTCGTAAAATGTCAACTTGTAACCATGCTGATATTGTGAGTGTTGTGTCGCGAATATTCAAATTATCAAGAACAAAAGAGGGTAGCGCAAGTAACTTTCCGTCCCGACTAAAACTCCGCAGCTCGCCAGTTTGCTTGTGACCATGACCGGTGTAACCAGTTTGTAACATCGAGCCATAATTAAAAATAAGTTACTTCGCACATAAGACCCATTCAAATATTTATAATTTGCACTAAAAGGCGAAGGTTTAAATTTTGATATTATTTTTGGTAACTCGGGGTAGAAATCAGGCATAGGATCCTGAAGACAGCGGTTCCGGTTTGCCAGACTTCTACTGACTTAAAACCCAGGGATTTCTCAACTTGCTGCTAGCCGGGTGTTGGGATCCGTATTCCTGCAACGACCCAGCGAATACAATATGTACCAGCTTCCAGTCTGATTATTAAAATGTCCAAAAAATAGATAAATATTTCTGCGTTTTCTTAGTTATGAAAAAAAATAAATACAATAAAGTGCCTAGATGATTACTCCAATTTATTTTTAAGTACACGTGTTTACATGGAAAGATGATGTGACATGGGCAGTGGTACTTGAGGGAGTCCACTACACCCTAGGTTGTAAACTGTTGAATTCTATTGGGCACCGCCGAATCGCTAAAGTTAGTATTGCAATGTAATGATAATTCAAAATTTTAACAAATTATCAATGTTGAAAGAAGAATATAATTTTCTAGCCAATTTGACTCGAAGAACTTTTTTTTTTCCAAAAGACTTGCGCTTGACCTCAATCACACATGATGGAAAACAACGATGAAGCCGTTGATGGAGAGCTTTCACTGAACAAATTTACAATATATATTAACATAATTAAAAAAAAAATTACGTTGAAAACAATTCATAATTAAATTTTGCTCAGGTAAGTTAAAGAAACAGTAGCAATCTTCGCTTGAGAAAAAAAAGGTAAAAAAGTCTGTCAGAAGTGGGATTCGAACCCACGCCCTCATAGAGGACCAGAACGCCCTACACTCGCGTTCAACGAGCAAGTTGCCTTGAGTCTGGCGCCTTAGACCGCTCGGCCATCCTGACAATACGTAGCGTGTTGAAATATGTCATCTGTTGGTGCCGATCGAAACCAGAATGATTGAAAGCGTTCCTTAAAGTTATATGGGGACTGAATAAGAAAATATTGTATTCAAAATTATTACAGATATTTTATTTATTTGTCTGAAATAAAATTTCTCTATAGTTTTTCGTGTAGAGTTAGAAAAAAAACAACTTTAACAGAAGATAGTCTATTTAGATAGACATATTTAATTTCAGTTAGAAAAAAATACTCCCACTGACTAAAAAACTCCCGGGATGTCTACCACATCGCTACTAGGCGGGCCTGGGGATCCGTAAACCTCTACGGCATAGTCGGCTTGGTTTATTTTGTTTGTTTGTTGTTTTTTTTTATATAATTACTTCGTTTCGGAGATAGGCAAAATGTAATCAGATTAATGATTTACGATTGCAAAACGTAATTGTAATTTTAATTTCGTTTCTCTGTAATCATGCTTAAAACCCTTCTAAACATTACTGAGTTGTAAATATATATGAAATTAAGGATTCCTTACTGTTTAAAACATAGATGGAGAAAATGTAATCGTGTTAATTATGCAAAACGCAAATTGTAATCGTAAACGTTTTTCTTTAATATGATTACATTTTGCTATGGTTAGTTTTCTCTTTTTGTATTATGTCCCTTAGCTTAATTTTTGTGTTGTATTTTTGTAGAAACATTAGGAACTTTTTTTCTGTATTCTTTATATATTGTTGTATTTATTAATTTATGTTTGATCTCAGTCACACCTGGTGGAAGGTGAAGACCGCGTCCGTCCAAAAAATGCCTATTCACTCTTCTCTTAAAGGCTCCCAAGTCATAAAAATGTGGAAAAACGGTCACTGGAAGAATGTTCCACATCTTAGATGTTCGCAAATTGAATGCAGAAGCGCATCTTTTTGTGCGAATATAAGGAACCTCAACCACTTACGGATGGTATCCGGCACGGCGTCTAGTGATTTAAAGATGAAATGTGTCTGGTCGAATTAGAGAATATAGTTTACCTAGGAAGCCTAACAAGGATAAAATAAACATCCCGGCGAGCGAAAAGCTTTTTAGGGTTTATCTTTTTTAGAGGATGGTGTGAAGAGTCCACCCTCAAGAGAGGTTTATCAGGTATTTAGCAGGAGTGGTATGCACCGCCTCCGTCTCATTCGGGACTCCCTCAAGTCTACTGAATGTTACAAAAACCTGCTCCAGTTTCAAACAACCCTGGTACTTATTATTTCAGTTATACAACATGTGGCTATCACTCCTGGGCTCGATGCTGTGCGTGGCCATAATGTTCGTGATATCGTGGAGCACGGCGCTGGTGACCTTCGCGTTTCTCCTGGCTCTCTATCTCCTCGTCTCATACAGGAAACCAGGTTGGAATACATGACAGCAAATTTTGTAATTATACTTGTTTTTTAGAAAGTGCTAGTTATTTGTGGATCGGGGTTGTAAAACCCCAACCAATTATATAAAAGATTCTATAGACCAGAGGTCGGCAACCAACGGCCCGCGGAAATTCCACACTTTTCACAGAACGCCGCACCGCAGGCAATAAATTGAAAACACTTATAAAAATAAGTTTATATTTCATTGTTTTGTGTGCGCGGAAGCCGGAAATTCAGTTCAAGCGATCACAGTCAGTAAAATGAGCGTAACAATCAATATGGTTAAAAATGCAAAAAATTGTTTTATCTTATAAATTGTGTTTATTAGATGAAATGTGGCCCGCACCAATATACTCATAATATTTGTGGCCCTTATATAAGAAAAGGTTGCCGACCCATGCTCCAAACATCTTGCATATTCCAGCATTAATGTTAGGCTGCAGCGATACTTCTAGTAATAGCTTTTAGTCTCCAATAGATGACACCACTAGTGGCTGTAGTTATACTATTCTCCACAAGATGGCATTACAAACGGTGAATCAATATACTAGACAATAAAAATCGCTACATGCACTATCTTTGTTCCGTAACAGTATGTTCATAATCGTTGCAGACGTGAATTGGGGTTCAACAACGCAGGCGCAAACTTATAAAACGGCTTTGGCTGGAGTACATCATCTCAACAGGATCACTGAGCACGTTAAAAATTACAGGTGAGATTAAACTGGGGTAGTTTTTTAAAACACTCTGTATATATACTTATACAGGGTGATTTAAATCGCGCGCCTAATCAAATACAGTAAATTTTATATGCATTAATAAGAGATTTACTATGGGTGTAAAATAAAGGTTAAAGGTTTTTTTAATAACTAATATGCTGCGCTTGACCTCAATCACTTGATGGAAACTGGTGATTAGGCCGATTCAGATAGCCGTATTTGAAAATTCCCATGTTGTAAGATGTTGAAGAAACAAACCCAGGAAGCGAATTCCACTCTGTGGGGGGTGGCAACGTAAAACGGGAGGCGAATAGCCTCGTCGCGAAATGCTGGAATGTCAACTACATATGGATTCAACCCCACACGGTGTCTTGTCAAATTAGTGTAGATGGGGGAGGGGGAATTATATTATACAACCCAGCCGCACACTTTCCAGAGCATACTCAATTTTTTTTATAACCTGGGGGAAATCTCTAACGGAACTCAGGGGGAGATGAGGGTCGCCCCCCGGTGTGCCAGACTTGCACCGACTAAAACCCCCGGGGTGCTCCTCTCCGTCTAGCCGGGACCAGAGACACAGCAGTGTCCACTTCTCCGACCCGCGACAACGTCTGGCCTTTTGAGGAGGTCAAATCTCTGTGTTTGCGAGGAATCTCGCTCTCCTTGCAAGAAGTTGGAGCGGTGTGCGGGAACACGTCACATACCGCTCTTGCCTGGATAGGTTGGGCGACGTGCTCCCTCAAGCGCACCGCCCAGGCTTCTTTCCAGTTATGGAGGATGACCTGTGCCAAAGGCCCTCCTCGTTCGTCCTGTTCGCCGTGGGCGGCGGATCGGGTTGTCGGGGCCGGCTAGAGCATAGTCTATAGAATACTGTAAGGCAAGCCATGTCACCTATAAAATTATTACCCCGGATGGGGTCGCGTAGCAAAATTCTGCGGTCGCGAGAGATTTTGATGTCAAATATTTATATATACTATTTTATAACAAACATTGCACCAAGATTTGATTTGTTATGCAATAAAAAACAGGCACGTCCATCTCATTAAATTTTTTACTTATATTTTCATTTAATACCTACCACGCAACTACTTGAATATATTCGAGCGAATCAAGACGGTCAGAATCCACTTTTATTTTTGAAACTATAATAAATACAATTATATAATTTTTTGTGCAATTTTTAATCTTAGATTTTTGTATGTTTCAAAACGAATTCTAAAACTATATATTTTCATATGTATATGTATATTGTTACCTAATAAATAAATCATAAAAAAATATTAATTTATTTTTCCTTTGTATTTGTATGGGGTCGTCAAGAAACTCGCAATCATAAATGGGGTCGTGAATGACAAAAGTTTAAGAAACCCCGGGCAAATATAATAATTTATTACTAATATGTAATATTCGTATTAATTTGAATAACCTGTCCATGGCAGATACACGACTGTTTTGTGTATTTTAGGCCTCAAATATTGGTTCTGACCGGCTTCCCCGGCGAGCGGCCAATGTTGACAGACTTCGCTTATCTGCTCACTAAAGGGCTATCACTGATGCTGTGCGGGCATATAGTTCAGGTACAATATTTGATTTTGTTTATGATAATGAGAGATAAAGATGCGAACAGCCCCCTTAATGGTAAACCCATCTGATGCTGGCCCATCTTGTGGAAGCGTGAGGACCGTCATAGTGACTTGTTTTGGCCTGTCGCGTTTCCGGATCAGCTTGTGTATATCCAGTATCTCATATACCTAGAGACCTTCAGTCGTGGTATATGTGGGCCGACATGACGATGTAGACTATCAATGGATTTTCATCCTTTGAGAGTCGCTTTCGTTTTTGGACTACACTGTACTTATCATCAGGTACTCTGTAGTCGCTATGTCGAGCCAGTGTAAAAAAATAAAACATAAAAAAAAAGTTGTAGTTAATGGTGTGGGTATAATCTCTCTCGTAAACTAATTATTGTACTCTATGACCAAATATTGCTTTATTATAAAAACATTGTCATTAATAATATAATAATAATATATCGCCATGCTATGTTCCTTGCAGGTTGAACAGAGATACCTAGAGACCTTCAGTCGTGGTATATGTGGGCCGACATGAGGATGTGACGATGTAGACTATCAATGGAATTTCAGCTTTTGACAGTCGTTTTTGTTTTTGACGACACTGTACTTACCATCAGGTACTCTGTAGTCACTATGTCGAGCCAGTGTAAAAAAAAAAGATACAATAGTGGCTTTATTAAAATTGCGCTTACTTATATGTCGCGCCCAACGTGCCCAGTAGCGCAACTAATCGCCGTTCTCAGGGCACTTACTCAAGATATCTTTAAGATGCTATGCATTAGGAAGCATATATGAGGCGTCTAATTCCAAAACCCGCTAAAACGATTTTTCGTACAAAATTACTTAATAGTCCTAATAGTAATTTAAAATGTTTTTTATCAAAGCAAATATTATATATGAATTTTTTATTTTTTGCTTTTTCACTCTAGAATAATAAATGAAATCTATACTAATATTATAAAGCTGAAGAGTTTGTTTGTTTGTTTGAACGCGCTAATCTCTGGAACTACTGGTTCGAATTGAAAAATTCTTTTTGTGTTAAATAGACTATTTATCGAGGAAGGCTTTAGGCTATATAACATCACGATCTAACTACTAGGAGCGAAGAAATAATGGAAAATGTGAAAAAAAAAACGGGGAAAATTATTCATCCTTGAGGGCTTCCATTGCGTGCGCTGCGAAAACGGTTCAAGATACCAAAAATATATGTATAAAAGAATTATTCCTCTTGAAATGATCTAAAAAAATGTCCGCGACAGTATATGTCTATCTTTTAAGATTAAGTCACTAGAACCGTTTTTATGGTAAACAAATTTGGTCGAAATTAATGCATTATTTGTTAAGAGTTGTATCATCGTAATAATATTAATATTTATCCAAATAAATGTGTTGTTGATTAAGAGTATTTAATTGTGAACAAAATTGTCTTTGACATCACTTAATTTCAATGAACATCTTAGAAGATATTACAATAACTTATATAGCAAAATAACGTTTGCCGGATCAGCTAGTACCTTATAAGAATGTGATTGTTAAGTCAAAGATTAATTATAAGTTTTTATAAATTTATGGGATTTGAAAAAATATGTTATAGTGGGTTTTTAAATTAGACTCCTCATATATAGGCTATGTATGCCGAAGATCCGATGGTCGTTGGAGCAGGCGGGTTCTTGAGTGGAGACCCCGAATCGGCAGGCGTAGCGTGGGGCGTCCCCCGGCAAGGTGACCGGAAAGGATTGGATGAGAGGAGCCGAAGTCCGGCATCAATGGCACTTGTTAAGAGAGGCGTGTGTCCAGCTGTGGACCGGGATGGGTTAATGACAATGATGATGTGGAAGACAATTTTTCTTCAGGGCTCTCTAAGTCACAGGACGCGAGAGGCTTTATCAAGCAGGGCGTACCAGTGGTTCACGAAGCGGAAGATAAAGGCTTTCTACACCGTCGTCGATGACGTCAGCCTCAGGGAGGGGGCGAGCGCCTTGCTGCAGACCAGCGGCTTGGGCAAGCTGACCCCGAATATCCTCATGACGGGGTTCAAACAGGACTGGCAGACTTGTGATAGGCAGGATGTGGTGGACTACGTTGAGGTTATGCAGTAAGTACAGACAAGAGATTACGGATCTGAAAAAATTGAGGGCATTCTTTGATTAATTTTAAGACGTTTTTATTCTTAGAAAATTGTTCATAAAGCCCATAGAAACTGAGAAAAAAATTGCTAAAGATTAAAACCAAAATTTATTGTTTCGGACGCCATTTTGTATGAATAAAAGGTTTTTTTTTTCACTACTCAAAGTTACTAACTTTTAGTTTAGGGTCCATGGACGCGATATTTATGGGTATTAAACATTTAAAAAGTGCAAAAGCGAAAAAAAAAATTGGTTTTAAAAAATTATATTCACAAAAACAGCGTTTTTTTTAATTTCCAATTTTCGCATAGACAAATTCATTTTAGGGACTTGATACCATCACCATTCGAAAGAGTGACCTTCAAAATATAGTGTACAGTGGTTTAAAATTGTTTTTCGACAATTTGATCGTGCAGTAAATCTCTGAACTTTTGTATCGAAAAGTGTCCGTTCAGGTGCCAATCAGGCGCTGGGTTAATTTCGCTAGGACAGAGATGCCCCTCGTTTACAAATGAAATGATAATGGAGATATTGTAGGCAAGACAACGCCACCCAGCCTTGAGTTTAGTTTTGGCGTTTCTTCTCAAGGTAGTCGCTTCCAAAACGCTAGTTGATCACCGTTACGTTTCTTCCCCTTCCTGGCGGTCCAAGTCTAGCCCCGTACCCACAGGGGTGCCCTTGCATTGCCACCCGATCCATAAATTCGCTGGCTGAGCATCGTCAGAGCTCTCCAAGCTCGGTGAAGTTGTAAATACCTTTCCTGGACAGCACCGTATCGTCGTGTTGTAAAAAAGGAATACTCTAGTTAGGGGCTTGGTAACGGATAAGTGGGGAGGAAACAGGAAAGGGAGGGATGGGGTTAAGTGGTGGTGGAATGGTGATTCCCCGAGCTGGGTTATGACTATAGTACATGCGTGTTTAGATCGTCATGGTGACTCGCTTTGGCCTGTCGCGTTTCGAAATCAGTTTGTGTATGCCCAATAACTCTCCTAGAGACCTTCAGTCGTGGTATATGTGGGCCGGCATGACGAAGGAGACTCATTACATTTTCGTCTTTTGGTAGTTACCTTCTTTTTGGACTACACTGTACTCACCATCAGGTGGTCACTTTGTCGAGCCAGTGTAAAAAAAATGGGAGAGAGTAGAACGTTTAGCTAAAAGTTAACACGACATTCATTGACAGTTAGGTAGTATGAAGTTCGCAGGGTCAGCTAGTTAATAAAGAAATAAGGAGAAATATACACAAGAGGATTAACTGGGATATAATAGGGATTGCAGAAATAAAGAGGACATGGCAAAAAATTGAAGAATACTACAATTTTATTTTATGTTACATTGGATAGACAGTAGGAAAATACGGAGTTGGCTTTGTAATAAATAAAAAATTAAAACAACACAGTAGATTTCATTGGGATTTCGGAAATAATAGCATTACTTATTTCAACGCAAAGATGACCGAGATAAATGGTATGGATTAGAGGAGGCTCTTACCCGAAAAGGATCCATTAAATAAAAGTGCGAAAAAAATAAATGTATTTTTTTATGTATTATTTTTAATGGAATAAAGAGCTATTATTATTATTATTATTATACACAATACCGCTACCCCCCCCCCCCTATCTGTAGCGCTGTTTGACGTCGAACTTTGAAGAGTATTTGATCGCTTCCAGCAAAGCTCTGGACGTGCATATGGCGCTTGCGATACTGCGCGTCGAGGGGGGGCAGCACACGCCCGAGGCGCTGGACGACGATCTGCAGTCGTATCTCAAAGACATGAACACTAAGGACTTGTCCGCATTCTCACGTAAGTGCCCGCGCACACGATGCATTGCGGCGCGACACTGCGCTGGAACGATTTTACATACACATATTCATGCTGGGCACACGGTGCGGTCTGTGTAACATTTGTAGCGGACTTACACTTCGCGAGACGAGGCAATGAGGAGTACACGCGTTGTGATGCCGGAGCGGTACAGCTCAGTAGCAGTACAGCTTTTCTGATATATCTTTAACTAGCTGTGTCCGCGACTTCGTCCGCGTGGAATATTTATTTTGGGCATTTTAGTTAGTTATTTATTTTAAAATTGTAATATCTTCTAAGATGTTCATTGAAATTAAGTGATTTCAAAGACAATTTTGTTCACAATTAAATACTCTTAATCAACAACACATTTATTTGGATAAAAGTTAATATTATTACGTTGATACAACTCTTAACAAATAATGCATTAATTTCGACCAAATTTGTTTACCATAAAAACGGTTCTAGTGACTTAATCTTAAAAGATAGACTGTCGCGGACATTTTTTTAGATCATTTCAAGAGGAATAATTCTTTTATACATATATTTTTGGTATCTTGAACCGTCTTCGCAGCGCACGCAATGGAAGCCCTCAAGGATGAATAATTTTCCCCGTTTTTTTCACATTTTCCATTATTTCTTCGCTCCTAATAGTTGCATCGTGATGTTATATAGCCTAAAGCCTTCCTCGATAAATGGTCTATTCAACACAAAAAGAATTTTTCCATTCGAACCAGTAGTTCCTGAGATTAGCGCGTTCAAACAAACAAACAAACTCTTCAGCTTTATAATATTAGTATAGATAACATACTGTACTGAGCGGTACCGCGGCGGCGTAACAACGTTACGGCGGTGACATATCGCGTGTACTAGCCCTCAGTATCAGCACAGGGTTGTTTTTAAAGTACTAACTTACTAATACTAACTTCGCTTTATTATTTTCCTGACATATACAACACAATTTAAACTTTCGCGTTTTGTACTCGTTTTAAATACTTTTACGGGTCTTTTACTTTTTATTATGGTTTATGTCGCCTTGTAAAATTGCTAATACCAGAGATGGGCAAAATGTAATCTGATTAATGATGAACGATTACAAAATGTAGTGGTAATTTTAATTTTCTTGCTCTGTAATCATGATTAAATCCGTATAAAACAATAAGAAATCATAAATGTGTATACAATCTGGGATTTTGTAGTGTTTAAAACATAAATGAGCAAAATGCAGTCATATAAATGGCAAAAAACGTAAAATGTAATCGTTAATCATTTTAATTAATCTGATTACATTTTGCCCATCTATGGCTAATACTATGAGCGTTGTATTTCGAGACTATTTAAATTGTCAAGAACAAAAGAGGGTAGAGGAAGTAACTTTCCGCCACCGACGAAGACTCCGCGGCGCGTCAGTCCGCTCGTGACCGTCGCCTGTGTAGGCCGGTCGAAAAGTCTAACCGTAATTAAAAGTACGTTAATTCGCGCATAAGACCCTTTAAAGTATCTGTTATGATATACAACAATTTTTGTTATAGGACAGTATGTAAATGTTGTAACATTATAAATAACATTTCAAAAAGTTGATATGATCTTGGTGATTGTCCATAAAGAGATTCTTGATAGTTTCGATTCATTTTACAACAAACTAAATGTAATTCTCAATATCTATCCCCTTTTCCTTTATGAACTTAAAATCAAAGTCAGGGATTACTTGTTGCAGCTCGATTATTTACAAACTGAAAATCTTTTAAATGCTCATATATAATCTGCACTCACACACAACACTCTTTACTCACCCTTTTCTACACATAACACACCTATACACAACACGTCTGTATATTTTTATATATTTTTGTAATAATTTGTATTCTCTGTAATGGTGGGCGCTGACGTCTGCGATACAGTCTCACGACTAGTGCAGGCGTCAACGTAAATTAAATTATACAATGTAAAATTTTTGATCCAATAAAATTATTATTATTATTATTTATTAGAACATTTGCACAGTATTTTTTTAAATTTATTTTTTGGTGCTCCTTGAAAAAAATTCTACTGACCCCTCCAGACTAAAAACTCCCGGAGCTTTCTTCCCATCATTCCACCTGCGCCTGGAAAACCAAATACTTCCAATTGTCCGGGGAGCAAATAGCCTATTCAGGCTTCTCTGGGAGGGGTGGGTAAAGAGCCAACGTTTCCAAACCTTTATCACGGGCGACATGTCGAACACCGCGTACCGCTTCCCTCTCATCCGGGCAGCAGACTGCTTGAAGTCCACTGCCCAACACTTACATTTAAATATTATTTTTACGTGTATTTTTTTGTAATATAACTGGGTATCGGGTTTAATGTCTCACGGGCTTTCACCATATTGTAACCTTTGTAAATAAACTTTGTATTTATAAAAAAATAACAATTCGTATGTCATGCCATTCATAAGCTTATCTGCAGGGTCGATGGGAGACACCTACAAGGAATCGAAATCTACTGAGAGCCTCAATACTCAGTCTAGAGGTTAGTATGTTATATATTTTTATACATATAGCTTTTAGCGTGGTAGGTATGTTGGTGGTAGTAACCTACCTTATACTGTGGCGTAGGATAGCGTGATAGATGAGGCGATGAAAGAATGAAATGAAGAAGTCCAGACAGTAAAATGAAATGAAATATATTTATTTTCACCACAAACTATCAAAATACTAGAAATACAAAAGCAGTAACATTTCTGTTACAAGAAAACAACATACAGAAACAAAAGAAAAAACAAAAACATATTAACATGGCGAAAGTGGGACCTCCATCAGCTTAAAGCCACAGAGGCAGTCTGCAGCGCTGATTTTCATGGAGGGCCCAGTAGTAAGTACTTATTACTTATTTACAGTAAGTAGATAGACGTTTAATGAAGCATAGTATGATAGTCCAAGTAGAAATAAAGTACAGAGCACAACAATACAAATATGAACACGAAATTAATAACGATGTGAACACTATAAAATAACGAGCGGGTGGTGCGCGAGGCTAGTCTCAGTGTGATAGCAAGACTACGGTAGGTCTACTTTCTACCACCATGCCTACCCAGTAGCGTTCATTCCTTAGATGCATGAAAGCATTGCATGCCCTTACTATAATTAAGTCTGGAATAAATTGCTTTAATTTAAACAAATAAAGGAACCCTTTTTTTGTTATCCCGGGGGAAATCCTCATAGGATCGTCAGGGGGTGGTGAGGGCCACGCCCCCGGTATGCCGGACTTTTACCGACTAAAACCTTCTGGGTGCTCCTTCAATCGCGTCTGCACCAGCCCCAAGAGGAAATAAAGGAGCCCTTTATATTCATATCTCTGCTATTTTCACGCCATCTATCTTCCCTATGAAAGTAATGTAATATTTGTTATCATTATATAATATCCACATTAACTATGTGAATCTGCCTGCCCTTTCCGAATACCCTATGCACGCCACTGTACCTACTACGCTAAAAACCTTTTTATTTTGACTCGGCACCGCATTCGGTTGAAAATACAGTGCAATCCTAAAACCGAGTTCGATTATCGAGAGAATGCTTACACGAATATCTTTTCACGATTTGTTTAAAGAAACCAATTTTTTTTTTTTTTATAAATTGATACGTAATTGATAGCACTGAAATGTTAAGCAAGGTATAATTTTCAGTCCCTCATCAAGGCAGCAGACTCTCTACATGTAGGACCTTTTCTGTATCATTTTATAAAACAAATATTGGTAAACACCCCCCTTTCACCAGAATGTTTTCTATTTATAGTGGCTTTCGTAAATCTTTTGATATCTTTCACTGTTCTCTTCCCTCAGCCAAACGTAAGATTTTGCAGTGAGTGCAGATGTAGCACGTATTTCATTTACTTTTTATTCTTTGTCTGATTCATTTGTCATATTATTAACTTAGCTTGTTGTGTTCACATTTTAAGGACATACCTATTGTATTTGACGGCACTTTGCCATTATCATTATTTTCTGGATCCATCGCTGGCTGCCGAGCGATCGTCGGTAGGCGGGCGAGGAGAATTAAAACCACGTATTTGAAGGCTTTATACTATACAATAATTATTTCAGCGAAATATTAACAGTAATACAATCAGCACTTTCGATGTCTTGCTTACGAGAGAAGCAAATGGATTCTGATCTGTCCGCCTCTGCGCGCGTACAAAAGAGCCTGAAGTTGCGTCAGAGTGGGGAAACGTCAAACCCCACTATTTCAAATGTCCATTATTACTTTTGACGTTTCTAGACACTCTAAAAGCACAGTGGCGCCGTCATATTATTATTTCAAGTTTTTTAAATGTTTTATATGCTGTTGTGTGATGTTCGGTCTGTGAACTAAATACATTATTATATCTACAGTTGCATTCTGGTTAAGGAAAACATCGTGAGGAAACCCGTGTGGCATCTAATAGAAATGGTATGGGTTCTAGTGCCCTGAGCACGGCGATCAGCAGCGCTACTGGTCACGCTGTGTATGGCATATAAGCGCAAAGTGGATACAACCGTGAATGCGTCCCTGCTCACCCCGAAAGGGATATAGCGTGACGATTTATTATTATTTTATTAATTATAATATAGGGGATTTTCCAACCTTCGTCTGCATAATAAAATTAAATTAACAATTACTTTTTTTTCTTTTTTCTTTTTGGTGTTATGATTTTAATTTTTTGTTTTGATATTGTTAGTACTTAGTTAATGCTTTTGAGCCATGCTGTGGCTGTCTTTTATTAATATCCGTTGCAGACATTTCGCTTGTGCATGTGATCTCATTGTGAATGTAAAATGCAATGGAACAGTTGATAGCCCATACATAAATAAATAAATAATACATCGTAACACTTAGATTGTTTTTGTAAAGCTGGTTTTCTCGATCAGGGTATGTTTTATTTAATGGTTTCGACAGGCAGCAGCTTGTCCGACGTGTCGATGGGCTCGCCGCAGCTGCGACGCGCCGTCACCGCGGAGCCGAGTGCGACGCCGGCGAGTAAGGACTCAGCTAAGAAGAACAGCGGGAAAGAAGGGTAATTAATAATGCTCGAGTGAACTGTGTAACGGCTATTGAGTGAACTGTACAATGGAAATTGAATGGACTGTATAATGGAAATTGAATGGACTGTATAATGGAAATTGAGTGGACTGTATAATGGAAATTGAGTGGACTGTATAATGGAAATTGAATGGACTGCATAATGGGAATTAAATGGAGTCTATAATGCCCATTGAGATTTGGAGTATATAATGCCAAATGAGCTGTATGATAGCGATAGGACGGATTTGTACAAGGAAAATGAAAGGACTGTAAAATAGCGATTGGGTAGACTAGATAATGGCGATTGAGTGGACTGTAAGCTGTATAAAACCAATATTAGTTATTTTTTAAACTTATTAATATTTAATTATAATACATATATTTGGAATGTTTTTACAATTTTCGGAGGAAAACTGGAATATATCCGAAATAAGGACAATACTAATGGATACAGAGAGTGCTGATGGCAGGTTAGCACCGAGGGTTACAAGCTCTCGGCATTTATGCTAAGTTAGGGGTCTCTTTAGCAACACGTTAGTTGATAATATATTGTCTCTGGTAACAAATATTTTTCGACTTTCTTCTTTCCTGATTTTTGTGATGGTGTGGATAAAGTTGCGGATAGATTTTAGTTGAATGATTGTGTGTAATATCCAGAGATGGGCAAAACGTAATCTGATTAATGATTAACGATTACAAAATGTAGTCGCAATTTTAATCTCCTTGCTCTATAATCACGATTAAATCCATTTAAAACATTAAGAAATCATAAATGTATATGCAATCTGGGACTCTGTAGTGTTTAAAACATAGTTGAGCTAAATGCAGTCATATTAATGGTAAAAAACGTGAAATGTAATCGTAATCATTTTTATTGATCTGATTACATTTTGCCCATCTATGGTAATATTCAGGCGAGGGTTGACCGGCGCGGTGCGGCGCGCGCTGGGCTCGAGCGGTGCGCGGCGGGCGTCGTCGTTCACGTCGGTGGAGCAGTTCACGCGGCGCCAGGCCGGCACCCTGGACGTCTGGTGGCTCTACGATGACGGCGGTAACCACATCTCACCTCAATACAGCTTTAAACTGACGTTCGTTTATCGATAACGCTTGTAGACAACTGCAAAGTGTTTGGGGGTGGCGTAATAATCACTAGATACGTGTCGGATACCATCCGTATGTGGTGGATGTTCCTTATATCCGCACGAGGAGATTCGCTTCTACATTCATCATGCGAACGGCTAGGGAGTGGAATATGCTACCAGCGGCCATATTTCCGCGGACTTATGACCTGGGAGTCTTTAAGAGAAGAGTGAATAGGCATTTGTTAGGCGGACGCGGTTCATCATCGGACTCATCTTCACCTCCCACCAGGTGTGATTGAGGTCAAGCGTTCGCCTATAAGTTATTAAAAAAAACTTTCGAAATTTCACGTCGAAATGTTGCGTCACTTACAAACATATAGCGCGTTACTACTAGCGTTATCGATGATCGAGTATTACTTTGTCTAAGCCTAAGCTAATAAAATAATACACAAAGCAAGTACACAGGTCAGCAAAGTTGTAGTAAAAATAAAATATAATGTTAATTGAGTGTAGAATGCCATCCTTTTTGGTTTTCTATAGACTATACTCTGAAATGAAATATAACTTTATTCAAATAGGCCTGCCTCCAAGTACTTTTGAATTGTCAAAAAAGTAAGGTAAATCTACCACCGGTTCGGAAAGCAGAAGCTACCGAGAAGAGCCGGCAAGAAACTCTGGTAGTTGCTCTTTTTAACATAATGAGGTACAATAACAGCAGTAGCGTTCATTCCATGCATGAAAGCATTGCATGCCCTGACGATGAATAAGTCTGGAATAAATTGCTTAAACTTAAACAAAAAAGAAACCATTTATATTCATATCTATTCTATATTCACGCCATATATCTTTCTTATGAATGCAATATAAAGGATTGAGTGTCCCTGGAGACATCTGGAGAGTGTGCGGCTGAGTTGTATAATTTATTCCCCCCCCCTCACCTTTCTACGATTAATGGACAAGACTTCAGATCAAGATCAGTGGAACTCGCTTCCAACGTGTGTTTTTCCAACATCATACGACAAGGGAATCTTCAAACATCTACCGAATCGGTATTAATTTGATGAGCGCGCTCCACTATCGGCCTCATCATCATTTTCTATTAGGTGAGATTGAGGTCAAGCATAAACTTTTTTTTTAATTTATGGCTTTTTTCCAAGGACTGGTCCTTTTTGACTTCGCCAATGTCAGTGTAATGATTAAAAAACGAGGAAAGTTGGCCGGTTATACTGTTTCAAATGTGCTTAAGTAATTGGACGGTTGTCAAATTGTACTATTTATCTTGAGATTGTCCGGTAGAATGAAGCATAAACTTGTGTATGATAAAAAAAAACAAAAACCAGGCTCTCTGTAGTCACTTTGCCGAGCCAGTGTCAAAAAAAAAATGAATTGTAATACAGGACTGACGTTACTTCTTCCGTACATACTGTCGACGCGACGCGCCTGGTCCTCCTCGAAGCTGCGGGTCTTCACTCTCGCGAACAAGAACACGGAGTTGGAGATTGAGGAGAGAAAGTGAGTCATGTTGCTTAGAATGTTCTATCGAGGGGAGAAAGGCAATTTGCTACATGTAACATTTTTAGCGATATTGAACTGTGCATACTTTTGGAATCATCGAAAAAAGTTGATGTCGAAAACATGTACAGTATGTTATAAAAATCGTGTCCGATCCGGGAAGGAGTTACTCGGTATCGATGTTAGATTCTGTTACAGTTATCCTTTTTTAGATAAAGAGCAATACTCCAAATAAAAAAAAAAACTTACATGGCAACACTGGAAACGTTCGTAGCTCGTGAATAAAAACAGGAAAGCAAAGGATCATTCCAGTAAGTCATGCCGTTAAAGTTTCATTAGTCTGTAACTGATTTTTGTAAGTGATGCGAACATAAATCGCTTGTGAAATAATTTAATTTTATAGGATAGTAATAATACTTTATTCGTGAATATTAAAAAGTTAACATGACCGTAATATTGTCGTGCCACCAACATGCCCCTTCGGACAGGGCTTTCAAAACATACTGTATCTTGAAAATTGGAAGGTGCTTTATTAAGTGTAACTAATAAGCTTTTGCCTCATTGTTTTTTGACAATTAATCATCGGATTTGATATAAGAAATGCATATATTTTGAAGATTTCTTTAAATCATGGAAATTGTGATGTATATTCATAATTAGGGCTTAGCATGTTTTTTTTTGACCTGTCAAAATACTGTTTGCTGGGAAAGATCTTCACAGCTTCATCGGGCGAAAGGGGTGAGCACTGAAGGTGGCTCAGTCAGCGACATATGAGTTGGGTGACAACGCAACGGCGCCCTGTGGGTACAGACCTCGGGATGGGCGGCCAGCCAAGAAAAAAACCTAGCGGCGATCTACTAGCGTTTCGGAAGCGACTACCTTGAGGATAAACGCTGACAGAACCTCAAGGCTACGTCGGAGTGGAAACAGAACGTACAGAGTACACTCATATGTACAGAGTACACTCTTATGTACAGAGTACACTCTTATGTATAGAGTACACTCTTATGTATAGAGTACACTCTTATGTATAGAGTACACTCTTATGTACGGCGTACACTCACGTACGGAATACGCTCATATGTACAGAGTACACTTATGTATAGAGTACACTGTTATGTACGGCGTACACTCACGTACGGAGTACGCTCATATGTACAGATTACACTTTTGTTTATAGAGTGCACTCTTATGTACGGCGTACTCTCATGTACAAGGTACAGTCAAAAGTGTACTCTGTACATATGTACAGGGTACACTTTTGTGTACACATTTCACTCATAGTTTTTGTTTCTTTATCACAGCATGGCGTCGCTTTTATCCAAGTTCAGAATAGACTATTCGGCGTTGAAAATGATTGCCGATATAACGAAGCGGCCCAAGGACTCCACGCTGGCGTATTTCGATAAACTTATAGCTCCGTTTAAAACGACAGACGATTCAATGGACGTTGGTATGTATTCGGGGAACGCTTAAAACACATTTACAAGTAAAACATAGCAATAGCTTTAGAATTTATAGAATCCCCGGGCTCAATGTTGAGTTTTCCTCTCGATTTAAATGTTGTTAACGCTTGAACTCAGTCACACCTGGTGGAAGATGAAGATGAGGCCGATGATGCACAGCTTCTACTCTATTACATTTCTTTTCTCTCTCTTTCCTAATCTGCCTTTAAATGTTAGATCAATAGAGACGCAGGGAATGCTTTTATCTTCGCTGTTTGTGATATGCACTTTGGCATTGCAGTCTTCGAACATTGAAATTTTCGAGGCTGATAAAATGCCGTGTAACGAATGCTCTTATTAGGTAAATCATTACACTAAGTTAAATTTAAAACCGTTAAAACAAATGCTTATGCAAGTTTTTAGCCTGCAATTTTTTAGATATATGTTTCAGTTGCGTTCATACCATAGATGCATGAAAGCATTGCATGCCCTTACGATAAATAAGTCTGAAATGAATTGCTTAAAGTGAAACAAAAAAGGAACCATTTATATTCATATCTTTTCTATATTCATGCCGTCTATCTTTCCTATGAAAACAATATAATATTTACTATCATAATATAATATTTAAATTAAATACGCGAGTTCTGCCTACCCTGTCCAAATATCCTATGCACGTCACTGATATGTTTCAGTGGATACGCTGGGTTATGTACACGTTTGCCACCTCAAGAATTTAGTGCTCAGGGTCGGGTCTCAGTTTGTCACCCCCCCCACTCCCTCAGATCTGAACCTGTCTCATTAGCACATCTTTATAAACTCAATCACGTTTTATATTTTGGCCGAAGTAGAAGTGAAAAGAGTGCTCCTGACGGCAGTGACGTGCATAGCGTATTTGGACAGGGTAGGCATAATTCGGGTCTTTAATTAGAATATTATATTATGATTTTAAATATTATATTGCTTTTATAGGATCATAGTCAAAGATAGACGGCGTGAATATAGAATAGATATGAATATAAATAGTTCCTTTTTTGTTTAACTTTAAGCAATGTATTCCAGACTTATTTATCATAAGGGTATGCAATGCTTGGATGCATCTATGGAATAAACGCTACTGCCTGACGGTAAGTACAGTGCAGTAGAAAAACGACAGCAACTATTTAAAGGACGAAAGTGACAGAGAAGCGAGTCACTATGAGGGCCTTTATACGTGTGTACTGTGGTCATGACCTAGTTAGTGCAATCGTCCTGCCATCTTAACTCTTTTTTTTGGTAACCCGGAAGAAAATTCTACATAGGAGCATCAGGGCAACTGTGCGGGTGGCGAACCCGGTGTGTCAGACTCTGTGAATAAAAACCCTCGAGGTTTCCCTCTAATCACTCCACTCGGGACTGGGAAACCAAATTCGTCTAGTCGCTTAAGGCTTTCTCTCTGGGAGGGGTGAGTATAAAGAGCTCACGTCTCCAAACCTTTCTTACTGGCGGCAGCAGATTCCCTGAAGTCTACTGGCCGGCCAGCATGTTAAGTATCTTAATTTGACGGTGGGTAGGTATAACGGAGGCGGACCTGGCAGCGGCGCGCGACCGCACGCACCGGCACCTGCGGCTGCGCGAGCTGATCCTGCAGCAGTCGGGCGCCGCGCGGCTCGTGTGCGTGACGCTGCCGATGCCGCGGCGCCGCGCCGTCGTGCCGCCGCCGCTCTACCTGGCCTGGCTGCACGCCATCGCCTCCGCCGCCGACAACACGCTGCTGGTCAGGGGCAATCACTCCGCCGTGCTCACCTTCTACTCCTAATACTACGGACCTATCACTTCTCAAGACTTCTGTTCTGTAGAGGTGGTGGAAAGATGAGGGTTGAAAACACTTACAGTTCCAAGATTTAATCGATAGTCCAGAAGCACAGTTTAAAGGAAGGAGCAATAATAATAAGTAATAATACACAAAGCACTAAGGCTCAGATTTATAGACACTATTTTGACTTTGCTTAGCAAAAATCTCAAAAAATATATTCATTTTGACAAAAAACTGAATATATAATAGAAACTTGAGTATAGCCATAGTATTTGCAGAGCTAAGTCCATGTTGACAAAATCAAGGACTTACCAAATCCTTTGACATTTATTGAGTAGTATAAATTGTTAATTGTGTTAATAAAGACTAAAAACAAACTTAAATTTTCGTCTGTAAATCTCAGCCTTAGAAATTGTCATCAGAAATAGGACATTTTATAAAAATACGAAAAAAAGATAAATATATTGATTCCAATAATTTTGCGTTAATGAGCGCATCGTGTCATACTCAAATCGTCACCATTTGTTTCTTTTCTTTTTTAACATATTAATAATGTAAAAGTATAACTTAAATAAAAAAGTATAAGTATTCCAGTTAGCCCTACCACTACAAATTTGATGTGAGAACAGTGATCGTCTGCGCTACTGGTCATGTTGGGCACGACATATAAACGCAAAGTGGATACAGCCATTAATGTATCTCTGTTCACTTCGAAAGGGGTATATCATGAAGATATTATTATTATATTTACAGTTTTACATTTTAAAATAAATACACCTATCCCCCGATTTACACGGTAGATACGTTCCTGAGAAAAACGCGTAAATCGAAAATTAAAAATTTTCAAGTCAAAACCGTGTAAATCGAGAAGCTTGCAGAAAATGCATAATTTTGCTATTTAACAGTTGTGATTTTTTTCAATATTTTTAGGTGTACACAGGAATAAAAATAAAATGCATTGACAGGTTAAAATATGTAATATATTACGGAAACACTGTTTTTTTTTATTTAATTACATTACATTAAACAGAAGAACAAAAAATAAAACCAAAGGTGTTTTATTATCCTTCATCATGTGCAGCAAGTCAGCACATAAGCTCGGGATTCCCCGTGAGATGTGTACACAGCGCACGTGTTCAGACACAGTAGCATTTAGTAGAGTGCGATAAAAACAAAAAAAAAACTTATTTGGAAAACCGTGCAAAAGCGAAAACGTGTAAAACAAGTACCGTGTAAATCGGGGGATAGGTGTACATATAAATTGATAACATACATATTTTCAAATATAAAAACATGTAGACCCACAGGGGCCTGGCTTAAGGCCCAAGCCACCGGTAGTTTGAAGCTCAGAGTGAGGAACCTCCTAACAATGCGTGCCGTATCGAGTAGAACTGCCTTCTGTATCCATCCCTTGATCCAACAGCCAAGCGAGAGCCTCTTGATATAGGAATCGAGGGTCTTTGCGACCAGTCCATTAGTCGATACGACTACCGGGACAATAATCGTGGAATCCACATCCCACATGCTGGAAATCTCTTGTAATACGTCTTAATATTTTGAAGACTTAATTTTTTTTTCACCATACTTCTGAGGTACTCGAATGTACAAGAAAGAATGTCGACATCACAAAAGCGTTTTTTATACATATCACAGGCGCGGGAAATAAAAAGTATTATTAACATAAAATTGGGGCCAAAAAAATGATTGCAAATTCGACAGATTTGTGCGGTAATCATGCCTGGGCGAGCATGCCGGGTTCCTTTTATTTGCATTTTTTTTTCAATAGTTATGTTTTTAATTGTTTGTTCAACTTCAATATTATGTTGATATTTAAAAGAAATAATAATTATAGGATTTTGTTTTGTGTGTTCGTGTGGATTTTTACCAGAATATGATGTAATATAGATAAATTGTGTTGTATAAAGCGTGTATAAGCTTAAATCACAAAATATTTACAAATTGTGATTTAAAAAACTATTTTTGTAATGTATTTATGTATTTTCATACAAATATTATATAATGCAGTGAATCTTTGATATAACATTATAATAAATTTTAATGACATTTTAATTTTTATAAAGACTCGAATAATACTAATTTTTAATTATAAATTGTGACATTGTATTTATTGCTTTAATTTTTATTTGTATGACTGTATCTTCATAAGGACGACAATATTAGCTATTTTGAAAAAATAAATTATCGAGTGCCTTAAATGTAAAGGAAATCACTTAAAATACTTTTTACAAAAATGCTTGTGGAAAGAGAGTTTAATTAAAAACTTTAATTTAGGCTATTCGTATGGTATGAATTAATTGCTATTATTTATTAATTGTAATAATTACTAATGTATTAATCAATTAATTTAGCGCAAAGTGGCTCCTGCCTCTAATGTATCTCTGCTCACCTCGAAAGGGATATAGCGTGATTATATATTTTTATTATTTATTAATTTATTGTTTTTATAATTTACAATTAATTTATTATTTAGTTTTAGATTTAATTAATACTAATTTATTATGAGGTAAACGTGTTTATTATCGATCCTTAATATTATTAATTAAATTGAGAAAGGATTCCAAAATAATGTTCTGTTTTTTTGTAACTCGGGGAATCCCGTTATGGGCCGTCGGGAAGCGGTGAGGGCCGCTCCCCGGTGTGTCGGACTCGCACCGACTAAAACCCTCGGGGAGTTCCTCCTAACCGTTTGCCGAGCCAAAGGGCAAGGCCTTGCTATCTTCCTAGGGAGAAAGGCTTCCGAAATAATGTTCTGATGTAAATCAAATTGTCCTTATTTATAAGTGCTTAAGAACTGGCATTAGCATTAGTAGTTTACAAGTATTCTAAATATTTTTAAAAGTAATAAACAATTTATTTGTTTATTTTATTATATGTGCATATGGGAAGATATAGAAAAAAGAAGGAAAGCGCCATTTTAATTAATCCTGTCTGCGTTACTGAAGTCCTGTGTTTGAGTCTAAGTACCGATAAACTTTTCTGTAATGACCAGATTAGTTTGTTCCAAGTCATGGTTTACTGGGTTATTTTATACACGAGGAGATATTTTAGGATATACTAAATTGCATCTTTTTGTAACGAATAAAAATGTAAATAACTATATTCCTTAAATAGAGGAAAATTGATGAACAAATGAGTATTGATACGTAAAACGTTTAGATACCGTAGCGCGTCTAGTGCAAGATTGAATGGTAAGTACATACATATATAATTGTCTGTAAAAGCTATGTTATTATTTATAAAAAAAAAATGCATACAATATACATTCTTTAAAACGATGTATATTGCTTATTAAGTTGTTGAAAATTACTAGAAAAGCTTACGTAATGAATAAATAGCCGTCTGTCCAAGCAATAGCCTGGTATTAATTAGTTAATTGTACCGATGGTCATTAATGAGCACGTTTACCCTACGTCTATTGTGTGAGATGTGTAAACAAAATGACTTGCGATTAAATGACTTTGTGATCATTTGATTGTTTTATTGTGACCTTAGTTAATTGTGTGTTCTGTGACTGGTGCCTTGTGGTAAAGGGAGCGCTATCCATGCGCGGTGACACGCATGCACCCATAGATGGGCAAAATGTAATCAGATTAATGAAAATGATTACATTTTACGTTAGGATTCTGGACTGACAACTACGCATACTTAAATGAATGCCAAATATTATAGTCTATACTGATATTGTTTAGACGCATAGATGGGAAAAATGTAATCAGATTAATAAAAGTGATTACGATTACATTTTACGTTTTTTACCATCAATATTACTGCATTTAGCTCATCTATGTTTTAAACACTACAGAATTCTAGATTGCATACACATTTATGATTTAATGTTTTAAATTGATTTAATCATGATAACAGAGCAAGAAAATTAATATTACGACTACATTTTCTAATCGTTAATCATTAACCAGATTACATTTTGCCCATCTATGGCTGCACCTCTGCATTTTACCAGATTAAGTTCGGATTTACGTACCACATGGTCACCACAAGACATCGTGAGGAAACCCGCATGGTGTCTAATAGAAATGCCATGAGCACTAATGCTATGAGAACACTAATTAGCTGCGTTCCTAGGTATGTTGGGCACGTCATATAAGCGTATAGTGGATACAACCAGTAATGTAGTTCTGCTCACCCTGTGAGGGATATAGCGTGGTGACATTATACTTTTATTTAATCTTGCATTGTACTTGGTCGCATTAGCCAGAAGCGTGCATCCCCTAGAAGCATAAAAAGCATTTTTTTGTTATATTTGGGTCTTTTATAAAAATGCAACACCCTCTCCCTTTTACAAAGGAACCACGCGTGCGGCTTTCCCTGCCTGAGCGCCCTCTGCATTCGCCCTCCAAGCCCGGTTTTGTTGTGAAGGTCTTCCCCAGGCCATCAATGTAAGACTTGGCTAAAATAAAAAGCGTGCGGCTTTACTGAGTCAAGGCTATACGGTAACTAGTATCACGGCTTGGACTAAGATTTTCTCTAACACTTACTGCAGCCGAGTCGTTAAACTGTGGAACGGTCCCAGCGAGCGTGTTCCCACCATCCTATGATATGGGGTTCTATACGCCGATCCAACTTCTTAACCTGTATCAGGCGCAGGTTCGGTCGTGTGTGGAGTATTGCTGCCATCTCTGGGATGGTTCCGCCAAACGCCATCTGACTGCTTTGGACTCAATTGATCGCCGAGCTCGGCGACTCATTGCCGATGAGGTTCTTACGTCGCGTAAACTACTCAGTTTGGAACACCGGCGTAGAGTGGCCTGCCTTTCGGTTTTCTATAGACTATACTCTGGAGAGTGTGCGGCTGAGTTGTATGATTTAGTTCCCCCCTCCCCTTCTACCATAAATTGACGAGACGCCGAGCTGGTTTGCACCCGTTTGTGGTTGACATTCCTGCTGCTCGCACGAAGCGATTCGCCTCCTCCTTTTTGCTGCGTACCGCTAGGGTGTGGAACTTTCTTCCTGCGTCGGTGTTTCCGGCATCGTATGACATGGGAATCTTCAAACGTCGAGTGAATCGGGGCGAGCGCGCTCCATCGTCGGCCTCATCATCACTTTCCAGCAGGTGAGATTGAGGTCAAGCGCAAGCCTGTATGTAATAAAAAAATACGCGAAGCGTATCAAAATATTTGTGAAGTCTCACTTGTTGTGAAGTTGTGCTCTGCAATTATCGATAGATTTTTTTTTATTTTATAGTCGTGTTCGTTTTGTGGACTACACCTTGCTTACCATCAGGCGTGTGTGGGTACTCTACAGAGTCGGGATAAATAAAAAGAGTAAAGACACTCGTTTTGGTATCAGCTTGTATATATCCAGTTGTACATAGATCTAGAAACCTTCTGTCTTGGTACATATACTTCCCGGAACATTATTCCACAGCCCAACGCCACGGCAAAAGTAATAGAGAACTTCTTAGTCCTAGCCGGGATATGAGATACCGTAAAGCTGTGACTCCGTAAACCCGCGCGCGTGGTTCTAATAAAGAGAGGGTGGAACTAGACTAACATGAGAATAATGTACCTATGTATATGGATAGTGGAATTACCCGTGCAACAATATTATGCTGACGTAAATTATATCAACGTAAAAATGTTTACGTTAACAATTGTTACACGGAGTATGAACTACCTAAAGTGTATGTTGCAATTTTCCACTATAGTTGAATAGGGATATTAATTTAGGTAAATTTTGTGTGTGCCTGTGGCAGCCTAGTAATTATGGTACCGGTATCCATCCGTGGCGACGCGGTAGATCGTGGATTGGAGTCCGGGCATGTACATCTGAGATTTTCTATCCGGCCCATATGATCACCGGTGTACACACATGGTGTCTTATAGAATTGTTATATATACTAGTGGTATATAGTGGTATATAGTGGTAAAAGGGAACGAACTCCTTTGCTCTAAAGTGGGGCGAAACTGGCTAATGCTATTTCTCTCCATAGTTATATATTTTTTGTTTTGAGAGATGGGATACTTAAAACACATATTATTTGGTATACTAAGGTTCATGAGTTGCGGAAGGCGACCGGTATAATTGGATGTGAAAAGCAGCTTAAAAGAGTTATCAAGTTATGGACTGAAGTCTGCTGCTGAGAAATGACAATTGTTTTGGTCTGCAAATAGAAGAAGTCGCGTGTATAATTTAGTTGTTTAAAAACGATGAGAATTGATAATAATGCGCAACTTTCGTGTCGATTAGCCTCAGTACAGATGTTATTACAAATACACCGTGTCTGTATTTATTAGTTTTCTAAAGCAATGCTTGGATGCAATCATTATCTCGTTCGACCATTGGTCAACATCTAGAGCCAGTCGCTTTGCGCGCGTTCAATCGAGTACATGTGTCCAAACCAGTTGCCGCTCCGAAATAACTTTATATAGTGACAGAATACTGTGTTCGCAAAACTGTGTTGTGCTCACGTGAAGTTTAAATGTGGCCCAATGTGCCGGATCTAACAGACAACTGAGGTAATCACGTTATTTATAGTTTATTGTTTTACATTGTAATATTATTTAATTATTTTTCTTTCAATTAACTTACACGTAATTTAAATGTTACACGAGTTTTAATGTCTATAGTAAACTTGTTTTGATTAAATTTTTTAATATTAAATACATTCTTTAGATTCGTTTACATAGTAGGTATTAATTATGTAAATTAATTATATACCGATAAAATGTAAGTAAATATATTTAAATTAAGAATACATGATCGTTTATGGGTTAAAGGGTTAATTAATTGACATTAATTATAATTGACTAATTAAATTTTCGAATAATTTTAAAATTTATGACTAATTATTGAGTGCTAGAACTAATTAATCCCTTTTTTTTTGTAATTTGGAGTGTTTATGGCGTTAATTAAGGGCAATTATAATTTAGGAAATGAATATAAAATTAAGTTTCTGGGTGCTTATAGTTCGATAATAGTCGTAACTTATTCTTTTAATATTTATTTTAATTATCTTTTAGGAATCAATTAAAATAAATATTTGTTTAAATTAAAATTTGATGTAAGAAATTATCTTACAAGAATTTAATTTTAATAAATCATACTTTAATAACTGATATATCTTTGACACAATAGTAAGCCTATAGGCCACGGTTATTAGGACAACAGTAGCAAAAGGTTTTTTTGGACTATATCATGACATTGGGATTGATTGACGTGCACGCTCGGTTGTTTTGTTTATTTCATTCATCGGAGAATTGCAGATATGTCGCTGTTGTAGTACTCTGGACGTGTATTTCTTGTTGTTTGGACTGGTGTTTAAGGTTTTGGTTTTTAACCACATTTTTTTTTTGTTAACCCGGTGGAAATCCCTACGGATCGTCAGGGAAAGTGGTGAGGGCCACTTCCCCCGGTGTGTCGGACCTGCCCCGACTAAGACCACCGGGGTGCCAGCACTGCCCTCTCTTCGCTTTCGCCGAGCCTGGGAATCCGGATACTCTCGACGATCCGGATACTTCCGACGTTTGACAGCGACATGATGCTCGAAGTATTGTAGTATTGATGATTTTTCTGATGGCGTGGGGTAGAGTGCACGTCGCTCGGATCGTTGATTTTATGTCAGTTAGAAACTACTGAATAAAAAAATAATAAGGATGGTCTCAAAATGATCTACACCCAGAGCCGTAAAGCTTATTAAAAAAATTGGGATCCACAGACATAAAAAGGGTGAAACGACTTCGAGCTTAGCCCCCGGTTTAGTTGTGAAGACCTTTCCCGGTCAAACAACACGCGTCATTTAAAAAAAAAGAGCTTATCCCCGGAACAAGTTATATTTCTCATGATATAGTTGTCCATAGAGAATAGTGACGACTTACCATTAAGTGGACTGTCAGCTTGTTTGCAATTCATAAGCACACGGTTAATTATGGTTATATACGATTAATTTCCAACATAGTTATCTTAAGTATGTGGGACGGACGAGCCGGCATCGTATAGAGTCACGGTCGGTAAACATTGTTCCGGAGTTCGATTCCGTTATATGCAATTAGAAGCGCGTGTTTCAGCGCATCTCGATGCAGTTGAGCGCTGTCGTGACTTATGGGGCTGGAACAATTAATTGAAACATCATAAAAAGGGGTAATTTCAACTAAATATCTGCAAATGATTGATTAGGTAAAAATATCAATCATTTTCAATTCAATTCATTCCAAATAAACATTAAAATAACTATGTTGAAACACGGAGTTGGGAGTCGAAGCTGCTCGCGTCCGTAGGCTTTACCCTAGTTTCCCTACGCGTGACTCCTGGGTGGTGCTAAACGAGCAGCAGCGAGGTGGTAGGGCGCCGGTGCCCGTCTGGATCGCGACCACAGTACACGGGTGTAAAGCCCGTCATAGTGACCAGTTTCGGCATCAGCTTGTGTATATCCAGTAGCTCATATACCTAGAGACCTTCAGTCGCGGTATATGTGGGCCGACATGACGATGTAGACTATCAATGGATTTTCATCCTTTGATAGTCGCTTTCGTTTTTGGACTACACTGTACTTACCATCAGGTACTCTGTAGTCACTATGTCGTGCCAGTGTAAAGAAAAAAAAAAGAATTCGATTAAAATAACTATAACAATTTCTAGGGGGAGAAAAGGATGAAAATAAAACTGCAAAAGATTTATTTGAGACATGCGTAGATTAAATGGATAAGTTTTTATTTTACTTACGGAAACAGATACTCAGTATGTACACAAGTTTGCTTTGGATTTTAAAACTGGTATCAAACACACGTTTATGAGGAATAACGAGGTAAATACAATTATAAATAAATACATAGACCTATAGCTGTTGACGACACTTCTCTTGAAGTTGTTCAAGAATTCGTTCACCTTAGACAGATGTTCCAAATGGTTAAGTGCAACTTTGAGGGTGGGGCCGACAGAAGAATGCAGCTGGGTTCAGCAGCTTTTATTAAATTACGTCGAGACTTTTCGTTACATATACCATAAAGTCTGAAGATGAAACTCTACCAGTGCATTCTGTAATAACGTACGGGGCTGAGACGTGGACACTCATGTTACGACGAGTCCATAAATTCAAAGTCGCTCAGCGTGCAGTGCTCGGTAATTCTCTGAAGGACTGAATCAGAAATGAGGGGATCCGCCAGAGAACTAAGTCAGCGACACAGCTCAGAGGATCAGCAGGCTGAAGTGCCAGTGGGTTTGTCCTATTTGCCGAAGAACGAGGGGATATTTGAGGTAGTAGGGCGCTAGACCGAACTAGATCTCGTCACAGTACACAATTGTAAAGACTATCGTAGTGACACGCTTCGGGCTATCGCGTTTCTGGATCAGCTTGTGTATATCCATTAACTTATTAACCTAGAGACCTTCAATTGTGGTTATGTGAGCGACATTTCAACTACCAACAGATTTTCATTCTTTGATAGTCGCTTTCGTTGTTGGACTACGCAGTACTTTCTATACTTGTCGAGCCAGTGTAAACAAGAAAGTTTGTGTAATCCCAGTTGTCCATATACCTAGAGACTTTCCGCCGTGGTACAAGTGGGCCGACATGACGATGGCGGCTGTCAATTGGTGACCAACCCGTTTGTGCAAGAGCTGATAACCGATGAGGCAGTCGTGTTCTTGGGTGGACACCGCGTCTCGTTAAGCGTAGAGCAGGACGCCCTGTGGCTAGGTTAAGCGACGACTTGCGCAAAGTGGCAGGCAATCGTTGGATGAGAAAAGCCGAAGTTTGGGCGAATCTGGGAGAGGCTATGCTCAGCATTGGACGCATACGTGTCGATGTTGACATCTGTATTATGAATAAAAAGTGTTAAAATAAAAAAATAAAATATTTAAATATTATTTTTTAAATGAAAGATGCAGTCAAAATAACTTCTTTAGACAATTTAGTTTTAGAGTGGCATGTAATATTGTATTTAAGTAGCAAAGCCATGTCTCGAGATTTCAATAACAAAAGAAATTAGTAAGTAGTTTTATAATGTTAATTTGATTATTTGAAATGACTTCTTAGTAGAAATAACTCTTGTTATAAATATTCTTTTGTCGGATATTCCTCATCTGACTAGAAAACAAAATATAAACTTGTATATTTGTTGTTATATATTTTAAACATAAATTGAGATTCGTACTTAGTATCCGCAATTGTATGAAAGGTTATTGTTTTAAAAAGTGTCCTATAGAAGGCGATGAGTGTTATCGAATCGTGATTTCGTGAGTTGAAAGTGTACTAAAATCCATGTATTAACAAGTTATAATACCGTCAGGCAACATGAATAGCCACGTAAAAAGTGCACGTGTGCGACCTACAGTAGGGACTGCAAACCTTTTCGACTTGTTTACTTTTTAACTTTAATATTTAGTCAATCCTTTTCAAAAATAGTCATTTTAGATGCAATAAATTGTCCTTCATATTAATAAGTCCTATTGTTGTAGCAGTGTCAAGTGCAAGGCGGTGTCATCAAACGAACAAAACCTGCTCACGTGCGCTGTAACATAATGAAGAGGATTTCTAGGCAACGGGTCACTTCTTCTATTATTAGGGTTGCAAATCAACCTCTTAGTATTTTGTTATGACATTTGTACTTTTTTAAATAGCCAATGAATCAAGGAACAAAATTATGTAATTTGTACGAAACATTCCATACACATTTTCTTGGAAATTGTTCGTTAATTTACCAAAAACATATTTTTTTTGCAAAATGGTACTAGGTTTTTTAGCTTTTACTTAAGTAATTACGATTCCTTCTTACAAATTTTAATTCAAAATGAGATTATTATTATTTAGCTATACGAATACAGCATAAACAATAACATTATTTCGTATTCGTCACCACAAGGGCACATTCTAACATAAGAACTGGAGTTTTTTAAAAAAATACTGCAATCTTGAATATCTCAGAAATTAACAAGTTTCGGACATGTTGTCATATGACTTAAATGACTCCAAATAAGCTGTACTACAACGTCTATCAAGGAATGTATCGCATTACCGTTCACCCTGTATATTATGTTGTGTATGTTTAATGGCATTATAGTCCTCACTTCAAATAATAATTGTATTTTTTTATTTACATTTAAAAAAAAATAGAAATATAAGAGAAAAGTCAATTATATTTCAATAGCGAATGAGTTCGGACAATTACACTCCCCTTCTAAGTAGGCCGGGCCTGCAGAAGGATAGACGTCACCGGGTGCCGAGGAAGATGGCTCAGCCTTGGCACTCGGGGCACACACCGGGGGATGGCCCTCACTGCCCCCTGAAAGTCCGTTAGGGATTTCCCCAGGGTTACTAAAAAAAACGATAATTACACTCATTACCAATTTCTAAATGAACACTGCGTTTGTAAATGAGGGTCATCTGTGTCCAATCAAAATTAATTTCTATTTATAACTGCTTAATAGGGGAGCGGCGGGTTCTCCTTCTGTTCCTAAAAAGAAGTATTTTTTCAATTGGTATTTCAAAATTAATGTTCTGAAAAATAGCATGAATTTTTTTAGAATTATTTTGAGCGCATTAAAAGGTTACAAAGACGAAAGGTGCGGAAAAACTTATACAGACAGAATGTTAAGCTTGTGCTATGGGTTCTAAACGAAGGTATATATGCTTAAATACATACAGCCATCTATACCTCGCGACAAATTTACATGTTCAGAAAAGTGCTCCTCACATAAATGTACAATAAATGCCTTCAGTGGTAAAAATAGAAATTAAAGATTTGATGGGAAAGATTGATTGAAGATGGCTTGATAGCTTTTCTTCTGCGATGTGCTTAGGAGTTGATATTTTGTATTTATTGTGATATTTGTATTGATAGTTGATATTTAGTCTTACGGTGCTGGATACAAGTACTTCTGAGCCCGTTGTTATTAATTTTAATATTCAGTAGTCTCTTGTTAGGTAAAAAAAAACACACGAAATCAGAAAAATCACCAATTCCACGCAGTACATTGCCATCTGAGCATCTTGTTTCTGCCCAATCAATCGGCGTAAACTCGATTTCCATTGTATTGCCTGTAACTTGTTTTATGATGATATATGTACGTGTGTATGGCATTCACTGTTGTTAACAAAAAATGATTTTTGTTTTTATCCTGCATAGCAGACTCAAGGCCACTGTGATGGTAGTAACGCCGGTCTGTTAGGCTCCTAAGAACTGACTAAAGCCCCCGGGTTGTCCCTCTAATTGGTCTACTCGGGCCTGAGTAACCAAATTCATTCAGACGTCCGGGGAGCGAAAAGCCTTGTTGAGACTACTTCTCTGGATGAGGTTAATTTGAATAGCCCACCCCTCCAAACCCTCTCTCTTAGGCGGTGCGCCGAACACTGTGCACCGCCTCCCTCTCATTCGGGCAGAACACTTCCTCAAGTCTATTGCCCGGCTAACAAACAAAATCTAAGTATGAGGCCGTATTTTGTGACTCAGATACTTGTAACAATTATGTCTAAATAAAAAAACATGGAGTTACAACTACTCATAATTATTCAGATTAATTACTTATAACCATAAAAATAAGGACAATGCTGTGAGAAAATTTATAAGAACAAAATTTCGTTTATTTGTAGATTCCATTAGCGAGTTTGACTGCTTGTTTGACTTAAATTGACGTAATTTATCACCAGATACTCCAAAATAAGACGAGAAAATCACGTTTTTAAATTATGCATGTTCAAATGTAAGGCTTCTTTAAAACTATATCAAAGTTTTTATCAAGATCGTTGATGATTTTGTTTCCAGACTGCGTCTGGTTGATTTTAATTGAATATTTTGTTTTTTATTATTAAAGATGTATTACTAATTGCCATAATACTGGTTGTGTTAAACGAAGCATAAAGAGGATTTATATCAAATGAAAAACTACCAGGAACTTCTATAGGTACAACAATTTTAAATGTTTAATATTCGTATACATCCATGACATGTGATAAACTAATTTGTTTATCAATGAAAAGTTTGCCAGTACTTGAAATCGAACCCAGGGCGTTAAGAGTCGCAGGCAGGGTCGCAATAATTGAGCTATTAGATTGTGGAGTGAAAGGCACTGTAAGCGACATTTTTGGCGTTCTTAAGATATCAATATGTATTCTATTTAAGTATGGTACTCAGACTCCAGACTAAATTTATATTTTGTATTTGTTCATAATTAATCAAACAGCTTTCTGCTTAACCAAATGTAGTTTTTCGTAAATGTACACACTGTGGCATTCATTTATTTCAAAGAGAATGTGCACGTAATACTTATGGTTTATGGTTTAATTTTTATTGTCACAAGTAATGTAAAACTTAAGCAATACGAATTCATGAAAGTTTTACCTGCATTACCAATGACTGAATTTGAATTAGATAACGATTCTAAATAAACAAGTCTCAGGAACTTAAGGCAGCTTGCATGAGCAATTAGGGGGACACCTTGTGGGTTTTTAGTCAGTAGGAGTCTGACACACCGGGGTCGCTGCCATCACAGCGACCTAGATGGTCCAATACAGGAATTACCCCGGGTTACAAAAAAAGATAATGTTTTCGTGCAAGACGAGAAGTAAAATTTAAAACTAAACTGCATTTTATATAATTTCCAACTAGATTTAATTTGTTGGTGCTAACGTTATCTATAATATCGGAATCAGTGAAAAATGCTCATTGCGAAACAGTCACTTACAGCAAATATGCTAGGACTTTTTTTATATACTAGCACGACAAAGTGACTACATTGCACCTAATGGAAAGTACAGTCTAGTCTAAGGAACAGCTACGATTGCCAAGGGACGAAAATACCTTGAAAATCACCATCGTTATATCGGCCCACATACATAGTATTCCACGACGGAATGTCTCTAGATAACTAAAAAACTGTTTATACACAAGCTGATCCCGAAACGCGACAGACTGAAGCGAGCCAATATGACAGTCTTTACACTTGTGTACTGTGGTCATGACCCAGTTCGAGCAATCGCCCTACCACTAAAAAAAATTAATATAACTGTACTGATTTAAAATTACGCCAACTTAGATTCTGACACTCCTATTCTGGTAATTACTAGATTTTAAATTCTAAGTCTTTACACTTGTGTACTGTGTACATGAATCAGTTTGGACAGTACCCTCTTGATATAATCGCTACACAAAGTAAATTTTAATAGTTTCGACTAGTGAACGCGTAGGAAAACGTTGAGCGGCCCTGACGAGAGCCATTGTGAGTAGAATTTCAATTGGTATTCTATTATAATACTTTGTTGTTGCAATTTAAACGTAGATTACGATACACGGCTGCTTTGGGTTCGTGTTGGGCCACGACTTCGTGTTACGCAACAGTTTTGATGGTTAAAAGTCGCATTACGATTAGCTATGGCTGCCATTTATAGGACAATTAACAGGACTGATGGGTTTTGGAATCACGTATGTGGTTAGTAGCATAGATGGGCAAAATGTAATTAAATTAATAAAAATGATTACGATTACATTTTACGTTTTTTACCATTAATATGACTGCATTTTACTCATCAATTTTTTAAACACTACAAAATCTCATATTGCATACACATTTATGATTTCTTAATGTTTTAAATGGATTTAATCATGATTACAAAGTAAGAAAATTAAAATTACGACTACATTTTGTAATCGTTAATTATTAATCAGATTACATTTTGCCCATTTCTGGTTAGTAGTTAATAACTTTGTTGATAAGCCTGGTGCTAAACTTCGTGGGTTTGATCTATACCGAAAAAAGTTAAACATATTTTTTTATCCAACTTTTAAAAGTATGACTTTCTGTATACCGATTACTGCGCTATTTATAGACATATTGTGGTATTTCTGTCTCTCGCTATATCGCTGTTGGGGCGAGCAGGGGTTCATTAGTGTTTGTATCCACTTTGCGCTTATATGTCGTGCCCAACGTGACCAGTAGCGCAGCTGATCGCCGTTATCACAGCACTAGCACACATGACATTTACATCAGATGCTATGCGAGCTTCCTCGCGATGTTTTACTTCTCCGGCTTACTCAAGAAATTAAGTGACTTTGAGATAACTGTTTTCTTAATGTATCTGTCAAAGAAACCTGATGTAGTCCATTTGTATCTTAATTATTGGTATTAAATTGATAAATTATTACGTCCTTTCTCAGAAATATTGAGTATTCTTTTTAAGTAATTGATTTTAAGGGGAATTATATATGGAGAATTTGATTATAAATAATATACTAATAATAATATTTATTAACATTTGAATATATTGACCTATTCCCTAATATTATTGTAAGTCATTGACCTTTTTCTAAACCAAATAAAGCCAGCCATCTTGAAATATCTCGAGGATGGGTAAACTCTATTTGCCCGCTTTTTTGTTTTGGTAACCTCTTGGAAATCCTCATGTGTGTTTATAGCTGCTGTGAGTGCGACGTGTTGGACTTTTACCGAGTAAAGCCACCAGGGTGTTCCTCCTACCCGTTTCCCGGGGCCAAGGGTACGGCCTTGGCAACTGCCTCAGCATCTGACGACGTCTGGCCTTCTGCAAACTTCTACTCTACCATGCAGTTTTATGAGGTGTGGTGTAAAGAGCCGCCCCTCGCTCATGTCTTGGAGCATTGGAGCAGTGTGTCCACAGCCCAGCGTCTCAGCAAAAGTGAGAGTCAGAGAACTACTGGGCCCTAGCCGGGATGTGAGTTAACGTATAGCTCTGACTCCGTAAACCTGCGCGTATTGTTCAGCTATGGAAGAGAGACAGTAGAACTAGGTTAAATAACTCAGCAAATGGTTTCGTTGCCAGCGTTCGTAACTTAGTCGCGAAACTTCCAGCGGTACATCATTGGTTGAGTAACTAGTGTTGCAAGGGGCCGACGAATCGATTCGTTCCGTCCGATATCTGCATCAATACCATCGCGTGGATTGATGCTTCCGGACTTTCTTATGTGTTTGCCTGACGGACCCGGGAGATTTCACACGGGTGTAATTATTTGTGTGAATTTTAAAGAGGACCCGTTCTAGGCATAGATAATTAATAAGTAAAGCGTAAAACTCACTCAAAAAGATATTAAAATGAAAGCTGATAATTAATTCTACTTTTAGTTGTATCACTTTGATAAACTCTTTTTATATTTGATAAACAATGATTAATGGTGCCATATTAATAATGAGCGTAACAAAAGTAACTGAATTTTCTAAGTTAACTCAAAAGTCTCATAAGATATCGTTAGCATGTCTTAAATTATGCTAGCATAAAGATCGTACCTTCGTGATATCGGCGGAGTTTTGATTTTTGAGTTATTATTTTAGTAAGCAATAGTCTTTGACTGACGTCAAATTTCAACGACTCTACGGGACGTCCTGACCAACAACACCACCCTAGACAACAAGAACAACACGACCAGAAGACCAAAAAAACACAAATCAGCAATCCTCCGATAGAGGAAATAGACACGTGCATTTGCGTTTCAAGTTTGGACGTAAATACCTAATAATATAAATTTATTTTCTGAACAAAGCCTAAACGCAGTCAAAGAAATATCTGTAAATATCAGTCTGGCATCTAATAAAAATAACATGTGTCGCCCTGAGTACGGCGATCAGCTGCGTTACTGTTCACTTTTGGCACGACACATAAGCGCTAAGTAGATACAGCCACTATTATATCTCTGCTCACTTCGAAATGGATAAACCGTGATGATATATTATTATGCCTCGGCGATATTCAGCATTAACAAGAGCAAGACGTAATAATAAAATGAGATACCGATGTTCCGTTGATAGCGAAGTTGTGGGAACCATTGTATTGGCAAGGATTCTGGACTGACAACTACGCATACTTAAATGAATGCTAAATATTATAGTCTATACTGGTATTGTTTAGAAGTATAGATGGGAAAAATGTAATCAGATTCATAAAAATGAATACGATTACATTTTGCGTTTTTTACCATTAATTTGACTGCATTTTGCTCATCTATGTTTTAAACACTACAGAATCCCAGATTGCATACATATTTATGATTTCTTAATGTTTAAAATGGAATTAATCATGATTACAGACCAAGAAAATTAAAATTACGACTACATTTTGTATTGGTTAATCATTAATCAGATTAAATTTTGCCCATCTCTATTTAGAAGTAGTTTGTTAGTTTGTTATGATGTGTGTAGGAAGTCATTGATATTCGTTGCCATTCTTACCATAGATCAAAACGCATTTTACAGCAAGCATGTTGTACTATATTTCTATTACAGACAGGCTTGCGCTTGACCTAATCTCACTTGATGGAAAGTGATGATGAGGTCGATGATGGAGCGCGACCACCAAACAAATATACAGTAAATTTTATACGTATTAATAAGTGATTTACTATGAGTTTAAAATAAATAGGGCAGAACAAGGTCTGCCGGACAGCTAGTTAAGTATAGATTTAAGTTATGGAAAACGACGTGAGTACACCCGCTTAACATCTAATCGAAATGTCATGTGTACCACCAGTGTTGCGAGAATTGCGATCTTCTGCGCTACTGGTGCCATTGGGTGCGACATAAAAGTGCACAGTGGAAACAGCTACTTATCTATCTCTGCTCACCCCGAAAAGGATTTAGCGTGACGATAGTATTATATTTATTATTATATTATACTTGCAAACCCGGCGAACTTCGTTTCGGCACCAGATAGCTTCGTTTTGGTTTTTAGTTAGCGTTTGAAAGAACGTGCGCATAATAAATGTCACATGAAATTAATTGAGCAGAGTACAATGAGTAGCTGTCGAACAATTTATAACGCATCGGCGCCATCTACTTAAAATACTGGTGCGATCTGCTCCACCACCATGCAAAACCATATTGGTTTGTAGTACATGTACATGTATCAGAGATGGCGCTGTATGTGAAAATTATTTTTCTTGTTTTCCTGCTTTTCTGTTGAAAATTATCCTAAATTTTGTTTGCTATAAGCCTCACGGAGCCCGAGACCTTTCCAACGAATGCAAAACCGTGGAAATCGGTGCGTGCGTTCTGGAGTTATAGCGTCAGGAAGGAAAACTGGACCTATTTTTATATAATAGATTAATGTTAATAACAAGTAATGTTTGTAAGCTTTTTTTTTGATGTAGGAAGTAATTGGCAGTCGTTGCCGGTCTATAATCACAATGCATTTGCCATCCACTGTGGTAACTTTATCAAGCCATTCAATGTGAAATAAAAATAGTTAAAAAGGACAACGGAAATGTATCTACCGAGAAGAATCGGTAAGAACTTTAGGGAGTCGAAGCTGCTCGCGTCCGTAGGCTTTACCCTAGCTTCCCTACACGTGACTCCTGGGTGGTGCTAAACGAGCAGCAGCGAGGTGGTAGGGCGTCGGTGCCCGTCTGGATCGCGACCGCAGTACATGGGTGTGAAGCCCGTCATAGTGACTAGTTTCAGCTTGTCGCGTTTCGGGATCAGCTTGTGTATATCCAGTAGCTCATATACCTAGAGACCTTCAGTCGCGGTATATGTGGGCCGACATGACGATGTAGACTATCAATGGATTTTCATCCTTTGATGGTCGCTTTCGTTTTTGGACTACACTCTACTTACCATCAGGTACTCCGCAGTCACTATGTCGAGCCAGTGTAAAAAAAAAAATATACTAATATTAATAAGAAGTAATGTTTGTAAACTTTTTTTGATGTAGGAAGTAATTGGCAGTCGTTGCCGGTCTTTAATCACAATGCATTTGCCATCCGCTGTATTAATTTTATCGAGCCATTCAATGTGAAAAAAATCGTTAAAAAAGGACAACGGAAATGTATCTACCGAGAAGAATCGGTAAGAACTTTGATAATTGATCATTTAAACATATCGAGATACAAATCTTGAACCGCTCCAGTTGCGCAGATAAATTGCCTCAATAAAGCGTTTTCTACCGTCTGTATCACGGCGAGTGTTCTGAAGAGCTGTTTAATCTTGTTCCACCCTCTCCCTTCCTGAATAGAACCACGCGCGCGGGTTTGCGGTGTCACAGCTATACGGTACCTCACATCCCAGCTAGGACTAAAAAGTTTTCTAGCTCTTATGGCGAGTTAAGCTCTGAAATAGACCGGCTAACATGTTTCCATCATCAAATTATGTCTTTTAAACGAAGCATAAAGAGATATTTGTGCAGGCCGGCCTAATCGCTTCGACTATAGTTTGACTTTTCTTTATTGTTGATTGACGTACTCCACCATATTGACCGTCAGGCGTCGGTGGTCACTATACCGAGTCAAATTAAAAAAAAAAAACGCAAAAGTTTGAACTTAAAATAAATACGCGAAGTTTTATTAGGCTAAAATAATAACTGGAGTCTTAATAGAAAATAACTAGACCGTCATGGTTACTAGTATGTTCCAATGCAGACTCGATTGTTTGACATTCGACATGATTTCAATGACCTTGCGTATAGCTCTCGCTGCGAGAAATATCTCTGAACAACCTATTGCTTAATTACATTTTTTCACATTAATAATTCACTAGGTTATACAGTTTTTGTGGAACAATAGTTAGGAAACAAGGGCTTTGATAAAAATATACCATGACAGTCGAAATTTATTTTTAATGATTTACAAGTAGACTCTTGACCTCAATCACTGCTGGTTGAAAACGCTTAGCGAGGCAGTATCTCTGTGTAACTGAAGCGGCTCAAGTTTCCTAGTAGAACAATTTTTAAAATGACTTAATCTTAGTTACCTTTTAAAAATTTTGCTATGTATGCTCCTATTATAGACTAGTATACAAGAACAATACCATTGTAACTGTTGGCGAATCGTAAATAAATAAACCTTGATTCTCCGCATTACATTTTTTTTTAAACTGACTCGGCATAATGACTGCACCATACCTGATTGTAAGTATGGTGCAGTCCATAAAACGCCAACGACTATAGAAAGGTAAGAAAAAACCCATCGGTAGTCGCAGCGATCATGCCGGCCTGCACAAATACCTCTTCACGCTACGCTTAAAGGATCCCATATCATAGGAACGTGGAAGACCATTCCACAGCCCAACGACACGGCAAAAGGAGGAGTTAGAGAACTTCTTAGTCCTAGCCGGGATGTGAGATACCGTATAGCTGTGACACCGCAAACTCGCGCGCGTGGTTCTATTTAGGGAGGGAGAGGGTGGAGCAAGGTTAAACAACTCTTCAGAACACTCCCCATGATACAGACTTGAAGATGATTTGAAAAATCGAATAAACGATGAGATTCTATTTTTGTGTATACTTTTGGCGGAATAGAAACAAACTGATAACTTCAATAAACAGTTAGAAAAATGTAATAAAAAATCCAAAAAAATATTTACATTAACAGTACTAATATGGTAAATATGCTAATGGTGTGCTGTTGACATTTGAATGGTTTTATTTATAAATTGAGAGGGTTTCCGCGGTCGGTTGCCGGTCGCCGGTGCCGCGGAGTTGGCCAACGCAATTGCCGATCGAAAGCTTCTGGTAACTCCACGTAATTTTATGCAACACTTGGCAATTCATTCAGATATCATTTTAAATTAACATTTTGGGGTTCTATAGTTCTTATAATAGCTGCATGATTTCTTCATCAGCCCCTGTATATCATTGACGTTTTAGTTTTATGTTGTGGGTGATATTATATCTGAAGATTGTTTTAAAAAGAGGGGTTAACATCGTAGTTCCAAAGCGAATTAACTGATATTGAATGTTCAACAATTTATAACGATTTTTCTTAGTAAGTTCGTTTCTTGTTGATTTCTAAGTGTCTATTTAATTGTTAAGTTTTTTTTTACATTGGCTCGACATAGTGACTACAGAGTACCTGATGGTAAGTACTGTGTAGTCCAAAAACGAAAGCGACTATCAAAGGATGAAAATCCATTGATAGTCTACATCGTCATATCGGCCCACATAAACCACGACTGAAGGTCTCTAGGTATATGAGCTACTGGATATACACAAGCTGATCCCGAAACGCGACAAGCCGAAACTGGTCACTATGACGGCCTTTACACCCGTGTACTGTGGTCGCGATCCAGACGGGCACCGACGCCCTATCACCTTGCAATTTGAATAAGCGGCGGGGCTCTCTAGATTTGATTACAGGACCCTCAATTACCGTAAATCACAGAAGTAGTCACCTTGGGGTTTTTACCTGTTCCAAGGCCCATCTTGGTCACCATCGTTCCTCTTGCATGGTCGAGACGGTCCTGTGAGGATTTTTCTTAAGCAAAAAAGGCCTATATGAATAAAGTAATTTTAAGTTGCAATTTTTATTCTTCATTGGTAGGTTGAAAGTTCATTTTGTCATTACGCCGATTCCCTATTAGGGTAGGCAGAGAGAATGAAATATCACGCATTTAATATTTTCAACCATTCTTGCCAATTCCGTGTACTCCGGACATTACCTTTCATCAGAATTGTCTTGATTTTTTTAAACCTCGTTCGGACTCGTCTCTTAACTCCATCCACATTCATATTGTGAATATTTTTCGTTATCTTTTCATCATTTATCATCTCCACGTGCCCTAAATATTAAAGCATGTTTTCGGGCATATTGTGAGTACCACAATCATTTAAATAAACTATTCTGAATATCTTTTCGTTTCTTAATCCAATCCATGAGAATTTCTGCGCGTATAGAATGAAGAGATTTCATTTCTACTACATTAATCTGTCTTCATTATATAGTTGGTTTTGTAGTTGATTGATAACAAAGATTAAATAAATAGAATTGCATTTTATGTGATAAAGTTTTACCTCAGCTTCGCGGCATTTTAGCAAAAATGGACAATTAATTTAGAAGAGTAGTACCGTAACACTAAATGACTAAATATCGTAGAATTAGACAAAATAATTTCGTGTCGCCTTCACGGCCATTGAGTCTGTTTGATGATTGCCCGCCGTTGATTTCGTACAAGGAGACAACGCTCCGCTGATCATCATTTTAGAAAAAAGCATTTTTTCATCACCCAGTGTAACGCGGAATGCAGTGAACCAAGCGTGGTTTGAACACGCAAGCTCTTACTGGATTGCTTTTTGTGTGTTCAACAGTATTACCAGATATCCGTTATTGAAATTTGAGTAATATTTACAACTTTATGCCGCGTCTTCGCTCGCGTTAGATAATGTTTCTAACCGGACTGGTTCTATTGTTAGTTTCATAAGTTCATAACATTGAGTTTTATCTGAGTTTTACGTCAACATATTCTCTTATCTTCTTATATATAAAAATGAATCGCTAAATGTCTTGATAAACGCGAAACTCGAGAACGGCTGCACCGATTTGGCTGATTTCTTTTTTGTTGTGTTTGTTGAAGTCTGGGGAAGGTTATTACGGAGAGAAAAATTTTAAAAATTCCCTGCAACTCTCTAAAAATAACACTTTTCTGTATTCTCATACAAAAAATTCGTTATAAGTCATTTTGAACTTTAACACCATACCATAAAGTTTAAATCTTAGTGGACGGGTTCCGGGAAGGCAAAACAACTATAGAGTGACGTATAAATATTAATGTCAATATTTGTCAATTTTTATACATATAGCATTAAGGCCAGGTTCCTTCAAACAATTTTCAAAAAAATCTGACGGGGAAGCTATTAACATTAAAAAAAAACAATGTGACTTTGTTTTAGAGAAATAGGGCAGAACAAGGTCTGCCGGGACAGCTAATTTATAAAATAAAAATCACAGCCTAAAAAATTTTAAACTAAATATATTAAACAAAAAATTAGCCATAAATTATTTTCCTAAGTCAGATTAACCTTCCAATAAAAAAAGTATAACAAAATATTCTTTCATACAACATAAATAACACTTTCAGCTTTAGTATGGCTATGTGTAGAGATGGATGTACGAGCGCCGCAGTAGACTTGAGGGAGTCTGCTACCTGGATGAGAGGGTGGTGCACCGCCTGGGAGAGAGGTTTTGGAGTTGTAGGCGTTCCTGTCCGTGTGTTGCTTGTATTTACATTATTCTTTCCTTCTGTGCAAATAGTCTACACTTTTAAATATAGTCGGAATTGTATCTTGTTCATGTCTTATATATTTATGTGTGTGATAATGTACTATGCAAGTGTTTTTATAAATAAATAGATACCAGTTTACCTAAAATTACGTAAACGGATCTTTAGCAATTTATTATGCTATCGCGCTCCATTTGCGCTTTCGGTGACTACATATATCAAGGAGTAATTCTCATTTGTTGATCACTGTTTATTTATAAAGGAATATAGTTGAATAGGAATATTTTTATAGGTTGCACAGTGGAGAGTGTTCTCTTTGATTCCACCAGCCCCATTCCATCACAGAACCACAAGACATCGTGTCGGATATCATCCGTATGTGGTGGATGTTCCTTATATCCGCACGAAAAGATTCGCTTCTATATTCATCATGCGAACGGCTAAGGAGTGGAATATGCTTCCAGCGGCCATATTTCCGCGATCTTATGACCTGGGAGTATTTAAGAGAAGAGTGAATAGGCATTTGTTAGGTGGACGCGGTTCATCATCGATCTCATTTTCACCTTCCACCAGGTGTGGTTGAGGTCAAGCGTTCGCCTATAAATTAATAAAAAATAAGTTATATATGTTTTTATTACTTGCAAGGAGGTATAGATAATTGTAACCTGAAATATATCTTTCGTTTATAAAGCCATCCTGTATATTTAAGTGAAGTGAATACATCTTTATCTCGTCTCTGAATAATCAGAAGTCGAAAACCTTTGTTTGGTTTTGCAACAATACTTAGTTATCTTAACAGTTAGCCAAGTTCTTTGTCTTCAACTCGGTTTCTCCTTATGAATCATTTGAATATAACTGTAATTGTTATTTTTTGCATATATAACTTGCTATGCAATTGCTCGCATAGTGTCGTTTGAAGCACGTATAATCTATACTAATATTATAAAGCTGAAGAGTTTGTTTGTTTGTTTGTTTGAACGCGCTAATCTCAGGAACTACTGGTTCGAATTGAAAAATTATTTTATTGTTGAATAGACCATTTATCGAGGAAGGCTTTAGGCTATATAACATCACGATGCAACTATTAGGAGCGAAGAAATAATGGAAAATGTGAAAAAAACGGGGAAAATTATTCATCCTTGAGTGCTTCCATTGCGTGCGCTGCGAAAACGGTTTAAGATACCAAAAATATATGTATGACAGAGTTATTCCTCTTGAAATGACCAACAAAATTTCCGTAACAGTATATGTCTATCTTTTAAGATTAACTCACTAGAACCGTTTTTATGGTAATCATATTTGGTCGAAATTAATGCATTATTTGTTAAGAGTTGTATCAACGTAATAATATTAATCTTTATCCAAATAAATGTGTTGTTGATTAAGAGTATTTAATTGTGAACAAAATTGTCTTTGACATCACTTAATTTCAATGAACATCTTAGAAGATATTACAATAACTTATATAGCAAAACAAAGTTTGCCGGATCAGCTAGTCTTTCATAGAGGGACTTCGCCCCAATAATTATAAACTTGGAAACCCGCATGGCATCTAATAGAAATGTCGTGGGCAAAGTGCCGTGAGAACGGCGATTAGCTGCGCTACTGATTACGACATATAATTGCAAGGTTAATACAGCCATTAATGTACCTCTGCTCACTCCGAAAGGGATATAGCGTGGCGATATATTATTATTTATAAAATCACTTACATAGTCAACATTAACACATATATAAATATAAAATGAACAAAATACATTACAAGTGCGACACACGTGTGAAACAGTAATGTAATTTGCAAAAGAAAAAGGAAAAGAAAAAATCCAATAACCTATTCCACAAATCTTTTACCTTTGTTTCTCAATTAGCAGGAAGAGTAATAAAAAGAAAAACATTAATCTAATTTACAAAAAAAGAGGAACTAAGTATAGTCAGGTTCTCTTTTTTTCTTTTTATTTCTACGGGATAAACACCATTGGATATTGGAAGTCTATTGTATAGTAAGTCTATGTGCTAGTGTGATGTGCATCACGCTTCGAGCTCAGTGGGTCGGGTCAGGCTTCCAACCGGTTCCTTGTCGCTGCACGCCCACGCGTTCACGCTTTCAATGTCAACAATTCTCACCAACACGACTCGTCATTTGTGTATTGTGCTGACTTATGGTCTGTTGTGGTCTTTGCGGTATTCTCCAGTTAACTGCAGTTGCGTCATGCTTTCCTGGATAAGGGCGATCCCACTAGCTTGGGCCCAAATTTGACAATAGGCTCTTCCTTCTTTTGGAACGAAGTTCCTTATCGCGCGTTGCGAAGGAAAAATTAATACTAAAATTTGTATCGACACTTCTGCTATGGCTTTGACGCGGCTTTGTTTGTCCAGCGGAGAATGCGAAGGTGGCGTCCGGCGGGAGGAGGAGGAGGTTTTTATCTAGTTGAGAGTGGGGGGGTGGCGTCCAGCGGATAGTGAGGAGGGGGGTTGATTTGCAGCGCAGAGGGGGGTTGCATCGAGCGGAATTTGATTTAAGAATAAACAATAATCCAGTAGAATCAACAACAAAATATAATAATACCATCGATGCAGTTTTTTTCAAGACATTTAAATAAAATAGAATCCCAAACATATGTTGCCTACTTTAGTTACCACAAGCCAATTGTTACTAAAATTGAGCCTACTGATTTAGTTTATATTACATTATATTTGTTAATAATAAAAAATATATTATTATAACTCAAAAGAAATAAAATTTTATTACAATTCCTTCACTAATTAATCGAAAGGAACTTCAATCATCCGGGTGTCCCTTGACATTTCTCATGTTCTTTTTATTTTTAGTGGCTGTGGTAGCCTAGAGGATAAGAGACTAGTATCCAAGCGCGGCCACGCAAGGGATCGTAAGTTCGTATTCCAACATGTACCTCTACGTTTTTCCAAGTACGGATTCAGGCTCTACATGCTCACTGGTGGAAGAAAGTGCTGCGATGGAACCACCATGGCATGTTATAGAAATATCATGTCGAGGGGTGAAAGGATATTTGGTTTAAGCGGCATTTTTTGGTGATATAGTAATATATACATTTCCGGAATCCGCATTTTTTACCGATTCCAAATATATTTTACTATATCACCAAAAAATGTCGCTTAAACCAAATAGCCTTTCACCCTTCGATGTGTATTAGTGCTGCGAAAACCGTGATCAGCTGGGCTACCGGTCACGCTGTGCACGAGATATCGCTTATATATATATATATATATATATATATATGTATCGATATATATATATGTATCGATATATATATATATATATATATATATATATATCTATCTCTATATATATATCGCTATATATGATGATGTCCTAGCCGGTTTCGGCCACGGCGACTGTTTCAACACCAGTTAAGAAATTCGAGGTCCAGTTTTTGGAAACAGTCAATTGCGCAGGAGATATTAGGTCCTTACATATGAAATTGGCGTTTTGTATGGGAGGAACAAAAAGTCGAATATTTTTTAATATAATATATTTAATTAATCAAAGTATGAACCATTATTTTCTATGCACTTTTGCCATCTCATAGGTAGTTCATTGATCCCTTTACTAAAAAAACCAGTCGGACGGGAATCAATAAAATCTTTGAAGGCGATTTGGACTGCCCCATCGGAGTTGAATTTTTTCCCTTGCAAGAAGTTATCCAAATTTCGAAAAAAATGGTAATCTGTTGGAGCAAGGTCCGGGGAGTACGGAGGATGTCTTAGACTTTCCAATTGAAGCTCTTCTAATTTAGTAGCCGTCTGTTGCGCAGTGTGTGGTCTAGTGTTGTCGTGAAGCAGCAGTGGCGTGGAGCGATTGACCAGCCTAGGTTGTTTAGCCGCTAGCTTTTCCATCATGGTTTGCAATTGCTGACAATAGACATCAGCCGTAATAGTCTGGCCAGATTTGAGAAAACTGTAATGAACAATACCGGCACTAGTCCACCAAACGCTTACAAGTAACTTTTTTGGGGTTAATTTTCGCTTGGGGCAGGATTTGGCTGGCTGGCCAGGATCCAACCATTGCGCTGAGCGCTTCCGATTATCGTAAAGAACCCATTTTTCATCACAGGTAATGATTCGGTTTAAAATACCTTCATTATTGTGCCGGTTTAGTAATGTAACGCAGCAGTCGACGCGCGTTTGCCGGTTTGCTTCAGTCAATTCGTGAGGTATTCACCTTTCAAGCTTTTTAATCTTCCCAATTTGCTTCAAGTGAATTAAAACAGTTTTATCACTAACATCGCAGCCTGCAGCTAACTCGGACGTGGTTTGCGATGGATCCGCTTCCACAATAGCCTTCAACTCTTCATTATCAACTTGAGTCTCAGGCCGTCCACGGGGCTTGTTCTGCAGGTCGAAATTTCCAGAACGAAAACCTTGGAACCAAAAACGAACTGTGTTTTCTTTTGCAACACGACCGCCATACACATCATTCACCCTTCGAGTTGTTTCCGCAGCACTAGTGCCACGGCGGAACTCGTACTCGTAAATAATGCGATATTTTAAGTTTTCCATTTTGTAAAATAAGTGACGCAAACAGAAAAAAACAGAAGAAAAAACAAATGAATGACGATCATCGAAGCACAAATACATGAGTCTATAGCTGTACAAATTTGAATTTGGAATTCCTTACCAAAGAGGAGAAATTTGTGATTAAAGTGGCCAGTACGAAAAACGCCAATTTCATATGTAAGGACCTAATATTTAAGTACATAACTGGACGCGCTGCCAGAACAGCACTCTCTCGTCCGAGCTCCCTCAGGCCCGATGGAATGGAGAACCAGTACGATCGGGAGGGAGCAGGATGCAGGTTTGGTCGAGTTGTCTTTCTCTGAACACCTGGTTGAATTGCGGTGTTCAAGATATACCTTAGTCGCCTTTCACGACACCTCAGCAAGAAGAGGGGGGTGCTATTCTATTCTGCCGGCAGCCACCACGGCTTAAATGCACGGCTATAGCTATATATAAAGTGCATACAGCCACCAATGTATCTCTGCTAACCCCGAAAGGAATATAGCGTGACGATAGCAAAAAAAGGACAGCAGTTTGCCAACGGTAAAGTTAAGATTGTGCCTCAATTCAGTTTATTTTGTTGTTAGACTTATAGAAGTATAGACTTCGATTACACGTGATGAAATGTGAAGATGAGACTGAAAATGTTTAATATTAACAAAACCATTCATTAATTGCTGGTAACTAGTTATCGCTATAAAAGATGAATGTAGAACACTATTGAGTGGCCATCTAAAGAATTTCTCAAGGGATCCAGCCTTGTACTGCGTCAATAAACGCTCGCTCCGTGCCAATTAACCGAATAATACCGCATGTCTATAAATACACGCGGGTCTCGATTCACTGGACCAATGTTGTTGGTACTTTACGGGGTTGCGTGCTGGATTTTTTTCCGAGAAGATTCAATATTTTTATTTAGCCACGCGAATTCGAATTCCAGCAGATAAATCAGGGTTTTTGCAAGTTAATTATCGATTTAGGTACTTCATATTTACTGGTAGAATAGAATAGACTGGTATCAATAGACATGTTATGCGTAAGTGCCCTGGGAATGGAGATTAGTTGCGCTACTGGTCACATTGGGTATGATATATAAGTTGAAAGTGGATATAACCACTAATGTGTCTCTGTTCACCCCTAAAGGGATATAGCGTGATGACATTTATTTTATGCGATTGATGAATGATTAGTGTTTTAAAGCGGTTTTGAATTTAAGCAGTATTTCTAAAACTTGATGTTCTAAATGCACATATCTAATTTAACGGAGAGTATTTAAGCACAAATTAAATTCACAGCATTTGCTGATATTTAAATATTTTTTTATTTATAACGTGGCAACACCAGGCCTTTGTATCTCTCGAGTGACCCTTAGTTCAATTCGTTGTGTAAGTACATGTATCAGCTAATAAAGGCAACACTACACTCATAGATGGGCAAAATGTAATCAGATTAATGAAAATGATTACGATTACATTTTACGTTTTATACCATTAATATGACTGCATTTTGCTCATTTGTGTTTTAAACACTACAAAATTTCAGATTATATACACATTTATGATTTCTTAGTGTTTTAAATGGAATTAATCAGGATTACAGAGCAGGAAAATTAAAATTACGACTACATTTTGTAATCGTTTATCATTAATCAGATTACATTTTGCCCATCTCTGACTACACTACACTATGAGATGGCATGGCAATTACCCGAACTGAGCTGAGACAATTCAAACCGACATCACTTGAAGATTGAAGGAAATTGTTTGTTCTCATTTTTCTGTACAAAATCATAAATAGTGTTATTTTTCTTCCTGACCTGATCAATATTGCTTGTTCCCAGAGTTTCGGCTCTTTTTTTTACACTGGCTCGACAAAGTGACTACAGAGTACCTGATAGTAAGTACAGTGTAGTCCAAAAACGAAAGCGACTATCAAAGGATGAAAATCCATTGATAGTTTACATCGTCATGTCGGCCCACGTATACCACGACTGAAGGTCTCTAGGTATATGAGCTACTGGATATACACAAGCTGATCCCGAAACGCGACAAGCCGAAGCTGGTCACTATGACGGGCTTTACACCCGTGTACTGTGGTCGCGATCCAGACGGGCACCGACGCCCTACCACCTCGCTGCTGCTCGTTTAGCACCACCCAGGAGTCACGCGTAGGGAAACTAGGGTAAAGACTACGGACGCGAGCAGCTCCGACTCCCTATTAGAACATTTGGCAAAAGGTTGCTCAAGACGAATGAATGTCTGTTCAACTTTTGATCGAATGAAAGAGACATACAACAAATTTGGGTACGTTGACATCTTTTTCTGCACTCTGCCAGATTTTCGGTCGGCTTTGATGAGATTATACGCATCTGGATGCTCTTGAGTATCACAGGATTAACTGATATATAGCACGCTGTTTTAGAATCCATGTATATGTTTTTAATTTTTTTACATACATATATCGTTGGTATATTAAATAAAATTAAACATGACCACAGTACACAAGTATAAAGATCGTCATATACTGCTTCGGACTGTCGCGTTTCGGGGTCAGCTTGCATATATTCAGTATTTAGGGATCATGATCACCATCTTACCGGTGATGGAAAACACCGTGAGGAAAAACCTGCATGGCATCTCATAGAAATGTCATGTGTAAGATTTCTGAGAACGGCAATCATATATCTCAATCATATTTTGTACTTTTCCTTTGTTTATGATTTACGGGCGGACGCTCTACCTCAGTCCTTCCTGGGGGAAGGCGAAGATGAGTCCTACTATAGACCGCGTCCGCCTAACAAAAGCTTCTTCTCTTAAAGGCTATCAAGGCATTAAGATCATGGAAATATGTTCGCTGGATGTAGCACGACCGGGGCACTTCACGAAAATCAGCGCTGCAGACTTCCCTGTGGCTTTAGGCTGATGAAGGGCCCATTTTCGCCATGTTTATATGTTCTGTGTTTTCTTTTGTTTTTGTGTGTTGTTTGTATTGCTACAATTAAATTTCTGTTTTTTATTTGTATATTTGTGGTGAAATAAATACTTTTTCATTTCTTTTTCATTTCATATTTCACTCCTTCGCCAATCGTATGACGAATTTTAAAAATGAATCTCTTCGTATACGCATAGTATCCCACACGGTGAATCGATTTGATTTTGATATTTATTCATATATTATTTCGAACCATTACAAAAAGGCAGCAAAGTGTGACCGTGCCCTAACAGACATGATCTGTTTTAATTCGATTGTACGACTTTTCAAGGATATTTTTTACGAGGATAATTACACGAAAATACCATATGAGTGATATTGTAAATGAATCTCTAGGTTGCCTCGAGTTCCTTGTGCTTAACATGTTTTCTGTGACGTCAGCTTCGGATCTTTACGAGCCGAGGCCGACCGTGATTATAGATTCTGACACAAGTGAGATAAGGAAAAATTGTTAAAATTTGCGAGAGAACTGAAGGAATTATTAAATGCACGGTGCAAGTGATTTGTTACAAAGGATTAATGTTGTGACCTTTTTATAAAACTATAACCGGTGATCGTGGGTGTGGTTGTAGAAAGATATGGATTTTGGCGTTTTACTGTTTATTTGCACTTTAAGGCACACCGAACTGCGACGCACACGCACGTACTCTAGCCTTGCGTGTCGGTAGTCGACTGAGTTTGTTAGAGCACCACTTGCGGGCGCGGATCCCTTTACCCCGCGTGTCCCATAACACCCTAACGTCCTTTAGGGCGTTTACCACAAACGCGTATCAGGCGGCGTCTACATGTTATAAAACTTAATAGGATTTTTTTATCATAACTGAAAAGTACCTTGCACCTTATGCAACACGGGACAATCCAGAAATCGACCGCAACTATAAAAAAAACTATAATGTAAAAACTGTCGATTGTCGCAATAATCATGCCGGTATGCTGAAAAGTCTCTTCACATTTCTTTTCACCATGGGGCGCCATCTTCTTCATGAAGTTTAAACACTTCAAAACTGGAACTCACATTACAGCTAAGACGAAGAAATTCCCTAACTCTTACTTCTGCCGTGTTGATGGGCTGTGGAATGGTCTTCCGGAGAGCGAGTTCCCACCATCTTATTATAAGGGGTTCTTTAAATGTAGTGTGAAAAATTATTTATGCAGGCTAGCATGATCGTTACGAATACCGTTGGATTTTTCTTTATTGTTGATAATCGTTGTCGTTTTTGGACTTCACCATGCTTGCCATCAGACGTGGTCACTGCGTAGTGCGAAAAAAAAACTGGAATGTTTAGAGCAGTCCATCTTTTGGTAAGGTCTAGCTATTTTTCTGACGGTAAACTTCTTTTAAATGTCCCACTACCATAGGAGTTACGAAACACATTTAAGATAAAGATAATGTAACGGCTGAATGATTATTTCTCAGATTAATTACAGTGATAATTATCTGCCTACCTCAGTAACAGCTACGCGTGATTATATATACAACGTTACTGGTAACTAACGCCAAACCTCCTAAAGGTAACTTAGATACATCAAGACTAGCAATATTTGTTCTTTGACTTTTGCCAAAACTTAACACATACTAAGATTCATATTTTTTTAGTTTTAGTAGGGATTTCTATCAATCGTTAGCTCTATGTTTAAAGTTCAGTCAGCAGACGCTACGAAATCGTCTGCTCCAGTTGCATCGCACCGCCTTTCAGTGTTAAGAAGATCAGAACTGCAAATTTATTTATTTTTTGTATGGGGAAAAAAGTGATTGAATTATAAAAAGTCGTAAAACAAAAATTGTCAGTCTTGATATACCAAAGTCACCCTTAAAAGGTTTTGCGTTAGTTACCTATAACCCTGTATATGCAGATCTCTGATAAGAAAAGAGAAATGCGAATATAAGTGTGAGGTGCGAATGGTTGTTTATTTATTAGAATTTTCTCTGTTGCGTTTATCTAAATCGAGAGTAATCGAAAGCTTGCGGTTTGGTTTGTAAGAAACTGACTACTATCTGTTGGCTGTGGTGGCTGAGTGGATAATGGACCGATTTCATGCACGACAACGCGAATGGTCATAGGTTCGTATCCCGGAACGTAACCTCTGAATTTTGCAGATTACGTACGGATTAGGCACCGTTGAAGGAAAACATCTTGAGAAAACCTGTATGGTATCTAATAGAAATATAGCGCGCACTAGTGCTGTGAGAATGGCGATCACCTGCGCTAGTGGTTATGTTGGGCACGAAATATTAGCTCAAAGTGGATACAGCCGCTAATGTAATCCTGCTCACAACGAAAGGGTTATATTATTATCATAGATGGGCAAAATGTAATCAGATTAATGAAAATGATTAACGATTACATTTTCGTTTTTTTACCATTAATATGACATTTTGCTCATCTGTGTTTTAAACACTACAAAATCCCAGATTGTATACACATTTATGATTTCTTAATGTTTTGAATGGAATTAATCATGATTACAGAGCAAGAAAATTGAAATTACGACTACATTTTGTAATCGTTTATCATTAATCTGATTACATTTTGCCCATTTCTGATTATTATTATCCACTAGGCGCATTGTATACTAAATCTATACTAAAACTAGCGGTAGTGACCCGGCTTTACCCCGTGTTGAAATAAACATTATAGGTGCCGCACCTATAGCGACGTTAAATAATGCCTAATACGTACTATTACTTTTCAAGGCTAAAATTAGCCCCTTCGCATGGATTTTACAAATATAGTGGATACAGGGTTGAGGGGCTTTTGCCCCGCAGTGACACGAAACTGGCTAACAGTAATAATATGTATATTGTTGTCTACTACGCATAGTACAAACGCAAGCTCTTTTGGGATTAGGTTAATGTGTATAGCGTTACGTAAGTGAAAGAAATAAAATAAAAAATGAAAGAAATAGCGTTATATTCTCTCTGCCTATCTCAATAGGGATTCTGTTTGATGATAGACAAACGTTACTAAATTTACCAAGTATAGACGTATCAGAAAATTATTTAATTATTTTACATGATTGTAATGCAAACAACTATCGTATCATATTTGAGAGGCAATCATCGATTATTCGTAACAACATGAAATTACCAATTAAATACATTGTGCTTGAATTTCAACAATGGTTTTTGATTTAAACTGAAGCAATACAAGCGGGCGCCATCGCCGCGAAGTGCGAACAATACGTATTTTTAATTTCACGGTCAGTTTATTGTGGAATGGAGAGTCGAGGTACATTGCGATATACAAAACCAATGCTCACACGTGTAACCTTACAAAATACTAGTAGCTTGTGTGGAACTGAGACTTCGCGGTGTTATTAAATGGCACTAGTTCAATAAAAAGACTACAGTGCACCTGATGGTAAGTACATCGTAGTAGCGACTATCAAAGGACGAAAAGCATAAACAGTTTTCGTCGTCATGTCGGCCAGCATATACCACGACTGAAGGTCTCTAGGTATATGAGCTACTGGATATACACAAGCTGATCTCGAAACGCGACAAGCCGAAGCGAGTCACTATGTTAGTCTTTACACTTGTGAGCCTTGGTCACGACTAGTGATGAAAATGCCCGGGAATTTTCCCAAAGTGCCCAAAGCTTCCTTGGGAATATTCCCGGGAATTTACGAAATGTTCTCAGGAGTTTTGGGCACTTTGGGAAAATTCCCGGGCATTTTCATCACTAGTCACGACCCAGTTCGGTTTTTCCGGGATGATAAATAATTAATTAATATTGATTGAAATGACTTTCATCTAAATCTTGCGTTAATGGCGTTTCGGTAATAGGTATTAGACATCAAAAGATATTAAATCTAATCCAAAATCAAATCTTATCATAAATCTTGATCCAATAAATAATTTAAAGTTCCCGTAATCGTTTATCGATTTATCAAGATAGCGGTGAAAGAAAAAAAAATGATTTATTGGGAAGAATGTTGGCGCTACAGTTGTTTAACCTATATACAGAGTATGACACAGTGTCTCACGAATACTGAAGGACAATGTTAGTATGCTTTGAAAAATGAAAATGAAAATGATAAATGTATTTATTTCGCCACAAATCAACAAAAAATCAGAAATTTAAATGCAGCAATACAAACAACACACAAAAACAAAAGAAAATACAAAACATATAAACATGGCGAAAATGGGACCTTCATCAGCCTAAAGCCACAGAGGAAGCCTGCAGCGCTGATTTTCGTGAAGGGCCCCGGTCGTGTTACATCTTATAAGAATAATTAATAAACAATAAAAATACATATACCTTAAATAATAAATACAAAATAAATACGAGTGATACTAAAATAAACTATTACATACAATAAATAAATCGACTATCAGATGTATTAGTGATAGATACTATAGTAAAAATATATGTATACCTAAAAAAAGAGTAAAAGTGTAATTAAAAATAAATGGAATAGACTACGTGTAACTAATAGATTATTAAATAAATATCATTTTAATTCTATTTTTGAAAGTAAATTTTTTTTTACTTAAAATATAAACAAATAAAAAATATGTTACCTTTGAGTCAAGTAGTTTTTCAGTAAATTGATGAACGAGTTCTATGCCATAATGCACGGCACACACGTCGACATCTATTAACTTATCCAATTACGTAATGAAAACTCGAAACTAAAAAATGAATAAAGAGACATCTAAATACTTTTCGAAAATTCCTAGTAATCACTGTTAACTATAATTGCAAGGTGTAATAATACATTTTAACTTTAGTACTTTCGATAGGTACGTAATATTTTTGTCTGGATAACCAGTAACATTTGCGCTTATATGCGTTCATATTGTACACAAAGACACAACACATATAGTATAGTACAAGGAGGAATCGTCCTGACTAATTCCACTCAGACGCAGCCTTGAGTTTCTTTCGGCGTTTCTTCTCATGGTAGTCGCTTTCGAAACGCTAGTAGATAACCTTAGGTTTCGTATTTCGGCTCGCGGTTCAAGTCGAGGTTCGTACCCACAGGGGTGCCCTTGCGTTGCCACCCAACCCATAAATTCGCTGGCTGAGCACTTGAGCTTGCCCCCCTAAGCCCGGTTAAGCTGTAAAGGTCTTTCCCGGCCATCAGTATTCGTCCTAAAAAAATCGTCCTGACTAACACATCATCATGAAGACTAAACTACTAGAGCTAGAAACATGCAGTTGGGTACGCACATCATAGAGAGAAAAATTACAGAATGTTTTTACACAAATAATATCTTTAAAATGGAACTTGACAGGACACGTGTGAAGAATAGATAATATATCAGCAGTGACGTGCATAAAGTATTTGGTCAGGGTAGGCAGATTCACATAATTAATGTGAATATTATATAATTATATTACTTTCATAGGGAAGATAGATGGCGTGAAAAATAGGATAGATATGAATATAAAGAGTTCCTTTTTTGTTTAAATTAAAGCAATTTATTCCTGACTTATTAATTGTAAGGGCATGCAATGCTTTCATGCATCTATGGAATGAACGCTACTGTATATCAGAGTGGATATCTAAAGATGTCCCAAGAAGTAGAGATTGACGGAAAAGAGGATAGCCTGGTTTTTTACTAGAAAAAGCAGGATATAAATGGATGAGAATACCAGAACTGAAGACCAATTGAACGTTATGGGAAGGGGACTGCTACAGAACAATGAAATTGACAAATTCGCATTATATTGTTGTAGAAAAAAGGCTTATTTGATTTTATTTAACTCTTCAATACCCAGTGTCACTTGTAGGTGACAGTAGTTTTTTTATTTATATTTATTTAGGGTCTTTTATTACATTGAATATATCAGCCCCATTGTGCCCTAACATACGCCCTTACATCCTAGGGGAGTCGCGGATGAGCAAGCGTCACCATCTGGCATAGCATTCTGACTTCACTGGACAAAGGGTTCGCCAAAATGCCGCGCCATGCTCCAATATTTTGTCTGTTAATTTTCAACTTGCTCATCAGCGACTCCCTTTGTGTCTCGTTCCGGGCACACTCCGTCAGCAAGTGACGCACATCTTCAATCTTTCCACACGTGACACAATTGGGACAGTAGTTTAATATTTTGTTTCTACGATATGATAATTTATTTTTTGATTCTACCATTATTACAGCAAGGTTGAAGAGTAAAACTATTCATATATTTTTTCACAATGTGTCTCTTGTATAACATCTTCCAAAAAGATGAGGGTAGCTTTTTTTTAATTTGGTTTTGCCTTCGCTGAATATATGTAAACTATTTTAGTAAAAGAGAAATACAAAATTAACATTAACATAGACATGGGAATTGAAGAGTTAATGGAATAAAAAAGGATAATTATAAAATGTATCTGTAATATTACGTGTCACGTGTAGTGATGAAAATGCCCGGGTATTTTCCCAAAGTGCCCAAAACTTGCTTGGGTATATTCCCGGGAATTTACGAAATGTTCGCGGAAGTGCTCGGCACTTTGGGAAAATTCCCGGGCATTTTCATCACTAGTCACGTGCATAGCGTAGTATGAGAGAGAGAAAGCTATAGTTGGTAAATATGCGTACATTTTCTCTTGCAGCACGCCAGCCGCGCGACTTTTCTTCTATGAAAACTTCACTGTGACTGCGCATGAATTATACTTGCATTAAATTAGTATTCTCTCATAATTTAGATTGTTTTTATCTAATAATAATAAGATATCGTCACGCAATATTCCTTTCGCGGTGAGCAGGTATTTATTAGTGACTGTCTGGACTTTGCGCACAACCAGTAGCGCAGCTAATAGCTGTTTTCATGATTTATTCTCAGAGCACTGGTACACATGACATTTTGATTAGATGCTATGCTAGGGTTTCCACGATGTTTACTTTCAATGGTGTGCATGTGTTGCTTAAATCCGTATTTAATGTGGAAAAATGGAGAGGTATGTGCAAGGATTTCAAGCCACTCTGATTCGCGTTGTCGCGATTAGTTATCGGAATCTTGTGCTGTGGTCATGTTGGGTACGACATATAAAAGTTGATACAGCTACTAATGTATCTCTGCTCACCTCAAAAAATAGGTACATCGTGACGATATGTTTTTTTTTTGCTCGCAGATTCCTGTGGCCTTAACCATAGATCGTGTTTTAGAATGTATTTGCATTCTATACGATATGCAATGAAATTTTGAGATCAGCTTGTGTATATCCAGTAACTCATATACCTAGAGACCTTCAGTCTTGGTATATGTGGGCCGACATAACGACGGAGACTATTAATGGATTTTCATCCTTTGATAGTCGCTTTTTTTTATTTTATTTTCTTTTTTATACTGGCTCTACATAGTGACTACAGAGTACCTGATGGTAAGTACAGTGTAGTCCAAAAACGAAAGCGACTATCAAAGGATGAAAATCCATTGATAGTCTACATCGTCATGTCGGCCCACATATACCACGACTGAAGGTCTCTAGGTATATGAGCTACTGGATATGCACAAGCTGATCCCGAAACGCGACAAGCCGAAACTGGTCACTATGACTGGCTATACACCCATGTACTGTGGTCGCGATCCAGACGGGCACCGACGCCCTACCACCTCGCTGCTGCTCGTTTAGCACCACCCAGGAGTCACGTGTAGGGAAACTAGGGTAGGAAGCCTACGGACGCGAGCAGCTTCTTCTTCAGCTTCGCTTTAGTTTGTGGACTATACTGTACTTACCATCAGGTACTCTGTAGTCCGAAGTATGTCGAGTCAGTGTAAAAAAAATCACATTCGCCCAACAAATGCCTATTCACCTATGTTATCGTAACTCCAATATTCCTCTCTCGAGTCATACAGGATATTTATTACACGCTGTATACAAAATAGACGCACGGAAGGATACTAAATCTAATCTTCTTATAATATAAAAATGAATCGCAAAATGTCTTGATAAGCGCGAAACTCGAGAACGGCTGAACCGATTTGGCTGATTTCTTTTTTGTTGTGTTTGTTGAAGTCTGGGGATGGTTGTTACGGAGAGAAATTTTTTAAAAATTCCCTGCAAATATCTAAAAATAACACTTTTCTGTATTCTCATACAAAAAATTCGTTATAAGTCATTTTGAACTTTAATACCACACCATAAAGTTTAAATGTCAGTGGACGGGTTCCGGGAAGGCAAAACAATTATTGAGTGACGTATAAATATTAATGTCAATATTTGTCAATTTTTATACATATAGCATTAAGGCCAGGTTGCTTCAAACAATTTTCAAAAAAAAAAAAGCCGACGGGGAAGCTATTAACATAAAAAAAACAATGTGACTTTGTTTTAGAGAAATAGGGCAGAACAAGGTCTGCCGGGACAGCTAGTTACTTATAAAAATCTTGTTAAATACGAGTCCATCACGTAAAAACGATAACCAACTAAACTAGAAAAGCATCAAGGCTACAAGGAAACACGATTCTGTGAACAACATCTTTTATAACTTTTTTGGAGATTAATGTTATAAAAAGATAACTCACAAAAACTGGACAAATAATAAAACAGATTGGGAATTACACTAATCTATTCTTAGACGTAATTGACGGTATTCTAGGCTGTTGAAATTCAGTAAATAAGCGAGTGGCTATGACGGTGGTCGTTACTTTTATGTACTGTGGTCAAAACTCAACTGAACAATTGTTTTACCGCCCGACAAAATACTCAGGACTTTTTCGGACATTTTAAATATAACAATCTTACTTCAGCTTAGTTTTAGAAACGCCCCATAAAGAACACAATTTTTGTTGGGATCACAAAATATCAGCGTTTATAAATAGTTTTAATACATACTATATTTTTTAAATCAATTTATTATAACAAATGAATAAAACACCTACTAATATAACCGGCATAACGAAGTGATTGCATATAAAGTAATAAAATGATACTATATATGTATATGATGACAACTGTTTTTTGCAGAGTTGCCAATATTACTGTTTTACCATTAAACAGTGGTCTTGAAGTCGTGTTGATATAATAATTTTGTATTAAGGACCGAGACGAATGATTAATGAACCTTTTCTACATGATTTAGAGCAGTTGAAATAAATTTAAGATAAATAGGAAACAATTACGTGTGTACATTTTCATAATGTACATAAAAATATACCTCACTGTTATATGTTTGGAATAATCGATAAGAATAATTAATATATTCATATTTTTATTGTATGTTTTAATTATACTCTAATTAGTACCAAATCATTATTCATACATTTTTGATAATCTGAAAGTTTTTAGTGGGAATTTAATGCGACTGGTAGCAACATCGATTGTTAGTTAAAAAATGTATATTCGTACAACTGAATGTAATGAACCATATTGCCAAATTCTTTATAAACATCATTTCTTTATTGATGCATATTCCAAGATTTTAGTTAAATCCAATAAAACTAATATAATCATTATACATTAAGAGGAACAAATTGACAGTATTTTATCTATAAATACCATAATATAAGGGAGGGCGTAATCCTCAAAAAATAATTATAACCTTAAAAAACATTTTTAGAAACGAATGAATCCTCAATCTTTAAAACTAGTTTTACTGATTCACATAATAATATAATCAGTAATAATCATCGATATGACTTTCTTCACGGGGTTTGCTTTATAACGTAGACTCCCCTAAGCGTGTTTTTTTATATTTCACTCTCAAGAAAGTAAAACAAGGGATGTACATTTGTTTATAAATACACCAGTTATGAGTGTTAATCGCACTTAAGCGAAGGTCAGTTTGGTCGGCTAGTGGCATATACTTTTCTAATTAACTATCTGTATTGACTCGGCGATGCTCGGTAATCTGCCTAGTTTGGGGTTGATTTTCTAAAAACATTGAAATGTTTGTTTTTTTTTTAATTGTAACCTATCCTATTTTCAAATCGTTATCTTATCTGGTTTAAAACAGATAATCGAGGGTCAAATTGCCGTTGGTCCCTACTTGACTCGGGAACCTCGCAACGGTAAAAAATTTCGTGTTTCTGCATTAACTTAGGATATACGATGATGTACTATATGCATAAAGTGTTTAAAGTGTTTTAAAACTGGGCAAACAAACATGACATTTAAAAACAATGTATATTATGCACGTGTCGCTCATAGCTCTGAGTGAACGTGTTGCAGTCGGCCATGAGTTCGATTCCGGTTTAGGCGACTTCCTTCTGAGATACTGACTTATTTTGCCAACGGCATGGAGTTACACAATACATGAAAGAAGGATTTAGTACAAAACGCGCAGTTTAAACTAAAGTAACATGTTTTCTATGTTTTCGTAAGCTCATTCATGCTCATTTTGTTCTACTTAACTAAAAAATGACTAATTTGCTTCCATGAGTTCTATATATTTGTTTCTATTCTAGTTTATCGGTACACGATCGTATTTAGATTTATTTATAACAACATTTATACAGTCTAAATTAACACATACATAAATATTATATATAATACACGAACAAGATGCACTACAAATGCGACTATATTTAAAATGGTAGACTTACTTGCACAGAATAAAAGAATAATGTAAATACGAGTAACAAAAAGGAAAACACTAATCCAATTAATAAAAAAGGTATATAAAACTGAGGAAAATAAAGATAAACAATTGATGGAATGTGTCCGATATGAATCTGTGAGAGAGGCGTTTGTGAGTGCCTTTGCTCTGGACACACTTGACGTCAGGATGTTTAAAAAAGTCTTAACAGAACTATATCTGATGAGGCGTCTGGCCTGTTCAGATCAGTGGTCCCATATGTAATATGTTAGGTATTTCTGTATTAGGGTACGATGGGGCTGACATACGTACACACGTAAAAGTCCCTTAAATAAATAGATTAAAAAAAAACAAACAAACAATAATCTATTCCACAATCCTCTCGAATGACGTCCTGTTTTTGGAGTTCCAAAATATTATAATATAATTTAAAAGATTAATATATTAGATCAGTAGATTTCGACATAGAATTGTACATAAAAATAACAAGGCTCATTCTGCATAAGATAACAATCTATCGGATTCCGTGAACCAATTAACACATTATCTGATATATTGAATTGAGAATATTGCAGTTTAAATATTAAATGAGATAATATGCTCATGTATTGGCATTTCCAGAGGTTATTGCAAAATTTAAACGTTCGATGATTGCTAGACGCAGGCAGGCAGGTTTGTGCTCGTAAAATCTAATAATAGTTCGGTGCTGTTTGACCCTAGCTAGAACATTTCTCAGCGTATTTCATTAATTTATAAACTCAAGTGAAACGACCAAAATTGTACCTACAAAAATAGTATTAAATACAACATGAGATTTAAATGATCTGTAGCGAGCTAACACGCCGTGATTATCATATCAAGAAATAATACTGAGTTAAAGAAAAATAGATTACAAAAGCATAAAGAATATATGGCTATACTTTTATTCGCGCGTGTTGATCCATACTACATGTTATAAAAACTCTGTCCGACCCGTGAAGACGTTACTCAATTTCGATACTAGATTATATTTAGGTCATCCTTTTTAGTTTAAAAGTAATAGTTCGGAATAAAATAAAAATACAATTAATTTAATAGAGAAAAGGTACATAGCTACACTTGGAGTGTACGTAACTCATGAGCAAAGAAAAAAAAAGGGAAAGATCATGCTAGTATCTTCTAGCGTCAAAAAGGGTCATTGCCCTCGTTGATCCCAAACACTGTTTATCAATAAAGTTATTTCATTAGTCCTTAAACTGATTTTTGTAAGTAACCCGAGCTTAGATTGCGTGTAAAGTAAGTATTTAATGTTTACAAATAATATAATTTTCTGATATATTTTCATAATGTCACTAATCCTTTCGGGTCGGACTGCGGTTTCAAAACATACTGTATATGTACAATAATAATTATAGTAACGTAGAAGTAATTTATATAAAACTTTTACTTGACTACGCAACTAGCGTAAGGCGTAAGGCAGCGGTACTCAAACTCGAACTGTTGACGATCTATCTCCAGATTGTTAGGCTGAGATTTTTAGACAGAACTTTAAGTTTGCTTAGACTTTACTAAAACATTACAATTTATATTACATAATCACAACTATATATTTATAATACATGCATTATTAAAAAAAATATATTGATAACAAAATCAATTTAAATATATTTTTTATGAAAAGACTCTCTGTTGATACAGCGCGCAGTATACGCCGAGCAAGTTCGCCTGTGCTTCCTAAACCACAGGATGATTATGAAAAACGGAATATCACTTTCGAGGGAGCACAACTCTACAACGCGTGACCCTCCTGCATTGGAAACGCGAGCTCGCTCGGCATCTACAGAACAAATTACTGCAATATATTAAAGATAAATACTAATAGATTCGGTTCTGTGTTTGCCTAGTGAGCTCTTAGTATGTTACTGTTCCAGATAGGTTCTAAACTAAATGTTCTCATGTAAGTGATTTGTATCTTAATGAGAATAAACTCTTCGAACTGATAATCAATGTTTAAGGATTTGGTAAGTTACCGATTTTGTCAATACGGACTTAGTTCTGCGAACATTATTGCTATATCCAAGTTCCTACTATATACACAGTTTATTGTCAAAATGAATTAATTTTTTGAGAACTTTGATAAGCAAAGTCGAAATAGCGGCTATAAATGCCTTGGAGCCTTGGACTACAAGCGATCGACTCTGTAGGCACAGGTTCGTAGATGACGCGAGTACAAACACGGAATTGTTGAAGGTAACTGAACTAAAACAAAATTTAGTGAAAAAAGCATATATCCAAAAATATGTCTGTATTAGTTTTTACAAAATGGCGTTATAGTTTTAGAGCTCATAGCGTTATTTTTCGAACTAAGTCGTGGCCATAGTGCACAAGTTTAAAGACTGTCACAGTGACTCGCTTCGACCTGTCGCGTCTTGGGTTCAGAGATCTACATCTAGAGACCTTTCGATGTGGTATTTGTGACCCACTAACGATGGCGACTCCCAACGGATTGTCATCCCTTGTCGGTCGTTGCCGTAACAATGAATTGCAGTAACTTTATCTAGTCAGTATATAAAAAAGTTATAATAGTCAGTTCAATATATAAAAATATATTAATGGGTTTATTCTGGCTTCACTGTGAAGCAATTGAAATTTGAATAATTTAGTCCTAAAACAACAATTGTGAATCGATGGATATCGGCTAATATTAACCGAGATCGACTCAAAAAGCTATCGCGATCGAATATTTGAGCACCCCTGCCGCAAGGTTTGCACAGTACTTCCTAATGACGGTTGCTCAACTAGACTACAGTTTCCATTTGTGCAATATCCTGACTTGTTTGCCTGGTATTTTACTGAGAAAAACAACATTGTATTCAATAAATATTATATGATTTCTTGAACATGCTAAATACATTTAAATTATAAAGTATGCAATTAACAGTGACATGCATAGGATATTCGGACAGGGCAGGCAGATTCACATAATTAATGTGGATATTATATAATGATAATTACAGCCGAAATAAGGAGGAAAAGGACGCTCCTCAACGAGAGCGCGATACAGGAGTGGGAGTCCAGGCTGGCCAATCCAAGTGCCGGCAAGTGGACCATCGAGGCAGTCCGTCGAACTCTTAGGCAGTGGTTGTCACGCGCACATGGCTCGCTCACGTACCGGATGACTCAGGTACTCTCGGGGCACGGCAGCTTCGGGAGATACCTGAGTCTGATACCCGGGAGCGAGCCGACGGAAATGTGCAACCACTGCGACGGCTGCCCCGTAGAGAGGGCACAACATGCCTTAGAAGAATGCCCAGCCTGGGCTGATGAGAGGGCCGAACTTGCCCAACATGTCGGCAACGACCTATCGCTGCCGGCCGTAATTCGTGCGGTCACCAACAGCGAGGCCGCGTGGAGAGGAATGGCGGCCTTTTGCGAGGCCGTCATGAGGGTGAAAGAAGCGGCGGAGAGGGAGAGGCACATCGCCAATCCCCGCAACCCTCGGCGCCGCCGCAGAACAAGGCGGCTCGGGAGAAGGGAGCAGTTCGTGCAGGACTCCCAGCGCGACGAGCTCCCCTCCTGACACAGGCTGGGCGGGTGACGTTGAGGGCGTCCCCGTCCAGTACAGAGAGGAGGCGAGGGGTTTAAATCCCCCTCCACGAGAGGAGGCCTGCCCAAAGGCCAACGCCCACCGAGCCGTCGGAAGTATTCGGATTCCCAGGCTCGGCGAAGGCGAAGAGAGGGCAGTGCTGGCACCCCGGTGGTTTTAGTCGGGGCAGGTCCGACACACCGGGGGAAGTGGCCCTCACCACTTCCCCTGACGGTCCGTAGGGATTTCGACCGGGATAACAAAAAAAAAAAAAATATAATGATAATTAGTCACGCCAAACGGCGTAACCCCAGAGCATTAAAATTAATAAAAATGTAAACGCACTCAATCCCCATCGTCATGTGGCGTACTTCATTCTTACTTACTTCTTAACGTTCTCGGTTTTAACCAAACTCCGCATCGCATCTTTTTAAAACTAAAAACATCGCATCGCATCCTTCTTCATTATAATCTCATTTTATAATTCGTTCAAACTCGCAACACACACAAATCCTTCTCAAAACCATACTCAACATTCGCATACAAACATACATAGTGAGTGGTTGTAAAGTGCCTGCAATACCGCTGCTCGGTAAGTACTTGATTTGTCTCAATTATCGCAATCTTAACTATATTGATGATGTCCAAGCCGGATTCGGCCACGGCGACTGATTCAACGCCGATTAAGAAAATCAAGGCCCAGTTTTCGGAAACAGTCAATTGCGCAGGAGATATTTAAGTTCATAACTGGACGCGCAGCCAGAAAAGCACTCTCTCGTCCGAGCTCCCTCAGGCCCGATGGAATGGAGAACCAGTACGATCGGGAGGGAGCAGGATGCAGGTTTGGTCGAGTTTTCCTTCTCTGAACACCTGGTTGAATTGCGGTGTTAAAGAGATACCTTAGTCGCCTTTTACGACACCTCAGCAAGAAGAGGGGGGTGCTATTCTATTCTGCCGGCAGCCACCACGGCTAAAACTAACGTAACTATATTATAAATCATCCCGCCTACGAGGGTGCATTTTGTGCAACGGCATAAGTCCAAACCTTATCTCGGCCCGCGTAATAATAATATTACATTACTTTCATAGGGAAGATAGACGGCGTGAAAATAGCATAGATATGAATATAAAGGCTTCGTTTTTTTTTATTTTAATAAAAGCAATTTAGTCCAGACTTATTTATCGTAAGGGCATGCAATGCTTTCATGCATCTATGGAATGAACGCTACTAGCAATTAAGGATTCATTGGTATCTTAAACAACAATATATCAACACGCTATTTCCTTTACGGGGTGAGCAGAGATACATTTGTGGCTGTATCCACTTTGCGTTTACATGTCGTGCCCAACGTGACCAGTAGCGCAGTTGATCGCCGTTCTCACAGCGCTAGTATTCATGACATTTCTATTAGACGCGATGCGGGTTTCCTCACGATGATATTCCCTCACCGGTGAGCATGTGGAGCCTATACCCGAAAAACCTAGAGGTATATGTCAGTTTCCTATAACTACATTTGTCTTTATTTGTAGAAAGCAAACAAAGGGCTAATAAAGGGTGATCGACCTCTACAAATTACTAGGGGTCATTAGTTATTGACCGATGGTTAAATATTAAACATAATTTGACGTTCTGTCGTGCTGAATTCGATATGTGAACACGTTTTAACGCGTATTACAGTGAAATTTAATACTCTTTTTATTTTGTTTGAGACACTATTTTAAGTGTTTCGTACTTTAAAAAGATTAGGGGGCGTAGGGTTTTATGTGGTGGCAGAGCTATTGTCCGAACTGGGTTGTGAGCACAGTACACAAGTGTAAAGACCGTCATAATGACTCGCTTCAGCCTGTCGCGTTTCGGGATCGGCTTGTGTATATCCAGTTGTTCATATAGCTAGAGACCTTCTGTCCTGGTGTGCGCGGGCCGACATAACAGTGGTGACTGTCAACGGATTTTTCTCTCACGGCGGCCGTTGCCTTTTTTGGACTACGCTGTCCTTTCCATCAGATGCAATGTAGTTACATTTTTTTTTTACACTTGCTCGACATAGTGACTACAGAGTACCTGATGGTAAGTACAGTGTAGTCCAAAAACGAAAGCGACTATCAAAGGATGAAAATCCACTGATAGTCTACATCGTCATGTCGGCTCACATATACCACGACTGAAGGTCTCTAGGTATATGAGCCACTGGATATACACAAGCTGATCCCGAAACGCGACAAGCTGAAACTGGTCACTATGACTTGCTTCACACCCATGTACTACGGTCGCGATCCAGACGGGCACCGACGCCCTACCACCTCACTGCTGCTCGTTTAGCACCACCCAGGAGTCACGTGTAGGGAAACTAGGGTAAAGCCTACGGACGCGAGCAGCTTCGACTCCCTAAACATTGACATTGGACATTGTCGAGGTAGTAATAAAAAGAATATAAAAAAATACCGTTTTTTTATTCTTTTTTAAATTTTTGTTCCCCATCTGTTGACTCATTTGTTGACCCATTTTATTTGCCGTCATCTATGGGCGACTTCAACAGAGCACAATTTAGTATTCGTCGGAAAAGGCCTTTACAATTTTACTGGGCTAGAAGGGCGATCAATTAAGGTGCTCGGCCTGTGAGTCATGGGCTGGGTAGTAACCAGGTGGGCTGGGTGCGTCCTCGATTTGGGTAGCCAGCCAGAGGAAGGAACTATTAGTATTTACTAGCGTTTCGGAAGCGACTGCCTTGAGAAGAAACGCCGGAAGAAACTCAAGACTTGTCGCAGTGGGAACCTCGGAGCGTAAACGCACCATTCCGGTAGGCTTAGTGTTAGTATGTGGTCGCTGTTCCTACGGAATGTGTCGCAAATACAATTCCAGTGTGTATTTTATTTACTATAAACAAAAAAAAAATCTCTTTCGTCCGCGTCATTAAAAATGAATGTATAATTAATTTTTCTTTGTTGCAGAATGGTTTCTACGAGTGTAGAATAAACAAGGAAAAGAGGTTCGTTAAACATTATCAACAATGTTATATGATTATAGGAGCATAACGTTTAAATACATACTTATGGATGAGTATGATAATTAATAAAGCTTCTTTCTAATGATTTACACGTGGTTGTAGTTGAAGATATGTCCAACTATGGACTGCATCCGACCAACAAATGCCTATTCACTCTTCTCTTAAAGACTCCCAGGTCATAAGAACGAGGAAATATGGCCTCTGGAAGCATATTCCACTCCTCAGCCGTTCGCATGATGAATGTAGAAGCGAATCTTTTTGCGCAGATATAAGGAACATCCACCACGTGCGGATGGTGTCCGACGCGATGTTTAGGGGCTTTATAATGTAATTGGTGTAATAAGACAATGTCGCTCATGAAGACACTGATAAGTAAAAGACTGTGAGGCGGGTGGCTACGTCGATGGTCGATGTTCTTCATTTTCAGCCTCAGTCAGATTCATCTTCAACAAGTCTACGAGCCCTACGATCAGGTATCAGGTATCAGGTTCACACGGGCTCATTTTCCGCAACTCGACGTCTGAGTGCGCCTATTTTGCGTGAAACTGGGCCGGGATGATTTCAATCATCCCAGCTCAGCTCCTCCAGGAAATCCGCCAGCCGCCTGATATTGCTGGTTGCTTCCGGAAGGGACCTCGGTGTGCCGAGGTGTTGTGCCCGGTGCACTGCCAGTTCACTGCACTCGAGGAGCACGTGCCTGGCTGTCTCCTCTTCTCTCATGCATGCTCTGCACAGAGTAGTTTCTGTGACACCTAAGTGAAAAAGATGTCTATTAAAATAACCGTGTCCTGTTATGGCTCCGGTGACCCTACGTATCTGTAATCTACTGAGATGCAAAATGGCTTTAGAGACCTTTGTATTCGCTCTAGGTAAGGCCTCCTTGGCTTGTCTGCATCCTACTAAGTCGTTCCAGTCTGAATCTTTCAGACGTCTTATTCTTTGGCGAATTTCGGATTTGAACCAGCTGAAGGGAAGTGGAATAATCGGCTCAGGTCCGAATATTCTTGTATCAGATCCCCTTCTTGCCAGCTCATCTGCGGCATCATTGCCACGTGATCTGCTGTGTCCTTTAATCCATTGAAGAGTTGTAGCCTACGATTAATTGAGTCCAGAGCGGGTAATTGATATTTAGTGGACTTGACGTAAAGGTGACAGCAATATTCCTTAATTTAAAATAGAAAAGACTCACTCGTTCTTTGTTTTTTTTTTAAATTTATTAATACCAACCTCCTCTGGTGTTTGCTAAAGATATTTTAATATATTTTTATTATTACTATTTTTACATGTCTTCTCTTAAAAGTACCTATGGCTTAACATTATTTTGCTGTCTTCTTCTGCCGCGCTTCGCTCCACCGTTCTACGATCTAGTTCGCCTACTAGTGTCTCCCCGCAGCTTTTCTTCTTGATTCTTCAGCCGGTTCTTCGTTTACGTCAGTAAAGTTAAAATGATCCCTAATATTTTTGACTGGGATGTTCAATTAGTTACCAAAGCTATCTTAATAAGACCAAGGTTTTGGAATTAAAATTAATATAAATTTTCTTTTTTGGAATAGTTGTCGCAAACTCATGATTCTTAGCATCTTTCGAGATGGTAGGTCGATTGCCCGAATTGAGTCTTCGATAACAGTAAATGATTGACGTACAAACGTCGAAGTTACGATTTTATTATTAGAAAGATGTGAGGGAATCGATGTTTTCTAAGATGCGAATAAGCAGAGTGCAAACAGTGCGTGCCGTTATAACATGTCATCGGTGCGCTTGGAATGGCCGGAGAAAGCGTAGAGGCGCACAGTGCTCGGCAGAGCGAGACCCACGCTCGCATCTGCATCCAGGGCTGTAGGAACGATACTAGAGTAGACTAGAAAAATATATATTTGTTTCTGAAAACAAACATGAGGCTGTGATGCCTTAGTGGATGTCGTGCCGGTTTACAAAGGTGCGAGCGGCGCGCGATGTGTTCTTGCGTGCCGCTATACAACAAAGATGTATGAGAGGGGTGGCTCTTTACATCACTCCTCCCCAAACGAGTAGAGGCCCACTTAAGGCCGCACGCCTAGCCGGTCATCAAGGATGAGACCCCAGTCGTGCCCTCGATGCGTAAGTGGAAGGTGGAACACCCCGGGGATTTTAGTCGGTGCAAGTCCGACACACCAGAGGGCAGCCCTCATTGCCCCCCGAGGTCCGTTAGGGATTTACCCCGAGTTACAAAAAAAAAGTCATACCGGTTTACGTGCGCGGTGACGCCAATGGTCGCAATTTGGATCCCGGCACGTACAACTTTAGTTTTTCCAGGTTTAATAAGAATTTAGGCATCACTTGCTCACTGGTGAAGGATATCATTGCGAGGAACCCTCATGACTAGTGATGAAAATGCCCGGGAATTTTCCCAAAGTGCCCAAAGCTTCCGAGAACATTTCGTAAATTCCCGGGAATATTCCCAAGGAAGTTTTTGGGCACTATGGGAAAATCCCCGGGCATTTTCATCACTAGTCATGATATGTACTAGAAATGTCATGTGTACTAATGCTGTGAGAACGGCGATCGGCTGCGCTACTGGTCACGTTGGGCATGACATATAAGCACAGAGTGAATGTAAGTAATAATGTCTATCTGCTCACCCCGAAAGGGATGTAGCGTAACGATATATTAGTGTTATAAGAAACAAATGATAACACATATAATAAGAACTAGTAACCCCGGCGAACTTCGTTTCGCCACCAGATGGCTTCGTTTTGGCTTTTAGGTAGCGTTTGAAAGAACGTGCGCATAATAAATGTCACATGAAATTAACTGAGCAGAGTACAATGAGTAGCTGTCAAACAATGTATAACGCATCGGCGCCATCTACTTAAAATACTGGTGCGATCTGCTCCACCACTATGCAAAACCATATTAGTTTGTAGTACATGCTATGTATCAGAGATGGCGCTGTATGTGAAAAATGATTTTCACCGTTTTCCTGCTTTTCTGTTGAAATTTTTCTGAATTTTGTTTGCTATAAACCTCAGGGAGCCCGAGACCTTTCCAACGAATGCAAAACCGTGGAATTGGGTTCATGCGTTCTGGAGTTATATCGCCAGGAAGGAAAACCGGACTTATTTTTATATAATAAATTAACGCTACCTTATCAATTAACTAACACTTTTTTTATTTGGAAGGTGGATTGCTCGAACTGGATCATGATCTCAGTACACGAGCGTATTGAGAGTCGTAGTGCTTTGCTTCGGCCTGTCGGTATTGGGTTCGAGTCCAGGCCGCGGCAACCTTCTCTGATAAGCAAATTAGCTTATCACGAGTCCTGAGTGTGTACATGTATTTAAGACCTAGGTATATATCTCTTTGTCTCCAGAGTACAAGTGCGAGCTCCATCTGAGGTGATAGGGCGTTGCCCGAAGTGGATTGCGATCACAGTACACAAGTGTAAAGACCGTCATAGTGCCTCACCTCAGGTGGTTTTGTTTCGGAATGAGCTAGCGTATATCCATTTGTTCTTATAGTTAGAGACATTCTGTCACGGTATAAGTCGACAGCGATGGCGGCTGTCAACAGATTTTCGTCTCTTGGCGGTCGTTACATTTGGACTACACCGTACTTTCAATCAGGTGCTATGTAGTTACTTTGTTGAACAATGTAAAAATATATAGGACGAAAGAAAAGCATCTAGGTTTTCCTTTAAATTATTTTGCAAAGACGTAAATGCGACACAAACGAACATATCGTTTGATTGCGTCAATTTAGATTTATTTGTCAGAGTTACAAGGTACTGCGAATCCAATATTTGGTATTAATTTCCTACTGAATTACTATGACGGTCTTTATGTTTGTGCTTTTATGTACGCAAATAAAGTCGAGAAAATCGAGTAAAAACACTCGGGTCATATTTTTTTAATTGTTTTACAATGTTGCGACGCAATGACGATTGCTTATGACTCAGTTTTTTTAGCATTGTTCTGCGTAGACCGTAAAATTGAAATGTAATCATTTCAATTTCTTCTATGCTGTTGTGACAGCCTATCGAAACAAAAAGCAAGTAGGCAGTATTTCGGCACGCTCCTACTTTGGATTTTCACGATTTCTTGTATAATTACCTTTAAATTATGCAACTTATATCGTTTTGTGGTAATTCCTGAAACTAATCTAAACTATAATCTTTATTTAGTATTTACTAACAGGCGAGTCGTTAAGCAAAATACCAATACCGTGCTATTCTCTCAAACTTATAGAAATCCAGGGTTTAGCTTGTAATTTAGAATAATGTTAGGGAATAAGGATGAGGTATGTGATGACATCTATTGTCCAGAAAATAAACTACAGTTCGTAATGCCATCTTGTGGCGGATAGCATAACTACAGCTAGTAGCGGTGTCATCTATTGAAGGATAGAAAGCAATATCTAAAAATCTTGCTGCAGCCTAACGTGAACGCTGGATTATACGAGATTGCTAGAGAATCTTCTATGCAATTGACGGAACCTGCCACTAAATAAAGTAATTGAAATGAAATGAAACTGAAGTGAAGTGGTCAGTGCGACATTTAGTGTGATGATTTGTGAACTTAGTGTTTACATTTATAATATAATATAATAATATTTACTAACAATTACACATATTAACCTAGTCCCAAATTAAGCTTTCGCTTGTACTATGGGTACTAGACAAAGATATACATACGTAAATACATATATACAACCATAACTCGTGACAAATTCATCTGCTCATCACAGAAAAGTTTACCACTACCGGGACTCGAACCCAGGACCTTAGGCATCGTAAGTAGGGTCACTACAAACTGCGCTATCAGGCCACATTTACACATACACACACACACACAGGTACATTTGTGCATAAGTTTAGTAATACCGGTGTGGTTTAATTGAACTATCCGAGCTCGCAACAATAATATTCATGCAATAGGGCATATATTTGTTTTAAAAATATTCACACGGAATACAATTTAAAATTATAAAAATATATCACCCTCTATAACATTTTCGGGGTGAGCAGAGTACATTAGTATTTGCGCTTGTATATCCTGCCCAAAGTAACCAACAATGAATCTTTGGCGGAGGCTTCTACCGCTTGTGGGAAGCTTGTGAATCACAAGGCAGCTTTAGAGTAATTCTCTTTATTTTTTATTTGGAGCTCGTTTTATAAAACTCGGGTGATCTAAGATATTGTATTGCATTGCACTCATTATTGCATCGAACTTCAAATAATCTCACAAGTGCATTATTGATTTCATTAATCTGATAATCGTGCTCAGGCTATTATACAGCATATATTTATTAAATGTGGGATTCCTCACGATATATTCAATCATCAGCGAGCTAGTGACCCCTAAGTTAAGAATTGGTGTCTTCTTTACCAACACTTATCAGAATAATATATTAGGTCCAGGGGTTGGAGATGAACTGGAACTCATGTCACGAGTGTCAGATTCCATGGGCGGCAGAGAAGCGCATAACCCTGCGTACCCACTGAATAATATATCTAAAAACGTGTAACCTCACTATAAAGAATTAGTTGTAAAATACAAGCCTTTGTATTTGACGTTTTTAAAGTTAACTCAAAAGTCTCATAAGATATCGTTACCACGTCTTAAGTTATGCAAGGTCAGTGATTGTTTTTCGTTAATATACAGCCTCCTATGCGATAAATGATGCTTAAATTTCCACAAAAATGTTGACTACATAATCTGTATTAATTGCGGTGTAAATATTTTTTGTTGAATTAATCCATACAAATAATTGAGAAACAAAGATAAATGAACTGGAAGGAGGGGACAGTGCGGCAGACAGTAGTTTTTGACAAAACCCTCGAAAAATATCAAAATCCGGGGCTGTAATAACTTGTCCGCTGTACTCCTTTATAACTTTCTGTGTGTACATATATTTGGAAGAGAGACTAGTCCCATAGATTTGAATATATATTTTGTTGTATTTAATGTTTATTCACAGAACTGCGCGCCTTAATAAATAAATAAATTTCATGTAATTAATTAAAAACAAGATAAAAAATATATACATTTCTGACAACCCTAAAACGATTGGTTTATTCGTGACTCGCCGCTATTATTTGATTCATCTTAAAGAGTTTTTCCAACAGCACAAAAATAATATAAATAAAATAACAAGTGGCTTTGTTGGGCAAGTGGAAAAGGAGCCGATATCGATACGCGGCAACAGGAATGGTCATAGGTTCGAATGTTAGCATGTATATCCGGGTTTTTCCAAATTAAGTACGAATGTAGGCACCTCATATTCACTGGAGAAAGAAAACATCGCGAGGAAGCCCGCATGGCATCTTATAGAAATTTCATGTGTACTGTAAATTTCATGTTGGGCACGACATATAAACTCAAAATGGATACAACTACTGTTATATCTCTGCTCACCACGAAAAGGGAAAAACACGCGAATGGGAACTTTAGAAACTTCTTTATGCTTATCAATAAACTATTGTTTATTGGATTTGGGCATTCTAAATAAACGTCTAGGGCTTACTGTCTGTAAAACTGAATTTCACCGCACCTCGGTCGCCTCTAGACACTTCAAAATTTTAAGCGCTCGATTTTACAACAAACTAAATGTAATTCTCAATATCTATCCCCTTTCCCTTTATGAACTTAAAATCAAAGTCAAGGATTACTTGTTGCAGCTCGATTATTTACAAACTGAAAATCTTTTAAATGCTTATATATAATCTGCACTCACACACAACACTCTTTACTCGCCCTTTTCTACACATAACACACCTATACACAACACGTCTGTATATTTTTATATACTTTTGTAATTATGTGTATTCTCTGTAATGGTGGGCGCTGACGTCTGCGATACAGTCTCACGGCTAGTGCAGGCGTCAACGTAAATTAAATTATACAATGTAAAATTTTTGATCCAATAAAATTATTATTATAATAATTCATGTATGAATCTGTGGCGTCCTAACTCATTACACGTGGTTTATTTTACAAAGATAACATGGATTTAAAATGAAAAATAACTTTATTCAAATAGGCCTAATTCCAATCACTTTTGAATCGTCAAAAAAAAGTAAAGTGAATCTACTACCGGTTCGGAAAAAAGAATCTACTGAGAAGAGCTGGTAAGAAACTCTGGTAGTTGCTCTTTTATATTATTAGGTTATACAACTTTTGGAGATACGGTGCTTCTTGCCCAAGATTTTGGCAGGATATTGCGGCGCGGCGGGGCTTTGGAGAATTGATTACAGGTCCCTCAGTTGTCACTAATAGGCAAAAGTTGTCACCTTTAGGTTTTAAGCACGTCTAGGAGTAGAGGTCTAGCGCACCACGGGTACAATCCCCTTACACTATCGGGATGGTCCTATGAGGATTAACCTCAAGCTAAAAAAGTTTTTTTTTATTTTTTATTTTAAAAGGCTTTCAAACAGAGTGTATGCATTCAAAAATAACAATAGACATCATGCCATACACACATACAGTCCACCACTCCAATTACGTGAAAGCGCAACATGTACTACAAGCAAATTTGCATATAAAAAAAGTGAACTTCGAATACAAAAATTCCTAATGGCACAGTGATATGGAAACAAAAGTTCCTTTCTACACAAATTATGGATAAAAAAATTATGTTAACCGTGAAACAATTTTAAAAGACTTGCTTTGAAAGAGGTCAGAGAACTGCAAAATATATCTTGACTTTCATCATGAATGTTATTAAAGGTCCTACATATATGCCATGAAGGATATTGTTATACCGCTCTTCAGAACATTCACCATGATACATACCGTAGAAAACACTCAACATAACAGCCCTAGGACATTCAATACTGGATAGGCCTTACCTTATGTTTTTTATAATGACCAGTTGGCAGCAGCTTGCATCTAGACGCAACTAGCTAGGCTCTAGAATCGCCTTGTGATCTGGATTAGCTCGTCGTCCAGCTTGTAGGTGGATATCTCACCTTGAACTTATCTGTAGGTGGTCTCCATTCAATAACTTTCTGTGCCATTGGCTCTACGAGCTATGTGCCCTTCCCTCATCAAGGAAATATTTTTGCATACCTTAAATCATTCTAGGGAACTACAGATTCAATTTTACCAATTAGGCTGAAATCTAAGTAAATACTTAGAAAACGTTAAAAGAATGACCACTCGCTAGTTCTTGCCAAAATAGAAGCAATAAAAAGCTATGGTTTTATAAATCAGGGCGTGTACATTGCTGAATATAAAAAAAATGTGTAAACAAAAACTGCCACGCAAGCAAAAAGCTGATCTGTGAATATCTCATTGGTGTTGACTAACTGTGCGTTGCAATTTTCAGTAAAAAACCGGGCTGCAATTAAAATAAGTAATTGCATTAAAAAAGGCACTGTTGCCTCATTTTTTAATTAACTATGCTTTTAGTTCTCATAGAAACTGCGAAAGTAAACTTTTAGCACGTTTCATATCCCGAAGGTCTAGAAAACATTATTTTCGATAAACGACAATGCTAGTAGAAAACTTCGAAATATGTGCAGAACATAGAGCATCGACGAGCCTGTCTTGCAGTTTTTTTCCGGTTGCAAAATGGAGAGTGTTCCCAAGATCTATTCTTAAATTCCACCAGCCCCATTTCATGATAAAACCACTAGACGCCGTGTCGGATACCATACGTATGTGGTGGACGTTCCTTATATCCGCCCGAAGAGATTCACTTTTATATTAATCACGTGAACAGCTAAGGAGTGGAAAATGCGTGGCTGTCTTTTGATATGGTATGATGGTCTTTTACCCGGGGAATATCGCGCATAGTAGCCGTGAGGACGGCATTTCCTGTGTTCCAGACTCCTATTGGCTATAATTTCCCGTTGTGCCCCGCTGCTCGCTGCTAGCAGGGTCTTGGCACCCATATTTCTTCTAAGACCCGGATGACTGAAAAAAATTCGTTTCCCAGGCTCGGATATAGTAGACTGTAGGGTGATTCCTGGCCACCCCTGGGGTTTTTGTCAGTAGGAGTCTGACACACAATGATTGCGAACTTCACAGCAGCCCAGATGTCCTAAGCAAGATTTTCCACCTGGTTCCCAAAAAAAGCTCTCGAGAAGTCGACAGAGCGGGGTGGCTAGTGATGAAAATGCCCGGGAATTTTCCCAAAGTGCCCAGCACTTCCGCGAACATTTCGTAAATTCCCGGGAATATTCCCAAACAAGTTTTGGGCACTTTGGGAAAATTCCCGGGCATTTTCATCACTAGGGGTGGCGTGCTCTGCCTAATAATACCGTGCGGTGTTGAAGAATACTTTTGTCCTCCCCCGAGATAGTTGATTGCAAAACCCATAGTCCCTGCATATATGCAGGAGTAGGCACATTGGAGTTTGTAGCCGGCAAGATGTCGGCGACATCCCCGCATGAGGCCGGGACCGCCCCATGAGAATTTTCCCTAACACCAGATCGTGTTTAATATTATTACATCTTCGTGTACTTAATCACCTTGTGACTATGTTATTTTATAAGTCTGATCTGCTTACTTCAATTAATTGGTACTGAACGAATGAAGAACGCAATAAACTTTCGATTTTAGAAAAACAAACACGATATGCGTGTTTTATTCTTTAACTTAAATATACCTACAGTTTTAAGAGCACGCTAATGTATTGTATGACATTAGTCTATACTAATATTATAAAGCTGAAGAGTTTGTTTGTTTGTTTGAACGCGCTAATCTCAGGAATTACTGGTTCGAATTGAAAAATTATTTTTGTGTTAAATAGACCATTTATCGAGGAAGGCTTTAGGCTATATAACATCACGATACAACTATTAGGAGCGAAGAAATGATGGAAAATGTGAAAGAAACGGGGAAATTATTTATCCTTGAGGGCTTCCATTGCGTGCGCTGCGAAAACGGTTCAAGATACGAAAAATATATGTATGAAAGAATTATTCCTCTTGAAATGATCTAAAAAATGTACTGGACAGTATATGTCAGTCTTTTAAGATTAAGTCACTAGAACCGTTTTTATAGTAATAAAATTTGGTCGAAATTAATGCATTATTTGTTAAGAGTTGTATCAACGTAATAATATTAATCTTTATCCAAATAAATGTGTTGTTGATAAGAGTATTTAATTGTGAATAAAATTGTCTTTGACATTACTTAATTTCAATGAACATCTTAGAAGATATTACAATAACTTATATAGCAAAACAACGTTTGCCGGATCAGATATGATAAATATATAGACCTTGCACACTAGACTACCAGTTCTAATATGAGATGTTGATTCAACGATTACTGTTCCGATAGCCGTATTGATTAATGGGCTGATCGCAATGAGCCTCGATTGCCTTTCTCAAGGAGCTCCCCCTTGGTTGTTGGATCAAGAGTCTAATGCAGAAGGCAGTATTACTTGATAAGCCACGCATTGTAAGGAAGCTCCGGTGGTTTGGATCTCAGGTCTCTCGCTTCAGTAGGTCTATATGTTTTTATATTTTTGAATGTATACATTTTTTTTATACGTACTCGTATATATTGTAAAATGAAAAAATATTGTAGATGTTGTAAATAAATAAAATATCTATCCACACAAACACGCAGTAACCTGGCTAACTAAGCTTGCGCTTGTACCATCAGTACTAGACCAAGATATACATAAATACTTATATAAAAAAAAACTTAATTTAATTTGTTTATTTTTCACTTTTATTTCTTTATGGTTTCATATTAAACGTGTTATCGTAATTATTTGTTTTCCTGAAAATAATATATCGTTACCCTAAATCCCATCGGGGTTAGCAGATATACGATAATGGCTGTATCCAGTTTGCACTTACAACTGGTGCCCAACGTGACCAGTAGCGCAGTTGATCGCCGTTCTCACAGCACTTGTACACATGATATTTCTATCAGATGCCGTGCGGGTTTCCTCGCGATCTCATCCTTTACCGGTGAGCATTTGGTGCCTAAATTTACATTTAATTTGGGAAAACCCTGTGTGAAGCGAAATAGGCTTACAAAGGGTCACATACAGCACTTTGAGCACGACTGCTTTCTGCGGAGTTTATTTAACGCAAAACAAATAAACAGAATAATTTCGAATATATTTTCTGTCTCATCGGGGTCAAGCTATTCCGGCGAAAACTAGGTCTTTGAATAAAGTCGCATATTTCACTAATAATGACTTCGTAATGACGTGGATATTATTTAGTAATCATTATTATGTGTGTCGTATTACATTACCATATTTCGTATTCTCGTGAGCAACATGTCAGTCGTAAAGTTTCGCCTTTGTTTGTATAAATTGATGGCATGAAAGCGAAATTATACTAGTTTTATTTATTTATTTATTTACTTTTGATAGGGTTGCCAGTGGCCCGGTACAATAACTCATTTACATAACACATATACACAGTTACAATCAACAATGTACATACAGTTCCTATTAAGGCATCCACAACATACGTCAGAGTGGCCTGTTTATTTATACTATATTATATTATATAATATATATATTTTTTAATGACTTGATAAAGTTACTACAGTGCACCTAATAGTAAGTAGAGTGTAGCCCAAAAACGACAGCGACTTTCAAAGGATAAAAATTCAATCACAGTCTCAATTTTTTTTAAATTACTTACAGGCATAGATGGGCAAAATGTAATCAGATTAATGAAAATGATTAACGATTACATTTTACGTTTTTTACCTGTTTGCGCCGTTTATTATTAATTTACATTTATTTTATTTTTTATTCTTTATTTATAATATTTTAATATATATTCTCTTATATATTCTATGCATACACTAGCAACACTCACTCGACATTTTTATCCCCCTACCTTCCTCATCCGTTTTCCTCTCTGGGTTCGAACGCATCGAAAAGTACAACGCGCTCGCTGTAATAAACTCCTTTAAAAATATATAAACGCTACAACGCTGTGTAATACAATAATTATTCAACTCGAACGCTCTGCTTACCCTAACAACGCGTGAAATTGTGGTGTGGACGCCTGAACCAGCGCCGTGGACCGGGACAATATACAAGTAAGTTCGTTCCCGGATTCCTTCTGTTATTCCTCGTCAACTCTCACGCACCATAATTTCTCTGGTCCTTCTTCACTGGATTCCTCACGCTTCCTTCCTCGCTACGCCTTTATTCCTCGCCAAAAACTCATTTTAACACGTTATACATACCCACCGCTGTCAGTTATTTTTACTCATATTTAAATATTTACGTGTTATTTTATACGTTTATACTCATATTTCGTATTTATTTATTATATTAAACGCTTATATTCGCATATATAATACTCATATAACGCTTATTATTATTTAAACTTAGTTTATTCTACTTCAATATTGTACCTACATTTTTTTCATTACGGTAGTACGCATATCTCACGTTAGTGAAAACATACAGAACATAATTCTGTTAAATAAACGCTTCGATTAAATTTAAAACGCAGTCAAACATGGATACTACCGTAGTAATATTACAAGCCAAAAAAGAAAGCCTGTTTGGTATTTTACAAAACATGTACGATTTAAGTTTAAATATTTCGGATGAAAATGCAAAAAAAATGTTCCTGATTCGCTTGAAATCTTTAGAAAAATTACGCACGGACTTCAATGAGGTTTTAGACCAATTAAATATCGCAATAATTACGCAGAATCCTAAAGCCAAACCCAATTTTGCCGCCTTATTATCATTTGACGAGTTATACTGCCATATCAAGTCAGTCGAGAGCGAAATTACTCCCGTATTGTCTCAAACGCAAACATTCATGAATAACGCTGCAGAACAAGTTCAATCGAATTTTAAATACGAACGGTTGAACAAAAAATTGCCTGGCTTGGATTTGATGTCATTTGATGGATCACCTAATAAATGGGTCATGTTTTATGAGAACTTTAGTTCATTAATTCACAACAACCCACATTTATCTAACGCTGAAAAAATACAATATTTAATCGGTAAACTCTCTGGTCAAGCATTGACAGCTTGTGGATCTATTCAACCCGTAGCTGACAATTATGAAATAATTTGGAACATGCTCAAAGAAAAGTATGAAGATACTCGTGGTTTAGGTTCTATGTATTTAGAACAAATGTTAAATTTCAAGGGCAGTCAGCACCCGTCACATAACTCTTTAGAAATATTTATTGAACAATTTTGTACCGCTCACGCTGCATTAAAACAATTAAAAATAGAAGATTTGGCTGATTTTATTATTACTTATATCGCTACTACAAAACTCGACCGCGAAACTGTCACATTGTTCGAACAAACTCAACGAGGTATTAAAATACCTACATTCAGTTCTTTAACAGAATTTATTAAAAGCCAAAGTAAAATTCTCAATTTGCCAACGATATCGAACTCAATACCTTTTTTTAAACCCGCTCATAATAAATTTCAAAATAATACAAAATTCTCTCCACAAATAAAAAATAAAAATTCCGTACAAACTTTTACAGTTAATAACAACGCCGTACCTAAATGCATATGCTGTAAAACTGAAAATATTCATCCACTCTATAAATGTGACGCCTTCTTAAAGTTAGATACCTCATCAAGGTATAACTTTGCAAAACAAAATAACTTTTGTATTAACTGCTTAGGATTTCATAACACAAAATTTTGTAAATCAATTAATAAATGTGCTATTTGTAATCGCATGCATCATACAAAGTTGCATATAGATCTTTCGACACCTAGATTCGAGCGCGCTCCGCCCGTCTCGCTAAGCAGTTCTGCCAACCCCGCTACCGCTACGCAGCCGTGTTTATATGCGTCATCACAGACTGCAGCCGCACAGCTCGATTCAAGTGCAAACTCCGTACATAATATTCACTCTTTACAACGCAGCAATTATGTTGCTTTAATAAATACCCACGACAATAAAGTTAACTCTAGTTCTACCGTCCTATTGCCCACTGTTATTGTTTACGTATATAACAACGATGGTGAATGTTTTAAAATTAGAGTACTCTTAGATAGTGGTTCCATGAGCCACTTTATAACGAAATCTTGCTGTGAGCGCTTAAAATTAAATATTTTGAATGCACCTTCCGTAGTGCAGGGACTAGGGCATACAGAAAAATCTGTAATTGGACATACGCAGTTTATGATACATTCACGATTTGATACTCGCTGTAGATATACAATCAATGCACGCGTCATAGACTCAATATCGGACAGAATTCCAAACTCTACGGCAAGTACTGATATATTACAACACATTCGCGACTTGCCTTTAGCCGATGATGAATTTTACTCGCCGTCTGATATTGACTGTTTAATAAGCAGTGAACTCTTTCCGTTCCTCTTAGGAAATCACAAAGTGAGAATCCCGCATTCGTCTGTTATTGCTATGCAGACTACTCTAGGTTATATTATTATGGGAAGAACGGAATGCATAGAACGCTCTGTAATAAAATCATTTCACACATTCGTTGAACCTAGCTTAGAAAATTTAACTCATCGCTTCTGGGAGTTAGATAATGTACCAGTTAAAAAACATTTTAGCCCAGATGACTTAGAATGTAAACGCGACTTTTTAAATAATTATTCACGCGACGCGACTGTACGCTACAATGTTAATCTTCCATTAAATTTAGATCCTACTAAATTAGGTAACTCGAAATTTAAGACAAAATTAGGTTTTTTACATTTGGAGAAAAAACTGATTTCAAACCCAATGCTACGCGACGGATACAACGCCACTATAAAGGAATATATAGATATTGGACATCTATCTTTAGTGGAACAGCTCGCACCAGGTCGACCAGACCGGACAAAGCGACCTCAAAGATTCGCATAGTTTTAGACGCTAAAACCACTTGAAATAAATCTCTTAATGATATTTTACACGATAGACCAAATTTACAAACCAATATATTCGATTTATTGTTAAATCTCAGATTATATTCAGTAGCGCTATCCGCAGACATTGAAAAGATGTACTTTCAAGTAGAATTATCGCCTGATCATCAACGCTTTCAACGCATACTTTTTAGATTTAATGAATATGATCCTATTCGCACATATGAATTTAATCGCGTTTCATTCGGTGTGTCAAGTTCACCTTTCCTAGCGATGCGCGTTCTCAAGCAACTTGCTGATGACGAACGTGAGCGCTACCCTGCCGCGGCATGGGCACTCGAACGCCATTTCTATATGGATGACTACGTGTCCTCAGTACCATCGGTCGAGGTGGCTGAAGGACTATATTGCCAGCTAACGCAGTTGCTCATGGCCGGGGGTTTCAAACTTATAAAATGGATATCTTACAGTACTCAATTAATGACACGCATTCCAACGCAACATAAAATTAAAAACATTATTAATTTCTATATCAAAACGCTTACTAAAATAATTGAATTACAGTGGAAAACTAAGGAAGATATTTTATTTTTCCAAATAAACGCAAATTATGTCAAATGCACTAAACAAACTATTCTCTCTGTAACCACTCGAATATTAGGTCCGCTTCCTTTATTATCTCTAGTTTCTACGCTATTAAAATCTAACTCAACTGTTACTCGTTCGTGGATAAATTCTGTATCTTATTCGCTTATAACTCTAATTACTAAAAGGCAAAATATTTTTTATGAATTACCCGAACGCATATCCAAATGGATAATGTATCTACGCACTTATTTTTATATTTATCACTTTATCAGAAAAAAATGCTTCAATTCTGTAGTCTCTTTATTAAAAACTAATAAACCATGCAACACAACATGTCTTAAACTAAACACATTTTTAAACAGCCGCCTTCTGTGCATTTTAAGCACAGATCCACCTAAACTAAAAGCATTACTTCTTACGAACTCTTTAAACTTAACATTGCTAATTTATTTACCCGCAAAGGACGTCAGTGACTCTCCAAAGAACAAGCTCAATCGCTACCAGCTGCTAAATAAACTCTTACAATCGTACTCGCGCAGGTGGAGTCTCGATCAATTGACATTACTGCAAAACAGACAAAAATGGAATACTCCATCTGTCCAAATTAATAATGGTTGTACTGTTATAATACGTGTAGACAAATCGCTTTCTCTGAACTGTCCTCTTGATATTGTTGAGGATCTATATCTCTACAAGGACGGAGTGGTAACGTTCGTCCAGTGATACGCCTTTGTCCGCTACCACTTCAATAAACGCATTCGCTTTTTTTTTGTAAACGCTTTCCAATTCAATTTAATTATTTTGTTTGTAACGCTACGCTTTTCCGCTTTATGTTTGTTTAATTGCGCTCTTCTTTTTCTCTGAGGGATACCCTCAGGCCGGGGGATATGTTTGCGCCGTTTATTATTAATTTACATTTATTTTATTTTTTATTCTTTATTTATAATATTTTAATATATATTCTCTTATATATTCTATGCATACACTAGCAACACTCACTCGACATTTTTATCCCCCTACCTTCCTCATCCGTTTTCCTCTCTGGGTTCGAACGCATCGAAAAGTACAACGCGCTCGCTGTAATAAACTCCTTTAAAAATATATAAACGCTACAACGCTGTGTAATACAATAATTATTCAACTCGAACGCTCTGCTTACCCTAACAACGCGTGAAATTGTGGTGTGGACGCCTGAACCAGCGCCGTGGACCGGGACAATATACAAGTAAGTTCGTTCCCGGATTCCTTCTGTTATTCCTCGTCAACTCTCACGCACCATTACCATTAATATGACTGTATTTTGCTCATTTATGTTTTAAACACTACTGAATCCCAGATTGCATACACATTTATGATTTCTTAATGTTTTAAATGGATTTAATCATGATTACAGAGCAAGAAAATTAAAATTACGTCTACATTTTGTAATCGTTCATCATTAATCAGATTACATTTTGCCCATCTCTGCTTACAGGTTGTGCTTGACCTTAATCTCACCTGCTGGAAAGTGATGATGAGGCCGACGATGGAGTGCACTCACTCAGCCAATATCGATTCAATCGACGTTTGAAGATTCCCATGTCATAAGATGTTGGAAACATATACGCAGGGAGCCAATTCCACTCCTTGGCAGAGCGAATTGCTTCGTGCGAGCAGCTGGAATGTCAACCACATAAGGGTACAAGCCCGCGCGGCGTCTCGTCAATTTATTGTAGAAGGGGGAGGGGGAACTAACTCATACAACTCAGCTGCACTCTCTCTAGGGTATAGTCTATAGGAAACCATTCTACTCTACGCTTTCCGAGGCGTAACGGCGAGACATTTCGTTTAAAGGACCCAGTATTATAAAACGGTGGAATACGCTCACCGGAGAACCTACAGCTCAATAACCCGGCAAAAGGAAGAGTATTTCATATTTGTTTAATTTTCAGCCTTATTTCAATCTCAGGTTCGTTTCATACAACTGATATACCAAATAAAACCACAAGACATCGTGTCGGATACCATCCGTATGTGGTGGATGTTCCTTATATCCGCACGAAAAGATTCGCTTCTACATTCACCATGCGAACAGCTAAGGACTGGAATATGATTCCAGCGACCATATATCCGCGATCTTATGACCTGGGAACCTTTAAAAGAAGAGTGAATAGGCATTTGCTAGGCGATCGCGTTTCATCATCGAACTCATCTTCACCTTCCACCAGGTGTGATTGAGGTCAAGCGTTCGTCTATAAATTATATATATATTTGATATAAATGAGACTGAGATTAGATTCGAGTTAATTGAACGGTTTATATAGACGAGGTTGCAATGAGATCTCATTTGAATGGTATTATTCTGCAACATGGACAATGTTCTTAAACCTTTATGCGCCAAGTCCTTGGATATTCGTAAAGCGTGCCATTCACCACACGAACTGTCTAGAGTTTTATTCTCAGAAGCCACGTGATTGTCTTGAACTTTATAGGTCATCCATCTTTATTATTATAACATCGTACGGTGCATGTTTTCCAGGCAACACTTAAAAACTAGTTTACCTATATTCAAGGAACTTCCATTTTTTAATAACTTACACTTTCAACTTATAATAAGGACTATTACAGTGTCGATACATTACCCCTGAGTTTTTAGTCGGTGAGAGTCCGACACAGAGGGGGGACGGCCCTCACCAACTCCCTGAAGGTCCATATAGGATTGTCTCCTGGATAAAAAAAACAGTTTTGATACATTTGCCGTAAATAGGAATAATTATTGCCTCAATTTTAGTTTTATTAATGTTAAAACGGGAGCAGGAGAGTACAGACTCTATACTGCATTAATTTAACCTAGCTTACAACCAGAGATGGGAAAAATGTAATCTGATTAATGATCAACGATTACAAAATGTAGTCGTAATTTTAATTTTCTTGCTCTGTAATCATGATTAAATCCATTTAAAACATTAAGAAATGATAAATGTGTATACAATCTGGGATTTTGTAGTGTTTAAAACATAAATGAGCAAAATGCAGTCATATTAATGGTAAAAAACGTAAAATGTAATCGTAATCATTTTTATTAATCTGATTACATTTTGCCCATCTATGCTTACAGGCATAAGCGTGGCTTCACTCTGGTGAAAGAAAGAAAAAAAAAAGAAAGAAAAAGTTTATTGAGCCAAAAAGATAACAACACACAACAAACATATTTATATAAAAAAAAACAACAATGAAAGAAAACATAACATCACATCATGTATCCTGTGTGCTGCTACCCATCTCAAAGAGCACTCAGCTCAGCGTATGCTGGGCGACGCTGCAAGCGCCATCCAGCGCTGATTTTCAGCCGACGCTCAGGGGAATCGATTGCGCGGACGTCACGGTGCTATTTAAATATTAGGACCAAATATACAAAAACATACCTTATAAGTTATAACGTACAACAAATAAGTATGACAATAAATACATAGAATACTTTTAAGTAGCATAGAAAAATGTAGAATACTAAATAAAATATAATAGAGATAGGGTAGATTGATAATAAAATACATTTACATACATACAGGCTGTTCCATAAAATATCAAGTCAAATTACAGAAATATCTAAAGTTACTTTTTCGTATTTAATTTGAAAGGCGAAGATGAGTTAGACGATGGACAGTCCCGGCCGATCGGTCGATCCACGACCGGTTGGCTGATGTCTTTGGGGCCGTGGCTGCTCAGGGTGGGGCCCTGAGCAACTGGTTTAGCGGCCCTCGAGTAGTTGGCAGGGCATTGTGGCGTGCTCTGCCTAAATACAACGAGCAGTATCGGGGAGGGTATCATCTTCCCCCGAGTTTGTGCCCGTCGGGCGTAGCGCGACGGGGCTGTGGCGAATTGATTACAGGTCCCACACTCCCCGCCAATGCGCAGAAGTAGTCACCTAGGGGTTTTTAGTCGGTACAAGTCCGACACACCTCGGTCGCGCAACCCCCCTGTGCGGCTGAGACGGTGGATGAGGATTTTCTCCAAGTAAAAAAAAAGACGATGGACAGTGTCTGCCAAACAAATGTCTATTCATGCTTTTCTTAAAGACTCCCAAGTGATAAGAATGTGGAAATAAGGTCACCGTAAGCATATTCCACTCCTTACCTGTTCGCATGATGAATGTAAAAGCGGATCTTTTCGTTTGGATATAAGGGACGTCCATCACATACGGTTGGACAACATGTATGTAGTGGTTTTGTGCCGTGGTGGCTGCCGGCAGAATAGAATAGCACCCCCCTCTTCTTGCCGAGGTGACGTAAAAGGCGACTAAGGTATCTCTTTAACACCGCAATTCAACCAGGTGTTCAGAGAAGGAAAACTCGACCAAACCTGCATCCTGCTCCCTCCCGATCGTATTGGTTCTCCTTTCCATCGGGCCTGAGGGAGCTCGGACGAGAGACTGCTTTTCTGGCAGCGCGTCCAGCTATGCACTTAAATATCTCCTGGGCAATTGACTGTTTCCGAAAACTGGACCTCGATTTTCTTAATCGGTGTTGAAACAGTCGCCGTGGCCGAATCCGGCTAGGACAAGATCATTATCATGTAGTGGTTTTATGTTGAAATGGGGCTGGTGGAATAAGAGAATATAGCTTTTGAGAATCACTCCTATGTACCACTGGTAAAAGATTGCGAGTTATGCGACTTTACTTCGATGTTCGATTTTTTGCATCGTGTTTCTAATTTTCACTCTCTACAATTTCGTTTGTGTGATGATAAGTCAATAATTGGTCGTGTGACTTACCAATAGAATATAATAGTGCCTCCCTTTTCATTATATTGCTAGCATCTAAACTGCTGCAGGCATCTTCTCTGGGCATAGTGTCCATCCGCCAAACCGCATTGGACTAGCGTGCTGGGTGAAATGTCCAAACCCCTTCCAATGGATTCCACAACTATAGTGGAAAAAGGGGTCTTCCACCTCAGCCCTTTTTTTAGTTAATCCAGAGGAAATCCCTAACGGACCGTGAGGGGAGTGGTGAGGGCAATTCCCCCGGAGTGCCCGACTTGCACCAGCTAAAACCTCTGGGGTGGTCCATCGAGCGCATGTGTGCCGAGGCGAGTCCCACCAGCGTGCGCCCTCGAGGTCCAGCACTCCCACCATGGTGGGTCGAAACTGGCTGATAATAATTATTATTACTACTTAATTATATTATTTATTATTATAAAGTAGAACTTATATTATTTGTGGTAGTAAAAATAATAATGTAGTAATTGATTTACTAATTTTGAGGTGGTAAGACGATTACCCGAACTGGGTCATGATTAGTGATGAAAAAACTTCCTTGGGAATATTCCCGGGAATTTACGAAATGTTCTCGGAAGTTTTGGGCACTTTGGGAAAATTCCCGGGCATTTTCATCACTAGTCATGATCAAAGCACACATGTGCAAAGACCATAGTGACTTGCTTTTTCCTGTTACATTTCGGGAACGACTTGTGTATATCCAGTTGTTCACTGTACTTCCCACGTCTAGACAATAGGATGATGTATTTTTTAGTTCCATGATGCAGGCGAATACACGAGCAGCAGTGAGTGTATCATATCATCGAGGGAAAGTGACAATAGTCGACCGCAAGGAGTACTCACGATTCTAATAAGGAAATGGATTGTTACACGATATGGTTGCGCAACGAGGATCTCAAGTCATTGACGACTTCTCTAACCTTCCATAAATAATGTACCATATTTAGGGAGTTCTATAAATTACGACAGACCTTATTGACGAAGGCAGATTTTTATTTCAACGAAACATACAGCATTACATAAACAATAAAAAATACATAAGATAATAAGTTTATAAAAGTTTCCACGAAAAGGGAGCACAAAACAATAAGAGAAAATTAACTAATTAATTAAATATAGAAAAACAAAAGCAACAAAGAAAAAAATAAAGTTAAACCTGAGGTTCCCAAATTTTATTACCCATGGACCCCTATTATACTTAACTGGTTTGATGGATTCTCTGCTGCTACATTTTTACAATAGTCACAAAATTGTTTTATCTGCGTACATTGATAGATAAGTGTACATTTTTTTTACTGTCGAAACTAGATACATTTTTGTGGAACCCTGATAGTCCTGGACCACTTTGATAATCCCTGGATAAACTGATATTTTACTTACCATTATCTTCTTCCAAATATACAAGACCGAATATCGACATCACAAAAACGTTTGTAATACATGTCACAGGCACAAAAATAAAATTTAACTTCATAAATGGCACTTTAGAAAGCGAAAAGTCTCTTGCATTGGAATGCAAAAGTTCGATTTACTTCGCAGGTACATCCCTTTATATTTGGCGGAATTCCTCATAATACAACTCGAATAGAATAACGCTGTCTTCTGTAAACCGACCCTTTGTCCAATAATTAAGAGCCATTAGATTTATTCCGCCCCAGAGGGGATGAAATCTTTATATATATAATTCTCGAGTCACAATGTTAGTTACCTTACTCCTCCGAAACGGCTTTAGCGATTATTACCAAATTTTATATGCATATTCAGTAGGTCTGAGAATCGGCTACTATCTATTTTTCATACCCCTAAGTGATAAGGGTTATTCACCCTTAACATTTTTTTTTATATTTTAGACAAAGTTTTTTGTTTTTATTTTTCTACTAGAAATAACTTGTATGGCAAAACAACGTTTGCCGGGTCAGCTAGTTTTTATTATAAAAAGGCTGGGATATTAGATTTATTTTTGTTATTTTCATTAGTTATTACTAAGTTATCATTGTCGATTGATTTGACCTGTCTGCATGATGCGTTACGTACCACGGAGAGATGTGCCCCGGCATTATCGCAACCAGACTGTAATATGATAACAGTACGCCCACTGCATGCTAAATGCTATTTGTTATTAATTTTTTTTTAATAGACATCGTGTCGGATACCATCCGTATGTGGTGGATCCTCCTTATATCCGCACGAGGAGATTCGCTTCTATATTTATCATGCGAACAGCTAAGGAGTGGAATATGCTTCCAGCGGCCATATTTCCGCGATCTTATGACCTGGGAGTATTTAAGAGAAGAGTGAATAGGCATTTGTTGGCGCGGACGCGGTTCATCATCGGACTCATCTTCACCTTCCACCAGGTGTGATTGAGGTCAAGCGTTCGCCTATAAGTTATAAAAAAAATCCCGGCTAGGTTTAAGAAGCTCTCTAACTTCTACTTTTGCCGAGTAGTTGGGCAGTGGAATGGTCTTCTGGCGAGCGTCCTATAATGTGAGGTCTTTTACACGTAGCGTGAAGAGGTATTCGCGCAGGCCGGCATGATCGCTGCGACTATCGAAAAGTTTTTTACTGTTAATAGTTGTTGTTGGTTATGGACTGCATCATGAAAAGAAAAGAAAGAAATAAAGAAAAAGTTTATTGAGGCAAAGGAAACAACACACAACAAACATATTTACCATATAAAAAACAACAATGAAAGAATAAATAACACCACATCATGTATCCTGTGTGCTGCTACCCATCTCAAAGAGCACTTGGCTCAGTGTATGCTAGGCGATGCTGTAAGCGCCATCCAGCGCTGATTGTCAGCCGACGCTCAGGGTAATCGATTGCGCGGACGTCGTGGTGCTATTTAATGAATACCGCGTGGGATTGCGGAGTCACAGCTATACGGTATCTCACATCCCGGCTAGGACTAAGAAGTTCTCTAACTCCTTCTTTTGCCGTGTCGTTGGGCTGTGGAATGGTCTTCCGGCGAGCGAGTTCCCACCATCCTATGATATGAGATCTTTTAAACGCAGCGTGAAGTGATATTTGATCCGGCCGGCATGATCGCTGCGACAACCGATGGGTTTTTCTTACCTGTTGATAGTCGTTGGCGTTTTTTAGACTGCACGATGGTTACCATTAGGTATGGTGCAGTCACTGTATCGAGTCGGTATAAAAAAAGAAGGAAAAGCACAATGAACTGCTGTTCATTTTAGAGATTAGTGAGTAAAACATACGGACGGCGGTAGTACAATTTATATGGAGCTAGCTACCTATACATTTTTACTTTCATTTCTCTAAGTTGTTAATTACGGAAAGTGAAAATGATTTTGTTTACAGCCAACGGACCGTTCTAATGACCAGAGTTTTACCTAATTGTTACTGGCTCTTTATACAGTAACGGCTACGGTATCTATTTACATACAGTATGTTTTGAAAACCCTGTCCGACTCAAAAAGGGGATATAGCTTTAGCTGTTCGCATGATGAATATAGAAGCGACTCTCTTCGTGCGGATATAAGGAACATTCACCACATGCGCATGGTATTCGACTCGGCATCTAGTGGTTTAAATTGTTTAATTATTTAAGTGGTTTCGTCGATTTATTGGTCAAATTGTAAAATCATTAATTTCGGTAAAACGTCCATAACTATCGAAACTGAGTCGGATCATTTATAATTTCAAAATAATTAAATGGTTATTTTATGGCGAATTATAGCCGGAAACGTAAGGAAATTAACAATAATATCTGAAGGCTGAATGCAATCGATATAAAAAGTTATTTAGCCTTAGATTCCAAGCCGTGACAATTGTTTGGATGTAAGTAGAGATTGATTTGCAAAAAGTACGGCTGAACTTTATAACCGCAAATTTGCCTTTACACAAAAAAATTACAAATTAATTAATACCAAAGTATATGTTATTTTGCTGATTTCCTCGAATTGGGTTTGTAATAATAATAGCTTATCATCACGCTATACCCTTGTATGGGGTGAGCAGGGATACGTTATAAATTACAGCCTTAAAATTAATACCTATGTAATTAAAGTCATGATTGTCTAAAGACAACTTCAATTACCTTTAAAACGCTTTTTTACATTGTTGAAATTATTTTTTTAGTGACTTCCATGCTTGTTACGTCATCAGTTGTGTTCTCTATTTTATCTATCAAAAAATTGATAATTTATCCTTGTTGTGTAATGAGGAAAATAGAATCGCCTAATTGTAGTACTTGTGGAAGACGGGAGGATTTGCATCACTCGCTGATGTAGTGAGACCGGAATAAAAGTGCAAGAGAGTCGCTGATGAGCCAGTGTAGAGTCAGCTTATGTGATATAGGTGCCTTTCACGGCGTCCTATGTGATCCGACAGGAATACCATGAAATCGTTGGTGGCCATGGCAGCACTGACTCATCAGCGACTCTCTCAGCACTGAGGTGTATTACACCGTATTGGGTACAATGGGGCTGATATGCCAAAATGGCAAAAGCCCTTATAAATAGTAAAATAAATCCTCGTTGTGGTCTTCCGAACGTGTTGAAGTATTCTATGTATTTATTGTCATACTTATTTGTTGTACGTTATAACTTATAAGGTATGTTTTTGTATATTTGGTCCTAATATTTAAATAGCACCGTGACGTCCGTGCAATCGATTTCCCTGAGCGTCGGCTGAAAATCAGCGCTGGATGGCGCGTGCAGCGTCGCCCAGCACACGCTGAGCTGAGTGCTCTTTGAGACGGGTAGCAGCACACAGGATACATGATGTGATGTTATGTATTCTTTCATTGTTGTTTTTTTATATAAATATGTTTGTTGTGTGTTGTTATCTTTTGGCTCAATAAACTTTTTCTTTCTTTCTTTATGTTGTTCTTGTTCCTTGGTTTGGTGGTGGGTATGGACAGAGACAAGACGCCCATATGGCTAAATGCTGTGAGGAATTGGTGATTTTTCTGATGGCGTGGGGTGGAGTGTGCGTCGCTCATATCGTCGATTTTGATGTCAATCTGAGACTATTGTATATTAAAAATACTCACAATAGGCTCTAAAGGGTTTGAGTCCAGAGCCGTAAAACTTTTTTTTATCAGTTACGATCTTTTCGTTTACTTCTTTCGATAAACTTCGATAAAATTCGATAATTCCTGTTTCAAAATTTAGAATAGCGTGTAGAAAGTGACTGTATTTATTTCATTTTTTTTGTGTGTGTTCATTAAAATCAGTCACAGTTTTGTTTAAAGTTGTTACTTATACAATCTACATTATTATCCTTTTGCCTTGTGTCTATGTATGTATGTATATCTTTTTTTTTGGCATTTTATTGTTATTCTTTAATGTAAACTAGCATTATATATTAATCACTGTGCATGCTGTGGCGCCCTGTAATTCTGGGGGCATTTATATGTTGTATTTTGGTACCATGATCATTTGGTTTTCTTGTCTAATGTTACCCATGTTGGGCACCCTATTATGTAAAATAAATAAATATATAGTCCATTCATATTTTTTTTGTTATACGGTTCGATGCGAGGTCATTTACCTCAATTGGAAATAATCTATTTTTATTACATTTAAGCTTTTTATACTTTGAACAACTTAAATCTCTGCTTAGGATTCTGCTCGCGCTAGTGACACGATTGTTTGATGTAATTCCATTGAGACTAGGGATGAGACAATAGGCTATCGATATTTTCCTTTATATTTTTACATACAATCTCTTAGCTATTTGTAATAATGCAATCTATGAAAAATGAATTGTTTGTTTTATTTTTTTGTATTTTATTTTATGGAAAGAGATACAGCCTTAATTTTTTTTGTTATGTTAAATGTTTGTGTCGTATTAATATAGTTTATAGAGTCCGATCGAAACTGGTTTTCCGGCCGAAACCGAATATTCGGCCGTGGCTTCAGTTTCGGTCGAAACCGAAACCGAAACTCACGTGGTCAAGTATAAAAGTCAACGTGGTCAAGTAAAAAAATGCAACAAAAACTTACATGTAATCAGTTCCATCAAAACATAACCTCTAAAGAATGTTTACGTCGGGTGATAACGTACGAATCCCGAACAGGGCCGCCAGCGTCCGCCAAAGCGTTGCCGCGAGAAACGAAGTTAGACAAGCATGTACGACAACTGCCGAAATCAGTTTCGGTTTCGGCAAAAGTTTCGGCCAATTTAGGCCGAAACCGAAACTGCCGCTGAATCTTGATTTTTGGCCGAAACTCGGCCGAAACCGAAACCGAACTTTCGGTCGGACACTAATAGTTGATTATATTTTGCACAAAACCGCGACTGATTGTAGTTTCGAGTCCCAGTACGTGCCTCTGCGTTTTTCCGAGAATAAGTACATATTTAGGCATCACATGCTCACCGGTGAATAAAAACATCGTGAGAAAACCCACATGTTATCTAATAGGAATGTCATGTGTACTAGTGCTGTAAGAACGGCGATTAGCCGCGCTACTAATTATATTGGGCATGACACATAAGCTCAAAGTGGATACAGTTACTATTGTATCTCAGCTCCCTTGATAAATATATAGTGTATGTGTATGTGTATGTGTATTATTATTATTATATTTTGTATATAAAATGGCTTCCTAAAAACCTAATTCGTTAAAGTTATTCCACTGTACTTGATAGTTACTGCGTAATCTAAATATCCATGGAGACTATCAAAAGTTACTAAGATTACGTCAGTCATTCTTGCCTAAACGCTTAAACAGATTTGATTTTTTTAAATGATGGAACCGTAAATTCTTTGCACCTGATCGCAAATACAATGCAACCCAAGAAAGGTGGAAAGGACGAGAGTTCAATGACAGTCGCCATCTTTATGTCGGCCTATTTATATTATTAATAAGCGACAGGCTTGCTCTTGACTCCAATCTCACCTGATGGAAGTGATGATGAGGCCGATGACGTGGCATGCTCACCCAACAAATGCAGATTTATACGTCGGTAAATGATTCCCTTGTCGAAAAATGTTAAAAAACAGACACAGGAAGCTAATTCCACTCCTCGGCGGTTACAAAAAAAAAAGAGGAGGTGAATCGCTGCGTGCAAACAGCTGGAATTGGGTTTACATTCCTTTTATATGTATATTTATCGTTTGATGTATATATAATATTATTTTGAAAGGTTTCGCCATAAATTATTCTAAACTTGTGAAAAACATTTTTATTTAATATGGTATTGGACTGTACCTGCCTCTCTCGCGACTAGTCACCGGAGCGAGGCTGCACAGGCGTCGGCTCCTCGTCAGCTCCAAGCTCCTCAGCGGTCGCACGGACACAAATCGCTACGCGCTCGCGCATGTATGGTGGAGAGAGATAGAGATTCACTCGCGGAACAGTCTTCGTATTGACAGTTGGCTAACGTCTTTGTAGAACACTAGCGCGGGTTTGAGCGGGAGCGGGTTCGTCCTTATTCCACGGACGCGGGCTTTGTTCTTGAGGTGGAGAAAGAGTCACTCGCGTAAGTCTTTGCGTAATAACACTTGGTGGACGCCTTTGTAGAACGTTAGCGCGGGATTTAGCGGGAGCGGTGTGCGGTGTGTGAGAACGTACTTTCTCCGCGGGCTCGGGCGTCTCACTTTGAGGTGGAGAAAGAGTCACTCGCGATAAGTCTTAGTAATAACACTTAGAGCGGGAGCGGGTGCGGTGTGCGAGGACGTGTATTCTCCGCGGCCTCTGGCGTCTCACTTTGAGGTGGAGAAAGAGCCACTCGCGATAAGTCTAAGTAATAACAGGCTAATGTCTTTGTAGAGCACTAGCGCGGGTTTCAGCGGGTGCGGTGTGCGGTACGTACTTTCTCCGCGGCCTCCGGCGTCTCACTTTGAGGTGGAGAGAGTCACTCGCGATAAGTCTTAGTAATAAAACTTAGAGCGGGAGCGGGTGCGGTGTGCGAGGACGTACATTCCCCGCGGCCTCGGGCGTCTCACTAATTACTTTTTTGAAGCTTTTTGAAAAGCGTCACTTGCTTATTTTGGCGTCATAATGCGGTGATTTTATTGGTTGATTTTGGCGGCAACCAATGATTTTTACCGTGTAAGAGCGGTTTGTCCAAAGTGTGGAAAAGGGAAGGAAAATATAAGGATAGCGGGTTAAATATTTAAATTGGCTTGTCCATTTCTGGCCTGCCTTGGAGGAACTCCAACATGTCTCTTCGTAATTATTATATAATTGCGGTTTATTAATTTTAAAGCGGTTTAAAGCGGTTTTTTTTTTATTTTTAAGCGGTATGTAGCGGTTTTTTTTAAGCGGTATTTAGCGGTTTGTTTTTTATTTATTTATTGTGTTGCCAATGGCGCAGCGTGGAGAAAATTTTGAAGAAAACTGTCACTTTTAGTTTTAATTTTTAATACGTGGTTAATTCCGTTCTTGCCAGGATATACCTCATCTACCTCACCTAGAGGGCAGCAAAGGACTGGAAGTTTATCTTCTCTAAGAATAACCACTTACCCTTTTTGTATAAGGATATTCACTTTGGAATGCGGTATATACTTTATGTGTATCTTTTCATAGCGGAACTTAAAATGAGCGATAACAGCTTTTATCAGCTGCATAATACATGCGCAGCACACAATTCTTAGCGGTCAAATGTTGTCTTTTTTAAGCGGTGCGTTTTTTTTTAATGAGTGCAGAGCAATATAACTTTTGCTGTGATGTGCGGGTGGTTCAAGTGAACCCATACGAATAAATGTTACAGCACCGTAACATTTTTCGCTAGCGTCAGCTATACCAAGCAACGCTATGTTAGAATGCGGAGAAATGCCTTAGAATATTAATGTTAGCTAAGTTATCAAGTTCTTTGATAATTTGAGATCATGCGTGAGTGATATCTATTGAAACCTTGTGATCCCAACATAAATTGCGTTTCTAACATTTTGTATGATAAGTTTCATACGAGCGGTAAGCGGTGCGAGTAGACCGAGAGGGTCCAATAAAGTAGCGGTTTGAGCGAGAATTGTGCGTTTTGTAAAAGTAGTATTAATATATTAAAAGTATTTTTAAATAAAATTAGAGAGTAGAATTTAAGAAATTACGTTTATAAGAATGAAAACACGGTTGCGAGTAATTTTCAAAAGATAAAGAAGCAATATAGCGGTCGTCTGATTGACGCGAGGCGTTTTCTGTGAAAATGCGTTCACACTTAAGGTCATCAGGACTTAATACTTTTCGCGGAGGAATAGCTTCGAGATTTCTGAATGTTTGTATTGATTCATTGTGAGATAAATCATCATTATTAATTAATGCGTGAAATGAATGTTTATTATTCTCATGCCCGGTATGAACGGGCAAGAATGAGTCGCATTCTGCTTGACCCATTAAAATGTATCCTAATGTGGATTGTAATGCAATAATAGATGAGTGCGGACATTCAATTTTGTTTGATAATAGCAATTGAGAGAATAGAGATACACCAATAAGACATTCGATTTCTGAAGGAATGTGGAAATATTCATCCGCTAATTGAATATTTTTAAAGTAATCTAAAAATTTTGTATTTATCTTTTTATCAGGTAACTTTCGTGAGATATTATTAACTACAGCGGCTTTAATTGTATATTTATATCGGTCATCATAGCGTGAGATAAACGTGACATTTGTATGTCCTAGTACAGAATTTTCGGATAATCCCATACCATACACTTTAGAAGGTTTGTATACTATGGGGAGATTTAAGCGGCGACAGCACGACTCAGTAATAAAATTTGCGTTTGAGCCGGTGTCTAATAATAAGCGAATCGATGAATTTTTATTAGTGTTAGTTAATACATTAACACAAGCGGTAGGTATTAAATCGTATAAATAATTATTATTTGAAGCGGGAGGATTTGATGTCATTAAACATTGCGAATACTGAGCAAGATTCTGCTCATCATGCGGTTGCGTATTTGCAGCGTTTAGTTCAACGCGTGCTGGAGACACAGCGGTGTGCGAACTGAACTCAGTGGCCTCAGTTCGACGCGGTTGTAAAGCAACGTTAGCTAGATGCGGCGTAGGCGCAGCGCGATAAGCGGTTTGGTTGTTCGCGGAACGTAGTTTCTGCTGCGGGCGCGTAGGTAAAGCGCGGTGAGCGGACTGATAATACGCGGGGTGCGAGTTCTGTTGCGGGCGCGTAAGTGAAGTGCGGTAAGCGGGTTGGTTGTACGCGGGGTGCGGGTTGCGTTGTGTGTAAAAATTATTTAAATGTATCATCGTATGATGACGTTTAGTGCAAATATTGCAAGTGCGGTTAGATTTACATTTATTAGTCGAGTGAAATCCAAGACAATTTTTACACAAATTATTTTTAATTATTATTTCATATCTTGTTTGCGGCTCTAAATTTCGGAACTCAGTACATAAGTATAAGGCGTGCTTCACACCGTGACAAACAATGCATGTTGCATTGTAATTTGGTGCTGGGTGGTTTACTACCAAAGCTTGGAGCGGTTTATTTTTAGGATAATTATAACTTTTAAAATTTTCATTAGGGTTGACACGTTTCGACTGAGAATTAATTTGTAATTGCGGTCGTGATAAAACTTTGCTCTGTTCTTTGACAAAAGCAGATAGCGAACTAAAAGAGAGCATTTTTTCTTTGCGGTGTTGTTGGTCGAATAGTTGAGCGGTTTCTTTATCTAATTTACTCAAACCAACACTAGTAAAAATAAAATCAGATAAGTCATCAATATTTAAGAGTTTTAATGCCGAAACTGAAGCGCAATACGTTTCTATAAAATTATCTAAATTTTGTGAAGAAGCGGTTATTAGAGGTTTGAAACTAAATATCTTTTCTAGATATTTATTAGCCAATGTTCTAGGGTCTTGGTAACGTTCCACTAGCATGTTCCAGATCACATGGTAGTTGGATGCAGTGGGCAACACTTCTGATGTGATAGATAAAGCAGGCCCTGACAATTTCGAAATTAAATACTGAATGCGTTCGGAGTCAGTTAAGTGTTTATTATCATGTATCATTTCTTTGAAGTTTTGATAAAAAAGCGGCCATTTTTCAGGTTGTCCTGAAAATGGAATCAAATCTAAAGTTGGCAGTCTATGCTTTGGTTTAGAAATTTGAATACCCGTATCACATGACTCTTTGTTTAATAAAGATTCAAAATATTTAACGCGGTTATATAAATCGTCAAAAGCTTCTACAGCCTTAAATGACGGCTCAAAATCAGGATTTAATTCCTCTTTGCGAGTGTTAAGTTTTTCAATAACTTGAATAAACTCAGTGCGAATTTTTTCAATATTAAATGCATTTGCTAAAAATATTTCCTTCTCTTCGAGAGTTGGTGCGGTTTTAATTGAGTCATAGGCTCTTTGAACCATAGAAAATAATGATTGGCTTTTAGCCTCAAGAACTTTTATTGAAGTCATTTTTATATTATAAAATTTATTAATTAAATAATGCGAATGCGATAATTATTATTTAAAGCGGAGTATAATTTTTAAGTATCTTTAAGTAAGTTTAAGTATTTTTTTTTTTATTTTTAAGAATAATTTGTAATAAAAGTTTTAAAAGAATGAAAATTAATTTTAATTTGGTGCGGTGCGGAACAAACTTTTTTCAAATTTGGATCCGTATAGAACGGGCCTTATCTTATAGTTCACGGTAGGTCAAGGTTACACGTGTTCTATTTTTGGAATTTTGCAAATCAAGGTTACGCGTTTGAGACAATTTAAAAATGAAAGTTTTAACTTCACGAAGCGATTATTATTATTAACAAAGCGAGTTAATTTTTATTAGAAATATTTTATATTATATTTATTGATGCGGCCTATTTACTTATTCTTTTGAATAAGGATATTTTAATTATTACGTGATTATTACACGTCGAAATATTTATTTGGAGCGATTAGGCGGGAATATTTTTTTATTATTAGAACACAATATGGCGGAGCAATGCGTCAGCGCGGGAATGTGTCGATGCACGTTTTTGGCGGTAAAATGTTTGAAGCGTCTTTTTGAATTTTATATGTTTTTAGGAATTTAGGATTAGGAGAAAGGAACTACAAGGATCCGGACTCGAGGGACCACACAATGGACTGTACCTGCCTCTCTCGCGACTAGTCACCGGAGCGAGGCTGCACAGGCGTCGGCTCCTCGTCAGCTCCAAGCTCCTCAGCGGTCGCACGGACACAAATCGCTACGCGCTCGCGCATGTATGGTGGAGAGAGATAGAGATTCACTCGCGGAACAGTCTTCGTATTGACAGTTGGCTAACGTCTTTGTAGAACACTAGCGCGGGTTTGAGCGGGAGCGGGTTCGTCCTTATTCCACGGACGCGGGCTTTGTTCTTGAGGTGGAGAAAGAGTCACTCGCGTAAGTCTTTGCGTAATAACACTTGGTGGACGCCTTTGTAGAACGTTAGCGCGGGATTTAGCGGGAGCGGTGTGCGGTGTGTGAGAACGTACTTTCTCCGCGGGCTCGGGCGTCTCACTTTGAGGTGGAGAAAGAGTCACTCGCGATAAGTCTTAGTAATAACACTTAGAGCGGGAGCGGGTGCGGTGTGCGAGGACGTGTATTCTCCGCGGCCTCTGGCGTCTCACTTTGAGGTGGAGAAAGAGCCACTCGCGATAAGTCTAAGTAATAACAGGCTAATGTCTTTGTAGAGCACTAGCGCGGGTTTCAGCGGGTGCGGTGTGCGGTACGTACTTTCTCCGCGGCCTCCGGCGTCTCACTTTGAGGTGGAGAGAGTCACTCGCGATAAGTCTTAGTAATAAAACTTAGAGCGGGAGCGGGTGCGGTGTGCGAGGACGTACATTCCCCGCGGCCTCGGGCGTCTCACTAATTACTTTTTTGAAGCTTTTTGAAAAGCGTCACTTGCTTATTTTGGCGTCATAATGCGGTGATTTTATTGGTTGATTTTGGCGGCAACCAATGATTTTTACCGTGTAAGAGCGGTTTGTCCAAAGTGTGGAAAAGGGAAGGAAAATATAAGGATAGCGGGTTAAATATTTAAATTGGCTTGTCCAGGTATTATATACCTATCTAGATTATAGCAGTTGTGTTTTGGTGTTAGTAAATAGCATATATTGCATTACCTATTTAAATTTTATTACTATAAAATAAGCCATAGTGTGTATGAAATTTGATTATTTAGGCTTAAATTAAAACTGTTGTAACGATATAATAAAGATAATTTAACGATTTAATTACTGTTGCGAGAGTTTAGCTCTATTTCCACATTGCCAGCAAACTGTAGAGAAAGTTCTGGTACATGAATATACAATGACCTGATATCATTAGTAGAAACATATGGTATAAATTACTTTAGGAAAAATCCATGAAAGTCATAAATATTTAGATATGCCAATGTATGAAATTGCTCACAAAAAGTAAAAAATGTTTCCCGTAAATTACTTATAGATAAATCTTATATCTTTTATTACAAATTCGTATAAAAATATAATATTAAGTAATACATTAAACAAAATTACATTTTTGGTTTATCAAATTTATCGATATACTTGTAATAACATTCCATCTCTAGGCACTAAACTGCAAGGGGCACAAGGCGCATTCTATCACGACCTCAGTCGCTTGTCCCTACCATATAAGTATATTTGCACTTTCGTTGATACGATATACATTGGTAGTTTTGTTCTAAAACTTATTTAAGGTAATTAGAATAAAGTGCGATGAATATTGAATTTTTAAAACTATCGTTTTAGCCACAATTATTATTATTATTATAATGCAGTCTTTATTGCATTGAAATGTGACTGTTTTGAGAGATAGATGGCATGGAGGTCACTACATGATGGCTTTAACGCTGTTTATACATTAATCTTACAATTATTATTTTTGTATTTAAAATGACATTAAAATAAGTATTTCAGATGCTACTTTAACTTACATAGACCATATTTCATATATTTTTTGTAATCGGGGTGAAACCTTGCATAGAACCAAAAGAATCGCTATGAGAGCAGCGATTCAGTAGGAATCTCCTACTGACTAAAAACAATGATTTATTATCTGCCATTATCTACCACAGAATATATCTATAATTAGAGCAACATTTAAAACCAAATGAAAAGTAGATTATCGAATGTATAGAGTGCCGAGTGAAATGCGTCCTTGAACTATACAATTAGTCATAGCCGAATGTCTGCTAAATGCCTGAGTTGTTACCGTTAGAATTATGTATGTAGGCCGACCGACGTATTTATCTTATTGAATCATTTATTGATATAGTTCTGTTGAGTACCCCCTTTAGTTTTTCTATTTATTATCTAAAACCACCCTTATATCAGTTAAATTAATGGTGGCAGGAAATTATTAAAAGCAGAAATCCAATTCAATCATCTAAAATTAAATTCATTACTAATAACGACACTGGAGAAAAATCTGCGGAACATTTTCTCAAAAAACAATAATAAGTATTACATCGAGGGATGAAAGGCTAATATAAGGTTTAAGTAACATTTTTTGGTGATATAGTAATATATATATGTTCGGAATCAGCGTTTTTTACCGATTCCAAATAAGAGTATATATATTACTATATTACCAAAAAATGTTGCTTAAACCAAATAGCCTTTCACCTATATATACGTTTATACACAGTTATATCTACATAGCCGTAGGGTTTGTCAGCAGAATAGAATAGTACCTCCCTTTTCATCAGACTGAGGTGTCGTAAGAGCCTACTAAGATATACAGCATGACGAATTGCAGGCAGATTGCTGCTGCTGGCACCTTCTCGGCATATAGTGCTCAAATGAAAACCCGCATTGGACAAGTGTGCTGGGTTAAATGCCCAAACCCTTTTTCATGTGCTCCACAAATATGAAAAACGGAAGAAAGGCCTTTGCCCCGCAGTGAGATAGAAACTGGCTAATAATAATAATATCTACGTATTTTATAAATGAGCTTATAATATAAATAAGTACTTATAATTTGGAAGTCTTTGAAAGAAGAGTAATTGGGCTTTTAGAGAATGAGGATCCGACAGGAGTGATGGAGGTCAATCGTCCACCTGTAAATCATTAAAAAAAAGTTAAATATATAATTAATGAAGGTTTTCGCTATGTATGTTTTGTTCTACTTAAATTGACATTGCTTTTACAGAATACATTCAAAGAATGACCACAACGAGGTGATGAGACACTAAAGTTCCATTTGAAGCGACAAAATGAAATGAAAATGGAATCACCAGTAAGAATATGTTTAGGTAAGCTTTAAATCATTACTAAAAGTGTTTTTTTTTGTATCCCGGGGGAAAATCCTGCATAGGACCATCAGGGACGCTGTGATGGCAGCGACCTCAGTGTGTCAGGCTCCTACTAACTAAAAACGCCCGGGGTGTCCCTCTGGTTGCTCCACCTGGGCCTGGGAAGACAAATTCATCCAGATGAGGGAACAAGAAGCCTTGTTGAGGCTACCTCTCTGGGAAGGGAAGGAGTAAAGCCCACCCCTTCAAAACCTCTCTCCCAGGCGGCGCGCCGGACAGCGTGTACCGCCTCCCTGCTCATCCGGGCAGCAGACTACCTCAAGTCTACTGCACGGAAAACTTACTAAAAGTGTTAATCAACTATAAATACCAATATCAGAAGCGTCAATTTCTGCCAGAAATATTATTTGTATAATATGTATTTTCATTTTTGTTTCACACAAATCTCGATTATAAATTTACATATGAAGCCATATTTTATAATAATATTGCATTTAAAATTAATATTTTTACCAGAAGTGATTATTACAATTTTAATAATGAACCTGATTTATTTAATAAAAAGAATAATATAATCGAAAGAAAATCTAACTTGGAAATAAAAATGAATAGATGTAGAAAAAATTAAATATGAAGTGCAATAAAAATAGCATTAAAATATGAATTGAAATTCATTAATTATTTTATCGATTTCAGGTGCAGCACTAGTAGTAAATCTACTATTGTTAGGCACATCTGTAAGTGGTAATGTTTTACCACAAACGACTCCTGCTGCGGTCAACGAAAAAGCCGCAAGACTAAATAGAGTTAATGCTACATGGGTTACAAATAAGCCCAGTACACCCGACATCTCAATCAATGAGCTAAATCCAAAGGAGTCTGTCTCCGAAGAACATACAGAAAAAAATGCTAAATACAAAGATAGAGGAAGGGTCAGGTATTTCACACAACCTAAATCAATTACAGAGAGCAGCTTGAGAAGAGTCAAAACATCAACAGAGGCAGCTAGTCTGGTTATAGTTACTCCTACACCAGAAATGGTAAATCCTGTTGACGTTGAAGGCAGTATGACAAATAATAAAATCACCAAAACATTTGGAAGCACTTCCACCACGACACACAGTAGCGTAGATAAAGAAGAACAGAGTATTGAGGAATACGATAACGAAGATGACGAAGAACATGAAAGAGAATTTGAACAGTTTACTTCTAGTAAATTTCACGAAAACTTTTTTACATTACCCAGTTTTGACGATAGCAAAAGTAGTTTTAACAATAAAGTAAAACAAGATTACACCAGTCCATCTCATGGTTTTTCTAATTATTTCCCTGGCGAAACATCTTACGGTTATAATGAACCTAGTAATAATAATTATAAATCCGAAAACTTTTTCGATTTCATACCTGAACTAACAACGCCGAAGAATGATTTCTTCGATAAAAAATATCAAGAGATCTCTGGTAGTATTATAAAAAAACTGGAGTCTATAAATGTGAAATCACCACCGCCTAATAAGCCTGACATAAAAAAAGTAGTTAAAGAAAATGTAGGATTAGAAAAACTAAGTAATAAGACACCAAGTAATAAATCAACAGTATTTATAAAGAATACCAAAGAGATTCGCATGTCTGATAATGAAGGAGCTGCTGGTAGTACAAACACTGCGCTATCTGATGTCCACGGTACAAGTATTTATTACGAAATGTCTGTTTTATCTACTGAAACTTATGCTATAAATCATTCCAACGACTATGATTGTGAAAACGATACTTTACCATCTGATACAACAGTTAATTCTTCGTCTGAAGAAGAACTGGCATCAGTAAATGCTACAAAACCAACAATTATTCAAGTATCGACAAGACCACCGTTCCCAGATCCAACTGAAGAAAACATACCAAACTTTATACTTTCTTCCAGTGTGCCTTTATCAAGTTCAGTAGAAACCATTCTAACAGAAAATATAGCATCATCAACAGAAAGAACATCTAAAGTATACGTCAGCAGCTTTAGTCGAAACAGAAATTATTCTAAAAGACTTAATTTGAGTGGTACTAATGATTCGTCTAATAATGTTACCCCTAAACCAGAAGTGTCAAGTTACATTCCTTACTCCCGTAAATTTTATCACACTACACCTAGGAATAGACCAATCTGGATGGCTCCTAAACGAAATGTTACTAAAATATCATTTACACGAAATACGCCACCAACTACGATTTATTCAGAACATTTTAATATTAAAGACAAAATTCCTAATGCCATTAAACCAAAGCAGCCTGCGAAAACTACTCTAAGTACAGCTTCTTTAGATATAGACCCAGTATTACAAAGTGAAGTAAGTGGAACTAAAAAAATCGTACATACACAATCTACATCTGATAATAGTATCCCCTCACTATGGAAAAGAGGATCAACAAAATACAGAACGTCTACAATGACAACTACTGCAGTTTCGAACCTAAGTGAAATGGAAATACCACCTACTTCCGTAGCCTGGGCTTTGGCTGCCTTAAAGAGTCCATCTGTTATACAAAACCCATTCAATATTACAAGCTCGACTCATAAAAGTATCGACGAGAACGAGTTACAGAAAGTTGGTGAAGTTTTAGGTAAGTTTTGAGTTAGTAAATTAATTGCTTTTTTAAAATTGATTAAAAGGTAGCTAATAAACTAAGAGGATGAAAGAGATGGCAATGGTTTTTGCCTGCAACTGAATGTAATAAGAGCTGGAAATATATGGGCTGATATAGAAATTCTGAAACCTAAACAATTAAACTAGCCGAAGCGAGTTAGTATAAGGGTTGTGGCACCCACGTGGTACGGTTGTGATCCAGTTGAGTACTGATATCATATTCTCTCACTGCTACTCGTTTAACATCACGTGAAGTCTAGGGTAAGATATTGAAGGTAAAGATTTCAGATCTGAAAAGCATCAGTTCATGAAAAAGTTCATAGCTCACCTATCCCATATCTACTACTATTACTATATCTATTCTACTACTACTCCATAGTTAGGCTAAACTATTTTATCAAGCGGTCTACCAAATTACATCATTTATTTTATATTTCAGATAAAGGGGATGATTATACAACAAGTTTAACAACAACAACCCTTAGTCCGGTGCGGGAAGACGTAACCAAAAAAATCATAGAGGTAGATCAAAATAAACTCCATTGGCAACCCACATTCGGACATATCACTCCAAGCTTCACTAAAGATGGTATCACTACAACAGAAGCTAAATCTGAAAGGCTTGCTGCGGAAAGTAGTATACCCGCACAGAGCACAGCAGAATCAAAAACAACAGAAACAGTTAAAAACAAACCGAAAATATTTGTACCCGCTTGGATACCAACATCATTTATAACTGAAGAAACGACACAATCTGAAACAATTCCGCCAGTTGATGCAACAAGGTCAACCGGTTTTGAATCAATCACGAAATTGCCTTCAGGTGTAACAACACCCCGAGACGAAACCATTGTAGGTTTCGAATCAAATGGCATAATTACTCAACGGAAACCAACAACTGATTATGAAATCACTACAATTAGATTTTCTTATGTACCAACAGAATCTGTAGATATCACTGAAGAAAATATTAGTAATACTGAAACCAGTACAGAAAATTCTTGGCATCCAATAATCCCAACTCGAACCAAATATACGTCGATAAAAGATATTTCCGTAACCACTTATCGTCCTAAATACATAACTACAACCGAAACAGTGGATGAATCAACAGTAACTGCAGACATAACATCTCCAGTTATTGAAGTATCGTCGCAAATACTTGAGAACGCTACCGATATATTAACCTTACAGACTACAGAAGTTCATAAACCGACCGCTGTAACAAAATCAAGTACCACTGAGACCGTTTTAGAACTCACCACGGAAACGAGCCACCTCCAAACGATTAAACCTACAAATGAAGTAACAACAGAAGTAAACTCTACGGATATAAAACAATATATGACTGAAATGATAACAGAAACAACCTTCACTGAAACGACAAAACCTATAACTGAAACTACAAATGAAGAAACTTTTACAGAAACATCAGAGCCTATTGCAGAAACAACAATACCGCCTACAGAAGCAGAAATTAATGAAAGCACTCAACCTTCGATGATTCCAGAAACTACAACAACTATGGCTACTACAACAGCTAAAACTACTACCAAATCGGCTACTACTCCTTTATTGCCAACAACAATTTTTACATCAACTACTCCAGAAGAAACAACTACAATAGTTGTGGAAGTAGTAACAGAAATAAATACGGAAAGAGAGAAAACAGACACGACAACACAAAAATCTGTTACTGAGACTGAAATGGATAACGAAGTTACTACTGATTGTTCTTCTGAAGAAAACGAGAATAGTAATGAAATTATAACTCAAAGCATACCTACAAGTAGCACTAAAACAACAACTGTTATGCCTACAATAGAAAAATTATTATCTACTACAGAAAAACAAATAACAACAGAGGGAGCAACTACAACAGTTGAAAAAATATTAGTCCCCACACAAACGGTTGTAACGAAAATAGAAACAACAGATATTACTGAAAGCTTCGTCCCAGAAGATACGACCATAGTTAATGAAGTAATTTCGGAAGCCACAACCAGGAAAGCAGAAGAAATAAAGCCAACTCATAAAGAAGAGGCATCGACGGTTGACTGTTCCACTGAGAATGAATTGACGACGAAAGCTGTAAATGCGCTGGAAGATTTGAACACTGAGGACTATGGGGGAGAAATGACTACAGAAGCCTCTTCCAGGGTGTTATCCGAAGAATCAGGAACCGGAGCAGCCGTGGCCATCGCCGTCAGCACAATAGGTGTTATTGCCTTGGTGCTTCTAATTGGATTATTGGTAAGCGACGTTTGCAAGCATTTATAACCATTTAATTAAAAAATTAAACACATTTTCGTTGAAACCATTCCAATGAGCAAAAATACGATATATCAACTGTTAGCTAGTTAAGAGATGAGATATCGTGTTGCTTCCAGATGATGTTGTAATATCAAATCCGGGTTACCATGTTAATATATGTATAATAAAAAAAACATTCAAATCATAGCATACTTTTAAAACGATAGAATTAGTAGAAGCAGCTTTCATTTCCTCAACAACTGGTGAAGCGGTTAAGATATTTCCGCTTCATACCAAAATTCTTCTATCACTCCATAAGTTACTTGCGAATGATATAAGGATTATCTGCATCCCTGATTCTGTAGTGAAACCAATAGATGTCGCTCATACTACAACCGCTCTATTTTGACGTCACAAACGTCATTTCATTACTATACAAAAATTGTATGCAACCGCCGGAACGTCGTGTTATCTCCGCTGTTATTTTAAGATATATTTAAACCGCCTTATTATCATAACGCGACGTTGTTATTAAAAAGAGAAAAAGGTGTAATTGTGCGAAAGGAAACTTTCTGTGCCCGTGGCCGCTACCGTTCCCCGCTCATACGGAGGGCTATTTACACGCCTCTCCAACAACTATATAAAAGCTGATCATCTTTAACCCTTTCGTTACTATCAATAGTACTACTATAGTTACTTGCTAAAAAACGCCACCTGTCCACGATGGGTGACTATATTTTATGCACACGTATTATTTTTCATTTAAAACCTAATGAAAATTGTTTTGCTGCTAAACTTTGGCCCTGAATGCTGAAGACTGCACGCCTGAGGCCTGCCGTAGTGAAAGGGTTAAACGTTTAACAAGATTTGTTAATTATAGCAAAAGATAATCTTGATGAAGTCACCTTTCAAACAAAATAAATTTAAATAAAATCAATTGATCGTTTAGGAGCTACAGTGCCTTAGACTAAGATGTAAATACACGCATTAAACATATAGGAAAACATAAGTTATGAACATAGATGGGCAAATGTAATCAGATTAATGAAAATGATTAACGATTACATTTTACGTTTTTTACCATTAATATGACTGCATTTTGCTCATTTATGTTTTGAACAGTACAAAATCCCAGATTGTATACACATTTATGATTTCTTAATGTTTTAAATGGATTTAATCATGATTAAAGAGCAAGAAAATTAAAATTACGACTACATTTTGTTATCGTTTATCATTAATCAGATTACATTTTGCCCATCTCTGGTTATGAAATAAGCATTAAATTAAATGTTCGATCTTGACAAAATCTTCATGATGTGGACAGAGAAAGATATCTTTTTCGTCTTCGTGTGTTCTCTGAAGATAGTTCGCACAACATATCCAAAGTAATGAGCATAATATCTATAGATCAACCTCACGATAAATTACGTCCACTACTTTGGAATACATTGTCGATTGTTGACCTTCGATTCTTCAGTCTATCTGAAAGTATGGAAAAAAAACAACTATTACTTAAGAGTGTACTTTAAACTTTTCTAGTTTTTAGGTTATTCCACACACACATTTTTATAGCTTACTAGCTGACCCGGAAAATGTTCTGCTATATGAATTATTTCTAGTAAATATCTTCTGTATTATAATACATAAAATATGCATTGTAACATAATATCTAATTAAATTTATGGTTCACAATTTCGGTCATAGTGGCTTCCACATAAAAGGTAGATGTATGCTGTAGCGGACTTTTATTTACATTTTTATGTACACCATCTTTGTGTAACTTTTATGTACATTTATGTTTTATGTACATCAAGTAATACTTTTATGTACATCATCTTTGTGTAATTCCAATGGTTTAGGCAGTGTACGCCAAGATAGCTCTCAGAGGCCAGATTTTTTTCCGACTTAATTGACATGTATCGTTATATTATTACGACCAAAATTATATATAATCATTACAAATTGTAGCCTATATGTTATTCCGATGTATAATCTATATTACTGTAAAAATTTCATACAAATCCATCCAGTAGTTTTATCGTGAAAGAGTAACAAACATATTCACAAAGTTTCACATTTATAATATTAGTAGGACTAAGTAGGATTGCGTCCGGAGCAACTTTTTTTTTATTTCGACAAGGTAATATTCTGTTTACGGAGAAATGCCTTTATAACTTGACTTGGTGAGAGGAGCGAGCACTTCAGGTGTTGAGCCAGCGATTTATGATTTGGATGTCAACGCAAGGCCCCTGTATGTGCTAGGCGGATAGCGAGGTAGACCGAAGGTATTAAAAAGTTTATGTAGCCGCCGGAGAGCGTCGCTGGTCTGGATTTCCACGTAGAGAATTAGGGAACAAAGAGTTCGTTCAGGCACAGTGACAATGAAATATTCAAAAGGCACTTACCTGGAAACTGGATGATGATGACAGGCTACTGCAGCTCAGCACCGTTCACTGTATACAATTAATTAGATGTTCCGCCGTAATGTCCAAAGCAACTGACTATTTCATAGTGTGACCGAGTTCGCCGCCGATGATAAGTGTAGCGATACCGCCGTGCGTACACATGTATCACCGTTAAGGACCGACCGTGGAATGTGAATGTAAGGGAATGTAGGGAGACTGAAGGGAATCTCAAGTACCTTTTTTATACCCATGCCCTGTGCCCAAACAGCCCCTGTGGGTATTAACTTCGACTCGGGCGGCCAGTAAGAAAGAACCTAACGGCTTACCACCTTAAATGTTCGTTATATGCGCCCGGTGAAGATATGACGGTCTTGCACAAGCAACAGCATATATTCCTCTTAAAAAAACACTGTCGTGAATACTTCTCGTCTCCTGACATTTGCTGTCGTTTTTGAACCACACTATCCATCAGGTACTTTGTGGATTGAGTATAAAAAAGTAAAACATATCAATAATTACCTTATCCATTATCCACAAGTCTGATCCATTTTTCAACATTTCTTAACTCCGCAATCAGTCCTGGAATAGTTCAGAATGAAAAATAAATTTATTATCAAAAAAGGAACTAAGGCGCTCGCGTAATTTTTATAAGAATTTCAAACAAAGACATTCTTTAAAAATTACCAAATTGATACGGAACTGATATTTTATAAATTAATGCTTTGTTTTAGTCGAATAAATAAATAATATTTGTCTGTTGGGGCCTAGTTGATAAGGAGCCGGTATCCAAGAGCGGAAACGTTAATGGCCGTAGGTACGAATTCCGGCACGTACTTCTGATTTTTATTTTATTTTATTTTTTACATTTTAAGGGCGGCCAGTGGCCAACACACTACAAGACAATAAAAAAAAAATGCACATCAATGTATTGAGCCGTTTAAAGCCAATCGTGCATAAACAATATAAACAATACTACCTATAAAATAAACACATTAACAAATAAGAATAAAACAATGAAAGTGAAAACATAGGCAAATGAAAAATCATATCGACAACTACTGCGTGTCCCTCAACCACCCGATGATTTTCCTTTTAAAGACCGGCAGACTGTCAGCGAAAACATCGATAGCACTCTCCAGTTCGTTAAAGCCACATTTTGCTGATTCAGTGCGGATTTACGCACCATATGCGCACCGGTGAAGAAAAACATTCTGAGGAAACCCACATGTCTTCTTATAGAAATGCCGTGTGCACGTGCATTAGTCAATTAAGCATAACATACAAACGCAAAGTGGGTACAACTACCCAATGTAGCTTTGCTTACCCCAAAAACCTACACCCCTACCCTACCCTACCCTAGCTTACCCTAGTTTCCCTACACGTGACTCCTGGGTGGTGCTAAACGAGCAGCAGCGGGGTGGTAGGGCGTCGGTGCCCGTCTGGATCGCGGCCACAGTACATGGGTGTAAATCCCGTCATAGCGACCAGTTTTGGCTTGTCGCGTTTCGGGATCAGCTTGTGTATATCCAGTAGCTCATATATCTAGAGACCTTCAGTCGTGGTATATCAATGGATTTTCATCCTTTGATAGTCGCTCTCGTTTTTGGACTACACTGTACTTACCATCAGGTACTCTGTAGTCACTATGTCGAGCCAGTGTAAAAAAAAAAGGATATAGCGTGATGATAAATTATTGTAAGTTAATTTGAAGTTATACAACTATTATTTTTGCCGAGTCGTTTAGCTGTGAAATGATCTTCTGACAAGCGCGTTCCCATTATAATATGGTATTCGTATTATTAACTCCTGTAAATGAAGCGTGGTGAGATATTTTCGCAATTTAAAAGTTGTATGTGAATCCCGGTAGTTTTAACAGCCGATATAAGCAACGGTTGCCTTACTATACCGATTCTCGTTAATGATAACGATATCTCGGTGTCGTATGGCGTTAGGTCGTCTCGGGTTGCTGTCGGGGAATTTTTATCACCTCTCCGGTGGATTTTGCTGAAACGGTTATACTCGTGTTGTGTGAACTCGATACCACGTGAAGTAATCATAATGGGAGCATTTCTTGTAACTTACAAAAGTCAATTTCTTTTGTAACCTGGGGCAAAGTCATTAGAACTTCCGTGTGGTCAGCAATCCCGGTGTGTCAGAGTCCTACTGACTAAAACCCCCGGGATGCCACTCAAATCGTTGCTAACCGGGCCTGGGAATCCGTATTCCTTCAACGACCCAGTGAGCGGATAGCCTTTTGGCTCTATATTTTGGAGATGAGGAGGTAAACAGCATATCCCTCAAAACCTCTAACAGTCTGCATCATGGTGAGTGTTCTGAAGGGTTATTTAGCCTTGTTCCACCCTCTCCTTTACATAAAAGAACCACGCGAAGTCACCTCTATATTCAAATCCCGGCTAGGGTTAAGAAGTTCTCTAACACTTGCTTTTGTCTAGACGTTGAGCTGTGGAATGATCTTCCGGCGAGTGTGTTTCCACAGTCCTATGATATTAGATTCTTTAAATGAAGTGTAAAGATATAATTTATAGTAGACGTTAAAAGTCACTTTCCCTCAGAAGTACTTTCAGCTTGTTATAATGTAAATAGTTTCTTAATTTAAAGAAATACCGTTAGACATTGTTATGATATAATCGTTTAGGATATCTTAGAAAAGGCCAGATTAGATAAATAAGGAACATTGAATGTCTAATTAGTACATGTGTCTATGAACTTTACAAAGTTTTGTGATAAATTGAATGGTGATGTAGTTGTGTGTGATTATGGTTTTGTTTTATTTTTAAGTTAACCTCTCGTCAGTGACGCATCCCATTAAAGAATACGGTAAAAGTCCTTCTTATTAGGTAACCCATATTATTTCTCATAGAACAGTTGCAATGCAATGTATAGTCAAATGTAGCGTAAGAAATTACATAAAAAATATATTTTGTTGATAAAACTAATTGGAGTTATTCAAAATTACAATTAGATTTAGAGAATATCAGGTTTTTTTAAACTTAGGTTTCAAACAAACCTATGTCTGTGGTAAGTCCTGTAATGGATTTCACAGGTAAAAAGTTATTGAGTTTAAAGAAAAATTGGAAATAGTTACATTTTTTATATAGAAATAAATATAAAATACGATAAACAATTAAGCAAGTTCATATAAACGGACAATAAGAACTAACAAAATCATTGTTTGATTGATGTGGATGGTTATTAGATTTATTTATTTATTCGGGTATAAAAAAACAAATTACAGAATTTATAAACTACACAAAAAAAGATTATGCATTATTTAATGGATTATTATCATCTATGCTTATTCCTTAAGGCATACAATGCGAGATTTATTATGAACAGTGATTTATTAAAATTGAGAGCCGGTAGTATATGTAATTTGTTTAAAAGTCAATCGATAGCATGAATGAAAGTATGTTTCGATGATCCGGGCGCGTGGAGAGGCCGAATGAAGAAGATTTCGTGGTAGTTTCCGGTACCAGGCTACGAAGTGTTAGAACAATTTGCCGCCAACGCTTAGATCCTCCACATCCAAATTAACTTCCAAAAATAAAATTATATTTATTTAATAATCTATTAGTTACAAGTAGTCTATTTCATTTATGTACTCTTATACTTTTGCTCGTGTTTTAGGTACCCATATATTTTTGCTATAGTATCACTAATACATTTTGTAGTCGATTTTTTAATTGTATGTAATAGTTTATTTTAGTATCACTCGTATTTATTATTTAAGCTATATGTATTTTCATTGTTTATTGATAATTCTTATAAGATGTAACACGACCGGCCACTTCATGAAAATCAGCGCTGCAGACTTCCTCTGTGGCTTTAAGCTGATGAAGGTCCCATTTTGGCCATGTCTATATGTTTTTGTATTTTTCTTTTGTTTCTGTGTGTTGTTTCTGTTACTGTATTTAAATTTCTAGATTTTGTTAGTTTGTGGCGAAATAAATACATTTCATTTCATTTCATCGTCATCATGAACGAATGTATGCTTCAATGGTCAGGGCGCGTGGAGAGGATAAATGATGTATGGTTGACAAAAAAAAAAAATGTGTGTAAAAAGAAAAGCCGAGGCCGACCGTGCCTTGGCTACATACATTAAATAAAGTAAGTACGTCAACTCAGCGAGAGTGCGTGATGAAATTAATGAATGTTAAGGCAGTCTATATTTGCTATATTTTTTATATTCATACAGGAATTTCTGGTAGCTGAATACAGTGTATTCCATTCATATATAATAATGTATACGTAATTACAATTATAAATTGACATCGTATGTTAAGGCATCCACAACAAACATTAGAGTATCCTTTTATATGTTTGTATTGATAAAAGTTAACATAATTAAAAGAAAACATGAAACAAAGACAAAACTGATGTTCCATTCTCTTTGCCTACCCAAATAGGAAATCAGTACGATGATAGATAGATGGAAAAATAACCGCAATGATTATTAGTAAAGTAATTTATAAAAAAAGGTATCGATTTTTCTAATATGCACCCAATTCCTAACACAAAACAAATAAAGCGTCTATGAAATTACAAGAAAATAAATTTTAACAAAATAATTAAAAAAAAAATCGAGTCCGTTATTCAAAAACTTTTCATAATATAAAATTAATAAACGAAGAACAAATACTTAAAAGTAATTTAATGTTTAACTACAAATAAACCCAAATAATAATGAGCACATTAAAAAAATAAAATAAATAAATAAAACTCACCGCAACCTGCTCGAACTACACAAAGATTACTACAAACAGCTATGATTTCAAATAATAATATAAATTTAAATAAAGCCATTGTTTAACATTTATTTATTTACTGGAGAGCAAAACTTTTTTGAATGAATTACATTTCAGCGGGAGCGCGTTCGCCGACCCTGTACCGACCTGTGCTACGTCACGATTGTGTATGAGTTCAAACGGGCAGGGCTCCATGTAGGGTCGCAACACTACGACCTAATAAGATTGTTAAACGTACTGGATAAGAAATTTAATTATTGTTACTTCTTACTGTACAATCTCATACAACTTTTTTTACTAACTCAAAGGAAAGTCCTGCATTGGTACCACGGTATGACAGGCTCCCATTAGCTATAAGTCTGTGTGGGGGCCCTCAACTCGCTTCCTGTCTGAGACTGGGATCCCATGGTACTTGGTAAACGTACTGAATAAGAAATTTATAATTATTGGTATTGTACAACGTTATACAACTTTTTTTGGTAACTCGAAGGAATGTCCTGCATTGGTACCACGGTATGACAGGCTCCCATTAGCTATAAGTCTGTGGGGGGCCCTCAACTCGCTTCCTGTCTGGGTCTGCGATCTCATAGTACTCCGAAGACCTTGTAAGTGAATGGTCTTTCTTAGGTTTAATCTCTAGGAGGAATGTGTGTAAAGAGCACACCTTCAGGAACTCTTGGTCAGGCGGGCCGTAGGACAAATAAGCCCCGCTTTCTCCTTATCCAGACAGTGGACTTGTTCTCTCCTTCCTCTCCCTACTCCCTGGACAGTGTACATCTAGCCTTACCCAGTCATCTGACATGTAAGGTCTTTACACTGTAATAATATCTCGTTATAATACCACACTAGACATACCAACACTTACTAAACACCTATTTCCACCATAGCCAGTCAATTGATCGGACTTTATATTTCCTGGTTGAATGTATGAAATATAAATATAATGAAATAAATTAATGTTATTATAATTGAACAAAATTGTATACTGTCCATTTCTAAAACTTTGTATTCCATAAAAAAAACAAATGAATAGCTCCATGTGCACATCGTGCGTATAAAATTGCAATGAATGCATCTAATTTTTCTTGAGATATAACTACACTCCTAACAGTCTCTTAGTTTCTTCTATCATCTATGCTCCTTGTCATTGTTTTACCCTCTTTTTTTTCATAAAAGAACCACGCATAAGGGTTTGCGGAGTCACGGTTGTACAAGTAACTCATATCCCGGCTAGAACTAAGAAGTTTTCTTACTTTTACCAAGTCGTTGTGCTGTGGAATCTTTTACCACAGAGCGTGTTTCCACCGTCAAAAAGTAATGAAGTCAAATGTACAAAAGCGATACGTTAATATGCTTATTTCCAATGCGAAAGTTCACAATCGGTCAAAAGACCGGCCATTGTATGTATAATGTTAATACTGCTTTGTACTCTGATATTGAGATTTATAGACAGAGACTTTTAAAAGTTTAAAAAGGGGTTTTTTTATATCATAAAACTTGAATTTACATGTTATGTTTTGATATAAGATTCAGCAAAATATGATGAGAAGGGTCAAAAACACGAAAACGTTATATTACAAAACCGATTACATATCCAGTACTTGTGAGATCTGTGTTAAATGCACCTATGTTCCTAGTAAGCTTAGGTGTCGCGATATCGCTCGCAGAGGATGTTTTTACAATTCGAATTATAAACAAAACTTAGCTGATGACGGACCTTTAGATCGCGTTTTCATTGACGGCTTTGACACGAGATTTTTATCTAGTCAAAAGATCGTAGTCGTTTTGACGCTTTTAACATCATCCAATCTATTATATTCGTATTACATTGTTCTCAAAAGTGACATTCTCTGATTACACCAGCCTTATTTTAAAATACTAGACGCCGAATCGGATACTATTTGTATGTGGCGGATATTCCATATATCCGCACGAAACAATTCGCTTCTGCATTCATGATATACTCAGCAATGGATTGGAATACGCTTCCAGCGACCATAATTCCTCATGTTTGTGATTTAGGAGTTAAGATAAAAGTGAATAGGCATTTGTTAGGCTTACATGTTCTATACAATCGGAATCCGCTTCTCTATCTACCAGGTGTGATTGAGGTCGACCTTTGGCCGGTAAACCGTCAAGAAAGAGTATGCTTGTATAAATGAGTGTTTTACTATTAACAGATCACAACTTTTAAATTTTTTCCAGATTTTTTTAGCGAGATTAAGGTGTTATCTTGTTTGTCACTTTCATGAATAATAACAAAGTAATATAGACACAAAACGACAGTTAAATATACATGTATCGTCACGCTATATCTTTTACGGAGTGATAAACTATGGTTTATGAGAATTTTAAATTAACTTTTAAACCGTCAAAACGGTAGATTGTAAAAATTTTCAACCTATTTCTTAAGGAGAAGTACGTCCACTTTTTTTTCATTTAGTGGGTGTCGCTTCGAGGAAATAGCGCCTGGGTACCGTGTCCCGGCTTGCCCCCTCCTCCCTTGATCCTGGCCAGTGAAATACTCCTATAATTGTTTCTTTTTCCTATTGAGGTACGGTACTTTAACAATATCCATAAATTATCGTGTAACAACGGAAACACGCGCGGCACAGAGCAACTCGTAAATTAAGGTTTCAAGTGAAATGGGACTGGCCTCTTGAAATTGCGACTTTTTCACACGTCGCCGGGACACATTGCTATGTAGGGTGACCACACGTTTTAACACAATGGTATATATTTTTTATACTGCCGAGAAAGTAACATGCCTCTACATGCGAATTACGTTAATATTTTTCAGTTACGTCAATTTACTGTCCAAGTGTAAAAAGATGTTTTTTATGCCTTTGTGACATACACGCTATTGCTGAATTTGTTTGTCGATTTGTACAGCCGTTCTGGCATGTTGGGAAAACAAACACTCATACAAATTTGCGCATTAATAATAGTTGTAAGATAAGTTATAATCTTTAAATATGTTAAGCGAGTCTTTCGGTCTCTTACCGACTAAATCAACGGGGTGTTCCTTCTCCCAACTGCCAGGGACAAGGGTACAGCGTTACCAACTTCTTCGGGTCGCGGCGATGTACGTAATATTCTAAAATAGATACTAGAAATTAAAATTGTGGTATGAATCTTCGTGTAAATAATACTTAATTTCTTTTTTAACTGGAATTATATTTGATTTTGACATAAGTTGTCACTCACAAATATTCCTTAGAAATATACTAACATTGTAACCAGCGCATTTTGTTATTATTTAGTATTTATTTTCAATATTTAGGTCCTTCAAGTCTCGATAATTTAACAAAATTTTTGGATTTCCTAGTGTTTTCATGGATTCTAATATTTATGAATAGTCACCAATTATGTCAAATTCTTAAAAAGCACTTGGTTTCACTTAAGGCTCTTTTAAATCTTAAACATGTAAGTGGAGAGATAAAATATATAATTAGTACTTTGAAACCAAATTTTATAACGTAATTTTCTATTACAAACTAGTTATAGTCCTCTGGTATTCTTGTTATTTTATATTGTATGTGGAGATCTACTGATTTCGATATATTCAATGACAACATTTTGAAAAAAAAAAAAATGGATATATGTATATTGTTAGATAGAATTGTGGAATATGTTATTTTCCTTTGTTTTATGTAATCTTTTTTTGCAAATTAGATTAGTATTTTTCTTTTTCTTTCCTTCTGTAAAAGTAATCTACACTTTTAAATATAGTTACATTTGTAATGTATTTTGTTCATGTCTTATATATTTCTATATATTTTAATATAGACCATGTGAGTGTTCTAATAATAATTCTTTTTATCTCTATAAAATCACAATTTATATGTCATTTCACATTGAAAAAACTATACTTAAAATAACAAATAAAAGTTGTAAGCACTGAGTAAATTGCTATAACAAAATAATGAAGCATCGAGAGTCAATCTATGTTGTTGGAAAACTGTTGTCTTAGTACACCGATTAAAGCTACGGTTAGATTATAAATTATAACCCATTTTTTTTCGACTGTTAAATATGGTCAAGCTTTTTTTCCTCTCGTTGGAAATATTCATGGACCGTCGCGTCAGGGCCTCTATGAGGGAAACGACACCAGTGTGTTGGCTTTATAGGGATTAAAACCACAGGGGTGCTCCACCTACTCGTCTACCGGAGCCAAGGGTATGATCTCGCCAACTTCTTCGGCTCCTGGCGAGAAGTGTGGCGACCCTAGCGGTTTCTGTTACACGATTTCATTTGATCGGCATAAGCATAACGCTTATCAACGGATGTGAGTTACATAGAGTCATATTTCGCTTACAGGGAATTTGGTTCATTAAATCCTTTGTTTATTTAAAGCTAATTGTTAACGATAATGCCTTTAGCAGACATGGCGAAATATGATCAAAATTCTAACTCATTTTTTTGTGGTTGTGATGGTCTAGTGGATTTGTAATGTACCGGTTTCCTTGCGCGGCAACGCGAATGGTCGTAGGTTTGAATCCTAGCTCGTACCTCTGGTTTTTTCCTGATTACGTACAAATTTAGGCACCACAAGAAATATCATGAGTACTAGTGCTGTGAGATCGGCGATCAGCTGCGCTACTGGTCACGTTGGGCACGAAATTTAAGTGCAAGGTGGATACCGCCTCTGATATTATATTATATTAGATTATATTATTTCTAGGCGAACAAATGCATATTCACTCTTCTCTTAAAGACTCCCAGGTCATAAGATCGCGGAAATATGGCCGCTGGAAGCATATTCCACTCCTTAGCCGTTCGCATGATAAATGTAGAAGCGATTCTTTTCGTGCGGATCTAAGGAACATCTCTCTGCTCGCCTCATAAGGGATATAGCGTGACTATATTTTGTTAGTATTATTTATTTATTTGTAGATTCCATGATTTCATTGTTAAGTAAGGTGATCCGCTATATTTCTACGTATTACTCGTATAAACTGTGAAAGCTACTATGAAAGCTCTATTATTCTCTAAAAACATGTATTTCCCTTCTCTTGACTATCGCTGGCGTTCCTGGGTTACAATGTCCTATCCGTATAGTTATTTTGTCGAGCCAGGATATAGAATAGGAAAATATAGGTATATAAATACAGTAAACACAGTAATACAGTTGGGAGTCGAAGCTGCTCGCGTCCGTAGGCTTTACCCTAGTTTCCCTACATGTGACTCCTGGGTGGTGCTAAACGAGCAGTTGCGAGGTGGTAGGGCGTCGGTGCTCGTCTGGATCGCGACCACAGTGCATGGGTGTAAAGCCCGTCATAGTGACCAGTTTCGGCTTGTCGCGTTTCGGGATCAGCTTGTGTATATCCAGTAGCTCATATACCTAGAGACCTTCAGTCGCGGTATATGTGGGCCGACATGACGATGTAGACTATCAATGGATTTTCATCCTTTGATAGTTGCTTTCGTTTTTGGACTACACTGTACTTACCATCAGGTACTCTGTAGTCACTATGTCGAGCCAGTGTAAAAAAAAGTAAAGTCCTATCGAAATCGGTTTACTAACGTCCATTGATGGTTTTTAATATATCTGTCCATTACAGCTGGTGGTACGACGTCGCGGCAGACGGGGCGTATACGCGCAGCGATGTACACCCGTGTCCCTCGATGCGTACAGCCTGGACAGCGTCAGCGTCGGCCACAGGAAAGGCAACCATCGCTTGCGTGCCAGCAAGCGGAGCTACGGGAATCCCGCTTACGATGACGAGGTAATGTAACTGGTACCATCTATCCATTACGTCTTGTGGTACGATGTTGCGGCAGACGAGGCATATACGCGAAGCAATCTACATCGGTGTTCTTCTATGCGTACCACCTGGAGAGCGTTAGCGTCGGCTACAGGTAAGGCAACCATCGCTTGCGTGCCAGCAAGCGGAGCTACGGGAATCCCGCTTACGATGACGAGGTAATGTAACTGGTAGCAATCTATCCATTACGTCTTGTGGTACGATGTTGCGGCAGACGAGGCATATACGCGAAGCAATCTACATCGATGCCGCTCCATGCGTACCACCTGGAGAGCGTTAGCGTCGGCCACAGGAAAGGCAACCATCGCTTGCGTGCCAGCAAGCGGAGCTACGGGAATCCCGCTTACGATGACGAGGTAATGTAACTGGTAGCAAACTATCCATTACGTCTTGTGGTACAATGTTGCGGCAGACGAGGCATGTACGCGAAGCAATCTACATCGGTGTCCCTCTTTGCGTACCACCTGTAGAGCGTTAGCGTCGGCCACAAGTAAGGCAACCATCGCTTGCGTGCCAGCAATCGGAGCTACGGGAATCCCGCTTACGATGACGATGTAATGTAACTGGTAGCAATCTATCCATTACGTCTTGTGATACGATGTCGCGGCAGATGAGGCATATACGCGAAGCAATCTACATCGGTGTTCTTCTATGCGTACCACCTGGAGAGCGTTACGGTCGGCTACAGGTAAGGAAACCATCGCTTGCGTGCCAGCAAGCGGAGCTACGGGAATCTCGCTTACGATGACGAGGTAATGTAACTGGTAGCAATCTATCCATTACGTCTTGTGATACGATGTCGCGGCAGATGAGGCATATACGCGAAGCAATCTACATCGGTGTTCTTCTATGCGTACCACCTGGAGAGCGTTAGCGTCGGCTACAGGTAAGGCAACCATCGCTTGCGTGCCAGCAAGCGGAGCTACGGGAATCCCGCTTACGATGACGAGGTAATGTAACTGGTAGCAATCTATCCATTACGTCTTGTGGTACGATGTTGCGACAGACGAGGCATTTACGCGAAGCAATCTACATCGGTGTCCCTCTTTGCGTACCACCTGGAGAGCGTTAGCGTCGGCCACAGGAAAGGCAACCACCGTTTGTAATGTAACTGATGCCATATTTTAGTGTTTTATATTCTTTTTGTCTTGTATTGTGTCTATTTTGGATCAAACTGTGTAGTTTTTGTTATTGGTGTATCTAGAGACATTCAGTCGGGGCATACGAGGGTAGACTTGATGAATCTTGCTCCTTAGCGGTTGCTACCTTTCTTGGACTGTTCCATACTTTCCATTAGATGCGATGTAGTCTCTTTATCCAGCCAGTATAAAAACAGCCATTATTGTGGTATTTTCCCTAATCGCTTTAATTTTCACTACAAAACAGACGCCCACTTTTAGAAAGTTTCAATAAATTTTAAAACGTATTAAAACTTTAATAAATTATCAATTGCATACCAATTATTTATTGGTATTTAAAAGAGGCTTAAAATGTAAGGAGCGGTTCTGAAACTGGTCATTAACTAAAGTAGGGATTTTTTCAATCACATTCATATAAGGAATTAATAAGGTTCATTGTCCATAAAGACACTCGCAGAAGATATTATTATTATGTAGTAAATAATTTAAATACTTCAATTCCAGGTCACATCCCACCCAATGCAGTACCCAGCGCTGGCCAACTTCGCTCTGGATATCGAGTCCATGACTGCAGAGTTCGCCGAGATACCCTCGGTAACAGTTCGGCATGAAGAGGTCCCCCCTGGATGCGAAGACAAGAACAGATACTCCAACGTTCTGCCTCTGCCTGAGACCCGGGTTCCACTCTCCAGGATCAACAATGATCCTTCCACGGAATACATTAATGCTAACTATATTACAGTATGTTGTACTTTAGTACTGTTTGTTTTATAATTGTTTGCGGTAGCTGTCGTGGGATTACGGATCGGTATCCATGCTCGGTAAAGCGAGTTGTTGTAGGTGCGTATCCCTTCAGGGTGGGGGCTCTGAGCGACCGGTTAGTGACCCCCGAGAAGTCGACGGTGCGTTGTGACGCTCTCTGCCGAAGTACACTAGGTGGTATCGGGGGGAAGCGGCATCTTCCCCCCTCGTGATTGTGCCTGTCGGGCGCGGCGTAGTGGGGCTGAGGCCAATTGATTACAGGACCCGCAGTCCCCACTAATTCGCAGAAGTAGTAACCTTGGGGTTTTTAGCTGGTAAAAGTCCGGCACACCCCGGCTGCCATCCCCTTCGCGGCCGGGACGGTCCTATGAGGGTTTTCCCCAAGTAAAAAAAAAAAAGGTTCGTATCCCAGCACGTACTTCTGGGTTTTCCCAGAATGATTCCAATTTGGGCACCACATGCTCACCGGTGAAGGAAAATACCGTGAGGAAACCCGCATGGTAACTGATAGAAATTTCATGTGTATTAGAGATGAGAGAACGGCGATTAACTGTACTACTGGTCACGTTGGGCGCGACATATAATCACAAAGGGAATACAGCAACCAATGTATCTCTGCTCACCCCGAAAGGGCTATGGCGTTACGATATGTAATTATTATTATGTTGTAAATCTACTAGCTTTTTAAGGTTATTTTTATGATTCCGTACCTCTAAAGAAAAAACCATATAGCATTTCTTTTTATTATCCGTCTATCTATCCGTAAAGACTCTTTTAGAAACTTTTAGGAATGCGTTAATTTAATAAGTTTTAAATATTAAAGTTAAATATATGTTAACTTAATAAGTTTTATAACATGTAGACGCCGCCCGACATGTAATTGTGTTAAACGCCCTAAAGGTCGTTAGGGTGTTGTTACGGGACGCGCGGGGTAAGGGGTGCGCACGCGCAGGGATGCTCTAACTACTTTAGTCGACTACCGAGATCAAATGATAGAGTACGTGCGTGTGCGTCGCAGTTCGGTGTTAAAGTGCAAATAAACAATAAAACGCCAAAATCCGTATCAATTTACCACCACACCCACGACCACCGGTCATAGTTTTAATTAATAAATACTCAGGTTATAGTCCCTTGTGACATTGATAATCCCGATTTTAAGACTGTTGTTTTTATTATCCATTTTGCCGTTTTCGCAAGGCAATCAAAACCTATAGGGTACTTTCCGTTGACTTAGGATCATTAAATTTGGCAAGACGCAACGTCTTATACCACAAGTATAGGAAAAAATCCATTTTCATGCGCGGCAACACGAATGGTCGTGGGTTTGAATCCTGGTACATACCTCTGGGCTTTTTCAGATCACGTTCGAATTTAGGTACCACATGCTCACCGGTGAAGGAAAATATCCTTAGGAAACCCGCATGGTATCTGGTAGAAATGTCATGTGTAGTAGTGCTGTGAGAATGACAATTAACTGCGCTACTGGTCAGTGCACAGCCACAATTGTATCTCTGCTCACCCCGTAAGAGATATAGCGTGGCGATATAATATTGTTATTATTATTTAAAGTATATTTCTGCCTCGCAGGGTCCAGGTAACATTAGAAATTACTACATAGCCTGCCAAGCGCCGCTAGCCAACACTGTGGTGGATTTCTGGAGGATGATTTGGGAGCAGAACTCAAGGCTGGTTGTTATGCTGACAGAGTACATGGAAAACGGAGTGGTAGACTATTTTATTATTCAAAATACAAAGTGAAAGCTATGAAGTTCTAGGTTATTAAAAGACCGTGATTTTTTGAATCTAACATTTTTTTATTAATACAAGGATTATAATTTTGATAAAATTATCAAAATTTTAGAATCAATTCACATAATACATTATTTTGGTATATCTCAAAGGGATTAAGCAACATTTTCGATTAAACTTCAAGGCGGCTTGACTTTTTTCGACATTATTAACAATTATCACCATATTTTAAACAATTCACATAAGATCTTATTAAATTATACACAAATATTTTGTCTTTTTGTGAAAACTGCATGAAAATTGGCTTATTATTTTATGAGTATATCGCGAACAGACAGGCGACAGAAGACCTTGTTTTATAATATCTAGGGATTTACAGTACATGTATTATTTAAGTCGTGGTGGCTGCCGGCAGTATAGAATAGCACCCCCCTCTTCTTGCTGAGGTGTCGTAAAAGGCGAGTAAGAAATCCCTTTAACACCGCAATTCAACCAGGTGTTCAGAGAAGGAAAACTCGACCAAACCTGCATCCTGCTCCCTCCCGATCGTACTGGATCTCCATTCCATCGGGCCCGAGGGAGTACGGACGAGAGAGTGCTTTTCTGGCAGCGCGTCCAGTTATGCACTTAAATATCTCCTGCGCAATTGACTGTTTCCGAAAACTGGACCTCAACTTTCCTAATCGCTGTTGAAACAGTCACTATGGCCGAATCCGTGGACATCATCATTATTTAAATTGAAATTTATAAACAAACTTCAAGGACGACTGGTACCAACAAATTAATTCTAGCTTAAGCTTGTATAAATCGCTATCTATTTGAATTGATTTAATTCTACGTTAATAGAAATTTCAATTTAACAGTTGTCAAAACTGAATAATGTTTCCATACACGACTATAAGTACAGTCTAGCGCTAGATTATGTCGCTCTAAGTAACCTGACTGGTATTTTTTAATGTAGTTATTAAATTATAATGTTTTTACAAAAGGAAAAATGCTACGAGTATCTTCCACCTTCAGAAATCACCGACAACAAGCGGACGTTTGGCGATTTCAAGATTATATTGAAGAAACGCGAACAGAGGGACAAATATGCTATATCTAGCGTCCAGGTACGGATCTGTTTAAGCTTTCTTCAGCAGACAGGCTGACGGTCCATCTGGTAAGTAAGAATGTGATGCCCGCTGTCCATGAGACACCGTCAAAGGCAGTAGCGGTCATTTCATATATGCATTAAAGCATTCCATGTCCTTAAAATAAATAAGTCTGGAATAAATTGCTAAAAGTTAAACAAAACAAGGAATCATTTATATTCATATCTATTCTTTTTTACGCCGTCTATCTTTTCCATGGGCGCAATATAATTTTTACTATAATAATGTAATATTAAATTAATTACGCGAATTCTGCCTACCTTGTCGAAATACCCTATGCACGTCACTGGTCAAAGGATAATCCAGCGAATTAGCAAGTTGAAGTGACAATGGGTAGTAAATATAGTTCATGTCGCAGATAGCCTATGGTTAGAAAAATTCTTGCGATTACGTACTGGAAAGCGTATTGTGGTACGACCTAATCCAGATCCTGTCATCTGAGCTGTCGTATTCGAGAGGTCAAACTGTATCTTCGTTTCTATTTAACCAATCACCAGCATAATCCAACACAATAGAATCTATGTAATGCTGATGACATACGGTGAAGAAACGTGGCTTTCGTATGTCTAGTGCTATGAGAACGGCGATTAACTGCGCTTCTGGTCACGTTGGGCACGATATATAAGCGTAAAGTAGATACAGCTACAAATTTGTCACTGCTCATCCTTTTTTTTTTTGTAACCCGGGGGAAATCCCTAACGGACCTCAGGGGGCGGTGAGGGCTGCCCCCGGTGTATCGGACTTGCACCGACTAAAACCCCCGAGGTGTTCCTGCTACTTGTGTGCCGGGGCCAAGGGTACATCATTGGCCACTTCCTCGGTCACTACTCACCCTAAAAGAGATATATCATGACGATATATTTATTATTCTAGTAAAAACTAAAACGAGTATGAAATTGGCATGTTCTATTTCTTTTTAATACTGGCTTAAAAAAGCGACTGCCTTGCACCTGTTGGAAAGTGTATTGTGATCCAAGAACATCAGTGACCGCCACAAAATAAGAATCCATTATCAGGGCAGCTACTACCATCATGCCGGCCTACATATACCACGATCGAGCCTACCAGATGACTGTTACGCGACTGGCTGATCCAAGTTACTAATGGTTTTCGCTCTTGATTCCTGTGATCATGACGCAGTTGGGCAACTTTCTTCCAATCTTTTTCAGCTACCTTTTTTTTAATCCTGACTCCCATGAGGCGTGGTATTGACCCCACCACGCCATGATGTAGTTCAGAAAACGACTACGAATATCAACAGTAAATAAAAACCCATCGATATCCGCAGCGACCATGCCAGCCTGAAAAAATATCTTTTCACGCTTCGTTTAAAGGGCTATAATTTTTGCATGTTTTGGCGCCCCATGCTGCGGTTGCCGATTTGCCGTCTCCACTCCAGTATCCGCTTTATTTGCTAATCCAAGAGATATATAGCTATATATATATTTTTTTTACATTGGCTCGACATAGTGACTCGGAGTACCTGATGGTAAGTACAGTGTAGTCCAAAAACGAAAGCGACTATCAAAGGATGAAAATCCATTGATAGTCTACATCGCCATGTCGGCCCACATATACCACGACTGAAGGTCTCTAGGTATATGAGCTACTGGATATACACAAGCTGAACCCGAAACGCGACAAGCCGAAACTGGTCACTATGACGGGCTTTACACCCATGTACTGTGGTCGCGATTCAGACGGGCACCGACGCCCTACCACGTCGCTGCTGCTCGTTTAGCACCACCCAGGATTCACGTGTAGGGAAACTAGGGTAAAGCCTACGGACGCGAGCAGCTTCGACTCCCAAAAATACACACACAAATATACATTTGGAGTCGCCCTACCAGTTCAAAATTTGATTCCAGGTCATAAACATGGCGACCAGGACATGGAGAGAGGTGACGCACCTGTGGTATTTCTGGCCCGCGAAGGGTGTTCCAGATGACTACGACTCCGTCATAGATTTCCTATCAGAAATGAGAAGTTACATGAAGATCTCACAGACAGCCAAAGAATACGATGAAGAAGGTTAGTGTGTCTTTTTATTCAGTAGTAGAACAGTATCTGAGAACCAGATGCATGAGGGCAGTTTGTAGTGTCCCTTACTGTGACGTAGAAGGTGTTGGATTCGAGTCCCAGTGCCATTCAAATTCAGAAATAGTTTGTAATAATCGTTATCATAACAAGAGTAGTACTACCACGCGGACGAAGACGCGGGCACAGCTAGTCCATTATATTAAACGCACACACACGCACACACAACTCGTCTACTCGAATTTCATTAAGCGTTTTCGACCGTCTGTATCATGGCGAGTGTTCTGAAGAGTTGTTTAACCTTGTTCCACCCTCTCCCTTCCTGAATAGAACCACGCGCGCGGGTTTGCGGAGTCACAGCTATACGGTATCCCACATCCCGGCTAGGAAAAAGAAGTTCTCTAAATCCTTTTGCCGTGTCGTTGGGCTGTGGAATGGTCTTCCTGCGAGCGTGTTCCCACCTTCCTATGATATGAGATCCTTTAAGCGTAGCGTGAAGAGATATTTGTGCGGGCCGGCATGATCGCTGTGACTACCGATGGGTTTTTTCTTACCTTTCGATAGTCGTTGGCGTTTTTTGGACTACGTCATGCTTACCATCAGGTTTGGTGTAGTCACTGTGCCGTGTCTGAGTAAAAAAAAATACTGTAGAGGGACCCAAAACACGCCAACAAAATTTAATATGAAAGTGTAACTTCGATACTGGCACTGTAGTTTTTATTTATTTTCTATTTCGTGTATAATTGACTTTGTAATGTGCTGTGAGGTTATTATAGAAATAAATAAATATAATTACGATACAAGGAATACACGGGACACAAAACAACCCCTGTACAGCTTTCAATTATAATTTCAGGTATAGAAGTGATTTATGGTGATCAAAACCGATCATCGTATGGTAATCTTGCCAAACTACGAAGTGAGGAGTACAACTCTGGCAATGGAGTGAATGTTTACTCACCAGCTAAAGCCGAGGAGGTTATGAGGCGACATGCCAACGGAACCCTTGGCAGGATGAAGGCTGCTTCAGAAATTGAAGGTATTTTTTATATTGTCTCGACCATGTGACTATATTGCACTAAGGTCTCTAGGTATATGGACAACTGGGATTAGACAAACTTTCTTGTTTACACTAGCTCGACAAGTTTTTTTTTTTTAATTTAAAATAATAATAATAATAAAACATTTATTTGGCACACAACACAACAAACAACACAGCAAAATAGGTTATTAAAGATAGAAAACAAAAACAGTAAACACCCTATGTTGTGATGATGCGCCAAAGAGAAGTCAGCTCAGCAAATGCTAAGTGACCAGCCGAGCCACCCAGCGCTGATTTTCAGCTGACACCCATTTATTGAATCAACGCGCAGAAAACAGCAAGGAAGGGATCAATGGAGTACATAATTTTACACACATGGAGCACATAATTGTACACAAATTTTAAAGTATCATAGATAATAATATGAAAATACACATATACAAGAACAGAAATATAAGACCAACAGATAAAATATTTAACACCCATTAAAAAATTATAATATAAAATATTAGTAAACACTGTATAATAAAGCCCCTATAATAGAATTTTAAATTAATAAAGAGTATAAACATAATAAGTAATAATAAAAGTAGTAGTAGTAGTAGTTAGTTTAATTTATTTTTTATTAGGGGCTTTTGATTTAATCATATCAGCCCCATCGTAGCCTAATATATACAAATAAAACCTTTCATACCTCACCTTTAATACAGTTTCCATAGCATTTCGGCAGTTGCTTTAGTGGGCACCGCCAAAATGTTATGGAACATACCAACATCCAATCTATTTAATTTTAATTCACATATAACATCCTTCCTTACATTAGCGTTCTGGGCACACTCAACCAGGACATGCTGAACATCGTCGATAATTTCGCACTCATGACACATTGGAGACGGTATCTTTCTCATGATATCATATGTCCAGAACGCAATCTGTGTAATAAAACAACCTGAGATTTCTTCAGCGTCACATCGCAGAACCAGGGGCTCCGAGGAGGCTGACTTGCTCGACAAGTATAGAAAGTACAGCGTAGTCCAACAACGAAAGCGACTATCAAAGAATGAAAATCTGTTGGTAGTTGAAATGTCGCTCACATAAACCACAATTGAAGGTCTCTAGGTATATAAGCTAATGGATATACACAAGCTGATCCCAAAACGCGAGAACTCGGAGCCTATCACTATAACAATCTTTACACTTGTATACTGTGACGAGATCTAGTTCGGGCTATCGCCCTACTACCTCAAATATCCCCTCGTTCTTCGGCAAATAGGATCAGCCCACTGGCACTTTAGATTGCTAATCCTCTGAGCTATGTGGATGAGTTTAGTTCTCTGACGGATCACCTTATTTCTGATTAGATCCTTCAGAACAACACCGATTATAGACTAGAAGCTGTGGAACGAGTTACCGGGTATAGTTTTCCCAGAGCCATGAGATAGTGCTCTTCAATGAGGCAGAGAACAATGTCCTCCTTGTTCAGCAAGGCAATAACACCGCTCCTTATGTTCCAGTTGTCCATTGGCCACGATAACCGCTTTTCAGGTGGGTTGCCAGTTTAAGTGCCTGTGAATTATATTATAGTAAATTTTAATCCGTCAGGAGTCCGTCCGTGCGTGGTGACTTGCGCCTCAGGCGCTGGCAGGTCCGCGGTTCTCATAGCGCTGGATATAAGCGCCCGGGCGCTCGCAGCTGGGTGCGCTGATGTCCCCCGTGCTGTTAGGCATTTGAGAGCGCAACGCCCTCATTCACTCTCCAACCGGCATCACTACATACTCCTTTACAAGGTAAGTTTGGTGATTCACGGTATGAGACTGTGGACGTCATTGACTAACTCGAAAATTAAATCAGGAAACAATTTATAATTTGGCCCCTGTTAGTAGATGTTTTTGTGTGATACGGGAAGAAAAATATTGAATAGATAACATTTCTCAAATTAATTATTGCTCGTAGGTTCGAATCCTGACAGGTACGTGTGGAGTTTTTTTGATTAGATACGGATTTAGACACTACATGCTCACCGGTGAAGGAAAATATCATGAAGAAACCCGCATGGCATATAATAAGAATGGGATATGTACTAGTGCGGTGAGAACGGCAATCCACTGCGCTACTGGTCACGTTGGGCACGACATAACAAGTGCCAAGAGGATAACTACTAATTTATCTCTGCTTATCCGGAAAGGAATATAGCGTAGCGATATATTTTTTAAATATATTTTGTATTAGCAATGAGGCGAAATATTTGTCACTAGCTGATCCGGCAAACGTTGTTTTGCTATATAAGGTTTTGTAATATCTTCTAAGATGTTCATTGAAATTAAGTGATGTCAAAGACAATTTTGTTCACAATTAATACTCTTAATCAACAACACATTTATTTGGATAAAGATTAATATTATTACGTTGATACAACTCTTAACAAATAATGCATTAATTTCGACCAAATTTGTTTACCATAAAAACGGTTCTAGTGACTTAATCTTAAAAGATAGACATATACTGTCGTGGACATTTTTTTAGATCATTTTATGAGGAATAATTCTTTGTTACATATATTTTTGGTATCTTGAACCGTTTTTGCAGCGCACGCAATGGAAGCCCTCAAGGATGAATAATTTTGCCCGTTTTTGTCACATTTTCCATTATTTCTTCGCTTCTAATAATTGCATCGTGATGTTATATAGCCTATAGCCTTCCTCGATAAATGGTCTATTCAACTCAAAAAGAATTTTTCAATTCGAACCAGTAGTTCCAGAGATTAGCGCGTTCAAACAAACAAACAAACAAACTCTTCAGCTTTATAATATTAGTATAGATTTAATTTTTATAATTTATTTTTATGATTTTTAATACTTATTACCTTACTTTTTGTTTATTGTAATAAAATAAATAGATTGATATTACGGTGTAATAATTAAAAAGATGTATATATATTACTTAAAATTGTTTTTTTTTTTTTCAGATTCTAAGTGAATACGGGAACAAGCTAATGGGCGGTGGTGTTGACACTATATGACGCGTTACGTAAATAACGCTATTTAAACCATGACATTGTTAGATCTTTGTTAAAAAACGATATTGTAAGAATATTTGGAATATACCAAAGTATATAGGGTTTTAAAACCAGTGCTTAGAGAAGGAATGATTGATATTTGCGATTTTAATTCGCCATTTTGTATTTGTCTGACAAGCAAAGGTCGTAAAGATATACAGCCACAAAAACTTGAGAAATCAATAAAAAAAAATAGATTTTTTGGGTTTCGTAGCAGTATATTAGTATGATTATTATATTAAATGGCATAATAATTCATTTATAGTTTACTCAAGCATAATAATTAAGTTCATAATAGATATTTGTACATACACATACTATGAATAAGATAATTTGTAATACACATAAGGCTTTCGAACAATTACTCTAATTTATTTTTAAGGTATCATTCCACTAGTCTAATGTTTTGTTTTAGTAGATCTATTGTTTATTTAATTTAGTATTATCCTATAAAGCTTGTTTTTAAGACATAAATGTTTATAAAATATTTACTCTTGTTAAGAGCTGTGATTTCTAATAACACTGAATAATGCGAAAGTTTGCTATATTTCGTAGGCCTTAAAAACAAGGCACAGTAAATAAAATAATAAGTGTCGGACTTAAGGTTCGGCTCTGGCTATTTTGGCCAAAAAGAAACCAACTTCGGGAAAAGCTTTAGCTTCTGCTAAGTTGCAATTTGCGACGAGGTTTTTGCCGAAACGATAGGTTTCTTGCAAGCGTAGAAATTGAAGGAAAGGTTACGAATGAATGGATTATTCCAAAGTGTTTTTATTTTTGAAAAATTACAAGGCTATTTTTATATCTAAAAGTAATTGTTATATAGTAAACATTAACATTTAATTTAAAAGATGATAAAAAAATGAAAATCCTTTACTTAATTAAAAATAAAATGAAGATTAAAGCCATGCACAGAAAATTATTATATTAGTCACATTACGTCAAACCCTGAACTAAATTTCTCAGGATTTTTACTCTTTCAGCTTCGGCCAAAAATTAACTTTCGGCCGGACATTAAAAAATAATATAAAAGGATTATATGAATACTTTTTGTTCAACGTTCTACGAATTTTATGATTAATAATTTATTATATTATGACAATTACTAAAACGGATATTATTTTAAATTATTATCCATCGATATTCATTTTAAAAAGTTTTAATTCATTGTGTCTATTTTATATTGATTTTATTTAATTTGATAATATTTTTATCATTTGTTGTATGATGTTATTATTATATAAGACGTTTTCAATGCAGTTATATTAAAATCAATTTATATAATTATATATAAAAGCAAAGCATTTATAATTATATGTTATAAATTATAATTTGCACTGTTTTATCCCACACGTTCGTAGATTTGTAAGGACTAGTTACATTTTATATTATTGACCAAAAAGATATATTTACTACGAAATTATTATATTTAAAAGTTATCAATTCGTCCTACTATTAGTTTTAAGATGATAGTTAAATAAATTTTATTTAAAAACGCAGATTTTTATTTAATTACTTCAACCTGAAAAAACCACACACATAGTCACAGAGATGTACATTGTATAAATTACAAAATATACTGTAATGGTATATTTTTGAGTAAAAATTATTTTTAAGTAAAATATTCATCAAAGGCGCCATCTTGCTAATAAAATTTTTGAGGTGAATTAGGCAAAACTTTTCACAATCCAGCGCTAGCTACTTCTTTCCTCCAAAATCCTACCAATGAGAATGAATCTAGGAAACGCATATAGGGATTTTCTCTGCATATGCCCAAAAAAGGTCACTTTTCGTCTCATGAGTCATGACTGCCGACATCAGTTTTTTTTGCGATGAGCTATTGCCAAGAACTTGCCAATTATAATATTCCAATGTATAAATAATGACATGCTGGATATGTTTAATTTGTACAAATATACACCCTTCAATTAATTATTCTCAAAACTTTTTCATTGGTTATAGCCTGAGAATTGGCCATAATAACCTATATAAAATCTACAGTGTCTGTTTGATTTGATTTCAAATAGGAATATTTTGTTAATTGGACGTAACTTGTTGCTCACACAAACACCTTTTCTTTGTAGTTTACATGATCCGTGCGACGTTTTGTTATCTCATTCTAATTAATAAGATCGAATATTGTGTACATAAAGTAACCTAAAATTTTAAAGTATATTGATAACTTATACAGAATCTATTGATACGAGACTATCTGTTTCATCATTAAAATCATCAATAGCTTGAATTTCATCAACTTCTTCAACAAATCCATATTCATCATCATCATAATGACTATGGACTTCGATAACCTCTTCAACTGACTCTTCAGTTTCATCAACTTCATCATTACGAAATTCTTCTACGATTATCTTTTCTTCATCTATTTTTATGTTCTCCCTCTTTCTAACACCTTCTGTATAGTCGGTAAATGTATATTCTTTTCCAGAAGATTCTTCTAGTTCGTGTACTACATCAGCATCAAGTGCGGAGTAAGGTTTGTATTTCGGTAGTTTTAAAAACGATCCAGCAAGGGAAGTAGAAGAGATTGTGCTAATACCTAAAGAAAGAACTTGATAACATAAAAATAATAAGGAGAAGTAGGAAAAGGCGGAATAAAAGACACAATCGTTTTAAAATACAACCACAAAGTGGCAGAGACGATTTTTAATTTTCAAAGAGTTTTTTAATCAGTAACTAATAATATTGATAAAGGAATTAAGCATTAATAAATTAGTGCTAAAATTGCCATTATAATTTAAAGTGATATAATGCTTAATAAAAATTTTAGTAATCCCGGCTCATACCTAGTTTTTTCCAGATTAGTTCATTCATCAGATCATTAAACAGCACATACAAATATATTACATACGGTACAGTTTCACATGTTATGCCAATTACATAATGTTAACATTTTAAAACTAGCAAAAAAAAATTTAATTAACAGTAAACTCGTAACATAAAATAAGTAGGTGTGTGTGTGTTTGTTTGTTCGTTTATGACAATGTGAGTGTATGGGTTTCTATGTGTAAGCTAAGCGCAATTAGTGGAGTATAACCACTCATGTATCTTTGCTCGCGCAGTAAGGGATATAATGTACATATGTATATTTTTATTGCTTGTGACTTCAAACAATTTGTAATAATAGATACAGGTAATGTGCTTACTGATCTTATGACATCTTACTGGAGACACAGATTCTTCATCAAATTCCTGAAAAAAAAAACAGATTGACTTTTGGCCCTCACGGAATGAAGGCAGAGGGGGCGAGAGCCCGTTGGAAGATTCGTTATGAGGTGGACCAGTGATATTTATATAGTCATGGGCGGATCTTGGGCACTAGCAGCGCAGACATGATCCTTGTGGTATGATGGTGAGAAATCTTATATTTAGCAGTCAGCAGTGGGTGCTAATAAGCTGGTTATAATAATGTTAAGGCATACTTTATTACTTGACAAAGGTAATAAATTTAGTTAAGTTTTGGGTATATATTGGCTCTTGGACTAGCAGTATACCGTCTACTCCGACGCAGCCTTGAGTTTCTTTCGGCGTTTCTTCTCAAGGCAGTCACTTCCGAAACGCTGGTAGATCACCCGTAGGGTTAGTACTTTATTTGGCTGGCGGTCCAAGTCGAGGTTCGTACCCACAGGGGTGCCCTTGCATTGCCACCCAACCCAAAAATTTCGCTGGCTGAGCACCTTCTGTGCTCGCCCCCTAAGCCCGGTTGAGCTGAAAATGCCTTTCCCGGCAATCAGTAGTTAGTCCGCTTCAAAAAAAAAAAAAAGCAGTATACCTTAAAAACCGGTGGTGAGTCGCACGCGTGCACCGAGGTTCCGCGCAAATCAACTGTGACAGCCTTGAGAATTGCTGTAGTGAAAATACAAACTAGACTGAATTGAAAATGATGAATGAATTAATTCAGACGTTGAAAAATTGCAGTTCCAATACATAGACAGAGAATGCGTTCCGTTTACAAAAAAAATAGTTCTGTAAATGATCTTTGATCAACGGGATATACTTTATAAGTTTTGATTCCCTTGCGAAAACAAGTACTCTTTAGGTTTCGATTGGCTCATAAAACCTTAAATTTTGCGACATAGGCACCTGTTTGTTTTTTGATAGCATTTACTTAAATGTTTTATTTGTTCAAAACTTCAAGGAGCTGCAGAGCTAAGTGTTTCGTTTTAATTACGAGATAACTCCACCCAACCCTGCTGAGTTAAAGGGTCCTGACAGTCAACGACGAGATTCTATAACGTTTTAAATTTTTTTTTGAGGTTCAGAATATGAAGAGATATTTGTGTAAGACGGCATGATCGCGGCGACTATCGGTAGGTTGTCTTTCGAAAATCATACTCGCTTTTTGGATTACATTGTTCCTGAGTCAGAATTAAAATAAATAAACTCAAAGGAGTAGCCAGATTATCATGAAACGTGATGAATTTACCAACGAATTAATATCTTAGGCAATATACGTTCACATATTTACTATTATAGAAAATTAAAACAAAAGTTACGAAAAATTGATAGAGCATGTAATATTTGTTAATATGATTTCAGCATTTGCTCATAGACTATTACGTAGTACACATACTTGGGAAAGTTTTTCAGCAATTACACAAGTGCAAAGACCGCGATAGAGGAGTCTGAGAGGTACAGGGAGGCTACATGCACTCTGGTATTTCGGTAACGAAGACGAGCAAGGCGGCGAGCGGCCTTCGAACATGCTCACTTGCGCAACCCTCCGCATTAACATGGATAGTGGTATTTGAGGAAATCCAGTGAATGATGAAGATGGCAGGGAGTTAGTGTCCTCACACTCAGCCTATTACGATGGATTTCTGGAGGTGGTCAACTCCACCCATCTTTAATTATTTGAGTAAGCCTGAGAAGACCGTGTGTGTGCCGCTACTGTAGCAGATTGCGTAGTTCGTTCCTACGGCTGGTTTTCCTAGTCAGAAGGAATCTAACACAGCCCCGGCCGTCACCCTTATGCCGACCGGGAAGTTCTATGATGGATATTCACTTGGTTTTTTTTTTAATTACTTATAGGCGAACGCTTGACCTCAATCACACCTGGTGGAAGGTGAAGATGAGTCCGATGATGAACCGCGTCCGCCTAAAAAATGCCTATTCACTCTTCTTTTAAAGACTCCCAGGTCATAAGATCGCGGAAATATGGCCGCTGGAAGCATATTCCACTCCTTAGCTGTTCGCATGATGAATGTTGAAGCGAATCTTCTCGTGCGGATATAAGGAACATCCACCACATACGGATGGTATCCGACACGATGTCTTGTGGTTTTGTGGTGGAATGGGGCTGGTGGAACCAAAGAATGTAGTTCCTGAGAACACTCTCCACGGTGCAACCGGTAAAAGACGGTAAAAATAGTTTAACTTGATTTGTTCGGTCCGTTGCGTTTTGGTATCAGGTTCTAGCTGATCATATACCTAGAGACCTGGAGGCAGGTTGGGTGGTAACGCAATGGCAGCCCTGTGTATAAACTCTGACTTGGCGGCCAACCTGGGAAAGCATCTAAGGTGATCTACTAGCGTTTTGGAAGCGAATCCGAATACCTTGAGAAGAAACGCCGAAAGAAAGTAAAAGCTACAAGTCGTGGTATATATGTGGGCTGGCTTGACGATGCCGCCTGTCAACAGATAACGTACCTTCGCGACCGCTGCCGTTTATGGACTGCAGTGTACTCTTCACAAGGTACAATGTAGTCACTATGTCGAATCAAAATTAAAAACTGATTTTCAAGTCTTTCGACTTAATTCATTGACCAATAGTTAATCATAAATGGTACTTGTATTAAAATAAATGGCTAATCTTATTTTAATACAAGAAGATAGAATATAGTTAAAAGGGGGGGGGGGGGAACAGGAAGGGGAGAGTAAGGTATAGAAGAAAGATTGGGAGGTGTGGGAGGAGAGGTAAATTAGATTAACACAAAATTCATGGCAGTACGTATTTCGCCGGATCAGGAAGTACTAAAACCAAAATAATTTTGCTGTGTTCAAATAAATTCTCACTCATTCGTCTAGTTACAAATTCTACCTGAACCGTTTTTGCTGGTTTGTTGTAGTCTTCGTTAGGAGTGACTTGTTTACTGTATTTTTGTAAATTAAAGGCCGCCGCTTTTGAAGCTCCTTCCATATCTTTAGTTGATATACACTGTAAAATGTCAAATAAAGCAAGTTACTCAACAACAATACTGTTTTTTTTTTCGATGAGAACTAAGCAATGGATAAAAATCAAGGCGTGACTGTGGGGTTTTCTTCTTAAATTAGTTCTTGTTTTTAAATTGTGTGGAGTTATCTTCAGCACTAGTTCTGAATATTTTTGAGAAATATAAATTGTAAATTTAAGAACGTAATCTGAAAAGCGTTCATATGAGGGTCACTAGTCTAATATAATTATTTAGATTTACACTTATTTGCTGTTGAAATATAGTCAATACTCTATAAAACGCCACTCTCAGATTGCTACATATGATATTGTCAAATAATTTTAAAACTTTAGTTTCCTTATGATATCGTTTAGTAAAACTGGCAGATATGAATGAAAATTTAAAATTTCGATTCTATTAAATGTTTCTTAAGTGTCAACAATATCTACCTCCAAAGAAACTGTGTTATTAGCCCGATGTCGTAAGAAAGCTTTTCGCACAACTTCTTGAATAGCTGGTAATAGTTCCTCATCAATATACATCTTCTTCATCAGCTTCATTAGAAGATTACCTTCGTTAACTATAGCATTGGTAGTTCAGTATAAGTGATTTTTATTAAGGTTAGTTTAAATTTAACTCTACTTTGATCAGATTGTTTAGCTTTAACGGCAACTTTCAATGGATTCACGTTCCTTGGTAGTCGTTGCCGCTTTTGGACTACATTATACTTATAAACAGGTGTGCTTTAGTCACTTTGACAAGCCAGTTTAAAAAAAAAAACTATATTACTATTGTTAGTTTTCATTAAATTTGAAATTTTCTCGTATTTAACTCAAGTTCGCTAAATAATAAATATTTTCTTTTTTCAATATAAACATTTTCTTAAGTCTCCGTTTTTATTTCTTTTTTGTACAAAATTGTAAAAATATCATCATTCCTTAGATTAACTAACAAGGAATTTCTTCGCGGGTCTACTTTACTAAGAAAATCTAGAAATTTTTGATCATATTTAAATTTTGGCTTAATTCATACAGCTCTTCACATTTATCAAACGCTTTGTTTACAACCTTATTTTTAATGTCACATAAAACCTATTTTAATTGCCACCTTTTTTCTCTGTATAATATAATTTAAATTTTTAAATTTAGAAGATTGTTTTTTTTTTTTAGTTGTCAAATGTAATAAAATATTTAAAAATAGAAACAAACACAAAATTATTTTAATCATTACCTTCAACGCAAACACACTTTATCCACATTCTACGATTCAGAATAGTTTAGACATAAAACTTTGCTGGTAACAGTATGAGAAAAATAATATATTGTGAATTGCTGCATGCGATGTGTTTATAAAAATTTGTTATGCCCCTTCATTTCAAGTTGAACCAGCTACCTACCTTTACCAATACGAAAGTACTCCAAGATAATAGTTTTGGCTGATTCAGCCTCATCCACCGAAAGTCCAATGTTCCGTAGTTCCTCATCCAAGTCTAGATGGCAAATACCATCACACACTTCGCTACATACGCGCGATGCAATGGTTAGGTTTTCCCGTGCTATTAACAGAGCGGAGAGGTAGTCGGCCACGAAGTGGTAGATATTTTTAGGTTGGGCTCGAAGGACCTGATTTGTAAATAAAATTTGGCTTCAGGTAATGAAAAAAATTTAAAAAAAGATGGGTTGAAATGTGAGTGCAAATAAGAGCTGACGCCGGTCGTGAATTAAACCAAGAGAGAGAATTTTGATGGAGCGTAAGGTTCAGAATACTTGAATTCGGTGTGTGTTGAAAAAGAACGAATGAATGTTCAGGCAGCAAAAGAGGTGACGTTATATTATCTCTAAATAGCTTAATAGAAACATACCAACGGAAATTAATCGAGCTGGAGGTTCAAAGAAGAAAGAAAATCATTACACGAATTTACTCTCAAGAAGAATACTGATACATTAGTATCTACATCCATTTTGCGCTTATTCGTCGTTGCACAGCCAACCACCGTTGATAAGCACTACCAGTTTGCTTTTGAATTTGAAATGACTAGAATATTATAACAGACCTCTCGCGAAATGTCAGTCATTAGCTCCTTCAAACCGTTAGGAAGAGCTAACTTGCAGCTTTCTTTTATTTGGGATTCCAATAAATTTTCCATTTTGTAAATCAATTATGTGTATTTTAATTAATAACTTTGACAATTATAGTAATATATCTAGATGGTTATGGACGCTGATAAAATGATAATAAACAATTATTTATACGTGTAACTAAGAACAATTACAAGTTTTATATCAATAATCGTTATCAGAACATATATTCGTGCAGCTTTTACAAAAAGGAATAAAGACAAAGTTGATACATTAAAATTTTGTCGGGGAATATAATACGAGAAACATTCTCAACGAGTTTTAGAATTATGAATTCTCCCAAGCGTCTGTGGGTACACCTAATATTGAATTAATTCAGTAAACAAAAGTAATGATGATGGTTAAAAGGAATATTATTGTTCATCTTCAGTTGTGGTAATATCTTCACCAACATCCTCGAGATCAGTGTCATCTGCTGTCTCTGCAGTTGTCAGTACAGATGTAGTTGGTGCACTCTCACCTTCGTCTTCGGTATGATCATCTGTTAATTATACAATGTTGAATTTATAACTTTATAATTTTTCTTTAGTTTTCTTTTTCATATCTGTAGTGAATTTGTCTTGTAAACTGTTTATAGCTTTTGATACCTTGATCATTTCAATTCCCATAACGATGAATTTTTTCAGTTGTTAGCTCAATACCTCTGTTAAATATCTTTAAAATATATTACATCGAAATGAAACAATAGATAATATACTATTAACACTAAAATAACTAATAAATTCATTGCATTGCTTGCTCAATTAAAAATATACATTCCTTGCTAATAAGGATTAGATAAAAGTTCCTTGCAGTGGCCGTATTTTATATCTCCAGTCTCCCAACATCATTTTCTTAAATTATTAATTTTGAGGTACTAATAATTATCTTAAACATAATTAATGTAATATATCAACCTGCTATATCTTCCGGAATTTCTTGAGCAGGTTCTGTTTCTGCTTCTACTGTCGAGTCTGCTGGTATATTCTCATCGACTATATCTTCTGCAACCGTCTCATGGATTTCTGCTGGTTCTTTTATGACCATTGTTGTCTGTAAAATTAACGAAACTCTTACTTTATTTGCTTTAAGGTTAATTCTACGCAGAAAATATATTAGGTTTCATTATCTATATCAAGAAACGAGAATCCATAGGCTGTCACCATCACCATGATGACCAACATACAACAACAAAAGGTTTCTAGATATTGGAACTTCTAGTATATACAAGCTGTTAACGTAATACATCAGGTTGAAGCGAATTTTTCAAGTCTGTGGTCAATTGAAATTGGCCAGACCACCTAGTTAGATGAGGTGAACGTAAGTGGACTTATGTAATAAGCAAGTGTTGGTCCAGAATAGTTAAAAGAAGTGTGGATCATCCAGCGCTGAGACGGTATTGTAAAGACTACGGAGTGTTCCTAGACGTGATTGGTACATGATCGAGAATAGTGGCACAGTATAAGGGAGGACAACAAACAAAAATGGACCAGAAACATTACGGAATGGTATCCCAGAAACGGAAAAAGAAATAAAGGAAGACAAATCAAGAGATGGGAAGATGATTTAAAAAAGACGGCAGGAAAAACATGGCTAAGGGAAGCTAGAGATAGAAGAAAATGGAAATCCTTGGAGGAGGCCTTTGTCGTAAGACTAGTAGAGTAGTTAAGGGTAAAAATATTCTGTAATAAAGGCTTATATTATTATTATTATAAGGGAGGACATGCTCAACAGTGGGCTTAAACAGGCTGTGGATTATGTTGATGATAAGTCACGAAACAGCTTGGGCAACCATACTACGACCTTAATGTTTGATTCTCAACTCACGTCAGAAAAGGAGATCTTATGCAAATCTTCAGATTTTACAGCAAGTTTACTTTGTTTTGATTCTGACATTTGGCTGGGAAGGACGCTCTTACGTCCGGGCTGTGGCATGATGCTGACGGCACGGCTTTTACGAGTAGATCCAATCTCTACTTTACTCGCCAAGCCAATCTCACGGCCTGCTTAAGTTAGAAATTATTAGCATCTCTCACATTAAAACTTCACTAACTTCTATTATGTACATTCTAAGGAATTATTTTAAAAGTCTTAAAGCAACCAGTGAACAAGGTTTTTACGGCGGGTGTCATCAAACCGTAGCCTTAAAATAATTTTCAACCAGCTAAGATTGCAGTCAAACCTAATTCTGTTTCTAATAAAGCTAATAGTAAATGCCTCTTAGGTCTTTATAGAGTAAATCAATATAAAATATCCATTTATAAAAGATTATGTGATATAATTTGAAGCCTTATACAACGTTACTTGTAACTAACGCAAAACCTCTTAAAGGTAACTTAGGTACATAAAGACTAACAACTTTTGTTCTATGACTTTTGCCAAAACTTAAAACATCCTAAGATATATATTTTTTTAGTTTTAGTATGGATTTCTATCAATCGTTAGCTCTATGTTTAAAATTCAGTCAGCCGATGCTACGAAATCGTCTGCCCCAGTTGCATCGCGCCGCCTTTCACAGTATTAAGAAGATCAGAACTGCAAATATGATTTTTTTTTTGTATGGGGAAATAAAGATTGGATTATAAAAAGTCGTAAAACAAAAGTTGTTATTCTTGATATACTATAGGCATCCATAAGAGGTTTTGCGTTAGTTAACTGTATCCCTGTATAATAAAGGTTTCGCTAAATATCAGTTGGCCGTTCTGGACTCGATTAATCGTAGGGCATGTAGAAATGCAGAACTTCGAGCATCGATGTAAAGTCGCCAGCTACACAGTCTTTCAGCAGTTGTACAATGGAGTGTTCTCAGGGGCTCCATTATTTAATTTCATCAGCCCCATTTCTTCATAAAACCAATAGATGCCGTGTCAAATACCAACCGTATGTGGTGGATTTTCCTTGTATCCGCAAGAAGGGTTCACTTTTACTTATGCGAACGGCTATGGAGTGGAATGGGCTTCCGGCGAGTCTAGTTCCACAATCTGATGACTTGGAAGCCTTTAAAAGAAGAGTGAATAGGCCGGGCGGACGCGGTCTACCGTCGGACTCATCTTCACCTTTCACCAGGTGTGATTGAGGTCAAGCGTCCGTCTGTAAACAATAATAAAAAAAAAATATTGAATATACTCTTATTTAATAAAATACGATAAGCCATATTTACAAATCGTTTTAATTTCTTGGATACAATACTTTAAATTGTTAGTAACTCCTGAGAAAGATTTCTAGATATGTATTAATATACACAACAGCTTGTTCAAACTTTATTATGCCCAATCTAACGGAATTTAGGGCAATGTTATTTAGAGCAATTGGCAAGACATAATAAACCGGGCTTGTAAACAATTATTTAGCATGGTATTCTCAAATTGTCTTGACTTCTGCAACGTTTTGCTATAAACGTTTTATACTTACTTTCATCAGCTTTGCTTCTTTTTCTATCTAGCTCATGGATGGAGCTCTTTGCTGAGAAAGTTCCAGATTTTTCTTGAATATAGGCGCTTTTACTTGGAGCCACTTCAACATCTACTTGTTCTTCATCCTCAACATGAGTTATAGTCTTAGTAGGATCATATTGAAGGCCTAGCTGTTCACCGACAATCTCATCAAACATTCCTGACACATCATCTTCTTTTACTTTTAAATCCTGTCTTAATTAATAACAAAATATATTAGCTACCTTATTAGCGGGCTATAAGTTATAATCTGGAAAAAATTATGAAATATTGATTCCTGTTGCTACTCTTAGAAATTTTTATGCTGTTTATATGAAAATACTTTAATCTGTAATAAAATTTTATATAACCAATATTACAATCATACGAAGAATATGAAAAAAATTTAAATGCTGTTTTCAGTGTTGCTAAGTTTTGTTTAACGGTTTTGGGGGTTCAATTGCACGATATTTGTACAAATTTATATATATATAAAAACAACTTTAAAACCCACATTTTAATTACGAATAATCTGCTTAAATATGTATTAAGCGTAGATAATATTAGACCCAGTATCGAACTAGTTAGGATTAGTAAAATTATAATAAACTAGCTGTCCCGGCAGACCTTGTGCTGCCCTATTAGTCCAGTCAAATAACTTTTTAAATCAAAATTTTGACACTCAAGTTTGCATTTTTGATATTTTGTACTTCTAATAATACAAAAACGATCTGTAAAGGTTTTAGTGTCTGAAACCCCCGGCAAGAGTTAAAAAAAATGATTTAAAGTTTTTTTCCACAAATACTCGAAAACGGTAATAGTTAGAGAAAAAAAATGTAAGCAAAATATATAGAGCTTAAAATTATACATAAAAAAGGTAGTATGACTTTTTTTCCTCTGGCCTAAATTAACCAAGTTAGGGAGGTTTTTAAGTTTAAGGGTTTTTAAATTCCGCGCCGTTGCATAAAGTCACGAGGCAAAAAGAGAGGGACTATTGCTGTGTCGCTTACTCCCATTGATACTTGACAATTGAGTATTGCGTAGGCGTTCACTATAAAATGTCCGAGTAAGAGTGAGAAAGCATTATCGGATAATTATTTCTTGTACTCTATTTAAGTATCTGTTCATTCGAATAGATCAGGGTAATAAACGTAGATGGGCAAAAAGTAATATGATTAATGAAAATGATTGACGATTACATTTTATGTTTTTTACCATTAATATCACTGCATTTTGCTCATTTATGTTTTAAACACTTCAAAATCACAGATCGTATACACATTTATCATTTCTTAATGTTTTAAATGGATTTAATCATGATTACAGAGCAAGAAAATTAAAATTACGACTACATTTTATAATCGTTGATCTTAAATCAGATTACATTTTGCCCATCTCTGGTAATAAATATATCGACTGTAAATTTCAAGTTTCGAAAAAATTACTTGACATTCTAAGATAGTAGATATAGTACACCAATACCTCGCTTTGGGTCGTTTCGTTTGGCGTTTTTTTTCGAAGTTGTGTCGCTGCTTAATTTTTACTGATTTTCACTGTGCGTCGTTAGATTTTCGAAGTTGCGTTGTTTTGGATTCGAGTCTTTAATGTTTTTTTGAATTTTTATTTCCTAAAATATGGCAACACCTTTATTTTTAATTGCGCCATGCCATCAAAATTTGGGGATTCCCTTTCTAACTAAAAATCAACGCAAATTTAATACAATTTTATACTTATTTTATACAAATTTAATATCAATTGCTACAAGGAAATTTATTTTACGTTGTGAAAAAAAGCTTTTCAACAAACATTGGACCAATTTTTTGTGAAAGAAAGTCGACCTACGACAACAGCCACTATGGACTCCCTGCCAAGAAGGCGGGGCCTGCAGAAGGCTAGACGTCGCCGGGTGCCGAGGAAGATGGCTCAGACTTGCCCTTGGCATTCGGCAGGCGGGAGATGGAACACCCCGGGGGTTTTAGTCGGTGCAAGTCCGACACACCGGGGGGCAACCCTCATCGCCCCCTGAGGTCCGTTAGGGATTTCCCCCGGGTCACAAACAAAAAAAAAGTCACTATGGACTCATCAGACAGTGATTAATTTTAATTTTACGTTCATAAATTAAATGAATATGTAGTTTATTTTGTTTAATTACGTTAATACGTTTTTTGTATATTATATTTCTTTTATGTATTAATTATATAAATGGTTTTTAATTCAAGACGATTCGAAAGAAAAAATAGTATAATTGACAGAAATTTAGCATTATTCCGTATTGGATTTTTTTTTTACACTGACACGGCATAGTGACTGCACCAAACCTGATGGTAAGCATGGTGCAGTCCAAAAAAACGCCAACGACTATCGAAAGGTAAGAAAAAACCCATCGGTAGTCGCAGCGATCATGCCGGCCCGCACAAATATCTCCTCACGTTACGCTTAAAGGATCCCATATCATAGGATGGTGGGAACACGCTCGCCGGAAGACCATTCCACAGCCCAACGACACGGCAAAAGAAGGAGTTAGAGAACCTCTTAGTCCTAGCCGGGATGTGAGATACCGTATAGCTGTGACACCGCAAACCCGCGCGCGTGGTTCTATTCAGGAAAGGAGAGGGTGGAACAAGGTTAAACAACTCTTCAGAACACTCGCCATAATACAAACGGTAGAAAACACTTAATGAGGCGACATCTCTACGCAATTGGAGCGATTCAAGACGTTCAAAAACGTCTCGATCGTTCACTATGCGGACAGCCCTACGCTGCAACCTATCCAGGGCATCAAGCAAGTACTGGGCAGAACCATCCCAGAGATGCGAACAATATTCCATACAAGGCCTGACCTGGGCCTTATACAATAGATACAAAAGATCAGGTGTGAAAAACCGACGCACTCTATTCAGGATACCAAGTCTACGGGAAGTCGAGGAGATGACCGTCCCTATGTGATCCCTGAGATTGAGATCACAGCGAATATCCATGCCTAGTATACTAAGGCTGTCACGCACAGCAAGCGGCACATTCTTGAGAGTAGGAAGAGGAGAAAATGGGGATTTTTTGGAGGAAAAAACACACACCTGGGTTTTTTTGGCATTGAACTCAACCAAATTCCTGTCGCTCCAAGAAGAAATGAGGCTTAAGGACCGATTGAGATCAATAACCAGATCTTCTCGATTCCCAATGGTTTCCTCCCGACCATAAGTGGGCCTGCTGCAATATCCCCCGTGAACCGTGCTGTCATCTGCATAGCAATGAATACAGCCCAAAGACAGCATATCATTGATATGCAGAAGAAACAGGGTGGGAGAAAGTACAGAGCCTTGTGGAACTCCGGCATTAACTGACACGAACTGCGAACTGTGACCATCAACAAGGACACGAATTCTACGTTCGTGCAGAAAGCCAGAGATCCACGCACACAGGTTGTCAGGAAGACCGTACGCTCGAAGCTTGGAGAGAAGACCACGATGCCAGACCCTATCAAAGGCTTTGGCTATATCCAGGCTAACAGCCAAAGATTCGCCATGCTTATCCAGAGCCTCACCCTAGCGGTGCATGACGTACGCTAGAAGATCACCCGTGGAACGATTCGATCGAAAACCATATTGACGATCGTTAATAAGAGAGTGATCCTCTAGGTAACGGACAAGTTGAACATTTACAATTCGTTCTAAGATTTTACAGAGCACTGAGGTGACGGCTATGGGGCGGTAGTTGTTTGGGTCGAAACGATCCCCCTTTTTGGAGATCGGTTGAATGTTGGCTTCCCTCCAAGCCTGAGGCACAACACCGGACGAGAAAGGCAGGCGGTACAGGCTTGTAAGAGGAGACGCAAGCTCGGCTGCACAAGCCCTCAGCACCACCGCTGGGATACCATCAGAGTCACTAGCCTTCCGCACATCGAGTGACCTCAACTCACGTAATACAGTACGCTGCCTTATCACAACGTCAGGCATCGTGTAGCCGCAAGAAGGAATTGTGGGCGGCCGGGTGTTGAGATCATCAAGTTTGAAATTAGCCGCGAAGATGTGAGCCAACAGATTGGCTTTCTCCAGCGGCTCATGGGCCAGCGACCCGTCAGGAGATCGTAACGGCGGAAAGGATGGGCGACAGAAATTCGTTTGCACGGCCTTGGCCAGTCCCCAATAAGCTCGACTGTTGGTCGGATGGTTTACTAAGATCTGGCCAATCCGCGAAACACGTTGAGCATCCGCCCCGCGATACGCCCTCAAGCTGATAGCCAGGGAAATGCAAATAAAATAAATCAGCCGGACGGTGTATTTGAGTTTCCGTCAAAAAGAGAAGTGCAGGCCGGACTGTCTCAAGATGGTGGTGCACAGCATTTAAGTTAGAATGAAGTCCACGGATGTTAGTGAACTCCATAAAGAAGGTGTTTTCCGGATTAAACACCGCTTAATTACCAGAATTATTATATTGCGCTGACATGAAGCAAAAGTTAAGAAGACGTGAAGAGAATTAACGACTCTCGACACAGCAAAAGGAGAACAGACCAGACTGGGCCAACGCCAAAACCCCCAGAGGACGTAAGCTGAACCAACGGACGGAAGGTCCCCGTACCCCCCCGGAATAGGTCGCCGGGTCCCGAAAACCGGTCACCATCCGGCACGACGATCCTACCCAAGATTATGCGCGGCATGGTGGAGCAGCCTCTCATAGTGGTTAGCTATGATTGGGCCCCTGTACTATACCGCGGGCGGCCAGCAGTACAACCGTTTCTACGGGTCTCCCTGGCCGGCAGTTCAACGTACCCTCCCATAAGGGAGCAAGCGAAGACGTCAAGTCAGAACCCCAATACTGTGCCAAAGGTCGCCAATCATGTGCTACTGGATATACACAGGCTATTCTCGAAACGCGATCAGCCAAAACTGGCCTTACACTTTTAGCGTGGTAGGTATGCGGGAAGAAGAAAGTAGACCTACCGTAGGCTAAAGCGCAGGATAGCGTGTAAAGATGAGATGATGAAGAAATGAAGAAGTCCGGACAGCAAGTAGATAGACGTTTAATAAACACAGTACAAAGTCCAGAAGGAATAATGAAGCACAAGTATGATAGTTCAAGTAGAAATAAAGTTCACGACACAATAATATAAATAACAAACACAAATCTTTAAGTAAGTAAGTATGGTACTATAGCCAATACTTTTAAAAACTAATTTACTAAGTAAATCGAGATACATACTGTAAAACAGGTAAAATGTTTAAAATAAAGTAAGTCCAGCATACTTTTATTCAAACGGTGGATAGTGATCGATCCTCTGTATTCAAGTTTACTACAAATAGTAGTAAAGTGAATATTATTCGGAGATTTTAAAAAGGTATGAATGAATGTAAGTATATATCTCGAACTTTATACATCTAAAAAAGGGATAGTCTTTGTCCCTTGGTATACTAAAACCAACCCATGAGTAGGTTAATATTTTTGTGGCGTCTCAGTTCTTTTCCGTAAAATTAAAAAAACAAAATGTTTTAAAATCAATAAATTGTCAGCTACCGCGCAGTGAGTCCTACATAGTTTTGGTGGTAACACGTTTATAAAGAATTACATGCACCAGCGACAAAAACTAATAGGAACGAGAAGCAACAAATTAAATACAAATTATAGCGTTGCCGGTAGAAACAAAATATTTGTCGTGAAACGCCATTAAAACAATATACGGTTTACTTGCTGCTGTAGTTATAATCTGCATAATTAGAAAGAGGAAACAACGGTCGCAAAGATGACAGATCCAAGGGTGAAGTGGGCATGCAATCGGCCTTAGTTGCACGGTTTATTAGGAGCGAATTTGAAGGCGGCGGTCGACGATGAGAGCCCACAACCCCGGATATGTTAGAACCTGTTTCAGCAGTTTCAGGGCAATATTTGATGGTATGCGCACGATCCCCAGTGGCACCACACCTGGGGCAGCGGAAGGCACGCAGCACTGGGCATAAAACACGGCCACGCCAGTCTTTCAAGGAGTGCGATCCGTAGCACTCTTCATTCTCACCATTGTTCTTACAGAAGGCACACTCATTAGGCAGAGCGCGTCGCAGGCGTCTCTCGTTACGGGCTTTCATAACTTCCTTGAGAATTTCATAAAGCAAGCTGGGACGGATAGATTTTAACACGTACAATTGCTCGCGGGTCAGCATTGAAACGAAGGCATTTGCTGATGAAAGGCTTTTCATAAGAAAGTCAAATGTGTCTACCATTCCGTTGTCTCTCATTTCATTATTACTTGCAGAATCGCTCCACATTCTAGTAGAAGCTAAAGATTCAGCTCGACTGTTATCAGCGTAAAAGCTACTCCCATTATGTTCTGCATTATCGACGTGGATACTGGAACTGTTCATACGGATATTATAAAGAATATCACTAACGTCAGTGCTCGATGTAGTAGTATCCGCGGCCATCGATTCTTGTGGAGACGAGATGCCGAACTTTTCGCTTGAAGGTAAACTGGTGAAAGACGGTGCTGTGGCGGATAACATTCCTTCGTAACGACGGGTGAAGCTGTCCTCTGTAGCCGGGATATTGGTATCCATGTCGTTTGTCGAGTTGTTATCGTTAGGAGTTGAAAAATTTGTCGTTTGTCCTTCCATACTATAACTTAAGAAATGATTATTCATTGTAATATACAAATAATTAATTATATAGTGTTGCGACCGTCAAGTGCAGTAATAAAAAGACACGAATAGTGAATAGTGAATAGTGAGTATGCCACACACTCATGCACTGTGGTCGCGATCCAGACGGGCACCGACGCCCTACCACCTCGCTGCAGCTCGTTTAGCACCACCCAGGAGCCACGTGTAGGGAAACTAGGGTAAAAGCCTACGGACGCGAGCAGCTTCGACTCCCAAATATATAATTAATTTTAAGGGTACTTAGGGTGAATGTCGCAACTTTATTTCTGGTGGCGCCATCTGCCACAATGCATCTAAAGCCAAGTCACGTGCAAATTTTATGTCCGATGTACGAGCGGACGCCATCTTTATCTTAGTTGACATGTTAGGATTAATTTTGAACTTTTTTATCATAAATATTGGGTTTGCAAATTGAAAACAACTTGTTCATATGACAAGTTATTTTTTTTACACTGGTACGACATAGATTTTTTTTTTCGAATTTACGCGCGTTGATTGACCGAGAAAGGTCTTCACAACTCAACCGGGCGTGTGGTACGACATAGTGATTTGTAGTACACCTGATGATAAGTACAGTGTAGTACAAAAACGAAAGTGACCATCCAAGGATGAAATTCCGTTGATAGTAATATTTTTTCGAATCTAAAAAAATATAAAAATTGAAGGTCTATATTTAATTTAAATTTTACAGTAAAAATTCTATTTCTATTTAAAATCCTTAGTTTCTATGAAAAGCTATATTTTTATTATTTTATTAATTTATCAATTAAAGTAAATCAATAAATACATATGTTTATTTGGAATTTGAAAAATTTCTCCACTTTTATGTGCTTGCTAAAAACATAAGCAACATAAAGGATATAGTAAAAACTTAAGTTTGAGACAGAACTTCACGTTAATGTTTATTTTTTAATAACTAATTGTAATATATATATAGATAAATATTAATATATTGTGGAAGGGGAACTTGTGTGACCGATATTGTGGAGTTCTTCCTTCTTCAGTCAAACTCTTAATATCACTTTAAACTATAAATTTAGTAAACCATTAATACATTTACATAATATTCTCGTTATTTGTTTATTCTACTTTTTCAAACTTTCATTCTTAAATCTCAATACACAATCTCTAGAATAATCAAGTCCTTTTTCAAATTCGAATTTCGAATTCAAAACGATCTTCCTATTTTCCAATTCTTTCATACGAAATATTATATTTTTACTAAACGTAATATTTATGTCATATATATGTTACCTAATTTTATGCACTCCTTACATACAATCACAACATTATCCTCCCTTTCCTTTTAAAAATTTTTGATAATCCTATTAAATTTTTTATACAATACAAAACAACTATCCTACCTATGTGGGGAAAAAGCATTTTTACAAATTTGTGAATACTCTCTGCTAGAGAGTAACTGAATCTTCAGTTCTAGTAAAAAAAAAAAAAAATTAAATTAAATTAAACATTTTTGATAAACTATGTTACAAGAAGATTAAGTTTTTTTCAAAACCCACCTAAAAGCCTGAAAATATTCACATCCTAACGCAACATCGTGATCATTTAACTACATTTAAAATAATAAAGCCTATTCATTTAAAAAAAAAACAAGTTGCATCAACCAACTTCTTCCAATCCTTAAATGCAAGCTATTCCAATTAAACTATTATTCAAGAATTATATTCATTAAAATCATCATTAATTTTCCACCAATCCACTTCTCTCGATTACTATTACCAAACTAATTCCTTTTCTATACCTAATAACATTTCCTTAATCGAACCGACTGCTTTGCTAATAATACATTAACTCACACCACCTTATAGTCTAAGTGTGTTTTATATCCATGCTCGGACATTTTATAGTGAACGCCTACGCAATACTCATTGTCAAGTATCAATGGGAGTAAGCGAGACAGCAATAGTCCCTCTCTTTTTACCTCGTGACTTTATGCAACGGCGCGGAATTTAAAAACCCTTAAACTTAAAAACCTCCCTAACTTGGTTAATTTAGGTCGGAGGAAAAAAAGTCATACTACCTTTTTTATGTATAATTTTAAGCTCTATATATTTTGCTTACATTTTTTTTCTCTAACTATTACCGTTTTCGAGTATTTGTGAAAAAAAACTTTAAATCATTTTTTTTTAACTCTTGCCGGAGGTTTCAGACACTAAAACCTTTACAGATCGTTTTTGTATTATTAGAAGTACAAAATATCAAAAATGCAAACTTGAGTGTCAAAATTTTGATTTAAAAAGTTATTTGACTGGACTATATTTCTCTAAAACAAAGTCACACTGTTTTTTTTAATGTTAACAGCTATTGGCCTGTCGGCTGTTTTTTGAAAATTGTTTGAAGGAACCTGGCCTTAATGCTATATATATAAAAATTGACAAATATTGACATTAATATTTATATGTCACTCAATTGTTTTGCATTCCCGGAACCCGTCCACTGACATTTAAACTTTATGGTATGGTATTAAAGTTCAAAATGACTTATAACGAATTTTTGTATGAGAATATAGAGAAGTGTTGTTTATAGACTTTTTAAGACATTTTTTTAAATTTTTTCTCTCCGTAATAACCTTTCCCAGACTTCAAGAAACACAACAAAAAATAAATCAGCCAAATCGGTTCAGCCGTTCTCGAGTTTCGCGCTTATCAAGACTTTTAGCGATTCATTTTTATATACATATAAGAAGATAACCATCTTTTTAATAAGTCTTAGTCGGCGAACAAGCTAATGACCTGGTAGTAAGTAGTTACCGTTACTCAAGGATAAATGATACATAAAGAGAGCTGCTTTTGCGTCGCCGACATTGTTCACTGCCCTCTGGAAGAACCCTGTATCTATGGGAAAAACTATTTGCAGCAACCCATTCCACAACTCCAAAATTTGCGACAAAATGTTCTAAACACCTGCATTATCGCAGTTCTGTATGGTTTTAGAGTATGAAGTTGTATTAACGAAAAACGGCGAATAGTGTGTTTTTGAAATGGCGCCAGAAGTACTAGAATCTTCAATAAGTTTTCAAGAAGAAATCGAAATTAAAACGCAAAAATCAATAGAATTGAAAGTATTAGCACATACATCACATATACATATAAGAGGACCCAGATCAATTTCTCTCGATCCTGAAATATCCAGAGGCGGTCCAGGTAGTTCAGTCTTAGGTCCTCTCTTCTTCATCTTCTGCCTTGGCTTGAGATAACGAAGTAACTTCTTGCGCACATGGTAACCCCTGTAAGCTGCCTGGAAGAAGTACAAACTACAGTACAGTACATGGGTGTAAAGCCCGTCATAGTGACCAGTTTCGGCTTGTCGCGTTTCGGGATCAGCTTGTGTATATCCAGTAGCTCATATACCTAGAGACCTTCAGTCGCGGTATATGTGGGCCGACATGACGATGTAGACTATCAATGGATTTTCATCCTTTGATAGTCACTTTCGTTTTTGAACTACACTGTACTTACCATCAGGTACTATGTAGTCACTATGTCGTGCCAGTGTAAAAAAAAAACTTATTTTTCTCTCTGGACCAACATTAGCACTACTAAATTAATCAGGAACCGATTGTAAGAAAGTACTTGTATCTTTAGCGTGGCTCTCGTAAGCTCACTGAAGGAGGGTTTGGTTCTCTTGTAAAGCTCCAGGGTATGTTCTGCAGCAACTTCCCATGGCTCTCTAGGATGAGTCTCTAAATCCTGCAATGAGACGTAATAAAAATTTTAACATTTGAAAATGGCTTTAGTCGTAAACAGTTAAAGACATTTTATGGTATAGACTAGAATCCGACCGAAACTGGTTTTCCGGCCGAAACCGAAACCGAAACCGAAATTTCGGCCGTGGCTTCAGTTTCGGCCGAAACCGAAACCGAAACCGAAATTGACGTGGTCAAGTATAAAAGTCAACGTGGTCAAGTAAAAAAATGAAACAAAAACTTACATGTAATCAGTTCCATCAAAACATAACCTCTAAAGAATGTTTACGTCGGGTGATAACGCACTGACTAAGTTGTGTTGCTATAGAGCAATGCGAATTAGATCCGTCAACTGTCGTCTAAACGACGCAGTTACACTCCGACGCAGCCTTGAGTTTCTTTCGGCGTTTCTTCTCAAGGTAGTCGCTTCCGAAACGCTAGTAGATCACCGTTAGGCTTCGTATTTTTGGCTGGCGGTCCAAGTCGAGGTTCGTACCCACAGGGATGCCCTTGCATTGCCACCCAACCCATAAATTGCCGGCTGAGCACCCTCAGTGTTCGCCTACCCGCCCGGTTAAGTTGTGAAGACCTTTCCCGGTCAACAAACACGCGTAAATTCGAAAAAAAAAAAGCAATGCGAACGGCGCACGAATCCCGAACAGGGCCGCCAGCGTCCGTCAAAGCGTTGCCGCGAGAATCGAAGCTAGGCAAGCATGTACGACAACTACCGAAATCAGTTTCGGTTTCGGCAAAAGTTTCGGCCAATTTTGGCCGAAACCGAAACTGCCGCCGAAACTTGATTTTTGGCCGAAACTCGGCCGAAACCGAAACCGAAACCGAACTTTCGGTCGGACACTAGTATAGACCACGATTTATTATATGACATCGGTAGAAGATTTAATAGTCAAATGATTTCGATAGAACATTATTTTAAATGCGACAGTAAATTTAATTCTGCCAACAATTCTACAGGACCTGGGGCCTAAAAAAATATTGTTAGCGATCATGATAAATGGATCTTAAAAATGTGTGGGACTGGCTGATGGATAAGCATTCAACATATGACATGTGCGTTGACACAACAAAGGGGTATTCGCTGAAAGTCGGCGCTATATACGCTCAGCTTGTTACTTGGCATTTACTGAGTTAACTTTCCTTTGGTGCATCATCATAGCACAAGGTATTTGTTTTTGCAGTTTTCTATCTTGATTAACTTTTTGTATTCTATGATATATGCCGAATAAATGCTTTTTTTTGGTTTCTTATACCAATTTCATACATTCTAACTTTTCTACGAGCGTTCAATCAATAAACGAATGGTACATTGTCTAAGGGCCTTGTCGGTTTTTTATATAGTTAAAAACTTCAGGACCTAAATCCGTAATCCACAAAAGCTCTATTGGAAATGCCCAGCATAATACGGCCTTTAAGAAGCACAGCCAGGTTAACTAGAATACCTAAGTAATACCAGGTTAACCTAGCTCTAACGGGGTATTTAACCTGTTAACTGGGTATGACGAAATATTTCGTTATACATAAAAGCCTACTGCAATGGGCATGACGACATTTTTCGTCATGGAAATTAAGCGTAATATATTAAATATTTTATCAAAATAAATAAAAATCATAAGTTAAAAATAACATTATTCGTCATGGAAATTAATCGTAATATATTAAATATTTTATCCAAATAAAAACCATAAGTTAAAAACGATATTCTTTTATTATTTGAGTTGTAATATTACTTATCGCTGCGAACAAAAAGTCCCCATTCTGAAACGAGTAGGGCAATAGCTAATTCCCCGGTTAACAGATTAACAATTATAGAGCTGAATTTGATGATATAAGGATAGAATAATTAGAAGTATACCTTTTCTAATAGTTTCTTCCGGTACCAATAGTCTCTATACGCATTCCTTGCAACTTGGCATACCTTCGCAGTCATTTCTTCGTCTAACATTGTTTTTTTAAGAATCTTTTTCACTATTTCAATCTCTTTTACACTTTCTAAAACCGTATGTTTCTTATCATTAGAATTCAATTTGTTTTGTTATACGCTACTGGACATAGAATCTAATGTGACACTTGAGACTTAAGTAGGAGCTAAACACTTTAATGTGACATTGAGAATGGAAATGGGCTCAACAAGTTTACAAATTAAATGAAATGTAAAATGAAAATTTTGAAATATTTTGGACCTTTAAGTAGAATATACACCAATTCATAAAACATATTCTATCAGGTGGAAACAGCCACTAATGTATCTCTACTCACCCCCAAAGGAATATAGCGTCTTGATATATAATTATATCTATAATATTTCAAGAAGTAATGACAAAAAAGGCACGCTTTTTACATAATTGTTTGACGTGATGATAAAAGAAAATGTTTCGAAGAAAATATTACGATTTCAATATCTAGTAGCTATTTATAGGTACATAAAACAATCCAAAGAATTTTCCCTTTATGCTGCTTCATTTAGTTAACCAGATAACGACACCAAATAATCAGTTTGTTCTGGATAGATATCATTTAAAGATAATTAAAATACAAGCTTAGACTGACTGAATAAAAAAATTTATCACCTTTTCCTTCATCGGGTTCGAATCCCTCGATCTCTTCTTTGATAGTTTGCGACAAAATCTCAGTTTGATCTTTCTCCAGTCCGAGCTGAAGCAGATGTTCCGACACTGAAGGTTTACAGTCACAAAGGTCATCTAATATCCTCACGGCGAGGATTCCATGTTCCCTGGTGATGAGCAGCACTGATAGGTAATTCGTTATAAAATCCAAAATGTCCAGTGGCTGTTCGCGTAGTACCTTAAATTTGTAACAATAGTCTTTCAGATCAATGTAATTTTAGTTCATAAAGTTGTTTCACAGTAAATCTTTTATTACTGTTTTTGTAATTTATAAAGCTACTTTTTGAGAGGAATTTAAAATAAATATTATTTTCTAAGTTATAAAACGCCTCTATCGTGCTAACTTTTAATGGTGTGTAATCATAGAAAGAGTGAATTTCTAGATTTCAATCAGAGAAAGTAACAAACTTGCATGTAAAAGATAATCTAGATAGATGTTGCTTTTGGTGAATTAATGGTAAGGTTTTATGGAGTTTTCGGTTTTTCTAATTAATCCAAGGCATCATTTTCGACCCTAAACAAAAATACTTTCACCTCAAATTTACATAATCTCTCACCCTACACTCTCTCAATCCTTTCTCCTCACTCCCTTTTATATAAAAAGTATAAAGGTAATTTTTACTTGACTTGACACAGTGACCCCATCACACTTAATGGTAAGCATGGAACAGTCCATAAAACCATAACGACTATCGACAGATAAAACCAATCGGTAGTCGCAGCGATCATGCCGGCCTCCAGAAATATCTCTTCACGCTACGTTTAAAGGATCTCATATCATAGGGTAGTGGGAACACGCTCTCCAGAAAACCATCCCTCAGCCCAATGACTCGACAAAAGTAAGAGTTAGAGAACTTTATGGTCCTAGCCGGGATGTGAGATACAGTATAGCTGTGACTCCGTAAACCCGCGCGCGAGACATGATACAGACGGTAGAAAATGCTTAGTGAGGCATTCTCTCTGCGCATCTGGAGCGGTTCAAGATGCTTAGTTACGTCAGGATCATTCACAATGCGGACAGCCCTCCGCTGCAACCTATCCAAGGCGTCAAGTAAGTACTGGGCAGAACCGTCCCAAAGATGCGAACAGTATTCCATGCAGGGCCTGACCTGGGCCTTATATAATAGGAATAGTTGATCTGGCGTGAAAAGCCGTCACACATTGGTCAGGACACTAAGCCTACATGATGTTGCGGTGATGACAGACCTTATAAATTACCCCTAAAGATGAGATCACAGCGAATATTCATACCTAATATACTTAGGCTGTCACGCACAGCAAGCGGTACATTCTGGAGAGAAGAAAGGAGGAGAGAGGGGTTTGCAAAACAAAGGGGGATAGGATTAATGCAGTTGAAATGCGATCTCTTCTATCTATATGCGGTAGAATGGTTGGTTTGAAATATAGTGTTATCGATAGCATGCAGAAAAGATAACAAAAAAGTTAAGCAACATCAATGTGTGTGGAAAGAAGAGCTGAGGCAGATGGAGACTTACCTACACAGACCAAATAGAGTTGTGATGGAGGGTAGTGTCAAAAGTACGTAGAATCGGTAGGTGCATAAAGAGATTAATGCATGTTAATGAACCGAAAGAGTTTTGCAAGAATAATAACTGGTGTTCCATTTTCTCTGTCTACCTTAATAGGTATTCCGCGTAATGATAGATATATAAAAGAAATAAAATCATAGAGAAGTGCGTTAACCAAACTGTGAATAACTTCATCGAAGATAGTTCAAGGCATGGATTGACATTAATCTTAAGTCGTTACAATATAAAATGAAACAAGTTTGTAAGGTAAGCCTTTGTAAAAGGAGATTGGCACGCCCGTTGTTTTGGTTCCTAAAAGTCAAGGGCAGTTTACTGGGTACCTCTCTCTGTAGATAATTATATAGGCTTCACCGAACGACTTGATTATCTGTACACTGATCAAGATAGTAGACGCAGTATTTCATATCCAAAGATTTGAAATAAAGGAGCTAGTTAAACTGTTAAAAGAGCAACTACCAGAATTTCTTAAAGACTCATCTCGGCATTCAAATTCCCGAAGCGGTATTTGCAGATTTTAAATTATTTATAAAAGTTACCTACTAAAATATAGTTAATTTATTTAAATATTAAAAGGAAAACAAGCAATTATTATCAATAATTAAAGTGAATGAGGAAGGAAGGAAGGTCATTTGTATATAGACTATACAGTAAAAAGTAGTAGTTGAGTTGGAGGAGTCCTTTCCTTGGACTATTGCCCAGATAAACTTCCTTCTCAAGGTAATTCCTAAGCAGCATTTTCCCCGGGCCTACAAAAAAAGTGTCGGCCTTTTAATCACGTAATTAAGTAAAACTAATTTGTATGGGACACTTTTTTTGTGACCTGGTGGGTATCCATCATGGTGTCAGACTCCTACTGACTCAAACCACCGGGATGATCGCAGGGTGCGCCGGGCTACGGGAAAATAGCCCACCGCAGCCTGGCGCGCGTTTAACCGCATATTGGAAATGTGTTGGAGGTGGGATGGTTATCATCTCTCTGCCGCCAAATGGAGCGTGGGATCACGCAAGACACCACTGGAGTATGATCTAAGCGGTACCCGTATGGGACACCCTGTTTGTATATGTATTTGATAAGCCGTGGTGGCTGCCGGCAGAATAGAATAGCACCCCCCTCTTCTTGCTGAGGTGTCGTAAAAGGCGACTAAGGTATCTCTTTAACACCGCAATTCAACCAGGTGTTTAGAGAAGGAAAACTCGACCAAACCTACATCCCGCTCCCTCCCGAACGTACTGGTTCTCCTTTCCATCGGGCCTGAGGGAGCTCGGACGAGAGAGTGCTTTCTGGCTGCGCGTCCAGTTATGCACTTAAATATCTCCTGCGCAATTGACTGTTTCCGAAAACTGGACCTCGAATTTCTTAACCGGTGTTGAAACAGTCGCCGTGGCCGAAATCGGCTAGGACATCATCATTTGGCATATTACTTTAAGTGTATTATTTGTATTTATTGTATGAAAAGGGTCTAATATTAGCACCGCGGCGTCCGCATAATAAATTCCATTGAACGTTGGCAGAAATCAGCGCTGAATGGCGCGTAACAGCTTCATCCAGCATACTCTGAGCCAAGTGCGTTGTCAGTACACAGGATATATAATGTGAGGTCATACATTATTCTTTCATTGTTTTATATAAATGTCTTTTTTTACTTCGGGAAAATCCTCATAGGACCGTCCCGGCCGCGCAAGGGGGTAGCAGCCGGGGTGTGCCGGACTTTTACCAACTAAAAACCGCAAGGTAACTACATCTGCGAATTAATGGGGACTGCGGGTCCTGTAATCAATTCGTTGCAGCTTATTTAAATGTCTATGTTGTGTGGTGTTTCTTTTATCCCAATAAACGTTCCTTTCTACTTTCTTTCTAAGTATAGTGTTTTTTGTGTGTTTTGTAACAGCAATCTATTCAATAATTTTACTACCAGTCGAGGTCCCTCGCGATATTTTGGTTCACGGTTTTGAGCATGTGGCGAATTGTTATTTAAACAAGAAAGTAATGTATTTGTAACGCTACTGTTGGTATGATTATGAACACTGGCTTTGACTTCTTGTCCAGCATTTGTATTTATTCTACAACCTCATTTTTTATTTAAATTCCGCGTCGGTACTCACTTCTCGCGTAATATCAGACATAAGCTCCTTAAGTCCTTCTGGAATCGTGAACACATTAGTACAGCCATGTCTTTGCAATAGCTCGTTCATTTTACGACATTACAAAACTATTTTTAGAGTGACAGTCTCTTTTTTTTAAGAAATCTGATGTCACTAATCCTTTGTTACAAAAAAGAACTGATATGAAGTGGAAAACAAAAAGATTTGATATGATATTGACCGTTTTAATGAAGTATGAAGTGATATGAGGTTACCGTGAATCCATGATGAGTGATACGGTATTTGTTTCGTGAGCGCGCTCCATCATCGCCTTCATCATTACTTTCCATCAGGTGAGATTGTGGTCAAGCGCAATCCTTTAGGTAATAAGAAAGTTGATAGGGTAATTGCCCGTACAGGGCCGTGACCGCAATACATAAATGTAAATACCGTCATAGTGACTCACTATGGCCAAACGCGAACGTTTCAGTATCAGTTCATATACCTAGAAACCTTCTGTCTAACTAGAGATCTATCCTATACGGGTCATTGTCATTCTCGGACTACAATACACTTTCCACCAGGTGCAATGTAGTGACTTTGTCGATTCAGTACAAAAAAAAGTTTGCATTAATGTTATATTCATATGATTCACGATACTAATCCTTATTAATATTCTTTGTTAGTCAACAAACATATAAAGATCTGCAACAGTTTTGGTGGTAGATGATTTCGCATATTAATTAGAGCTCTTATTAATTTGGCCACTGATTTATATTGCGTATGGTATTCTTCGGCTAATGTAATATAGACTTTATCTCAAAGGGATAAGGTAGAATAACCCAAAGATAGGAGCGAATAGGACATATCATAATTTTATTTTATTGGTTGTAATTTCGCGTCGTACTGTGAAGTGAGCGGTTGTATTTTGTGTGTATTTGTTATGAAATAATCGTTTATCTACACAATGTAAATAAACCAAACGGTATATAGATAGTGACTATACGAAAGATAAACGCTTCATTGATTCGTAAAAAACGTTAAATTCGTTACTTACCCTCAATTATTTGTTATAAATAAATTAAAAGTGGTTGTTTATAAAATAACACTTATTTTATGTAGTTGAATGAATGCGGAAATATACACGCGATTTTATAGTGTTTGAGAAAGTTTTTAAGACGCGTTATTATTATACTTTGGATTTCAAATCCTCAAGATGGAGTTGACAACAGCTAGGGCGATAGCCATGTTGGCTCTCGGACTCGGAAGTTTTTTTAGTGGAATGATTCCAGCTTGCATTTCTGACAGTGCGAGGCAGAGACACCCGCTGCTGATTTCTTGTCTTCTCTGCTTCGGCGGGGGAGTTCTTCTATCGACTTCTCTAGTTCACATGCTGCCGGAAGCGCGGGAGAAGTTGCCAGAATACACGGAAGTTCTGCTCTGCATCGGTTTCTTCATAGTTTATTTTGTGGATGAGATTGTGCACTTGTTTTACGGCGTGGGAGACAGTGGGAGAAATAGAGAGACTTATGGAAGCGTGGAGGAGACTGACCTTCTTGTGCGCGATGCGGAGAGGGATAGATGCTCGGGGGAAGTGGAGAATCCGAGAATGTGCCACGTGAGTCATACGGCGCCGTGCAGTAGGAGTTCTTCAGGAATAATTGGGCTGTTATGTGCTCTCCTGGTCCATAGCTTATTAGAGGGACTGGCCATTGGACTGCAGGAAAGTGCTGTGCAGGTATTTTACAGTTTTATGATAATATATCGTTACGCTATATCCCTTTCGAGGTGAGCAGTGTTACATTAGCAGCTGTCTACTTTGCACTTGTATGTTGTACCCGACTTTTTATAAATTAATTTATAGGCGAACGCTTGACCTCAATCACACCTGGTGGAAGGTGAAGATGAGTCCGATGATGACCCGCGTCTGCCCGACAAATGGCTATTCACTCTTCTCTTAAAGACTCCCAGGTCATAAGATCGCGGAAATATGGCCGCTGGTAGCATATTCCACTCCTTAGCCGTTCTCATGATGAATGTAGAAGCGAATCTTTTCGTGCGGATATTTTTTTTTTACACTGGCTCGACATAGTGACTACAGAGTTCCTCATGGTAAGTACAGTGTAGTCCAAAAACGAAAGCGACTATCAAAGGATGAAAATCCATTGATAGTCTACATCGTCATGTCGGCCCACATATACCACGACTGAAGGTATCTAGGTATATGAGCTACTGGATATACACAAGCTGATCCCGAAACGCGACAAGCCGAAACTGGTCACTATGACGGCCTTTACACCCATGCACTGTGGTCGCGATCCAGACGGGCACCGACGCCCTACCACCTCGCTGCTGCTCGTTTAGCACCACCCAGGAGTCACGTGTAGGGAAACCAGGGTAAAGCCTACGGACGCGAGCAGCTTCGACTCCCAACAAGAACAAACAAGGAACAAGGTATAAGGAACATCCACCACATACGGATGGTATCCGACACGGTGTCTAGTGGTTTTGCGACTTGACCAGTAGCGCAATTGATCGCTGTTCTCAGGGCACTGACTCATGACGTTTCTAGGCTGGTGTTGTGTGTGTGTCAGCGACAACATGCCCGGATGGCAAAGTGTTGAGGAGAATTCCACAAAAAGGTGGTTTTTGTGGATGGCGTAGTGTGAAATGCGCATCGCTTGGGGCGCTGGTTTGGACGTCAATCAAACACAAAAAAAAAAATTATTAAAGACGGGCTCAAAAGGACTTGCATCCAGAACCTTAAAACTTAATAACAATATAACTCTCTTTGGTTGTAAGTCTGCTAGAGGTTTCAAGGACGAAGAGAAACTTAGTAAATTAAATTATTTTAAAAAATATCAAATCTATTTGTTGTTGATTATCTATGTTGCATAAAGAATAATTCTATATTACCAACGTCATACTGAGTGACCTACAAAACACTGATTAAATAATCCGTTACAATAAATTGCAGTAGCGTTCATTTCATAGATGCATGAAAGCATTGCATGCCTTAATGATAAATAAGTCTGGTATTGCTGAAAATTAAATAAAAATTGAACCATTTATATTCATATCTATTCTATATACACGTCATTTATCTCTCTTATGAAAACAGTATAATATTTACTATCATAATATAATATTCAAATTGATTATGCGACTTCTGCCTACCCTGTCCAAAAAACCTATGCACGTCATTTATAAATTGTATAATAACGTCGCTAATCGTTATATGCTCTTTTGTACTGAAATTAAAATGAAATTATAAAATAGAATTAGGAAACATAAAGAAACCACACAATATAAATTTAGAGTAACAGCGTGATTGCAAACACGTGCTTATGACATGAGGAAAATATACAGGCGCAGAGATAGGCAAAATGTAATCTGATTAATGATGAACGATTACAAAATGTAGTCGTAATTTTAATTTTCTTGCTCTGTAATCATAATTAGATCCATTTGAAACATTAAGAAACCATAAATGAGTATACAATCTGAGATTTTGTAGTGTTTAAAACATAAATGAGCAAAATGCAGTCATATTAATGCTAAAAACCGTAAAATGTAATCGTTAATCATTTTCATGAATCTGATTACATTTTGCCCATCTATGTACAGGCTGATGTTATACACGATAGGATATTTCAGGATTGAGGTCAAGCGTTCGCCTGCATATTATAAAAAATGAGACGGATTTTATACTAATGGTAACCTTGGCGTATTTTAGTAAACTAAATCCACAGCGGCCAAATCAATGATTGATAAAAAGTCGGATGTTTGGGGACGAAATTGTTTATATAACTTATCAATAACTCACTGTAGTAACGTATAAATAATGTTGATAAAAAATATTGTATCAGACTCCTTGTATACGCTTTTTAAAGATGTTTCAACAGCCTAAAAATTCGGTTCACTTCCTAATCTTCTATAATATAAAAATGAATCGCAAAATGTCTTGATAAGCGCGAAACTCGAGAACGGCTGAACCGGTTTGGCTGATTTTTTTTTTTTTGTTGTATTTGATGAATTCTGAGGAAGGTTATTACGGAGAGAAAAAATTTAAAAATTCCCTGAAACAGTCCAAAAATAACACTTTTCTGTATTCTCATACAAAAAATTTGTTATAAGTCATTTTGAACTTTAATACCATACCATAAAGTTTAAATGTCAGTGGACGGGTTCCGGGAAGGCAAAACAATTGAGTGACGTATAAATATTAATGTCAATATTTGTCAATTTTTATACATATGGCATTAAGCCCAGGTACCTTCAAAAAATTTTCAAAAAACAGACGACGGGCCAATAGGTTTTGGCAGAATAAAATCTGACGGTGAAGCTTTAGTTTTAGAGAAATAGGGTAGAACAAGGTCTGCCGGGACAGCTAGTCTATAATATAAAAATGAATCGCTAAATGTGTTGATAAGCGCAAAACTCGAGAATGGCTTCGGTTCGAGAATGGTTGATTTCTTTTTTGTTGTGTTTGATGAAGTCTGAGGAAGGTTATTACGTAGAGAAAAGTTTTAAAAAATGACTGAAAAGAGCAAAAAATTAAAATAAATGTAATAAAAAAATTAATTAAACCAAAAATCTGCTTATTTATTGCCTCTTAGGCGGAACAAAGTTCGCCGGGTCAGCTAGTCTAAAATAATAATTTAAGCAGTGAGGTGGTAGGGTGTTGGTGCCCGCCTGGATCGCGACCACAATACGTGGGCGCAGGTCCCGTCATAGTGGCAAGCTTTGGCTTGTCGCGTTTCGGGATTAGCCTATGTATGTCCAGTCTCAAATAAACTGCCTTGACGTGGTAGGGGAGACAGGCTCAGTTCTTCGTATTTCTAGCTTCCTATGGAGATGTGTAGAAACGGTTCATCCGCTGGCCGCCCGCGCGTACAGGGGCCCAATTGCGACTAACCATCCTGAGAGGCTGCCCCACCATGCCGCGCATAATCTCGGGTAGGTTCCTCGTGCCTGTTGGTGACCGGATATTGGGTCCCGGCGACCTATTCCGGGGGGTATGGGAGCCCTTCCGTCCGACGGTTCAGCGTGTCTCGGGGATGTTACTATCTTGATGTTTTCTTTGTCTATTGACGTACATTTGTCTATTGATGGTACAGTCAATGTGTCGAGTCAGTATTAAAAAAATAAAATAAGGATAATATATCGTCACTCTATATCTCTTACGGGGTGAGTAGCGATGAAAGTGGCTGTATACACTTTGCGCTTTTATGTCGTGGAGCTGATCGCCGTTCTCAGGGCATTTGTACCATAACATTTCTATTAAATCCCACGAGGGTTTTCTCACGATATTTTCCTTCACCGGTGAGTATGTAGGACCAAAATCCGAACTGAATATGGAAAAGCCTTTTTTTTAAGTTACTCTATTGATCGTCCGGGTCAGGCTTTCACAAATAACTGGGCTTGGTGGGCGAACGCAGAATGTGCTTAGCCAGCGAATTTTATGGGTTAAGTGGTTAAGGACACCCTGTGGGTACGGACCTCGACTTGCGCGGCCGGCCAATGAAACGAACCCTAACGGTGATCAACCAGCGTTTCGGAAGCGACTTCCTTAAAAACAAACGCCGAAAGAAAGTCAAGGCTACGTCGGAGTTAAACTGCGTTATTTAACACATTGAACGCCGTGGGGGTCACCGGTGACCCCCAGTGAACTTTCTGTTTGGGCCTGGGGGGTTGCACCGGTGACCCCCAACTAAAAAATGTGGTAAAATGCAGATTTATAACACTAGAATTGATAAGAAAAACATATTTCGAAATAGGATTTATTGTAGAATAAAGAGATTAAAACGGCCTGAACGGGAAGTATTGAGAAAAAGGGCCGGCGTTCAACGTGTTAAGCGACAGTTGACGGAAAAACCCCAGATGTACGTGCCAGGATTTGAATCTACGACCGTTTGCGGTTTTGGTCCCTTATCCGCTAGGTCACACAGCTTACAGAATCAAAACAATAAAAATTAAAGATGTCACTTCTTACTCTTATATTTCCTTATTCTTTCATTTTTAGGTGGTAGGGCGATTGCCCGAACTGGGCCATGACTACAATACACAAGTGTAAAGACCGTCATAGTGACTCACTTAGGCCTATCACGTCTCGGGATTAGCTTGTGTATATCCAGGAACTCATACACATAGAGACCTTCAGTCGTGGTATATGTGGGCCGACATGACGATGTAGACTATCAATGGATTTTCATCCTTTGATAGTCGCTTTCGTTTTTGGACTACACTGTACTTACCATCAGGTACTCTGTAGTCACTATGTCGAGCCAGTGTAAAAAAAAATCTTGTGTATATCCAGTAACTCATACACATAGAGACCTTCAGGCATCGTATGTGGACCGACATGATGCAATCAATAGATTTTCATCCTTTGATGGTCGCTGTCTTTTTTGGGCTACACAGTACTTATCATCAGGTGTATTGTAGTTAGTATGTCAAGCCAGTGTAAAAAATCCTTTCAGGTTCTATTGCTGCTCGGAGCGGTGGCATCGCATAAGTATGTGGTGGGCTTCTGCCTGGGTGCTGAGCTCTGCGACAGTTTCCCAGGTCGACTGTGCAGCCACATCACCTGCGTAGCGCTGTTCAGCGGAGGCTCCGTGGCTGGCATCGCTGTCGGCACCGGCTTAGAGTCTGTTGGAAGGTTGAAGGACTCCACAGCTATTCCTGTTATGCAGGTAACTTGCGGTTTCTTGTGACAATTATTTGGAGGTGATACGCACTGCGTCCGTGAAAATACGTATTGTAGCAACCGATGAACTATTTATGTGGTAGTTTATGGCATAGATGGGCAAAATGTAATCAGATTAATGAAAATGATTAACGATTACATTTTACGTTTTATACCATTAATATGACTGGATTTTGCTCATTTATGTTTTAAACACTACAAAATCCCAGATTGTATACACATTTATGTGTATGATTTCTTAATGTTTTAAATGTATTTAATCATGATTAAAGAGCAAAAAAATTAATATTACTACATTTTGTAATCGTTAATCATTAATCAGATTACATCCATAATCCGTCATCCTTAAATCTCCAATTTGGTTCTAAATATTGTAAATAAAATGTAGGAATAAATACAAAGTTACAAGAAATGGTTCATATTAATCATGTCTCTTAATAACATTTCTGTGGTTTGTGATAAAAAAAAAACAAGAGGAATAAGATTATAACAATTATTATTGTTCTAATTTTGTAGAATACGATAATTTCCCGTGATAACATGTGGTGTAAATATTGTTACAACGCCATCTATTGATGTATTACAGGCACTAGCAGCTGGTACGCTTCTGTACGTGACAGTTAGTGAAGTACTGCCCCGCGAGAGGGCGCGTTGGCACGAACGAAAGCGCAGCGCCGGCATGGCGCAATTCTGCGCCGTTGGCGTTGGCTTTGTGGTCATGTATTTATGTACAAAATATCTCGGTAAGGATGGCTTCTATTTAATTTAAAAGTATAAAGAATTATAACAAAAATACAATGGGATTTCTTTTTATTTTCTGGCAAGCACGTAGACTTTTGATATCGTTATGATTGCTATAACAGTTCAGTGTTTCCCAAAAAAGTTGCGTACTTTGTACTTCATTATATATAATTTAAATATTATAAATGTTTATCTTTATCTTTTATTATAAATGTTTAACTTTTATAAATGTTTATTATTTTAAGAATATAAATCTTTTAATGATGTCATGCGAAGAAATGATATTAATAATATTAACACTTTATAAAAATAACAAATACTTTATAAAATATTCAAAGTCTGGGTCAGATTTAAAAATTAAAACAAATGTTAGATATTTTATGCCTCTAAAATACACACATTTCCTTTATAAAATCTGCAAGTTGTGCATCTATAAAGGTTATAAAGAAGCCAACTATAATTTATGTTAACACTAGATCTACCGCCAACAATTTATATATTTTAGAAATAGGTATAACATGGTTTGTATTGGTTTGTTATCAATAAAATTAAATCTATATCATTACTCCTCCTATCTAGTATTAGAAAATGTAATGTTATTTTTCAGAATGAAAAAATATTAGTAAAGGAAAAAATTCTAAGAGTCTGATTATAAAGACCGGTAATTTTGACCGGTTCGGTAAATGTAGTATTAATTATAATTTTTATGTGAAAAGTACACGGGCAAACCATGAACTCTATAGTCAATCTTTAAAAACCTTTATTTTTGTTGCAGATTATGACGGCGCATGAAAACAATTTATTATTAATTTCTTAGTTTTTATGTGTGACTCAAAATTAAAAAATATTTTATAAGACTTAAAATAAGTTTTATTTTATAATTAATTTACAGAGGAAACTATTTGTTTTTTACGTGTAACTTTGTAGGACTAAGCTCATGCATGTGAAAATATCGGAACGAAACCAACATGATTGTAATGAAACAATAAAACACTTGTTTGCTATTACTTTTTTATTTCATTTATAGTTTGTTTTTGTCAACAATAAAATAACCTATTCGCTTTGACAAATTTACAATCAAAGTATATGTGATGTCATCGGATTTATGAATATTTTAAATAAAATTTATATTAATTAGAAAATATTAATTCAATTTGGTTAACAATTTTTTCAACAAATTATACATTTTTAAAAATCTATGTGAAGTGTTTCTTGTAAATATAATTCGTATTAAAGTTTTAAACTGTTCAATTATCATTATAGAGACATATAATTTCATATGAAATAATTTTCAAGTAAAATCAATATTTTTGTCACTGTAGATTGTAACTTTTATTAGCGACATCTCGTGTCCAGTTTATAAAGTGTTTAAATGTAATGATGCACGAAGTTTGTTTTAGTTCTTTAATTGTCAACAGATGGCAGGAAACTGATATAATATTTTTATGGTACGCAAATAATTTATGCATGAGTAATCTCAGTTAACAATACTATTCTGTGATTTACGCTATATGTACAATAATAAATTGGAAGCGAAATCTATACTACTATCATCCATAACGTGTTTAGGAATACCTCGTATTGAAACAGTATAAATAAATGAAATCCTTATCAATAAGTAGTTTTTTTAAATACAATACAGTAAAAGTTTTAAAAAATAGAAAATAATACAGATCTTTGTCTCAACGCACTTATGCCTAAGAAGTAAGTACTGTTACAAAATAATAACAAATGAAAAATTATAAATTGTTAACTTTGAATAAATATTTCTTAAATTTATAAGATAAAGAGAGCATTACAATCAGTGGAACAATTTTAATTTCGGTAATGATGTCGTATCAAACAATTGTGATAGTTTCATTTTGACAGTGACATCTATAGTCGAAAAGTCGTAAATATTTTAACTTTAAACACTTAGCTGTCACATAGAGTTAAAATAATTTAGTTGCACAGGCTGTATTGGCTCTTACAAGTAAATTAGTATTTATATTATACATAACCCAAGCCGTTTTAAAATATATCAAAATTTTATATCTACAACTAGTATTTTATTGTTCATGGAATAAAGTAAGATTTATATAAAGACAAAACTCGATTGTAGTTTCGTGATTTCTATGATAATACGACACCATACCAAAACACAGCTAACCAAACGTGTTATGTAAAAAAATCACAGACTGCATTTAATGTAACTTATCTTAAATATACAGAAATGACGTGACACTGTAAAGTAGGAGTTACAAGCTGTGCACTCCGTTTCACTTGCGGTAACTTTCCAGTAAAGCAGACGTTACACGATCATATTTCTTTGCGTAGTTATGAGATGGAAACAAGAAAACCATGGAAAGATGATTTCCAACAAATGCCTATTCACTCTTCTCTTAAAGACTTCCAAGTCATAAAATTGTGAAAATATGCTCGCCGGAAGCATATTCCACTTCTAAGCTGTTCACATTATGTATGTAGAAGCGAATATTTTCGTGCGAATATAAGGAACGTCCACCATCAGAAGTGTATGAAGTTTCTACATATTTCCTAATTCTATGCGTTATGGGTATTTGCGTTACGTTACACAGTAGTTATAAACTATCACGCTGTTACTGTAATTTTAGATATTTTTGGATTTGTGTTTAATTAAATAACTTTGTTACTGGTAATTTATACGATTCATTTTTCTATCGACGAATTAAAATTGTAATCGGCTAATTTTATGTTCAGAGTTACAGTAAAAATGAAGATTATTTTACAAAAGCATCGTGAAAGAGTTTATTTATTTTACAATTCAAAGGCTGTTGGAAGTGACATTATAATTACTGGAGAAATGTAACTTGGAACAAATTTGGAACAATTTTAAAATACATTTACATCATTGTATATAGGCCGCAACAACATTTACTCCTAAAAATGTATGCTTTTTAGGTATAAGCATTTAAATTTAGATGATTTTTTACTTATAAACTTAACGTGTAACGTCTGCATCCATTTATTACTAATTATGTAAAAATACGTAATATATTGGAATCAAAAGTTAACATTTACATGTACAAAATTCATAAAAATGTTATTTATACAAATCATAAGGCACTTATTAAGGCACGGTTTACATATTACACAATTTCACAAGATCGAAACTAACTAAAGACTATTATGAAAAGCGTATTAAATATTGTAGACAATGATTTGCCAAATAAATATATATTTATTTATACTCAAAATATTTTTACCAACAACCGAATCATGTACAACTTGACTGGGGTCGGTAATATTATTTTACATTTTAAAATCATAATGTCCTCAAATAAATTTTGCTGCTACATATAAAACATTATTTGTAGTCATTAATCTTTTATAAACACGCACAGCAAAGAAAGTTTTAAATATGGTAGTTAACTTTAAAAGTCCTATGAACCACTGGAGGACGTTATCACGTCACATTTGCAAACGAAATCAGGTTTCACCATTTTCAGCTATCCTCCTGTTTCGTTTCCTCTTTTTATTATGTCGCTTACGAGTGTTTTTCGTTGGTTTTATTTGGCACTCACAACCGGCACGCACTCTCACATAGTCCATAGACCAGCCGCCTGAACCTAGGACGGAGAAATGTCCCTCGGTTTTTTGCTGGGGTGCTTCTGGCGCCGCTGACGGCAGATGCCTGACAAGGGCATACGAGTAGGAATATTTCTGTATACATCTTGAATCGTTGTATAATCGAGCGTCAACGAATCGACAAGGCATGTCGGCGATGCCCGGTGCGCAGGAGAGTTCAAATAACCTCTGTTTGTTTTCACCATCTTCGTATAACTCTACATAGAGGCCGTTGAGCGTTCTGCCGCCCTTCCTTGCAACCATTTCCAGGACCGAAGGGCAGCATTCGACGCCATCTCGCTGAGAATCCTTCATCTGGCCATCCTTAGATGACCCCTCTTGTTGCAATATCACCTGCATTTCGCGCCAATGTGAACGTTTCCACGTCATATCTTCCTTTTCTGTCCTGAAAGTAAATTATTTTAATTTATTGAGCATTCGAAAATAATTAAAAAGTAAAAAATATTACAAATGTCTATCTAATGAAGGTATTATATCATATGAATAATGAAATATAAACCATTTTGTTTACCAGAAATTGGTATGGAATTATTTTAATTAATATCGTTAAATTTATTACTTTGATGTAATAAAATCAGATGCAGTTGCATAATAAAATTTATTATATTTCTTAGAGTAATAGAGTCATTAAATCGTGTCATAGAGCGATGAAAAACAAAGTTGACAACTGACCAGAAACATTAGACAAGTAATATTCGACCAGCAACATCGTTAGTAGAAAATTCCAAAATGTATGATACTGACATTAAGTGTCGGCGTGATATTTCGAAAGCGTATGTCAATCCCATACATTTTGCACTTTTCTACCAGGATTGTCGTAGATCGAATGTCATTTTGTCTACGACCTCTCATCAGTTATATTGCGCCTTGATCGCATCGTGGTACGTCATTCGATTGGGTTGCTATATAGTGCGGTGTGGGGTCGAAAGGATTTTGACAGCAATAGCGTGTTAATGCACAAAAGTGACGTGACACTGACCAGACGCGGTGCGAGGCGTGAAGTAGGGGCGCGCGGCGCACTCGGCTCGCGTTCGCGATCACGTCGCCCGGATCCGCCACAGCACCACACAGCACCTGAAACCAATTTCTTTACATTATTGACGTGTTTACGAATGTTATGTCTCCCGTTCTCACATAAAATTGATAATATAATAATAATCATCATGCTATATTTTGTTCGGGGTGAGTAGGGATACATTAGTGGCTGTATCCATTGTGCACTTACATTTCGTGCCCAAAGTAACCAGTAGTGCAATGAATCGGTGCACATAAAATTAATATCACAAAATGCCTCTTAACATACCGGGTGTATGTTTTAAGTATGCGTACATGGATCAATCCGAAAACAAACAATATTTTCCATTATTGACTTGTTACGCGTATTATACTTTCATTTCTCACTTGAAAATAATATTACAGAAGGCTTCTAAGACATTGGCAATTTTTTCTTCAATGCCTCGTCTTGATGGGCTAACCGGAAAATACATTTATCTCGATGTGCCCTACTTTTATCCTCTCCTTTAGCATTAGTAATATTCAAAAGATCTCTAGATATTTAGATGCAGTGGCGGGGTATAGTCACTGTGTCGAGCCACTTATTTTTTATTTTGGGCTTATTAATACTAAGTCAAGATTAAATGTGCGGATAAGATAGTGATCGAATTCCATAACACAAATATTGAGTCAAGTTTATGACGCTGAGCGGAAAATGATAAATGATTTACAATGAAATGCAATTAATGACTATCCGTACAACTGTATCAATTATTGCGAGTTACAGCGAGTCTGTAATTTTGCAATTTAGCAGATATTTTTAACAGATTAATATCTTGTGTCTTTTGTGATCCAGAGTTGATGAAATAATTCGTAAGGGTTTTGTTAAAAAAAAAGGACTGTAATTTTACATGACTTTTATATACTTTATAGGGTGTGTAGTGGAAACTTAGCGTCTATTTCTGTCAGCAGGCCTCTATTTCGAGGTGACAGAAATTAGTTAAACTCATTGGTTTCGATATCATCAGCAGCTCCTAGCCATGGATGGGCAAAATGTAATCAGATTAATAAAAATGATTAACTATTACATTTTACGTTTTTTACCATTAATATGACTGCATTTTGCTCATCTATGTTTTAAACACTACAAAATCCTAGATTATATACACATTTATGATTTGTTAATGTTTTAAATGGATGTAATCATGATTACAGAGCAAGAAAATCAAAATTACGACTACATTTTGTAATCGTTGATCATTAATCAGATTACATTTTGCCCATCTCTGCTTCTAGCAACTGTGCAGCACGCAGCGTCCGCACTCTGCTAACCATAGCCGCTCGTGGGCGAAACCTGGTTGAGGAGGCTTGTACGATGTTTTATAGCGCAAGTTGTTGCGGTGACTCCCTGTTTAGTGCAAAATACTGTCTACATATTCATCGTAAGTCGTGCTAATGACAGTCTAGTTGGTTTACCCTAAGACTGGCGAAGTAACAAGGTATTGTGAAAGGCCTAGGGTGGTGATGGGGGTCAGTTATCAGCACCCAGACACGGAATCCTACCTCTCTCTAGTTGTGTCCGTTCCCCGTCCTATTAGATTAAGATAGCTTTTGACGAGAGATATTATTGAAATAAAAAAAAAACTATTAAAACTAAATTGCTAAAAAAGGAATATTATTCCATTAATGACTGTTTGTATGATAAAAGTGCGTGGTCTTAATATATGCAATCGTTCTCGCGGGGCATTCAATCCTTTATATATTATACCTGTTATTGTACCTCACTATGTTAAAAGGAGCAACTACCAGAGTTTCTTGCGGGCTCTTCTCGGTAGATTTTGCTTTCCCAACCGGTGGTATTAGCGGTGGATTCACTTACCTTTTTTTTGACGATTCAAAAGTGCTTGGAAGTAGGCCTATTTGAATAAAGTTATATTTCATTTCAGAATGCGTTTGTGCAAGTGACTGTTTTCGAATAATTTCATCAGCGAGCTTTCCTTCTCCGAATTGAGCTGCAGCTCGCGCTACTTGAAGTAATTTGGAAACGTTACCAAGGCCTAAATCGGTCAGGATATTTTCATCTTAAATTTGTAAGTAAATGCATCATACACAAACAAAAATTAAATGTATTTTTATGTAGTTTTAAATGACTATAAAATTCTTATTAAAGTCCGTTACGTAGTTTTAAATATATAAGCGGGTACAAACATAAACATACAGAAATAATAATAACATATCGTCGCACTATATCCCTTACGAGATGCGTGATACATTAGTGGCTGTATCCACTTTGCGCTTATATGAGGTGCCCAACGTGACCAGTAGCGCAGCTGATTGCCGTTCTCACAGCACTAGTACACATGACATTTCTATCAGAAGCCATGCAGGTTTCCTCACCATATTTTTCTTCACCGGTGTACATGTGGTGGCTAAATTCATACGTAATCTGGAAAATCTCAGAGGTACTTTCAACCATTCGCGCCGCTGCGCATAGAAACCGGACAGTTATCCACTACACCACCCTTGCTACGTATTATATTAATATATTTAATTTTTACGATATAAAGAAAATAACAGACGAATGCATTATCTAAAAAAAGTTTATCACAACAACCTATTGTTAATATCTAATTAATGTAAGCCCGTAAAGTACCATTAGCTAAATTTAATTAATTAACGTAAAGTTGGCCAGTATGTAAATATCCTACTTAGAATGTTAATTTTACAAAGATCGTCACACGTTTATATTCCATATGTATATGAAATAACTTAGCATCCAAATTATTTCATGTGTGAATATTTTATTGAATAGCGAGTGTTTCTGACAGGTATGTATCTAGGCAGAGTTTCGAATACAGTAGACCCACTAGAATATTTAATTTAATAAATTATATTTGATGAAATAGGACAATTGCTAAGACGGCGCATTTGTGGTAGTGTGTCGCCCATCATATCCAAATGTGAGCGGTGAGCGATATTTTCCCACCCACCGCTCTAAGACAAATGAGCAGAAAGACGGCTGGTCTTTTACAAGCGACTACAGGTGTACGTGGTTACCATCAGTGGTACTCACCACTTACTGTACTGATAGTGTAGTCCAAAAATGAAAGCGACTATTAAAGGAAGAATTATGTATGTTTAATGACATATGTACATATGTGGGCTCTTCACATTGTGAATGATCCAGACGCTTCGCAGCATCATGAACCGCTCCGGTTGCGCAAAGGATGCCTCACTGACGGTTTTCTACAGTATAAATCACGGCTGTTCTGAAGAGTTTTATTTTACACTGGCTCGACATAGTGACTACAGAGTACCTGATGATAAGTACAGTGTAGTCCAAAAACGAAAGCGACTATCAAAGGATGAAAATCCATTGATAGTCTACATCGTCATGTCGGCCACATATACCATGACTGTAGGTCTCTAGGTATATGAGTTACTGGATATACACAAGCTGATCCCGAAACGCGACAAGCCAAACGACCTTTATACTCGTATACTGTGATCACAACCCAGTTCCAGCAATCGCCCTACCAACACAACTCCTCGCAAAGGTAAAAGAGAGAGGCCTACAGAATGCTCGACGTCGCCGGGTGCTGAGGAAACTAGCCCAGCCTAGTAAACAGTCCAAATTGCACATTGCGAGCATCTAAGTTCTTTGCACATAGTCCAATGAATGATGCAATGATGATGTCCTAGCCGGATTCGTCCACGGCGACCGTTTCAACACCGATCAAGAAAATCGAGGTCCAGTTTACGGAAACAGTCAATTGCGCAGGAGATATTTAAGTGCATAACTGGACGCGCTGCCAGAAAAGCACTCTCTCGTCCGTACTCCCTCAGGCCCGATGGAATGGAGAACCAGTACGATCGGGATCGGGATGCAGGTTTGGTCAAGTTTCCTTCCCTGAACACCTGGTTGAATTGCAGTGTTAAAGAGATACCTCAGTCGCCTTTTACGACACCTCAGCAAGAAGAGGGGGTGCTATTCTATTCTGCCGGCAGCCACCACGTCACAATAGTCAACTTGCATTGGACAGTGATGAGTTAAATGAAAAGGGAGGCCTTTGCCCTGCAGTGGGACGAAACTGATTAATGATAAGTAAATTATAATATTAAGAAAGGATTTGAAAAAGTATTGAGAGCTCAGACAAAGTAAACTAGCTCATGTGAATCCTAAATGTTATGCACTTTTCTACTTCCCTTATCGATGATTGAATGTTATTGTTACGGTTTGTTAAACCTTTCCACTTGTTTCCCTCACTAAACATCGAATCGTACAATTATACGCAAACGCGCATCACTAGCGCTGGCGCATTTGTAAACAGTCGCATGGAAGTATCGACCGATAAAAAGCGTGGTATGATTGAACGCGGTACCGCAAGCCTGCCCATCACCAAAATCTTATAAGCATCCTATCCTAAAAATCAAGTCTGTCAATGACCTACACGAAAGAAATCAAATTAAAGAAAAAAGCCTTTTATTTAGGCTCACTGTTCTCATCGTAATGTACACATTAAGATATTAACATATAATGTGTTGTTTGATGATTTTTCCTTACGAAAGGGTTTAGTTTATCAAAGGGGCCCACTGTGCCCCAACGCATAGTGACATTAGCCCACACCCCGCTTCCTGGCTACATCCCTGCGCTCCGTCAACAGCATGAATGGACGTGTGAAATTTGATAACTGACGATTATGTTAAATTTTAAAAAGCATATGAATGGGCTGTTGAGGAATTTTGAACTGCACATTGCTCGCCCAATTATTATTAATTTTTTAATTTTATATTAGTAAATTAACTTTACGTTTATTTTTCGTGTTCATTTATGTATTTTAATGCTGGTGTTACACAGACATAGGTAATATTTAAATCAATGACATATTACATTAAAATTAGCTGACCCGGCGATCTTCGTACCGCCTAACACGCGTAGATGGGCAAAATGTAATCAGATTAATAAAAATTATTAACGATTACATTTTACGTTTTTTACCATTAATCTGACTGCATTTAGCTCATTTATGTTTTAAACACTACAAAATCCCAGATTGCATACATTTATGATTTCTTGATGTTTTAAATGGATTTAATCATGATTACAGAGCAAGAAAATTAAAATTACGACTACATTTTGTAATCGTTGATCATTAACCGGATTACATTTTGGCCATCTCTGCTAACAGGTAATGAATTTCCTGCTAATTTTTAGCTAAACCTTCTTCCCTTCTATCAGTTACGCTCTCCCCTACCTTCTTTTGTTCTTGTTAAGTTAAATAGTCACGACACACAGCACTCACAGCATAAGCATTTTACAAGGCAACATAAGAAGTACCTAAGTTAAATCGCGCATAAGACCCGTTAAACAGTAGCGTTCATTCCATACAAGTATGAACGCATTGCATGTCCTTACGATAAATAATTCTGGAATAAATTGCTTTAATTTAAACAAAAATAAGGAACCCTTTATATTAATATCTATTCTATTTTCACGCCAGCTATCTTCCCTATGAGTGTAATATAATATTTATTATCATTACATAATATTACCATTAATTATGTGAATCTGCCTACCCTGACCAAATATCCTATGCACGTCACTACCGTTAAAGAATTTATAATGAGAACAACACGCGTAATTTTTAAATGTCGTAAGTATCTTATTATAATATTTGATAACTTATGCAATAAATAAACATAGTTTTCGAAACGTCATTGTTACATTCCATTATCGTTAATTTACGTTAAAATTTTAACAATTAATTTATTAACAGCTAATGGGTTTCCGTGTCGCCCACGCAGAAAAGACTTTCTTCCTTTTATCAACGTTTTGAGAACCGGAAATTTTAATATTATGTATTAAAATTAATGAGAAATGATAATGGTTGGACTGTACAATGAAATATGCTTTAAGCTGTATTTCTGCTACCACATGGTAAAAAAGGCCATATTTAGAGTTCCGTATGTCTAAAGAAAACACTGAACCCTTGTAGGGTCACTGTTCGGCTCATTTACTGCGTTTTTATGTAGGTAGGGAGTGAATGCATGAATGTCGTTTATGTATTTATTATCAGTGTCAAATAAACAATCATAATAGTCCACCTCAAGTACTCCAAAAGTCACTTTGTTGTCCATTTGTAAGTTTATGTACCTATTTGTCAAATCCTTTATCCTCAGCAACTCGTCAAGGTATCAAATTGACGCTAATATCAAAAATTCCTAGTATGTCCGAAAATCATGCTTCCAAGTCAAAACTATTAAAAAAGCTACAATTTCTTTTCATCCCAAGCATCGTTTATCAAATAAGTCGTTTTTTACTCTATAAACTGCTTTTATTTCAGTAATCCGTGAATATATTGCATGTAAAATAATTCAACTTTTTCTGATGTATTTTGACAATGTTATCATATCAGCACGCCCCGTTCGGGTCGGACAAGGTTTTCAAAATATACTGTACATATTAACATGGTTATCTGAATAGAGCCACTTGATAATAGATTAACAAAAGGCTATTATACATTAGGTTATTTGCTTTAAGGTTCAGGTTAATGGACAATAAACACGTCATTAAAAACAAATAAACATATATCACTTTATACTAAAATCGATCTTAAACCCATATGTTAAAGTCAATATTTGAGCAGCATATTAATAAACAAATGAATTTTAATTTGAATGTAACCAAATAAATCAAACGAAATAGATGCTTTTCAATATATTTCGTAGATAAACTTTATTGTCAATTATTTGTGAGATGAAATAAATTATTTTGGTTTAGTGTGAAATTATTTTATTGGGTCTTATTAATGTATGTAAATCTATAAACAGCGAATGGCCATTGTAAATCTTGAAAAGAATAACCTTTGCTTACTGTACGGCTTCTACAACAATACATTATGTTAACTATATTAGTAATTCGTAGCGAACCGAGATCTCGCTTTATTATTTTAATAGTGACGGAATGGAGTAAGGAATGTATACGTCCAAGGAATAAAAAAAGACTGACAAACTGAAAATTGTGCATCACATATAAGAAACTTTTTTTTAGTTCGCGTTAAATAGCTATTTATACTTGTATATATAAATATAAACTAAAGCTATTTATGTCAGTTATAGTGCTCTGCAAATATTTTACATTTGTAAATATTCTTGTATAATATATTATTCGAATAGTTATAATTTCTTTTTTCAATAAGTAATAAATAAATGCGACAAAGCAAATGTTCATAAAAATAATTTTACAAAAGTTAAACTCAACAGTTTACGTAAAGGAAGAATAATCGCTCACAAAAGTTATTCAATCTTTCACATTTACTCTACAATGCGTTTTCGTATAATCGGAATTATGTATTTTACAGTTTACTTATTTTTATAATTTTCTTAGTGAACTATAGTCGCTATATTATTCTTCTCTTTCAAATAAATCTGAATATTATGTTTTTAACGGACTTCAGTAATTGATTAAAAAAATATGAGACTTTACATTCAGATGTATTTTTTTTATGTATATTCACTGATAGTTCCGTCCCTTATAGAGTGATTAAGAATTATATTGGTGTAATAATAGAGCTTAAGTCAATTTTAAGTCATTTAATTTAATGATTGGTAGGTCTAGGTTTATTATTTACTTTAAAAAGTCGGTTTATTTATAAAATGAGTTAGTTTAAATTTTTTATTTGCTGAAATTATAGGTTAAATAGGCGACTACAATTTTAGCGAGTCGAAATCCCTAAAACTTTTCTTCACGACTGTAACACTACCAGGTAACACTACCAGTAGTGATGTAAATAATTCAAGACTTCTGATATCGACGGTAGAATTAAAAACTGATCGAATGTATTTGAAATACGATACCGAATCTCACACGGCGCAGCCGCTTTTAACATATCTAAAGTGGACGGCTGAGAATTTCAAAGATCTTCGCACTCCATTAAAATCATGTATAGATTCGGCCGCGTGTGATGTACGTTAGAATTCATAAAGTTTCATCACATTCAATCCGGTACTGAACAGCGATCTCGTTTCAAAACGTAGTAAGTGCATTAAACAACATTTTCCAGAAGAATAAATAAATACATTGGTTTTTAAACAGCATTTGCTACTGAACATTTTAAGCCTACCCTTTTGTATTAATTATAAATACTTTAACGAGTCTTATGCGCGAATAAACTTACTTTTAGTTATGACTCGACGTTTCGTATGACTACACAGGCCATGGTCTCGAGTAGCCTGGCATGCCTCGGGGTTTTCGACAGGGACGGGAATTTACTTCCCCTAATTTCTTTTGTTCATGACAATTTCAATAATCACGGCACACAACACTAACACAATCAAAATTTGGGAATCAGTGAAACATTCGTCTAATCCAGAGTTCCCCAAACTTTTTGGCGTCGTAGACCCCTTGCCATGTTTTTCCGTGTTGGGTAGATCCCTACTTACCTGATACTGATTTCCTGTAAATTTCTAACTGTAGTGAAGTTTAGAGTTAAATGCTTAAAGCTATGTAGCCCAAAGTGTGTTCCCGCGCCGTGTGACGTGTCAATTTAAAGCAGCCATTTCCCCTCCCCGTCTTCCCCTTTACTCCCTTTCCTTCGTGTTTCTATGCCATGGCGCTAGAGATAGCCTGTGCGACTATTCACTGGCGCTAACACATATATAATAAATTTTTTTCTTCATAGGTACTTTTATAAATAATGTATATCTTTTGATATTATAAGATAGTATGACGTAAGTAAATAGGTACTATCAGTGTATGTGTTGAGATCCACTATTGTGGACCCCCATTTTCATTTCATGGACCCCCAAATTTTTTTTCGCTGACGTAGACCCCTTGCAGGTTGTCATAGACCCCTAGGGGTCGATATAGACCACTTTGGGAATCATTGGTCTAAGCCAATTGACTCAAAAATAGATATTTTTCAAATTTTCATAAATTCTCCGTGGTAGTTAATGGGGGCTATGGATTGTCTCCACTTGTACAGTGATAATAATGGCTTGGCTAATGGATTGTTACATCAAATAGTGTCATGTAAATGCGGCATTATAACTCCTAGATATTGAGTATCAACTCTTAAGACTTTCGTCGCCTAACGCGATTCGTTTGTGTTTCTCACGAGGCCCAAATCCAATTTAAGGTACGCTGTAACGTAAACAAGCGATATATAAGCAATGTAACACGAGGATTATGATTATATTTTGGTATTATTATCTTAGATGTATTGCAAAGAAGTTTGTTCTTTCCTTAAAATATATATAAATATATAATCCTATATAAATTAATAAAAGCTATTATAATATGTGAATATTTTTAGCATCTTAATATTGTATATCCTATATTTACATGTAAGTGTTTATTCCATTAAATTCCTTTTAAAAAACCAACTAAAAATTCTATTAACTTCAAAAAGAATAACGTCACCCATACTTGAGCGCATGTTTAATGCATTTCGGAATTGGAAATTGACAAATTCCAGAATTAATTAATTAACTGTTAATTATCTGTTTGTGATACCGCTCGGTTAATAATCGGATATCCTTTCTTTAAACGTTTTTATATTTTGTCCATTTTCGGCCCTACATGGTTACCGGTGGTGGAAAAAATTGTGAGGAAACCCGCATGTCATAGAAATGTCATGTATACTAGTTAATCCTTTGAAAACGGTGATCAACTGCTGCTGGTCGCGAGCACGACATACAAGCGCAAAGTGGTTACAACCAGAGATGGGCAAAATGTAATCTGATTAATGATTAACGATTACAAAATGTAGCCGAAATTTTAATTTTCTTGCTCTGTAATCATGATTAAATTTAAAACATTAAGGGCGGCTTGCACTAGCAAATTAAGTCTAGTTTAGACTTACATAAAATGCTATTTAGCGCTAAACTGTACTTATAGACTTGCACTGAATAAAAACCCAGTTGTAACAACTCTTAAACTCAAATCATCATTAAGATGGAATTAATGTACTTCGATTAATTAGAGTCTATCAAAGCTTAAACTAGACTTAATTTGTTAGTGCAAGCCACCCTAAGAAATGATAAATGTGTATGTAATCTGGGATTCTGTAGTGTTTAAAACATAGATCAGCAAAATGCAGTCATATTAAAGTTAAAAAACGTAAAATGTAATCGTAATCATTTTTATTAATCTGATTACATTTTGCTCATCTATGATTATAAATATATTTTATCACACTTCTAGTATATTTCTCTCGTAGACTTATAGAAACACGGAAGTTCCAGATTCGTTTTTTTTTTCACTGATTCGACAATATGTCTACAGTGCCAAGTGCGTAAATATAGTGGTACTCCAAAAACGACTACATTTTTTTTTATTACATACAGGCTTGCGCTTGACCTCAATCACACCTGCTGGAAAGTGATGATGAGGCCGACGATGGAGCGCGCTCACCCAACATACATACGTTACATTTATCAACAGCAAAGAAAAACCACCGTTGCGGGGAGAGTGGTGACCCCCTGTCACTGTGACCACCTGGTAATGGTTACAGGCGTGTGTGAGGGGTGTAAGTGGGCTTCATCCCCGTGAAATTGTCATTAGATCGGTGTGCTGGAGTACCCGCACACCGCTTACGCCTGTATATAGGGCGACAGAATCCCTTAAGTGAGCTGCCCGGCGTTAATCCGTTACGGAAGAGGGGATCTGGTGAAGTCCCTTCTCCGTCGTCTTGTACTGGAGAGACGGCGGATAGGGTTGTCAGGGTTGGCAATAGCCTCTTGATCCCTCCTGCCGCCTCCCTTATCTTCATTCTGTCTTTGCAGATGGAGAGGGATTCCTGCAATGCCCCGTTGCTACCAACCCTCGCGCGAACTAGTGTAGGTAGCGACAGGTCATCGCCCACCATCCTATGCCCGTTCAAGGCCCTCCGCTATAAAGGTTTCTTTTGCTATATGAGGCCTGGCACCCTAAAAACTCCTGTAGTGTTAATTAATATAACACAGGATAAATCCATAGTCTTTTTTTAAGTGCAAAACGTAAATATCATTACTGGAATGTCTGGGATTATCTTCTGAGATGTTAATAAGTCTCGCCAATAAGAAGGGAAATGTTCAAAGCCTTGCAGCGTGTAAAATCGCACGTCAAATACTCAAGACACAACAATAATACAAGAGCAGAAGGTTCACTCACTCAACACGAATAAATAACACTGAATCGGAATATTTGCTATTTGTATAACGGAGAAAAAAAAATATCCGAAAAAAATAAAAATTAATTAAATGAGGAAACTTAAATGGCAACTAATATAGAGCGTACGTAATTCGTGAAGAAAAGAAAGCAAAGGACCATGCTAGTGGGTTATGACGTAATAAACGTCACGATCCTCGTAAATCATCTAAGCACCATTTATCAGTTAAACGTTTAATTAGTCTTTCCACTGATTTTTGTAAGTAATCTGAACCTAGAGCCAAAGATGGGCAAAATGTAATCATGAAATGAATCATGAATCATGATTAATGATGTACGATTACAAAATGTAGTCGTAATTTTTATTTTCTTGCTTTGTAATCATGATTAAATTCATTTAAAACATTAAGAAATAATAAATGTGTATACGATCTAGGATTTTGTAGTGTTTAAAACATAAATGAGCAAAATGCAGTCATATTAATGGTCAAATACGTAAAATGTAGTCGTTAATCATTTTCATTAATCTGATTACATTTTGCCCATCTATGCCTAGAGCGTATGTAAAATAATTGCATTTTATATGACAATTTTTTTTTTAATATTCATAGATAATATATTTTTTTGATGTACTTTGTTAATGTTATTGTGACACCGATATGTCCCATTCGGGTCGGATTATTTTTAAGCATACTGTATAGATATATATGTTTATCTCTTTTTAGTGTTACTTTTTTGTTTTATCACGTTTCAAGTCACATCAATTCTAAAGAAGCTACACCACAAAAACTATAACTATAAATATTTTAAAGAACCGCGTTTAAGAGAGTTATAAATCTGTTCTCCATGACCTATAGCCCACATCATTATACACGGACAGGCAAAAGCAACCGCGATCAGACATAATCGTTCCTGATTCCGTCTAGATTTTAATTAATTTTGCGAAACCTCTTTTATATTCACGCTTATTTGTGACAGGGGTGAGACAGAAACGCTGAAGATACGTCTAACGAATTAAAATTATGACTTCAAATGTTTTCTTGACTATATTAAAGTATATTTTATCAAATAAAAATATTATATAAATAATAATAGAAAGGTCTGAAGAGGTGGGTCTTTACACCCACTCCTCTCAGAGATGAAACTCTAAACAGGCTGTTCGCTCCCCGGGAGTTTGGAGAAATTTGAATTCCCATGCCGGGGTAGAGTAATTGGAAAGACACCCCGGGGATTTTTAGTCAGTAGGAGTCCGATACACTTTGGTCGCTGCCCTCACGGCGATCGTGATGATTTTATGCAAGAGTTTTGTTCCGGATGACCACAAAAAACAGGAATGTTAAAAAATTTGCCCTATGACCGGTGGTCGTGAGTGTGGTTGTAGAAAGACACGGATTTTGGCGTTTTACTGTTTATTTGCTCTTTAAGGCACACCGAACTGCGACGTACACGCACGTACTCTAGCCTTGGGTCTCGGTAGTCGACTGGCTCGCAAGCATCCCGTGTGCGCGCGCTTCCTCTTACCCCGCACGTCTCGTAACACCCTAACGACCCTTAGGGCGACAATTACGTATCGGACGGCGTCTACATGCTATAGCCCATTTTCAGTGTGATTCGCACTTGAGCGAAACACACCAGGTTTCTTACGGAGATTAAGACGATCTTACATATATAATATCGCTATATGTTGAAATTAAGTATAAACATTATGTAACAAAATGCAACATTGAATAAAGGGTCGAAATTCACGAAATAATATCTAAATAATAACTGCCATATACACACAAATTAGTTGGTAAGGCAGTGTTCTTGTAACAATTATTTTTCCTTTATAAAATTTACAAAAAAAAAAACAAAAAATTACATCATTGTGACCTCTTAGGCGTCATTCGCATAAGCTTCTAAAAGGTACAATAATATGATAATAAATCACAATATGGCCTCATAAAGGCTCTAATCCGCGTATTCTGCGACCTATCACGTACATAAACAGCCACACACTTGCTATTAAAAAACCTTTTTTATCTAGTTCTTTTTACTTAAGCTCTTTGGCCATTATACCGTACTATACCATGACCGTGCTATGCTCTGAATGCAAAATGTACGGTAGGAAATGATACGATCTTTCGGTCACTAGAACGCAGCCACCGAATTTCATCCATGTTATAACAATCTGTTAAAATTCGTACATAAACGCAAATAACCCAGAGTTACGTCCCAGGATTCGAACCTACAACCATTCACGTCGCCACGCATGGATTCCGGTCCCTTACATACTTTTTTTTTTACTAGGGGAACATCCTCATGGGACCGTCTCGGTCGCACTGGGGAGTTGCGCGAAACCGAGGTGTGTCGGACTTGTACCGACTAAAAACCCCCAAGGTGACTTCTTCTGCGCATTGACGGACCTGCGGGACCTGTAATCAATTCGCCACAGCCCCGTCGCACCGCGCCCACTGGGCACAAACTCGGAGGAAGATATCTTCCCCGACACTGCTCGTTGTATTTAGGCAGAGCACGTCACAATGCTCTGCCTACTTCTCGAGGGTCGCTAACCAGTCGCTCAGGGTCCCCACGGTCCCTACACCAACACAGACACATAAAAAGTAATGAGGTTAATCGACTGCACTCCGTGTAGAATGAATATGTTTGTACAGTTGAAATTATGTTTACTTTCCTCCAACTGAAGTTTACAAGTTGATATAAATCTATCTATCTAACATCACACCGAATACATATTGCGGTAGGCAGAAAGAATTGCACGCCACTTCTATTTCCTTGCTAGCTTCTTTCGCTTTCTTAACATTCATTAATTTAATTTAAATTAATATCAAATAAAAAATCTACCGTCCTTCATAGCTCTGAAAATATCAAATCATGATTACTGTTATATTAAATAAGCTGATTTTAAAGATGAACGAGATATTCAGGAAGGATAATCAGTATTTCATTGTAATTCCAAATATGTAAAAATATAAATAAATTAAAACAAAGTTAATTATAGAAAACAAAATTAGGGGTATATATATGACGCCGGGTGCCGAGGAAGTGGTCAATGCTGTGCCCTTGGTCCTTGCAGACTACTGGGAGGAACACCCCGGGGGTTTTAGTCGACGCAAGTCCGACACACCGGGGGGCGGCCCCTGAGGTCCGTTAGGGATTTGCCCCGCGATACAAAAAAAGGGGGCATATGTATGAACGAATGAATAATAATTTATTATTATTATTTTGCCTGTTCTAAGCTAGGATAAAGACCAAAGGGAAAATAAGTCAATGCCAGTTTAGCTAAAATTACGTACTTTGTTTACTTACCAATCAATTTTGCGCCACACGCGCTACGGTGTACAAACATTTTACGGATCAATTCTTATTTGTTCATCTATTTTTCTTTATGATTTGTTCGGGACTATTTTTATTTAAATTTTTAATAGTTGCAAGAATGTACAACCTTTTGTATTTTGAAATATCTCTCTTGAACATAAAATCACCTGTATAAGGGTTTTTTATTCAGTTTTTGTTACGGAATCCTTAAAAGCGGAGTCTATGGGTCGGTGATGTATGTTTACCCCCAATCTAAACAACGAATCAAACGCACCGTGCCGGACCAATATTTGACGAAATGTTTGTGCAAACACCGTGGGGTGTATGTAATACATTTTGTTGGACACCTCATCATTGAGACCATTTCCTGTCTGCCCGATAAGAGGTCGGGCAAACATCGGAATGTACCAACGCGGAGGTCCGAAAACACTGCCTCGCTGATCTCTGTTGCCCCTTTTATTTCATATTAATAATAATATATCATCACGGTACATCCCTTTCGGGGTGAGCAGAATGACAATAGTGGTGTATTCACTTTGCGCTTATATGTCGCGCCCAACGTGACCAGTAGCGCAGCTGATAGCCGCTTTCAAAGCACTAGTATACATGACATTTCTATTACATGCCATGTGGCTTTCCTCGCGATGTTTCTTCTCCGGTGAGCATCTGGTGGCTAAGTTAGTACTCATTTGGGAAAAATTCAGAGGTCCATGTCGGCATTCGAACCTACGACCATTTAGCGCTCACAAAATGAGGAAGACGATGATTGATAATGGATGATGAGGATTGTTTATCTTTGTTTATTATTTGTTTCTGAAAACGTTCTACTATTTTGTGTTGGCGACAAAGTCGCATACGCGACTAAGCCTTAAATAAAGATAAAAAAAAAAATGAGGAAGACTTCTTTTCATAACGTTAAAAGATTTTTATAGCGTTCATATACATAGTTTTATGTGCACTGGACAACATACTTTTTAGTATTTTGTGTGCGACAGGATTATTTCGCAGTTACTTTGTAAAATTTACGTAAATTCGCAGACATTATTAACACAGATGTGACACTAATAAGCTGGTATTTTAGGTAATAATTGGTATAAAAACTGGTCAAGTGCGAGGCCCCCGCGGCACCGAGGGTTCCGTAGATACTTGTAGGTAACTAAAAACGTATATTTTATGTGATGTAATAATTTTTGCTATATTTGTATCGTAAGATATTGCTTCTCGCAAAATTTCATGATTTATAGACGCTATTTTGACTTAGTTTTGTCAAATACCTGAATATAAAAAAGTTCTTGAGTATAGCTATAGTATTCGCAGAGCCAAGTCCGTGTCAACAAAATCGGTGACTTACAAATTCTGTGTCGTAATTAGTGATGAAAATGCCCGGGAATTTTCCCAAAGTGCCCAAAAACTTGTATGGGGAATATTCCCGGGAATTTACGAAATGTTCGCGGAAGTGCTGGGCACTTTGGGAAAATTCCCGGGCATTTTCATCACTAGTCGTGATCAATGTGACCATTAGCGGAGCTGATCGCTGTTCTCAGAGCACCTGTACACATGACATTTCTATTAGAGGTCATGCGGGTTTCCCCACCATGTTTTAATTCATCATGCAATTTGCATTCAATTTATGCCTGAGTACCACATGCTCACCTATGAATTAAAACAAATCGATGAATCCGTACTTAGTCTGGAAAAACCAGGAGTGTAGTTTGGATTCGAAGCTGTGATTATTCGCGTCCACACGCATAGGTACCACCATCTTCATCAAAGTATTCTATGTATTTATTGTCATACTTATTTGTTGTTCGTTATAACTTATAAGGTATGTTTTTGTATATTTGGTCCTAATATTTAAATAGCACCGTGACGTCCGCGCAATCGATTCCCCTGAGCGTCGGCTGAAATCAGCGCTGGATGGCGCGTGCAGCGTCGCCCAGCATACGCTGAGCTGAGTGCTCTTTGAGACGGGTAGCAGCACACAGGATACATGATGTGATGTTATGTATTCTTTCATTGTTGTTTTTTTTTTATATAAATATGTTTGTTGTGTGTTGTTATCTTTTGGCTCAATAAACTTTTTCTTTCTTTTTTTCTTTCTTTTTATCTTGTCCACGAGACCACCACAGGCATCATATTAGATATCAATAAAATAAATATCTATTTTCATTGTAAATACATTTAATTGTGGTTTTGGTCATTCTAAATATCAAAATGCATTGCAATTGACCTTATATTTCGTAAGAAACTCGTCGTTTGTAACGAGATTTTAAACGGAAAATCTATTATCGAATTAATTACTTGTTACGCTATTTTAGGGGTCGGCAACCTTTTGAGCTGAAAGAGTCATACATTAAAATTTACGGAATTTCAAAGTTTTTAAAGAGCTTCAACATTTTTATGTCAACAATAAATAGTACTTGCATAAATAAAGTTTTTTTGATAAACAAAAAACTAATTTATTTATTCATCGATTCATAATGTTTTTTTTTTATTTTTAAAATATTTTTAAATAAATAAATAAATAATATTTGCTAATGGAATGACAGACTTCACATCCAAAGAGCCGTATGTGGCACGCGGGCCGCGGGTTGGCGGCCCCTGCGCTATTAGACCGTAATAAGTTATAAATTATCACATACATTTAATTATCACTTTTTGTATAATTTTTAATTGAAATTATTTTAAATTTTCATAATTGTAACGACGATCAGCTGCGCTACTGGTCATGTTGGGCGCGGCATATAAGCGTTAAGTGGATACAGACACTAATGTATCACTGCTCACCCCGAAAGGGATACGGCGTGACAATTTTTTATTATTATTTTCAATTGTGCAGGCCACGGCATGTTTCATGCGACTATCGTTTGTTTAACGCTAAATAGCGTTTATTTATTTATTTTTGTATATTTATTCAGTATCATTGAAAAGCACATACAAATATATTACATACGGTACAGTTTTATATGTTGTGCCAATTACACAATGATAATATTTAAAAAGTAACAAAGAAAGGAAAAATGAAGTAACAGTCAGTTCGGTACATATAAGAAATAAGTGTTTGTATGTGTTTGTTTTTAACAATGTGATTATTATGTTTTTGTTTCTATGTTGTAAGCACAGATGGCCAAATATAATCAGATTAATAAAAATGATTACGATTACATTTTTTACCATTAATATGACTGCATTTTGCTCATCTATGTTTTAAACACTACATAATCCCAGATTGCACTCACATTTATGATTTCTTAATGTTTGAAATGAATTTAATCAAGATTAGAGAGCAAGAAAATTAAAATTACGACTACATTTTATAATCGTTCATCATTAATCAGATTACATTTTGCCCATCTCTGGTTGTAAGCTAGGTTAAATTAATGCAGTATAGAGCCTGTACTCTCCTGCTGCCAGTTTAACATTAATAAAACTAAAATTGAGGTAATAATTATTCCTATTTACGGCAAATGTATCAACACTTTTTTTTATTCAGGAGACAATCCATTATGGACCTTCAGGGAGTTGGTGAGGGCGTTCCCCCTCTGTGTCGGACTCTCACCGACTAAAAATTCATGGGTAATGTGTCAAAAGTGTGAAAGTCCTTATTATAAGTGTAAAGGCATCTATGTATCACTGAGTGTTTAGCGTTATATATATGTTTAAACTAGATTTAATTTGAGGTGCAAGTCGCCATTAACCTGTGCAACTGTGTTTCTAAATACAAATACAGTTATAATTTCAGAAATTCTTGCAATTACGTAGTTTTATATGATTGAAAATAATGCATGCACTCACCATTTTAAATGCCATGAGGTATAATATATTTTTCCAAATTATCTGATAAATCATACATAAAAATTAAAAACAACTCTGCTTTCATTGGAATAAAATTCGTTCACCATTAACAAATAATCATTTTATAACACACACGTCAAAGTTAATTTAGAACCGGTCGTATTTATAGTTAACTTTAAATTAAAACTTATTTCCATTTTCGTAACTTCATTTACGTGCGCGGCCGGAGCGATAGTTTGGACGGGAATCTATCGTCCGCAATGATCGGAAGCTCACTAGATACTGACGCAAGGATAGATCCACGAATACGGCACGCATTTGATATCGTGGTTGTCTATTTATTACAACGCATAGTTTCATTGGAATGCTATAAAGTTTTCGCTTATAGCGATAATATATCGTCATGCTTTATCGTTTTAAGAGTGAGCAGAGATACATTAATAACTGTATCCATATTGCGCTTATATATCCTGCCCAACGCGACTAGTAGCGCAGCTGAACGCAGTTTTCACAGCACTAGTACACTAAATTTTAATAGATGCCATGCGGGTTTCCTCGCGCAGACTAAAATCCGTGCTTACTAGGAGAAACTAAGATGTACGTGGAACCTACAAACTTTTTCTTTCGGCAGGATATTTTGTTGGAGATCGGTGAAGGTGCAAATACCCCAGGTTTCAGAGGGCGAATACTGAAGGTGCAGCCAGCGATTTATGGGTTGAGTGGAAATGCGAGGGCACCCGTGTGGGTACAAACCTCGACTTGGGCAGCCAGCCAAAAAAAACGAAACTAACGGTGATCTAATAGTATTTTGGAAGCCACTACCTTGAGAAGAAATGTCGAACGAAATTCAAGGCTGCGTCGGAGTGGATCCCACGACCATTCGCGTTGACGCGCAAGTTACCGATCTCTAATGCACTAGACTACCGCCGCCACTAGAGAAGTTAAGAGGTTTAATTAAATACGCGAGCTTCATAAACTATGAATCGAAATGACGCATTTACTCGTAATGATCTGTCGTAATAGCCCCGTGTAATTATATTGTGCGGGCGTAATCTATACTAATATTATAAAGCTGAAGAGTTTGTTTGTTTGCTTGTTTGAACGCGCTAATCTCAGGAACTACTGGTTCGAATTGATAAATTATTATAAAGCTGAAGAGTTTGTTTGTTTGTTTGTTTGTTTAAACGCGCTAATCTCAGGAACTACTGGTTCGAATTGAAAAATTATTTTTGTGTTGAATAGATCATTTATCGAGGAAGGCTTTAGGCTATATAACATCACGGTGCAACTATTAGGAGCGAAGAAATAATGGAAAATGTGAAAAAAAACGGGGAAAATTATTCATCCTTGAGGGCTTCCATTGCGTGCGCTGCGAAAACGGTTCAAGATACCAAAAATATATGTATGGATAATTTATATGGCAGAACAATGTTTGCCGGATCAGCTAGTATTAAATATGAATACTGACCAGATTACTTCATAAAATAGGATCGTAAATATTCTAACGCTTTGTGTTTACACTTGTTGTATCAATATAACAACTAACCCTGGAATCTGTTTCCGTTAGCAATAATAAAGAATAACAGTTTAGATTAAGTTAGATTCGGTTGAAATTCTGCTCTGCTAGTATTTCTGGCAAGCGGTGATTAATGCAACATCAGGTCATAGCTCTCTATGTGAGTTTAAGCGGATGTGTTAGAATGCCCGTTGCGAGCGGTGATGACAACTACGTTATTATGTACCAGGTTGGTAATAGTTTTCAATGAGAGTGTTACTGTATCTTCTACAGGGTTCTTTGCGAATGTTAATGAGTTCCAACTTAATTAGAATTTGGTTGGATATAGTTTTCTATATGAGTATAAGTGGATAGTTTAGATTACTTTTTTTTATAATTTATAGACGAACGCTTGACCTCAATCACACCTGGTGGAAAGTGAAGATGAGTTCGATGATGAAACGCGATCTCCTAGCAAATGCCTATTCACTCTTCTCTTAAAGACTCCCAGATCATATGATCGCGGAAATATGGCCGCTGGAAGCATATTCCACTCCTTAGCCGTTCGCATGATAAATGTAGAAGCGAATCTTTTCGTGCGAATATAAGGAACATCCACCACATACGGATGGTATCCGACACGACGTATAGTGGTTTTGTGGTGGAATGGGGCTGGTGGAATCAAAGAATGAAGTTCCTGAGAACACTCTCCACCGTGCAACCGGTAAAAGACCGAGAGGCAGGCAACTCTACGTCGATGCTCAATGCTATGCATTCTAATTTTTACTATACGCTTTATAGAAACTATAAGGTAACTCACATCCCGGCTAGGACTAAGGAGTTCTCTAACTCTTACTGCAGCCGAGTCGTTGGGCTGTGGAATGGTCTTTAGGCGGGCGTGGCCTCATCGTCCTATGATATTGGTTCTTTTAAGTGAAGCGTCAAGAGATACTTGTGCAGGCCGGCATGATCGCTACGACTATCGATAAGTTTTTTATACTGTTGATAGTCGTTGTCCTTTCCGGACTGCATCATGCTTACCATCGGATTTTGTGTGGTAATTGTGGCGTGTCAAGATAAAAAAAAAACTTATTGCGTGCGGTGATGAGCACTGGCTTGCTGGTTGAAAAGTGCTGTTTGTGAGTGTACGCGTATAGATTGAAAGTGAATTTTTATCTGAAACCTGGTTAAGGAAACACTGCAGGTTTTACTTTAAGGTGCGTCTTAAAATACTGGTTAATAGCTTTAATAGGTATCGGCACTATTTGACGTCATGTTGGCTTAAGCGCTTAATGTGAGTGGGAGCGTACTCATCGCGAGCAGAGTGGGCAGGACGCTTGCCATGCGCACAGTAGCAGCGCGGCGGGAGTGCTGCTTCTATACGCTAAGTGTAGCAGCATGAGTTCTAGGGTGTTACTTCAGGGTAATGAGTGCTCTAAATGAGTGACAGAGTACTCATCGCGAGCAGAGGGGGCAGGGCGCTTGCTATGCACGGGTGGCGCTAAGTGTAGCAGTATGAGTTCTAGCGTGTAACGTCAGGTTGGTTAGTGCTCTATGTGAGTGAGAGCGTACTCACCGCGAGCAGAGTGGGCAGGGCGCTTGCCATGCGCATAGTAGCAGCGCGGCGAGAGCGCGGGCGGCGCTAAGTGACGGAGGCGGCGGGCGGACGGGCACGCGCGGGCCGCATCCGGCCGCCCTCCACGCCTCTACCACCGTCGTGAAGGCATTGTACGGCTGGGGACAGAAGCAGACATAGATATAGATAAAATATAAATACATAACATTTTTATATGGTGAAGTTGATGGATATATTCTTTATCCGCACTAAGACCGTATTAAACACCCAAGCAACAGCCAATCACTGTCAAAAGTGATGAATTACATTAGAAATTTAATCTTCATCATAATCATCTTCAGCTCTAACGTATCAATTGCTGGGCATAATGTCTCCCTTTAATATTTTCTAGAACGACCGATCGGAAGCGGCTTCAAGAGTCGTCTACCGATCTGGATTAGTTCTTCTGTCTAGCTTTGAAGTGTATGTCCCACCTTGCGCTTGCCAGTACGTGGTCTCCACTCGAAAACTTTCCTTTCTCATTGGCCATCTTCTCCACGAGCTGTTTCCAGCCTACTGCCAGTTTGATAATCCGTTGGACTAAGTCGGTGATTCTCAATCATAAAAAAACACCAAGTATAGTCCTCTTCATGGCTCGAAGTATGATATCTATGAATTTCAATTATATTGGCTGATGAAATGATGTCAACATACAAATAGTCATCAGTCAATATCATGGATGAAACATGCATGAAACAGTGAAAAACTTTATCTGTTAATATGGGCCTAATATATCCGCTGCATAATTAATTCTATGAATAGAGAAGTAATAGATATTCTAATTGCGTCATTTTTACGTTAATGTAATTTAGAAGCCTAAAAAGATAAAAAGTCGAAAGAAGTATTAATAGAAATCTGTCCTGCAAAGGAATTCTGTCATTGGTGTTAGCATTGTTTATAAGTTATGATCGAGGAAAAGTGTAAATTTGTAATTTTATAAAAGCCAAAATTATTCAGAGCGTCTTTTATAGTTTTTATCATGGTGAGTGTTCTTCAACTTGGATCCAGCCTTCTTCCTTCCACAACAGATTCTCATAGGCAGGTTTGTGAATCTACAGTATTACCGTTACATAACATACATCTATAATAACTTCACATACACTAATAAGTTCTCTAATTCCTACCTCTGTCATATCATCAGACTGTGGAATGATCTTCCTGCCAGAGCATTCCTTTTCTCCTATAATATTGGGTCTTTTAAAATATATGTGAAGAGATTTGGCGGTATTATCACGGCAAATATCGATCGAGAGTCTCTTGTAAGCATCAGGTATAGTGTAATCAATTATCCTAGCTAGTATAAAATATAGGACTGTAATTATAACTTGCTAACAATTTCTTCTCTCCTCTGCAAATAA